>JACTTY020000033.1:0-1377995 GCA_014595695.2 Epargyreus clarus clarus
CAGGGATGTGGATATGAAATTAGTTGACAAAACTACCTGGGGCAAGGACAAGGATGAGGACAACCTACTAAAAATGCCTACTCCATTAAGAGAAAAACCAGATATGACTGAGGATCTTGTTAAGGATATTTATATGGATATTGATCATCCAATACTAAACTTATCATTGGAATCCGGAGAAATTGAATGTTCAGAAGATGACCTAAGGATTAATAAAGTAAATAAAAATGCAGAGAACACAGGCATGGTTAACCCAAGCATAGCCAAAACAAGCATGGCCAATACAGGAGGAGTCAGGATGGATGTAGCAGACACTAACGTCGTCAACATAGACGTAGCTAACGCAGGAGTAGTCAAAGTAGACGCACCTAACACAGTCGTAGCCAATACAGGCGTTGGTAGCACAATCAAAGATAAGACTGAAGAGGCCAACACAAGCGAAGCTAATACAAATGCTGTATCGTTAAATACACATGTAAAATGCAATAAACCTGTGCATAACAACATCCAAATTCCAGATAAAAAAAATCAAATAATTGATCCAACTGATAATGTACAAGTATCTCCATCATTTTTAAAGAAGTATACAATTCCAAAAGTAAATAAACCTAACACACATAAACCATTAGAAGATGTTATTACTAATATTATGCATAAGCGAGACAAGAAAGAACAGTGCGGAAAAAATAAGACTGACAAGGAAAAAAGCTTACAAAATGATTTCGATATCCATAATCCATTAAAACTATTTTCTTCTGCTAATAATATCTGTGACAATAAAAACAAAGTTGAGGTCGATGAACGACGGAGAAAATATTCTCCAGAAAAAGCCATGACTTCAGCAAGGGACACTGTTGAAGGTGATTTGGAGCTAAGTGATGAAACAAGCGATTGTACAGAATTTACTGATCGAATCAGGTATAATAAGGAAAATAATGTTTTGGCTGGAGAAGGTACAAGTAATGTAATTGACATTGCACATAAAGATGAAAAGCAAAATTCTGACTGTATTAACAAACAACATGAATATTTAAAACATGGAATTGAGGGTATGTTTGACAATAAACATAATAACGCACCCATAACAAGTGCCGAAGTTAAGATTCAAGAAAGCCAGACTCACAATGAAGACAAAACTAAAGACATGAAGACAAAACTTTGCGATTTATTTGGCGATAGTAGCAGTTTGATAACGCCTGATGATTTAGGAATTGTAGCACCACCAATCACAAACCAAATTGTAAATGATTATGTACCTTTATTTGATAATACTCAAGATGCAATAGATTTAAATGTTGAAGAAATGGAAATGGTTCAAACAAGATCCTTAAAAAAGGAATCCGACACAGATGTTGTAAATGACGGACACGGTGTAAAACATGAGAAAAAGCCTAAAAACAAAACCCACAAAACCAATAATGAAGGCAAAAAGAAACCTAAAAATGTTGAAAAAAAATCAACTGAACATGTTCATAGGACTGACGATACACAAGTATTAAAGGAGGATCCTACTATAGTAAAGACGATAATAATATCTACAGGTGTTCAAAATAATTGTAACTCTGAGGCCTTAGTGGCCGAGGATTTAGTGGCCGAAAAAGGGAAGGAAAGTCAATCGTTAGACATGTCAAGTCAAGTTAATAATAATGAGCCACACTGTCAAACACTACCAAGTTTAAAAGCTCTAGCGACATCCACGCCACACAAAGTAACCCAAATTGAATCAACTTTATCATTACCTGAAGTTGGTTCGAATTCAAATAACAACGTAGCTACGAAGGATATTGGTACTTCATCTAATACAAAGGGTACCGGTAATACCGCCCAAAATAGTTTAGATGTACCTGACGTAAGAATTATTATTAAAAGGCGCAGGAAAGGAAAAACAACAAGTTAGTTGATTTACTGAGTGCTTATGTAATTTATGTTAATTAAGTACATATAAAATATTTATTTATTGGTGGAAATGTTGATTCTTAAGAGCAATATTTATGTCAACGGTTGCACTATTATATGTTTTTTTACACATGGCACTAAGATGCTCTGTGCTTTGATGAATCTGTATGCTACAACTATTTCATACATTCTTAAATATAATTTCGGTACAGAAATATTATTTTAAATCATAAGTATGTAGTGTTTTAAATTAAACATTAGAGGGTAATTTCTAAAAAAATCATATTGCCAAATGTAGTGAATTAATACTAAAAAGTTAAGTCAGTTGCAAGACATTCAACTGATACATGTATAAGAGTTAAATTAGTACTCAATATAACATTTATATTATGTAAGATAAGAGAATAGAGATTGTTGTGCAGAATTATGTACATAGCGAAAGAGGTTAGCATTGTGAGGGGTCAGAGCTTAGCTTTGGGAGTAAGATGTGCTGTGAAAATGCTAAAGGTAGGGTACCAATACTAACTTTGTAAACCTAGAAATAGAACCATAGCTCCAAGCCTTGATTTATGCTAAGCAATGAAAATCCAGTAATCCATTTTTGGATTTGAGGCACATCCATAGCCTACTACCCAATATCTTTGATAGAAAGGCACCTTTACCCATTATATAATATGCAATGATGTAGCTACTACTTTTTCATATCATGAAGTACTTTGTTATGCTTATATTATGAACATAAGAAAATGTATCAAATGTGCAGACATTTAGCGATTGATGATGATGAATATCAGCATATATACATTTTTCGTACAATTTCATCTGATATGTATGAAGTATACATTTTATGTTATCTTTACTTGTTATTCCTCGAAGGCAAACCTATCATTTGATAGATATAAATGTTTTACACATTATGTAAATATGAAATGCAATCAGTTACATGTATTACTCTGCCTTCGTCCAGTGGTAATTTGTAGGTATCGCAAAGAAAACTCGCTTTCACTGGATTCACTTGAGACATAAAAGATATCGACGTTTGAAAGGAAATTCTTGTGGGCAATGCTTTCTAAACTACATTACATAAACGATTTTTTTTAATATTTCAGCTTTAAGCTGAAATATTAAAAAAAACCTCATCTTATTGTTGTTTTGCAATGATATTCAAATATCTTTAATGCGAAAATTATGTAATTTTATTTTCTTTTTTTTTTATATTTCAACTTCAAATCATTGTATTCTAAATTTTACTCAATGCCGCTTAGTAAGGTTTTCCTTTTAAGCGTCGATATATACGCTATGGAAATGTTTCACGTCGCGATGATGCGATGCGGTGATATTTATAGCGCTGCGCCGTTCGCGGGGATTTTGAAGTCCGCAGCACCGCAAATTGCACCGTGCAAAAGAATCACAAGGCGCCATAACGTTGGATTGCATTTTCGCCCTAGCTTTTGTTAAAGTATAATTTATTATCTATACAACAGGCAGTGTTGTTTTCCTGCTCTCAAATCTCTTATTATGCCTTTAATTGTATCCTTGAATCATATATATTATTTCATTATAATAGATGATTTTGACACAACTGATATTATTTATAAAAGTAGAATCGAGTATGTAAGTTTACCCAATACACGTATAGTGATTTAATAAAGATCTCTTATATTATAACCTAAGGGATGTATTTAATATGTATAACATAGATAAATAAAATATCTGATTAATTCCCATAACAGTCTTTATTGTCCTTACTCTAATCCTAAGTAGTTATTAAGCTAGGTACAATATTTACACAGTTTAAATACTTCATATATTTCCATAACTACACATATATACATAAAGTTCATTATTTGTGTGTAAAGTGACTACGTCACATGATCACCTGGCAGTTGTTCCTTGATTATACATTTTTGGCTAGGCCATATGCAATTCGAGTTCATTTTCTACTGTTTACATGCTAATATTTCATAAAACAGCACAAGAACCTGAAAGATTTGTAAAAGAGTACTTCAAAATAAACACCTTAAAAATCTATCTTACAAAAGATAGCTTCGTCTTATTCTTAAAAATGTGTTAATACTACCCGCCCGAAAATACAATATGTAACTTCAACTATTTTATTCGAATTTATAGTAATAAATATGGGTGATGTTACTATTTTTTTTACAACCGTCGATGCAAAAGAGTCATATTTTAAGGTTTATCCAATGAAAATGTCAAGATTTTTTAGGAATATAAATTATGATAAAGACACAAGCCAGCTCATACTAAAAGTCCGGCAAACGATCGAAATCACCATTTTTTTTGTCAAGAGACTGAAGCTGCCAATTTTTTTATATCAGTAATATCCTTGGATTGCAGTCACTGTACTAGTTGTACAGTGACTGCAATCCAAGTACTATCTGGTGAACTCAGTGTTTGATTGCACCTTTGTTAAAATTTCCAAATAGATATCAATATATTTGGTCCGAAATTTTTGATCACATAAAAAACTTAATCATGTTTATAAAAGGTTATTCATTAAGTCCACATATACTTCGAGCGGGTTGTAATTTCGCGTCAAAAATAAAGGTTTTCTATGAAAACTGTTTGGATAAGGAATGTAAATTATGTAGTTAAATTAGCCTTTTAAAAAGGAATCAGCTTCGTGCATTAATTAAAAATGAAATTAAATGCCAAGTCAATTTAAACAATTTTAAATCCATACAAACTCGTATTTTTTGCGCATATAAGGTACATTTTTTTGTTATTCGTCATTACAATTGTTTGGAAGCAATCAAATAATACTTGTAACAAAACATAAAAAAGGATTTTGGGAAATATATTAATTCTAATTTAGGAAAAATAGCAAAAGCCTTGTTATTTTCATAATAAGTAATTGAATCTATGCTGTTCAAAACAGCTTCTAAAAGTATAGAATGTAATAATTTTAGAAAGCGGAAGATACATGTAATTTTATTAAATTTAGCATTCACTGAACATCGAGGTCAAACATGGCACAAGTCTCTTATGACACTCAAGTTTATTTCAATCGTAACCACAATCACGCTTTCCGTTCGAACCACCGGCTTCAAGGGGTCTACGAGGTGCGGGCCCCGGGGTTGGAGAGTAGTCTTGGGCGTAATAGTTCGCGACTGGGATCGCTCAATCTAGTTCGCGTTCTGCTTACCGAACAGTGGAGAATTGAAGAACAGATGAAGTAAAAGGGCGAAAGATCTCCTTTTTTGAATCAATTTGTAGATTTTAATTTTGTAGATTAGTTATGCCATAAGACTGATAAGAATAAGGAATGCATGAATTAAAATGTCTGTGCGCTACAGGATACACCTATTGATTCATATAAAGTATTCATGAAATATGACGACATTAGTTCGGTTTAAGTCATTTTTTACTAGTTCAGTTAGGAGCTAAGGAACTATGGAGCGGGAAATCCAGGATCTAGTTCGCGCAGTTCATCGCTCTTCTGTACTAGATCGTTCGCGAACTAGACAAGACTATTGGAGAGCGTGCCGATGATGTCGGGCATGGGCACGTCGGCGGGCGCGGCGGCGGCGCGCGGCCCGCCGGCTTCGAGGCAACTCGGGGGGGCTACGAGGTGCGGGGCCCGGGGTTGGAGAGCGTGCCGATGATGTTGTTGGGCATGGGCACGTCGGCGGGCGCGGCGGCGGCGCGGCGGGCGAGCGAGCGCGGCGCGGCGGGCGGCTCGGGCTCGGGCGGCGCCACCAGCTGGTAGCACACGGCCGACGCGTGGCCCGAGCGCGCCGACGACAGCGCCGTGCCCGCGCGCCACGTGTTGCTGCTCGGCTCGTACACCTCCACCAGGTCCAGGAACGACGTGCCGTCGTACCCGCCTTGCGATCGACGACAATAATATTATATAATAATAACTTTGGAGACACAAAAATTGTAAGTACATTTCAAAAGTTTGAAGATTATGGTTCCTGAGTTAGTTGAAACTGTGTTTCAGGAGCCAGCGTCTTCTCCCGTTACATAAACGAACATTGAAACGAAAATAACTTAAATATGATTGTGTATATATATGTGCAAGAGCATGTGTGTGTATGTGCGTGTATAATCACTTTCAAAAACTTATTACGTACAACAATATTTTAATTCGTTGTTATAATAAACAAACGTAATATTCCTATATAGCATAATAATTAATTTATTGTGCGATATCTTTATATTAAACCATTATCTGCAAATGGATATCACACAGAGGGACTAAATAATTCAATATTAAAGTCATGTCAAGTGAGTTAAGTAATGAGGATGGTTAAAATCCCATTTCTAAGAAACATTTTTTCCAACCCTGACAGAGTATAGGATAGTGTCTGGTACTCACCCATAGCGTACAGTTTGTTGTCGAGCACGGTGAGCGAGAGAGCGGACCGCGCGACGCGGACGGGCGCCACGACCTCCCAGGTGTCGCGCTCGGTGTCGTAGCGCTCCACCGACGCCAGCTGCTGCGCGCCGTCGTATCCGCCCACCACGTAGATGTACTGGTTTAGTGCCGCCACGCCTGGATACCAGGGACATTACATACAATTTTTGGAACGAAGTTCCTTATAGCGCGTTTCGAAAGGAAGCAAGACGGAAAAATTAAGACCAAAAGTATATAAGTGTAACGACACTTTTTGCTATAGTTGTAAGCCATGCGGCGTGCGTATGTTTCTCTGCCTTTCTCTCTTTCTCTCTCTCTCTCTCTCTCTCATAGAAAGCAAAACAGTTATTTTAGTTTCGTCTTTCTATCGCATATGTCGCATTGAACAGTGTGGAGTCGCGATGATTATTTTTGTTGAGTACAGTTGTATACGGGCTTTTTGTACATAATAAATATTTATTATTATTATTTTTTAATAATAATTGTTACAATTCCTTCACTAATTAATCGAAAGGAACTTCGTTCCATCCGGGTGTCCCTTGACACCTCTCATCTAATAATGTTGAGACAACAAGAGTTACTACAACGTGCAACACGTGTTACAACCTGTCGCCACATCAGCCCTCCTAATAAACAAACCTTAGTTACCAATTGCGGAAAAATCCGACTGCAATCAATAACTGCCGATCACAGCGCTGACACGATTATAAATACAAAAATTATATCGCATTTCAACCGCGTGTTGCAACCTGTCGCCACATGTCCACGGGCGGCAGTAACGACTTACCATCAGGTGGACTGTACTTGCAACTGCACCTATTGTATAAAAAAATAAAATAAAAAGCTAGTGTTCGTACTGACCGGCGCCGCTGCGCGCCACGTGCATGGGCGCGACCTCGCTCCAGCGGTTGTTCTCGGGGTGGTAGCACTCCACGGTGTTGATGCGGCGCGCGCCGTCGAAGCCGCCCACGGCGTACAGCAGGCGGTTGACGACGGCCACGCCCACGCCGAGCCGCGCGCTGCCCATCGCCGCCGCGTACGTCCACGCGTCCTTCTCGGGGTCGTAGCTGGGACACACGGACATACGGTTCAACGTTGCAATTGGACATGTCCATCAGTGAATGCCCCAAAGTTATTATTATGGACCATAGATTAATAAGATTACTCACTCCTAACAAGAAAATATAACCAGTTTTGGCAATTGAAATTGTCACTGTCATCTATTTTCGTGTTTGAAAAAAAATGTAGTCTTTAGATCATTTACGAATTAGATTTAATATTATTAATTCCATATTAGATTTAATTTCTTACAGAGGATTATTTACTTATTCAAGTGTAAACTGAACACGAATGAGATAAAGAATTTCTATTAAAATGATTTTGACGTTTTATTTTTATTAATTTTATCACACTCACCATTCTACAGACTTATGATATTCAGATCCTGCGGAACCACCGACTGCATACAGTAATCCATCCATAACTGCTACGCCTACCTGAAGACGGTTAGAATACCTAATAAATTATAAAAACTGCACTTTCTTAAGCATATCGTGGTGATGAGTATTGCTGTATGTATTGCACTAATATTTCTAGTAAATTAGAATTTAAAACACTTATAGACAACTCATATTTCAGAATACAACAGTGAATTTATATTCGCAACTCACTTCCTTTACAAAAGTCAAAGTAACCACAGTGACAATTAAGCAATCAAATTTAACTTTACTAAAGTTTAGTAAGTTCAAATGGGGACTAGTGCTTCCACAGCTCTAAAAAAGGTAATCGAAGCTAGTCGATATGCGTCGATGAAGGTGGTAGAACCCTTTGTGACTCTTTGACTTCAGCGGCACCACCACCACGTCAATTTCAGCCTAATAACAGCAGTGTTAGACGTTGCTGTGTTCCGTTTTGAAGGGTGTGGTAAGGGAGACATACTTTTCCGAGGCATTCCAGCTTAATCCTCCGGGGTAGCGGCGCATCTGTGGCCGACCTCAGGTAGGAATATAGAATCCTATCTGAGGTTGATTACAGATGTCCATGGGCGGCAGCAGCCAATTACCATCAGGTGGTCAGCATGCTCGTCTGCTACTCCTATATCATAATCAGTGTGTGTACGGACCCTGTGCCTCGGCGTGGACATGGGGCTGCAGGGGCGCCAGTGCTCGGTGGCGGGGTTGTACACGTCCACCCAGTCGCTGTCGTACGACGAGCCCGGCGACGTGTTCCGCCCGCCCACCGCGTAGAACATACCCTGCACACGGACCAATCATGCTACTGAAGTACGGACCTATATAATACTATTTTATTTAATGAAAACTGGGAACGTGCATCATCAGTCAGTTAATTGCCATCTGTACACCTTCTCGAATAGGACAGGAGGCCTATAAGTGAGGTCGAGCATAGAAAGTCAGCAAACATTAACTAATGAAAAAGACCCTGTTATACGAAACGTGCCTTGGCCAGAGCCTATATTATATACTAGCTGTGCCCCGCGGTTTCACCCGCGTTAAAAAGAAACGGGCATAGATAGTTCTAAAATATAAGTAGCCTAAGTTACTCCTGATTACATCAGCTACCTGCCAGTAAAAGTCCCGTCAAAATCGGTCCAGCCATTTCAGAGATTAACCAGGATTAACCAGACCAAACCAGGACCAATAAAGATACTCAAAATAATAATATACAACAATGCAATCGTGAAGATAGTCTAACCTTTAGAAACGCAGCTCCCAACCCGGACCTCGGCACCGTGAGCCTGGGCAGCGTGGTCCAGCAGTTGTCGTCGAGATTGAACGCCTCGAACAGATCTATGGAGTGCCTGAAGTAGCCGCCCGCCACGTATATGATACGGGGCGTGTTCGGCCGCCTCTCTTTCACTACCGGCTTCTTGTGTAAAGTCAGATCCTGCCAACATATATTTTTGATATGTATTATGTAAGTACAATTTTAATATCACTATTAGCTTTTATAGCACTTAAACTTATTATAGTAAATGCTTCGACAGGTAGAACAAGGTAATTCAATTTTCATGGTGAGAGTAGCAATTTTCTACTATCACGCCAGTTGACGTATAATAATCCATTCGATGATAAATTAAAAATGCAGCCAACCACAAAATCCGTTGATTCTTACGAAGTCACAGTCGAATTCGCGTTGATTTTGCTACTTAACATGACACTACAGTTTCTTGTTTTTCTTATTTAAAAATAAGTTATCTTTATTGAGGAACAAATAAGTAAGTTTGCCGAGCAATGCTGTATCTCGTGCGCGCAGGCCTATAACATTTTATACGTATGGTTTGAAAATATGCATATGTTTGTTAAATAATATAAACCCAAAAGGATGTCGGAAAATCAAATACGAGTGCGGTGGTACTTATTGAACCTAAGAAATTTTAAGATTGACTAAGAGGTAATAAATCAGTACTAAATGAGTGACGTCAAATCATAGTCGTAATGTTTAATGACGCACATAAATATGAAGTATGATTGAATCACTATTACACTGAAACGGTACCGACGTAATGTCAATCGTTTATTGACATGATTGGAATAACAAATTAGTAATAAAAGGACTTAATTAATTTTCGGATTAACAGTCTTTGTACCTTGCGTTACGTAATTCGTGTCATCGGTTATGACGACGAAAGACAACCTCCAAAATATGTCAAGTGCAACAGATAATACACGTAATAATACATTAAACGCAAAAATATTGAGAACACTATGGCAAAATTTTATTGCTTGGAATTAATAGTAACGAATATGAGGTCACATTCACGTAGGAACATAGTAAGTATTACCAATTTACCACCAGGTGAACTGGTAATGACATTTTATATCTCATTAAAAAAAAGACTTACCTTAAATATCTTAGCTAAATATTCTCTACAGGCGGGGACTTTCTTGAGCACGGCGCACGTGCTCATCTGCTCCTTGAGGAAGCTCGGCGTGAGGTACTGGCAGCGCACGGCCTGCAGGATGTGCTCCATGCGCGGGTGCCGCCGGTCCTCGTCGTACTTCACCTGCGACCGTACAAACATACATTCACTCATAGATAAGTATACATATCTCACCGCCTTGTAATTGAAGGTAGCCATTAAAAGGCTTAAACGGCTGACAGTTCTGTCAGCCGTTTAATGGCTGTCACGGTGTAATTTACGCGGAACTATGTCGACATGCGCAGTTAAGTGGTGCAAAAACATGAAATCGAAGAAAAAGTGCGGGCAAATGTCGTTTCGTTCGTAAACGATTTAAAAAAATATTTTTTTTAATAATTTTCAAACACGAAAATAGATGACAGTGACAATTTAAATTGTCAAAAATGGTTACATTTTCTTATTAGGAGTGAGTAAATTACTAATCTATTCACTTATTTATTTATTAAAGTGAGAATATAACGCAACTTAACGTTAGCGTTGAGCGATTTTTCGAGGGAACAAATGTTATAGATTCGCGACACGCTAGTATGAGTCTTTGTCCTCAAGGGTAGCAACGCATCGGCGTCACTCCTTGGGTAGGATGTCAAGGATTACCTACCATCTGAGACTGCATGCTCCTTTGCTTCTTCGAAATATAGCGTATAGTATGTTGTTTCAAGCAACATTTTTCCTTCAATTAGTAGCGGTAATAATCTTAGGTTTTAATGTACTTGTACCTAAGTATAACCTCCAAATGTGTCTGTATCTCCTCCAAATGATGGAATTAATAACAATTTAAAGGACTTAACCAACCGCTTAACTAAGACCCATGAACTTCCCACCTCTAGTAAAGGAATTTGAGTTTAAGTTAATAATTCTTAATGTCAATAAACTGATGAAAATGTAACACCGATTTAGACCGGAGTTCCTCAAGGGCACTCGATTACGAGATAACAGATTATATACGAAATAAAGAAATGGTTATTCATGACGTACATTAATAGGCAAGTAATCAATGCAAATGATCATAATTTTATTGGCTACGAGTTGTTTGTCACGTACTGCAACTATGTGCACAAAATCTACGGATTTTTAATGTTTTAATGATAATACTAAGTATTTTTATCATCAATAATTAGGTAAGATGACTTTACATTACATAATTGTTACGTCAAAATTTATGATTAGCTTGAAAAACAAGAAAACAGAAAACAATGTACTCGTATATATATTTTTGGTATTGGTACAATGAAATTCTCACGGTGGAAATATGCATAATTATGAATAACTTTACGGACAAACAAAGAGATAATAACACAACAATTTCACTTTTCAACTACATATATACATATTCCTTTGTAATAATATGAATAAGGACACAATATAATTCGTCAAGTGGAATATCAAATTCAATATAGATTTGCAAAATGATTGTGCAAAAGTTTTATCAGTAATGAAATGTACTGAAACTCCAATAAAGAAAAGACAACAATTTTGCCAGTCATTTGCAAAACATTATCGCAATCTTTTTATTTTGTAGTATCATTCAATCATTAATTATTTTGTATCGTATTGAGATATCCTATAAATAAATATTTAGTTTTCCTCTATTACGATATCTCGACGAAGCTAAATTAGATGTTGGAGATTATTAGAAAACTAAACTAAATCAAACCTAATCGTGTTAATATGGATTGTTGAGGGGATTTCCCTATTTTAAATAAAGACAAAATATGAAGCTCAAATAGTTTGAATGATATCGTATATATATTTAAACTTGTACCGAGAACTTAAACTTAAAAAGTTTAATCTTAAATAATTTAACCAATTTTTGTTTACATATAAAAAATCACAAACTTTAAAGAAAACATTACATTAAAGTATTGCAAGCAAAACTTTTATAACGGTCCTAATGAGGTAGAAACCACAAGATTTACTTAATTGCCAGCGAGTCATTCACTATGTTTTCTTTCTGAAAGCCGTTTCCTTGCACACGGATGACGCGTTTACCTTTGGATTGTGAAAATTTGCTATTCATTCATGCGTAGCAATTTTAATAGTACCTACTCACTATGGGATTAATGTTAAATTACTCATTCAACTTATTTTCTCTTTTCCTCAACAAAAACAAAGTGGACATAATATATCGATGCTTTATTTATATGACATATTATAAAAATATAATGTTTTATTTATATATCACATTCTTATTGTAATGCAATAAAGCATGCCATAAAAACAAGTTTCACTACGCAATAGCTGACAGCCGCATACAATATTATTGCTCTAAATCATGAGGTGATATTTAACACAGATTTGAGGTCTTGAAATGTAAATAATGTGTGGTCTAAAAAAGGTACTGGTCAGTTAACAGTAATAACTTTAATAACTGCAATATATTAGTCTTCTTACTCTCAATCACAAATAACTTTTTTTTCCGTACTAAGGCTTCAGGATCCATATTTAGAAGACTAGTGTAAAAGAATCTAAATTATAACATTAGACATGTATTAGTGCAATAGAAAAAATATTTTATTTATTTAAATTTATTTTGCAGCGCCTCGCAATTTGGGATTAAGTACGTGTAACTTATGTAAGTCATATTTGCTGTGTCATTTATTTGAACGAGTTTATTATTATAATTTTTACACCGTTAATTCCGACTAAATTTAATGATTGTAATTATTGCAAGGCAACCTATACATATTAAACACTTTTATTATGACCAACACTTTTTTGAAAGCCACGGTTATCTACAGAATTGTAATAAACACGTGTTTAGTAGGTACTATACAAAAGTAAAATGGCTTTTCTAAAATTCTGCATTTGATTTTGTAAACAAAGCATAGCCTACAACATAGTATATAAGCTATTGAAATGCTTAGGAAGGTAATACGTCATGCTTGTTGTCGGTATCTTATGTCGGTATTAAACATGACAAACGTATGGACAGCGTAGCAAATTACTCATAAAGAAAATGTTAAAATCCGCGAAGTACCAGAACCAAGAATCGCATGTCATGTTATGACTCATTGAATGGCCAAAAATGAGATCTTTTAAGAATTTGGAGTGTGTTATGTAAGATTAAAAATCTTTTATTCATGCCCAAATTAAGCACTTGTGCGTATACGATCGAGAATGTTATCGCACGGATATGTCAACAATTTTCTTGCTTTGTCATCATTCCCACCTTGTGTGACAAGTTATTTCTATTTAAAAGTTGAATTAGGTATTCACTGATAAAAATTATCAGCCGACATAACAAACGTAGGATAGGTACTTTTCACTAGGTGAACTCAATCTCTAAATAAAATTAATTTGCTTCTTATTGGTAGTGGTCAGGTAGATTGTGTTACTTCATTATCTATTTTTACCACGCTTTTATTAGCTTGACCTGTATCTTTGAACTCGATTTTTACCCACTCTGAATGGTCCGATTAATTTAAAATTTTGAACAAGTATCAAGAGCCGATGACGATACACGATTTTAATAATTTTATCCCATTCTCTTCATCAGGATCATCATGAATCAGGATTGACGATTTTCTTTGTGCGATTTAAGCGTGGTTTTTAGTTTTTAAACTATAATTATTTTAGACATATCTATAAATATATATATATATATATATATATATATATATTTTAAATAGTACACTATTATGATGCATATAGTATATATAGTATAATATTAGTGTTTTGTAAAATATAGTGTCACTGATTGATAATTTTAATCTGTATAGGTAAACATAATTAGGCTTATAATATGGAAAAAATCAAAGGTGTGATAAGTAATGCATGCAAATAATATATTAACTTAAACCTAAAATGTAATATATAAGAGGTTGTAAGGTGGTAGACCTAGTGTAGTTCGAAGGAGAGGTACCAACGCAAACCCTATTTTTAGCGAAAAGCAGTTCTGGTTCTGGTTCGTTTCGGGGAAAGGATATTGTTGCCGGCTGGCTTACATTAATGGAGAGAACATCTTAGTCCCCTTCGACTAGAAGGAAACCCCTGTCCTATATTAATTGGTTACATATGCCCGTTGGCGGGAATGATCACCTAACATCAGGTGAATTGCATGCTTCTTTGCAACGTCTACTTTAATGTTATAAAAAAAGTTTCTTACCCAACTAAGTACTGCATTATACACCTCTCTCTCTTCCCTGACATTTAATTCATCCTTTCGGACTAATGAAATTAGTTCAGCTGCCGTCAACTGCAGGAATTCTTCCTCTTGACACACCTGAAAATTATAAAATTTATTATTGATTCGAAAATAAAACAATATTATATTGTACTGTTACATCTTCAAATCGTATTCGAAGACTTTCGACGATGTTTAACGATCACGTTTAATACGCACTCAGTGTGAATATTTTACTGGTCTAGGGAGAGACTGAGCGCTCTTCAGGAAAATACGCGATCCATACAATTTTGGAGACAAGTTATGAATGAGTAAAAAGTAAGATTGTTAATTTTCAACAATTTAACCAATATTAGCGTTCAATGCAGATATAGAGGCCTTTAGAAAAACAACTGCTATTACAATAAATATTTAGAATTACTGCTTGTAATATACGTAGAGTTTATTTATAGTAAAGTATTAACAAACGTACGTATTCGACCGACTACGGTTAATGCTTAGCAAAATAGCGACAGGGAATTTAATTTTACTGTAATATTAACACAGCAACCGTTTAGTAAACTGATATCGTACACTCAGAATAATAATAAACAGACGATGACTTGCAACTGTGAGACCCGGCGGCGGTACGAAGGTAACCGTATAGGTAGAGATAACAGGTTCCCTTTATCCTTCACGGGGTCCAATTGACTTCACGCCATATGCTAAAGGGGTTAAAGTTGAAAATTCCTAGTGCTAAGGAAAACGAAGTATTGTATTTCTGACCATTACAATAAGGATCTATTTTTCTCACAATTTTAGAATTTGTACTGTATTAAATATTGCGTTTAATTTAAATTGAACCGTTAGTACTTCATGAAATAACGAAAAATTTCTAATGGAAAGCATGCACTAACAAGTCGAGGGGAAAACCAAATCGCAATATTATGACACTTACGAGTATAACGGGAATAACGCAAATGATATAAAGCTGCTTATGTGTCGTCATTGTGTACTAGATCCACTTGAGGACTTGAAAGGAAAATAATTATGTACTTTATGATTGACAAGATAGCATAAATCTCAGTGATTGCTCAGTTCAGGAACTTTTAATGATTTACAAATTGCTGCATTGGCCACTTATTATAATTACTGCAACAATAAGTATTTATAGTAAGTAAGTCAATACTAAGTATTTATAGAATTGGTCAATTATTTTAAAAAATCTGCTAAAATATAGCCTATGTTTGTCGATCATTTAGACCAATTCAAAATATGTCATAAGTTAACATTTTTAAAGCAGCTTGGGCTGCAGTGCGTATCGAAAAATGAAACATACGTACTCGCCCAAAAACTTTACCTTCCGTAGTCCGTTAAAAACAAATATTATCGTAACGTTATATCTATGGTTTCTGGGTTATAGAAGTCCGATAACAACTTAAGTGGACTATCCACCAGAGATGTGTGAAGGAAGCAATGATCCAGGAAAAAATCACCGTTACATTCGATGAATTTTCCTATATTTACACAAGTACAAATAGTTCAACCGAATGAGATTCTATTAAATATAAACGGTCATATACCGTGGATGCCTAGTAACACAGCTCTGGGTGGCATTAATTTCACATGATCTAGTTTAAAACTTTCAATTGGATTATTGTTTCACTGTTACGCACTGACCTATAAACAAAAGCAGTTTGAACCCGAGCTTGAATTAAAAGTAATATAGAGCGGAATAGTGTTCCATTGAGAGATCAGTTGTCAATATCTGTTAAGACATTAGTTGTCTATTCCCCTAGAAACGGATCAAATATATGTTAATAATATTGTTTCATTTTAAATAATGTACATTAAGTGAAACTAAGAAATAGATGTATTGGTTTAAATTGTTTTGATAAAAGTCTGAATGTGAGAATTTGGTCTTGTCTGGTGTTGATTGCAGATGTCCATGGGAGGCAGTACCAACTGAATATTAATTGGATGGAAAAGGTGGTAGAACCCTTTGTGGTCCGACTCCAGTGGCACCACTGCCACACCTATTTCTGCCTAATAACAGCACTGTTAGGCGCTGATCTGTTCCGTTTTGAAGGGTGTAGGTAAGGGAGACATACTTCTCCGAGGCGTTCCAGCTTAGTCCTCATGGATAGCGGCGCATCTGTGGCCGAACTTCAGATAGGAATATCTAATCCTATCTGGGGTTGATTATAGATGTCCATGGGCGGCAGTAGCCACTTACCATCAGGTGAACTGCATGCTTGTCTGCTACTCCTATATTGTAAAAAAAAATGTTCGTCTACTACTTCTATCTTATATATAAAATTCTCGTGTCACAATACTCCTCCGAAACGGCTTTACCGATTTTCACTAAATTTTATATACATATTCAGTAGGTTGAGAGTCGGCTGCTATCTATTTTTCATGCCCGTAAGTGATAAGGGTTGTTCGCCCTTAACATTTTATAATTTATATGGCAACAACGTTTGCCGGGTCAGCTAGTATTATATATACATAAAAAAACCTGCGTGAAGTTCCTCTCGATGAACTGATTAGCCTTCTTCTTGAGTTCCGCGCAGCCGTGCTGCTCCGCGAAGTTGGCGATGCCGATCGCGTTGGACGGGTCCAGCTGCTGCTCGAGGAACGCGCAGCACGCGTCTATCACGTTCGAGATCTGACACACACAACTACGATATATGTCGCTTGCCCTCTGCCTTCAAGTATATCACACTAGAATAGGTCTGGAGGGTTTGTCCCTGTAGTTCCGGGACCAGGGCTACGGTATCGGGTATACGGTACGGAAATTTAACTTTTTAAGCAAAATATGACAATTTCAGTTGGTTTTATACAATGGATAAGCGACAAATTAATAAGGGTTTAAGTTTGTTCAACTGTGTATGACGGAATATTTTACTGTTATAAGGAGGAAATGAAACTTTCCTGAACAATATGATGGTTTTTAAAAGATGGTGGTAGGCCCCCAGAAATAACCATTTAACCGTTTTAGGTGATAGCCATAGATAAGTATCTATAGATATCTCACCACCTTGTAATTGAAGGAAGCCATTAAATGGCTTAAACGTCTGACAATTCTGTCAGCCATTTAATGGCTGTCATGGTGTAATTTACGCGGAACAATGCCGATGTGTGCAGTTAAGTGGTACAAACCACGAAATCGAAGAAAACGGTGAAACATCGTTTCATTCGTAAATTATCTAAAAACTAAATTTTTTTAACATTTTTCAAACACGAAAATAGATGACAGTGACAATTTCAATTGTCAAAACTGGTTACAATTTCTTGTTAGGAGTGAGTAATCTTTACTAACCTATGGTGATAGCCTAAAAATGGCACACTTTTGTGAAGAATTTCGTGATGCATAAAGGTGTGAAAAGTATTTAAACATTTAGAGAATAAAGATAAGATGGAAAAAGGTCTTGTTATGTAGTTACATCTTAACATTCTCTGTGGTTTATCAACAGACTCACATGACTCCACTACAACTGTCCAATTGCTCTTAGTTTCAAAACAAACCAACCAACTATACACAAAAGCATCTAGTCTAAAAAAGATACATGGGAAATTGAAAATAGTACATCAGATGATATTAGCTCGAGCAGTGGATTAAGCCTGAATTATGTCGTATCATGTAATAAAACCATGCAAACATTACACTGCTTGAGTGAATATCAAATATGGGATATAATTTAAGACTATAATACTGCAAATTGGGTTTATCTTAATTATGTTTCAAAAATGATGGTTATGATGTAATTTATCTAATCAAAATGCCTAACAAAGGTTGCGTTCTATGGTTGCGTTGCTAGGCAATGTTAGATATTCTGACGTACATTTTCTTTGGACATTATTTTCGTGAAATACCAGTTCCGTGGTCTATATGTTGCGAAGGACCTGTGAACTGGACTCTATCGTCTACTAATTCTTGAGGAAAAATGAGTGGCCGGAGAGTATTACAGGCTCACAATTCGCAGGCTCGAGCAACTGATATCTTAGCATTTAAGTAGTGGTTAACCAACTGTTAAACTTTTGAAGGACTATTTAATAATTCAATCGATAAAACGCAAAGAATCAAGTGATAATATAGCTTAAGAATGATATCAAATGTATGTATCATCGTATCGTTCGTAGTAAATATAGGTACATTGGTATTTTGACAGCTTTAACTCGACATTTAGTATTGAAAACTCACAGTAAGGCAATAAAATGTTAAGATTACTTTGATACACAGTGTCGTGACGTGCGTGATGAGTATTTGGTTTTTTATCAATATATCATCTGCATCGTCGTATCAAATTACACGATATACATAAGTAGGTTTGTATTATCTACCTAATATAATTGGCTTAGAGATATTGGCAATACAATCTACAAAGTTATAATAATCAAATTAATATTATCCATACAGATATTGTTACATAGCAAATTTAACATTCCTTTAAAGAAAGACGATATACAGACTGAAGGGCGGAGGGCATAGGTTTAAGAACAGGTTTTAGGGACCAACCCTAAGTATACAAAAAAATATAAAAATAAGCATATTTCCTTTCATTTTACTCAGGCATATTTAGAACAACAAAGTTATTAAATAATTGGGTGTACTTTTGCCAATAAAATAAATAGATTTTGTGGTGTTTTGAATTTATTGATTTTAAAACTTACACCAGATATTTAAGTAATTAATTTTTGCCAATCTATTCAATCACGCTTATATTATATCTTACTAACATTTGCTCATATCAGAAAACCTCTTGCGATGTTCAGGCCAAACGAAATTTGCAAAATCTTATTTATTTATTTATAAGTTGTACCAACAAAGTAAACGCTATAACATTGTATTGGAGGCAGCTATACAGTAATAATCTTGGTAAGTGTTAGCTCGGTTATAGGTACAAAGTACATGCAAAACATATTAAGAAAAATAATCAAATAACAATACAAAAATGATCATGATTATGAATGATTATATGAGTCTAATATGAATCCGTAGAATCCTTAGCGAAAACTAAAATACCTGGAACATAGTGGCGGCGGGTAGTAGCTGGCAGACGGTGACCTCCGTGATGCGCACCTTGCCCGTGTACATGAAGTACACCAGCCACGCCATGGCCGACGGACACACGCCCTGCAGCCGCACCCGCGACATCTCGCTCTCCTTCAACCCGCTCGTGAACATCGCCTGGGGACACGCTAACAAGATTACACAACCATTTAACACGTGCTAGAAAGAAAAATATTGAGCTAATTACTTAGAATCTAAAAGTGATTTTAATGGAATATTTTCATTTTTTTATTGTACCTATCGTTTTGGATATTATTTTGATGTATCTTTAACGTTCTTTCTATATCGTTCGTTTTATATAATAATACAGGGTAGGTACGAAAGTTAAATTTTAATTTCAACCTGAAAAAGTTTTCCGTTAAGTATAAAGAAAATGTTTATCATCATGCTAGTCATGGAACATGTTTTTCCATCTCTGTATTCTGATGCCTTTTAGGTTTACAGAGTGTAAGAAATAAGAATAGTGGTTTACAATAGATTTTTTCAATTGTACTAGTAATCAATGTTTTTGAACTGGAATATGTATGGATCGACTTCCTAGCTGTCTTTATAACATCGAACGCACCTTGAAATATGGACTCCCCGCGGCTAGCACAACTTTGTGAACGTGAAACAGTTCGTTACCAACTTCTAAAACGACATCTGTCAGCATGTGGTGAGATCTCATTGTGAAAAGCATCTGTAGACAAGAAAAAGCACGTTATTGTTAAATAATCTGAATGCATTTTTATGGAGATATTTGTCTTGCAATGTACAATTGTAGGTACTATAACTAACCATGCAAGCATTACGGCTTCTTACCACATTGTATAGACTTGTATTGTAATCTGTAGGTTGGTTTGAGATAGGAAAAGGACTGTATAGGCTATACAGTGCTTTTCCCTTAATCAGGGGGTCCGGGGATTGAATTAAAGGCACATGCGTTAGACTTTTTTAATTTGCTTTAAAAATCAAGAAAGTAGCATAAAGAAACCCAATACACCTGAAAGTTCTTTAAAAAACCTCAAGGGTGTATGAAGATATACATATTATAGGGTTTCTTTGACTTTGTTTTGTACTAATTACATCACTTAATTGCAAGCTTTTATTTTATTTAAATGTCTCAATCCAATTAAATATTTTAATTATATACTTAATGAAATCAATGTTTACGTAATTTGTACATAGGTGATAAACAAGAATTTTTGGGGCGTAAACGGTATTGAAATTGTACGTTTAATTAGAAACTGAATTAAATCGATTGTCGAGATTCATTATAATATTATAATATCACTCTTTTAGCTGAGTTCGAAAGACATGGAAAGTACCTAATACGTGTATAGCTTTGAGGAAATTACGTTATTTACGCCGATTACGTTCACAAGGTCGTGAATAATTTTCTTGTTTTAATTTTAACTTGCAGACCAGTAATGTTTTGTGACATAATATTAACAAAACTGTACCTATATTGAGGTGCATTTGTATTATTTAGAGACTTTTATCAGCGGGTTTAGGATATTAGGTTTCTTAATCGCTGAAAATATCTCTGGGAAGGGTTACAGGTTGGTTACAAGCAAGTGGTTACAAGCAATCATTACAGGTTTATTTTATTAAGGAAAAATCGTGAGTTATAAAGCTGACGCTATTTGTTTTAGGGAGACGAGAACAGCAATTGATATCGATACATACCTACCTACAATAATCCAATGTACAAAATATCTTGAACATTGGTTGTATAGCTGTGTTGTTGCTCGCATAGCTCTATTTACCGGCGCGCGTGTGTTAGTGTGTCGTTAACAAAAATTTGCTGCGTCATGCCAACTTGCTATATCGCTCCGACGTGATAAGTACGTCAGAGGTTACGAAGTTTATACAATTTCAAATTTCAATCATATTATTATTAGCTGTAGAATAATTGCGCTTGTTTGTTGGTACAATTTGCATCACGAAAATCGGTCAACAGCCGTTGAACTTACGTATCGCCATTATCTGAGATTAGAAAGGATGTAGAGGTACGCTGAGCATTAATTATATTATTTAATTAGATAAAAAAGCACAGGGCCAAGTAATATTTTGTACATACATGTACAAAATTACATCAGAAATGCAAATGAATTATATCGTTACATACTGCCTCTATTAAAACTATAAAGATCAATTGCATTAAGCATTTGTCAATCTGAGACAGAGATTTATTGTTTTAAACTGGGTAAGACGGTTTCATGTCCTGATCAATTATGTAATTACCGCGATAAGCGGTATCACAACACATATAGACGTCCCCAGCACTTTGTACATTCCCTATAGGTCTATACCACTACCATATAGCATATTAAACGGATACTATTAAAAAACAAAACGCTATTTGTTTCTTTATTCGAACATTAGGCGAAACCAAATAATCTGCCATGACGTGACTGGAAGTTCAATTATTATTCAGTACCATAGAATAACAATATTATTACTCTCGAGTTCAGTACCTACCTCATAGACAATAATACGCATTTATTAAAATAGACAGTCTGAATGTCTATAACTGTCTATTCGGGATATAGTTGGTCATCTTAGTAACAGTCGTCCACAATAAGGATATTAATTCATGTGTTACAGTCATTGACCTACCAAACCAAGAACTCTGCGGTTAACAACGTCCGAATCAAAAGTGCTACAATTTGAATAAACTAAAAAAATCCTGACTAGGTTTTTAGTATAGTTTTTAGAAAACCATGTGCATATAAAATAATTGGTCCCCCAAGTTGGGTCATCCGCCGTATTGAATATACTCATAGAATAATGACACTAAGCGAACCATGCATTGTCAACCAAACCAACCGTGTATGTAAAATTCCAGCTAATTCGGTTGCGGTTAACTGGTTTAAAATTGCGTTGCAAGATTTGACTCTGACATATGGACGAATTAATCAAGATGCTTACCATGCCTTGGGTTTGCTGGGTTACCCTATATTTGATTTTTTTAGGAATTTAGTATTTCAACATTACGTCAACTTTATTTAATTAACTTTTTTTGTGAAAGGTGTGCATGCAGATCCAAGAACTTACTTTAAGCTAAAATTGCTACGTTAATAAGATAATAACTTTTAGTAATCTTGCAATTCTGATGAAAAAAATTCTGTTTAGACTGTGACCTGGTAAAATTAAGTTCTGTCATTCATAAACTACATCATCTTTGTTATTACTTACAACTGCGAAAGTAGATAATGTATATTATAATAAACATTGTGCTTAGTCATGCCGCAATATTTATTTAAAGTTGTACACTGGAACGCTGTAGGAAGCGAAAGTTGAAGGACAACTAACTTTAATAACATTTATAACAATAATATCTATTTTATCTATCAAGAGTCAAGACGTTTGGACGATGTAAATATCGGTAATTCGACCGTGACTGATATCAAATTTAACGAGGCAAGATTAAGTTAATACTTAAGGTATTCCATATCCAGACGCAAGGAAGTGCGTACGACAAATTCCGGGAATGCACGTAAAACTAGAGACGTACGCAATGTCTATACTACCTACATTAAACACTTCAGCGTGTTTTCCCTTCCGTCATAACTTCGTTATCGTAGCACTAAGAGGTATTATGTTATAATAATATAGTAAGTGTAATAAAAATATAAGATTTAGTACTTGAAAGATAAACACGGTGTTCTGTGAGAGTTTATGGTCATCGCCCGTGTTCTTTGTACTAAAACTAAACGTAACGTACTTATGAAACCTGTCTTCATAATAATTCCACAACGTCGATCAACAATCTATTCCTGATCCTTGCTACACTGTTTAATCTGTTTCAAGATATCATTCATTTCACGTACTCCATACAACTTCATCAACTCGTAATTGGAGCAACGATCAAATATGCTAAAGGCATACCTAAAATAAATTGGAGGCTCGTACCCAGCAACGAAACATAAAAATGATTTGTAGCAGAAAAAAAATTATGGCGGGTCAAAATACCTTCATAAAGTCGGGTATGTAGTTCCCCGAACAGAAAGTCATGTCGCCGATGTCCTTGTTGCTGGCGCCCATTGAACTCTCCAGGATGACGTCACAATTCATGGGGGGCATATCGTCCAACAGGTTGCCATGCCTGATATCCTCGTCTGTCTCCATTTTTTCTGCAACAAAGAAAAGAAGTTCAATGTGATAAAATGTGATGTTGTATAGTAAGATCGGCAGGATAATAATGGTACAGCAGGTTTGTGCGATTTTTTTCAAGTTGAGGGAAATTTACCAATGCTAACGAAGTCGCGGATTGTATCTAGTACAAAAGTAGGTAGTCGTGGGACGGAGAACATAGCAAAAAGGTGTATTGTGGGTTTGAGACGCCCCCTAAAATTAGGTAAACTAAAACACAAACGTCTTTGCCTGCTCCACAGTACAAATATTATACCGTGTCTGCAATCAGCGGCCCAAGAATTTGTCAACGAAAAAGTAAACTATCTAGTCATGTGTGTTTTGCCACTATCTAAAACGTGTCGCGGGCCAGATCCTAAGTTAAGACGAGCTTACGGTTGCCCATGTGCGATGTAGTCTCGCGTCGTGATCATCTTGCTGTCGTGCCGTAGTCTATGTCACAGCTAGCCGTAAATGTATTGTTTAGATATATAACATCTGATTGATGTTGTAATGTTTATTTTCTAATGATGGCTGCTGAATAACTGATGAGACTGTTGAAATTACTGTTTCATTTACGCTAATACTTTACAACTTTGGTTATAATTTGCTAATAATAACTGAGTACGTCCAGATTAAGTTGAACTGTAACCTAACTGTTTACGCTTTTAAGCGTATTACAGTTATTTTTAAGCAAATTGAAACATTTTAAAGGTGGTAGTACTGATATAGGTATCGCCGCCACGCCCATTTCTAGCGTAAAGTTTTGCATTTTGGTAGAAGAATGTGGATGCAGACTATATGTCTGCATCCACATTCTTCTACGTCTATTCATTGGGGCAACGCATCTGTGATCGACTTCATGTAGAACCCCTGTTATAAATTATTATGGAATTGTATACAAATGTGCATTTAGTCAATGGGCGGCAGTGGCTATTTACCATTAGATGGATTGCATGCTCGTTTGTTACTTCAATGTTAAAAACAATATAAAAACTTGGTAAGTTTGTATTGTGTATACAATACAATATAACGTATCATATTTGCGATGAACAATGAACCTCGTATGAGTGCGTATTAGAAATTAATTATCACTTGCTTAAACGGTGAAGGAAAACATCGTAAGGAAACCTGCATACCTGAGAGATTTATAAAAAATCTTAAAGGTATGTGAAGTCTACCAATACGCACTTGGCCAGCGCGGTGGACTATGGCCTAATCTTTCTCATTCTGAGAGGAGACCCGTGCTCAGCAGTGGGATAGTAATGGGTTGATGATGAATGAACCTCAATGAAATACCATTGCTTTTCACATTCCAGGTATCATAAATATTAATACAATGATTAAGAATTAATTTTATGACTCTTTTTGAATAAATGTGTATAAAAATAGTGACACATAATAATTAAGGAACGAATTTGAATACAATAGGAACTTAATAGTATTGCAGTCGATCATTTGCTATAAAATGTCGATGTTTTGTTTTGCTATTTATAACCCATTGAAAGGTTACAATTTCTTGGACTGGGCTGACCACCTTAAACCATTTGCAACCAAATAATTATTAATGATTTAAAAAAAGGGATATTTTTTGTGTATCTTTATAGTATTTTGTCAACTGATTAATTTTTATTGAGGTCCTATCAGTTCCTACGCAAAAATATTATATATTAAATAAAGCTTCACACTGGAGTCTTAACCCTCAACTTGAACTTGATCTAGAACTTCAATGCGCTAAAAAGGCGATTACCACTTTACCTTTAGTTAAGATAGCAAATGCCGATAACAACAAATTTTGTTGACGTTTTATCGTATGATAAATACGTAATGCTGGTAGAAGATAGATTTTCCGTTAATAGCGCGTTTTACCGGATACCATCTACTAAGTTTCTAAAGTACTCAAGGTCCATTTTAGGAAGTATTCGAGAAAGTACGGTACAATCACCTTGTTGATGAATATATTAGGGCACTGCATGTTTTTGTAATGAACGTCGGCTTAAAATATATGAAGCTATTATCCATATTAAAGGTACATTTCACCACGAATGCATTTGTCCTCATCGACTAGGATCGTATTTAGCTATTTATCAAGTGCGTGCGTGCGTGATGTTATGTGTATAATAGGTATTATAATAATTGTTTTCGGCGTTTTCTATAATAGATTTACTAGTGGTCTTAAATAAAGTGCGTTATCTAAACATCTCTGAATTTAAAGGTTCAACATCGTTTCAATTGCGTAGGTTAGGAAAAGCTTTTGATAGACGATAAATATGCTACCTACAGGTAAATTAGCTAAAAATATTGTCCCGAGGTCAAACGATGAGTCTTCTTACTTTGAAATAATTTTATTTTCCTTTTGCGCTTTTTTGCAGGCCCGTATGAAGAATCATTTTATTTAGAAAATTCCATCTTAAATGGTTAAACACACGTTGGGTTTTTTGAAGTTATACTTCTTGAGGCGTGTGAGAAAAATGATGACAGATAATATGAGTGCATTTTTTGCAAATATATAAATATAATCGACATCATATATGGTTGGCTAGTAAATATTGGAAATTATTATTATGATATTGGAAATGTTATGTTTTAGGTATAACACGATACCACACGATACTATACAATGTAGGTAGGGTCGTAGCATTTCGTATCAGTAGGTATAGATGGAATAAAAAATATGGTGTGCGTAATTATGATTATATAGGAAAATAGAATATTAAAAAAAAAATGAAAAATAAAATACTTTACCATTTTCACACAAGCCTAATGATTTACAAACGCCAAGCATAAACTTCATTTTAACACTAAATGTAACACTATTAATACTAAAAAGCTTTGGATTGAATACAGATAGATTTCTGTAATAACTCACACTTTTGTTTTTTTTTAATATATAAAAAAAACCGTCTCTTCAAATAGTAACAAGACTATTGGAATAATTATCACAGTTAGCACTCATAACTTGAGTTTTATTGTAGTAAACTCATTTAATACTGTAGGAAAACGCTACGAACCATACGTGTTCGTTTCGATCGGCGTGCAACCGCGATCGCACTGACTGCCGTATCATGGTGTCGTAGCATCGGTAGCGGTAAAGCCAGTGACTAAGCTAAATGTTTACAAAACACTTCTTCCACAACCTTAAATTCTTGTTGGAAAATAGCAGGAGTGATGTGATTTGGATTACCTTTCTTTACTAATCAGTTAAACGAATCACTTGGACTTATAATTATTAGTATCAATTATATTTTTTCTTTCGTTTTTAAACGCAAATAATAATTGAATGTAGGTGTTGTTATGTAATTAATTTAAAAGTTATTAAGATCTCAAATACTAGTTTAGAGTGTTATGAAAATGTGTACAGAAATTATATGATGAAGCCTGATAGTCCCCAATAAAGAACCTCAAATAATTTATAAAACATATACAATAAATAACATTAGGCATATTTTAATTTTATTAGATCAGAATTAACAAAAATAAAATATGGTTAATAGATTAGGCATGTATTCTGCAGAAGAAAATTGTGTGAATACTGATAATGATAAATTGAATTGTAATATGACAGTATGAGATAAAATAATGAAAACAATGTAGAATGATCTCATGTTCAGTTACTATAAAAAAAAATTGGTCAAGTGCAAGTCAAACTCGCACACTTCCGTGCACCAAAATTTTCATTTTTTTTTTATAGTATTTGTTATTATAACAGTTGTTGAAGTAAATGCATTGTGAAAATTTGAACTGTCTACTTTTTACGGTTCAAGAGGTAAAGCGAAAAACGTCGAAAAATAGCACTTTCTTATATGCAGTCTCGCATTAATTTTCAACTTTTTATATTTTTACGGACAGACAGCTGAGGCTTAGTAATAGGGTTCCGTTTCACATCTACAAATGGCTTAAAATCTTTTTGCTATCTTTGCAAGTAAATAATTTGTGATAGAAAGTAGTGTGTGTTCATTGCCACTGGCTTATAGGAGTAATAAGTTTAATATCTGACAAATGTACATCTCAGTATTCAGTGTATATCATTGCAGCAGCAATTGGTATAATGTATACTGTACATGTATCGAAAGTAAAGATGATAAAGGCTATTAAGACCATCAACCCTGTTGCGAGATGCATTTTTCTGCTTAATGCAGCTGCAGGATTTACAAAAAGGTACTTTGAGAAAAGATTTTAATTCCTCTAAGAGACTCCTCGATGTAGGAGTTGATCTTCAATTATGACATAACAAGTGTCACTTGTAGCTTGTGTGGTGGATGATCACATTCATTTTTATGTACAGTACAATATTGTCATGGTACACAGGCTTGGGCGCCGGCAGGAGGATGCAACGGGGCGCATGTGCATCCTCCTGGCCGGAAAAGTATATAGGAGAGTACATCTCTAAAATGTGTATTTATTAGCGAAAAAAATAAGTCTCAATCTTGACTATTCCCTGGCTTTCATGTAAAATGGTCCAAACTTTGAACATACTAAATTGATGTTTATTTCAATACTATCAGATAGTATTGGCGAAAAACAAAGGTTATCAATTATAATTGAGTTCGAAGACAAAAAAGGTCTTACTGTTGAATGATTCGCGAATCTAATCTGTAAAATGGGAATGACCTAGGAAGTCTTTAACTTCATAGGTTATTCGACTTCAGCCTAATTCATTTGTTTGGGCATGGCAAACTTCGATAATATTTGTTGATCAATGATGACAAATGACAAAGCACGACGTGCAATCAATGATCATAATTTTGCATACATTTATCGACATTATCGACTTACCTTAAGTAGATTACAAATTTGTCTTCATATAACAATTATACAATTAAATAAACGGATAGCTTGTTTCTATTTGCACTTAGAAGCATTTTATAACGATAAATGTTGAAACATTTGTATCACTTTCAAATAGGTGTTGTTTGTTTTAAAGCACAAAGTTGTTTATAAATATGTGACGCTAACAAAATTATAACATAAAATTAGGAGTTACTTTAAAGGTTTTACACCAGGAATGTTTAGTTGTTAACAAAATATGATATAATATGTATTCTACAAAGAAAACTATTTCACACGAACGAGCACTACAACATGACAGCGCAGCTCCATGCGCTATACGTGACATCAAGCGAATGAGTCAAAATGGCAGTTATCAGTCCATAGATAACATATTATTATCTTTATCAGACAGTGCAGACAGATTGTTAATAAGCTAATCGACTTATAAGGAAATAAGACATCTCAGTAATTGTTTCATAAAGCTCGTGACCTGAATAATCTAACTATCTCGATATTTTTTGAGAAATGTGAAATGTACCAACCATTTCACATTTACTTTACTTTTTCTTTTTATAGTTCTTTTTGTTTGTCGGCTTTCGGAAACTGTTATGTTCTATTGACTATGGTCGTTTGTTGCCAGCTTCATGAAAAAATTCCAAATTTCCCCAGGTAAAGACTTTTTAGTAGAGTTTAAGCAAAATTTCATAAATTCATTATAATACTATCCTTAAAAAACGAACGAATCCAGAGTTTTGTCATCTTGAACCAAACGTTAACTTAGGAATGTCAAAACATATGTTTATTCCGACAACTTTTCTGTGCATATTGCTGTGTTGCACAGACGGGCTAAGAAAACAATATATTTATATAATCACTGGCGTTTTAGGCAACATTATGATCAACAGCTAGCGATCATAGTGTTGCTAGTATGTCAAAACTACCTAAAATTTGGAAAAAAATAACGAATATTATTTAAACCATACTTACCATATTAATATGAATATCTAGTAGATTATCTAGTCTAATAATGTTAATGATGACGCTACTCCCACTGGTCCCGTGCCCTTTGAATTTACGGATTTATTTCTTAAAGCTCTTGCCTTAAACAATGAAAATACCTATTTATTGTATTGAAGTAAGATAAATGGGATCTCTTGTAGAGATAGGAGCTCTTATATAAGTATTATTGATATCGTTGTAAATATTTTTTTATTATAATTTAATATTTCGAGCTTTATGATATATTCATTATTATCTGTTGGACTTTTCTTAACCAACCATTTTATTATATTTGCCAGTCTGTGGTTTTTATGTCTGTATAATCGTGAAACCTTGTATTAAAAAAATTGTGAACATACGACAATGGCAGATGCGAAGCAAGGTATGGTTAAATATTTTATATTTTAAAAGTATGTTAGAACCCTTTAATAGAAACGAAATATATAAACGTTAGACTTGTGTTGTTTATTACAAATTTGCTGTAGATTTCATTGTAAGTTTGTGGTTTTCTTTTGCTATACTTTTACTGCATCATCAACGAATTTTTTTGTGCTAAATTTTACAATACATACATTTTCAACACGATATAAATACTGAATGTCAAATAATTAATGTTTTTTGTTTGATAACGATAAGATGTTAAGTCTTTTGAATGGGCACGGAATGTAATGTGGTAAGTAAATACTTGAAAGATAGCCTTTAATGCAAACATAAACCTTTATTCGTACGTATCGTAACTTTTTATGTTTACTCCTTGTTAGTGTTTTGTGTTTAGGAAAGAACCTCGGAAGATGTGAACTATTTAACTTCATTACGTTACGCGTAGGAAAGATTAGCGGGTTAATGTACATCAATTACAATCTAATGTAATGATAGTAGTTTTTAAAATATTGTGTCGAAAGAAAGTTAGATAGGTCTTTAGTTTCGTCAAACATTACAATGTTTTCTGTTTCTTCTGTCTGTACTTAAGAGCCAGTCCTGAAAAGTGTGATTTATAGCTATATTAAATTCAATAAAAAAAGTTACCCATTTTCTGAATTTATACCTAACCTTATTCTGCGACATCTATGGACTGATGGCACGTTCATTATAAACTTAGGTAATGAATATTAGTTGATAAACATGTTGTTGACTGTTTTTCAGGGAAAACGTCTGAAGACTTCTACAATGGGTCATCACAATCCAGGGTGGTGTTGGCAAAGCCTCGACTGGGAGGCTTTGGATCTTCCAGTGTTGCATCTAGTTCTGGAAAAAGTTGCAATCCATTTGGTTTGTACTTCAACATTGGTTTTATATATAGTGAAGTCATCATAAGGAAAAGTAGACTATATATATATATATATATCTATATTATGTTTACTCTGTGTCCTGTATATTTTGTAGTGTATATTTATTGGATATATTGACGTAAAGAAGTAGCTGTAAGAGAGAATAAAATAATGTGGTTTTTAAGTTCTATGCAATTTTCTTATATATACAGATTCTTAAATATATATTTCCGGATAAATAAATTAAATTTTGTTAATGTCTCCAATTAAGTGAAAGAAACAGTACTTGTCATATAAATAACAAATAGTATAAGGTCATAAATTGGAAATAAAATTAAAAGGCTCTTGCCAAGTTGGTCAGACATACATTGTAGAGTTTAGTGGTATCTGGCACTATGGCAGTGAATCATTTATATAAATATTGCTATCTATCATGCTAAGATTCCATGTATTGTCAGTTTGTGGGACACATGGATATACAACAACACACAAACACTCAGGTTATAATGTTTTGGTTTTCTTGAACATCAGTAAGCTAGTCAATAAAAAACAACATTATAAAGCTTAATATGCATGATAATAGATGGATCAGGCTACAACAGGTTCATGTAAACTACTTTTATAATCTTTACAGGCTCAGTGCTACGACCACCACAGCTAAAACCGAGTGCTAATCCATTTTTGAAAGTCTCAGACAATGTACTTGAAGAGACAGAGCCCAATTTGAACAAGGATAACAAAACAAAACCCTCAGAGGACAGATTGAAAGACACCAAAGAGGATGCAGAGGCGCCAAAGTTTGTTCCTCTAGGTTCAGCTAATGTCACTCCGAGGACCAGTAACCAAGTTCCAGCTCCAAGTCAACCCACAACTAGTGCTTCGTCATCTGGATTTGTTTTTGGACAAAATTTAAGTCAGAGAGTAATTATGAATGAAGTTGTGAACAATGGTGAGGCCGGTGGTGATGATCACAGCTCGTCAAATGGTACCACAGAGCTCTTGTTCACAAGTGCTGCGGCATCAGTTAAAGAAAACAATCAGGTTTGTAGATAGATGTTCTTTGTACTGTTGTAAAATAGTACAGTCACAAATATTATGGTTAAATGGAAACGTCTTTACTTTAGTTTTGCAGTTACATATTAAGTTGTCAGTACAAATTACAAACTTTTTAGATGTAAAATAGAGATGCCACGAATATGCGGCTACTATTCGGTATTCGGCATATTCGGCATATTCGGTATTCGGCCAAATAGCAAATAGTAAATTTTCATACATAAAATAAAACTAGTTCTTAAATTTTTTTCAGGATTAGGGTACACTTTTGTGTTTGCCACCACTTGTAAGGGTTTGCTGTCCGATTTAGGTGAACAGTTTTTTCAGTGATATTTTAACACAAAATTAAACAAATGATGCGTATCGTGACGCGATCTACGTCGAAATGAAACAAATACGCCCGCTCTTTTACGAACATTCGGCGCTTCGGCCAAGTGCGTAGCCGAATATTCGGTATTCGGTATTTGGCCAAATCACTTCGTGGCATCTCTAATGTAAACCATGTGTAAACGATTTTTCAGGAAGAGCCTGGACCAAGCGAGCTAAGCGGTGGTGAGGGCTTGGCGGCCGCCGCGGCAGAGTACGAGCGCTCGCACGCGCGGCCGCCGCCACCCACCTCCAACTGCACCATGACTGGCGAGGAAGGAGAGATCAATGTGCTGCAGGTAATCAAATCAAATTAATTTTTTTTATTCAAAATAGGTTCTTTACAGATCACTTTTTGAATGTCGATACAACTATCGCCACTTCACAACGTGTTTCGTTATGGAGAATAAGCGGCGAAAGAAACTCCATAACACGCCCACAACCGCTTCAGATAGAACACAGATTGGTGACAGATGGGCGGCCTGGACTTCTTACCATTAGAGCGTAGATTAGTAAAGATTACTCACTTCTAAAAACAAAATGTAACCAGTTTTTACAATTAAAATTGTTACTGTCATCTATGTAATAAAATGTAGTTTTTAGATCATTTACGAATGAAACGATATTTCTCCGCACTTTTTCTTCGATTTCGTGTTTTTTGCAGCACATAAATGCACATGTCGGCATTGTTCCGCGTTAATTACACCATGACAGCCATTACATGGCTGACTCATTTGTCTGCCGTTTAACACATTTAATGGCTTCCTTCAATTACAAGGCGGTGAGATATCTATACTTATCTATGCATTAGAGTAACAGGTTCCAATTAGAGACGTACCGAGTCAGGTCGACTCGAGTCAGCACTCGAGTACTTACATAAACTCGCCTACTCGAGATCTAGGGATACTCTAATAGTGACGGTACTCGTACACTGACTCCAGTCTTATGTGCCTTATATAGGCAAACTAGTGAATGCAGCAGGAATTGTGCAAATAACAACTTGTTTAATTTTGTTTAGTGAGTGCCTTTTTTTTTACTCTTCTGTGCTATTGGACTGTGTGATACAAAGTACTCGAGTCCTTCATACTAACTCGAGTACATTATGAATACACTGGACTCGAGTAATGACTCGATTCTTTTTTATATTAGTACCAAAGTACTCGAATCCCAAAAATGGCCGACTCAGCACATGATTAGTTCCAATGTTCGTTTGCGTCAGATATCGTGTCGGCTGTTCGCGTGGGAGGCGGGCAGCTGGCGCGAGCGCGGGCGCGGCGTGCTGCGGCTGAACGACGCGGCGGGCGGCGGCGGCGCGGCGCGGCTCGTGGCGCGCGTGGCGGGCTCGCTGCGCGTCGTGCTCAACACCAAGCTGTGGCCCGACATGGTGGTGGAGCGCGCCGGCACCAAGTCGCTCCGGATCACCGCCGCCGACGCGCACCAGCAGCTCAAGCTCTTCCTTATCATGGTGAATCATCGACATCAACGACCCATTCCTGTCCCACTGCTGCGCACGGATCTCCTCTCACAATGAAAGATAAGGTCATAGTCCACCGCGCTGGCCAAGTGCGTATTGGTAGACTTTACATACCTTTAAGATTTTTTTTCAGTGAAGGAAAACGTCGTGAAGAAACCTGCATACCTGAGAGATTTATAAAAAAAAAACAAAAAAATCTCAAAAGTATGTGATTTCTACCAAAACGCACTTGAAGCGCCATGGACTATTGCCTAATCCTTTTCATTGTGAAAGGAGACCCGTGCACAGCAGTGGGACAGTAACAGGTTGATAATGATGATGATACTTTTGTATCGTAAAAATAATCTTCAAACTGGTTTAAAGTTTTAAATATAAATTTACACAATGTGATTATCCTTGTGGTAGAGATACAATTATATACAGTCATGTATGTATTTAGTTCTAAAATCTTAAATCATATTATGGTCCATATTAATTAAAACTATACAATTATGGATATCTCTTGCCAAGTTTATTGCTGCCATTTTATGCCTAATGCATAATTATATTTCATTATATTATAATGTACAGCAATATGCAAACAATCATATACTGTATGGATATAATCATGTATATGATTTTTTTCAGGGAGCTCCTGGGGACATAGTTCATTTACATACAGCTCTCACTGCGCGTATTGCATGCAGTAAACGTTCAGTAAACACATGCAAACAAAATTCCACATCACAGAAAGCAGCAGAGAGGCTGGAGGCTGCCACGGATGAAAATGACTTCCTCGACAAACCTGTGAGTGACACCTACAATAATGATGATGATATTAGTTATGATGATGAGCAACAGACGAGTGCTGACGGCGACGCAAATAAAGAGGAACAAAATGACTTGGCTAAAAGCAACAGACTTGATGTAGATAATGATGAAAAGACTGACGAAGAAAACACTTTATTAAATACAGAATCAAATGAATCAAATGAAGATAAGGAATCAAAGGCGATAAAACGAAAGGAACCAATTGAAGATGAAACAGCGTCTAAGAGACAGTGCCCTGAAATACTAATAGATTGATTTAACAAATTTGTTTATGATATTACAGTGTCAAAATTGTGATGTAATGTGGAATATGGACTTCTTTTATTCACTTCATTTGCTGAAAGCTCTTATAAGGAAAATGGCAAATAACTGACTAGGAGTATTTATGTTTAAATTAATAAATGTAGTGTAATGTAATGTTGGTTCGTCATTAGCAATGGGTAGACCATTTGTCGTGACATTGGTTTCTTTATCACTGGATATATTTTAGTACAAAATAAATAAACTATGGTATTTTGTAGTTGTTCAGTAATTTCTTATTTCACATTCCAATTTTTACAAACAAATATTTGAATTAAGTACCATGATCGGCCGGAGCTGAATACCAAATATATAATGTACATGTGATTATTTTCTGAGAAACACCAACCAATAAACATTATCTTACTATTATTTTTTTTATTTTATTTTTGTTTGCAAATCTCTAGATTTTGTTACAAATAACTATTGACAAAAATAATTACGACTACCATTAAGAATTGAGTACAAAAATAACTATTTGTTAGAACAAATAGTTATTTTAGTACTCAATTCTCATTTGTCATTAAAACATACACATAGATAAGATACAGATTCATGCTAGCAGTGAGGAATTTTTAAATTTACTCATAGAAAATTCATTTGTCTCATGAACACATTTTCAACTGACCTTTGTTAATAACAAAAAATCCCACCACTAATTATCTAGTACAAGTAAATAATAAATTAATTAATTCTCATACTTAATGATGCTACCCGATTATTAGTTTAACAACTTAATTGGAGCATTAATATTTTGTGGAAGTGTAAATTACTGGATAAAATAAAATCTGAATCAATATTTCATGTCGGCTTAAATGATCTACACAATATGATGTACAGGCTGTTTCATTTTACAAAAATGATTTGACTTAGTAGTCATTACTAATGACAAAGTCCGAGTATAGTATTTTCGATATATGAATTTACAAGGCACTATGCATATTACGTCTGAATTTTTTGTTTTTCTTTTTCGATAATGAAATAACGTGTATATTGTAAATAATAGTTATTTTGGTTAATATAAAATATTTTCTCTAAAACGTTGCCTGTACACTCAAAGTTAAGGATTTAAAACACCCTGTACGACTGAGGCAATACTAAATTCTAATGAACCGATAATTATCTACTGACTGACTATTAATTTTGTTCAAACAAATATATCCCTGCTACTACATAAAAGGGACATGTTTACTGATCTTATCTAAGAACAATACTGTAGTCATCATGTATAAAAGTGTGGATTCGTTTCGACCCCACTTTGATGCCCTGGCAAGGGTAGGGTACTTTAAAATCGGTTTTGAAGTATTTAAACCTGTATCTTATATGAAATACAGGCTTCATAATTGTTATAGAATTTTAGTATGGCTTCTAATCATCACGTATAATTTCCAACATGTAATACGTGTGGTGCAAGTGAGTATGGATCTCAATAATTTAAGTTCCAAAATAGGTCACAACGTGCCATATATACAGGAACCAATACTCTTTGCAGGCTCGACATAGCACCGACCAGATGGTGGACACGTTGTTTATACTGCTGACCACATTAAACACGCTCGGCAAACAGATCGCGTTCAATGCGCGCGCTCGCCGCATTCAACGTGTGATTACCATCATCGATGGTCAGTTAACGTTCGTTTCGTTTGAAGGAATACAAACAAAGGAAAAAATAGGGCGTTACGCAAAATAAATTCTATTGCTTTTACTTTTTATGTACGAGAACCAGAAAAAGCATATATGTATTTGATGTTATGTGGTCACTGTAAACCCTGGACGTCAAGGGTAATGTTATATCTATTCCTACAAATCACATGTTTGTTTTCACAGGCGAACTTTTCGCAGCCCGGAATGCGTTTCATGAAGGCGTATTAAAAACGAATGGAGCGGCGATGTCTAGACTACTGGCACTATATCATGGTGCAATTTTTATTTGTAGCTTATTGTGGACAATATTTCCCTTAGTAAATAGGGCATTAGGCTACGCAGTCGAATTTACGGCTTATATTCCATTCGATACGACAGAATTGCCAGCGTAAGTTTTTATTACAATTTCTTGTTATTCGTTTTTCGTATATTTATACAGAGCCAGCTGTGAGAACAGTACGTATGTAGCTTAAGTGGTAGGCTGGCAGCCAGAACAATGATAAGCCCATTAACATTTAAGCACATCATATAAAGACTAAGTACTTCATAGATAGTCTGAGATGTCACCTTAATTTCTGGATGTAATTGATGACATTATACTAGGAGTTATAACTATTTAGCCTACGAGTGATTTATTATTAGTTCCGAAGCAATTCATTATTCATTTAAAACACTAAAATCTTGTCACTTGAACTACACCTGTTTCCTTTGCAGCTTTGGATTGGCCGTCGCATACATGTCTGCTCTAATAGTAGTACAAGCTTACGGCAATGTCACAATGGATTGTACTATCGTAGCGTTTTACGCTCAGGCCAAGACACAGCTAAAAATGCTCAGATTCGATTTAGAACATTTTATTGACTCCGATAATGACATTAATCTACATGAACGTAAATTCATTGCAAATAGATGTAACATGTACAGAGATTTGGATCAAAACTACCGCGGTCTTTTAAAGGAAAGACTAGTGAGTTGCGTGAAACATTATGAACAAATTGCTTGGTACGTAAATCAAAGAGAAATTATAGTTACCTATGTATATTGAATGTTATAAAAGTAACGAATCATAAAATGGCACCTAACTTTTAGTGCAAAATTTGCAATAATAAAATAGAACATTTCTTTTGTATTTCTTGATACTTCTTCTTATCCCTAGGAAGAAGTTGGAATGTAGGAACATTCACATATTCAGTATTCCGTAGGGAAAACTTTCTTTGATTTATTCTTTCAGGTTTGTTAAAGAGGTAGAGTCTATATTCGGCGAAGCAATGTTAGTTCAATTTATTGTAATGGCCTGGGTGATTTGTATGACTGTGTACAAAATTATTGGTGTAAGTACAATCATATACCTACCATATTACTTCTGTAAAACCTATCGTATATATAATCAAGTAGTACATATATATAATGGAGGTGTTATTTTTTTAGCTACACTTACTTTCTGCGGAGTTTGTATCTATGGCTGTGTATCTTGGTTGCATGCTCGCGCAACTATTCATTTATTGCTACTATGGTACACAATTAAAAGTAGAGGTAAGTAACTAATAATAACTCACATAGAGTCGGTACTTCTCAGATTCCGTTTCCGAACTTATCACGCAACCAAAGAAAAATAACTGCATTGATGTGTAGTTTTTAATTGATTTCAAAATGGCTACTAAGTACTACTATTATAAAGTAAAAAATATGTACTACACACAGCCCTGTATATATTTTGATACAGGTCTGTGACTCCACACTTAGAGTATATTATGTTACCTAAATTTTATATTCCTACCTACAGCAGACCTAATTCTAATACGACTTTTACGAAAAGGGATTATCCTACCTACCTATTAATCTACATTCAAAAAGTTTTGACTAAAAGAATATTGTATGACTTCCAGAGTGATTTTGTACCCCAATCCGTGTACGGCGCTGACTGGCTGTGCTTATCCCCACAATTTCGCTCCAACCTGCTGATAATCATGGCGAGATGTCATCGTCCTATTGAGCCACGGACGGCCTATATCGTGCCCATGTCTTTGGAAACATATATTGCGGTTAGAAATTACCTACTTAATTTATATTATTGTTTAATTTTTATTTGTAAAGCACTTGAAAGACCCACTTAATTGTCGTAAATGCACATTTGATCAATATAAATTCAAAATACCTTAACCTACCCTTCATTTTCAAAACCTATTATGTATTTATGTACAATATACTTACCGAATCGAATCTTCGAACCGCTAGTGTTTATTAATTATCAAGCACGTGCTTTATAAAGGAAAACATGGCGAAAAAAACCTACATGCCTAAGTCGCTGCGAAATTCTTCAAAGTACCTACCTATATCATGCACTTACCTATCAATACGTACTTGTCCATTTGAGCAGCAGTGGAGTATCTAGGTACTAAAGTTTTTTTAATAGTTCACAAGCTGTCGTTGGTAGTTAACTAGTTAATCAATGGCGTATCAATGTCCAAAAATTAACCTAACAACACATACTCGTAGATTAGTAAAGATACTTCGCCGCCTTGAAATTGAATGAAGCCGCAAATGGCTTATTATAGTAAGTTATTTTTTTGAATTCTTGACAAATAAAAACATTTTTAGAGAAAATTTACAAATAAATAACTAATACTGCGTAATTTACATAATTAATAAATAAGTAGTTCAATTATTTTAGGGACATTTTAGCACGGAGACGTGGCAAAACTTTTTTACGCAACTATTTCAATTCTCAAAACTGGGTACATTTTCTTGTTAGGAGTGAGTAATCTTTACTAATCTATGTAATAACAATATATTTTAGACATTGATAAGCAAATAGAACATTACATTTTGTTGCTTTTATTTTTAGTTCACAGTAGTGAAACGAAATATAATTTACAATTCTTATAAATACTAGCGTCTGATAAACAGGCTTGTCCATCCCAAAATAAATTTTCGCACAACAATTATTTAGCCAGCAATAAAGCGGCACTGGTTTATTTATATTGTTTTTTTTAGTATTTGATTCATCATTCGTAACAATAAACGTGATAAACTCTTCTTCGAATACACAGATTTAAAGCCATTACCAAGATTTTAGGAAAAACGCAAATAGCGTGCACTCATGAAGTGGGAAGTAAAATATTGTAGGTACCTACAGAAGATAAGAAATCTGTCGAAATCCTAACTCTGAAACTCAAACAATACATCTCTCGCAATTCCTTCAGTGTTAATAAATATTTTGTAATCTCAAAAATATTGGTAAATAGAAGAAATAATAAGCCTAAATAAAAAGTCGTCGCTTTTAATTTCACATTACTTAACGTTGTGAGTAGGTATCTCGCGCCTATCTGGTATTTTTTATACAATCTGCGTCTAAAACATTTATTTTTCAGCTTGGATATAATAAGAATGACACATGTTTCTAAACAAAAGTACCTACGTAACACACATTCAGTGATAGTCAGTTTCTAGACATTTCTTTATTATGTTGTTTGAATTCTGGCAAAGAAATATGTAGTTTTATTTTCTACTCGCCTCAATAGATAATAACATTAAAATTAAACTCAGTAGTATCAAAGAAGTAGGAGGTAGGTACAGTAAAATGATTTGATTTTGTTGTTATTGTTTCAGGTGTTGCGGTCGTCCTACACATTATTCACATTTTTAGAACGAAAATAATCTCTTAGTAACGCAAATATATTCATTATATTTCTAGGCATTTCCACGACATGACAATATTGTTCGAAAAATAACGCACTACAGCTTTTATATTAGATAAAATTGTATTACATGCACTCGGAGAAATTATGTGAACTATTAAACTGCGGTAATGTTGCCGGATAGCTATTAAGGATTAACGCCATGCCGCACTGCAACATTTACTACAATATGTATTTTCTATAATTATAAAATATGTATTTTTCTATAATAATTTATTATCTATGTAGTTACTTAGAATAAAATATATTGTTAATGTTACATGTAAGGAAATAATACCTTTATAAGCATAAGAACAGTTCACATGCACAATGCACATTTAATGGATTATTATGAATATTAAATTGTTCATGTATTATTAAGTTACATCAATTAAATTAATAAAAATCTCCAAATAATGTTTCGTATCATCTATTGTTGGAATGTCTGGAGTAATAAACACTTGGCCGGTCTAAAAATACATTTCTATCATTTATTCGCTGCAGTGTTCTCGTAAGCTTGTAATTATTTAAAGCACCGCATTTTTGTGTATCGCTTAAACTCTCATTCTGTACGTTCGGCGGCGGTTGAGTCACGAACTCCGGCAGACAATCCACCAGGAGCCCGCCTCTTCAGTGCTCCGTACGTCGTAAGTGCCGAAAGTCGTGTAAAAAGTTGTATCCGGCCGCGAATAGCGCGTGTGGAATTTCGTTTATAAATACGCGCGTGCAGGGCGGGCGGCTCGCAGGGCGGGCGGCGGCACGAGCGGCGAGAGCGCGGCGGCGGCATGCGCGCGCGCCGATGATATTCACGGGCGGGGGGGCGCGCCGCCGCACCTCGCCCGCGCCGCCGCGCGCGCGCCCGCCCGTATACCAACGCCTTCTAGCCGACGATGTGAGTTCTTAACCTAACTACGTTCATCATTTACAAACAAATTCGGATCACCTTTGTTTGTAACGAGTTTAGTGGTTGAAATGTTTACTTTCGAGCATAGGAGCTTTATTATAAACGATGGCCGAGGATTTAACGAGCTTTTTGTTAAGTTTTCGCGATGCTGGAGTATATAAAACGCTCATTGTTTGCATACAGTTTCTGCTAGCCGCTTGATTTATAATATTCTTATGACTCGTTAGCGTGAAGTAGTGAATGTTTGATGCATTCATACAACTTCTTCAAAAAAACGTTATTTAGTGTATAAATAATGCAAAAGATACCTAAGACTCAATTAGAGAGATAGCTTTGTTAGGTACATGTGCGTACCTACTTAAAAAAATTAAGTTAAAATATTCACTTATTTGAGGTTTAAATCATAAAGGTCTTTAAGTTTTGTTGTCTTTATTTAAATATATCAATTTTTCCTAATTTTTTTCGCCAAAATATAGACAAATATATAGCTTAATTTATTCGCCAATTTATAGACAAATATAATATAATATAATACCTGGTAGAGACCGGCTTCTTTAAAGCAACAACAATGTAAATGTAAAGTGAAACAAGTAGGTATGTGCGTATTCAAATATAGAGATACAAAGATAAGCTTTGAGCATCAGTGGTACAGAAGAAAGTTAGTCTTCAAGTACTCTACAGTTATCCATCTGGTTTCAATCACACAGGTCATTGATTTGAAATACCTACTTCGCTTCTAATATAATTAACTTAATAATATACCGACACTGTAATAACTGAGTCGTGGTTGCCAGTAATATTAATAATAAAATACAAATAATAGGTACTAACAATAAGAAATATCTACATATATCTACTTAAATGCACGTGGTACCCACCTACAAGAAATACAGGTTAGTTATATATCGATAGGTCTACACTACTCATTCGTTAGAGAAAATGTTTCTTAAGAGTTTATGGTTTCCTCATTATGTGATTATATTTTTTTCTGAAAATCAAAATAGCTAAAGCGTGTACCCCTACTTTAAATGTTGTAGATACAAGAATTGGTAAGACTCTAAGGTAGGTAATTTATACTTTAAAGTAAACCAAAAAATATGTAATTAATTGGAAATATGTGATGGGCTTACGTTAATTAAGAATCTTGAATCAAATGAAAGAAATCTTACGAATTTTGTAAAGATAAGAAACATATTTCGATTCAGATGGTATATTTGGCCTGAACCTCACTTCAGTACCTCAGACGTCAGTGTAAATTTCAAAGGGAAGCCCAAAGAAACAAAGGATGACAACAGAACACGCTCCCACATACTCGTTTTTGGCGGAACGCAGCAAAGCTAGACAATCCAATACTTGAATATACTGTTTGTTTTCCCTATATAGATTAATTGCGATCCAATCCTGTGAACCTTTCCATTTATCTCCGCTGTAGCCACGGCGATCTGTTTACAGTGGGTATGACACGTGGGCTGTAAATTATGCTAAACGTTTAAACATGTGTATGTATTCGCTGCGTGATACCTGCATGACGTACAATACGAACAGCGGTTCCATCAAACGTTTAACGTGTGCGCGGTTAGTTCCCTCTATTTATATCCATGCATTTACTACGCCACTCAACCTTGATTCACTATGCCCGATTCACTGTTCACCACTCTCACGATCAGTCGATTTGTTTCTTGGTAATGCTTGCATAGAACATAATGATAATTGCTATGAAGTTTAAATTTCTTCACCTTCATTCAAGATGTATGTAAGATGTATCAAAAGATTTCCTTCACAGTGAAAACATCTATGAATGTACAATATACATGTGGTACCTACATGCTACCCACAACAAATTTTATCTTTTAGGAAAAATTAGAAACAGAAAGAAGATATTAGTACCTATTTAAACAATATTTTGGTATAAACAATAAATCAAAATATGATCCTTTTTGCGTGTCAGGTTGTCGTCGTCGTCTTTAGCCCATTACTATCCCAGTTCTGGGCACGGGTATTCTCTCAGAGTGAGAAGGATTTTAACTCGTAGTACACGGCGCTCGCTTAGTGCGAATTGGTAGAGTACACAAACCTTTGGGGACATCAAAAAAATGTTTAAAAAATTCAGTTGTCCTTCAGAACTTTCCTCGTGATGTGATATAAATTAATTTCTAATGAGAACTCATTTATGAACATAAATTAAAAATTATCGGTGTGTCTGAGATTCAAACTTCGGACCACTCTATACAGAGATCTAGTTTGTAATCACTAGGGTTTTGTTACATTGTGACACACGTGTTCCTTCGCAAATGGGAAGGCCTAACTAAAACACTACTTTAAAAATATCTGTATTTTCCTTCTAGGTGTACACAAATATCGATCAATATTTCATTTGGTAGTTTCAAACCACCCTGATGTTATCTAAAACTGTTGGAACAGTAGCGAATTTAGTTACATAATACTTAATAAAGACCGTTTTTCTCTATGTATCGGTTTCGTAACGTGAAATTTTTACGTGGGCGGGGTGTTAACCCGCCGCACAACCCCCGAAATGCTGGAGGACCACATCCTACTTAGGTCAGCGACTCCCTCGGACTTGCCAGTAGATAGCTAGGCTGTACTACCGACCTTTCCCCCATCTGGCTGCCCCGTTGGCTCGGGCATCTTGAGAGAATGGAGGAAGATGGGGCGATAAAGCGCGCATACCTGGGACGGCCGAGTGGTAGACGCCCAGTCAGCCGTCCCAGATATCGCTGGAAAGATGAAGTAATGAAGGACCTGCGTGAGCTCCGGGTAGAAAACTGGCTGGATATGGCGCAGGACAGGCCGAAATGGTGTCTCTTAGTATCGGAGGCTGAGACTCACTTTGGGTCGTAAGTAAGTAATACTTAATAAAAGTCTATAATCTAGATATACTGGCAAATGTAGGCTCCGAAGCAGGAAAACGCTTATGATTTGTTGCTACTCGCTAGCTGTTAACTATTAACTATCAAAAGAATGATCGCGTTGGATGTTGTAACTTGACATATCCTTTACGATAAGCCAATGCCACAAAGAGCAAGGCATTTAAAATTGGTGTTGCACAAAAGGTTCTTCCCTAATAATGAAACACTTTCGTGCTGATAAATATTATTTACTTAAGTATAAAGATTTTTCTGAAGAATGGTATATTATACCGCTCTGAACAAAAATAGCTTTTCCGTTTATAGAAGTGAATTTTACGAATTTATACTTCTTATGAAATGAATTTGTATCATGAAACGACATACCATAACATAGAGATTGGTAATGTTTTCAAGTGCGAATAACATACTTTTTCTTACTGGGTGGTTATCCATGCTCTATACGGAGACTCTTTTTTTATATTTGAACCTGACGATAAAGCAGACGTGCTACCTGATGGAAAGTAGTTAACGTCGACTATGGACATTTGCAACACCAGAGGAGTCGCCAAAACATCGCCTTTGAAGGAGAGCTCTTTTTGCACCTTTTTTGAAGAGCCCCATGTACTATGTGCGCTCCGGGAATACCTCGGGAGGAAGTTCATTCCACGTCTTGCACGTCCGTGGCAAGAATGTCCGTGGAAACCGACTGCTCGAAGGCCACCCAATGTCTCGAGTGATTTAAGGGTATATAGTGATATCCATAGACCCATGTAACCATGGAATATACTTGTAAATTAATAACAATTGCATGTAGTTAATGATACCTACTTGCTCAAGACTTTCGTTTTATTTTATCACTGTCGGTCTTAATAAATATCGTTAATTGTTGTGTGAAATAATACAGTAGGTATTTATACACATGTCAAGTTTTTAGTGCCTATTTAGTTGCCAATCGGTAGTACTAGTAGTAGTAGTAGTAGTAACGCATATTGATTCACGGAAGGCGAGTGTGAATGACTTAAAATATGAGTGAGTCACAGATGGTTGTCGCGACGATCTCGTCTGATATGACAAACAAAATCTCAACTTTGGCCATTGGACACGCATTAAAGCTGCAATCGGATGCATGCCAGTGCCAGGGAATTTACAAAAAAGACCTTGAGGTTGCGACGCTTTCTGTGCAAATACCGTTGTATCTAGTAGTGTCCCTTCCGCTGTAAGAGTTACATTATTATAGATGATTAACTAGTAAACAATCATGGGGCATTCGCCCGACTGAGTTGGCGATGTACCGAGAAACCGCGATCACGGTCGAAAGATGTCGTCTCTGTTTCGGGTATGTTTACCTATGTCTTATCTTTTGCAGCTACGAATATTCTTGGCTCAGCTCATTTTGCGAACTTCACGTTTCTGTCGTATTATGACATTTCTAAACTCAAATATGTTCATTCAATACTTGTTTTCGTACAATTAGGTAAACATTGACATTCATAAATGTCTCCAAGACGAAGACAAAAATTAGACAAAATTAACGAAGCATGGCAATTAGATCATGCTGCTTACTTGTGTTTTGCACGGTAAGTTAAATTAACATGATTACAGTCAAGATTTAATACCAGGATAAATAAACATGAATAAATGGCTTAGTTATACTGAAATACAAAAATATATACGTCACAAATAAAATTAATAAAAAAATGGAATTCTTCATCAAAGTGTTTTGAACATCTACCCAGCATTTATGAGACTAATGACTTACATTTCAATAAAAATATCATAGAAAAAAACAACTTATAATAATTTGTATATTTTCCAGTGGTTGCCGGTAGGGCGCGGCCTAGGGCGGTGCGTCGAGGGCGACGAGGTGCGTCGCTCCCGCGGCAAGCGCATCACACAGCGCCGCGGTGCCATCAAACACCACAAGTGAGCATATGAACCTTGTTATAACAAACATACAATTGAATCCTGAAAATATCAGTCACATATACAGTTTCCCTTTCTTAGGTATTTTTAAAATTTTGATATTAACTCGTGCCAAATACATAGGTAGTTTAGGTAGGTACTTACATATCGTTCTCGCACTTTTCGTTTTTCTTATGAAATGCAGTTTACGTACTAACTACTAATATACTTTTTCTTGCCATAAATGTAGCACTATAATAATATAATTATCAGTGTAGTATGTTTTTACATATTTTTATATACCTATAAGGCATACTCTACATGATACAAGCTGACTACATAAATCGGAAAATGTTGGTTCACATGAAAATAATAACACCTTTGTAACTTTAAAGCGCAAATTAAATAAAAACACAATTTAGTTTAATTTTATTGAGAAACCACCGATACTTTATATGAATGATGTAAGATAGGTATAGGTACACATAATAGCATATTGTAGCGTATCTGAACACGATTTACTGCTAACACAATGTAATGTCTCTATATGAATGAACTTCATAACAAACAGAAATGTACGACAACAAAGCAGATTGTTCACCATAACATTAACTTTAATACTCGTAGGTACGTACACCATAAGTATAACTAAAATAGCTATTTGGCAGTCTGACTGACATTCTGCTTAGGATGCGTGCGGGTATAGTTTTAGCAATTAAATAGTATGTTTGTCTTAGTTGGGTTTATAACCCTATTTGGATTTCTATTTCCATGTCATCTATATCACAACGAAATAGAGCAAAATATTCCTTATAGTAGGCTGTTTAGAGCGTTATGTTATTTCTGTGAAGGAATCATGTAAATATTCCATTGCACTTGCATATATCTCGTTTTTTTTCAATTTATTGGAGAACAATTCTTCTATCATTATGTCGTTCCATAACCGATCAGCCAGGGTAGATTGGAATGTAGTCGAACACCGCCATCGAAATAATACGAGTAGAGTCAGTGGCGTAGCATAACGGGTCGCTGATTGTTTTCGTCGTTATAAATAATATAAAATATGTAATTCCTTTATTTCTGTTTCTTTATCACAGTAAGTAAATTTTCAATAATTTCTGTTAACTTGCGCTTTGATCTCATCGAATATGATGAAAATTGCATAAATAATAATTGCATATATAGGGATGCAAAAGTTAGACGGCACTCAATTCCGATACGCTACGTATCAAAACACAGCTGATATGGTTTATATTTAATTCTTTGATGGTCGCTTAATACCAGATGTGAAATGTACTGGGTTTAGGCTTACTTTAATTGCAAAATAACTGTTCAAACATACAGTCAGTACAAAAAAATGTCTACAGAACAACTTGTTACACTGGAATGCACACTGTATCTACGCGAGCGAGATCATGAAGATGTTGTGCGCACATAATAATCTTTTACGAGCATACTTGGGTCACTAACTCTGAAGCGGAATGGTAGTGTAATAAATCAGCTGTCTTATGAGAATGTCGTCACATAATACGTAATATATTATCCCGCCATTATATTCACTTAAGCCGCATACAAGGGCAAGCTTTCAGCATGTTTATATTTTAAATTTTTTTCATATTCAATATTTTTCTTAGCTAGATCTCTAATTTTTTTGATTAAACGAGATTTTTTGTTACTTTGTTACCTGGTCTCGAAGGATTTCGTAGTTGGCACGCAGCTTTAAAACAGAGTTAGGTACCTATAAAAATATGTAATATATCTAAAAGATAATATCGTCCAGAAGTCGGTCAGCTAAATAATCGGCAGTACTTACCTATGCGCTGGTGTTATTAAGAGTACAATGCTAATTCAGAATCGGCCGACAGTGAGCCGATAGACAAATTCCAAGGCAAAAAACCAAGGCTACATCTAACTCTTTATCGGGTGATACACAAACATTGTAATGTGCGCACTTCAATACTTTATCAACCTGATGAAAGGCCCGACTTAACTATCGCCCTTTAAAAAGTCTCAAAAGTTTGGGGCATAAAGTTTCGAATTACATAATGTATTCCTATAAATTAAGTACAAGTCATAGAATAATACACACAGACCTGCATTTGTTTTGTTTAGATATAGGTCTGTGATAATACATGATAGAATAATACGAGATGTCATGCCAATAATTATGAAAGTCGAATAATAAATAAGTGACGTCGTTAATCGTCGTCATAATTATTTTTCTTTAATAAATGAGGAGATTCAATGTAAAATAAATGAAATAATTTGAGTTTTGAAGAACGTTTCTCTACTTCCTGTTTGTAATGTAGGTTAGTTTAACTTATTTCAGCGATTTCGCATACAATGAAACATATTGTTATTATTGGAATGTAAACACATAGGTCTATTATTGCTGAAACACGCCACGTTGAATAACATGGAACATTTTATGGTTAAGTTTTTATACAATTACGATTATATTACTTTTATTTTTGTTACCCTTATAACGCCCTTTTGGAATGTATTATTTCATACTCGTAGCTAGGTAGGTACTTAGTACTTACATAAAAATGGATTGAATATTATTTCGCAGTAACAAAGTCACCACTTAGTAAGATATTCAATAGTGACACAAATAGAATGACATGAAAAATAAACATAAGTGGGTAATGATACATTAACAGGAATAGAACTAGACGGGCTAATTATTTACAAAGACTGTGATGGCGAAAAACGGAACGATAAAAGGGGGCAACGGATGTAAATGACAAGTGAAATTTATGAGTTTATGACTTAACTTTTTGAAAATTATAAAATAATACTGTACCAGTTGGTCCCCACGCCCGCCCTGAATGTCGAGCAAGCGATGCTTGATTAGTCTTCGATCCCGCATCCTCGTGTCTTAGATTCTTGGCTCCCTGACATTAAACTCTCATCACCTTTGGATCCACCCACATATCAGTAACGACACGTACCATACGACATATTCAAAATAACATTGTTGTCCTAAAATAACGTTTGCGCTATAAATTACCCATTAAAGTCGGTGAAAGCGGAAATCAACTCTTTTGTTGTAGAAAGAGAAAAATGACAGTTTCCATGAAAGTAAACAACAACATTTGCTAGTGTGGCGTGTAGTCTAGACCTTATATCAATCTGGATCTGATGTCTCCCGTTACAAATTTGAAGGATCTTAGGGTAACAATTTAGTACGTTCGAAGGTATATATTCTGCATTTTAAAATTAAAATACTTAAGCTACGTCATGTAATTTTAATCGCAGAGATCTGCTTAAGCTGCTGCTGCTAAGCGAATAAATATGAAGTACGTATTAGGAAAAAACTAGACATTGCCATTATATTAAAAAATATTTTATATCACGGCGTGCGTAAATTGACGTTTTACGCACGCTTCGCGTGCGCAAAACCCCAGTTTCCGACCCCGTAATATAAAATTTTATACAACACGCGGACGAAAAATGTTTTTCTGACTCGTGTGATTGCAGTCCTCGCCTGCGGCTCGGCCTGCAAACTCACACTTGTCAGAAAAAAATTTTTCGTCCTCGTATTGTAATGTACTATTTTGGCACTTCATTTTAAATACGTACTAGGAAGGTACAATTCAACATTCTAACAGTCTCATAGCCACGCCCTTAATGTAACTAAACCGCTATTAATTTTAAGTAGAAATAATTCTGTAAGTAGTCTGGGATTTTAGAAGACTAGGTAGTTAGGTACCCTGCTTAAAGTCAATGCTTAAGGCGCGTATCGCTGCATCAAAGCTTAAATCTTAATATCAACGTGTAGTGTAAATAATTACATGATAATAGAGTTCTCAACAAAGAAAATGTGCATTTTCTTTTTTGACGACTCTATTTTCATGAATTTCAATGAAATTATTTAAATAAAAAATATATGAATTTCAATTCACTGTTTTAAGGATATCTTCTATAGACAATTGAGATCACAAGATGCTTTTAAAATTTACCTAGTAGATGTGTTCATGTGAATAAAAAAAAGTAAAATGCGCGGAAAAATAGAGTTATGCCATTAGTGTCTGTAAATAAGTTTTCATCGCTTTACATTTTTGTCTCAATCAGAACTAAACTATTATGTAAGCTATCTTTACAAATTTATGTAAAAATTGTTTGAGAGACACATTAGTTAGTCTACGCGGTTTGGTCTACGAAAACATTTCCGCGCTTGTTTCTGATTTCATTTCGTTTCATTTAATTTTACACGTCTCTCACATTAGTTAGAGAGTTAAAGACTTCTATACAATAACAGCAACAGAGACTGATAATTTAAGTTCTCGGAAATATACGAAAGTATTGAAACAGCTACAAACGGCTACCAGATTCCTAACTGCGCCCGTCGTTTCTTAATTTAGTAATATAGATGAGTTACGATGTACACACCGCACGGGATTGTGTGCAGTATTTGTGTACACATACATAAAAGTCAATAAATCTATTACTTAATTAAATGTTGTTAACACACGTCGTGGCACGTGTTTGTAGAGCAACAATGTTTACAAAGATACGTGGGCGGACGCTTAAAACTTAATTAATTTAGATCAAGGAATCTTCCTCGTTATTTTTATTGAAATGATTGAGTTGAGGAAAATAAATCTTAATTTGTCTAAATACCTATTTATGAGAATTTTGAACATTTTGCAAAATTGGGAACGGATTCTACCTTATATTGCTGAAATGAAATATATTTGTATATCAATTGCGTAAATTATTTTTTCGTACGCGTAGCATTAGGTAGATTAATGGCTACATCGTAGAGCTTGAAAATAATGAATCCTTAGCAGAGTTAGCAGACTGATAAGTTGTGTAGTGCACAACGCAGGTGTTATAATCCACCAAAACTCAAGAATTCAGCGTCATGCACGCTTGTAAGAGGTAGAACAGCGGTGCTACCGCCCAAATCGAATCGTACTTACCTACTGACTATCTTACCATTCTTTAATTAAGTATAATGACTAAAAGAAATATCTTTCGTTACAGAATCCATGAAGTGAATGGCCATCGGTTTGTAGCGAAGTTCTTCCGGCAGCCTACGTTCTGCGCGTTCTGCAAGGAGTTCCTGTGGGGCTTCGGCAAGCAGGGCTACCGCTGCGTGGCCTGCCAGACCGCGGTCCATAAGCGCTGCCACAACAAGCTGCTCGGCAAGTGTCCGGGCTCCAGTGCGCAATCTGATGCTACTGTGGTGATTATATATTATGTTTATTTATTTTGTTTTAAGTAATAAGTTAACGATCAAGCAGACTACCTTAGCTATATGGCTATTATCAACATTTAAGACAGTTGTAATGAGGCAGAAATAAATATCAAGATAGTAGATTAGCTCATAAATGAATTCAGAATTATTTCATCATCACGAATATCATATAGTTCCGTGATAGTAAAGCAGTAAAGGTAATTTTATCATATACTTACACAATGAAGGAAAACATTAGGAGCCGACGTGCCTAAGTGTTCAACAAAGATTCTTAAAAGCGTGCGAAGTTACTTACGAAGTTACGAAGTTAATTATTAATCATTGACTTTAAATTAACGATAGCTATATTGTTTCAGTACCTGAGAGAGCGTTTCAAAGTAGATGTGCCACATCGATTCCGTCCACATCAGTTTATGTCCCCTACCTTCTGCGATCACTGTGGCGCGCTACTTTATGGATTCTTCAAACAAGGACTCAAATGTGAAGGTATATATCATCTCAGAATGAAAAAGTCTTGACCACGAGGTCCAAGTCCGGCTTGGTAAACACTAAACACGTTTAAAAATAAAGGCTTTATTATCAATCGTTATGAAGTGAATTAAATTCAAACCAAATTATCTCAATATCAAGAGGTTTAAAAATATTCCACTATACTCATGGCTTTACGTTGAAATCAGTTTGTTGATACCAAATTATTGTATTGTATCAAGCAAGGCATAAAAAAGCATAAACTGCCTTAATTCAACATCCTAAAAATTGTTTGTGTTGGAACCTACTTATTTATTAACTTTATTAGTTTAGTAAATACAAGTGAAGCTAATAAAAAACGATTAATTGAGATTTTAGTCTGAATCTGAATGTTAGGGTTTACGTAATGAAATGTATTTATTGTTGTTTTATATCAATTATATTGTATGTAAATTATATTAACTATAATATACTTAATGTTGTTACGATCTTGTCGCTATAACTTGTAATAAACTCAATCAGCACGTTTTGTATGCATGCGTAATTCGGCATATATTTTTGTCTTAAATATTTTGTTCAAGAGGTTTTTCTGAGCTTATAGAGCTTTATATTGTTTCTACGTAGATACTTCTGCTTTTTGATTAAAATATAAAACACAATTATGTAAATAAACTATTTAGTTGTAATTAATAATTAGATCCTATCAAATTGTATTTTACTTAATAATAAAAAGTACGGTTAGTTGCATACCTTCATAAGAAGTATATGTATCTATACAAGTATATGTATCTATGCAGAAATGATACAAAGGATTATTGTACGAGCTCATCATCATCTTGTAAAATATAATAATTAAATACAAAATAAATGATTTGAATACTAATAAATGAATGTGAGACATACAAGTCAATGAAAACTAATAAAATCATATCATTGAATGTTGTTGGTTTACAAGAGGCCGATGTACGAGCTACAACAGTATGGGAATAAGACAGAAGGACAGCTAATTAACTTGTTATGCAATAAGTAGATAGACTTTTTTAAGAATAAGCATATTTGTAGAGAAGAAGCGCACATAAGCAGTGCTGTCTAACAGTTCTAACACAACAATATTTCCACAATAATGGAATTTGGTTGTTATAACGTCGTAGGTATATGAAACTAAATCTTGTACCTACAGGCTTAATTAATTAAAACAATTTTATAGTTACTTTTCTCTTATTTTACTTTTCGTATTTCGTTTCATGTCTCGACTTCTATATTTTTTGTTTGATTGATCTAGCAGAAATCAACCTGGACGACAGAATATGAAGCTATTATCAAGAGTATCTTACTGCCTTAGCTTCAAATATTGGCCTCGTGTAATCCCAACTGCATGAGAGTGATGAATTAAATATTATATTTCATGATATTATAATAAAATTGCTTTACATATTGTTTGTTTTGTTGTTATTAATGACATTTGCACATGTGCACTAATCACTAATCATCATTAGGATTCGTAATCGTAGGTCCTTCAACTTTGTTTTAGTAAACTGTAGGTACTTGAGATAACACTGCTGCTATGCTGCATTCAGGTTTTTATATAAGTACTAATATTAACATGAATAAAGGTAATGATTATAATTATTAACTTACATACATTGCATAATGACACTACTTTACCAAAAACAATATGAGTACAGGAAGAATTGTCACATTAATATCACGTGAAACCCCTTTATTTGAAACACTATTACAGTACCAATTAAATTATTTAAGGAATTCATAAATTTAAGGGCAACATTGTACTTTTCCTTAGAGTAGGTATTGAAATCAAAACAAAAGTCGGTTATAATGATATAATTAGAAAAAAGGTTGGCGTTTACCTCGGGAAAAAAATTAGCTTAGCTATTCAACGAGTTACTGTCGCCAGCGTTTTGGGGACTCTTCCAAAGACAACAATTTGGATGAAGCTTATTATAATTATAATATTTAATATATTATTTACATATTATATATTAATAATTTTTTCATATGTATTTTAAAACCATTTTTACATAATATATTATTTTTATACATTTTTATTAGGCTAATACTGTAAATAATTAAATATGTAGTGAAATATAAAAATAAATAAAAGGTATCTACGTATAAGTAACAAAAAGCATTAGAAAATATATGCATGTATTTATTTTTATCGCTTTATTAGTTTAGAAAACCCAAATATTAGGTATACTTGGGTACAACCGAAGCTTTTTCAGGTTTCTTATTTGTAAAGTCCAAACTAGCTTCTAAAACTTGAATAAATACATGACATATCAAATTCAGAACGTTAATATTTAAAAATGAATATAAATTAAATCCGCGTTCCAATTTTTAGCAAAGTATGTTAAATATTATTAAGAAAATTTTGTCATTACATTTAATTTATAAATACTACTCTACTGTTGACTTGAGTTTGAAAAGTAATAAATTTTGACAAATATATACTTAAGGAAAAAATATGTCTCAAAGTAATAATAATTTTATTCTAATTACCAGAGTAAATGTTGTGTTGACATATAACCTGCTACGACGATTGCGACTACGACGTAGCTTTCTTTTCTACGTAGCAAATATCGGAAAAGTAAAATTATTGAAAATATTTTCACACACCGTATTTAACTTGAAAAATGCTCTCACAGACTCGTAATAATAAACAGTGCGCAGTATACATTTAGAGCTGAAGTTGTTGTGGATCGTTATAAACTGTTTCGATCCACTTTCAGAACTTCCTTCAAAACTATTTAAAAAGACACTCGAGTCTATTATTGTCGTCTAAGCGTGATCAATCAATCACCTGGGGCGCGAGGCGGGCGGCGCTGGGCGGCGGTGGGCGGGACGCACCTGATGCGCGAGCGCTCCGCCGGCCGCCGCCAGTCTGCCTCGCGCCCTCCGCTACACGACAGTCAGGGCGCGCGCTCGCGCTAATTCGCGTCACGATGCCGCTGTATTCAGAACACTTATCGAACATGTATTACAGTGGATCTCCGTCTTACAGTAGTGCACCTTACAGTTATGGAAGTTCAGTGTCCCCATATGGATCATCTTATAGTGCTTCGTATCTCAACCCTGGTGGAAGTTACATTAATCATTCATCCCTTGGGGGATACTCTCGAACACCATTAACTTCGCGATGGATTGGCAGCGGAAGAACTTATTCTCCAATGCTTGGGACGATTACTGAAAGAGGGTCCTCAAGTCCGGTAAGAATAAACAGCCCTCGACGAACTCCGATCTCGAACAGATCTTATGTCACATCCAACTATACTCCGAAACCGATCAATATAAATACTGCCGACATCGATGTTTCAAGAGATAAGTATCGCAATAAAATAAACAGTACATCTTCAATTGCTAAGACGGCGCCTTCTCAAAAGGCGAGTCCCACTAATCATAGAGAAAGTAGTCCATTTATGCCTCGCGTAGAAGAAAAACCGGCTACCGGAGTCGATTCATCTCCTGGGCCTCAGCGAACTACGATTAAACGTGGCAGAACCGTTGTTAGGCTGCATACGGTAAAAAGAAAAGAAAGAGATTCTCCTAGAAAACCGGCTGTAGAGCAACAAAACAATCAAAATATTGTCGAAAAAGAAGTTGCTAATGTAAATGAGCCTCAAAATAAAGAAAAACTTGAATCAGCCGAACTAAAATGGAGGGAAAAGTTAGCTGACGATTTAGTTTATAAAGAAAAAAGGGAAAGAAAAACTCTTGGTGAAAAACTTGTAGAGAAATTTAAATTTAAAGATATCGATGTACCTGAAAGTGAGGTAAACAGTAAAGATTTACTCGACAATCCAGAATTGTTACAATTACCTATTTCTGAATCAACCACTCCTAGTCATTCTTCAAGCAAATCTCCAGATAGGCGTTGTTCCATGGAACTTTTAGCAGAACAAGCAAGTCTATTAGATTCTTTAATAAGAAATGAAAATCTAAGCATAGCACCTTTAGATATAAGTAAAGTTGGTACTGAAATTGATAACAATAAAGAATCAGGTTCAACTGCAGAATGCTCTAAAAGGAGGAAAAATATTGAACCAGGAACCCCCTTAACTACCACGAAATCCGATCACTCTTTACATGAACGTCTGAATTCTTTAAAAGATATAAAGACCTTTACAAAAAGACGAAGTATTAAAAAATCTTCATCTGGTGGTAGTATTTGTAGGTTAGACTCAATAACGGAATTCCCAAAAGAACATAGTTCCAATGATTTGCCCGGTACGGACGAGAGTAAAAATTCTATCAAAGATGACAAAAAAGTATTAAAACCGAAACCAAAAATGAAAGCAAAAATAACATCGAGTGTTGAAGTATCACCCCCTTCAAGCCCACTTAAATTTAAAATAGAGAATGTTACTGTAGAAGAAAAGCCTAATGTACCAAAAAAAGGAATAATATTTACAAGCGTAGTTGACAATAATACATCGAAACATAATGACACATCCCCAGGTGCTGTAAGTAATAATCACCGAAAAAGTATTAAGTCTAAAAGAAAATCTAAAACGGTTACCAATGTTAATGAAGAACCTTTGTCACCTGAACCAGAAGATGGAAATTTTTGGAGCAAAATTGGTAAAAGGGAAACTGTTTATTTAATGAAAAGAAAGAAAATATTAGAAGAAGCTAAACGAAAAAATTCTCGCGGGCTATTATGGTTCGTGGAAGAGGACACTACTAATACAAGTACAGAACAAGGTGCAGTAGCTACAGAGGAAACTAGTAATGCTCAACTAGAGAAAAAAGAAAACCTCGAATATAATGACAACAAATCAGAACACATGCTAACGAGTAATCAACTTACGTGCAATTTAGTAAACGATTCTATAAATACAGCTAACAAAGGGGAGAGTATGGTATTAGCTAGTTCTGAATCAGCTCTATTGGTTCAACCAATTGAAAATGTTTTTACAAAAGAACAACAAAATGACAATGAAAAAACGTCACTTATTAATGAAAAAAACAATTATATGAGTCAAGAGGCCAATAAAAGTACAGTTACAGAAAGTCAACAAGAAGACAAAGTAGAGTTACAAAAACATATTGAAAGTAAAGTAAATGAAGAAAAAAATATAAAGGAAAATTATTCAGCACAACTGAAACCTGATTCAGAAATAAAATTATCAGAAGACTCAACACAAAAGAAAGCAAAATCTGATGATGTAGGAAAAGAATTGTCAGTTACAAACAGTTCTCATAATGAGACGTCTATTGTTGAATGTAACCAAATCTCTGAAAAAGTACAAGATAACATCTTACATAAAAACTTAGAAAAAAGTTATTCACAACATGAGTGTTTAGCTAATAACAACAAACAAATCGATATAATAGAACTTCAAAAAAAATCCAACGCAAAAGAATCGAAGGCACCTGCTGAAGAAAATATTAATAATATTGAAATTCATGAAAAACCCAATGCAGAATCAACAGTACTTATTGAAGAGAAGGTAAAACCAAAAGATTTAAAAACCAAAGTGACTTTTTCAGAAGTAATAAATTCATTCTCAGAAGCAAATGATGCTGATACAAAAGAAATAATAAAGAAAGATCTTTTAGAATCATGTTTAAATGATTCAACTAAAGATAATAAAACTTTAAGCATAACATTAGAAGACAAGGATCAGCGAATGCATGAAATGTCAAAAGAAAATAATATATGTGGAAAAGGCAATTTTTCGCTTGAGAACGATCTAAAGAAATCACCTAAGCAAGAAATAATAAATAGTTTGAACTCAGAAACTCAAACAACTCCAACTGGCATTTTATACACAAACGTAAAGGAAACTCCAAATAATGCAAAAATAACTGAATTGACAGAAAATGTGAACGCTTCATTAGCGCTACAAAAAGATATTAGTGATGTTAAGACAGTCCATCGTAATGACGACGATGCCAAATGTGACAAAAACGTACACACTAGTGAACCAGAAGTCCAGACGAAATCAGACATCAATACAACAAAAGACTTTAGTAAAAATATTAAAGTGAATGATGACCTTAATAAGTCAAATATTCCTCTACAAGTATCAGAAACAAAAACAGTTGATAAAGTTGAACCTAAAACGCAAACAAATAAAACAAAAAATGCGCCTTTACCTACATTCCAAAATACTGAAAAACCAAGTTCATCAAAACAGCAAAAGTTACCACAAAAAATAAAGAAGAAATCGAATAAAATTAATGAAATTGTAAATAAAAATCAAGAAAAAGACAAGACAGAGAAGCGTATAGACAGCGATATAATGGTAAAATCACCATCCCTAGACGCATCTAAAACTGTAGATCTTGCTAACATTCCAAGTTGTAGTTGTGAAAAACCTTCGTTACCCAAAGCCCCAATTATAGAAGAGAATAAGGCTGAACACGTGATTAAGAAGGATGAGGTTCAAACTATGAATAAAGAACCTAATACGGGTGGGTTAATTGATATACCGGTGACTCCTAAGAAACCTGTCAAGCAACAGTTGGCTCCCAAAGTCTTAATTGCAACGCCACGTCCTCTTCAAAAGAAAAATAAACAAATTATTCACTCATCGAGCTCGTCAGACACATCTTCAGAGGAAGAATCTTCCGATGAAGAAGAAACTGAGGAGGAAGAATCAAGTGAAAGTTCCACTGAATTTTATGAATGTGAAAATAACAACGACGGTCGAACTTCCACTGGCTCAAATGATTCCGGTTTCGATTCTTCGGCTCCGAATTCTCCCGCAGGATTTGTTTACGTCAAAAAAGGTAATTCGACTACTACAAATTCACCAAATAAATAGCACTACACACACAGGGAACACGACAAAACACAAATTATTAATATACCCAAAAAGCTTATTTATGTACTAACTTGTATAAAGTTTGAGCAAAACATCCTTAATGTGCACGCAGGCTTTTGCACGGCTTTGAGCAAATTAACGTGAGTAGGTTCGCATTTTAAGAAAATCCTTTCCTTTAGCCGTGCAATACGACGTTATTTGTTTTAGACTGCGATGTTAACTGTCATCGAAAATGTGAAAAATTGACAGCAAATTTATGCGGCGTGAACCAACGTCTTCTGGTTGAAGCCTTGGCACGTCGAAGTGCTTCAAGGAGAGGTAGGTATTTTAACCTTATTATATATATATTATTACGTATGTATATAGTATAGTATATATAAATATGGGAGCATTACGTAGGTATAAATTACATATAATACCTATTTAAAAATAGGACAAGGATGTTGTTGTGTCATAGAGCCACTGAATATAGTATAAAATTTTAGTCTTTGCTAACCGAAAAATACAGTTTATTTGATCGTTTGATTAATATGAAATAAATTACGAGCTACGAACATATTGGAATTACTACGTGAATTTGTTTGTGTCGTAGAGTAGTTGTCGCGTGGGTGCCTGATGTGATCGGCACTGTTGTCTATCTGGATACAGGCCAATCATTCGCTCACCACTCACCTGTACGCGATTGATCGCATAAATTGAAGTCGATGCTTTTAAGAAATCGTGCCATCACTCCTAATTTTATAGTATTCTATTTTAACTCTAATTACCTATTTACATGAACCCGTGACGACACGACTTTTTAATAGCAGCTTTTTTATAAAACCTTAACTTTCTAGAGAAATTCGAATAATTTTAGACAAATATTGACTCTTGAAATCTTCAAGTTTAAAATACAAGGAAATGTCTATTTATTGATAGACATAAGACAGACACAATAATTAATCGCCTTATGACACATCGAATCCATCATCATCTTCGGCAACTCATCACGTATGAGGAATCGATGCCAGCCCGTGTCTCCGCTCCCGTGACTAAACCAATCGAAAGTTACTATGATCGTCAATTTATTTGGCCGGACTTCAAACGTCACGTATTTTTATCCATCCAGACTTTGGCATTGCTTCGTTGGGCGTTTTGTTTTACGGTGATTTAACGGATTTTATGCCTGTCTAATTTATAACCAACGTAAGCATGTTCTTGAAGTTGGAAATGTCATAGAAGCGATTTACTCTCAAAATATACGACAAGCTGACTCGAAACTTCGAAATATTCTTATTACTAAATTTTATTGATATGACATGCAAAACAGAACTTTTTAGCGCAGCAAAAATATTATTGTTAAAAATCTATGGATGTATGTATTTTTTTGCATATAATTTAATTTGACGTCACAAAAAATAAGTAGAGACTGCTTCGAGTGTAATAAAATATCGAAGTTTATTAAATCTACCATTTTTCTACAGCCCACAGAAGGGCAAGATCGTAATAAGTGTGTTCTACAGGTGGAGATTGTCCCAGCACGTCGGCAGGAAGCTCTCCGAATGCAGCAGACACTGATGACTTTTTGGAGCAGGGGTTGGGTGAGAAACGAATCTTTGTATCTATCCTAGAAATATCCAGAATTAGCGTATAGGTACACCGCGTACTGTGTATGCATTGTTGTGTCTATTTTCTTAGAATGTTCTATATCAGTCTCTCCTCATTTTGTTTGCTTATTGTGCTGCCACTAACTATACACACACATGACACAACTATCAAATTAGTCTGAATAAAGGTTTCGTCTATTCAAAAACGATAAGGTAAGTTTCTATTTTAATACAATTTATTTCTGCTCTCACACACAAGCTACTTCAAAAAATCTATTTTGAGTTGTTGTTGTAGATGGAGGTAATAAAATATATCGTGCTTCCTGACACAATTGGCAAAAAGCAAATTATATTTCAAAAGCTTCTATAAATAACGATGTAGAAACCACGGCAGGACTTTCTCTGGAAATGCTAAAGTGGTAACACGGCACACTTCGAGTTCCGCGTTCCTCGTGTATATTCCATTTATACGTTCAGCACTCCATTACATACATTTGTGTATTATATTATTTACGTAACACTTGAACTTATCCAAAAGCTATAGTTAATGTAAATCGGAAATAACATATTAGATATTCCTAGATATTCATCATATATTATTATGTAATCATTTTTAAACACGACTATTATTGTTTATCAATCAAAGGAATTTATTGAGAATAAGGTGATTTAATTCATTGATACATTTTTTTAAACGAGCGTGTTCTCGAAATAGGCACGTAATACCTACTATACATACGTACTTACTATACATAATATTAATGAGTTTTATATTACATATATATTATCTACTTTATCGTTAAAGTTATTGGTGCAACTACAGGGCTTTCAAATGTAATTTCGTTTCGTAAACACCATGACAGTCTCAACTACCTATTACAGTAACTGTAATAAAAAGAGAAACAAAAATATATTTTATGTAACATACGTTTATAATGTTCTTCCCGGTATTCACTTCAAGTAAATAAACACGTTCGCTTCAGCCGTTTCTGAGTAATAAATGATGCATTCAAAGAGTTCTTTTTACATATTGTATTATGTGTAATGTTTATGTGCGGAGTGCAGGTCGAACGAGAAATCTGCGCCAGATGTCCGTCAGTCATAACAATCAAATGACGCGTCATTTTTCTTAAAAACATTCGAACAAAATAAATGAGTGGGAACTATACGGAAACAAATAAGTTTATTTTTCGCCAGAAACTTGGACGACGACGTAGAAGTTTCTGAGAAATATGCACCCCAAATCCTATTTCTAAGACTTAAATATACGAATATATAGTCTGATTCATAATTAGTTGTCCAAAATGTAAACAAAGAAATGTCACTGTCAAAATTAACAAGAAACAAAAACTACAACAATCTCAACAAAAAACGAAAACTTTAACAACTATACACAATTTAACAAATGCGCTATGAAAACGAGAAAACAATCGAGTTCGATTACAATCACGAAAATGAATAACATCAGCTACGAAGCTCAAAATCACGGCACAAGAAATGTTTTGGATTCCGATTGTGCTACCATTATTACATTTTAATTTTCTACCGTAAACCTTGTTTTTTATTATTATTACAGTATGGAACGAAATTGAGGTAATATAAAAATTAGAAAATGTGAATAAATCTTAATTTATTTATATTATTATTGTTGTATTACTTTAATATCGTCAAAAATAAGAAACTACCATTTGAAACGTATTTTCTTTATAGGTAGTAAACCAAGGTAGGTACCTTGGTTTACTTTTTGGACACCTAATAACGAATCAGACTATAGGTAAGTGCCCCGTTTATAGTAAATTAATTTTGACAATAAACTCGTGTAAAATGAACTGACAAAAAAGAAGCTGCCAAAAATTAAAGTATCTACTGTCTGTTAGTTTTGACATTTACATAATTTTGAAAATTGAAGAAACTATGTTGCTTGGTGCTCACTGAACTTTATTATGATTATATCTTATATATAAAATTCCTGTGTCACAATATTTAGTCACCGTACTCCTCCGAAACGGCTTTACCGATTTTCACCAAATTTTATATGCATATTCAGTAGATCTGAGAATCTGCTACTATCTATTTTTCAGTGATAAGGGTTGTTCACCCTTAACATTTTAACCTTAACGTTTATGAGTAGATATAACATGTTAAAATTGTTATCTTGTTTGAATTAGGTTTCTAAAAATAATAATATGTCCCGTTTGATAAAAAGCCATTGATAAAAAAGCAACCCATTTGATAAAAAAAAAATTGAAACTTTCGTCTTCACATATCCTTCGAAGAAAGAAAATACTCACGTGTAAATATTTGCCGTTAAGGGCTGCGCATCCAACTCCTGAACGCGGCTGAAAAGTTATCTACTTCTATTAAATCATAAAAACCTCTATATAAGAATATCTTTAGAATATATACTACTCGTAAGTATGGATTTTTACGATAAATACGTTTATGTTGCAGTTTCGATAAATATGGTTGCGCCATTAATCTCAATCCAATGGCCACACGAGCGTAAAATATTTAAGTATGTAAAATATACTTACTTAGTAACAATCCATATGTTACACAGAAAATAAACCTTAAACCACTTACTCCAAACTAATAGCCTTCCCGACCCGATTCCAACGATTTGCATTACATTAATAGTTTAAATTATGGACTACCACTGGCCAGATAACATGCCAAATAAATTAATTTATTACAATTAATCGAACTGACTTGCAATTGGAACATCCTAATTCGGACCAGACAAACAGCATGTGATAAATGTGAACGATTTGAAATCTATATAAATGTCTTCGTATCGCTTGACTAATTAGTACAACGATTAGAGTGCATACAGCCAAAAATAAATTAAGTACAAAATTAATTGGACATCACAAAATAAGTAGTTAAGGAGTATAAAAAAAATGCCTTTCGGTGCCATGTGGCTCCAGCATTGTCTAAGACGGCCCTTTTGTAGGTAATGTTTAGATATTCCTACACCTACGTTCTTGCTACGGCTATAAAAAATAAATGTAGGTATTCACGATCAAAGTGGTAACTCGAAAATAATTTAAAGAAATTTTATGGCTTTATTTTTCAAATGCTGGAATCTCACATAATAAAAATTCAGAAATATATTCAATGACCTTGATATTGCTCTGTCTGAGCTATGTACATATTTTTAGCGGTGTTGTTAATTTAGTGACTTGTCGGTGAATTAATACGCGACATGCTTACTATGCCATAATATTTACTACATCGTAACGTAAACGAGCAATAAATACAAAGTAAAATTTAATTGCAAGTTAAACGTACGGCGAGTGTTAATGTTGGTGAATGAATAAAGCGTACCTACATAGCGTAAAGGTATTTCGTGTAATGTAGTATATAATCGTATATAAGACTTTTTTATGGGTCAGTCGGCATTTTCATCTCGTAGCGTCATAAAGGAATATAAGTAGGTACCTACTTATCACTAAATTTGTTTTTTGTCATCTTGGCAAAATTTTTAAACACAGTTGAAAAATCAGCAAAAAACATAGGACAAAGGAGAGAAAGAAATGAAAAAGAATAAAAATATCTTGTTTTTCCTAACAATAAATTTTTCGAACATAAAGAAGTGCCTAATGACTAAACGCTTGAAGGTACATGTCATCTGATAAGATCGAGTGCAACGAAACTGGCATAAATAATAAAGGATGTTTACAGTGTTTAAATGTTGGGAAGATGACGAGAAATGCCAAAGCAGTTGTGCCAATAACTCATAGCGATTATTTCGGATTAAGCGACTTATGAGAAGCAGCTAAAGTTCGTCATAATAAAGCACACGATATAACACACACAGTAATCATAGCTATAATGTAAACTGTAATTTCCATTTCACATTAAACGTTATTTGGTATTTGAAAATGTGTCCATTAAATATTTCCAATATACATCTCAGCATTAATGAAACATGCGAGTTTTATTTGCTGTGTAGGCACAAATTAAGCTACTTGAACAGCAGTGTGCAAAAAGATTTATATCTGAACATTACATATTTTTTAGTTTTTTTACAGTATTTATTTTTGCCACTATATCATTTAGGTACGTTAAGTTAATCAAATCGAAAAATATATTTCATAATAATTTGGCGGTTTCATTTTGAGAAAATCGAAAACTCTACATTTAGTTTTAAAATATATTTAACCGAATGTATTACCAATCCAATCCAAAGACTTTCTTTTCCATATGGATAACTTTTTCAATGTTTACAGAACAATCAACTGTTTATGGATTATGGAAGACTGGTCGCTTCACCCCGCCAGCGCGAACTATTCCTCGCTTCAGAAAATATACAATTGAAGATTTCCAATTCATTAAGGTCCTGGGGAAGGGCAGCTTTGGAAAGGTGAGTTTTATTTATTTTATAATTTTAGAAGTATAGGGTACTTTTTACAGCTGAGGTTCGTGGTGTACCTATAACCCTTTAATGATAGTACTAACTTTAAGGCAATCATGGATGTTGTTGCTCTTGAGAATGAGAATAGAATTTTGCTGTTACAAAGTCCCTATTGGCATCCTCCGGATTAATATAGAAGCACAGATAGGCAGACTAATTTATCGTAAGATTGTTTCCCAAAACTTAAAATTTTATTGGTTATATTTGCGGTTCGCCAGCGAGCTATGACTATGGGCCTATCTAAAGAAAACGGCGCAGGTATTTAGACACGCTACTGCATTAGTATATGGCAGAACGAAACTGTAGCGCTTTTGCTGCTATAATCTAACTAGCTACTATAGCTATATAAGCTTAGTACAGTTGCTTCAACATTACAGCAATCTGTTTTTATCCATCTCCACCCACCTGCGTCACGAACTCACGACTGCAAAATGAACAATACTTTCTAATTCGAATGTAGAGGATAAAAATAAATTCAGTTCAGTTCAGGCGCTCATTGCTCTACCGGGCCATTCACAGCGATATTGATCGCGTTGTAAAGAAAAAATAATGATTTGTTGTTTGAGGATCTGTATCACTACGGCTTTTGGCAGTATTGCCAATATAAAACAACAATGTATTTAATAATTTCGTGTTCTTACTTCATTAACGTCTCTATATTTCTACATAATCGTTAAACCTAATATGTTTCGTTTATTTATTGTTACTGCTATTTACATAATATTGCCCACGACACAATGTGTTACATTTAATACCGAGAATATTCTCGCTCTTATTGATTACCACTGGAATTCCCAGTTCATAGATACTTGTGTAGATTTAAAATAATTTACGTCTTTCAAAACGACCTTCGCGTTTCTGCGAAGTTACTTGCAAATTGAAAACAAATGTCTTTCCAATATAGCTTGTATTGTTTTCTGTCGTTGACCCAGTTGTTCTAAAGTAGAGTCGAGTGCCAGACTAAAACGAAAGTAGACTGGGTCTAAAACTGGCATCTCTCGGAATAAGCTGCACAGCCGGTATTCAATCAGTTTTGGAACCATACATATCGGTTTCCCATATCGACTGCCCTTATTGTCTTTTTTAATTTTATTAATGATAAACAATATAAATAATTTTGGAATTAGTCACAACTCATACCTGAACATAAACATCGAAATAAACTTTACATTTGTAGTTTAAGCTCCACCGATCAAATATTAAAAGACAATAAAATATTTTAACAAGAGCATAGGATAAACATTCGCCTTTTTTCTAATATAATGAGATTAATGAGTTATTGTAGGTACTTAAGACTTTTAGTGTGCTGTCATTCATAAGAGAAAAACTTCTAACCTTTATTATTTTTGTAACGCTGACGCTCCATTGAAGGTTATCTTGTCAATTAAAATACAAAGTCTACAAGCGCTTATACGAGTATCTCTATGGCGTAGGACCTTAGGTATGAATATACTGAAACATAAATGCTACGCTAGATTAAGCAAAGTTAAGCATCACTAAAGGGGTCTGTGGAATATTTGGTCATTATTATTCAGTCATTATTATTATTGGTCAGTAAATTTTATGTGTATTTCAGAATGCGCATTCGAAATTCTTTTATTGCAATAAATTTAAATATGGTATAACATTTGGGACTGATATTGAAATATATGAATTTCAAAAACTTGTTTTTGTAGCTGGCAAGCCAACTATTTAGTTACAAATCTAATGGCATCAGATTAGTCCGGATATGAAAATTTATTGTTGATAAAAATAAAACAGTCTAAAAACTTATTATGAATTTTACAGTTATATCACATTAGATTGTTGGCAATGATTTTAAAACATATTATATGAACTAACGCTATGATATATAAAAAAAAAAAACAATTTACAAAGCATCATGGTGTGTTATTTACAATTCCCATGTTGATAATAAATAGATAATGTTTTAAGTGTGAAGAAGTCTAGAAACATAGATTTCGAAGAAAAAGTTGAAGCCTTAATAAATCCTTGGATTTAAGGGTAGTAGTTTAACCTGTGTTCCATTTTTTTTATAATGCGGTATATAAGAAAAATCTTCAACAAATCAAATCAAAATCAAAATGAAATGAATGAAAATGAGAATATTTGTAAACCAAAAAGAAAATAAAAATATTACATTTAGTACACGGGTGGGTAAGCACTGCCTAAATAAAGAAAACATTAATTACTTAAAGCGTAAACTTGAAATGTAGGGTCAATTAAATATCATTAAGGCTAATTGCATTATACTTGCCAACATCTTTATTAACCTGATAATACCACAATAACTGTTATAATCTGAGTACCTATACTTTTTCAGACTTAATTTTGCTAATTTCGCCTTGAAATATTTTCTAACAATCAAAATGCACAAAATATGCGCGAACAGATCCTAAAAATACACGAAACAAGGGAATTTGCCAAGAAAAAAACTGGCTTTCGCCTACAAATATATACGTTAGAGACTGTACGTTGTCTTCAAGAGATCAGCGATGAGTATAGCTTTGTTGAGAGACGGGGCTGTAAACTACCTGTGACAAACGCGCATTCTCCGAGGCAAACAATTACGGATATAGAAAGCTATAATAATTTTAAGTGTCACATTGGCACATAAATAGCACATATCCAGAGATTAATGTAACGTATTTCTTGTCAACTGTAATGTCAGTCTGTGGGTACTTATTTCATGCATTATGGAATTTTCCAAAATTAAGTTTCCGTGTCTTGTTAAATCTTCATACCAATGATGTTAACATTAGCACTGATAACATTCGCGTGTCGATTAGATTAGACTAACATGTAGCAAACCGACAAACATTTGTAACGAATAAACATCGCCTACGAAATTGATTGTGGTCACCTCATTTACTGTTGTAGGTGGGCTTTTACGAGTATTTTCAAATATGCTAGTAAAATATAAATATATTCTTCTCATAAGATTTTTCCCCACATTCATACATTAATGTTATCATATAAATGGTTAAAGCGAATAATATATAGATAATTATTTACGTAACATATCATTTTTAATGTCATTATTATTATGCCATATTTTCATTACTTCGGTAAAAGAAAAGCTAAGGCCAAATTGTGGAATGATGATCAGAAGAGATTGATGATTAGGAGTTATATCATAGGACGCTTATGGCCAAGCAGTCGACTTCCAAAGACTGATTTTTGTTTTTATCTTTTAATATTATTTTTACTACTTGAAATATTGTAAAGTTTCTTGTTTAGACTATTATTTTAACTGATATACCAAACTTATAGTACATTACAGTAGTCATTATTACGAAATGACTTAAAACGCGATGACTGTGAACGAAGTGTTATATAGGTCAACTATTACTAAGTAACTGCCTATATATCTTTCAATGCAAAATATTTGTGCTGGATATAAATAATTTAAATGAGCGAATATATGTATGTATTTCAACAGGTTAAGAAGTAAACATATGGTAATTAAGACATAAGTAACCTATTTATTCAATTCAAAATAAAAACAGAGTTCAATAGTTCAGAGTAAATTATTATTTAAAAAATATCTTTCATTGTTCTTTACTTTATTCGTATTTACCTCCTTTAGCTTTAGGTTTCTGAAAAATATAAGTAAGACCCTTGATTATTGTCTATCGATTGGTGTTGTAGCTTAAAGCTAGCTTTAGCTGTTTGACGGATATCTACTAATCGATAAAATTACTATCGACTAAAATTACTATCAATTGGTGTGGTAGCAGATGGTAATTGACACTGAATGATCGAGTCTAACATAATTCGACTATAGGTCGACTGATGTGTGAGCACCCGAACAGCTAGTCATTAACTATCTCAACTGGTTTATAAACGCTAAAAATCTCAAAGTTGACGTAAAAAGAAACACGTCGAGTTGAGAAAGAATATTTAATTCTAGTAAATTCAGAGTACATTAAACAAATTGATGAAGATTCTAATACGCAAATGTATCAAATAAAATAAAATTACTACATGTATACAATTTGCGTGTAGAGACTCGTGAAGTCGTGAGAGACGGGCGGCCAGCGAAAGATAAATTTATCGTTACATATGACGCGACGGTAGCTTCCGAGAGTAAGAAATGTCAAATTATATTTATAATGAGTCGCGAAGAGTACGATGAACTTAACGATCTCTAGTTAGGATGTGACGCTATAATTAGCAACATAACCCGACATGTGATAGTTAGAGAAGTTCTGATTATATTTAAAAAAGAACTGTTTAAATTTAATAATTTACGCATTTCAGGACCGTCTAACCAGGTAGGATGTGCAAGGATTTTTAGAGGTAGCGTGTTCGCATTCGTTAATGAATATTTTCGTAAATATAGTAAAGCTGAGCAATATTGCAAAGTCTCACAAAGTTCTTTATTCACTTCAGACGGCCTGTCATGATGTTTGGCAACGTTCTGAGTTATTGCTAAATGTCGTTAACGTCAACTGTTGAGCAACATTTGCACGCACAACTTAAAAATTTCAAATACATAAAGCCAATACATCTCCACATGATATGCCATAAACGGTGTCATCATTCCCATACTGGTTCTAACCTTAGATATTTGTAATGGCAACCTGCCACCTGCACTACAGCGCCCTGGTTCACCTGTTATGCCAATATTTGTAACAACTTACTAGCTATTCTCGGTGTTGACATCACAAGCCACATTTTAAACGTCAGAAAACACGTGCTACTAAAGTATACAATGTATATACGTATGTATGCAGCTATTCTTTAGGCGAGGAGGTCTATACTTAGTTCTGTAGGCCGAGTGTGAGTTTGACAGATAAAATCAATTAACTTCACCATCACGTTAATGAGTTAACTCAAGGTTGACAGTAAGCATGTCAATAGCGAGTGCGAGTTATCAAAATGTTGTCGAAAAAAAATTTGGTATGCTCACTTCGAAATTAGTACGCATCTTTTTGTTATGTTGTCAAACTTGAGTGTCGGCGAAGCGCCAGTTTTTTCGCCGACAGTAACCCAAACAAATTAAATAGTTCTTCCGTTACATTTGAAAAGCATGTAACTCATGTATTTCTTCATTTGTTCGTATTATTTTCGGAATAAGTAACCAAACCAAAAAGTCAATCTTAACACATGTTCTACGAGGAAGATAAGCGTCACTTAAAATTGTATGCTTTATGTTCAACGTCAGAATAGCACTATTTCACTTTTAACCCTACGAGTAAAAGAAACGGGAATAAAACATAAACAAAGCACTCAGCGTCGTGCGTCACCAAGCCCGTTTTTTGCAAGTGCTTTGGCGTGCATAGGAACAACCTGTTGCATTCTTTTGAAGTTTTGATTGTAATATATATTATTATAACAATGAAAACAAGTGCGACTCAATTCGAAATGTTGGTGAACTATATGGCAGAGTGAGTATGAAGTAATTCTTTATTTGCATTGTTTTCGAATCCATAATAATATTCATTTAACGTTTAAATCACCGTGTTTAAGACACGGTGATTTAAACAAACCACAAAAAACCCCACAAGGAAGGATAACAAATATAAGAAAATGGGAAGAGCTCACCCATCTTTTAAACGGTGATCCCACAGGAGGAAGTAAAGGGACTGAGAAGTGGAAAAAGGTGAGCATAATTTATTAATTTGATTACACATGATTGGCTTGACTTCTACTTTATTTTTTTAATTCATACTTAATATTATGCATTCTGGGATTAGGTACATATTTTTTCGAGGCGGTCCAGCTTAGTCCTCAGGGGTGGCGGCGCGTCTGTGGCCGACCTCAAGTAGTAATATCTAAGCCTATCTAGGGTTGATTACTGCTGTTCATAGGCAGTAGTAGCCACATGCCATTGGGTGGACTGCATGCTTGCTTGGTACTCCTATATTATAAAAAAATAAAAGTACATTTATAATTTATTGCTTTATGCATGGGTTTAAGGTATGGAGTGATTTAAAAAATAACACCAAAAAGAAGTCTGCTAAGATAAATAGAGCAGCTTCTGGTACTGGTGGTGGGCCTGCGCTACAGGCAAAGCTAAGCAACCTGGAGCTCCGGGTTTTGCAAATAATTGGTGTCCAAGCAGCTACTGGGTTTACAGATGTGGTTGAAGCTGGCTTATACGTACAGGTGTGGTTCTCTGACTTATATATATTACTACTATATTACTTAATAAATGGTCATCTCAGGAAGTCTTGTTTATGTTTATTTTGCTTCTGTGTGTAAAAATATGTACAATAAAAGGGAATGGTAGTTAATATTTTTATCAGCTAAAAATAATGATATTATTGCAATTATGTAATAAATAATATTTTTATAACAACAGGCACAAGATGAAGACCCAGACCGCACTCTGACGTTAACACCAACTCCACATACTGCTGTTGAGCCAGCTGAGGAAAGCCCAATTATTAACATAGGTAAAGTTCTTTAATGTTGGATATTTAACAAAAAAAGCTTTGTCAATAAAACTATTACCTACCTATATGTTAGGATTGAAGAAATATATTATAGACCACAATCAACAGCTGTCTCTTCGGTGATCTTGTTTGCATTTACTATTATCATCAGGAATTATAGGCGATTTAAAAACATTTGGCAGCAGGTTGGCAACTAACATATATTTCTATCAATCACTACTCATAGTACTAATAGTAGAGTAGAGGCTCCAATTAAGTACAGTAACATTCACACTCTTCAGTTCATACTTAGCTATTTAGCAGTACAATAATGTAACATTATTTTTACAGATCCATTTGAGCCTTGGAATGTGCCGGGACCATCCCAAGAGATGACAGTTGCCTCAGTGCCCCCCACACAAGTGGAAGAGGAAAATGTAATGGATGCAGCACGTGTAGTGGAGGCAGTATGTGATACCCCACCACCAGGACCATCAAGAGTCCCAGCACAGCAGGGTCAGACCCCACGTGGTCGGAGAAGAAGGACATCCCGAAGGGTCATTGGTTCTCCACGGCACCGGAGGACCCAAACTCTTATGGATAGGGTAGCACAAAACTTTCTCCATACTGATGATGAATGGAGAGAGTTGCTTATCCATAAACATGCAGAGGAGATTAAATTAGAAAAGGAACGATTAAGAATTCGGGAATTGGAGTTGCAGGCACAGCAAAAATGGCAAGAGATTGCCTCAAGTGCTGTGGATGTTTTACATAAAATAAGTAATTCAAAACTCTGCAAAGACTGAAGCTTATTTATGTAAATCGATCCTGGCTCATAACATTTTTGTTATGTATGCAATTCTTATTCAGTCAACTGAATCCTTAATTACAGTCATATTTTGATTCAATTGTATAAACATAAAATTCACAGTTTATTTGAGATAATTACATGTATATAAAAATATAGTAGGCATAGATATCATTCAGTTATCATTATTTTTATTAATTATTTCTATTTTGTTATGTTAATTTAGTAGAAGATTTGATTATTTGATATGTGTTCTTAGTTTATTTAAAGTATATTTATGAAGGAATAAAATTAAAATATGGAGGTTATTTTAAAAAATATATTTTTAATCACTATGCTGTATAAAACTTAATACTAATCGATCTCTGTAGGCTCTTCCTCTTAATAAATCCGTTGCATACCTTCCACCTGTATCTTCTATAACTTCAACTGGTTCATCTTCGGTAGTGTTATCTATAAAATAAAATATTTATAAAGTAATGTCAGAATTGTATTACTTACTACTTTTTACATGTAATTTACACATTCGGGAATAAATTTCAAAATCTTTTCAATTCTAAGGATAATAAGAAAATAGGGGTTTATTATAATATAAATAAATTTACCAATATTATCCGGTTCAGGTACATTAAAATCGATTGCCATATTATGGAGCACACAACACGCTTCAATGATTTGGGCACATTTTTTAGGCTTACTAGTGCAAAACTCTGTCTTTGCACAAGCACCTCCAACGATTTTTTAGCCTTCCAAATGTATTTTCAATACACACTCGGGCTGTGCCATGTTTTTGATTATAGAGTGCCTGGGGTGTATTAGGCTGAACATTTAAAAATGGGGTCATCAGCCATGGGCGAAGCGGATAGCCAGAATCTCCTGTAATATTTAAAAATTGCATTATGTCAATACATTATTGGCTTAACATTTTACCATAGTTTTTTAATTGAAATGCATCCAATTCACTAACAGTTTAAAGCAAATAAGAGAGTAATGTACGATAAAAAAAAATGAAAATAATTACCTAAAAGCCAACATATTTCACCACCTTGATGCAGCGATTGCATGTATTTATTTAAACTGCTATTTTCCCATACAAATGAGTCATGGTTGGCACCTCCAAACTTCGCGTTAACATTTGTAATACGGCAATCACTATCACAAATCTGGAAAATAAATGAGTTTTATATGATTCACTGACCCTGTGGGATAATAAGTTTAATATAATTTTATTACCAGAAATACATATACCTACCATTTGTACATTGATCGAATGATAATGTTTCCTGCAATAATAAAGTTGCTCTTCTTCTGTTGGTGGTGAAAATATTCTAAAGTGACTGCCATCAATACAACCAACAATGCCAGGTAAACCAAACTTGGCATAGAATCTGAAACAAATAATATAATCAACCTAAAAACAAAAATAGTAGAAATTATGAAGATTTTTTTGTAGGAAATATTTACTTCTACTTACTTATCAATAACTACTCGTCTTGCAGATGGGGTGGTAGGGAAATTTATATGTTTCCGTAACATTGCTGGGTGTATGAGTGCTTGAGTCACTTGGTGTATGTACACACTGCACATTTTCTGCGACAAACCCTTGGCCACCCCTACCGGTCTCTGATAAGAGCCAGTGGCAAAAAAAAATAACGCAACAAGAACCTGTAATAATAAGTCATATTATATATTATAAGTGAGAAATCTAGTAGTATTTGAAACCATTGTTTTTTAAATATATCTACTGCAAAAAACATTTACCTTTGTCTCTACACTGACACGTTGTGTAGACTTCAAGTTTGTCAAATTTTGTAGGTCTTCGCATAAAGATAAGAAAGCTTCCTTCGTCAACCTATATCTATTTCTAAATTCTATATCACTAAGATCTTCTAGGACGTTAACAGACGCTCGCAAAGACGCTCTTTGCCTACGCATATAATTTCGTTGATCTTGCGCTTGAGCAACCGATATCATCCTCCAGGCTAAAAAACTACGGCTTGCTCTACCCCTTAACAACAAATCCGACACGAAAAAACTCATTTTAAACAAATAAACAAAAAACAAATTTAACTTAAAATACGTAACTCTTGGTTTCACTATATGAAATGCAAGTGAATGAAATACTTAACACAAATAGTTGAGTTTACGTACACAAACTGTCAAAACACAACTCACACTCGCGAATGAATGCTCAAACGTCAAAATACTTAACATCAATAGTTAAATCACGTCACGACGAAATTAGTTGCGTTAACCGAAATGCAAAATAAAACTCGCACTCGCACTTATTGTTTTCGTAACTTTCCGCTAGAGGCGCTGACTAAGATTTCATACAATTTGAGTTTTTAGACGTAAACGCGATAGTAAAGTAAATGCCTGATAAAACTCACACTCGGCCCACTGATCTATATTATAATGATCTGACTCATGGAATCTAACAGTAGCTAAATATTTTTTCACTTGGATATTAAGAATATAGTCCACGAAAGCTCGTTATTAATTAATTAATCCTTTTTTTTATTTTTCGTCTCCCAAAGATAAAAAATTGACAATTTCTAGCAGAAGTGATAAAATATCGATTTTCAGTAAGCAAAACGATGCATAGATAAATTATATTGATAACAGTTGAAAGCTTTTACATCCGGGTTTCTTAAAGCCCTGTGTCGCTTTCTGTATGTAGTAGGAGTTTAATATTTATCTTTCCGTCATAATACCAATGCAAATTAAAATCTAATTTCACCTCGTAACATATTTCAATTTCGTAAATAATCAAATAAGTTCATAATCATGTTTCTGTACTTTGTATACATTTGACAAACAGAATACAGAATCAAACCTACATTATAAGAATGTCGCCAAGAATTATTGTGCTCTTTATCATCGGCTGCCATTACGTCGAAATAAACAATAAAACAGCGCCCACCAAATCTATTTCTGTATCTTTAAAAATACCTTCACGTGTTTATATTTGCAGAAAGCGCACTAGAGATACCTCATCTAATTCGTCTAATTAGCGGTTAATCAAAATTAAGATGTATATTACGTAATATGCCAAGCGATCTCTTCCTGGTTTTAAGACAGTTGGCCGAATTGCCTTTGATTTGCAGCCAAGAATATAGAGAAAGCAGCAGTATTGGAGCTATAAAATAAAAGCTAACTAGGTGACCGTCGCTTGATGTCACTTACGTTTCCCTGTTTATAAATCATAATGTTTTTAGAAGTAGGTAAAGGGAAATGACATTGCGTGGGCGTTATTAGACTTGTTAGGGACAAATAATTGAGAACGGATAATTTAGATCCAGGTTATTTGTGATCGTAGATTGTTGTATTCAATGTGAAACGAGACCAACAAATCTATTGCAAATTATTCGATCTTTGCAAATGATGATTTTAAAATAATGTTTTAAGAGGTTGTAGATATTAATAAACGCTGAAAGGTCAGATGTCTTTTAATGGTCCATGTTAAATAAACCTTCAATCATAATGCAACAAGCAAAATTGAACAAATGAATTGATTAAAATTTTACAAAATTCTTTCCTAAAAGCTTGGCGCAACGCAATACACTGTAACGAATCGCTTTTATCTATTCTATTTGCGTACCTATTTCAATGTTGTATTTTTCCAGGTATTGTTGGCTGAACTGCGAGACACAGAATACTACTATGCCGTGAAATGTCTGAAGAAGGACGTGGTATTGGAAGATGATGACGTGGAATGTACGCTGATAGAGCGCAAAGTCCTTGCACTCGGCACCAATCATCCGTACCTTTGCCATTTATTTGCCACTTTCCAGACTGATGTAAGTTTAAGTTTACTGTACATAAAGACATCTAAATTGCATACGTTTTACTCACCAGTCTCAGTTTAAAGTCACATTAATTTGTTTATGAGATAGTCTAAGTACTTTAAAGACATTTTGCAGATGATAATTTTTAATTTTGTTTATTTTTCCAGTCTCACCTGTTTTTCGTGATGGAATATTTGAATGGTGGAGACTTAATGTTCCACATACAACAGAGTGGACGATTCCCGGAAGCACGGGCAAGGTTTTATGCAGCAGAAATTGTATCAGGTCTTAAATTTTTACACAAGAGGGGTATTGTTTACAGGTGAATAATAAATCTACTTTTTTAAACTTCCATTTTTTATTTAGATAAGAAAAACAAATGTCTAGACAAAAATATATTTCTCGGTCATAAATATTTTCCGTATTTCTAATTTTTCAGGGACTTAAAACTGGACAATATCTTATTAGATTTCGATGGTCACGTCCGCATTGCAGACTTTGGAATGTGCAAATTACAAATTTATCTGGATAAAACTGCGGACACGTTTTGTGGCACTCCAGACTACATGGCGCCAGAGGTAGGAATCTACATTATGTATTGAACCGAAATTCGAATGTATCATAATATATTTATCTACGTAATTAGGTCGTTTAAATGTGCTTTAATAATATGCCTACAACCTTACCAACTTTAAGAAATATTTACAGTTTTTTTTGCGATACTTGATATTACAATAAATATTTTAAAGAAATATGTAATAAATACCTAAGTATAACTAACAGCAGAAACTATTTAAAAATACTAATAAGTAATTACCTGTCTGTCTATAAATGTGTTATGAATAAATTCCTTTATTTTCAGATAATCAAAGGTCTGAAATACAATCAGACCGTAGATTGGTGGTCGTTTGGCGTGCTTCTGTACGAGATGTTGATCGGTCAAAGTCCATTTAGCGGCTGCGACGAAGACGAACTCTTCTGGTCAATTTGCAACGAAATGCCATCCTATCCTCGCTTCTTATCAAAAGAGTCTCTTAGCATACTCACCAGGGTAAGCCACTAAAGTTATTTTTTTTACAATAAGGGTTACATAAACGCAATTTCCAATCAAATCAAATTTTTATTTGTAAATACAGGTCTTACAGGCATTCATATGATTTATATAAAGTGCGCTATATTTGACCCTTTTGGGTATACAAATGACATAATTAATAAATCCTATTAGAAATCATTAAAAAATAAAGTGTCATTATCATTATTTACATGCATAAGTATAACTATTATTAAATCATTAAATACAATATTCACTCATTACACATACAATATCACTTAAATATTTATATACCTTACCTATGCTTTCTGAATGAAATTGTATTTTCTAAGTTTATTTTTCCTAGTATTATGTACCTACCAAAGTATTCTGGTATATTTATTCTGTAATCATATTTTAAAGAATTTTGTGGTCTATTTCAGTTGTTGGATAAAGACGCTCGATCACGGCTGGGCGGGACAGAGTGCATGCACGGAGACATTCGGGACCAGGAGTTCTTCCAACAGATCCATTGGGATCGCCTTGAAAGGCGCGAGTTGGACGCACCTTTCAAGCCACGTGTGGTACGTAAAAATTACAGACAAAAATTCACATTACAGGTAGGTAAATACACACATAACTTGAGCTTACATGAGACAGGCTAACGACTTTGGTAACTAGTATTATATTAGGTAGGTAGGAATCCTACCTACCTTTATCCTACCTACCTACCTTTTATCTATAACGTTGGCGAAATTGGAAAAATGTCCCAGTCTTTTAGTGGTCCTTTAAGCCAGATATGACTCGATTTAAGGCTAAAACTAAACTTAATTTACACAAACTGTTAAATATTTTGTGCAGCTTTTGATATATTTGTTGTTATTTTTTACAGAGACATCCATTGGATACTCAATATTTCGACCGAGCGTTCACGGGGGAGCGGCCACGCCTCACCGCGGTGGAGCCGCAAGTCCTTCGGTCTATGGATCAGGAACCATTCAGGGGTTTCTCCTATACAAATCCTAATGCCACAGACCGCTAAATTATAATATCTCTGGCACACCGTGTCACGGGATTGAGATTGTTTCGTCAAAATCTGACCTAGACTTTCAATTGGCACATTGAGTGCATTGATCATATCGAGGCCATTTATTTGGATAACTGCATAAGTAGTCCATGGTACCGATTTGTTGCAGCAGACGAAATCGTTTTAATGATAACGATATTAAAATTGTGTTGGATTGTTGTATCTAAATTTGATTGATACGTCTGTAAAAGTTATTGACTAGGTAGGAAAGTTTGAAGGAAGTAATTATTTATTTGGCCTTTATTTGGCTAGTTTTTGGACAGCGCTGGCGCTGGCGGCTTGTGACATCATCCTGGCTTATGACTTTGTTCAAAGAACTATGAACCTGAAAATGGTGATATCCTGATAATAACGCGTATTTCAAATGAAATTAATATAAGTACCTACTTTTAAAATAATTCATATTACATGCGCGTTACCTAATGGTTGGTTTAATTCCAAGATATCTTTTTGGTTTAAACTATACATATCATGTAGACATCGTTCTTATCGTGTCTGGAACACGAGTTTTATAGTTATTTGTTGCTTATTTAATAAGTTATATATTATTTGCATCGGGTTTAAATTTTACTGAATGTGTTGGCTTCTTGCTTGGTGAAAAACATGCAGATAAAACCCCTGGATGGTAAAGTATCTACAATGGTCCTAATTAATTGCATTAAAGAGTAATTAAGTATTATGGCAACCATAAAATTGATGAATTTTCTATAAAGGTAGAAGAGATGCACAATGTCTTGTTAGGTATATAGAACTATAAAAATGTTTAGTGTTGGCAGCGAATAAGTATTTAATTGTTAGTTTAGTTATTAAATATCTCAGAAATGTCTTTTTAAATATTTTTTTTTTTTATATTCACAACGATTTATATATTTACTTAGTACTCGTTGCCGCGATTATTGCCTTTAAATAAAAATTATAAATAAAAGTGAATTATATAAATTCTCACATAACTGTCAAAACCAATACCTTTTTACAAACGAGATTTTGTATGGCTTTCGTTTCTATTTGGATGAAATTAAAAGTCAAAAGTTCAAAGATGTTTGTTTTGTATAAAATTGTTTTAAAGTATAGGACGATTGTTTTTAGGAAAAATCAATAACGTATCTAGTCTATTCTATTCTTTAGAATATAAATTATAGTAAATATGATAATTTTTCACATGATTATTCAATGGATATTAAAAAATATATTTTATAATCTAAACTGCATTATACTGTAATGTGATCGAAAGAGTCAAATGTTAATTTATAAAACTTGACGTTGTAAACAAATTCGTAATAAAGTATGTGATAAATGAAATTATTTTATTGTTAATTCACTAAAAATACGTTTCTTTTCTTTCCAATAAAGATAATATGTTACCTACTGTTCGTTAAATAAATAAAATAGACAATGTGTCTAGGCATGTAGTAATAAATACTTTATGGATCATAATGGATCATAGATACAGTGCGTATCTATCCAGATCCAGTTCATCGACAAAAATAACTCGTATAGGGGTTCAATTCCAAAATGCCACCATTTGTCTTGTAATAAGTATTGAGGAACTTGTGCGAATGTAAGAGATACATCTATAATTATTAAGAACTGCCTAAGAATCAGATATTTAAGAGATTGTTAAATACTATAGTCCGATTCATAATTAGGTGTCCAAAATGTAAACAAAGGTGTTGACCTATCAAGAAAATACGTTTCTTGGTAGTTTCTTATTTTTGACGATATTAAAGTAATACAATAATAATAAAATAATAATCTAAATAAATTAAGATTAATTTTCATTTTGAGGTAATATTTATATTACCTCAATTTTGTTCCATACAGTAAGAATAATAAAAAACAAGGTTTATGGTAGAAAATTAAAATGATAATGGTAACACAATCGGAATCCAAAACATTTCCTGTGCCGTCATTTTTAAATTTCGTGGCTGATATTATTAATTTTCGTGATTGTGATCGAACTCGAATGTTTTCTCGTTTTCATAGCGCGTTTGTTAAATTGTGTATAGTTGTTAAGTCATTTTTTGTTGTATTTGTTAAAGTTTTTGTTTCTTGTTAATTATAACAGTGGCATTTCTTTGTTTACATTTTGGACACCTAATTATGAATCAGACTATGTTTAAATACTGTCCAATATTTTTTTAATTCTAAACAAATGATTGCCCGGAGTTTTAACCCTGGACGGTCACTGTGGAAATTTAATATTTCTTTTAATATTTATATTCTTGATTTTTTTAAGCACATTTGACAATGTCATGTAAGACTTACTTTAATGTTATTAATTTCAGGAAAAATGGACCTATAATAACTTCGAATTTCAAAAATTAATTACAAAGTATATAATAATAATAGCTATAAAATAAAATATTCTCAAATTTAAACCCATCAAAAATATTAATCTTAATATAAACCTTAATACTAATTGTTTTAATTTACAGCATAACTTTATTGTAATCAGGCTGATAGATTAAAAATTGATATAAATTGCTGCTAGTTGAAACAAACACATGATGACAATTCTCGTCTTCATATACTTCAAGATTTGTTATTGGTTCCACGTCTTGTCCTTGGATCATATCCTGAACGTAGAATTCAAAATCCAGTGATACATCACCACTAGACCAAAACTTTTTTACATTGACGATGCCAACCTGTGTATTTAAAGCATTATATTTTAACAAACATTAAACTAGTGTTATATATTATTATTATAACGAAATTAAGGTGTTTATATTTTTACAATCCAAGCAATAATACTGTCTATAGTTTTAGCGGACTAAGGTGGGGCCTTGCACCCCAGGCCCCCGATCTTGGGGGGGCCAGACACAGTTGCTAAAATAATTCGCCAAGTATGAGTCGAACTCGCACATGGCTACCGTACCACCAAATGTTTGTTATTTTTTACTTATTTTTATTCATTTTATTATTTGCAACAATACTTAGTTATATGACAACAATAGATGGCGTTGGGGTGATGATGAATGATAGGTAAATTTTCAATAATACCTAAGTATTATTTGCTCCAACGCCATCTATTTTTGTGTGACATAACTAATTATGTACTAAAATAGATGGCAAAATATAATAAAATTAAAAGAACTATATTATAATATGTTTCATGTTTCTTATTTGTATTTATTATAATACCAGTTATAGAAGTAAACGGATTGTAAACATTTCAACCATCTTCTTAGTAAGGTTTAACAGTTAGATTGAAAAAATCCGTATCCCCTTTAATATTCAACTTTATTTTATTTTTAGTATTTGTTGTTATAGCGGCCACCGTTATGCACCCCCTGTAAACATTTCATGCCCTGAGATATAGCCCTGTGACAGACGGACAGACAGCGAAGTCTTAGTAATAGGGTTACGTTTTTAACCTTTGGGTACGGAACCCTAAAAACGTCGTCAGAACCAAAAGCAAATGTCAGCTAAAAAAAGGTCACCGGAATCATACGTATTTTTTGGCGAAAAAGTCACACATTTGACACATTTGTATTTGTAAAATCGAATCAATTTTTTCCACTGGGGGGCCTCCATTCAACTTTCCGCCCCAGGCCTCCGACGACCTTAGTCCGCCCCTCTAGTTCTAGTACATTATAAGATTGTAGTAAAGAATATTAGTTGGAGAGTGATGATGATTTAGAGATAATGACTAGCAAATAAATAGATATAACATCGTACCTTCCCATCTTTGAATCCGAGGAATAGGACGTCGCCATGTTCCAACGCACAATTAACATCCGCATATAACAAGGTCATATGATCTAAAGTTTTTGTCAATCCTTCCTTCTCTTTATTTTGGACTGAAAAAAAGTACATGACAATTTTTTTTTTAATATCTATTTCCAAAGTAACATTTTAATATAGGAAAAAATGATATTTAAATAGATATACCTACCTCCATACACAACACTGCACTTATGGAACATTGTCATGAATACTTCAGGTGGGTATTGAACTAATTTCCCTTCCGGAACAGGCACTTGCAAAGTGCAAAACTTTTTAAAATGAGAATCTCCATGTTCGTAACGAAACACATTTCCATTTCTTACAAAAAGGTACATGTCATCCATATACACAAACATAGCAGTCAGGAGCTTTGAGTCACTGTAATACCTGCCAAAGACCCGTTTCTTGAAGCACTTGTGCTGGCATTCATAATAAATTGCACAGATTCTAGAATTGATTACAATACATTTATTGTCTTGAATGCTGTAAATGAAATATTATTTTCTTGCAATTAATAACATCAAGGTTTTAAAAATGATTACAAAAAGAGACAAACAATTACGCATAGATTTTAAATCTCGAACATTCATAAGTTTTATGTCTTTTACTAAAAAGTGATATTTGTTTATTTCCTTCGTGTAAAGTAATTTTTGCTACCAAAAAATCAGTTTCTTGATAATCCAAACCTAGAAACAAAACAAACAATACATGATAATATAAATATGTAGTAATTAATTTGGTAAAATTAGATTTTCTGACTATAAATATCAAATGACATTAATTGAAACTATTACTTATATAATTCCAGATAGTAAATAGTTCCAGAAACTAAGATAATTATTTTAATTATTATATAACATGATATTTATATATTTCATACTTACATTCTTCTTTAATCTCATTGATAATTTGACCATCCTCTAAGTTGAAATATTTTACGGAGTGTTTACAAACTACTATTAAGGAACCTAAAAGGGAATTATAAACCATATCATTATAAAATTACATTCTTTACTACAATTCAGAAACATCTTACAAAAAATTTTCATACATCCAATAGTTATTACATGTACAATAGCCTAAAAAAAATTCACCTGAAATTCCCTAATGGTCTAAGATCCCAATATAGATTCTGATAGACCACAGACTTGTATTTATCGACCTTTACAGAGCTGGTTAATGGATGAAACATTTTTTATCACAAATTAAATATGTCAATAAATATAATTATTGCAAATGGGATGACTTAAAAATTTCAGTATAGTGTATGATAGAAAAAAAAATTAACTTTTCACCAGTTTGTTTAATAGACAAATTACATACCAATTGAAAGTTTGCAGCCTATAGAATCTGTAAACATTACATGACTATTTTTCCCCAGTGTGACGATGGTCCTATACTGCGATTCTACACTATAGGTTGCTCTTAAGTACCTATAGAATGTACCAATAAATGCACTGCAAATATTATAAGCTAAAATACCTCGTATAAGAATTTGAATTCACATGATGGTAAGTAAAAACACCAGCCCATAGAAATCTGTAATCAACCCCAGATAAGATTAGCCTATGGTGGATCACAGATGGGTTACTTCTGAGGACTTGCTTTAAACACCACTCTTATGTATGTCTACTTTACCATACAAATCGCCCTATGCTATCAAATTATACTACTTTTGCTAAATAAGAAACTTAAATGACTATGTGCTTCAAAATCCTTCTCACCCTTATAAACATGTATTTTTAGAACATCCTTCAAATTATAAACATGTTTTAGCTTGACTTTTGCCTTGTCCACACAGCACCACATGCGAGAGTTCAGATAAAGGTTTCTGTTGGACAGGAGACTTTTCTGTCGAAATGTTGTTCCTCTGTTATGCATATGATTTTTCACTAGCAAACTCCACATGTCAAAGGTCTACAATAGATTGTTTAAATAAATAAAAAACAAATAGTGACTATTACCTAACAGATTTTATATGCACAAATGCTTTTAGCTAATGAAGGAACATAAGATTGTACAGTGATTAGAATATTTTATATATTTAGAATACTATCTGGCACGATTACGATTCTTACGGCGCCAAGATTTGAATGCGGATCCTTATAGATCTCGACGAGACAAGACGAAAAGTAAGAATAATTTTTTTTGATATCTCGCTTAGTTTTCGAGATATCGATATTTAAAAATCGAAAAATAAAAAAAAAATTCTTTTAATGATGTATTTCGATAGATTTTTGGAAAAGAAAACGAAAACAAAGAATAAAATTTTCGATATCTTGCTTAGTTTTCAAGATATTAATAAATACATTATTAAAAATATTGGAATTTTATTGAAAAAATTTTTTGAAGATCAAATACTAATTAAAAATTTAAATTTCGCACTCTATTACCGACGTGATGTAATTAAAAGTTTGGTTCTACTTACCAACAGGTGTACTCTAGCGATTAAAATTTTAATTATGATATCAAATTTTTTTAAACATCTATATAATATAATTTTGAATCTATATAAATGAATATTAGCCGTTCGTTATCGTTTCGTACATTGTTTTTTTATTAATCCTTTTTGCAAGTTCCAATATGACAGGTAAACATCCTCAATTACATTCAAAATTGAATAATTTTAATATTTTTAATGCTTTTGAAGAACTAGTTGATAGTGAAGATAAAGCTATTTCTTTCTTGGAAGAAATAGGTTTAATTCCTTCATGTAATTCAACTCCACCGCAATGTTGTGATCTCCCAATGCTCGTTGAATCTGACACACGCTCTAAATTCGGCTGGGTATGGAGATGTTCATCAAAAGGATCAAAAAAAAAAAGGTTCTAAATCCTGTAGAAAACTTATAAATCCGAGCTTTAATACTTTTTTTGATGGCACTTCATGTCACATTTTAATTAATGAAGTCCTTGCAATTGTCATTTGCTTTGTCATCAAAATGAGAGTTACTGATGTGTATGAGCACTTAAAACAATGGCGTCTGAAGAACGATAGCTGTGTTTTAAGTCGTAGTACAATCGTTGATTATTTCAGTTATTGTCGTGAAATAGCTGAAGTAATTACATCACACAGTAATTTGATTCTTGGTGGTAAAGATAAAACGGTTCAAATCGATGAAACATTTTTAACTAAACGGAAATACAATCGTGGACGTCTTACAAAGCAAATGACCATAACTGTACTCGGTTTATATTGCAAGGAAGATAAAACAGGCCTTTTTTGTAGAGTCAATAGTAAATCAAAGAAGGATTTGTGGCCGTATATTCAAAAATATGTAGATTACAACACTTCTCGGCTATGCACAGACAGTGCAAAGCAGTATCATGGTGTTAACAAATTTTTTTCTCCTGATACTGTGCATTTGCAAACAAATCATAGCAAAGGAGAATTTGTAAGTGCATCGAACCCGGCGAACACCATCAATGATTTAGAGAATCAAAATAAACAATTGAAACAGACAATTATCTGTCGTAAATCAGAAAAACTTATCCATCAATACATGGCATTATATTTTTATAGAAAAAATTGTTTAGAAAAAATCTATTCTGATTACGGTTCTCAAATCATGCAATTCCTTCTTGATATAAAAAAAGTTTATCCGGGAGTAGTAAACGGTATATTGCAGGAAGGATTATTTTTGAAGGAGATTGATGTTCAGCCAAATCAAGCAGATGAAGAGGGTGCAACAACTAGCGAGACTGATAATATCGATTTGGCTATCGATGAAGCATCATCTGACATCGAATATCAATCAGATGATGATTCAGAACTCTATTGAGTTCCCCCCGCATACTAAGGAAGGTTTGGAGTCATTAAATACTTTGGGAGTGACGAACCAGAGAGTTCTTTCTTGATGTGCACGGAACATGAAAGATCATACCTCCACGTGGTACGTTCTGGGTGTAGATACTGTTATCTACAGCGAAATTCATCATTTTAAATATTTATTTGTTTTAATTTATAAAAAGGACCCCTAAAAGGTAAAAAAACAGGGGAAATCGTGTTTTGTGGTTTTTATTATGATAAAAATGCATTTTCTTGATTTTATCATAGCAAACATCATGTTTTATTACTAATAAAAAATTAATTTTTGAAAAATGTTTAACCATTTAAAACTTTAATCATCGATATTTTGAAAACTGAGCAAGATATCAAAAAATTTTATTCTTTGTTTTCGTTTTCTTTTCTAAAAATCTATCAAAATACATCAGTGAAAGAATAAAAATTTTTTTTCATTTTTTGATTTTTGAGTATCGATATCTCGAAAACTAAGCGAGATATCAAAAAATTTTATTCTTACTTTTCGTCTTGTCTCATCGAAATCTATACGGATCCGCATTCAAATCTTGGCGCCGTAAGAACCGTAATCCCCCCTACTATCTTATAACATTATTAATAGCAGATCACCCACACACTAAGGCCTTTCTGAAGATGTAATGGTGGTTTAAAAAACTAGACTTACCTGACCACAATATTCTGCAATGGTTCTCCACATATTACTTACATGCATACATGTTAATAAATCTTTTGGCTCCAAATGTTTGAAAATTTTTATGAGTATTTCCTTTGGACATAAATCCCATGCGCATTCTTCATGCGTGTCGTCGATTTCCATTTCCATGATTAATTGTTAGGTCACCTATTAGTACTTATTCAGTTTTGCTTATGTTTACTAATTTCTTAACAATTAAAAAGAACCGGATACTTTGCACGAGTTTTGTACGAAAAACTGCACCAATACCTCTACGCCTGAGTTTTAAAGAGGCCCCTCACATTTCTTTGCGTTTTTTTGCAATATTTTCCTTATATTATATATCAATAAAATGTAGACTTATGTATAATGTGTATACATTTACATTTGAATACAAAAAATCTCTATTCTGTACGTTTACATTTTTATTGATCACGATCACGAATCAACTATTACATTGTAAATAAATAAGTCCTTCCAAAGGATTAAATCATAAAGTTTAAATCTTTTTACTTTCGTATTCCTTAAAGTGTTTTAAGTTTCTTTTTACAGAATACTTGTTTACAAAATCTTCAACAATCAAAATTAAATCAATCATTATCAAGCAAGCAATCAATCGGATCTATGATGACGTTCGTCATCAGGGCTGCCAGAAGGAAAATAATATCAATTTTTCAGTCGCCACTATGAAAAATATATTTATTTAATTTCATTACGAATAAACTTCGATCATCTTATTAGTGATCGAAGCGAATAAAATAAAAACATTATTATACTTATTTTGTAGCTCAGATTCTTATATTTTGGACTTAATGCTCTTCGATCACTAATAAGAAACTTTTATTAGTGATCGAAGTCAATGCTTTTATAAAGTACGTAGTAAAAATGAGGAGGTTTCTATATGTTTCAGTTGGAAAAAATGATGTTTTAGTCCTGAACAAAGAGTATAGTAGTCTGTCCTGAACCTAGAGAAACTCTAGAGCAGGCAAAGAGTATAGTAACTGTTTTTTTCTGGTATATTGATATTTAGTATCGAGTTTCAAGAATCGATTACAGATCGCATCTCTACTTGAATGTTAAACAGCTAAGAAAGTACAATAAAATTAGGCTGAAAGGCAAAAAGCCAAGGCCGTAAAACACCATTAAAAAAAAATAAACAGCTAACTGCACTGTCACTTGTCTATGTCTAGTCACTGTCTAAATGTCAGTATTGTCATTTGTCAGTGTCACTGTCAAGTTAAGGGCGAAATGTTGAGGCTGTCGCAATTATAATTAAAACTTTGTTTACAGTTTCATAATATAAGAATAAATACATAAAGATCTATATTTACTCGATAACTATATTATTTTAGTGAATGTATAATAATTTTTAAGTTGTGCAATTGAAGTAGCTACCAAAATTTGGAATAATGGTAAGTACATAATAACATAGTCTCTAATTTATAACCTTTTTCGAATCTCGAGTATTAATTATTATTTTAAGGAATGCTCTTTTCTGCTAGTTATAGTAATTAAAATTAACCATCGACTAACTTTTTAGTTTGCCATTATACCATTAAAATAAAATTCAGATCTTCTTAAGAGCTTATTTATTTAACTATTAAGACTACCGTCTTGATTAGTTTAAAGTTTTTTTGTTGCTTATATTTGATATATTCATCTTAGTATGCAAAAATGTTTTCTTGGTAGTTTTGGGTACAAATGTATGTTTAAATTCAAGCGGATATTAAGATAATTAGAAAATCTAAAGTTGAGAACGATTTTAGTTTTGTCTTTCTTAATCCTATTTCATAGCTGTGTCATTTTTTTATTTGTTATATATGTGTATGTGTAGTGTATTGATTTGGCATGATATTGTATACATATAAATAAAATTGGAGTGTCTGTTTTTAATATTGAAGTAACCACTTTTTACTACATGCATATGAATATATGTACGGTACATACACCATAATAACATTTTTTAAAAATTTTGTCTGTCTGTCTGTCTGTTTGTTCTGGCTAATCTCTGAAATGGCTAAACCGATTTTGACGGGACTTTTATTGGCAGGTAGCTGATGTAATAAGGAGTAACTTAGGCTACTTATATTTTAGAACTAGCTGTGCCCTGCAGTTTTACACGTGTTATTTCTTTTTAACGTGGGTGAAACAGCTGGGCTCAGCTAGTTTATAATATAAACGAAAATGGTATTAAGTATGGAATAATAGATTAGTACAATTGAGCTAAGTCAAGCTTTATCTTTACGAAAATGTGACTGCTTGATGTGAAATTTTCATACACTCTATATACTGTTTATTTGTACAACTCTATAAAATTAACTGTTATCCAAAAATAAATTAATTTAACTTAATTATCATTGTTTTAAATTTACAGGCAAGAAATGCAGAGAAAGCTATGTAAGTGACAATATTATAATTTCATTACAATACATAAAACCTAAAAGTCCATAATTTCTGTTTAGTAAAAGTTATCCATAAATCACTGAATTCTTTGGTCTACATTAGGTATGGGCCATGTTTCAAATATTTGTGTACCAAATTATGTAGCTTATTTAAGTTAAGGGGGGGATTACGGTTCTTACGGCGCCAAGATTAGAATGCGGATCCGTATAGATTTCGATGAGACAAGACGAAAAGTACGAATAAATTTTTTTGATATCTCGCTTAGTTTTCGAGATATCGATACTCAAAAATTATTCGAAAATTTCGATTTTTTGCGTTTTAAAAGTGAAATTGCCGAGTAACGGCGCGGCGGAAACGGGTGCGACTGGTATCTCCGGATAGGGGAGGACGTGCAGAATACGGTAGAAGAAAAATGAAGAGAATTCGTTAAGAAACGGCGGAGGAAAATGAGAAAAACCAAAATATGATTTTTGAAAAACGGAGAAAATTATATTTAAAAATTTAGAAAACGGAGAGAAACGGAAGTAGTATGTGCGAAAAGGTATCGTTGAGACGAGTACGATGGTATAAAATAATTAGAAATCGGGCAAGGGAGAACGAAGTTAGGGGTGATTGAAATTTGAATTGGTATTGGTTAGGTTAGGTTAGGTTTAGGTTAGGTTAGGTTAGGTTTTTTTATTATTATTATTATCAGAATAATAGTGATAATCATAATAAAGGATAAAACATATCTTCAAAAAATTTTTTCAATAAAATTCCAACATTTTTAATAATGTATTTATTAATATCTTGAAAACTAAGCAAGATATCGAAAAAAAATATTCTTTGTTTTCGTTTTCTTTTCCAAAAATCTATCGAAATACATCATTAAAAGGATATTTTTTTTTTATTTTTCGATTTTTAAATATCGATATCTCGAAAACTAAGCGAGATATCAAAAAATTTTATTCTTACTTTTCGTCTTGTCTCGTCGAGATCTATAAGGATCCGCATTCAAATTTTGGCGCCGTAAGAATCGTAATCGTGCCAAGTTAAGAGCCACAGGTAGCACTTAGTAGTTGCAGGCCATTATACTTGGCGTGAATTGCCCTGGAGGATTTGACCTGCACTCTAAATATGTAGGTCCAAGAAAAAGAAGGTTAATATGAAAATAAGAACTTTTGCTCCTCCCATAATGTGTTACCAAAAAGTAGAATGTTCACATTTACATTTTTTCGTTAAAGAAGGCATATGCTTGGAATTTTTATCCTAGTGTGAGATGCTGAATGAACAGTATGCTCTAACTGGTTTCTATATCATTGGCTAAATTTTGTGTTAGGACAACACTGGCGCGCTGGCGTGCTGCGCAGGTGCAGGAAGCGGGCGGGCAGCGCGAGCGCCGGCCGTACCTCGCGTCGGAATGCAACGACCTGCCACAAGCTGAAAAATGGAGATTACAAATCGTAAGAGAAATCGCCAAAAAGGTCGCTCAAATACAGAACGGTTAGTAATTCTTTTAGTTTTTTTAACAAGTAATTTTTTAATGTTTAATGTACGATTTCGTAACGCATATTTGCGTATTTATTTTTATTTTGCATTTTTTCTTCATAATAAATTTGTTACTGCTGTCCAAACGTAATCCTTCTAATTGACTTTGGAATTCATTTAATCCATTTGGCCATGAGAATTTTAAATAAAAATGTCCTAATTTCAAAATTTTTGTTTATTTTAAATTCACTTAAAAAGTGTATTATTTATAGTTTATTATTATGGATGATATAAATACCGAAGAAATTAATTTACCAATAATCGAAACTTCAAAAGAACCCAGCATAAGGTCTCAAAATGAACCTAATAAAAAATCTCCTACTGCATCTATAAACACGTCATTAAATACTTCGTCCCCAAATTCAAGTTTATCGCCGTCACGACAAGGAAGTCCTCCAAGAAAAATGACTCTCGACTCTGCGCCAAAAGGCTCCATACACACATCTTCAATTAAAAGTGAAAGGAGTCAAATAGGCAGTTTATCTAGGAATTCTCAAGAAAAAAGAAGATCTAAAAGTCCAAGCCTTAAATCAGAACATGGTAACAATAATAATATTGAAACGGTTACTAATGTTCCTAAATTGTCTGTCCAGAGTGCGAAAGGTAAGAAAATTTCAAAAAGTCCAAGTATAAAATCACAGAATGTTGAAGACAACATACAAGAAACTATATCTCACCTTCAACCTCAAGGTAAAAAGATTAGTAAATATGTTGATGAGCTGACTGAGACAGTAAAGGAACTTACTGAGAGTTTAGAATTATCACAGTCACCTGCATTAAATAGCAATATTAATAAAATCACAAATATGAGTAAAATACTAACAAATGAAGCTAATGCTTTGCGAGAATCTATAAAGAATTTGTCAGAAGATATTAGCCGAACTAAACAGGAATTATGCGCCGTTAAAGAGGAGGATGTGAACTTTCCATATCATCTCTTTCTAATTGAACTAATTATTAACAAAATTCACATGAAATGCGAATGTTTTGAATTTAATTACGATAATCTGGTAATATCGGCCACATTTTTGGGGAAGTTACCGATTATTTTATATGATTCTTCTTATGGAAAAATTAATAATTTTAACAAGTTAAATGTAGGAAAATCTACTTTATTTGCAATGACGTATGATAAAATCTGTTGTATCAAAGAATTTGTTATTCATTTACAAATCACGAAACAACCACCGTGTTCGAGCTGTATAACGAAAATAGCTGAAACGTACATGGATTATTCGATTGAATTTGCCAGCCTTCGAGAAGAACTTTGCAAAAAGTGGACGAATGAGCAACCAAATGATAACATCGTGTGTACGACTTCAACTCCACTCTCCAAAAGCATGTTTTATTTATCTTGTTGCAATAATGACCAAAGTGATCCCATAGGTATGATTGAAATTACAACTCGTATGTCATTTCTCGGCAAAGAGATTACAACAGCGTTTAATGCTACATCAAAACCGCATGGCACATCATGCCTGTTAAAAGGTGATCATGGCATGAGTCTTTATTCGTGTCAGAAAGTGGAAATGGATGGACACGGGAAAATTCTTCTAGACGAAGATGTTATTACGAGACAAGAATCTCCTTCATCTACAAGAAGAACAGCGAGTCCTGTTTCGCATTATTCAAGTGGTCAGGAGTCATTAAAACGTACAGTACTTCCACACCATTTATATAAACAGCAACGAGGTGAACCATTTTATTAACTTTTTCATTTATTTATAAAATAGTGTTATTTACCAAATACTAAAGATGGCAATTTTACAGATGACATACAAAAATATGATGAAATTTTTACGAAAATGAATGAAAACGAGTTAAAAATAAAAGTACCAAAAACCACCAAAGTTGAAAGATCGGGAAAATATGAGACAATTCAAGATTTATGTACATGTGAAAATCCCTTGAATAGTGGTGGCGATCAAATTCAATTTGAACTGCCACAAGACGTATATCCATCTAAATCTCAAAATATCTATACATCCAATCTAAAGTATACTTACAAAAAGTGTGATGCAGTTTCTGATAAGAGAGACAAAAAAATAATTAACGTAACGCCGTCAAATTGTCCCGCTCCAATTAACATAGAAAAACAAATACATCCTCTAAAAGACGTCTTTATACTAAAAATAGGGAAGAAACTTGAAACTAAGGACAAGAAAACAGATTTGGAGATAGAACTAGTAACACCTAAAGTTCCTTCAGAAAAACCAGTTGAAATTAATCAAGTTTCCCAGCAATGTAGCACTGGGAAGTTGGAAGATAAATCACAAAAGACTGACAAGAAAAAACCTAAGAAAGGAAAAAGTAAAACTAATCTGAGCAAGAAAAAAGATAAGAAAAGCAAGAAGGCGAAAAAATCAAAAACCAAAAAATAGTGGTCACTCGTAATTTAACTATCAATTAAACAGTTCATACATTTACGGTTCTAAATAATAAATCAATAGACATTTTGCACACTACCATATTTTAAGGTTTAATATTTGTTTATTGTTGTTTAGTTTAGTGTTCTTTTTATAATAATTTAATAACTATTGCCTATTTTAAGACTTGTTACAATAATAAATACAACAAAAACATTATAATAATTAAAGTTATACAAAAAAAGAGAATCAAATAATACTATTGGCTTGTACTAAAAATATCTACAATATCATCAGCTAAAACCATTTTGTATAATTTTGCAGCTGGCCTTGGAGAATTTCGAATACGAGACCTTAACGACGAAATTAACAAACTGATGCGTGAGAAACGACATTGGGAAGTACAAATAAAAGCTCTAGGCGGTCCAGACCATGCGCGCGTTGGCCCTAAAATGTTGGACCAGGATGGTAAAGAAGTCCCTGGGAATAGAGGGTACAAATACTTCGGAGCTGCTAAGGACCTGCCAGGTAAATTAACTATAGGGCTAATACGATACGATTTCACAAAGTTACTTGTTATTAACTAATTGCCAAATCTAGTGCATTTTAAGGTTAAAGTTCGTTGTACGAATTTTAATTATATTATCATGAAATCTTTGAATATGATAGAATCCTTTATAGTTTACCTTCCGAATTACAATCGCCACGCCAATTGCTGCTTTGTAAAAACAGAGTATAGCTGCTTTGTTTTGGTCTGAAGAGTGTGATAAGGGAGAGAGCTATACGAAGCGTTCCAATTTGTCCTTAGGGATAGCAACTGTATCGGACAACAGACACTTAGGATAAAGTGGATTGCATGATAGTTTTCTACCAGCATATATTAGTAAAGATTACTCACTCTTAACAACTAAATGTAAACAGTTTTGACAATTGAAATTTTCACTGTTATCTATTTTTGTGTTTGAAAAATATTAAAAAAATGTAGTTTTTAGATCGTTTACGAATAAAACGATATTTCTCCGCAGTTTTTCTTCGATTTCGTGTTATTGCACCACTTTACTGCGCATGTCGGCATTCTTCCGCGTAAATTATACCATGACAGCCATTAAATGGCTGACAGAACTGTCAGCCCTTTAATTACGAGGCGGTGAGATATCTATAATTATCTATGTCTACTAGTATACAATAATGTAACAAAATAGGTGTGAGGGAGCTATTCGAGCAGGAGCCGCCGCCGCCGCCGCGCCGCACGCGCGCGGACCTCATGCGCGACGTGGACGCGGACTACTACGGCTACCGGGACGACGACGACGGATTACTCGTACCATTAGAGGCCGAAGCAGAGAAGGAAGGTAATTGCGCCAATAGTTTTTTAAATAATGGTTTAGGCAGTAAACTCCATAGTATAGTGGGTCACGCAATAATTAATTTAGGTTATTGGTACAACGAGGCCAATCTGACGCAGAAGAGATGGATCAAGCGTCCTTTGCATTTTAACCGCAGTGTCAATATTGTCCGATCCGTCCTGAATATCATATTCAGCGCGCTCAGAAATATGTGTGTGATCAGAAATATAGGTAGCTATGTTAAAAGTATGATTGCTTTACGATATACTTTATAAATAATACATTTGTATTATAAATTGTATTGCAGCAATAGCGCGTGCAGTAGAAAAGTGGAAGAAAAATAAAGAGCAGAACAAAGATCAGGATATACCTGAAGAAGAAGACATTTATCCAGAGGATGTAAGTAAAACTACATTTATTGTTATTCGAATAATAATTAAAAGTTATACTTATCGTTTTATCTTATCGTTCGTGCTTTGTTACTTTGTATATATGTAAAAGTCAAATCTTGTAACTAAATTTTACTTCACTTAACTGAGCTGAAATATGCGTGCACATTTTTTTAATTGACTATGCATGATTAGCTTCTTAGTAACATTATTGTAATTTTTTACAGAAGACACACAAACCAAAAAAAAACAAACTTTTGTTCTTTTTTATATGAAATAATTGTTCGCATTTACTTCATCCCCCTGCATTTGGTATTTCTCATTCTGAGACGAGACTTTCATGCAGCAGAGGGGTAATAATTCGCAAATTACGAGTCAAACATGGAGGCTTCCGTACCTCCAAATGTTTGTTATTTTTTTTACTTATTTTTTCATTTTATTATTTTCAACAATACTTAGTTATATGACACAGCAATAGATGGCGTTGGAGTGATGATAAATGATACGTCAACAACGTATAATAAAATTAAAATAACTATAGTAAAATATGTTTTATGGTTCTTATTTGTATTTATAATAATACCAGTTATACTAGTAAACGGATTGTAAAAATTTCAACCGTCTTCCTAGTATAGTTTAACAGTTAGATCGAAAAATGGCGAAAAATACCTGTTTGTTGAATGGAGACCCCCTTTAATATTCAAGGTTATTTTATTTTTAGTAAAAATCCTCTGTCTATTTTTTACAGTTCCGGAGATATAGCTCTGTGATAGACGGATAGACAGCGAAGTCTTAGTAATAGGGTTCCGTTTTTACCCTTTGTGTACGGAACCCTAATAAAGGGTATATTTATGTATTTCTCCGTAGCCGGAGGACAAGCGGCTGGAGGTGGAGGAGGAGGGCGCGGGGCCGGCGGCCGTGCCGTCGCAGCGCGAGGTGGAGGCCGCGCTGCTGCGCCGCCGCAAGCGCGAGCTGCTCGAGCGCTACGGCTGCCTCGACGTCAAGGACGAGCCCAGCTGACACGAGCTCATGCCTTTTTGTTTAACGGAAATAAACCTTTAAATTACAAATTTGTTGTTGTTATTAAATCTCCTCGCGTACATTTTTAGGTATAGATTAGTAAAGATATCTCACCGTCTTGTAATTGAAGGACGACAAATGGCAGACACATACGTAAAATGGCCGACTGTTTCCCATTATGCCTCAGACTGTCATTGTTTAATTTACGCGGAACAACGCCGACATGTGCAGTTCAGTGGTGCAAATACAACACTAAATCGAAGATAAAGTGCGGAAACACACGAAAATAGATGACAGTGACAAGTTCAATTATCAAAACTGGTTACATTTTCTTGTTAAGAGAGAGTAATCTTTACTAATCAATTTTTTTTTGTATGGAACCCACAAATAACATTGTGATCAAGTCTATATGAAATGTGTTGAACTCGCTATTGGATTTACCATGTATGTAAACAAGGAAACTATGTCACGGGCTATTTTTATTACTACCCTTAAATAACGTATACCTATCGTCCTTGGTGTCATCATATCATGACGCAATACCGGGAAGTGGAAAGGCGGCCGGCTAGTATTACTCAGTTCGATCGTAACCTAAGAACAGAATCTGAAGTAACTTCCTATATTACTTATCTGTAAATAATATTAAAAATCATAGACTTGGATTTTTTTTGCATTAAAACATATGTAAATATTCAATTAGAATAATATTACATATTATATTTTGCAGCTACGTAAATTTGCAAAAAATTACACTTCAAGAAATTTTAACTTTAATAACACTTTTTAGGCATATTAAAATAAAAAAAAAACATATGTTTGTTTGCCATTATTTATTTCCGAACGATTTTATTAATTCACCGCATATAATCACTTACAAGCAAAATATACACAAAATTGACAACATCCGGTCCAGTTTCAAGAAGCCATCGTTGATCGCGATCATAATATAATTTATAATGTAATTAAATCGCCGGCTGTTTCATACATCTTCGTAGATCATATACATGCATCTAATAAATACAACTAGGAACAATTGCACTGGCTTAAAAATAACGGTCTAAAGTAAAAATGGGATTTTCATTCTAATGTTGAAACAATAATACCTATAGGATTATGAGAATGTTATAAGCAGCTATAATATATAGCATTTATAAACTTAAATACTAATGCAATTATGGACCGCAGTCCTAATGATAACATCGAATCGAGAAAAGTAATCTTTTAACAAATATTAAGCTCTATCTGACATCATACATAACGAATCTACTATAATTTTGTAGGTATCTAAGTACTGAGCTTCAAATTGCTCTCATTAAACTACTTCATATGTATTGAAACTTCTTTGTCTACTATTACATCCGAAGGATCGATTTTGACGTGAAAAATAAATGAATAATTTTCTTAAAAATACATGTACAGATTTACCTTTGACCGTAACAAAGCTAAGCTGCGAATTATACCTCTGCTAATAAGTATCCCATTACACGAGGAATGTACAAACTTAACGCAATCATAAGCATCCAGTACTTACACGAAACATTAACACAAATTCTTGAATACATAACATTACTCTAAAATATACCACCCATAATGAATACACTACTGACAATGATTTGATAATTGCATGAAATATTCTTACACAAAGTAATTGGATACCAACACAAGATAATATTAGTAACAGAATATGACTTTACTATTTAATAATGTCGCGCATATGTAGGCACCTATTAAAATTAAATTGCTTATAAATGATACAATAAGTCATAATGGAATTGAATACTCAAATATATATTTTATATATTTAATTAAAAAAATGAAACATATAATATCAATTAAAATAATATGGAACTTTAAAGTAACAAAATTGTTTTATCTACGTAAGTACCATTATCAGACTTTGTCTAGCCACCGCGTGCCTAACCTACTGCACTACACAATTCCAAAGCTATTACTTTATCCATTCGACAAGATTCTACTGATTCGTTCTTATTACCTATAACTTGTTTGTTTATATATTTATTTTTAGCTTATAGAACAATTTACTAAATTGTGTTCGTATATTTGCATTCGTGAAACTTAGGGTATAAAATTATTCTCGCACACTACTGTAAAAGAAAATACTATAGCGTTTTCTTAGTGCAGACGTACCTTTGAGTATTTTCATAAATAATATGATATTCATGGATAAGTCCTACTGAAATTAATGCAATTAAATCAATTAAATATTTCAATTTATAGCCATACAGTTATTTCGCTCGTCATAAAAACATTATTTAGTCTAAATCTAAGTTACAATAACATGATTTTTCAATAATTACGTATGGCGAAACATTTTATATATATTAATTGTAAATAAACCTGTAATCATAAGACAAGTTGGAATTGTAAAAGTAACCTTTCATGGGCTAAACTAAATTCTATATAGAAGAAAAATTGTTTAGCATGTATATTGTATATTTCTACACTATGTGCACCCTTCCCTATATCATCCCAATTTACATTGTATACCTTTAATTACCCATACTCATAAATTATTTGATTAATCCAACATATATAAATAGTCTAAACTTGCATGAAACACCAGATTACATAAAAACTATTTATTTCGTAATCAACATAATTATTTCCTATACTTCAAAGTTCAAACATTAAACATCGTTTGTTCGATTACTTATACATGCCATAAACATACTCGTAGCAGGCCTTAATAACCTTTAGTCACCGTATTGTTCATATCATGAGCGTATTACGAACGTAGAAACACGATGTTTTTACTGTTCGTGCTTCATTGTAGTGTACTACAATGATTGTAAACCATTTCTTTCCATTCCCATTCCTATATTAAAGATTTAATGACTGCATCATGACAGAATTATAATGACCGAAGCTAGTTCAGAATCGAGTCATTATTGATGGTTTAGCATTTTCATTGCTTACAAGTCGTTATTCTTGTAACATAGGACATTGGTGGAGACTGAGAATTTCATCGGATCAAAGAATATTTTTAGATAATGTATAAAGCAAAAATCTTCGTAAAAAAGTTGGTTGGAAGGAGATAAAATATAAGAAATATATTCAGGGGTAACCGCATAGAAGTCCCTTGAAGAGAGTTTATTTTTACATGTGCCTATTCGGTTACGGTCATTAATACGGCACGGTATAGTGAGCAAAGCATTAACATTGTGAGATACATGTAATTTTTAATTTCCATTAATTTGATATTATGGCACTTTCAACAAAACATTCAACTTATATAATGGTTATGTATTCACAAATTTACGATCATTATTTTATTTTAGCTAAGCTTCGAGACAATATGACCCTTTATTTTTTAACATTATTCATTTAATCAAATGAAAAATGTCTAAATATTTATAGATTTAGTTAATTACAATAAGTCAGAAAGCCGAAACATATTAAATATAATGATTGCAAACATTCCGAAATACTTTACGACATATATAATAATACATGAGTATCGCATTCTTTTAAGTTCGATAAGTATTTTATTCTCCTATAATTAAATTATGACTACTGGCTAACATACGTCGAAGACATCGTTCTATGTTATCATTTAACTACAATATTGTTTGCAACTTCTGTCTATGTGCACACGTTTAGAATATGAACGTACCATAGACACAGTGACCAAATAGACCTCTAATATAAAATATGTTTGTTGACACAGTGAAATATAATTATGTATTAAGCCTATTTTAGCTTATCGCGCCAAAGACTTAAAATAACACTACAAGAAAACTCAGCTCAAAAATGTATCAACCCTAGCCTAGCTTGGAATTTCTTGCTTCGACCGGCAAACTTCAATTCGACTTACAACTTTACTGTAATCTGAACGATATATTTCATATATAAAATGTAAAGAAATATATTTGCTATGGCACTATGTTCTATATGCTATTGGAAAATGATAAATCATAATTACTAAAGAAAGTATATATTTTTTGTAATATAATTTGTTACGATAAAAAATATTCACTTGGAATCGTTTAGCCCATTTCTCTATTTATTTTGTAATGGTGTCATTTATGTGTGAGTGTTTAATACAGATCTATTTGGTTCTTTGTCTATGATTCGTAAATATTATATACAGATTTTCTAGGGCGTATAAAACACATTTTTTCTGCTATATTATTACCCTTGCTAGCTAATGATGGATATACATTCTAAATTATTCACTAAAATAATATGACCTGTTTACCATAATTTTATCGCAACATGTAGCGCTGTATATTAAATATCAGTGCCGCGTAGAAAAACTGCAGTAAATAAAAAAATAAGCCGTATTGTATATTGTATAACTAGTATGTAAAATTATAATAAACTTAAAAATATGTCACATTTTTTATTTCATTTTCATCAGTTAATAATTTTATTTATTCGTGACTTTGAATCCATCATTAGCTAAGAGGCTCGTAGCTACATAATGATAAATGTTTAATTAATGCTAGATATAAATGTTGGGGCGTTAAGATTGAAACAAATTCTGTTGCTTGGCGTCGTTCTCAAAGTCGCTCCACGCGTTATTTAGCTCCATGAATATCATCTTCGCTATGTTTTCATTAGACGTTCCCATTTGCTGCAAGGTAAAGACATTGTAATTTAGCTATGTTATAAGCTACTGGAGGCAAGTGAATTCTCCAAGTGTCCGTGTTCCAAGTTGCAGAAATACGATTTTTAGGTTGTATCATAAGATTAATAAAAAAAGTATTTCCTTCAACCAGGAGTTGAACGAGTTCTACTTGAAGGAAACAAACACCTGTATTATTCCACCATCGGGTAGTGGTGCTTATAAGGATCATATTCTGGGAAATAATAACGATAAATGACAAACTAAAGGAAAAGGCTCATTTTTAATAAAAATATTCATATTATGCTGGCAGCTAAGTTTCACTTATTAAAAATTAATAATCATAATTTAATCTAATGTTTCAAATCATTTCAAACGGGACATTTTGTTCTCCGGGAATTTACATTTTATGATCAAATTATTTAGGTTATTTTTATATCATTAAAATGTAAATTTCGGATTTCGCCATGGGGGCTAACTTGAAAAATCCATCCTATCTTATATATAAAATTCTCGTGTCACAATGTTAGTTACCGTACTCCTCCAAAACGGCTTTCCCGATATTCACCAAATTTTATATGCATATTCAGTAGGTTTGGGAATCGGCTACTATCTATTATTCATACCCCTAAGTGGTAAGGGTTGTTCACCCTTAACATTTTTTTTATTTATGGCAACACAACGTTTGCCGGGTCAGCTAGTATATCTGTAGAACAGTACCTTGTCGGGGTGCACGGCGAGGCAGGCCTTGCGGTAGTTGCGCTTGACGTCGGCGGCCGACACCAGCTGCGACATGTCGCAGCGCGTCCAGCGGCAGTCCGGCCACACTACGGTGTGCAGCGAGCACAACAATGCGCGAATATTTGCCTTCTTGCCCTCCGTCTGAGAACGACAATGAAACGAATAAGTTATTTTAGCATTTAAAGATTACTTATATAATCATGCAAAAATAGTGCTATCTAGCTTAATAAAAAACGTTTTTAAAAACGCTTTCTACACTTACAGCCACACACTAGGATTCCCTATGTCGTGGGTGCCATGGACACACACATAGACAAAAACACAAACACCCAGACCCAGAAACAGAAATCTAAATTCATCATTTAGATGTCTGTCTGGCCGGAGTTTGAGCCTGGGACACTTCTGCACGTCAGACTGGTATGGTAACCGCTTTGCCAAATTATCTCTAACTTTTGAAGAACATTACTTTTCTCATTAGCAATAATAAATTTTATAACAGTTTTAAAATTAATTACAGCGGTATCTTCTAAAAAATATTTAAATAAACAACTCACCCATTCATGAATTTTCAGTTTTTCGGGATCCATTTCTTTGACCATCTCCTCTTTCCGCATCGCATTCATCGTTTTGGGCCCGCTGTCTTTCTTAGCGAAGTCGTATCCCTGGCTGCCCAATAGATCGCCGAATACGTCCGTCGATTTCTTGGGCTTTTCTTCAGCTGGAGGTTTGGCCGTGTCGAAGTGAGTTCGACTAAAATATAAAGATACCAATATAAAGTTAGGACATAATAGTTAGTTAGTTTAGGACAGAAATTTTATTATTAGGAGATCCAATATAGTCTTTTGGAGCAGTGACTCTTCCGTAAAAAGACGTGAAGGTTGTTAAATAGAATCACAAATAGTATTTGAATTATGACGACGAAAAAAAAACAGACGAGAAATTCGGTTCTACATAGATCGCATGACAAGTTTTAAGCAAAATCGCGGGCCGAGGGTTATCGCCGCTCTATTAAAGCAATATTTAAAATATCACTTGAAATCTGGTTTGTGAAAGGGACGAGCGCACGAACGTGTGCGTATGTGGCGTTTGAATGTGTGCGCGCACAGATATGCGTCTATGCGTATGTGGCCAATTATCTATACATATAAGTAAAATTTGAGTGTCTGTTTTTAATATTGAAATAACCGCTTTATAACCGCTTTTTAGTAATGGACTGTGTGAACGGATTGTAAAAATTTCAACTGTTTTCCTAGTACGGTTTAACAGTTGGATCGAAAAATGCCGAAAAATACCGGTTTGTTGTATGGAGACATATACAACTTTATTTTAGTTTTAGTAGTTGTTGTTATAGCAGCCACCGTTATGTATCCTCTGTAAAAATTTCATGTCTATTTATTACGATTCCGGAGATATAGCCCTGTGACAGAAGGACAAACAGCGAAGTCTTAGTAATAGGGTTCCGTTTTTACCCTTTGGGTACGGAACCATAAAAATCACCTGTAGTCCGGTTGGTGTGCGGGCGAGCGTGCGGGCGTGTGCGCATGCATGACAGGCACATATTCATGCGGTCAATTATTACATACAAAAATGATCACCTGTAGTCCGGTTGGTGCGCGGGCGAGCGCGCGGGCGTGTGCGCGTGCACGGGCGTGTGTGTGTGGCTGGGCGCGTGGCTGGGCGTGTGCGCGGGCGAGGCGCGCGGCGTGGCGAGCGGCGTGGCGCCGGCCGACGCGGCCGCGCTGCCCGCCGCCGCGCCCAGCAGACCGAGGTCACTGAACGGATCCTTGCGCGGCTGGGCCTGCTCCAGCGGCACGCTCGACGGACGACTGCCTACAATCATACATCAATGGATATTATTTGTTTTTATTCCGCTTAACAAAATACGCAACATACATTAATTATATTTATTATGGACTTATAAAAAATTATACAATAGACATGATGACAGTATTAAAACATCAAAGAATAAGTGATTTAAGTAAAAACAATATATTGATAGGATTCTCCAAAATGACCCAGTTTAAAAAAAACAGTAAGATTTATTATATTTTCAATTAATAAAATTAAAGTATAAAATACTGCAGTCGGCCATCTTGTCTGAAACGCTAATCGGGGCGCGAATGACGTCATTTTTGGGTATGTCACTGAATTGCTTGAACTTTTGTATGGGATGTTCTAATGTGACGTCACGAACGGACGCCATGACACCTGCGAGCGTTTTCACGCTCAATTCAAAATAAGTAAAAAATATGCTATTATTTTCCGTAATATTGAATTTATTGCAGAAATAATATGATTTTAGTAATCAGTAGACATGAATGTCCATTATAGAAGGGGTTTTCAAAATTTGTCATCATGCCCATTCTCTGGAATTAATAGATTCATATATTCTTAGGAATAATAAGCCAAGCTATTTCTATTGTTTCATATTAAAAGTAACAAAAACAGAGAGTTAACCTTTACCCTATTTTTGTATCATTGCGTTTGCTTTTAATGTAATACAAAACAATAAAGGTTTTCCTATGAAGTTCCAATTACCAAATACGTAATTTATAACAAACGATATATTTAATTAGACTAACAAATGAGCTAGATATTTACGACAATAAAATGCAATCGATTTAATCACCTTCATCCTTAATCAATGGAGTGAGTAACGGCTCTTGCTTAGGCAGCGGGTCGTTCAGACCAAACGGATCAAAATTGAGCGGGTCACTAGAATTTACGTTGCCCGTTGCCGGCTCCGTTGGAGGAGCGGGGAGGTCGCCAAATATGGACTCTGTAGCGAATGGCTGTAAAAGTAATAGCAATTATTTACATACCACATGAATTTATATAATAAGTGCACGTTAATAAGTCACCATAATTGTACATAGTTATTGCCAATATTGTGGTAGTACAGGGAGTACAAAGAAGCTTGTTTTATCGTTGAAGCTATCATAAAGAATTAGTAGCGTATTTGATTCATTAATTAAGCGTTAAGGACCTGGCTAAACAGACGCATATTCTAGCGCCGCGCCAGGGGGAAGCGCTAAAAGTACTAAACAAACAAAACTATACAAACCTTAGTAGCCTCAGCGGCATTATTACTCAAGAAATCGCCAAACGCATCATCATTTGTCTTCTCCATCATGCCGAAGAAATCGAAGGAGTCGTCGCTCTTCAGCTTGGGCGCGGGTTTGTCCACGCTCTGTGCTTTGGCCTCGTTGCTGAGGTTGAGGAAGTCCGCGGTGTCAGTGGGCGGGCGTGGTTGTGGGGGCGGGGGGCGCTGCGGGGCGGGGGCGGGGGGAGCTGGCCGGGCGGGTTTCTTCTCCTCCCTAGGAGGGTAATCCGCTGTCACTGGAAATATCAATTATTTAATACTAAAGATTCTCGTTTTGAGTCAAACAGTTTGAAGACCAGGTAAAGTTTCAATAGTGACATGTATATAGTTCGCGCCACACTGCTAGTCCGCTCTGAAGTTGTTGCGAGCAGGTGTATTCATACAATTTGCTATGGCGACGCAATTCATTTTTATATTCAGAGCGGACTAGCAGTTTTACGCGGACTATAAATGGGTAACGGTAGAAATATATCTCTGCGATGTTTGAATGATCTTTGAAATATATGAGTAAAAAAAGGAAATGTTCAAGCAATGAATAAATGAATAATGGACAACGGTAGACAAAATTTTCCAATTTATGAATGTTCTTTGAAGTATGAGTAAAATATATGTTAATATTATCTATCCACATTCAAAGAAAAGAAATATAGATTAAGTGAAGAAGCTTCAGTTAATTCAGCATAAAACGATCAGTACAGGTATGTATGTTTGTAAAAAATAAAATATGTAGTATGTCGCACATGAGCTATATGATCATAGATAATAAAGACAAAATTAAGGAATTTGAATAAGTATTAAGTATGTATGTCATTAAAGAAAAAAGTCTAATTAACATAGCCTTTAATGCAGATGGTCAATTAAAAAAATATTGTGATATAACAACTTGTACATTCCATTGTTTTCGTGAACCGCTTAAAAACAAATTGAATGATAACTGAAAAAATCTGAACAATGTCAAAATAGTGTATTTAAACAAAATATGTTGTGCATAGTTAGATAAAAAAATATTTTAAGTTAATCCTATGAAAAATAAAAAGATAAAGGTTCTTATTTAGTGTCTTTTAAGCATGGAGTATCTTATAAATGTTTTACAGTATATGTGACTATTTTAATAATTAACAAAACAATAATAATACAGAGTGTATGCCCAAAAGTGTACAATCCTAAGTAGAGTTTAAAAACCTTTTCCTTTTTATATTTTTAGACTATGATTATATATAGTGACCGTTTTATTGATGAAGTGGGTTCCAATAGTGACAAAACTATATACTACTAACATATAGGTCTACGACATACTTGTCTGAGGTTTCGCAGTAGCATTTCTCTGAAGGTTAGCTGCGTAAATACAAATATAAAATATTATAAACTACTGAAATATATTATGTAATAGTAATATAAAATATCACATAAATAATCGTTATCATATTTAAATTGATTTTGTATATCAATACTTATACATTACTATAGTTAGAGAATATATAAAAACTAAATAATTAAAATCAATTAACATATTAAATTTTCGCATATGGGGTCAAACTATTATGATAAAAAGTCTGTATATGGTTCTCAGTATCCTACAATACTGTTCCCAGTGGAACATGAAGCATTTAACAACCAATAAAAATAATAATCCTGTTGGCCACGAGATAGATTTCAACGCAAGTAAGACAGCCTTAAAAAATAATTAAACTGATCTTACCTAGAAGCATTTTTACAATAGCCCAAAGTTACAAAATACTCATGTACATGTCCACGACGGATTTCGCAATAGTGTCAACAATTAAAACATTAAGTTTGAGAACATTTTACATCATACACTCGCACACTTACATGTCCACACATCTGAACTACTACACACACGTCTACTTGCATTCACACAAATGTTTATCGTTTAGTCTTCCGCGGGAGGGCACTAGTGACCCGTTATTCAGGTATTTCTTACCTACAATAGGCACCAGTCTCTCACTCCGTAAGGTTAACCATATTCATGTTGAAATCACAATTTAACATAAGACCTTTCATGTGAGAGATATAAATTTTCATTTCATTTCATTTTTCAATGACACCAAGACCGACTGAACGAAACGACCGATACCATGTATCACTCACCAAAATTATCGATAGTCTCATCCCGTTCCAGGGTGGTAGAGAACAGGACATCGGGCGTGCGGATAGGGAAGGAGTGGTCCTCCTCCCAGAGGTCGGAGCGCGGCTTGCGGCGCTCGCCGTTCTGCACCACCAGGCTGATCACCACCGACACGTTCGACGAGAAGTGCTCGTTCACTGGTTGCGTGTCGTCTATGCCGTCGATCTCAGATCTAGAGAGTAAATATCATTTTGTATGTTTTTGTTTAAGTTGACCGTTCACGACTGTCACATCCGACTCGCACTTAGTCAGTTTTTTTTTCGTGGGGAAATCCTTCACGGATTCATCTCTGCCGCGGGGATAGCGGGGAGGATATGCCAGACTTTACAATAAATATTAAAATCGCGTTAGAAAAAAGTTTATTTTAATAAAAAATACCCATGTACCTCTAAAAATATTTAGTATATATATAATAATACTGTGATCACGCTTGTTAATTTTATTTATTTATTTTAATTTTGTACCTATTGACCAAACAATCAACGAATACGATTATACGAGCGTTCTTCTATCTACTATTATATAAATTAATCATCCATATAAATTCCTTATTTGGCAAGACTTTTTATTTTTTATTCTTACTTGGTAAACTTGATAGCGTGCTGGTCGTAGTTGAGGAAGCCGGTGTGGAAGGCGACGGAGAGCATGGGCACGCGCTGGAAGCGGCCGAGCTGCTGCCGCGCGTGGTACGCCACGATCAGCACGTCGCCCGTCACCGTGCTGTCCAGAGGTAATGTCACCTGGGAATACACAGTTTATTTATACTGGTATCGGTTATCGTTGATATTTGTTGTTTCTTGAATGAGAGAAACAGAAAAATGATTTTTTTTTAAATATGGAGGCAGTAAGTGAGCTTCAATTGCACCTAATGGTAAGTGGCCCCTGCCTCCCCTCAGTAGTGGCCCTAGTAAAAAAATCAGATGGTGCGACATCTCATGGTGGACCTGCCTAGGTCCTGTCGATGTTTTTTTAGCACACACCCAATAGTTACCAAGCACATAGCACCAAGTAGCTTAAGTATCCGTTCAATTAACAACCTATAGTCTTTTTTTTTTTTTTTTTTTTTTTTTTTTTTTTTTTTTTATTTTATTTAGGAAAACTTACAGCTAGTACATAGTATAACATGAAATCGTAGTACAATAATGGCCATTTATAAGTTTCCACATATGGACTTCAATTAAATAATTTAAAAGAAAAAAACAAGTCAGAAGACAACAAGTTAAAAAAAAAAGGTGTAATCAAACAGAGTAGGTAAAGAAATTATTAGCTAGCTTAGATTTAAGTTGAGAATCGTTGGTATGGAAGAGGTCTAAGTCAACAGTATGAGCAATTTCGTTAAATGATCTGCAAGATCGCGGAAAAAATGAGTTGCGTCGATATTTACGTTTTACAAGCGGGACTGACAGAAGAGGTAGTTTTCGAAAATTATGTAAAGGCACACGGAGTGTTAGTTTGCTTAACAGCTCAGGACAGTCAATTATGCCCCTAGCTATTTTAGATAGGAATGCTAAATCCGCAATAGACCGCCGCTCATATAAGGGAAGCATGTGGAATTTGATACACCGCAAGTTATAGGTCGATATATATTTTTTCGCTTTAAACTGCAGGAAGCGGAGGAAACGTTTTTGGACACGCTCAATTCTATCAATATATATATTATATTGAGGGTTCCAAATTTGTGAACAGTACTCCAAATGGCTACGAACAAAAGCACAGAAAAGAATTTTGAATGTCTTTAAATTTTTAAAATCGAACGAATTTCTTAATATAAATCCAAGAGCCTTATTAGCTTTTTTAATAATATTATCAATATGGGTGTCGAAGAGTAATTTACTATCAAATGTAACACCTAAGTCTGTAATAATATTTGTTCTATTAATAGATATATCGTGCAATGTGTAATTGTAAATGATAGGTTTAGGTTGACGTGTATATGAACAGACAAAACATTTGGATACGTTTAATGCAAGTTTATTGGTAATGCAATATGTCTCTAAGTTGCAGAGATCCTGCTGAAGAAGGAAACAACTTGTAATATTAGTGATGGGGTACAAGATCTTCATATCATCTGCGTACAATATTATCTTGGAACTTTTAAAGCATGAGTTAATATCGTTAATAAATATTGTAAAAAGCAACGGACCCAACAGGGATCCTTGTGGAACACCTGACGGTATTAGTGTAGGTGAGGATTTGTACCCGTTAAGAACCACAGTTTGGTTTCGGTTATTTATGTATGAAGTGAACCACCTAAACAAATCACCCCTTATACCCATTAGGAAAAGCTTCCGTAAAAGAATATTATGGTCTATTCTGTCAAAAGCCTTGCTATAATCTGTGTAGACTACATCAACTTGTGAAGGTAAAGACATATAACTTGATATAAAATCAGAGCAAACGGCAAGGTTAGATACGGTCGATCTATTTTTTAAGAAACCATGTTGTTGTTCAAGAAACGTATAACGAAGACAGGCATACATCTGACCATAGATAATCTTCTCGAGTAACTTTGCAAATAAGCAAAGTTTAGAAATAGGGCGATAATTTTGTACTTCATCTTTGGGACCTTTTTTATGTACTGGAGTAATGAAGGCACTTTTCCAAATATTAGGAACTACACCATCTGCCAGAGATCGACGAAACAGAATACTTAAGGGTGTGGTTAAGGGAACAGCGCAACGCGTGATAAATATAGCCGGGATGCCGTCGGGACCAGCAGATTTATTGAGATCCAGGGTCTTCAATAAATTGGATACTTCAGCTTCTCGGATCGACACAAAACTAAGATCAACGGAGGTTCCAGTATCATGCAGAGATTTAAAGTCACTTTCATGTGCATCAGTCGCACGTAAAAAGTTAGAATTGAAAAACTGGTTGAACATTTCACAAATAACTTCACCCTTTGTAGATGTACGCCCTTCATATTTCATGCTTGCCGGATATGAGCTAGGTGCCTTCTTACTTTTTATGTAATTCCAAAAGGATTTAGGATGATATCTAATATTACGCTCAGCCCTGCTTATATAATTTTCATACAAAGTCCTTTCAAGAGCTTTGGCTCGATCACGCAATACAATAAATGAATTAAGATCTGAAAGATTACCATATTTTTTATATTTTGAGTGATATTTATATTTTTCTTTAAGCACTTTTATAAGGGGAGTTCTATACCATGGAGGATATTTGGAAGAAGATTTTAATAATTTATTGGGAACGTACATATCCCGCAGAGTGTTTAACTTATCATAAAAGAAAGAAACAGCATTTTCTACCGAACCCCTTTCCAGACAACGTACCCAATCTATAGAATTCAGTTCATTACAAATGGATGTATAATCCGCCCGATGAAAAAGATATTTGATTCTGGGCTGCACGGGTAGCATATGTTGCTGGCTAACATTGATAGAGACACACAGTGCTGGATGATGTGGATCTTCTTCTACTAGGGGGTCGGGACACTTATGGACGGCAATATGTTTGCTAGAGAAGATAAGGTCTAACAATCTATTATTACAATTCTGGTGACTATTGTACTGTAATAAGGAAAGCATATTAAATGTATCAAAAAAGTCAGACTGAACGGAGGCCTGAATATTTGCAGCATAAAATGATTGGCCATCATCTGATAGTAGCCAACTTATATTTGGTTGATTGAAGTCACCAACTATCAAGAAATCTTCAGATAATTTATTCAACATAGTATCGTTTAATTTAGTATAAAAACTCTGCAATTGTGCAAGCAGTGTATTACCAAGATTTTGGTTGCATATATAAACGACACAAATGTTTAATTTGCAAGTAGTATTATGCGTACCACGGTGGAGAGTTAAGGTGACCCAAATATCTTCGGCGGATGATCGCCATTCAATTCTTTCCTCCACTACGAGTTCGCGCCGCGCGGCTATAAGAACACCACCCCCCAAACACTGATTCGTGCGCGCATAGTTTCGGTCGCGCCGCCAGACAACATACCTATCATCAAACAATTCCCTGTCGTTAAAATCATTGTTGAGCCATGTTTCAGTCAAGCAAATGATATCATAATTGTTCAACAAAACGTTTCTGTTAAATATTTGTGCCTTTGTTCGCAGACCACGGACATTTTGATAGAAAATATTAAACATGTATTATATTTATAACTGATCTATAATAACTATTACCTAATGTGTTTTAATAATACGTAAATAAACACCTATAATGACAACAAGTATGATCCGGATTGAAAATGTTAAATAAATTTATTCCGCAGCAAAATCGACAAATGTAGGCAAGAATAATATGCAAAAAAAAAAAACCTAATTACGATCTATACCAACGAAATTCAACTCCAATGCTAAGGTATAACGCTTACAATAACAAACAAAATAAATAAAGAGAAACTCACTTAATGATTTATGAATACCAGACAATTTTAGCAAAATTGAGCCTAATTACAGTGTAATTAGTAAGATAGTAACAAAAACAACTAAAAAAATAAAAATACAAAGAGATCAAGCGATAAGAGCACAAAGACTAATACAATGTTTAAGCGTAAACAAGTGCGCTTCTCAAACTTAAATTTAAAACAAGTACACTTAATTAAATTGATTATTTGTTACGAACGGAGATACTGTTATTGTTATTATTTAGTAAACTATAGCCAAAAATAAGAATAAAGTTAAAAATAATAACAAATAAAGATAAAAAAAAAATGCAATAATGAAGCACTGCTAAGCCTAACAAATCCGTTTTAAGTCCGATTCTGAGCTTATTGGGATCACTGGAGATGTATTATTTTTTCTAACTAATATTCTACAACTCTTGACCCAAACAAACTGAAAATTCCGTTCCTTCGCTAGCTCTTTCGCTCTATTGAGCAGAGTTTTGTTTTTAAACGTGAGGTGATCGTTTATGAAGATTCGCTTTTCTCCGCCCAACCCCAAGCTGGTGCCGGTCAATGATTTGAACCGTTTCGCCGCAACAACAAAATCGTCCTTAATATATCTATTGTGTAACGACACGATGATATTTTTTGCGTTATTGTCGCCTCGAGTGGGCACTCTCACAATATAGTTAATTTGCTCTTTTGCAATGGAGTAGTTAATGGTTTCTCCCAATTTCTGCACGATATTAAATAGATTTTCGTTAGATTTAAATGGAACACCTTTTATCTCAACGTTGTTTAATCGAGACCGCTGCTGATCCTCGTCAGTCTTTCTTTCTAATTCTTCCACGCGTTGTTGCAATGATGTAAGCTGCTCTTTCGTTGATTTAAGCGACTGGACTTCACCGTCTATCTTGGTTAGTCGCTCAGTTAAAGAGGACATAGATTGCTGCACCAATACTACGGAGGACTTTACTTCGGTGAGCTCAGATTTAATAGACTTTAAGTCTCTCACCTCCTCCTGGATGTTCCTGACGCTTTCCACCAACCCAGGCAAAGATGCTAGCTGCGCAGACATAAATTTTATTTCAGCTAGTATCCCTTCAAGCTCCAATGATTTTCCTGGCGTAGGACTCGAGTTCTTACACACGGAGCACTTCCATGTAAATTTTCTATCACCTAACTTGCGATAGCCGGCTTCCGTTATTCCCGCACATGGAAAGTCATACCTATTATGGCAGACTGAGCACTGAACGCCATCCAAAAAGTCTGTGTTGCACCTATTACATTTATACATCACGCAATGAGTACTAAGCGCGAACGAAATCGTAAGAAAGTTATTAGAAATAAGAAGGTTGAGAACCACTTGTAGTTTGTAAGCAACAAATGTATGTGTCTAGTATAAACGACGTCTCATGACCGACTCATGTCTGATTCATAATTAGATGTCCAAAATGTAAACAAAGATATGCCATTGTCGAAATGCGATTACAGGTATTGTAAACCCTAAAAAAAAATAACAAGAAACAAATTCAACAAAAAACATTTTTTCATAATTACACACAATTTAACAAACGCGCTATGAAAGCGAGAAAACATTCGAGTTCGATCATAAACACGAAAATGAATAAATAACACATTAAAAACAATGACATCAACTATGAAACTTAAAAATGTCGGCACGAAAAATGTTTTGGATTTCGATTGTGTTATCATTATCACATTCTAATTTTCTACTATAAATCTTGTTTTATTATTATTACTAAATAAAACGAAATTGAGTTAATATAAATATTGGAAAATGCGAGTTGATCTTAATTTATTTACATTATTATTTTATTATCGTTGTATTAATTTAATATCGTCAAAAATAAGAAACTACCTTATTATTATGATCGTATTTTATTGATAGGTCAACACCTTTGTTTACATTTTGGGCACCTAATTATGAATAAGACTATAGCCTCTTTAGTAAACAGTGACGCTCGGGTGTTATCAGCACCCCTTGTATAATGGTACCCGGTGCGATCGCACCGCCCTAGGGCCACTGGTCAGCTAAAAATATTTGCTACCCCTGAAGACTACGTTACAACACCTCTTCACAATATTCCTTTGTTTACGCCAAAACTTAGTACTACTGTAATTATGCCGTGTTTTGGTAGTGATATTTATTTAAAAAAAGGTGTTCATTGTTGAAAATATGAATATAACTTTTAATTACCTTGCCCTCTGCTATATTGTACAGGTGCATACTGTCATAGTTGCGTAACGCAGGGGATATAAGCCTGTCTTCGTTGTATACTTCGAGGTATGGTCTACAGCCATCTCTGCAAAAAAATATAATGTGCTTTAAATTTCTGGTGACTGAAAAAATATAATTACACATCCCGTGTAAAGAACGAGTAGTGAAATCCAGTGAGAAGTGATGGTTATATAAATTAAATCTCTACAGGGTGATCCACTATGTAGAAACTTGTATAATTGTGCAAAAAATTTTGAAAATTCAGAAATGCCCCGAAATAATAAATCCTAGTACAAAGTCAAGTTGACTTAAAATGTGAACAGTTTAAAATATTAAAATAATAATAATGATAAAAATAAGCTAATTCAGTATTTATTTACCTTGCTTTCGTGAAAAGTGGAACTGGCTGAATTGTTAACGATACCAAAGACACAGGTCTAAAATGCGGCAACACTGGTTCCGGTCTGCAAATAATATTTTTATAAGTTGTAAATTCTGCTTATAATATATAGACAAATAAGTCTAAAACGTGTACTCACCGCACAATATTGCTAAGATAGTACAAATATCGGAGCTGACTCGGTGATATATTGATAGGTGTACGTTTAACGGCAAATATTTGGAGCGCATCTTCTGGGACAGTCACTAGTTTCGCATATAAAAGAAGTCCGCATAACAGCATGCATGACCTTGATTTTCCATCCTGAAAGAAAATAAGAGTACTGTAGTGTTTGTAGTTTTTAAATCCATTTAGTAAATGACTTTTACATGGCGCAGGGGGTCGTCGATATGAAGTTATTATCTTTATACAGAATGATTTTTTCAACTGGGAACGATTCTATTCTAAAAGTTAATGGCGCCGCGAGAAGCGCGCGCGGGCTACGCCCACCGCGCACACGCCGCACTACACAACACTCATGTATAGTCCACGCCTAACTTCTAGTCCGCTCTAAAGTGGCGTGCAGGTGTAGTCAAAGAGCCAATGCGGTCGAACACAACTACAAGCATAATATATACTCCGTAGCAACTATAAGAACACACTAACACGCAGTTATGTACCCGTGGGTGGGAGCGAGTTTTGGACACGTGAGGAAGGGTCTCGCGCTGTCTTCGTCCCGCTAATATCAACAATTTGCTATTGCGATTGTTGTTGCGGACTAGAAGTTTGGCGCGGAGTCTGATACTGTACCTATTACCTAGTAACGCGTATACCTGGCAGGCAATGACTAGCGCGCTCCGCTCGTCCTTCCCCAAGTACTGGTACATGTGCTGCAGCAGCGCGTAGTACGGCGCGAGCAGCGGCGCGCGGTGCTCGTCGGAGGGCCAGGCCGCCGCGTCCGCCACCAGCTGGCGCCGCGGGAAGCGCGCGCGGCCCTCGCCCACCGTGTACACGCAGTACTTGCCGCCCGGGTGGTGGCTCTCCAGGTACATCTGGAGACATTGAAGGCGATATAGAGGAGGTCTGAAGGTGGTAGAACCCATCGTGGTTCGACTCCGGCGGCACCACCGCCACACCTATTCTGCCTAATAACTCCAGTGTTAGGCGCTGCTGTGTTCCGTTTTGTAAGGTGTGGTAAGGGAGACATACTTTTCCGAGGCGTTCCAGCTTAGTCCTCATGGGTAGCGACGCAACTGTGGCCGACCTCAGTAATATCTAATCCTATCTGAGGTTGATTACAGATGTTCATAGGCGGCAGTAGCCACTTAAAGTCAGGTGGACTGCATGCTCGTCTGCTACTCCTATATAATATTTAAAAAAAGTCGTGACCAGGGGCGGCACTAGGGCCGTGCGAGCGGTGCGACCACACCGAACGCCGTCATACGAGGGGCGCCGAAAACACCCGAGCGTCACTGTTTAGTAAAGAGGCTAGGCTGTTAATTAAACGGCTACTTAAGCTATAATACCCGGCACGAGTCGTGAGCACAGGTGGGCAGTAGTGGGGGTAAGCTCGCGCATGTACACTTTTGGCCAAATTGCACGAAAGTGTACAGTAGCCGAATGACACGCGAGCCTTCAATAGACAATGTGCATTGACTGAGGAACCAATCGCGTGCAGCTCGGCACCCCGCCCCGCCCCCATGGCTTCTTCATTCCGCCAAAGAGACCGAAACATTAACTACTGCGCAGCTGTCAGTTGTGCTCACGACTCATGCCGGTCACTATACTTGGCTGCAACATACATATTTTGTGGTATAACTATAGGTTGCGAGTTAAAAAAAGATCTACTAAAATTATTAAGTTAAACCAATTGTTTGTTTGAATGTCCAGAAACAGCAGGTGTATTGGAAATAATATATTTGAATTTCGATAGAAAAGATATTGAAAAAGTTTGAAGACAATAATTTACAAAAATCGGAAGTTTCAAACTGAAGGTCCTGTTTGACCACTTTGTATGAGGCGAAATAAGGAAATCTATAAATTAAATATTTTTAGCGTGGAGAGAATGTGAAGAACAAGCTTGGAGAGTGGGGCACTGTTTTTCCACATATGAAAATAACAATTTATACAAAAATGTACATCTTAAAATTACTGTTTTTTATTATGTGAGCAAAAATAACAAAAGCTATATAATTACCATGTAAATAATTATTCAAATCAAATTTTGAGTTAACTCACCCGTACGTCGTCAATATGGTTGGTTTTATAAGCGCTCTCTAATAAGTCGGATGGGTAGGACATCACAATAACACGACTAGTTATGTAGCTTATATCCAAATCCGCACGAGCAATTGATCTGAAATGTTAAAACCATTATCAATGTTGTTATAATTATATTACTTAGTTTTTATTAATAATCTAAAAAATAAATAATAATATAAAAAAATAATATAAAATAATATAAAAAAGTAGTTAAAGATTTACATTTGTTTCAAAATTAGAGTTTTCACTTTTACTAATTTAATCGTGGATAAGATTATTTTTCGGGATTGTCTGAGTAGTTTGGAGTGGTACGAAATTCTTTTTATGGTCTTTGGTAGATCGCATTGAGTGCGCGATAAAGATTCGACAAATCAGGCGATAACGAAAAGTACACGTAAATACACTTGACCATATCTGAAAAGTTTAAAATATTTACAAAGTCAAAACGAAAACAGAAAATGTTCAAAGACATCTTAGACCGCTATGGCATTCATACGAAGGTTCCACCTATATACTCACTGTTGAACCGTCTGCATAACTTTAGACGAGGTGTCCTTCAAGTTCTTCAAGAAGCTGCCGGCGCCGTCCTTGATGGAGGAGAACAGTCCGCTGGAGGCGGGCGCGGCGTGCGGAGGGGGCGCGGCGTAGTGCGGCGCGGCGGGCGGCCGCGCGGGCGGCGGACGCACCGGCTCCACCACGCGACTTGCGGGTAACTCCGGACCACTTGGCGCGTTCTCCTTCGGCACTGGAATTAAATATAAAGTAAAAACACTGTGTTATAACCACTTTAATCCTGACGTTCCAAGTGATTCTTATTGATAAATTGATCCATTGTATTCAAATATTACGATTGGAATTAAATAAATGAAATACAGTCACTGCGAAACCAGTTTGCACCTGACATTGCAAGGTAGTGATTTTCTCATTGATAAATCGATCCGTTGTATTCAAAATTTTCGGTTAGGACTACACAACCACGGACACATTACCTTGATGATGGATTTAAATAATCTGAATTGTGCATACAAAATGACAGGCCAATTTTGTTTTATATAATATGTAGAGTATACATGAGTACAAAACAATGTAGGTATGTTTACCTGTAAAGCTCATATTATATGTATGTTATAAAGAATGCAAACGGTTTTAATTCAACTGGTGTTAAGTAATAACTGTTTCATAAAAAAAATATTTCACCCATAAATTCCAAATAAATGGAAACCCTGAGGTCGATCGCAAATGCTACCTACCATTGAGACTATGTTCATATAATGTTCCCCCACCTATGTAGGTTATTTTTCCCACCAGATAAAAACAAATTGTATCAATTTAAATGCTATTTATTTCTAATTTAATAATCTTACAGGTTACTTATCGATAATAGTAACAAAAATATTGCTCGTCTATAAACTACATAACAAAATTTTAAATATTGTTTTATTAAACAATCATTGGCTATGTGATGATTTAGGACCTAATTTTTTGATCGCCATGACACCTGTTAAACTGTTTTGAACTTTTAAACGTATTAAGTAGGCCGAAATAGTTTATATAACAATACTTCTGCTTAGGTTTATTTTATTCAGAAATTAGCTTCGAATGCACGCATAACACTAACTTATTTAAGATTAAAGTTAAGAGAAAAGCAACGTTTGACAGCTATCATAGAGATCTTAATACAATAACTTTCACAAGAAAATTTCCTTATGTAACTTATACTTAATTATATGGAATCACGATGTGTTCAAAAATATATAATATGAATATATTTAGGTACATAAAATAAAAACTCACAAACAAAAAAATAAGAAAGATAAATAAGTATGTTCAACAAAAGCTTAAAGAGTGTTAAACTAAAGAAGAATGAAAAAAGTCTAACTCTAATAAGTTTAAAAACTGAGAGTCATTAATTTATACGTTATTTTTATACTTTACCAAATACAATAGAAAAATATATGTATATCAGTTAATGGAATATACTTAACGACAAAGTATTCGTATTAAGTGTGAAAAGCTTAGTCATATTATTTTATTTTTAACTATTTTGCTTAAGACAAAGAAGTTTTATTCGATGATTAGCTTAAAGTTAAGGAATAAAGTTGTAAAGAAAGATAAATATATACTAGCACCATAATATGATACTTATTATTAAATTAAAATAATATAAACAAAGCACGCACTGATTTTTTTAAATCCTAACCACAGCGCAAAAACAAAAATACTGAAACAAAATGAAAAACGTTAAATTTTAAAGTGTACAAGAGAAAATAAAAATCATTATGTATATTTTTATAAGGGCAATTTTTTTATTGTTTTCCGACCTTAAAATGCTCAATATTGATAGGGATCCACTTGAATGGAAGGATGATCAATTGGAATGGAATATTTATTGGGATCAACAAAAATATCCAGTTAGGATATGTTTAAATTTTTTATTAAATTCTCAAACTGTTTGTAAGTTTTAGTCTAAAATCCAGATAATATCATGAAAACTTATATAAAAAGAAAGAAAAGAATTTGAAAGAAATATAATTAAGAAGTATTGACTATACTATTGTTGTCGTAGATCATTTTGATTTATCACAACACAAAGTATCAGATATTTTGTGGCTTGTATTTAATTTATGCCTAAGGGTAGCATAATGGCTTAATTAACTTAAACGCCTAACAAGTAATAAAGTGTATAAAATACTGTTAAGCAATAATATATTTCTTCTGAGCAAACAAAGAAATTTAATTAAATAAATAGTGTAAAATATTTGGAAAGTGTAAAATATTTGAGCGAAGCCAAAAAATATGTGAATTTGAATAGTAATGAAAGATTTGAAGAACAACAAATTATCTCAAGCTTATAAATAAAATTGTAAATGTATATTAAAATAAATAAAAATGTTAAGCTGACTAAAGTGGCAAATAAAACAACAAATTAAAATAGTAACAAAATGAAAATCACACAACGAAATGGTAACTAATTAAATACTAAAATGTTTTTCACGAGTTTTTTTATTTGTAAGTTGTACGCTAACTTACTCAACAGCATTGTGTCGGACAGGATAACTTATGTAGTATATGACCAACAAATATATTGTATTTAATTATATCTTGTTTTTAAATTTGGAAATTACGCAATATTTGGGTAATTTCCAAATTTGTCCAATATATAATTAGATACAATGTTTTGTGGTACGCATACGCAATATTTGCGTAATTTCGATCTTAATTTGATAATAAATATGTTGGACGAATATGTCAGATGACTAATTAATTTTAATTGGCACTTTTGCTATCTCATACAGATGATGTTTTAAGCGGCAGTTTTGCAAGACTGCTAAAGGAATGTTATTTTAAGAAACTACTCACAAAGAACAAATAGACATATTTAAAATTAATATACATGTTTTTGCTGAATTTATGTAAGTTTGGAATGTCTTTATATTTTCTAGCACATTTTAAGTATAATTTAGAACATTTTGTCAATTCATTAAATACATTATACTTTATACATTTTAATAAATGGGTTCATGGACGTAGCCAAAGTAAAATATACAATAGCACTTTGTTTTAAATTAAAAGCGAGAAAATAAGGGTTTTTTATGTTGGCAAAACCCACTGCTTTGAGCGAAGAATCAGTTTTTGTGCGAGTACTTCCTATCATTATTTACATTAAGTCCTGGTTACGTCCATGGCTCAGTTCCATCGTCTTAAGTAGCTGCTCTATTCAGTTAACGTTTGTCTTTTGAACAATGAAAATTAAAGCCAATAAGGTAATGATAAGCGTAACTAAACGTACAACTTAACTGTAAGCGTCGGTACACATTTGCGACATACAATGAATGACGAACTACATTCATTTTTTATCATTATTTTATATTAAGATTTTTTTGTCCATGCAGTGTACATGCACATATAGAATTCTAAGTTAGTTCCTCCGAAGCGATCCAACTTCATTCAACTTTACTATGGATCAAAACAAATATACAATGCAATGTCTCAAACCGTTATCAGTATGTATAAAACGTGTATCAGATAGATCGCATGCTTCCATTCAAATGTATAATGTTAGTTAGTGTCCGTCGGTAGCTTGTCGCAAATGTGTACTGTTGGCATTAAATAAAAACAATCGATACTCATCATTGCGAGCATATCCAATACGTTTAGCAAGCGATCAAGGTGTGCGTGTAGTCCAAGGGTCATGCTAGCGCCACGGGTCATTTAAACGAGAAAACAATCGGGCACCCGAAAAAGTTGAAAACACCTAAAATGAAAAAAGAAAATGTGATATGAATGCTAGTTATTGATGTTCTACATATTGTAACGAAACCTCATGCTTTATACGATATAAACGGTAAATATTTTTGAAAGAGTCAATACTGTTTTTGTGTAACTGTGATGAGTATAAAATCATTTTTTTCGATTAAAGATTTATAATAAAATTTTATTAATAAATTAGTAAGTTTTCTCAAGTATGCACGTATGCAAGCGACGTAATGTAATGCTAATATAAATATTTTTATATTTCTATTATTTCGTATTAGAACGACATCTTCGAAAAACCTGAGGTTCCGTTTTATGAAAGGACAGACATATACATGCGATGATTTATGCTCGTTACGCTCAAAAAGAAAATATAATAAGCACTGGCTTCAACGTAATAAAACTACATGCATAATAATAAAAAAATTGGGTTAACAAAGTAAGAAGTAATAACATATATCGCAATATCTCAAGTTCCTCAGATAACATGCCCTCATTTCTTTAATTATTAGTATTTTTCAAGTACATACTAGATTCATATCTACGTCCTACTATTTTCGATTGTAGCTGTTTCGATTTAAATAAGTAATATTAGTCGATTCGCTATTCGTTAGCAGTGACAAGGACAGTATAGGATTAGCTCTGATAATATTGGTTAATTTATTTAGTGCTCATGAATTCCATAAATAATAAATAATATGATATATAAATTAATGGAAGTGCCTTTTCCCATCCAAATATATTTTTATTATTTTTTTTAAATAAATAAAATAGCCCAATTCGATTGAATTATCCACTGAAATGTTAGCTTAAACTTTCGTTGCCCAAATAAATTGATGACATTTACAAATAAAATATTTTCGCTGACATATTTTTTGGTAAGCCAGCACTCTTATAAAATTACAAAACGAAAAGGCACAGTCCATTAAGGAGTGAAGATACTCTATATAATTGGTTAATAAGTGATGTCATGGTGATGAATTGATCGGAATGAATCTGATTGGTTGATTGTTGTTATCAATTAAATGAAATTGGTTATATTCACACCGTGCTATTGTTTTTAATACTTCAATGCTCCTTGAGATTGTCTATACTCAAGATACTTATCATAAGGCTAACTGATTAGTAACTTTTTTATATATGACAGTTATTAATGTTATTATGCTATAAAATGAATAAATAAATTCATTATGATTAGCAAGCCAAGACTACTAAAACGGTTATTATGTGTATTTAAATACTATTCGATTTGAATATTTTTTTTAAGAATGCAGGTACAGATTGATGATTCAGCGTCGGTTAGATATCATCATTTATCTATGAGTGGCGATTATAGTCCAGACTTACGAAGTCCTGTCCACAGAGAGTGACAAAATTACATTATAATTGTAAAAAAATGTGATTATTGTAAGTACACCGGTTAAATGTGCGTATGTGTACATAGTAGTATTTTGTTAAAAAAAATCTTATTTGTACGATATTGTATCAGCCTAAACAAAAGTAATACACATCAAAATTATTAAATGACGTGTATAGTGGATTTGATGCAGATGAATTAATCCAAAGCGTGCAAATTCCAACACCCAATTTAAAAAACTAACCCTAACATATTAGTTATTGTTAGTGACAACTATTTAAACTACTCGCGAGCGAATAATGCACGTTAGTGTGTGGTTAGCATAATGTTGAAAATCATTTTATTACCCTTACTTTTCCTTGTAATGATTATCCAATCGTTCGATACTTTCCACCTAAATTACGTGATTTTGCCAACTGTATAAAAATAAAAACAAACCAATGATGATGACAATATACTCATTTATTTCTATTCCAAAGTCGTGCGACAATCTGACAAAAATGCACTTTACACATAACAATTACATGGCAACTCTGCTTTTGAACACAGATTTGTCATGATCTCGTATGACAAACTTTAATGCATATAAAACATATATTTTTTTCATATACATAGGTACTAAACACTAATTCAATACTTGTACCTCATTTCACATTATGTTTTCATATTGTCCTGGATAAATCCACGTTTTGTAATTGATATCCAATTATTATTATCTTAAAAAATATAGCCTCTGACTAGTACGACATCGATAAATTTTAAATTTAATTAAATATATTAATAAATATTAATTTTGTGACGGTGCGACGCTTACCAAGCCACCAAATGTTAGTGCACGTATTCATATTACCCAATAAAGTTATAGATTTGTTAGATGATATTTTAAATCCGAAAATACAACATACAGATATATGTTATCATGTAAGCTATAAATCATGTATATTACTTGAACCATTATGCTAGATAAACATTTATCTCTTTTGAAATTACACATACATTGAAAGCAGCGCCATAGCCGCTGTATAATGATTGAATGTAGCCGATACATTTACGATTAATCAATGTATGCAGGATCGAATATACTCAATGGTAATCAACATTTCACATAACATAGTTAATATATCATACACTTACTATAAAGATAAAAACGGGGTTTTACGTTGGTGTGATGATTATGTGCATACCCCTTAGATATACAGGAATCTACACAAGATTGTGAAACTGCAAGTATCATAGCTAGCTAGCGACAATTACCTATTCCTAATAAGATAATAAAAATACACACTTCATAAGCATGTACTGTCTTTTTGGTTATAGATTTTTAATTACACCCTAAAAGATTACTTGAAGTAATATTTCAAAACTAATATATATTTCATGGCCATGTTGACGATGTGGGCGACATCTCGTTACTAATTTGTGATACACACCCGACTTATACATAATTTTAAAGCTCCGTTGTATTACTGTTCATGTAAATTCACTCTTGTTTTATTGCACTTGAGACCTTTGGACGACTCCCGAAGATACAAAATCTAACTACAAACCATCAGGTAAACGCCTTCCGGCGTTCAAGCAATTTATGTAAATAATTATAATTTTCAATAGAAACAATTATAATATAAGTAGATAAAAATATGGAAAGTCAAATAAATGCTATACTACCTTCTCTCATTCGGTGAACATATCATTCAACATTATCTTACCTTTGGTGATGTTTCGTATTGATGAAAATCAACATTGGAATGTAAAATATCTCACATCGTTTTATCGAGTAAAAATAACCTTGCTAAGAAACTCAATTGAAAATAATTATTGCGGGGGGAAAAATAAAAATTTGAGTGTAAAAAGTCAAAAAATACTTGACCATTTTTAGCTCGAGTCGTAATTGCAACAGAACATAATAATGAACCGTAAAGTGTAAGGGCAACTGACGCGCGACCGCGAGTGAGCCTTACGAACGATCTGCGTACGATCTCGTCACATATATCGGATGAGCCGCGGCGAGAACTCTTACGATATGGTAGTGTAATATTTACTTGACTTCTTATTACCTGGCGAGCTAGTGGCCACAGATTGTTCAACTTTTTTACGCTCAAATTTGAGTGGTTGCTTGAGATTGACATTGTGGGACTCCGCTATCGCCGCCAGCCGCTCCAGCACGCTGCTTATCGTCAAGCGCATCTCGGGGTTCACGGTCAGGCAACCACCTGCAGACAGATACGGACACGTCACAGAACAAGCATTTCAAACATATCATATAATAAATATATTAATCAATTATTTTGATCAGGAAAATATTTGTAAATAAATCAAATAATAATATTATCCTTGTAAGTAATATCCAAATGTAATATTAATTTATGAATCACATATAATTATCCTATATCCCATTATATTCTATTACAAACTGTCAAATCAATGAAATAATTCAAATATTTTATTCAAAGTAGATTATTTACAGAACTCTTAACAACAAAAGTATGTATTTCAGTTCTTTTTTACTTTCAGAATATCTTTCTTTCTAACATTTCTCAAATTCAGTGTTAATATGGAACATATCTATAAATATACAAAAATTAAACAAAAAAAAAACTACAAACATGGAACTATTCCACAAAATGTAAGTATAAAATACTCACTTATAATTTCATGAAAACATTTATAGCGTTGATCATTTGGGTTGAGGTTGTAATTGCCATTCAATATCGCCAGTTTTGCAGAGTCCTCGAAAGGATGTTGCATATAACATAAGGTGTATAATATACAACCGAGTGCCCACACATCCACAGAATGGTCAATTTTACGATTATCCCAAGTATCCAACATTTCTGGTGCTCTATACATTGGTGTTGTAAATTGAGCCAACTAAAACATAAAAATTATTAAAGTCAAAGGATTATCATAATAAAAATTAATATAAAAAATGTTTTAATTAAATCAAATTAGAAAATTAAATTTATATAGCAATAACAACAAGAAAATGTTGATAATTAAAGGCAATAATTATTATGAATAAGTATAATGTTCATGATGTTAATGTTTGATAAAATTTTGTGTAATAAGTATTTTGACAAATAAAAAAATGCTTCATTCGATTTTCTTAAAAATGTTGATAAACATACATTTTCTTCTAACATATTCCTCTGATTGGCACTCCAAGAAGGATTGGGCGCATAAACATCAGTTGTAGCAGAGCCAAAATCACATAGTTTAATTGTACCTGAAATTATTTAACAATTACAATAATTAATACATTTATTGATTTTGTTAAATTTAGCTAGCAATCAGACAATGTAATGTTGAGTGGATACTAAAGAGTGAGCTTGTTATGAACTGTTTTTGGAGAACCCCATTTTATATACACTATGAGTACATTAAAAGAAATTTTATCCATATTTTGTATAGCTGTAGAGTGAATATAATAATAATAGATAAGAGTGTTAGTAACTTACCTTCGTTGGATATTAGGAAATTTTCTAACTTGAGATCACGATGAGCTATAGGAGGGACCTGTGCATGCATGTGTTGCACAGCACGACAAGTCTGGTAAAACACCCTAAGTATAGTTTGTAGCGGGAAGGCCTGGCCCCTATTCTGGAGGGCCTCCATGAGGCTGCCCCCATTGCATAGGTCAGTTAGCAGCAAATATTCACTCATTCCATGACTTGTTTTTGATTTATCAATAAAAGAAGCAGCTATATATTTAATTATATTAGGGTGGCCTGACAGCTTCTTTAGTATACTAATCTCCTGCATTATATTTTTATTAGCCTGCTCATCGGCTGCCATCAACCGCTTTAAGGCATATTCGGTGCCTGATGAAACATCTTGAGCAACAAACACGAATGCAAATCCACCTGAAATAAAATAATGACTATAGAATACATTTGTCATCAATCATTTGCCTCATGTGTACTCAGATGAACTTTGCTGGTTACGTAATCTCTTTGAAGAAATATGCATATAGAGGATAAAAGTGGAGTTACAGAAGATGTAGACATTGTTAAAATATTAAATACACCATTTTAAAATGACAAAACTGAATTATGGACTTAACTAATTGTATTTGATATTGATCATTACATCTCTCTTAGGATGTATTTTCTTTTCCTAACAATAATTAGCTAATAATTCTGGTCATTTACTGACATTATTGTAAAATCTGATAGAAAAGTAACCGTTACTTATCATATGTAATTTGGAAATACACAAAAATATAACTAAACTAATTGCAAAAGCTGTAATGTTACATAACATCTTTGTTAACCTATCTATTGATTTGGGGTATATAAAAATTAACAATTTATGTATTAATACTGAAAATAAGTAATAATCATTTTATATATTATGATATTTCAACTGCAACTTTTAATCCATAAAGCTATATGACATTTTAATTTGTTCTGTAATAAAAAAATATATATATTTAATGAATACATTTTGTTTTCTATTTTATAATAAGAACATTTGTATTGACAATATACCTATTTAAATAATAAGCCATAATACTCAGGAAAAACCATAAACAGTTACAAAATTAATCAATCTACCAATGTAATAAAGCCACAATGAATACCTATCTACTAATTTTGAAAACTGAAGAGTAGATATAATGAGTTAAATATGTAGATTTCATTCCGATACATATTTCAGACAAAACCATGATCTTATAAGATAAATCCTATAATTTTTTTATCCTATAGAAAGTTTCAAATTAATGAGAAATAGTTAATATATAATGATATCCTTTACAAAAATAATGCACACAGACATAATGTGTTACTTTTCTTTTTTAGTTAAACACAGTACATTATGGTATATTAATCTGTAGTGTTATAAAGAGTTCAAGGCAAGATAATAATTTGCATACAATACAGCTTATATCGAGAGTGCAAAAATTCATAAGAAAATTTTAAAAAAAGATCATTGTCAGACCAGACCAAAAACACAGGCAGTTATTAGACCAATTTGGTAAGTCAATAATTAATAAAGATGATGTTTTATATGGAGAATGGATAAAAAATTGTGAAATTAAAAATTAAATTGAAAAAAGGGAATTTTGATTGGGAATTTGATGTGGAAACATTTTAGAAAGCTTTTGCATATTATTGTAGTTAAAATGTACTTTTCTTTTTATATTGAGTTAAACTAACTCCTTTATTAAATTGGACATGAATATTGGATTTTTTGACAAGGTTTCACTATTGTTCATGTTGAAAATAAATGCATTTTGAAACTTGAGGTCAAATAGGGTGATTAATATAACATTGCACCTTACAATTATCTCAACATTTAAATTTAAACATAGATAAAAACTTGAAAATTTTACACTTGTTAAATGTGAAATGCTACTAAATCCGTGGAATGAGCCAGTAATTAAAACATAAGCCTTCACAATGCCAGGCAATAAGCCCTTCCGCCCCCAATCGACGGCTACGCAGAGTGCACTGACCCAGACAGGAATGAAACCAATTTATTATACCAATTACCACACATACAATATAGTTTAATGTTGTTTCCAACAATCAAATACTCACCTTCTGCGATGACTTTCTTCACTCTCAATTTCATGTTTCCAATTTCAACGAATTGGCCAACGAAATCATTATCACTGCCACCGTTGGCACCTCCTGAACTGAAGTACCCCATGGCTGATTTAAAAACGCTCATTTTAATCTATTAATGTTGTAGCTTTAACGAAAATACGAAATAATTAAACACAAAGAAACTATTCTATGCCTGGATCCATTTTATAATAAGCCAATCGAGTGTACATTCGTTTCACAGAAAAGACGATTTGGCAGAATGGATGGCAAATTTGACAGATAAGGCAGAGCAAAATGCAGATTATATAAATGTATAAAGCACAGATCAAACACATAAAGTAGTAGTATTATAGGTTAATCGATTGAATGTTGTTTGAACACGGAATCGATTATAAATAAATAAGATTATATTTACATCACTATTGACTTGCATATAATTTAACCAATCATAATGCGGACTTCTTCTGTCGCATAGTGCATGCATGCAAGATAATTTACCTTTTTGTTGATATTCACTTGGATTTGGTTGACACAAATTCAGAGACAGAGTACAATTGTTTTGCAGTGAACTCGTGGATTTTACGTTACTCTTAGACAATATATTACAATACAAGTGTGTATCAGCAAGAAAGCTGGAATAGCCGATGTCCAATAAGTAGTTTGGAGTCAAGAATGGGCTTTGAAATCAAAAGGTTTCAAGGTGACGTTGACGAAGAACTGATTTGTCCCATTTGTTCTGGAGTTCTGGAAGATCCTTTGCAGGTTTGTAGTATAGGATATGAAATATAATGTTGTTCGTATACTTTTTCTGTGAGCGCAATGGTTTTGTTGTAGGCTCCCGCTTGCGAGCACGCATTCTGCCGTGCCTGTATCACTGAGTGGATAAGTCGCCAGCCCACTTGCCCAGTGGACCGGCAGGCGGTGACCGCCAGCCAGCTCAGACCAGTCCCGCGAATACTGCGCAACTTGCTATCGAGGTACAATTTCGTAACTGTTATGTGATTATCCACTTATTGCAACATTTCAGGTTATAATGTGACTGTTTGTTTATGTATTCATATCTTGTTTTTGTTGCATACATGACTTTTTAATTGATCTTAAGTGGTTCAATAGTTAATAGGTACATATTCTGTGTATTTATCAAGCATAGATTATGTTATCTTGTATGTATTAATGTTAAAGGTATGTCAGACTCTAACAACTCTATTGAAAAGTAAATTGTAAATAATTAAAAAAATGTCGTTTCGGATATATAATTATCAATTGTATACATAATATTAATTAAGATGATATTATTATTTTGTTTTACATTTAACTCTTGCAGTAAAAATCTGAGGAAACATGAAGGAAGTATTCTTATAAGAATATTTAGAAATGTTGCTCATAGCATATTTTATTACTGATAGCATGATGGGGCCAAAAGTAGGCAAATTGATAACCAGTAAAGCATTGAATAATGCAATATAACAACATATTGAATATTTATCAGCAACATCATATTTTGGCAATGACCTCATTAAATGTGGGTGGCACAGATGGCAGTGTATTATACAACTTTTCTTTGCTATATTAAAGGTGACTAACAATATTCTGTGTTAAATGTTTTATAACATGTCAATAATAATTTCTATTTCTCTTATTTATTTATACAATTACAAATAAGTTTGTGTCATAACAAAATTTGTAAAATTCATTGGTAATGTGTTGCCAACGTTGGCCAACATTATAAAACTAATGTGCAAATGTATATAAAACTTAAAAAAAAAAAATTATTTTCACAGATTATGTACCAGCTGCGACAATGCTCCCCACGGCTGCAATGCTGTATTAAAATTGGATTCATTGGCATCTCACTTAGTTGAATGTATGTACTATTTATTCTTTTATACATGCCTTTACATACACATTTTATAAACATTGTTCAATCCAAAATATATGACAACTTTCTCAAACTCAACCTAAAAAGTCTTATTATAATAAATAAAATCTTTCTTTTAGGTGAATTTAATCCTAAGAGACCGATGCCATGTGAAGCTGGCTGTGGTCTGGTTATACCCAAGGATGAGTTAGCAGAACACAATTGTGTGCGTGAGCTCCGAGCTCTCATAGCGACACAGCAGGGCAAGCTCACTGACTACCAACAGGAGCTGGCGGAGCAGAGGCTCATCATTAATGAGCACAAACGAGAACTTGCATTACTTAAGGTGAGTATAATCATGAACAGTAAGCCCCAAGGATAACCTTCATGGTGGTGTGGTCATGACATTGGTCTGTCACACAAAGAATTACCACTGCTGTAAAGGTTAACTACGGAATTGAATCCCAAAGATGACTAACTTTTATCAAAGTTATAAATCTTTTTTAGTCAGTAAAATACACAAATGACTGTTAGACCCGCTGGGAAATAATGAGCAAAGCAATAAACAAGCTTTCTACTTGACGTCAAGTAGTCATTTCCATCTGTGGACATCTGCTGCTAAGCTGAAATAAAAAAGTAGTCTTATTTCAGGTTGATTTTATAGTTATTAGTTATTTCTGCTGATGATTAAGTTGGTGCCACTTATACACTAGTTATAGCACCATAGATTAGTATCTCTTATGTCTATGTATGTCTTACTTTCACACTCAAATCAGAAACAGCAGCTTCAAACTGCTATAAAATAGAAACAAGTATGCTTTGAGATTTTTTTTATATACCTCTTAGGTATGCAGGTTCACCGTTTAAGTAAGTGATAATTAATTTCTAATACACACATAATTTTTGAAAATCAGAGGTGCCTGGGATTTGACCCACGGCTCCTCGATCGAGAGGCCGAGTTTCTTAACCACTAGGTTATCACTGCTAATATCCACATTTAATTACAACAATATTACAATAAACCCCAAAATTTGTGCATCACAGGAGTTCATGCGAGCGATGCGCGTTTCAAACCCGACGATGCGAGCGCTCGCCGACCAGATGGAGCGCGAGGAGGTTATCCGCTGGGCGAGCTCGCTGTCCCGCGCGCGCGTCACACGCTGGGGCGGTATGATCTCCACTCCAGATGACGTGCTACAGGTGGTAATGCGCTTATGTACTAGTTGAACGACTTTCATACTAGATCAAAAAAGCTGTGCAAAATTATAATGCCCTACTTACTATATGAATTGAAATATTTAGTAGGAACAAGGCTGGGTAATCATGACGTATTTGGATAGTTATCTCTTTTAGATCTGGCTGGGGCTGGATTAGTTATAAAGTAAAAAAGAAACAGAATTGTCTGTGTACACTTGTCAAAGACACTCAAACATAATACAGAGAATACTACAGTAAGGTTACAATATCTTAAGGATGATGTATCATTACATTATTGTTTTCTATTGCAGATGATGATAAAACGGAGCTTATCAGAATCAGGATGTCCCCCACACATCATTGATGACCTCATGGAAAACTGCCATGAAAGGCGGTGGCCCCCAGGGCTTTCATCTCTCGAAACGAGACAAAATAATAGAAGGTATTTATGTACTTGATTTTAAAAATTTACTTGTGACATTATAAAGTCCGTGTAAAACTGCTAGTCTGCTCTGAATATAGAAATGAATCGCGTCGCCATAGCAAATTGTTAGATCACACCTGCTCTGTCCCTGTAGTTTTGGGACCAGAATAGGACTACGGTATCCCCTGCCTGTCGTAGGAGGCGACTAAGAGGGGGTTTCTGGGGTTGCGGGTGGTAAGAGTGGGAGCGAACCGCCCAGCCAGCGGCCCCGGGAAGGACGGCGGTATGTGTGGTCGCATACCGTCGTACGCACCAGACGGTGTGGCGAGCGCCAAGCTCACCTGGGCGGAGCCCGACGGGGCAACGCGCTAAGAGGGCTCCGGTTGCGTTCCTTTGGAGATCCCGGAGCCTTCTACGCAGCGCAGAGGACGGCCACCGGGGGGGTTTTAGTGTGGTAAGAATCCCACATAACCCTACGTCGCTCCCACGACACCGGGTACCTTTTGAAGGTTTCCCCCTCGTAAACAAAAAAAAAAAAAAAAGACTACACTTGCTCGCAACAACTTCTGACCGAACGAGCAGTTTGGCGCGGACTATACCTACGTGCATATAATATAATTACAATAAAACAAGGATAATTTAACTTTGAACTGTGTTTGATCTGTAAATAATTAACTAAAATATATATTTGTATTTTAATATGTATTAAATTAAGGATAAACCAACCATATTGATATGTATGTATGTATAATACATATATGAAACATTTGTTAACCTAGGGAAACTTATTGAGTGTAGGAAATTTCTGAAGTATCTCAGTATGTTATTTTACAAGAAATTCCTCTGAAAAAGCGATACCGAATGATATGTTATTTTTATATTTGTGTTGTGTTTGAACAGATTGTACGAGAAGTACGTGTGTAAACGAGTGCCAGGGAAGCAAGCGGTGCTCGTGTTGCAGTGCGACAACACGCATGTGGACGAGCACATGATGGTGGAACCCGGGCTTGTGATGATATTCGCGCACGGCATCGAATAACCCGTGCTTTCCGCGCCCACGTCATAGTGGTCAGCCAATGAACTCCACGGATAATAATATAATAGTGAATAAATCGTTTTTGTATAACGAATCAACGAGGGTATTAACAAGTACGATACTTGTCTCACTACTGATAAGCGAGAGGAAAGTAGTGTTTGTGGATTGGGTTTTCGTCATCGAGAAAATGATCAAACTTCGCCATTTCGCTCTTGTCATTAGGGAATGTTGCGACAAGTGTCAATGAGTCAATTTGTGTTGATAAATTGTTAGCATTAAGGCTATGTTTGTACGATAAGACGCAGATAAAAAAAATGTTGAGTATTAGTTTTATTTGGTGTGTATTTGTATTGTAAATTGGCTATTGTACATTCCTAAAAAAGATGAGACTTATTTATAAATTCCAGTGAATGGAGTATGGAGTAGTGCCGCTAGATTGGTAACTATGCCAATAAAAGTTAATGCAGGATGTATAGAGTTACTATTTTTCGGTAACGAAAATTCTTATTGGTGACAAATCTGTAGGAAAGTCAATAAGAAAAGTAACAGAAGGCCCATAATAATTTGTTTCTATATATTAGTGAGTTGTGTGTTTGTATTATCATGTTATTAAAATACTAACATAGACTTGTTAAAGATGTATAATTGCATAATGTGATATTATTGGAATGTAGATTTTTTAAACTTTAACCTGCATTTTTCTTAAAATTGGTTTTTTAATGTGTTATTTAGCTCAATTTGTAATAAACATACTATTCAATTGGTTTTTATGACAAAGTTTTGTTTTATTTAAATCTTCCCTTATTCTTCTATGTTTGTGACAAGTTAGATAGGTTCGTCTTTGCGTTGAAAAGATTACGGGTTGCGGTGTCCACTGAAGTAGCAATTACTGCGTACCACGCGTATGTTTCTTCAGTACTTTCGTATGGTCTTTTGCTATGGGGAAACTCTGTAGATATAATCAAAGCTTTTCGGGCACAGAAGAGATGTGTGAGAGCCATTTGTGGTGCTTGGGTTATGGACAGTTGTAAACCGCTATTTAAAAAATATCGAATATTGCCACTAACTTGTATGTATATTAGGGAGCTTTGCCTATTTGTTAAGGAACATCCGGAATATTTTAAAACCCACGAGCAAATTGTAAGCAGGTGTGTAACAGCTAGAAATAAATTCAAACTGTATTTGCCACAAAGTAAATTAAAATTGTTTAGTAGGAATGCGTATATAAACGCTATAAAAGTTTATAATAAACTACCCAATAAATTTAAAGAATTGACTTCTTACAGATTTAAAAATAAAGTGTCTGACTGGCTCCTTGATAAATGTTTTTACGACTTGGGCGAATACTTTGCATATAAGGAAAATAATCAGCTGCTATATTGACATACATACTTTCTTCATGTTATTTAAATAAATTTAATTAAATTAAACATATTTGACATTAATATACATAATTGACTAAATTATCTAAAAAATATTACTGTATTATGAACTTGACATTGCACACTATTTTTATAGTAGAATGTAAGAACATATAAAATATTTGTCACCATTTACCATTACTACATTCTGGCAATAAATAATTTTCATTTCATTTCATTTCATTTTCATTTCATTTCAACTACTAGCACTACATTTAAAATTAATATCTAATTTTTACTATAACCTACTATAGCACCATAACTTTTTATCCATTACTATAGCATGGTAGTTGAAATGTGCATCGTAACTTAAGAAAATCGGTTGCTAGGGATTTTTTTGGAGTTTCTATATTAAATCCTAAACTCGTTATGATAGTAAGGAAATCAAACTTTGACTTTGTTTTTCCTGAAATAAGCCACGTCTCCGAAGTTTTTATTTGTTGGCTCTAATATAACACAATCGATTAAACTTTTAGTAGACCTTAGAAGCCACCACTGTAGACAAAAGCCATGGCCATGCATCATAATCTGAGCTATTTTTATTTTTATAATTTATACTATGGCAGAATATTTTACTATCCAAATCTTCGATAAAATAAAAAAAATAAAACGTCACTGTCAAACGATGGTTGAATGATCAATAAACGTCAAACACTAAAATTGTCCGTCATCCGTCAATTCGTTCAACTTTGTTTTCAGTGTTTTCAAGTTACTACTGTATTTAGGCTACAGTGTTTCAGTAAATGCTCCAATATGTCTGAAATGGAAGTGACAGAGAGCGGTAATGATTGTGCTAATGATTTGTGTAAGTTTTATACTTCGTTTGTTAATTTTTAAGTTACGTTACCCTTTTGCGTGTGGACCGGTGATATTTTTTGGTTGCAGTGCTCCTGGACCGTGTGTTCCTGCGGCTGGGGACTGCCGACAGCGATGAGCAGCTGGAGAGCTGTCTCAGTAGGTTCTTGCCTCCTGTGATTTTGAAGTTATCGTCACCCCATGAACAGGTGCGTTGTATTTCGTATTTATCAAGTACACACATGTGTATAAGTTATTTTGCACCTAAACGTTTGCAAAATATGTTTTATATATTTTTTTATAGTAGAATTTCTATGTACATATGTTAATACACATTTTTTAGGTTCCAATGGTAGTAGGTTTATTTTCAAAAATATAAATTTAAATAAAGCTGTTCAACATTTCTTTATTAATTTACAGTACTCTGTTAATTCTATTGTTATATGTATGTCTACGTCAATAAGCAGACTCCAGCAATATGCTTATTATACCGCTATCTTATAGTAAAATGTTATGAATTCAATTTTCTATGTCCCCTGAGCTAAGTCATTTATAGAAATAAATAAATACAAATAATATTAAGTTTCATAAAAAAAGATCAAATATTATAATTTTTATTTAATTTTGAAATTATAAATAATGACACTTTTGGGTAGGTCTAGGAAACAATTCTAGAGATTAAAATGTAATTCATTACTACCATTTGAATAGTGCTTTTATAGTTATTTTTATGATATTTGAATACAGGTACGAACCAAGGTCATGGAGCTACTAGTGCATGTGAACAAGAGAGTCAAGTGCCGAGCAGAGGTGCAGCTGCCCGTCGAGACTCTTCTCCAACTGTACACAGATGCAAAGGCCAATAGTTTCATTATTGTAAGTTATACAACTTTTGTTTATGGTAATTACGTGTTGTTGTAGCAGTTATGCATGCTGTAAATGTCACAACTACTTTCCACTACTAGCGACTACTTGTCTACTACAAGCTGATTGCAGGCATAAACTAAGGTTATATAAAAAAAATAATGTAATATTTAATATGTAAAAATATGATATTTTATTACTTGATTTAATTTTCATGAATAATATTTATAATAACATCAATCAATTTATGAATAATATTGTATATTGTTAATGTGAAAATTTAATTAGTTTATATAACTTATATAACATAGACTTCCATATTACATTATATGTAATTTAATGTGGGACACTAGCTTCATTTATCTTAATCCATATTTTTATAACATGAAATAATTACTATCATTTTACTTCTCATTTATTGTCCATTTTAGAATTTCACCATCATTTACATTACTATGGGGTATCCAAGGCTGGCACGGGAACAGCAGCTGAAATTAGCACCGGCTTTGTTAGAGGCCGTAGAGAATAGGCCCATAGCCCATCAAGACAGGTAAATGACTCAGCATTAATATTATAATAGTATACCTGTAGTAGAACTATTAAATATAGGCATAGGTGAAACATTCAGGGTTAAAACAAATCAGACATCTGAATATCCAATCTATTTTGATCCTTGAACAGTAAAACCTAATAACTATAAGAGTGAAAGTATCTAGGTAAATTTTACAGAAGTAAAGTGTTTTATTTGCAGTTTATTTATAGATCAGTAGATGACTAATATACCTTCAGTTAACATAGGTTAAAGATCATGATACTAAAGTTTTATTGTACCTAATTTTTAATTGAAAAATTATATTTCAGCATTCTTTTGCTGGTGATGCCTCTGCTTGGTGAAATCAAGGAAACAGATCTGAATTTGAAGGAGAAGCCGAAAGTCTCATCTTTAATATTGAAGTTTGCAACTGATGTCCTCCTATTACCTTACAGGTAAAACTTTTGTAACCCTTATATGGTATATAGCAGGAAAAACATCTCACGAAAAGTAGGTAGAGTTATGTTTTAAGAGGTACTTAGATGGTAAACAAAATACAATAGTACTAGAATATTAAATCTTAATTTTTTGATATTTTTTTCAAATTTGATTGTTTTTTTTTATTATTAATTTATTTTTTCAGAGCATTACCAAATCCTGGAGAAAGTGAATTTCAAGTACCACCTGGCATGAGTTTGAAGACTTATAAAAGGATTGTTGATAAAAATCAATTGAATCCCAACCAACTGGAGGAGGTTACATAACACTTCTATACTTATTTATGTTTAAGTATTTCTTTTTATTATCATATTTTGATCAATATTTTAATTTATCATGTGAATATGTTTGTTGGGTAACTAAATGCATAAACATTTGGTCTGTAGTATAGTTTTCATTGTGTGATCATGGCCGATGTTAAATCTGCATTCGCATAATATTCTTCGTCCCATACTTCAGCATAAAATCCATTTCTCACTGTCATGTGTCATATTTTGATATTTTCAATGAACTAATGTGTATTTAAAATTGGATTTACAAGGCAATAAGTTTGTCATGAACTTTTTATTTTCAGATGAAGTTGTCTATAGTGAATTTTATAAGTAAGGATATTTTCAACATGAACGACATCCTGTTGACGTTGATCGTGGCCGCGGCGGACTCCCGGTTCAGTGTCGCCAACCACGCTAACAGCCCTTTGATTAGGGTAAACAGGTGCGGTAATCATCTTTTGCCTAACAAAATTCAAAATTCAAAAATTAATTGAAAGTTATGTTTTTTGTGTACTCTCAATCCTAAAGTACCTGAACTAATAAGTTATTTTCTTCAATATAATTGATGAAACAGTTTAAGTGATAATGAAGCAGTTTAAATGAAAGTGCACTAGAAGTATAACCTATACCTATAATTTAGGGTAGATTGTAATTTATATTAGTAGTCTAATACCTCATATACTAAAAGTGTCAGTTAAGTATTGAATAGATTAATGTAATTCAGTTTTAAGAATAAATATACTAATTCAATAGTGTAATAATATAAATATTTTTCAGTTCTGTTGACTGGTCGCAACCAGCTGTGGTGGGGCCTCTGTATTCCCTTTATCTTGGAACTTGGGGTGGGCTAAAAGTACCAGCTGATGACCGAAAGGTATAAATGACATGATTTCCAATAACAAAGTGTACTAGTTAATATTAAGCAGCAATGTTAGAAGATATATGTTTCCATATAATTCGAGTTTGTATTTCTTACAGGTGCCAGCTTGCACGAGACTCAGATTAAAATTGATACAGTATTTAAATAAAGCAACTGGCCCAGCCATTATGTTTCCACATTGTGTTCAGGTAAAATATAAATATTGATTTAAAATGTTCACATATTTATTACATTTAACAGAGGATAAATTATGGAATATTTTTTTTTTGTTTTAGGTTGTATTTTCTTCACTCTTCGATCCTAATACTAATTCCCGACTTCGAAATTTGGCACTGATGTTTTTATTAAATGTCATAAACAAGTAAGTTGTATCCATTATTTAAACATAGTATTACTAATTAAGTAAAATATGATCCTTTACGTTAATAGTACAAAAAAGAGTTACTATTTATTTATTGTTCCAGTGGAGACGAGACGCAGCTTAAGAGGGTGGCGACGGTGTTTCTGCAAGGTCTTTTGAAGCTTATCAGAGCTGATGAACACGTGGAGCATCACCCTAAAGCTCTGTTGTGTTTAGGTTTGTTTATTCTACAATTGGTGATAAAATTTTCGTGAAATAATGTTTCGCGTGTTCGAGTGATTTCTAGAATTTAGAAACATTTTTATGGAACTCAGTTATTTTATTAAGGTTACAATAATAATATTATAGCTCGTGTTTTTCAGGTATGTTTCATAGTTACATACATAAACTAAAGAAATAATTAAATATATAGAAAATAATAAGAAAAGTGCTCTGATGTCTTGTATCACATACAATATTTCTACAACATAATCCTAAAATCGTCAAGAATCTTTATGATACTTAAAAACTTTAAGAATGTTTTTAACTGATAACTTATGGGCTACTTATGGCTGGCCACAAAGTGCATATAACATACATTACAAACAAACATACATTACATGTATGTTATACATACATACGTAAAATAACATACATTACATGTATGTTATAAGTTGAAATGAAGTATGTTGAAATTTTCATGTGACTCTAACAATATGTTCGGTGCGGCGCAGGTAGGCTAGCGATGAGGTGTCCGTCGAGCATCAACAACCAGTTCGCGTTGCTGGAGGAGCTGGTGAAGCGCGTGCCGGACGCGGTGCCGGAGATGAAGACCGCGCTGCGGGACGCCCTGCTCGAGATGGCCGCGGCTTTCAGGATCATTCAGTCGGGTGTGTGACATTTTTATGTATTTGAGGAACACAGTTATTTCTTTTTTATAATACTTTTTTATATTATACTTTTTATAATCTATGAGATGTGTATAATTGTATATATTAGTGATGCAGCGGATATTCGGCAACTATCCAGTATCCGGCCTATCCGGCGACCTAAACACTATCCGGCCGGATACCGGATAGTAGCACCTATTCGTTACCATGGAATCGACGAATGTATTTTGAAAAAAGAAAACAAAACACAGTCTATATTATCTAATCTAATCTAATTTTTGCAAAGTCCCGGATATCCGGGCGGCAGTAGCCACTTACCATCAGGTGGACTGCATGCTCGTCTGCTTCTCCTATATTATAAAAAAAAAACTATTTATATGAAAGCTGCTACAAGGCAGATCTTTCAGTGCAGTTTAATTACGAATGTAGTATACCAGATACTCTTATTCTTCAGACAAACCTGAGCCAATGGATACCTCCACGGAAGAGGGCGCGAGCACATCACAAGACGATAAAATGGATGTAGACGAGAGCTCGGAGAGCAAGAAGCCCAGACCGAGCCCATTCGATGAACCTCAAGCGCTAGCCTTGTTCGCTTTGTTGGATCAGTGAGTATTTACAACATTTTAGATTGCATATGCGTATATAAAATAAGTGTAAATCAGCGTCTGTAAAATATTTGTATGTAAAACAGCATCTATAAAAGATTTGTATGTAAAATCACTGTTCGTAAAATCTGAGTCCATAAAATATTTATATTATGTTTATTTAGTATCGTAGTAGTAGTATAAGCGCGTGGAAAATAGCGGTGCGTAATGTTATTTAGAGGTGCGCGAAGTCCGCATTTGCCATTGCTTCAATTGTATTTACAATGTTCTCTTTTGACTGTAAAATTAGGTCCATTTTGTAAATATTTTTCTATTTATATTAAATATCTTTAAAATAAAATACTTAGTTTACAAAATTTTGTTTCCATAATAACTTTAATTCACTCGTTTATTCCAACAGGTATTGTATATCTTTTTATACGTAATGTTAATTGTATTAAATGAGCGTTTTTATTCCAGCTACATGCATAGCGAGGAATCTATGATCAGATACATCGCTATGAGGTACGCGGCTGCCGTGTTCCCGCAAGACTATATTCCATCCAGATATCTATTATTACTGGCCAGTGGAGATAGGTATGTTATAATAATATCGCCTGAAATAATATATAAAACCCGTATGTATAAAACAAGTATTAAAGGACAATTACAAAATTATAAAATATTTTGATCTATTTACCCGTCTGCTTTAGATATATTTTTAACCACTGTTACGAATTATAATTTGAACTTGTGAAATTTAAAAACGAGCTTTCTTATTTCCACGAATAATTTATTTATTTCATTTCTAGTCAAGACGATATTTCAAATGAGGCACTAAAATGCCTGTACGGCACATCGCGTCCCAACGAAATAGAGAATGTTGTTAACAACGTATCAAGGAAAGAGACAACAGTAGTCAACATTGATGAAGAAGCTTCTAAGAAAGACAAGGACAAAATACAAGAGCCAGAGTTCAAAGTGCCAAAGTTTAATGATGTTGTTAATTATATATGGGAGCAAATGCAAAAAAGAAAGAAAGGCTCGAATGCTAAACATAGATTCGTGATAGCCAATCAAGTGCTTCAGTTTCATCCGCTGACCTATCAAGAAGTAAGTGCTTAGAATATAAATTTATATTAATTATTCAGTACATGGTAATACTCACTGTCGTATTATTGTAAATAATTTGCGGTGTTACAACTAGTATTTTTCGAACAGGGGGATACCACAACCCGTAGTGGGATTCTTCGGTAGGAGTATGTAAATAACAATTGTCTTATATACGCCTACTAGCTGACCCGGCAAACTTTGTACCGCCTCAAAATCTATTTATCAAATATATTTCATATAAAATATAGCCTATGTTACTCGTGGATAATGTAGCTTTCGAATGGTGAAAGAATTTTTAAAATCGGTCCAGTAGTTTTTGAGCGTATTTATTACAATCAAACAAACAAATAAAGTTTTCCTCTTTATAATATTAGTATAGATACGCGGCGAATATCTTAATCATCACCTGTGGCAACGCATCTGTGATCGGCTTCAGGCTGAATCCCCGTTATATGTGGATTTAGTCACAGATGTCCATGAGGACTAGTCAGATGGGTTGCTAGCTCATTTGCTAATTCAATCTTATGAAAATAAAAAAAACGGCTCTCTGTTGGACTTTTTCTATTTCTTTTTGCGTCGTTAATAATTTTTGCAAATGCAACATTTATTACTGGAATTTACAATACTAAAAAAAAGTAATTAAACTAAAGTAAAGATAATATTAGAATTTAAATTTATGATACCAGATATTGCGGTACCAGCGAATGTGTTTGAACCGCGATGCAGGGTTGAAGGACTGCTCGAACCACCCGAACGCCACGTCGCCGCTCCTCACTAAATACATCTACGACAACTTGCTCGACACTGAAGTGCTAGAGCGATACTTGACTATGATCACATCGTTGTTGAGCGCTAGTCCAGGTAATATTTGTTTTTAATAGAAATTTGGTTCAAATGTTGTAGATTTTTAGTGCATTAATAAATCATATTAAGTCCGCCTTTTTTATGTACCAATTTCTACGGTATAACCAAGTTTTAAATAAAACGGTATCTTTATTAAATAAAATGTATCATTCAAAGTATAAAACGGCGCATGTAATGTTCTCAATATACTTTAATATTTTATATACGACATTCACATAGGCTACAAAAGTACACTACGAAGTGGTAATAAAAATAAGTTTAATTTTCAGAAATAATGCCGTTAACTTGTTTCCTGGACATCGTCGGGTGTGTGCCCGACAAGATGGCGCCCAAGTACACGAATCTCCTGCCGTTCCTTCAGAATCTCTTCACAACCAGTTCTAAAGAAGATATCAGAGAGACCGCTGCGGTTATTTTCGCAGTTATCACAGTCCATACTAGCTCAAAAAATGAAATAGATAAGGAAATTAAGGAGTTCGTGTTACAGGCAAAGAATAATAAGAGTTTGGAAGCTCAGTGTGGGTATATGGCAGCGTTTTCGCATCTGTGTGAACGATGCATTGCCATGTCGAAGAGGGACAAGTTTGGGGGTAAAGGTTTCAATCCAGTTAACTGGGAGCCGTACCAAGAAGCAGCATTGTGTTTGGGTGAGTTCTTCATAACTTGGTCGGCGATAGGTTTAATAGATAAAGAAAACCTTATATTTGAATCTTCTTTTGTTGTCTATACTAAGGGGGGAGGGGGGATGGAATACGAGAGCATACGTAAATTTGGAACAAAAATCTAAATTAAATATTTAGCTACATAGAATTCTTATCAGTTCAGTTGTTATGATTAATTAATTTTTATTTCAGCAAATGCCCTAGCTAATCCCCAAACGTTACTCGTCGGTATCAGTTGCACGGCAGTGTCAATTTTAGTCCGAAACGCTGCGTTACCATTACCAAATACTTCGTCAAAACAGGACTTGCTCATGCAAGACGAAAATCGGTTTAACATAAATAAGATTGACACAAACGTCGATAATGATGTGGTCACGAAGTTCTCTGTAGCTGAAAGGTTGTTCAAGATAGTGGGTAATGCGAAACTACCGTCCAAAGTAAAGGAGAGGGCGCTGTTCACGCTCGGATTGATGTGTTGCGGGGAACGGCTGCCGTTCGCGAGCCAGATTGTTAAGGGATTCCTGCAGATGGCTAAGGATGTGAGTTTACAAGATATATATTTTTTTTTTATAATATAGGAGTAGCAGATGAGCATGCAGTCCACCTGATGGTAAGTGATTACTGCCGCCCATGGACGTATGTAATCAACTCCAGATCCTACCTGAGGTCGGCCACAGATGCTCCAGAGCACTAAGCTGGAATGCCTCGGAAAAGTATATCTCCCTTACCACACCCTACAAACCAGAACACAGCAGCGCTTAACTCTGCTGTTATGAGGCAGAAATAGGTGAGTTGGTGGTGCCGCCGGAGTCGAACCACAAATGGTTCTACCACCTTTATGTTGCCATATAAAATGTTAATATTTGTTTTTAATTAAATCAGGATTGAGATACAAAGAAATTCAAATCTTAGAGTTAGGTCATTAAGCCTCATCAACATAAATAAAATTTATTTTTTAAACATAAACTTTTCAAGTACTTTTTTTTTAAATAAAATAACTTTTTATAGTACTTGTGTGAAATATGTCGTTTAAACTATTCTTTTTTTGTTATTTTTAGAGTAAAGAGTTTGAAATTCATCTGCAAATTGGAGAATCATTAGTATTATGTGTTGAAGGTGTTAATTCTAATGAAAATAGGGATCTTTGGACGGAGCTACCTAAAGAGGTAAATACATTTTCTTCTCACAGTTCTTTATAAATTCTTTTTAATTTTTTAATTTCAAGTGGTGAAACCATAGACAAAACGGTCAAAATGATTCTTAATACAAAACTAATTTTGTGTGACATTACTCTATTATGCTTAATGTGTTATCAACTACATTATGTGGCGATATATTTATTTTATTATACTGTCTATTGTTGACTCGACGCATATTTCGGAACAATTTTATGCTATGTTAACCTATTTTATTTGAAAAACATACAGCTCTTTCAAACTTTACTTACCATTTAATAGTTCCCTATTCGTAGTGATTCTCGTTTTAATCTTATTTATTTAAGATACGAGTCTTTTTGCAGGGTAATGCTAAAATTAAAGACATCAGAGCGTTGAAAGAAAATGATGAACTGTTAGAAGGACTTCTGAATGAACTGTTCAAGATTGGTAGACATCCTCATCCGCACTCCAGACAGGTTGGTACAACAATAATTTAATAATTCATAAGGATAGTATATTATTTTAACATTATAATACTATTACTAATAATTAATAATTATTTACTATTTCATATTCTACTTATTTTATTAAGCAATATATTTTTATCTCTTGACTGTTAAATATAAGCAATTATTGATACTTTTGTAATTAGTATTCAATTTTCACAGGCAACAAGTATTTGGTTATTGGCTCTTCTGAAAAACTGTCCTGATCGAGAGCCTATTAAATCTAAATTGCCGGCGTTACAAGATGTATTCATGGATTACCTTTCAGAGAACAGTGGTAAGTATTCATACTCGTATAAATCTGGTTAAAGGTAGTTTTTGAAATTGAAACCTTTAAAATATTATTTTATTTATTTAATGTATAGCTTTTATTTGAATTTATTGTCGACTAAGTTAATTGAGTTATTCGTATCGTTAAATGGTTAACTTGGTGCTAAATTTATTTATATAAATAAATAATATTTAAAGATATCTGAGGAATAACATTCTACGAACCCAATATCTATTTTCTTCCCCTCTCTTTGTCTCTCTCACTCTTCTTCTCACTTTTCTTATTACGCTTTTTCATATTCACTCTATTCTCACACCTTTGCCTTATACTAATACGATATCATTTGGAAGTTACAAACATAGATTAGTAAAGATTACTCACTCCTAACAAGAAAATGTAACCAGTTTTGACAATTGAATGAAACGATATTTCTCCACACTTTCTTTCGATTTCGTGTTTTTGAACCACTTAACTGCGCATATCGGCATTGTTCCGCGTAAATTACACCATGACAGTCATTAAATGACTGTTATGGTGTATTTACACTTTATACGACATATTACACACAAGTACTATAAAAAAGTTATTTTACACCGCGTAAATTACACCATGACAGCCACTATGGCTGACACAATTTTCAACCGTTTAAGCCATTTAATGGCTTCTCAATTACAAGGCGGTGAGATATCTATACTTATCTATGGTTACAAAATAACATTTATTAAATATATTACCGTATTACAGAGATAGTTCAGGACGTGGCGAGCAAGGGTCTCAGTTTGGTGTACCAGAACTCGGATGAGAGCCAGAAGCAGGCGCTGGTGTCGCAGATCATCGAGCAGCTCACCAGCGGGCGCCGCGCCGTCGCGCAGGTCACCGACGATACTAAGATATTTGAGGAGGGACAACTTGGGAAAGCACCTACTGGGTAAGTTTGAGATCATTATGTTAGAGTTCGAGGCAAACTGCTAGTCCGCTCTGAGTAAAAGGTGGTAGAATCCTTTGTGGTTCGACTCCGGCGGCACCACCGCCACACCTATTTCTGCCTAATAACAGCAGTGTTAGGCGCTGCTGTGTTCCGTTTTGAAGGGTGTGGTAAGAGGTACATACTTTTCCGAGGCGTTCCAGCTTGGTAGCGGCGCATCTGTGACCGACCTCCGGTACGAATATCTAATCCTATCTGGAGTCGATTATAGATGTCCATGGGCAGGAGTAGCCACTTACCATCAGGTGGACTGCATGCTCGTCTGCTACTCCTATATTATAAAAAAAAAATATATAGCAACGAGTCGCATCGCAATAGCAAATTGTAGATATTAGCGGGAAGATGACAGCGCGGCTCCCCCCGACACCCTCCGCTGCCCGCTGCGTTAGTGTGCCCTTAAGTTGCTACGAAGTATATGCTTGTTTAGAACATTTAGACCTTTTTCGAATGGAATCTTATTTTTTATAAACAAAGCTTGATACTACGAACATTGTGTGTAACCATATTTTATACTTGTTATTCCAGAGGCAATTTATCTACATACAAGGAGCTGTGCTCTTTGGCTTCAGATTTGAATCAACCGGATTTGTTGTACAAATTCATGCATCTTGCTCATCATAATTCCATGTGGAATTCTAAAAAGGGTATGTAATATTTTTAACTTTATTATAGAAATAATGAAATTTAAATGCGTTATGGCGCGTTTTTATTCACACACAAAATAGATGCTGGCTCTAAATTATGGGGTAAAAAAATCCCAAAATTTGATGCGAAATAACTTTATGTTACAAGCCTTTTTTAAATAAATCGCATTAAATTTAGATTAACCTATCTTTGAAGATACGTTGCATAGCAATGCGAAAAAGATGTTTTGCGATGCGTTAAAGATACAAATAACATACGCTGTTAATCTACATTTGTAGCAAATGATTTCCTAGTTGTAGTATTTAAGCCAATAGATGCACAAAGGACACATTTGTCTGTTGTATAATAAACTGCTATCGGGTAGGATGATATTTCATTTTAGAAAATATATAATTTTTCGCTCACTTTATACGTATTACTATTCCAATATTTAAGAATATTTATTTATACTAGTACATCTAATAATTGTTGAATAACTTTGTCCGGAAGAAATTATTTTAGCAATTTTATTATTAGTTGTCCGTGCGTATTTATGTTATTTTGCAAGTAGTATAAACTGATAAGTAAATATTACTCACTCCTAACAAGATATTGTAACCAGTTTTGACAATCGAATTGTCACTGTCATCTATTTTCGTGTTTGAAATATATTAAAAAAAAAATATTTCTTAGATCATTTACGAATGAAAGGATATTTCTCCGCACTTTTCCTTCGATTTTGTGTTTTTGCACCACTTATCTGCGCATGTCGGCATTGTTCCGCGTAAATTAAACCACGACAACCATTAAACGGCTGACAGAATTGTCAGCCGTTTAAGGCATTTAATGGCTTCCTTCAATTACAAGGCGGAGATATATCTATACGTATCTTTGAAACTGATGTAACATTTAACCCTCCTTTTCTCGTCTTCCCAGGAGCGGCGTTCGGTTTCCACTCGATAGCGTTGCAAGCGGGCGCTCAGCTATCAGAACACTTGCCGAAGATCGTGCCGCGACTCTACCGGTACCGGTTCGACCCGACGCCGCGTATACAGAACTCCATGGCGAGCATCTGGCACGCTATAGTACCTAACACACAAGCTACCGTGAGTATTTCCAACATTAATGTATGAAATAACGGTTTTAAAGTAGAACGGTATTAGATCATATCACATTGTAAGGGAATCTATAAGTATGGAATAAAGTAGTGATAGGTATTACATTTTTATAGCAATAATTTAATGTATGACATAATAGCACAGAATTTACGCTCCTTTGCTTAGGTAAGCATTTCCAATAATGGATTAATAGTTGTATTCATATTAAATAACTAAAATATTTTTTCTACCTTTATAAACATCATAATTGAAATCTTTTAGGTACATAAATACCATAAGGAAATACTGAACGACTTGGTGGCCAATCTGACATCGAACCAATGGCGTGTGAGGATGTCGTGTTGTAACGCTCTCGCTGATTTATTGAGGTAAATGCATTATATTTATGTTTGAGACTAAACTTACGTTTGAGAAAATAGGCTTAATGTTGCAAAATTTACGGTATATTTTATGTTAGAATTTGTTTGAAAGGTAGACTAAATATGGTTTGACCGTGTACCTACCACTGATATACTCCTTTTTGTAGTTTGAACTAGTTCTTGTATTGCGGTGGAAGGTGCGGCGACGAATGCTTAGTGCTTGTCTATGTTGACTCGCGGGCGCGGTCACTAAATATCAAACATATGACGTGATATCCAAATGTTCACGTACAAAACGCACGTGCGGTCTAATTAACGGGCTAATTAGCGACTCGCGGCTGTACAAAGCGTGTGAGTCGTTTATGTGTGTTTACGCCGAACTAGCGGCGGAGCGGGCGAATACTCGTGACGTCATTTAAGTTTAACCATTTTGAACTTGTCGCTAGAAACTATAGCACGTTATTATGACGTCACACACGCGCAAACGCTTAGCGGCAATGTGAATACGAGCTCGCAACGTCTGCCGCCACCGCACTCCACATACAACTCCTCGCACAAGAAAATCCTGACGCGGCGCTCTAGCGCCGAGTTGTGTTGTACTGGGTTACTACTGAGCGGTCACACAGAGCGCGTACGCGTAAGTTTGCGTCAATGTATGGGAACAATTACGCGCGGGCGTACGATTACGCGCGTACGCTCCCTATGTGACCGCTTACTAGTAACTCAGTACGATACAACTCTGCGGCGTCTGGATTTACTACTAGCGCTAACGCCCTAGCGCCGCGCTAGAATACGCGCTCTGTGTGGCCGGGCCTTTACTGTCAGGTAGATCGTACGTTTGTTAACTATAGTCTGATTCATAATTAGGTGTCCAAAATGTAAACAAAGGTGTTGACCTATCAAGAAAATACGTTTCAAATGGTAGTTTCTTATTTTTGACAATATTAAATTAATACAACAATAATAAAATAATAATCTAAAAAAATTAAGATCAATTCACATTTTCTAATATTTATATTACCTCAATTTCGTTCCATATAGTAATAATAATAAAAAACAAGGTTTATGGTAGAAAATTAAAATGTGATAATGGTAACACAATCGGAACCCAGAACATTTCTTGTGCCGTCATTTTTAAGGTTCGTGGCTAATGTTATTCATTTTCGTGATTGTAATTGAACTTGAATGTATTATTGTTTTCATAGCGCGTTTGTTAAATTGTGAATAATTGTAAAGTTTTCGTTTTTTGTTGAGTTTGTTAAAGTTTCTGTTTCTTGTTAATTTTGACAGTGACATTTCTTTGTTTACATTTTGGACACCTAATTATGAATCAGACTATACTTGAACACTGCTTGTCCAGGGGTGCTCAGAGCCTGCACGCGTCGCTGGGGCAGCTGGGTGCGCTGTGGGCGCAGCTGTTCCGCGTCATGGACGACGTGCACGAGGGCACGCGCCAGGCCGCCACCACCACCGCCAACGTACTCTCCAAGGTGATGACACTGCATGTTAAGCACATAGATTAGTAAAGATTACTCACTCCTAACAAGAAAATGTACCCAGTTTTGAGAATTGAAATAGTTGCGTATAAAAGTTTTGCCACGTCTCCGTGCTAAAATGACCCTAAAATATTTGAAATAATTATGTATTTATTACGTAAATTACGCAGTATTAGTTATTTATTTGTAATTTTTCTCTAAAAATATTTTTATTTGTTAAGAATTCAAAAAAAGAGCTTACTAAAATAAGCCGTTTGTGGCTTCATTCAATTGCAAGTATCTTTACTAATCTATGGTTAAGCATTGTATATAATAATAAGTAGGTAACCAGCCCACAACACATAACCTTTATGATTCAAAACCTGTACCTTGATGGATACTCTACAGTGAAGATTGACAGAATGGAATCTAAGCCTTTCAAAGCCGAACGAGGGGTAAGACAAGGCTGCATACTTTCACCCCAGCTGTTCAACTTAATTGGTGAACACATAATGAGAAGGGTCACCGAAGGCTGGAAAGGTGGGATTCGCGTGGGTGGTCATCTTGTCAACAACCTGCGATTTGCTGACGATACAACAATAATTGGTGCTAGCGAACATGAGCTGTCGCAACTTCTGCAAAGGGTGGAGAGCATCAGCGCAGAGTACGGGCTCCTAATAAACAGGAAAAAGACGAAGCTTATGTTCGTGGACAGAATGAACTCCTTGAGCAGGACACATGAGCTAAAAGACCTAGACGCGGTGGACCAACTCATATACCTTGGCGCCCTGATTACCAACGACGGCGACTGCGAAAAAGAGGTGGTGCGCAGAGCACAGCTGGCAAAATCTGCGATGAAGCGATTGGAAAAGATATGGAGGAACAGAGGCATTAGCAGAACCACAAAAGTTAAACTTGTAAAGACCCTTATCTTTTCCATATTCCTATATGCTTCAGAGACGTGGACACTGAAAGCAAGAATAAGAGCAAGAATTGATGCCCTTGAAATGTGGTGCTGGCGCAAACTGTTGGCTATTTCTTGGACAGCGCGCCGAACCAATGCGTCAATTCTCTCAGAACTGCATATTCGAACAAGGCTCTCCACGGTTTGCTTGCAACGGGTCCTGAAATACTTCGGCCACGTGGCACGACGAGACCCAGACAACTTAGAAAAGTTGATAGTCGTTGGTCAGGTGGCTGGAAAGCGTTGCAGAGGGAGATCGCCAACCCGATGGACAGATGTTGTCAAGAAAACTAGCAACACCACAATCTACAATTCCATACACATTGCACAGAATCGCAATACTTGGAAGACTATCGTAGACAAGGCTGTTCTTGATGGTCACGACCCTCAGTCATGAGGATTCGACTAAGAAGAAGGTAACCAGCCAAGCTAAAACTCAAACCCTATTCTCAAACCATTAGCCATATCTTCGTGTGTTTCAAGACGCGGAGACGTTCAATAATACCATGTGCAAGTACAAAAAATATATAATAAGTAAATACATAGATGATAGATACATATTATAATAACTTCAAGACTGACTAATCTGAGAGCTGAAAATGAAGAGGCGTTCCATTCTTACAGATTCATATAAGTATGCATGTTCATGATATCACGTGTACGATATTTTGAATGTAATGTTGCTATTGCAATCTAATAATTTAACGAAAATATTCAATTTTGGATCTTTTCCAACATCCATTTATTAGAAGAATGATTTTAATAAATTGTTATATTCCATTAACAGTCGAATGTGCTTAAAATCTCCACAGCTATGCATTCACGCTTCGGATGTGAGCCAGGGTAAAGATGGGAAAGAAATAGTGTCTGTGATCCTCCCCGTTCTACTGGACACCGGAATAACCAATGTAGTGAAGGAAGTTCGAAGTGTCAGGTTAGTAATTTGCGTATGTTTTTACGCTAAATTACCTTATACTTGTATACAACTTTAATTGATACGACCTTATTTCTAATTATTGCCGAGATATTGTTTATAGATAAGCTTATATTTTACATGCTGAGTGTTTTGATTTTTTTGTGTGTGTTTTGTGATTTGAGTTAAAGGCATTTTGCTTATTCTTATTGTTTAACAAAAAAAAAAAAAATCAGTAAAATTAATTTCGTATTATTATTGTCATACATTTTTACTAAAACTGCTGCTATAACGCAGAAGTAAGTTCACAACTTCAGAAAGATTTGCCATTCTTACAATATCAAATAAATCAATTATTTCAGCTTACAAACTGTATCAAAGCTAGTCACGGCCGCGGGGGCAAGTCTATCTCCGTTCCTACCAAAACTAGTGCCGGCGCTAGTGGGCGCTGCAGGTGACCTGGAGTCAGCTAAGCTGTCGTACCTGAGCACTGCACTAGCTGATAGCGGCTCGAGGGAAGTGCTGGACGACATGCGGGCCAGTGCTGCCAGGCACCACTATACTACTGATACTGTTGTTAAGGTTACTTCAATGTTTTTTTATATGACTTTCCTTTCTTTTCTAGAAATGAAAGGAACCCTTCTCATTTGTATAGAAATTCAATTTTGATTAAAAAATTATGCATTGGATTTAAAATACATTTACCCGATTTGCCAAAGTGAGACGCGAATAGGGTGAAATTATTATCATTAGGCTAACACTTTTTCCTCTATGTTTATTTTATATACATAATCGTAGGAGAAATATATTTCAGCAGATCTGGGAAGATGTTTCCTTTTCATATAAAACTAATTATATTCGCACTCATAAAAAATGGATATGCAAGTAAACAGAATTAACTTGCCAATACTAATATCCCTCTTTACCCAATAGTGTATGCCGTACATCGACATCGAGGTGATGCGGGAGATGTTACCGCGTATCCTGGAGCTGAGCCGCTCCCCGCAGCTCGGCACCAAGGTGGCCTGCGCACACTTCCTCGTGCTTGCTGCTCACTACCTGCGGACCAGCCTCGAGCCACTCGCCGGGAAGATCATGGCCGCACTACTCACGGGCACCTTCGATAGGAACGCGACAGTCAGGAAGAACTATGCTGAGGCCCTCGGACAGGTCTCCGCGTACGCTAAGGTAAGATGGCAACACACACAACATGATACGATAGGACACGAAACTAATTAACATGACGCGACACGACCTTACGCTCTATGACACCATCCGACGCGACACGACACCGCGCAGCACAACACGTCATTAAACTACACGACACGTCAGATATTAGCGTACGCTAAGATATGATGATAACGCTTATTGCGTTTGACGATACAACTTGACATGACTCGATATGACACGACATAATGTGACGTGACATGCGTAAATTACACAATGCAATTCTTTGTGTTCGCCGCCGACAAGACCATAGCCGTGCTGCTTACAGGCACCTTCGACAGGAACAACAACGCTAAGATGTTCAGCTAGATCGCCGGTATGTTATAGTAAGTTAGTGGTCGAATGTTTTACGATATGACACGACACGATAAGAGAAGTCTCGACACTATACAACATGATGCCACATGATACAATATGATGTGACACATTTTGACACGATATTTAAATTAGATCATTGAGATGTAAAATAGGTGTTGCGACAGTAACAAAGGCTATGAAGATTAGTTAAATATTTATTGTTCCAGCCACAATCAATAGAAAAACTAATGAAGAAACTGATAAATCTGTACGAGACGAAAGAAGACGACACGTCGCGCTCGGCCATCGCGCTCACGCTCAAGTCCATAGCGAAGGCCAAGATAGAACACATCAAGGACAACGAAGACGTACTTGCTCCTATTGTGTTTTTGGCTATGCACGCGCCTAAGGACGAGGGTGAGTTTTTATGATTTTTTTTTTAACATTATACAACTGTTTTTGTGCTTAGTTTGTAAGTTTGCAAAAGCATTAAACTCAGTATATTGTTGGTGATTAGACAATTTTAATAGAGTCTGGGTGTACCACTTAATGGATCAAGTACTACATACAGTACAGTACATACTGAACAAGAATATTGCTTGAATAAGATGACCAAATCAAAGGTGGTTGGTTATGCATCCTATAGAGTGTGGTATTTGAATCAGCGCAACGAAACAGAGGAATTTATTGAGGAGATTATGAATTAGTTTTTTTTTCTGTTCTTCTCGCAACTAATATCGTTCGTATATTAGACCTCAAACAGAACAAGTTCCCTGCCATTCCTATCTGATGCTCAATCTCGGATGCGATTTTTCGCCTAAAATAGTACAAAGATTGTCTTATATTTTGTCAGGTATACCACAAGGTTATCGTATACTTGATAATATAGAAGCATAATAACCACATTACTTTGATTACCATTAAATTTGACTTAAAATGGCTGTGATCAGAGTCAACAACAGTGGAGATGTTCGAGGAGATCTGGACGGATATTAGCCCAGCGCGGGAGAGCGGCATCCGTCAGCACCTGCCCGGCATTCGCGAACAAGTCGAGCTGGCTTTGACTTCTAGCAGCTGGACTAAGAAGATACAGGTATATTACCTTCGTTAAACGAGGTATTTACGTTTGTAATGTGTGAAAGAAATATTCCAATGCCTCCATTTTGTCCTATTTTAGAAAATTACGCCATCTACTGGCAACTTTATAAGATTCGGAACTGTGAATTTAGTTTAATCTTACTTAACGCGCTTATAGCGCTTTGAGTAGTTATTATGTACTGTAGAAATATGTACTTAGCACACTTTTGTAGTGGTATTGCAGGGCAAGGGTCTCTCCCCCATTTTATTGTTTCAGGTTTTTCCCAATTACGAGGAGAGATCCGTGGTTAGCAAAATCGTAGCTACTAAAAATATTCCTTCATGAATTAAGACACTGTCTTAATTTAATTCGTAAACGCAATAAAATATAATTGTGCAATTTGTGCAATAACTTATTACAATTTGTGTACAGGCAGCGAACGCCATAAAGAGTATTTGCAAGGACCTGTCAACTGGGCTAGGAGAGCAACGGGAGCCCTTCGTCCGCGCGCTACTGGCGGCTGTGCACGGGAAGACCTTCGACGGCAAACAACACGTCATAGACGCCCTGGCGGAGCTTTGCGCGTTAGTATTATCTCATATATAAAATTCTCGTGTCACAATGTTAGTTACCGTACTCCTCCGAAACGGCTTTACCGATTTTCACCAAATTTTATATGCATATTCAGTAGGTCTGAGAATCGCCTGCTATCTATTTTTCATATCCCTAAGTGATAAGGGTTTTTCACCCTTGACATTTTTTATTTATATGTGGGCGCGCCGGTAGGTAGATCTACAATGGTATTTCGAGTCAACTAATTTAACCAATATTTATAAAAATATAGTTAAAATAATTAAATAAATAAGCGTTAATGCCACCATAGTAACAATAACACCCAAGCAAAACACCAAACAGTTCAGAGCACCACCGTGCCGTGCCCACTATTGGACAACTTCTGATCTGTTGACAGTTGCGCGCCCCTTTTTTATACCATGATACAGGTAGCCAATTGTTAATACGGAGCGGTAGTTCGAAATTAATATCATGTGATTTTAAAAACGGAATATTTATATATATGAAATGAAGCATTCTCCCACACGGCCATTCTGTCGAGCAGCCGTTACGGCTCGCGAACAAAAGTTTAAAAAAATCAAATTCAATAATATTAAAGAAGTGGATAAACTACTTTAGATTCGCGGATAATATAGTCTCAATTTTAACCACAGAAGCCAAATCTCATGGTACACAAAACACGTAACTTTAATTGGTTAACCCCATAACCGGTGTCTAATAGTGTAAATAAATGGTCGTGTCACATGAAAAGAACTGCCAAATCACATGGCTGATGTCAAGTCACATGACATCATAAATTCGCTAAGTCACATAGCTTACGTACATAATTGATTATTATCTGAAAAGAATTCCCAAATCACATGGCTGATGTCAAGTCACATGACATCATAAATTCGCTTAAGTCACATAGCGTACGTACATAATTGATTATTTCCTGAAAAGAATTGCCAAATCACATGGCTAATGTCAAGTCACATGACATCATAAATTCGCTAAGTCACAAAGCTTACGTACATAATTGATTATTTCCTGAAAAGAATTGCCAAATCACATGGCTAATGTCAAGTCACATGACATCATAAATTCGCTAAGTCACATAGCTTACGTACGTAATTGATTATTATCTGAAAAGAATTGCCAAATCACATGGCTGATGTCAAGTCCCATGACATCATAAATTCGCTAAGTCACATAGCTTACGTACGTAATTGATTATTATCTGAAAAGAATTGCCAAATCACATGGCTGATGTCAAGTCCCATGACATCATAAATTCGCTAAGTCACATAGCTTACGTACGTTATTGATTATTATCTGAAAAGAATTGCCAAATCACATGGCTGATGTCAAGTCCCATGACATCATAAATTCGCTAAGTCACATAGCTTACGTACGTAATTGATTATTATCTGAAAAGAATTGCCAAATCACATGGCTGATGTCAAGTCCCATGACATCATAAATTCGCTAAGTCACATAGCTTACGTACGTTATTGATTATTATCTGAAAAGAATTGCCAAATCACATGGCTGATGTCAAGTCCCATGACATCATAAATTCGCTAAGTCACATAGCTTACGTACGTAATTGATTATTATCTGAAAAGAATTGCCAAATCACATGGCTGATGTCAAGTCACATGACATCATAAATTCGCTAAGTCACATAGCGTACGTACATAATTGATTATTTCCTGAAAAGAATTGCCAAATCACATGGCACTCGGGTTATTATCAAACATAAACGTGACTGTTGGCCAGACAATCATCGATATGCAAGACAATCCCGATAACACAGAACTTACAATCCACATACCGTTCCAAAGTTCGCAGGTACTCAAGAGAAACACAAAGTTTTTACCAGATTTTTGACTGTCGATACTGTCATTGCTTCACAGGGTTCACAGTCATCTGACATGTTCAAATAGTTTCCTTTCCATAGCACATGTTCTCGTAGTCTGAAAACACATTACATTATATGTATAATCAATAATTATATACGAAACAACGAGAGAGCTCCGCGTTTCGTTCATGGTTTGAGAGTAAAATCTACAGATCTTTTCGTTTGGCTCGCTTAAATCTATGGCATAGTCTTCTGCATCGCCAAACGTACACTGGGTAGACTCCAGATACCCTTGAGAGTATATTTCCTGTAAGATCCCCGATGTGTAGTTCTTCACGATGTCTTCCTTTACTGAATTTGTTATAATGTGTCTGACTATCTCAGACAGGATTTCTTGAAAATCATTAATGCCTTTTAAGTCAGCTCATTTGACTATGACAGAATTTTATAAGAAACTATTCGAGACCTGCTCAAAACCATGCACGAGTGCTTTTCTTATTTAGAACTGTAAACAAATAAGCTGTAACAAGCATAAAAATATAAAAGTAAAAGTTAATTTCAAACCGAAAAAACTGATGTCTACAACACAAATGTGTGAAAATAAAAATAAAGTGAATTGTCACGTTCAAAACAGATTTAATGTCAACTTTACTATATGTAAAGTAAAGAAAATATCAGAGCAGTAAGTACTGCGTGATCGTTATACTTAATAAAATAATTAAAAGACTATTGTCTTACCATAACATGAGCTATAATTCGTACCGTTCATGTGATGACGTCAAATGCCAACGAAATAACACTCTGACTCCATAGTTACATTACGACGAAAACCAGGTCATTTAACGTAAAAAGTTATTGGAGTCATTCTACCTTTATTATATTATTTACCTTATCTCATTTTACCTTTTACCTTTTACCTTTACCTTGACTATTACAATTGTCTTCGTTTGCGCGATACGCATTGCTACAAAGTCTTACCACACAATAATGATCACGCATTGCAAAGTCCAATTTGACAGTAGTGTACTCTTGTCTCTTTTTCTTTTTGCAGTATTCGATTTATCGAATTCTATCAGAACTTGCAGTAGGTATATAATTGCTCGTCCGAACCTGACTTTGACTTATAAATCTGCAAAGATATACCATTTAAATTCGTAGAAAAACAAACAGCGGTCAAAACAGTATGAACACAAAATAAAAACGAATATTTTGTGGTATGAACCTCGAGTTTCAATACAATATCTGAAAATAATAGAATTACCTATTTCAATTTAATATAAACCATACGTAACAGTATCTGTTATCACAAGAAATTGTGAATAACTTCCAAAAGTTGTTGTAATTAACCATTTGCAAGAATAATAAGTTCCTACAAATACCATTATTTCGTCCCGGATTGATTTATACATAATATTCGCTCACACACAAAAACTTTAAACCAAATTTCATACCTCTAGAAGTAGCAGACGAGCATGCAGTCCACCTGATGGTAAGTGGCTACTGAGGTCCATCAACACCTTCAACACAGCAGAGCCTAACACTGCTATTGGTATGCCTAACATGGTATTGGTATTGCCGGACCATAAAGGTTTCTACCACCTTTACAAACTTTACCTGCTTGAGTGTAACGACGATAAAGTTATGAAAAGGAGAAAAACATGCCGAACAGTTTCGTATCATATAAATATTGCGTGCGTGAATTTTCGGAATTTGTTTTATCCACAGCCGTATATCTAGACGTAATGTCGCCATCTGCACAGTTACGAAATTAAATGAAATAACAATAAACTCCTCATGTCAATGAATAATTAAAACATGATGGTATAGATGACTTACCACTGTTAAAGTATTCACTAAAAGTACCAACATAAAATAATTTCACACGTAAAGTCTAGGATCGTGATGTACGTCATCTCGAAAGGTATTACAGGCGAGCAAGGCTGACGAATTGTCTTCTTTAAATTAAACCGAACACATTCGAACGATCAAAATGCTTACACCTTTGCATGTAATCCATGACTATGCATAGACCAGTGTCCACCCGGTATGCATCACCTATGATTTTGCACTGTAACCCAATTCACATGCGAGCTCAAGCTTTCACACCACTATAGTAACTGTTTTTTTTTCTACATTCAGCTAAGCTCAGATTCTCCTTACATATGAAAATTTTAAAGTGGATTGCAAGTAATAGTTACACATTATGTTACAAAAAACATGTGAAAAACATAGAAGACTGAAGGTTTATTAATAAGTTATAACTTACGTTAATTCACCATTTTACCTAGTCCAATACACCGTTGGGGTTACAATGCGAACACTATCAAACTCCTTTTCTTCAGCTTTACCTCCATGTATAGTTCGTAAATTGTAACCACCAGAATCTAAATGTTACATTTTCATTCAAGTTTCGTCCACGTCGACATCACAAGTCAAGTGTGTCAAAACCCCCCAATAAGCAGCTTTTACAGATTCTGGGAACAAGCGCTAGGTAAATATTATTAGATAGCATCCTATTAAATATGACAAGCACTGGTTGAGAGTTTCAATTAGCACAATACAAATGTAACCTATGCATTTGCAATAATAATAAGGCCATCACCGATAGCTATCACCGTGTTCCAGGTGAAACTAGAAATAAAACTTACGATATTCACGGGCCATGGAATTGCGATGGCAAAAAGTATGCTACCTGATTTATCAAACCTTTTACTTCAAAAATAATCTTCATTGTGACTAGTTTTATTTTAAGACTGGGAGTTTATTACGAATGTTAAATGCATTACAACGAATACATACAAAAGATATCAGAACTTGTATTCACAATCTTAAAATATTTTTTGCAGCTTAATAATTTAAAAGAATATGATCGCTATTCATCTACTTATTTAGCATAAGTAAGCATCGCCTCTTAATGAGTTGCTATAAGCAACGAAACTGTGAAAAGCATAGTTGAAATTACTCGAAATTTTTAAAAACCCAAAACATTTCTAAAAAAATGTCGGTATACACGTATGATTGTTATTTTTTTCGCGCATAACCAAACATTTTCATATTAGTGATTCTTATAATCTTTAATAACTTTCAAAAAGCAAAAAAATAGCAAGTTTAACAATCGAAAATATAAAAACCATTGGTTTGATCATACCGGAGCGCCAATCGTTCGCCAATGAGTCTCGGCGCCAATGAGTCTGAATTACGTAGACGGTTAACATGGATGATGCAAACCACCTTCCACCTTCTCAATTTTCGTACCCAAGCTACTTCACACGCTTGCGGTAGCTAAAATAATGCACATACAATTATTACAACATTTAGACAAACCGTACACGTTACTCACGCAACCGGTTCATCGTGTGTTTCACACACAGCTCCTCCAATGTCGAAGGCCTCGTCAATATCGCCTCCATTGCGCGTCCCAAACTGTCGTCAGGAGTACAGCCACGATAAATTCTTCAGTAGAACACTTCCTATACACGCGGTTGATTTATCTTCTGTTACCGTTACTTTAAAACTATTACGTAATAAAAGGGCGTATCCTATCCCGATTCTGATGTGGGCGCGCCGGTAGGTAGATCTACAATGGTATTTCGAGTCAACTAATTTAACCAATATTTATAAAAATATAGTTAAAATAATTAAATGAATAAGCGTTAATGCCACCATAGTAACAATAACACCCAAGCAAAACACCAAACAGTTCAGAGCACCACCGTGCCGTGCCCACTATTGGACAACTTCTGATCTGTTGACAGTTGCGCGCCCCTTTTTTATACCATGATACAGGTAGCCAATTGTTAATACGGAGCGGTAGTTCGAAATTAATATCATGTGATTTTAAAAACGGAATATTTATATATATGAAATGAAGCATTCTCCCACATATATAGCAACACAACGTTTACAAGGTCAGCTAGTAATGCTTTAAAAAGAAAAATGCGTAAAAGTTACTGAATAATGACGAGTGGGAATGTTGAAACGCCGAGAAACAAGGCGTTGGCGGAGCTCTGCGCGTTTTTTTATTTATTTATTTTATTTATTTATTTATTTATTCATTCATTGCATCAAATATGGTACATTAGATGGTATATTTTGACAAAGTTCTGCACATTTGGCCAATATCGGCATGCAACAATATAAAAGTAATGTCAAATAAACTAAACATAAATTAAAATACATCAATTAAAATTACACAATATGATAATTGCTGCTCAATGCTTACATCAATTATATGGCGTCATAACATTACAATACTTAAATGAAATGAAAAATATTACATAATTATTATTAAATTATCGAAGTGAAAAAAACTCTTCAACAGAGTAAAAACAATGTAGGATTAAAAATTCAAATAACATTGTTTTGAATTTGGTAAGTGGCATGTCCTTTAGAGAATCTGGTAAGTTATTAAAAATACGAACACACATATAATAACAATTTCTTTTGAAGAGACCAGTCTTCATTACACTTTGTATTTGTAAAAGTTTATTGGGCCCGCGACACCTGTTACTTAATATAAATTTATCATTATGTTTTTTTACGAAATTAGCTACTTCATAGATATACATGCTGGCTAGCGGCAAGATACGGAATTTTTTAAATAATGGACGGCATGATTCCCAAGGTGGTGCACCAACGATGGCTCGGACACATTTTTTTTGTGCCAAAAACGCGCTATTAACATGTGTCGAATTACCCCATATAATTAGACCATACCTTAAATGGGACGCAACATAACCATGGTAAGCCATGAGCGAGATTTTGGCGTCAGATGTTTTGCTAAGTCGTCGAATTACGTAGACAAATCTGTTGATTTTAAAGCAAACATTTTCAATATGATGCTTCCAGTTACAATTTTGGTCTATTTCAATGCCTAGAAATTTTGTTGAGCTTACGGAATCTACTGTTTCGTCTTTGTATTTTATATTTAAATTTATAGGTTTTGCTCCCTGGTTAACAAACTGTACGACTTTTGTCTTCGTGAAATTAACAGTAAGGTTGTTTTGTTTTAACCATTCTATTATTAAACTTACAACATCATTGATATCTTCGTTGTGACGTTTTTCATCTTTACTGACAACACTTACACATATATCATCAGCAAACAAGACGCACTTGTGTGCAATAGCTTTAGGTAAGTCATTTATATATAGAAGGAACAGTAAAGGTCCCAGAACGCTACCCTGCGGGACTCCACATCCGTTTTGTTGATATCGAGACTTATATGATGTTAAGATTGCATTTCTATCTAGAGAAGAGATATCGACACATTGATGACGTTCTGATAAGTAGCACCTAATCCAGTCGTGAGCTATTCCTCTAATACCGCAGTGTTTTAATTTGTGCAATAGAATTCTATGTGATACAAAGTCAAAGGCGCGCGACATATCAAAAAACAAAGCTGTATTTTTGAGTTTTTTGCTAACATTGTGCGTGATATTAGTGATGAGATCAAATACAGCTGCTACTGTGCACTTATTTTTTTGGAAACCAAATTGTTCTTCTGCAATAATATTATGTTTATTGAGGAAGTCAACAAGTCGTCCTTGCATAGCTTTTTCGTAGATCTTTGAAAAAACAGATATTAACGTTATAGGTCTGTAATTTTTTACCAAGTTCCTGTCGCCTTTTTTATACAATGGTAGTATTGTTGACAACTTCAATCGTGAAGGGAAGCATCCCGTTTCGAAGGACATATTTATAAGTGCAGATAGAATGGGCGCAATTTCCTCAATACAACTTTTTAATACTTTTGTGCAGATGCCATCATACCCTACTGACCATGTGTTCTTTAAAGATTTAGTAATTTTACATATTTCTGTACTATCACAAGGTCTAAGGAAAATACTTTTTACTACAGTAAGATTACTTGAATATATATTATTATTATCATTGTAGGAAAAATTAAATTTTGTCAAGTTTATATAGTAGTCATTAAATATTTCCGCAACTTCAGTTGGATCGTCTATAATCGTGTTGTTATTGTTAATATGTATTGGATTATAATTTTGTACCTGATCACACTTGTTTTGTATTATGTTCCAAGCTGCCTTGCATTTATTGTTGGAGTGAAAAATGTATTTTTTGTGCATATCTTTTTTTGAAATAGCTACACATTTTTTTAATATAGATGCGTATTTTACATACTTCGATTTGTTCTCAAGGCAGGTATTTTTTAAATATTTGTATCGTAACTTCCTTTTAGTTGTAGAACTTATTCTTATACCCTTAGTTATCCAGCGCAGTCGCTTGTTACCGTTATTGATTTTAATTAAAATTTTGGGAAAACATAAATCATAAAGCAAGGAAAATGTATCATGAAACTTGTTAAAAGCTATATCCGATTGTTTTTCGCTAAGTACATCCGAGAAAGATAAACTCTGTAAGTGTCTTCTGAATAAACTAATGTTACGCATACTATAGTCTCTACAGTATTTGTGCCAAATTAATGGGGGTTTGGTCACTTTTTGAACCGGAAAATATAACATCTGTGCCGTGTTATGATCAGATATATCAAGATGTAGCAGCTCACATCTGGCACCAGTGATATTACTTAATATGTGATCTATACATGTGTGTTTTCTAGTAGGTTCTTGAACGTGTAATTGTAGGTAAAAGTTTCGTGTAATATCTTGTAAAAGTTTACTATCTCTCGTGTTTATTAATGTGTTAATGTTAAGGTCACCAGTAATAATGATTTTTTTCCGCTTTTTAGTGTTTGTTAGGGTATATAAGACCTTTTCAAGAGCATCAATAAATATGTTAATGTCTGCATCCGGCGTTCGATAGATACATACAATTATGATTTCGAGAGCTTCAATTTCGATTCCGCAACACTCAAAATGTTTTTCAATGGCGTATTTAGACAAAAATGTTATAGGCTTACACTTTGAAGATATGTCTTTTTTTGCCATGATACATGTACCACCTCTTTTAAATTTGGCTCTACAAAAGGAAGCAACTAGGTCGTAATTATTAAGTCTTACAAGGAACTCTTCTCCAGCCCTAATGAATGTTTCTGTTAGACAAATTACATCAATACAAATATTTACTTGCTTAAGATCATACAGAGAAATTTCTAGACTATCAGTTTTACTAAGAAAACTTGCAACATTTTGATGCAACAACTTAAAATCACTTTCCTTAACGAAAAAGCTGTCTCTTTTGCTCATTTTCGGTTGTGTTTTTATCTATTTTGTCGAATGATCTAATCTGTTTGCAAAAGTAATAAGGTATGGTACCTGGTTTATAGAAATTTGTAGTTTTGGTTTGTGTCTCGTCATGTATTTTTTTGTTATCTATTTTTTTAAAGTAATAGGGAATTGTTCCCTTTGGAGCTGATTGTTTTTGTTGGACTTTGAAATTTCTAATGGGTTTGGAGAGATTGTTGGTTTTCACAAGTTTTAATGAAAGGTAATTCGACTCATAATCCAGCACATCAATGGCAAAATTCAGTGCGTTACATGTACCATTGAGAAACAAAGACTGGTCTTTTATTCTAACGTCAACAAATTTACAATTTTTATAATTACCACAAATGTGTCGAATTGTATAGTTTAGTTTTTCAACATTAAGGTGAATATTATTGACTAAGCCTAATACAATAACTTTTGGTTCAGTTTTTATGTTCAGAAGTTTTCTGAAGTTAAAGCCGTGGTGATCCTAAAAGGGTTAGCATCATGTTCGCCAACGGAAATTATAATTTTGTCTTCTGTCCCATATGTGTACAATTCAGTCGTTTTAATTATTTCTTCCGTAGATGCATATGGCTTCAAAAAAGATGTGACGTTATACTTGTGATAAGGAGATGAACGTCGTGTATCTGCTAATCGTTCTGCAAGCCCAACACATTGTTCTCCACCAAAGATGCAGATTTTCCTTTTTTCAGTGGCTTTCTGCCCAGTTAGACATACGTCGTTATTTGGGGTGTTTAATTCAGATAATGGCTTTTTTTGCAGCGGCAGGGACATATGTTCCGCAGAGTCAATTTTGTTATTTACAATTGAAAGATTTTTTTGCTTAATATAACTACCCTTTGTATCTTGCAACAAGCTTTTTTTCGATTTTCCAGTTGATATTTTATACGGTGTCAGTTTATTTGGTGTCAACGTATTGTGTTCTAAGACTAGGTTTTTAAGTAAGTTAATTTTCGCTTCTTTTTCTTCAAGAAGTTTTTTTAGATTTCTTATTTCCAAATTTAGGTTATCTATTTCTTCATTTGCGCTGACTAGTTGTGTGGATAGGAGGCTAATATCTTCTTTCAAGAGTGTTATATCCACGCATTCTGTTAACGCCGGCAGGCTACTAGAGCTTTGGTTACATGGCGTAGAGCTAGGGCTGTTGACATCTTGTGCAGTCATTGCCAGGTTTTCCATAGATAAACTTTTATTTCTGTTTTTATACTGACGCAACGTGACCATTTGGTTATCTAAGTTATCTTCGTTAGGTGAGTTTACATGAGAGATATTCGTATTTTTTGTAACACCAGAGTCGTATATTTTGGTAGTATCAGTGCCTGTTACTTTTGTACGTGTGTTTTTTGTTTGAGTTGCTTGTCTTGTAGATGTAGTAGGCGTATTATGTGAGTTTTCGTTATGTTTAGCGATTGAGCAATTCTGACACATCCAGTTTTGTTTATCCACCTTGGTCATAAGTGCAAACCGCGAGGACGTCACCTGCAGGCATTTTAAATCGTACGATAGTTTACACGATTGACATTTTAGAAATGCCTTTTTTTTAATGTCAATATCACATATCGTGCATCTTATAATATTCTTGTTTGTAGACATTGTTAGTTGCTTCTGTCACCCTCTGGTGTCAGTAGTTGTAATATTATTCATTTATTTTCGTCACACTAGGTGGTGTTGTGTGGTGTCAGGTAACACCAGAATTATTAGAATTTATCTTGCTATTAAGTCCATCAAATTTTTGTAGATAATTTTTGTATGTATAGCAATTTTTATTTCTTCTTAAAAAAATCTACAGTATACTGGGATACGAACCCAGAACACCAGTGCAGTACTGTACTTAAGTTCGTAGTACAGCAAAATAGACTACACGATCGATACACATTGATGTGAAATTTAGAGTCTGGTGTATCAATTCTCTAGTATTTATTAAAAGTTCGTTAAATATGACACATGATTTAGGAATGTCGGGAATTTCACAGTCTGTTTTGTATGGAATTTTTTCACTTGTACACTGTCAGATCACTTTTTCTTTATAACTTGTTTGATGGAGATGCGTCTTTTTACACAGTATAAATTGTGGAACGGCACGATTTCACTTTGTTATTGTTAATTGTTGTGATATAACTCCGATAAAGAACTTCTCCAGTAAACTATTATATTGTCAATTTTCGCTATAGATAACACTACCACTTCCTAATTAAGCGTTAATAAATAGTTTAAAGTCACTTTCGCAATAAAATTGTTGTTATTTATATTTTTAAAACTTTTAAATATCCAGAGCTCACTTAGACAAATGTTATCGCACTAGTGGCGCCATCTGCACTGTATTTAGTATTATAATGCTACATTTAGATATCCACGTGACGTATAACTTACTGAAAAATGAGTGGGTGTGTAAACGCCACGCACGAATAATGGAATGAATGGGTGAGTATGGAACACACCCGAGCAAGTTATTTATATATTTGAACTTGCGTTTATTCGTCTGTACTATGCTATTTCGCTTGCAGTCTCTTTATTTCGCTGTGTACAATGTGATGAAAGAATTGTTTGAAATAACATGGAGAAGCGTCTAGCCGCGGCCGCTTACATATTATATTTTATTTAAAAAGAACATTAATACAACAATTTGAAAAACGTTCAAAGAAATATTCAAACTATGCACATTTCTATTAATTTTTTTGAGCCACTCTTTTATGTCAATAACTCAAACTTAAACGTGATAATCACATCTATTTTATGCATATTTACCACTTTTCAGTGTGAAAGACGGCGAAGCGGCCCTGTCGCCGGCGTTAGCGAGCGAATGTGTGAATTCGCTGCTAGTAGAGGCCCGCAAACAAGAGATGGTGTATAAGAAGTACGCTATAACTGCTTTAGGACGGGCGCTTGCGGCCACCCAATGTGACCGCTTTCATCAAGTGTACGAGATCGTCAAAGTTATATTGTCTAAGGTAAGCTGGTATGATTTTTGAATTAAGTTTGGTTGCAACGCCGCCTATTTCTGTTTTATTATTGAAATGGAGGGCTATGTTTTTATTTGGGGTAAAACATACCCTATTAAAATCATACGAATATGTTGTATGTCTCATGATAGAAGACTATTGCCATCCACGGTAATTTGTAATTAATAAAAATTGACCCAAAATAGAGATGGAGTCTAGAGGTGGGTCACAGATGGTTTGCTATATGAGGATTCCGAATATAAAAATATTTAGTAAAATATCAAATACTATCGATTTGGTTTGTAAGGATCTGTAAGAATTTTAGTAATTCATTACGCTTTCTTCAGGATGAGACGTCATTGGGCAAGGATTCGGATGAAGAAGACAACGAAGGTGCTCGACAAAGACGAGAGCAGCTGACGGCGCTGAAGGAGGCCGCTTACGACCTGCTGGGTAACGCCTGGCCTAAGGATCCGGACACACAGGGTAAGTCCTGCTACTCCAGTTGACGCGTACAATGGTTTCATAGTAAAATACAATGTCTACAAAGGTTTTGTTAATGGTACTGTATTAATTAAATCTAGTACCTTGTTGTCCTTATGTATGTAACGGATTTTTTTACAACATGCAAATAAGAATCTTGAGGCAAATGGCAATTACAGTCTATGCACATCTTTAATCAACCTCAGATACTCTGCTATTCGTGTGGTCAAACAAATAGTAAACCTCATGGTTTACTAATAGTTATTCTCCACTACATATTTTTTTGTATTTTATATTAATTCGATAGCATTTATGTAGTAATTATTAACTACTGGACTCAATGGAACAAATGTGTAATCTCGATCGATTTCTTCATAGGCTTCTATAATATATCTCATATGAGGTGTTTTGATTACAGAAAAGTACCAAGGCGTGTTCTTCGAGCACTGCGCCCAATCTTATCCTGTTAGTTCTCGCTCCACGCAACTAGCGGTATTGGCCGCCCTAGCGAAGGTGTTGCCGCGTCTCGCCGCGCTCGCCGCTACCAACACGGACACGAGCCCCGCGCGATACGCCGCGATCGCCAGTGTTACTGCACACGTCGCTAGCATCATAGATTATACGCTCAGTGAGTTGTGGATACTTTTATGTGTACTTGGCGTTAGCGAGGGTGCTGCCGCGCCTCGCCACTAATACAGACAAGAGCCCCACACGATACGCCCTGATCGCTAGTGTTACTACACACGTCGCTAGCATCAGCCATTATACGCTCAGTGAGTTATGTTATTCTATGAGGCTGTTAGATTTGGTTCTAACAGCTTCCTATAGCCTAAAAAACATAATTTACAATAGAGAAAAGTAAAAGTGTATAGTCCGCTCTGAAGTTGTTGCGAGGAGGTGTCATACAATTTACTATGGCGACGCGATTCATTTCTATATTCAGAGCGGACTGGTAGTTTTACGCGGACTATACGACATTTTTAATTACGAAAATACAGATAGGTCAAAAATCATTAAAATGCAGTTAGTCCACTCTGATTCTAGTAGGTTCGTATACTTTTATGTGTAGTTCGCTGGACTTGCTTATTTTTGGAGTTCAGTGCAAGATTTCAGTCGGTTAGGTTAATACTAGTGATGACTTCATTCTCGTTCCTGACAGCTTAAGAGTTCATATGTACATATGTGGGAGACTCCTTCTTATCGAGTTGATATAAATAGCGTTGTTTACGTCATATATCGCAAATATACAATTTTACCGACGGGTTCATATCGATTCTGAGTCAAAATAATCGTGGGGAAAAATCCAGGAAGAATCTATTAATATTGATAAATCTCCAAACGGACATCTGAATTGAGCTGTTGATTTATAACAATGTTCTTTTTTTACAGAAAATAGTAACCAAGTAAGGAACAGACGAGACGCACTTCAAATTATGGAAATCATGATAAAACAGCTTAAAGGTAAAACTTCGATTTTTACATACCTTAAAGTGATATGTCTATATTAATTAGGAAACACGCGTGGTCTCAGTAAATTTATTTGCTTATTAATAGTAACATTATCTATGTACTATTAAAGCAATATTGTGCAGTCTTTTGTATGTTTATAATAAATATATTCGAATAATTTTCCAGATCTCAACCGGACAGAAGAATTAAATAAGTTGAAAGACATTTACCAAAATTACGCTCAAGACTTGTCCAAGGATTCGTCACACGAACTCAGAGCCAAAGTAGACAGCATAAAAATACATTTTAAGTGAATTTTCATTATTTTACCCAATAATGCAAAATGAAGTATACTATTTAATACCCGAATAATGTGTTTTCGTTAACTTCTATAGTTTCTTTGGTACATTGAAGGTGGTAGAACGCTTTGTGGTTCGACTCCAGCGGCACTACCGCCACGCCTATTTCTACCTAATAACAGTAGTGTTACGCGCTGCTGTGTTCCGTTTTGAAGGGTGTGGTAAGGGAGACATACTTTTCCGAGGCGTTCCAGCTTAGGCCTCAGGGGTAGCGGCGCATCTGTGGCCGACCTTAGGTAGGAATACCTAATCCTATCTGGGGTTGATTACAGATGTCCATGGGCGGATGTAGCCACTTACGATGGTAAGTGGATACTTCCTGACCTGATGAGGTGGACTGCATGCGCGTCTGCTACTTCTATATTATAAAATAATAATAATTTAATGAGCCTTTTCAATTATTCAAACTTTTACTGCTACTAAATATTGTTATATATTTTACATATTCGACTATTACTATAAATTTACTTTTACATTCAAAGTTATATTAATGATACTATTAATTGAATTAAATGAATAAGTCTGACGTAAATGAAACTGTCAATATGGTCTTAAATTTATATTATCACATTATAACTTATATATTACAAATCTATGGAATGGACAATAATAACAATAAAATATAAATAACTGAAGTTATTTATTGGGTGAATTGCACTAGCAAGATATTAAATTATATAATTATATCATAGTGAATTTATTTCCAATTTAAAAGTAATGTATTGCATTATAGAATATATTTCAAATGACAAGCAATGACGATGGATAATATCAAATATTGCTAATTTAAAGTAATTACGACACGAGTTAACAGTTACAGAATATTTAGTTCTAGTGTATTTCATACTCAATCTACTACAGTCGAGCACAGGTCTGATCAGGGTTTAGGCTACGCTTAAGGATACTGGCCAAGGATTGATTGGTACACTTTACACTTGTTTATTTAAGAACTCTCAAGTATGTCACTTTCCTTATGGTGCGATGTTTTCCTTCATATTTTATGCAAGTGATAATTAATATCTAATCCGCACATAGAATTAAAGCAACCAAGGCTTAAATACATTTCAACAATTAAAAAACAAAATCTTAAAAAAACTGGCGTCAGAAGTTTCTGTTCTATATGCCCCTGTTTAAAAGAGGGCTGGATAAGTCTACGGACACAATTGCCAACATTGCATCTTCAAGATTTTGCCTTGAAACGGGAAAATTGTGACTTGTATATGCGGTTACCGCATAGCGGTAAATGCTCCACTTGAATTCTTTTTAAATGTTGTTTAAATATATATTTTGTTTAAAACGAAAACATTTAATCAAATAATTACATTAATAGATGCGTATATTCGTCTTGAAATCAAATACATAAAACAAATGACGGTCAAACATACATAGATATAATTAATAACTTACGATTAGAAAAGTTATTTGTAGGTATCTGACAAGTATAAGATATCTGACAATTCATTTAAAATCATATTATAGGCATGATACATTTTTAATTACTGATTTTCAATGATGTGAGAGTAAGATAATATAGACACTAATAAAATAATATACTTATCGGGTATATAGCAACAGCATAACGTAATTGGACAAAAAGATAACAATAACTTATTAATAACAACAATAATTACTAGACGCACTCAATCTATACATCATGGATGTTCGAATAGTTAAATACATACATGCAAATGCAAGCTTTTGTTAGCGTCCTAATATCGCTACTTACCTAAATAAAACTATGAAATATAATAAGGACGAAGCAAAAACAATTTTTGTACATAACAACAAATCACTATGAAATATTTTTTCTAAATAATAATAACTTTATTTATTGACTAATTAATATTATGTAACTAACAATGTAGCAATTTAATTATTAAATGAGGTATTGTTGACCATACTTTAATTAATTTTATGAATGCAACTAATTTTCTAGCTTCGCGAGTATCAAAAGCAGATTTTTAGTACCAAAGTTTAATGAAACTTTTACTAATATTCTTATATAATTTTTGTGAAAAGTTTATAATTATCATTATCATCAGTGTCTAAACTATACAATGGACTTAGGCTGTAAAGGCAATTCACTAACATTATTAGATGCCATAGCTTAGGCCAGCGTATAAGATATGGTTATATTTTACACTATATACACTGTAACCAAGATTCTTACGACGATAAGCTCTGTATTGTTAAATTGACTAATATGTTCAGTTAAGATAGAATAGCAAAGGAGCTGGCAGGCCATCTCTAGTACTGCAGCTCGTCTACATCTGTCAACAAATTCAAATAGGACATTTGTAATACTCAAAGTTGATCACAGACGTGTTGCTACTCCGAGGACTAAGTTGGAACGCCTCTTTTAACTTTTACCTTCACTACACCTAACACAGTAGTGTTGGTTTTGTAGCTTATCTACCACTAAATATTGCACTAAACGTCATCAAAAAGTCCTCTTGGGGGCATGGTCATCTTGTCCCGTCGTCGATCATCGAACTCCGTCCGCACAACTGGTAGTGTGCTATCACCGAAGCGCTGTTCGAGTTCGTCCTCTAGCGTCAAGTCGGGTCTGTTGTAGGGTATCTCCGCCCGCTGGTAGCCGGAGACTGGTTGGGAGCGCTCGGGGCTCGGCTGCACATAGTAGTCTGAATCCACGTCGTTTAGCAGCCCGGTGCGGGCTGAAATGTGACCGCCATGCACAATAACTGTTTGCATTAATGGTGACGGACAAAAGCACACAGAAAAGACAGTGGTAAAGTGTTAGGTGCTGAAAATGTTTGTGCATAGCACACAATATCCTGTTTAAGTTTAATTGGGTTGACACTTGGTACGACTTAGGGATATAGTCACAAAATGGTAATATTCAGTAATCCTTTTTCATTTCAAAATTAAGACGGAATCTAATTCCCATTACGAAACCATCAAAATATAAATGAAACTATTGAGTAGTTACTTAATACCCTAAATTGTTTTTTTTTTTAATTTCTCTTATTTTATACATTAACATGAAATGTATAAAATAAGAGAAGTTACAATTTTCACACAAACAATTTCAGCACTGAAAAATACCCATTTTTGCGATGAGTAAGAACTTTTTTCCATATTATTCACATAAGTACAATGAAAAATTGTGAAAGAATTATTTGGAAATTGGTGCATCGTGAAGCTGTGCTAGTTTCATAATCATTTAATTTTAATTACCTTCACCTGACATACTTTACAAGTAGGAACACATAATAGAAGGTGTTATTAACAATACACATTTATAAGACCATTTCCAATCACCAACTGTTATTATTTTTTCGACACATAATAAGTAGTTTTATAGCACTCTGTGACCTAAACCCGCATTTTAGCCACGCATTTCTGTGTCCAAAGTAGCCGATTTTTACACCATACGAATATTAATACACTACCCTCACAGTTGAAAAAAATAAATATAGCTATGAACGTTTCATACTTTTAAATGCCATTTAAAAATTAAAAGTGAGTAATGAGTATTTTGTTTAAAGCTATAATTATTGTAATATTTTATTTTGGACGTATTTATAAGTGTTTTTGCTATTGTGTACATACTAAGCAATAGCATCACTATAAGACTAACTATTGGGCTTTATCGAATTTTATTGTTTGTTTTGACTGTGTTTGTTTTATTTTCGCTACATACCATAGTAGGAGATATTTAAATTAGGAATCGTTATCAAAATTAGCCATAATACTACTCCAGTAGAATCTCGACTACGCGACCTATTTGTTGTCGTATTTGTGGCATTCGGATTATCGAAAATTTGGATAATAAAGTTTATGAAGAAAAGCTATTTAAACCGATTTAGGAAGGTGATGTTTTTCGACTATATGTTTGTTACGTATGTATTTTTCATTCTTTGGCAAACTCAAACGACTTCATTAATTTTGATACATGATGTGTCGCTGAATTCGTCTAAATTGTGGCGATAACATAGGTTATATTTTTAACAATCGGGTTTTTGTTTTTTATAGTAACTATTTTGTTGCGATTTGGCGACTTTCCGGAATTTAAATGCACAAGTCACACAAAATGTGGCTGATCTGTAAGGTTTATTACAAAGTTACTTGTTCACGTTTCACAATCCGAACAATCGCGAATATTTATCACTAAGGTCCGGATAATCGATTTTCTACTGTATCACTAGTATTAGTTATGTATTAGTACATTATGTGATTGCTTATCATATGTTTTTTTTAATACGCCTGTATGTAGCCTAAATGGCTTGATAGATTTCGACGTATGTGTGGTGTTAGATTTGTCTTTATCACAAGTGCAGAATAATAACTAAATTTTCTAAATTTCAATGGTTTTGGTTGTGTCACATTTTTATTGCTTTTTTAGTTCATAATTTTTAGTTTCAATCATTTATAAGTTTCAAAATAATTATCATATTTCTTCACAAGTATAAGCGGGTTTATGTCACACGAGCTATAAAATAGTATACGATACTTGTGACAAAAGTAGCCTATTATCTGCACGGCGTTTAGCACCCTCGCTGCGCTCGGGCGCTAACTTCACGCCGTGCAAAAATAGGCTACTTTGGCCACGCGTATCGTAATGTACTATTTCATGTAACATAGAGAATTATAGATATTTATCGTGATTATAAGAACAATAATATCATGATGCTGATAAAACTGATTAAAGTCAATCAATACTTAGAATAAACATATTATTCATTTTGAAATTAATCAAACATAAGAGAAATAGGTACAATCTACCATTGACAGCATTGTCAAGGTGACCGTGACAGTGACTACTTCCCATCAGGTGGTACATATAAATGGTCTCGCTACTGTAAACATGTTCTCGTGTTACCTCCATCCTGCATGTCTCTGTCGCTGCGGTAGTTTGAGAACCGCTCGCTGTAGTCCCGACGTCGCGTCAGGGATTCCTCGGCTCGTTGGCGCTTGCGTTTTTCTAAATAGGTACAATTGGAATATTGCAATAATTTTCGTTCGTAGGTTTATATAATTTTTATACATAACTAGCGTAAATACAGTTTAATGGTTCAAAATGAGAAGGCTTATGCTGTAGTCACGCGGACAATATTTAAAAAAATAAAATAAAAGAAGTATTAACTTTTAATATTGCTTGTAAGTTATAGTTATTCTACGTAAATTTATTGAAAGATGAACATTTTTTTAAAATGAAACCATCCAGACTATAATTTTGATTAATTTTCGATAAAGTATTGAACGACAAACTGATTTTTCTGTCGTACACATAAAAGAGAGCAAGCGAGACGGGTATAGAAAGGTCACATTACCTCTCTTAACAATCTCCCTGCCCTCATCCACGAGGTCGGTAGTGAGCTCGTCATCGCCCACGAACTGCTGGAAACCGCAGAGGGAGAGCAGACGGCTGCCCAGCGAGAGGTACGTGGCGAGGCAGAGCAACACCACCAGCATCGGGAAGTAGATGTTGAAGCCCTCCGCTATGATGCCCAGCACGTCCATGTGACCCATTATCTGAAATATAGGAACAATAAGAATAGGTGTTGATTAAACATTTTTTTTTATAATATAGGAGTAGCAGACAAGCATGCATTCCACCTGATAGTAAGAGGTTATTGCCGCCCATGGACATCTTTAATCAACCCCAGATAGGATTAGATATTCTTACCTGCGGTCGGCCACATGCGCCGCTACCCCTGAGGACTAAGTTTCAATGTCACCGAAAAAGTATGTCTCCCTTACCATACCCTTCAAAACGGATCGCAGCAGCGCCTAACACTGCTGTTATTAGGCAGAAATAGGTGTGGCGGTGGTGCCGCCGGAGTCGAACCACAAAGGGTTCTACCACCTTCACAATAATGTATGTGTTACATTTAATTGCATTTTGTTCGATAAAAACAAGTTGAGCTGTCGGTGTGACCATCCAACTGATGGTAACAGCTAGTAAGTAAATAAAATGCACATTTCAAAGGGTACTTTAAGCTGTTAGTGTTGCTTATAATAGAATTGCAGACATTTAAAGCTTGTAGGGTACAGAAATCTTTAAACATATTTGACATGGGCCAGTTACAGACCTTCTGTACCTATACTTAGTCTATATTAGTCTGTGTAGCCCTATGGGTATTTTCTAGGCTCCGGTCGGCTCTCATTAATGCATTTCACTTATTAGTAAGGTTTCAGGAGTATGGATTTATTTATTTTATTTATTTATTTATAGAATCGCCAACATACTGTACACTTATACATTAAATATAACACAAACTCAAGTAGGTAGGTATAAGTCTAAGTGCCAGGACAATTATAGGCGACGACAACATGCAAATTAACAAATGTCAATGATATAAAAGCTATGAATTAAAAATACAAATATTATTAAATTACATTATAAACAGAATATTGTGGAGAAAAAAAAAATAAAAGATGTTAATGAATAAATTGTCATTCCAAAAATAATCAAGAATTTTAAAAATATTGCAATTAGATTGAAATTGAATTAATTAATCATAATTAAAAAGAAATGCATAGTGTAATACAGTTTAAATATACAGTACAAAGGTAAATGAAATTTAAAATGTCATGTAAAATAAAAAATATATATGTATACGTTAAACAATATGACAGGTGAATTATATAATTACACTTCAAACAGTTTCCTTTTAAGCTTGGCAATGCTATCTGAGAAAAGATCTATTTGAGTAGTTTTAGCAACATCATTATATTCTTTTATCAATCTGTTTAGAGGAGCGTTTTGGCCTAAATTAGATTTACTTGTCGAATAACTAAAAGTATTTAGTCTAGTAGTTCTTGGTAGTCTTTGAGGTATTGAGAAATTTAAACATGAAAGTAACTCAGATACATCTAGAAACCCATTCACCAGTTTTAAAAGGAACACAATGTCTAGCATACGCCTTCGATCCGCCAACGACTGCATCTTAAAAAAGGTAAGTCTATCTTCATATGATTTAAATGTTTTAGCCAAATTAAGTGAATAAATTAAATGCCATAGAAAACGCTTTTGGAGACTTTCTATCCTTTTGATATAAATTTTATATGATGGGTTCCAAGCAACACTGCAGTATTCTAAGCCGCTGCGAACAAAGGAATTGAATAATGTTATTTTAGTTCTAGGAGATTTAAAATCCTTACAGTTCCGTAAAATAAAACCTAACTTCTTGAAAGCTTTGGAACATATTAAATCAATATGGTTATTTAACCTTAATTTGCTATCAAGCAATACTCCTAAGTCGGTGATTTTATTCACCTCCACCAATATATCATTGTTTATCTTGTATTTGTAATTATTTGCAAGCGTCCTTTTACGAGTATATTTAATCGAGAAACATTTCGAAACATTTAAATTTATATCATTCTCAAAACACCATGATACAAGACGGTTTAAGTCCTCCTGTAACAACACAGCATCCTTTGAAGAATCAACCGCTCTAAATAATTTGAGGTCATCAGCAAATAAATAGTATTCGGAGTGAAGAAAACAGTTTCCAATATCATTAATAAAGATGTTGAACAAAATAGGGCCAAGGTGTGAGCCTTGGGGTACACCTGAATGGGCTGAAAAGGATTGTGAAGAAAATCCATTAACTACTACTGAAGAAGTTCTATTCGCTAGGTACGATTTACACCAACTCAGCAAGGGTTCTGCTATTCCATAGGAGGAGAGCTTGTGTAATAAAATTTTATGATTAACTCGATCAAATGCCCTGCTGAAGTCAGTGTAAATCGCATCAATGGATGAGCGATGGTCGAGTACTGAAGAGACTGAGTTGATAAAGCTTCGATAAGGATTCGAGTAAGACATGCGGTTTATAAATGGCCGTACCATTATAAACCGCATGTCTTATCTCATATGTAGTATATTTACATAAACTCAACCTAATCTAACCCAACCATCACTATAACAATACCTGAGTATAATACGTCTCCATGATCCTCTCTTTAATGACATGGGAGTCCATGTGTATAAGGCTGAGGAAGTTGAGGCACATGGCGGGCGTGAGGCGGCAGACCATCATGCCGGAGAAGATGAGGCTGTACTCGTTGGTCTGGTGGTGCGGCGCGAGGTAGTACAGGTTCAGCAGCCGGATCTTCAGCACAGTGGAGTACGCGCAGTAGAACATGTACGCGATGATCAGTGTTGATACAGACTGGAATAGAATTAAATATGTACTCTGATATTTTTTAAAGGAAATTTTCGGAATGGAATTTCTAGATATCATTGCGAGAACTACAATATATTTTATCCGATTTAAATTGATTTTTGAGGAACCTACAATCCAATTTTTTTTTATCTGATACAACACTGAAAAATTAAGGTATTGGTTGGCGCGTAATTTGTGGCTACTGCTATAATTATATTATACACAAAACTAAGTCAAAATTCAAATCACAAACAGACTGATATTATTCACAAAATCTGTACAACACTTAGAAAGTCATACATAAAAAAAAACACTACATTTTAATACCACCAAAAATTACAGTCAGCTGCTACTGACGAGAAATAAAATTTGTAAAATAACTTACCACAATAACGGCATAATTGTATGTTCCCTTCGCAGCTAAGACTATATTGGCGAATATTGAGAGCACTGGCTTCTTGCAGAAGAAAGTCACTTCAGACCACACCACCGCGACAGATAGGATGCAAGTGATCACCGCCATCGTTTTCAGGAAGTACTGCTTCATGAAACACTCCCAGTACCACTCTGAAGGCAGAAAATATATTTAAGACAAAATTTAATACAATATCGAAAAAACGATAATGACAAATAACTTGATTTCTGTTAGAATTTATACATATTTTGTATGGCCACAGGTCGTTTCCCATAACTAGGGGAGCCTTAGATCATATTCTACCATACAACATAAACAAATAGTACATATAAAGTGTAAAAGTTAAGTTATTTTGTAAATATTTTTGGCATTATAAATCATAAATTGTCTTTCTATATTGAATTACACCTACCTATTATAGGTGGATAGAAGATTCTCTGCACTCTAGGCCTTGGCGTGTGGAATGTGTGCTGAAACCGTTTGTCCGGAGAGCGCGCGTTCGACGCCACGTCTTCCAGGTGGTAGATACGCTCTAGCATCAAAACCCATTGGGTTTCCGTCCGTTGCAGAACATGCAATGCTTTGATAGTCTGAAACAACCTTATACTGTGAACTATTTTGCATATCGTGGATTTCGTATAAAAAATATTATTTAGATTATATATAAAAATCACTTTACTGTTTGTTATGTTGATTTCATATTGCTATTTAACTAATAATTTCCATCAAAAAGCTATACAATTATTTCCGTCATCATTGATTAGCATTTAAGATTTCCTTATTCATACTTTTCGACAACCTGTTCTTCAAGCCTGCTAATATTTAATTGTCACTATGTACTTGTAAAACTGGCTCATGCTTAAAATATTAACATGTAGGATATTAAGAAACACAGCTATTTTATTATTATTCATCACAAATATTCATATAGATGAACAGATAATATATAACATTACCTTCTTATGCAAATTGACTAGTGATTTAAGCGAGGGTGGAGTGGGTCGTTCAGGGGGCGCTCGCGAGTTAAGTCGGTCGCGCAGTTGTATGGGTAGCTTCTGTATGATAGTCTCCACATGCCTGTGCAGTGGATGAGTAGGTCCTACAGCTGCTGTTACTGAATTAAGACTCTGGAATAGAACAATAAATATGGTTTTACTATACTCCAATAATCAAGATCAACATAGTTAATAGGTCTGTACAAGATACAGTTAAACATTGCTATATAGTCTAATAGCAAATTATATTGCATTCAGAATTGGGTAATTTTAATTGTACATGTCATGTCTTAAAAATAGTATATGTTGTAGCCAATTTAAACTAAAAGGCCCAAGTAGTCTGCAATTTCTTTTACACAGTTTTACCCCAAGCCCCAACTAAGCTTATCACTTCCTCTCTGGCAGGCTTAACAACTTAAAATCATATTTTAATAGACATAATATTATCTTTACTAATATTATACATCCGAAAGTAACTATGTCTGTCTGTCTGTTTGTATCTTCTTCACGCCTAAACCACTGAACCGATTTTAATGAAATTTTGTACAAAGATAGTCTGAAACCCGAGAAAGGACATAGGATAGTTTTTATCCCGTAAATCACACGGGAACTAGGGATGGCGACCTAAGATTGATTAATCGGAGAATCGATCTTTTGGACCAAAAAAATCGATTATTTTAATTGATATTAGTAAAGATTGCATCGTAAACTATGCATTTGATCAAGTGATGATCTTTTGCAAATTATTGTCCATGAGCCCATGAAGGTTTCAGAATTGGTACCAGAATTCAGAATGGCGCCACTGTCATTCCAATGAAGGTACGAATTTTCAGATTCATGTATGTTAGTATGTCATATTAACTATTTTGTTTTAAACGCGGGCGAAGCCGCGGGCAAAAACTAGTACTACTTATAATTTGTATATAGTATTATGCAACTTACATCCAATATATCATCCACAGTTTCCTCAGCTTCACACTTATCTGTACTCAATTTAGCAATTTTAAAATAACTGTATGTTAAAGTATAGTTCTTCTTAGAATTGTTCCAGAGATTTCTGGGCACCTCAACTAACGCATAACCGAGAAGTAATATCAACAAGAATAATCCCCATGTATTACTTGCTGATGATGCAATGGTCTTTATCCTCGGTCCATCTAGCTGTACTCCAGGTTTGAAGGCAATATATATGAGGAGTACACCACAAATGAATAAGTAAGAGCCATAGTATATGGCGTTATCTACAAGAGCTGATTTCAGCTTCCCTTTCACAGTAAAATCTCCAGCTTTGCTGTATGACTGCATCATTGGCATTATAAGCCTGAAAAGAATAGATCATTACGAATATATGAATAATTAGTAAGTGAAACAAGGAATGAAATTGAGGGTTGAAAGCACAGCATGGAACTTAGAAAAAATTTTGAAGTGTGAAAATTTTAAATCTATTATTCATTAAAGAATATTCTATAGAAGATTAGATGTTGTAGATAAGATCCAGTATAGATTTGAAACTATCAGTTTTTTTATCTTTCTGAATTTGTTGCCTGCAAGCTCTATTATATCAAATTACTGGGCAAGACACATAGGCTTGTGTTCTTTATTGTTCAGAAGTGGAACATGCAAGAATATATAACATTCCTGTTACTTTTGCATGTCGGAAAAAATGCTAGATCACACATAAAATTACATAGGCTTATTGGGAATTACAATCTTTTAACGCTGTATTCAACTAGACGTTAAAGTTAAAACCAAAACTCATGCAAAATGTTAAAAAAATTTTAAAAATCAAACCTCATTTAGTTTCTCCACACCAGCCACAAGTCTAAATCTTTCAATCCTTTCAATTAATACTTTTATTTTAAATAAAATTTATTTGAACAGTGCATATGGATTGTTATACTTTACCAAGTCAAACATTGTGACGTCCAGTACACCACTCTCCATAGATTGGGGAACACGCTGTCTGGGACATAACTCCATGGAATGTGGCACTGGTTGCCCGGAGGTGCCACCGTCGTTGATAGGTTGATCTCCGATGGGGCTGTTATTGGGTTGGTTGTATTGTTTTGGAGGCATTGACGGTATACAGTCTGTAAATATTAGATTGCACATGTTATGTTGCTACCTACTATAAAGGAACCCTACTGTTTGCGCAAAAACATTATCTTTGCCTTTTTTATAACCTGACGACTGACTGACATAAGCATGGACTTCCGGAAAACAATATGTTCTGTTTCCTGTATGACTTTTACTTTTGCAATATACACATTTACGTTTCTATCGGTTTTTAATTTTATAAATATATTTTCTTGTAGTGTTGCGGGCAATTCGGTAAGTACCTACCATAAGTGTTTGTATTTAGTTAAAAGTAAACTACTCTCTTAAGTCACATAAATATATTAATTACAAACTGAAAAAAAATTATGTCAAAAACTGCTTTTTAATATAGGGGTCCATGTCTGATAAATGTAATATGTTTTTTAAAAGGAATGTATGATACATTCCCTCCATAATTTTATTACAGATGTTAATTCTACTCATTATGAATTGTACTCATTGTAAAATAAAATTCCTAAGCAACTTAATGTACAACACTAAATCATTACAATTTGCAATGCATTAGTAGTAAATCTCATTACATTAATAGCCATAAACCATTGCAATTAAATTACAATCTGCATTGAATGGACATACTCACCGATGACACATCCAATGGCAAAATGAACATAATAACGAACGAAAAATACCATGCTGTCAGCACAGACACTGTCACCAGTATATGATTTCTGTAACAGTCCCCATATCTATACAATAGGGAAGCTGCGAGCACAAATGCAGATATTATCTCTATCACGAACAATGTGTAAACCATCTTGATCGCTGTACTTAATTATATCTATGTATAGAACTTAGTTTTTCTTAGCGGTCTTTTGTTTTTCTTTCTCCTTCCACACGCGCGCTGCTTCGTGTTGGAGCTGCTGGAAACGAATTTGCGTCGTACTTTTCAACGGTAACAGTATGGGTCGCTCGATTTCATACTCCACTGGACATTCTTCGTAAAATAAAATTCCCGTTTCAGGTAAAATTGGATCGAACTCAACCGTGGCCTGCTCAGGCTTCGACACAGACATCTTATCTGCAACGTACCACTCTCACAAACATGTTTATGATTAATTTTGTTCACTGCAAATATTAAAATGTACGTAACATAAGGTAAATAAGCAATCAAAAGTATGATTCAAGTAATTTTGTTAAATCATCTAAACATCTTAATCAATTTTGACTGGAATCAAATCGTGTGGACAGCAAGTAGGAATCGTAGAATCTATAGATAAAAAACGTGTTTGACAACCACTTTACATTTACAAAGTTAGCTGTTGATATTGATACATTTAACAATGTGTAATTAATTACTACATTTATATGATCTAAACATACAGTAGATTCAGCTTATGATATTTTCCTTCTTAGCACTATTCTGTATATATGGTTATTGTTTATATTGATGTTAAATGAATTAGTCATTCTTATGGTTTTGCCTATAACCAATGTCGTAAATATTGTCACAACTCACAAGCGTCACTTTACTACTGTCACTTGTCAATTTCATTCAAGGCATGTGGCACAGTTCGGCTATATATCGATTATAATCTTAGTAAATAACGATCATTTGAATCGATTTTATTGATTAAATTGCCTTAAGGTATCATGTTGATTCTCAGTTTCTTGGACTTTACTTCATTCAATCGAAGTTTGTATCGGTGAAAAAAAAAATAAGTAATACCTTTACCTGTTTTGAGATTTATAGAATTTAGAAACTAACGTAAGCGATGATAAGTTGCTATTGCGTTGTTGTTGAAACAACGTATCCTTATTAATCTAGAAATTCATACACTGACAATTGTACTGGTTATTCCTCAGTTTCCTTAAACAAAAAGTATATTGTAAACCTATACAAAAACGAAAAAATGATCATATAAATTGTACTTTTCCTTTGCTCAATAAATAAAGAGTTCGAGACGTTTTATCGCACCCTAGAGGGCGACACACCGAAGATCTAATCTCGTTTGTATTTATCTAATTTATACATCTCCCTTATATAATGCTTTTTTGCTACTTACTTTTGCTACTTACTACATTATACATAGTGATTAAGTAGACAGTTTAATTGGTGGAAATAATTACTGTTGTCTTCATGCACTTACACATGCATTTGCGTCAACATTTCACATTTCAGAATTTATTACGATTTTATTGGATTGTTACCGAATGTCCATAATCAAATTATATTTTTTTTTTATCAAAATCGCCCTCGTTAGGTGCTCCTTTGAGAATATTTTAAGATTTCATGAACCTGCTTTCATCCACGCCGCAATAAAAAAATAACTTTGTTTCCCTATTAAAGTTTCTATCTGGTGTGTAAAGTTTACATAAGCAAATCATTATTTGACTGACACCATTTTTTGTCTATTCCATCGATTATCCAATGATTTCACCTGCATAAGAGCAGTCATGGTTATTTATAAAAGATTAAATAAATTAAAACAATCTCAAAAGATACATTTTAAAGCTTTTATATCGCGCTATGAAGTATAAAATCTCGCTCTGTAGTCTGTATGAACAGCGGGCCCCTGGTTATTTAATATTTCGACTGGAGTTGACGGCGGAACTGCATTAAAAGATTTAAAACCGAGTTTTATTATGGTATAAATGTTTATGATACCTGTCTTTTATAGGCTGTATTGGAATCTTAAATAAGAGAATATAAATAAAATGCATTGAAATGTTATTTAGTGAGAAGTGTTTCAGTATTCTGTAGGTGAGCTCAATGTACCCAACATGCGCATATTTTGTATATTACACGTGATGTAATGAAATAAATCCATTGAAATAAAAATTGACATGACCTGAATCTATACAATTTTAATATTTAAATTCGTTTATTAATAAAGAACCAACATGAGATTAGCCACACATATAAGTAAGTGCCCTCCATGATTTTCACAACGGTGTGATATTGAGACAAGAGTGACTTAACGATGACGATGTTGACAGATTATTTATAATTTAGGTAAATTATATCCAACTTAGCTTATGTATAAATTCCATACATTTCAACATTATAAAGTTATCATACTACTAAAATTAGGAACGTCAGTCGTTAGTACTTATGATTCATGGCTTTTTGTGTAAATATGCACTCAACAAGTAGGCACCTACTCAAATATACATTTCATAAATGGACCCTGAATCGCGAGTTCTTTCAGGTTCAATTGCGGTTTAAAACGAGTGAGCTCGTAATTACCGTTGAAATCAACATTTTACTGAAAACGAAAAATAAACATATTTTTTATCCAAATTTCTCGACGAAATAAAGTAATTTCTTCTCAACTATTTACAAAAGTTCCATTAAAGCGAGATTTTGCCGAATTAAACTTTTAAACAAGACGTAATCGAATTGAAAAACTTTGTTATAGGTAGAAACATAGTTATATGTATAGTACTTATGTGAGCTATTTAATGTTTAGACAAGTAAATAAAGATTTTCTCATGAGTACACAAACGAAGTTATATTTATACATTAACTTTTAAGAATAAGTAAAGTACTTCCGCCAAACCACAAAATTTGTGGCCAAACTTTGTCTTAACTTTACAATGCTTGATTTTACATTACTGTGTGTGTTTGTGATTGTTATTAATTGTGAAGTAGTCATTAGATACTTTGTACCAAATGGAAATTTACGCATTTAACCTGTACGCACCTATTTGAATAAGTATACAATAACTTATTGTAATATTAGTTAAAAAATTGTAAATCCGTAATTGGCTGTAAGAAATACTATATAAGAAATGTATTTGTATGATTTTAAGAGCTGTGGATTTTGTAATAATTAAATAAATAAGATAATGATTCATCATGAATCAAATTGTCATAATTTTATATTCCATAACACTGAATAATCAAATTTACCTATTCAGGATTCTAAGCAAGTCCTTCAGTATGAGGGGTGGAATTATACTTATATAGTAGGTATACCGTTGCAAAGTTTATATTACCTACCAAAATATTTTGTAATCCGCTTAATTTCGTTAATATAATTCCATCGTCCGTCAGAGTAATTGGTTTTCATAATCCTGGCGTTGGAGTTTACTCTAAACTTACTGAATAATGCCAGGAGCTATGAGTATTACAGGATTCATCAATCTACTTATACTCGTATATAATTTATGATTTCAGAGTAATTATAACTTTTTTTTTCTTTTTTTTTTATAATATAAGAGTAGCAGACGAGCATGCAGTCTACCTGATGGTAAGTGGCTACTGCCGCCCATGGACATCTGTAATCAACCCCAGATAGAATTAGATATTCCTACCTGAGGTCGGCCACAGATGGCCGCTACCCCTGAGGACTAAGCTGGAACGCCTCGGAAAAGTCTGTCTCCCTTACCACACCCTTCAAACCGGAACACAGCAGCGCTTAACACTGCTGTTATTAGGTATAACTTACGGTGGTCTCTTCTGCGGTCTGCGTAATCTATTTTTATTTATTTGTAAAATAAACTACCTTTTCACTCACATACCTACAATAGTGTCGCTACTCGCTAGCCGTTCATCCACGCAGCTAGTGTACGGAACGGTGGTTTTTACAATCCTTAGAGGACCACCATAGCCACTGGCCCCCTCTTGGCGACGCCTGTGCATACGTATGCTTATTACATAATATAGCTAATCCCTAACTAACGGATCACCTTGATAGTACCTATTTGTAGAATCTAAAATTTTAAGGACGTCGGGCGCGTCTGGAATACCTATGGATCCGTGACCGCTACTAGTACGCATATTTATCATATGCGTGCCTCTGCTGTCGGTCACAGCAGTTGTAATAGAATAGCTGATGTTAAACCTTATCGAAGGCCTTATGACCTGTTTGAAAATATGTTAAACTGGTTGACTGGAGGGTAGACACGTGCCCAGCATAGAGTCATGAAGAGTTTTGTAAAGATATATTATACATGTATATGTTTAGCAATAGATTTATTACAACATAAATTGGTGTTTAGCAGTATGACAGCGGTTAATTTACTCAAGGGACCGCGTTTAGTTAATGCTCGTTCAGAAGTGATTTAGGTCAGATTACGCCCTAGGCCTCCTTCGATAAAGCGTTCCATTTGTTCTGTTATTTTAGATAATAATACGTTTCAGACATATTTTTTTAACCATTGTTATGTAAATTTTTATATGTTCAATTCAGATGTCGAACGATATAGTATAGTAAAATCTAGTCTTAACATATTATTTTCTAGAAATCGAATCTAGGTTTCTCCACATAGCCAACCGGCAGTACGAATCGTACGTAACGAGTTGACAAGCAAACTTTATTAAGACAATTCTATACAACCTAAAAACCGTTTAACGTTTCTCTTCTATTACAGAAATATCTTTAGTATACCTTTCGCTAGTAAAACTCGATACGCTCTACCCACGGAACGCTTCATTCAGTATTACTTTCGTATAATAAAGCTACGAATTTTCCGAACGGGATTTACCGGCAATTCCTATGCATTTTGTTAATACCTGAATAATGGGGTAGCCTATAATCGGCTTAAACCACCGCCGCGGGAACAATATCACATTGGATACGGTTATTGGGCTCGTTAATCCTGGCGCTATTAGCTTACTGTAATTGAATAATCTGGAGCGCCAAGGGCTATCGCTTAATGCTCATTCTGCTATCTGCCCTTCAGATTCACCGCCATTTATTATTGAGAGTCGAAACAATTCGTCAGTAACTTCGGCAACTAAAGCTATTTCATTACTTAGCGAACATTAAACAATATAGACAGATTAAAGATTAAGGAATTATTAATATTCTATACAATGGACCTATTTATCTTATTCTGTAGTTACTTCTATATAGAATTAAGTAACTTTTATAAAGTAAGAAATTAAACGTTAAAAGGTATAATAGGAAAGTTTTCTTTTAATAAGTAAACGTGTGAGTGTATTAATATTAAGAATAGTCATTAGGTACTTAAAATCATATCAAAGTGGACTTTAAATTAAACAGAAACACAGTTAGTTATTTATCTGTAACACGTGCACAAGCAATGTATAACCGTAGCGCAAAGGTTAGAGGTCTTAAAAATGGCCGAATTATACGAGAACTCAGACGTTATATTTTTAGCAATAACGACCTTTAACTGTACCTAAGTTATTTCCTTTTGGTAGAACCCTTCCTGGTTCGACTCCGGCGGCACCACCGCCACACCTATTTCTGCCTCATAACAACAGTGTTAAATGCTACTGTATTCTGGTTTGAAGGGTGTGGTAAGGGAGACGTACATTTCCGAAGCGTTCCAGCTCAGTCCTCAGCTGTAGCGGCGCCAAAGGCGGCAGTGGTCAGTTACCATCAGGGGGACTGCATGCTCGTCTGCTACTCCTATACTATATTAAAAAAAAATCCACCCTACACGTATATCTGTTCATCAGCCCTCTTTTAAGCCCGTTGCTGCAAATATATAAGAAATACCTTTTAAAGCGGTAAAAGAGGTTTATATGAACTACGAAGCTGTCACTAGGGAGTAGGTAAATAATTTCAAATTCAAATTCAAATTATTTATTGCTCATGCTTATTATTATATAGGTCTTACAAATTAAGTATAGTGCAAGCATGCACCCTGCTAGGGTATTGCAATTTAATATTTACAAATTTATTTTTTTAACACGAAATGTCTTATCATTATTAAACAATTTTTAAAATTAATAGAAAAAATTATATCTATTGTAACATTGTCGAGATAGAATTAATTTTACATGTCAATTATTTTAAAGAATTAATATAATGTAATAATCATAATAGTTAATTAGTCAATTATTTGTATAGGTCAGAATGTCTCTTATGTTAATAATATTATTTAATTGTCAATTTGGTTAAAATCAAATAAAGGAAATCATTAAATGGAGGAAATCATTTGATAATCATTTGAAAAACTCTTGTAGGGAATAATAACATTTGGTAATTAATAGTTTTTTTAGTTTATTTTTAAATTGTACCAAGTTTTCGTTTTGAATATTTTTCGGAATTTTATTATAAATTTTTACACACATGGAGTAGGGTCCTGAGCCACACATAGCCAGTCTTGATGGTGGTACTGCGAGTTTATATGGGTTTCGTGAGCTATATTTATTCATTTCTTTAGAATGGACAAATAAATTGTTATGTTTCTTTACAAAGATGCATGTTTCCAGGATGTACATTGATGTTAACGTTAATATGTTTAAATTGGTAAAATGTTTTCTGCAACTTTCTGTTTGTCTAATGTTTGCTAGTATTCGTATGCATTTTTTTTGTAAAGTAAACACCTTGTGTGTGTCTGTGCTATTACCCCAGAGTACTATGCCGTATTGGAGCCAAGCATGCGCATATCCGTAATAGGCAGACTTTGCTGTTTTTAGATCTGTGACCTTTTTTAATTCATAAAGGGCGTATGTAAATCTAGATAGTTTAGTTGACAAATATTGAATATGATTTTTCCAATTTATGTGTGTATCGATGTGTAGCCCTAATAGTCTTACACTATCCACGCATTCTACTTGTGTACTTTTTATTTGGTAGTTAATATTTAAAGGGCTTTTTTGGTGTGGTCTAAATTGCAATATCTTTGTTTTATTTAAATTTATTTTTAAATTATGATCGATTAGCCAGGAATTTACATTATCCAAGAGCGTATTCAGTTGTTGATTTAGTTGAGAGTCTTCTGAACAGGGGAGTACTAAAGAAATATCGTCCGCAAATAATACACACGGTGTGTTGACGCATTTTGGCAAATCATTTATATATATTAGAAATAATATACATCCAAGTACGGATCCCTGCGGTATTGATTTTTTAAGTTCAATTACGCTTGATTTTTCTTTAGTAATGTTACCAGTTTCCATATCATAATGCTCTATTTCCGTGTACTGGGTTCGATTACTTAAGTAGGAGGCGAACCAGTCGTATGCTGTTCCCCTTATACCTATTCCGTGTAACTTATTTAGAAGTATATTGTATTTTACCCGGTCATATGCTTTACTCATATCCAATAGAATTCCAACGGCGTATTTTTTATCGTTTAATAATTTTAGAATTTGTTGTACATATTTAAAAACTGCCAGTGTTGTCGAACGGTTTTTTCGGAAGCCGTTTTGACTCTCATCTAGGACATTATACTTCTCACAGAAAGAGTAGAGTCGTGTGGACATGATTGTTTCAAATATTTTTGAAAAGCTTGGCAAAAGAGCTATGGGACGATAGTTATTGCAGTCTGTTATGTCACCTTTTTTGTGAATTGGTGTAATTTTAGCTATTTTTAGGAGATTAGGTACTACTCCTTCTGAGAGGGATTGGTTAATTAATATGGTAAGGGGTAAAGTCAATTCATTTACGCATTTTTTTATTAAAATCGGCGGTATTTCGTCACATCCGAAGGTATATTTACTTTTTAAATTTTTTATAATGTATTGAACTTCTTTACTTAAGACAGGCCTTATATAGATTGAGTTTTCTGTGGGATTTATAACTGATCTACCATGACTTATTAAGCTGGCATCACTCCCTGTTGTGGCAAATAAATCGTTGAAGTAATTGGTTATTATAGAAGGGTTAGTTGTAATTGAATTATTTATTTTTAGTTTTAAATTTTGTTTTGGTTTTTTAATGAGTTTATTTGTATTATTTTTTATTATATTCCACATGGTTTTTGCCATGTTGGGAGATTTTTTTATTTTATTTATGTTTTGTATTTTTTTCGATTTTTTTATAATTCGCTTTAATAATCGTTCATATACTTTGTAGTAGTTTTGTAATATACTATTTTTTGTTTGTTGAGTTAGTATTTTTAATAGGCGTTTGTGTTTACAAGAAACTCTTAATCCACGCGTCAGCCACTTCTTTTTATTTTGCGGTTTTAATACTATCTTTATTTTTGGTATTTGGTTGTTTAAAATGATTTGTATTTGTGTATGAAATATTTCGTAATTTTTATTTATATCTTTATTATATTTAAGAATTTGTTCCCAATTTATTTTTTCTAACTGTGTTTTAAACTTATTAATGTTTTCTTCAGTAAACTGTCTTTTTTCTACGTACCATTTATCTCTATATTGTGATTGTGACTGTGTTCGGGTCATGACATATACCACACATTTATGATCTGACAACCCATATTCATGAACTGATATTACGTCGTGTTTCATAGTTTCGAAATTCGTGAACAGCAGATCTATACAGGTGGAACTGGTATTGGTTACTCTAGTGGGCGTTTTTACAAGCTGGTTATAATTATGGCTAATCATTAGGTTTAATAGATTTAGACTATGACTTGATTTTTCTAAAACGTTTATATTAAAATCACCTCCTAAAATAATGTTTTTTTTAGGATAGTGTAAAGCTAAAAATTTCAAGAGTTTTTCCAATGAGCTATAAAAGGTTTCAGCGTTACGGTTTTTTTCTGGCCAGTATATAACTACTATAACTAAATTTAAGTTAGATATTTCAAAACCGCACGTTTCAAATACATATTCCACTGACATTTTCGATATGGCATTACATTCAGTGTAGTTCATATGTTCTTTTAGGAATATACATACGCCATGAAGGCGAATACATTTCCAATGAAGGCGTTATTGGTCTTCCCTTTAACCTTTCTTTGATTTAGTTCATTTGACACGTTTGATATCCACGGGAATGGAATGGAAATTCTAGATTATTATTAGGGATCTGCATGTCCGCCACACATTTTGTCAATAGGTAGAATAGCTACCTGATGTCTGAAATACTTAGTAATCGGCTTAAATTGTGGCCCCGGGACCAATATTCCATAGTCGTGTTCGGTTATTGGATCCGTAATCCTGGCATAATGTAATTGAATAATCTGAACAGCTGAAGGCTATTACTACTTATTATCAAATTACTGTTCAAAGTTAATTCTTAGAGATAAGCTGATGCGACAGCACTTCTTTCCTCTATAAATCTACAATGTAATAGTCTCAATTTCGAATTTCAATTTTTTTTCGATATAAGGTAAAAAGTATTAATTTAAAAGTCCATAATAATGTTTAAAGTAAGTAAGTAAACTTGTAACGAAAAAATACGAAATGGATTTGAGATTTTGGTAAGTCTCTTATAAGTAAGGCAAACGGCTCATAAGTAGTCTTTATAATTATATCGATCACGTAAAAGTAAGCAACACAGTCGGAAATTTAATAAGTTTACATCAAAAAAGTTTTCCTAATAGGTATTAGATATTAAGATTAGGCAATCTACAAAATGTCTAAATAATAATTAAAATTAGAATTTGCAACTAATGATCATGAATGGCAGGCTCACGACGTAGGCGTAATTCAAAGAGAATATAAACCTACGGATCGTACCTCAATGACGTCAATAATACTTTTAACCATCAATTTGAGGTAACGACGGTCAACAAACAAACAATGCGACCTTCGTCACGCGGTTATCAGCCTGTCAGTACTAAGACCTTTATTCATTCTTGAAATAGCTGCTCGCCTTTCAAACAGGTGAATGATTGCTTCTACGGATACTAAGAAACATAATAATTTAAAAGATAAGTACGAACATTAATTAATGTATTAATTCATCTCCTAAATATGGATTGTAAATGTGTATTTCTGCTAATATTTGACTAGATTGTAAAGTATAGGCGTAGGACATGAGCATGCAGTCCATCAAATGGTAAGTGTCTATTGCCGTCCATAGATATCTGTAATCAACCGTAGATAAAATTTGATAAAATTATATTTCTACCCGAGGTCACAGATGCGCTGCTACACCTAAGAAGGCCATCGGAGTTGAACACCCAGAGGGAGGGACGACCCGCGTGGCGGAGCGGTCACCATAACGGTCTGACGCGCAAAGAATCCCGGGTTCGATCCCCGGCCAGACAGATATCTGAATGATGAATTTAGATTTCTGTTTCTGGGTCTGGGTGTTTGTGTATTTGTCTATGTGTGTCCATGGCACCCACGACACAGGGAATCCTAGTGTGGGGCTGTGAGTGTAGAAAGCGTTTGTCGTTTGTTTGTTTCTACCTTCAAAATGATTATTACTAGATGGTAGATTACTTAAACCTGTAACCTTAAACATAAAACCTAATAAAGATAAAGTATTTTTTGTACGTTGGTTCTTATTAAAGTTGGTAAGACGTTTTCTCCTTGTCTTCTTCAGGATTAAGCTTAATTAAGATTAAGGGCGCGATTAACTTTGAAAGCATCTTATCTATATTTAACTACATATAGAATTTGGTACGTACATTTGGTTAAGTACAGGTAGGTAGTTTATGTAACTTGATGATTTTACCTTAAATAACGTGACGCGACGTACCTACGTAAAAAAATATTTAGGAAAGGCGACGCTTATTTATGTAGTGATATCCTATAACTTATTAACGCTTGTTTTAATAATAAATCAATCTAGGTATGCAACTTTTTCCTACCAAACATCGAAAATTTACACAGGCAAAATAAAGGCAGTCAACTCGATCTTTAGTGGGCAAATCATTGTATACATTGATTATTAAGAACAGGCATAAATTAAACGCATAAACAGACTTACTTTACGATAATTATTGAAACCTCTGAAGGTGGTAGAAATTTGTGATTCGACTCCGGCGGCACCACCGCCACACCTATTTCTACCTAATAACACCAGTGTTTGGCGCTGGTGTGTTCAAGTTTAAAGGGTGTGGTTAAGGGAGACAGACTTTTCCGAGGCGTTCCAGCTTATTCCTAAGGGGTAGCAGCGCATCTGGCTGACCTGAGGTAGGAATATCTAATCCTATCTGGGGTTGATTACAGATGTCCATGGGCGGCAGTAGCCACTTACCATCAAGTGGACTGCGTGCTCGTCTGCTACTCCTATAATATTAAAAAAAAACCTAGGAAATGAATGAATTTTGCAATAAATGCGTTTTCTCACAATGCCGCATACTCAATTTCACAATCGCGCAACGTTATAAGCCAACACTTCGTTTCATTGTCACACAGAACGCATTTTGTAACAAATAGCGTTGTTTGTTCGCGATTCGATCAACTGCGATTCAATTTAATTTCGATAAGTGCTGCAGCTGCGTATAACATATTTGTGGTTACATTATTTTTGCGAACTGTTTTCTTTATAACAACAATTGTGTTTATTCAATTACTTTTTAACTTAAAGTAAGTAGCTTTCATTTGTCAATTTATATACTTTTATGTGCTAATCGAAATACCTAAAGAAAAAGGCACGAAATTCACGTTAGTAATTGGCGTAAATAGACATCTGTATTGAATCCTAAATAGAATTGGATTACAAAAAAACGGAATTCAGTCTGAACGCTATCGACTGCGGATGCAAAAAATACTTTGTATTTCTGTCGTAACTTCTAAATTGAATCTTTTTACTTCCTGATCTCCCTCTCAGTTATGAAGACAAATTGTTCGAGTTTTGCTCGTAGCTACAAAAATATTTGACGCAGTAAGGTTTTTACAGGAAATTAGGTTAGCAGAGTATTTGCAATGATCACATTTGGATTCCTCAAGAACGTGCAATGTTTGCTTTCGCCCCTCGTATCTCGTTTTCAATGAAAACATCTTCAGATGTAGCTGCAGGAGCATGCGAGTTTGAAAGAAAACACCCCTTGTGATATTTAGGTACATATCATACTTTATCCGCGTATATCTGTTAAATAATACGGGTACTATCTTAATGAAGATTTGAGTGAAGGTTTCATTATGAAGAACTTTGTAAGATGATTTGTCAATTATTAGAATTATGTGTGTGTGTGCGTGTGTTATACTTTGTAGGTTTTTGTTGCGCATTATGCATTTTACGAGATATATTTTAATTCAGTTTTTAGGACGTAACACTGTATTATGAACAACTTTAGGTACACTAGTTGTTGTGATAATCAACACATTATTGATTTCAGCAGTTTGGATCATCATAAAGCCATCATAAAGAAAAAAATACTAATAACGGTAATTTCATTTAACTCAACTTAGTATTTGGGGCGTACCTATACTATAGCTCATGAGGCTTAAGGATTTAACTGTGAACAAGTTCAACAGAGCTGAGTTGAATCTACTTAAAGTTGAAGCTTAGGCTTAGCTTAAAAGGGAATTTCACTGTTGACTTACACAGAACTTGATCATTGAAGAGTGGTAATAGTCAACGTGATACGTGATTTCAAGGAATTTTGTAAATACACTTGACTTGGAACCTGATGGCGTCTGTGGAATCAAAAGTAAACATCCATCTTCGCGATTCTAAAGGCTCTGTTTACGTTAGGATGTTTGAAACGGTCCTTCCGTTTATCCTGAGGCAAGTTAGCTCGTAACTGGGACATTATGTTTTTGCGTAGAGGTATAACAACATAGACTTCTAATAGGTAATATTAATTTAGTTTTATTACTTATCTTGATGCTATACACTAGTATCATCAAAATGTACTTTGACTGGATCGGACGGTTTATACGATTACTGTTTTGTTGGATGTATTGCCGTTACCTAAAAAACTTGATCCTTGAATTGCCTTCGGAGATTGCTATAACAGAGAACGAATTTAATTAAATCCAGGAGTTAGCAGCAGCGTTACTTAATTGAAATATTCATGCGGTTACCACTAAACGCTAACAAGAGACTACCGATACAGAGTGGGCTTAATAGGCCACTAGACAATTTTATTTTCTAAAGCATGGCACTACGTCAAAACTGTTTGACTTACCACGAGAATTATAAAGTGTACATATTGTATTAGGAATCTAGTAGATTATTAAGTCTATGTCATCACCATAAGCGTTGCATGCGAGACAGAGAAGTTGATAACTGGGGCAATATGAATGAATGCGTCGTTGTTGACTTGGCGCCTTGCAAGGAAGCGAAATGTAAGGTATGTCCGAATATCCTCCGGCTACAGGTCAGTTTTAGAGCCTTACGTGACAAAATCTGGAAGAACGTTGGTGCTAAAACTATTTTTGAAGCTGTATGGCTTTTAGCGCGTTAGTATAAAATGATGAGGAAATATTCTTAGAACATTTTCATATCATTAGTTGGTGCTTAGAATGCTCTTATTTGGCAGAAATAGGTGTGAAGTTAGAATATATTCCAACAAAAAAGCTAATAACGCATTTGAATTAATTAACTATGTAATAAAGGAATTTGCTAAATTTTTCATTAAATACACTTCTACATCATTATCGAACTTCAAATATCTATTACATACTTCCTATTGTAATATGTAACGCAATAATAAAAATATCTTTTCACTCAACATTTGCTCTACACAAAGAAAAGTAGATAGAACAATCTAAATGCAAACGTTAAAATTTCATTTCTGACGTCCAAGACGACACTGAAGATGTAATTTCAGTACTTCATCGGACGCGGGAAAAAGTCGCGGAGAAAAATGAAAAATGAATTACGGTCGCGTTTTGCGAAGTTAAGATTTACAAAGCAGTTGTTATTTAAATACAGTTACTATAATAGTCTGAATATTTCGCGACGATAAGACTTAGTGCTTAATCTACCATCACAGTGGCAGCATTCTTGAAAAGTTAACGTTACAAGATAGTTTCTTGCGTTTTAGCACCCTTTGTGGCAGCTTCGTCGGAGGCCCTGGCCGGAAAGCTGAATCGTATGATTCCGGCGCCTTTCTTTTTTTTCGTTGATTTGTACACATTTCACGGATTGCTTGGCTCTGACGTTCTTGTAGCTAGTTAGCAACTGTGTTTGGGCTCCCCCAGGATCAGAGCCCGGAGCCAAACGGCCGTTCCGCCCCCTCTCCTCCTTTAGTGCTAGAGCTTTGTGGTTTGATTCCGGAGATATCGCTGCCACACCTATTTAGGTGTAAGTATAGGAATGTAGGTTGTAGGATTGTTGGATGGAGGACCTAAAAACAGCAGTGTTAAACGCTGCTCTGTTCTGGTTTGATTGATTTTCCCGAGGCGTTCCAGCGTAGACCTAAGGGTAGCGGTGTTTCTATGACCGATTTCTGGTAGGAATCTAATCTTATCTGGACTTAATCACAGATGTCCATAGTCATTTAGAATGAAATGCAAGCAAAAGCAATGCAAGGACTGCAATCTCGTTTGCTACTCCTATAGTATTGAAAAAAAAAAACAATATAAATATCAGACTTCATGTTTATCCTATTTTATTAATCATATAACTTAAAACTTTGAATACAACAGATTATTAGGATAAGGCGACCGTCATGCATTATGCAACGACTGGTACAAGTCTCTGGTTTCAATACCGATCAATTTTCTATAGAAGTTCCATTGCAACGGAGATTCGATTAATTCTTTGTACGGAACTATTGGAATACACTCGGAATAAAGACACAATAGCATCATTTTGATGCGCTTCGCTCCCTTCACACGTCGCCTTCTCGTTTCCATATCGCCATAGAATTATTCATTCGTAGAAGTACTCTCTGTAAATAGAAATTTATGACGCCAAGTTTTATGTCGAATTAGTGATATTTTTACCCCTTTATATTTATAGACCTGCACTTGTATTGCTTGTTGTTGTTATTTGTATTTGCTACAGCTATTACCCGTAGCGGTTTGACTATATCATAGTATTTCAAGAGGTTTAGACTTACATATATTATATGTATGTATTTCTAATTAGAATTAGAATAACAAATCAATACCTATAACAATTTTAATGAGAAATTGATTTGCGATTTAAACTTCAAGTTGCTAATTTATTGTTTTTAAAATCCGTTATGAGCGTTTTTTACACATTTCTATAATTAAAAAAGATAATATCCGTATTCAAAAGGTTAGAAGATTTTGCGTTCATTCTTCACTGCCATTTCTGTCATATTTGTTCTGTGACCTATCACAATACCCGGCTTTGAACGATTTCGCACACATTGATGGAAGTTTAATCTCATTTTAACGACACACGCTTCACTATTGATGTGTAAATATCTATGCACGTAAAGTTATGGATTAAAAGTTTTGCGGTTATGCAAATATTAACGGTGTGTTTAGTCTCATTAAAATTTATGGGAAAGGATTATAAACCTTCAGCTTTATAGTTACGAGTCAGTGAATATTTATTATTTATTTATTAGTGAATTTGATTATAAATTTGTTTTGAAATACATTCAAAATAAAAGTATGTACATATATTAAGATATGCAGTAAACTAGATTTTTTTAAATTAGAATACTTTATAGAAATAATATGTGTATTACACCGGTTCTTTATATTGTGTAGCAGCTTAATAGTTACAAATAGCATCCCAGGTACTTACATATGTAGTTTAAAAATATATTATAAGCAAATTTCAGGTAAAATGATTAAGCGTTATTTCGCGTGGGCGCTCCCTTACCGAGCTACCGACAGGAATGTTCCGAAGAGGACCCGTAGATCGGAGTGTACGGTGTTGAAGTGGGATGTTTGTTCCGTAGACAGAATGAACCGAACGTTTTTCAAGTGGCATGTGTTCCGTCGAACGTAAAATTGTAGGACTTGTAGGACTGTCTGATTTGTAGGACTTTACTATTAGGATAAGGAGGCCACCATCTTTTAAAACCCATCATAGTTAAGGAAAGTTTTATTTCAATATTGCATCAACATTTTTTTTGTACCACAACCTCCTTAAAACAGTAAAATATTCCGTCATATGCAGTTGAACAAACTCAAACACTTATTCATTTTTGGCTTATCCATTGTATAAAACCAATTGAAATTGTCATGTTTTGCTTAAGAAGTTAAATTTCCTGCAAAAAAGGATTAATAATTTCGACTGACATAATACAAAATTGCTTATTGTAATATTATAAAAACAATCTTACTTTAACGAGGTCGTGGTACCAAATTTCAATGTATGATTAAAATAAGAGATGGTAGTAAGTGGTAGTGGTATGTTATTGAAATAACATCAATATTTCTTAAAGGTTACATAAATGGCGGTAGAACTAGTATGGTTTGGTTGAGAGGACTGCAAGACCTATTTCTGGTGTGAATATAGACTTGCCTTTTGAGACACTATCGTAGTTCTCAAGATTGCCAGCGTAAATGTATGTATATTAGTATACATAAAATAAGTAAGTACAATACATATTTCCTAGAGGAGACAATATGTACCTGTAACCATATGTTACATCATTATTAATATGATATTAATGACAGACGACTTACACCAAAACAGAGGCTTTCTTGATAACATCTGTAAAATACAATCGATTTTTAACGAAAATTTATTTTATTTCAGAAGCAAAATACATTTTATTTCAGGATTGTAAAGGCGTTATACTCTCTGCACTCGGACGCACTCGAAAGTAGAGTTCTCGACGAGTCCTCATGCAATGCTCTCCGTACGCTGCGAACGCTATTAAGTACCCTAGCTGCAATAAAACAGTAGCAAGAAAATAAGGTGTTATAACGTTTTAGATCCTGAGCTACGTTTTTTGTGCTCGAAATAAATTTATAAGAATTTTCCCGATATAGAACATTCTCGGATTTTTCTTATTAACGTAGGTGTTAGTATTGAGTAGGGGTTGGGTTTTAAGCTGTATTATAGAGCTATTTAAAGGAAAATCATTGGAAAGGTAGGTAAAATCCTATGTTCTGTTGTATGTGCACATTTAATCACGGAATGTGAAGAAAGTAATTATCATTTGAGGTTGAATTATCTATAAAATACTTAATGTATAAAATAATACAGACACATTTTTTTTAAAAGATGTTAAATATTGATAACTGTGTTAAACGTAGCAGCAGGAAGTATATGGGTACACAAATATAAGAAATATTAATAGCATACTATATGCGGGCGTATTTGAACAATACTGTGTCAATATTTAATCAATGATTACCAACGCGGAATTAACCAAATGATCAGACAGATTAAAGGATAGTTCTGATTGTGGTACACCACGGTTTCCAACATTTATAATAGTATAATAGTAGTACTGTGTTCTGGTCTAAAGGATATTGTTAGGGATTTACTTGCCGTTACTAACTTAGTTCTCTAAAAACACATTTTTTTAGAATATAGGAGTAGCAGAAGAGCATGCAGTCCACCTGATGGTAAGTGGCTACTGACGTGGCCATGGACATCTGTAATCAACCCTAGATAGGATTCCTACCTGAGGTTGGCCACAGATGCGCCGCTACCCCTGAGGACTTAGCAGGAACGCCTCGGAAAAGTTTGTCTCCCTTACCACACCCTTCAAACCAGTACAACTGGCATGTATTGCTAGTTGTAATTAGCCTTTAAATACATGAAGTGGCATAAGAACCTTCAGTAGACCAGGTCAACCATGAACATCTGTAATCGGCCTATATGGAAAGGTTGATTAGCCAGCCACGGTTGCGTTGCTACACTTGAGGACTAAGTTGGAATGTCTCGTTATTTATTACCGTTTTATACATCTACACTACATTATTCATAAAAAACATATTTAGAATACATATATTAAAACTATATTTATGTACATATATGTAGATATACAAAAAAGGGGGAATAAGAACATAAATCATTATAAATAAAACAAACCATCTAAACTAGCAGTGTGAGGCATGGTTCCCAAAACGCTGGCGGCGTTCCCTTGCTGCACCGTAAGGCTCAGTCTTTGGGCGAAGTAGCCGCCAGCTCTTTGATCACCAGAAGCGAGGACAGGTCTGGTCGACATATCTGACATGAATTTCTTCATGTCAGATGACCATGGACACATTGTCTCTACTGCAAGCGCCGCAAACAAATAATTATCCAAAATATTTCTATATTTGCGGCGCTCTAGTATCTGCTGCAGCCCCAGCGCTCACAGAGGTATTACCAACGTGACATGGGGCTAGAGTGTCGAATGTCTTGTTTGTGTTTCTCAAGTCGGATTTTTAGATGAGAAATCTAACCAAAAGTAACAAAACGCAATTGAATTAATCGCCGTCTCAAATGCCAAAGCTATGTAAACTAGCCTCGATCTCATTTTAATAATACGTCTATTTGAAAGCGGGAACACTTTGAATTTACTCTACATTTTCTCTTTAATCCCGCAAGGATTCATTAATTAAATGTGGTTTTCATTTATCTCAGGATTTTTATACAGTTTGTAATTGAAAGTTAAAATAAAAATTGTGTATCTTTGTGTTTTTCCAATTAATACATACAGGATTATCGTATGTTCTATTATTTTTTAAATTTATATCTTATATCATAAGTTCCCCTTTTTTAACTTATTTGTATGAGAGAAATTAAAATTTGAGCAGTGATTTGAACTATATTCGTGTGTGGTTTGATCAAATCAAAGAAACTTTACACCTTCATATAGAGTTTCATAAGGTGTTAGGCTTCTTTCTAACCTGACCTTTCTAACCTATTTTAAGTGTAAATACAGTTTACTAGGAAAAATTGGAAAATCAAAGGCAGGAAGTTTGCGAGAGGAAATGCAGGAGGAAATGAATTTGTGTGAAATATAAAAATAATGTTATAAGTTTAATAAAGTTTCAATGGGAATTCCGAGGAAAGAGGCGAACGTCCTTCTCATTAATATGGTCTTTCAAAAAGCTAAAGAGTAAAAGTGATTCACTAACAAAGATTTGAGGCAATTAATCTGAACGGCACGTCGTCTGCGACAGCTGTCTCGCTTCTCGGAAGATATTCAATTTGCATTTTAAATTCAAATGAATGTCGTATTTACGTCGGTGAGATTTCGATATGCCTTTCATATTATGAAATGGGTTGTAAGATATTTTTCAGTATATTATGCCAGGAGTGGGTGAGACTTTACACTCAATGGCAGTTTGAATGAAAGACGAAACAAAACGTGTTGATGATTGGTGTGATATTGTAGTACTACGTAACTATGGCCATAGCGTTGAAACAAAGATAATAAAGAGTTCTCTCCATGAGTTTATATACATAAGATTTGTATATGATAAAGAAGCTTAAAACATGGGGTAGGCATAATCATAAACTTAATATAAACATAGTGAGAGTGGGGCTAAAGGCAAACTTTGCGTAGTAGAAAACGTAGTTCGGAGAAAACGTAGTGTAGACGTAGTTAATCAAGACCGTAGACGTAATCTTAGCATTGAAAAAAATATGACCTAAACTTACCAGTGAGATAAACGTAGGGATTCCTGATTATAAAAAAAAATATAGTTTAAAATTAGTCTATATTGCGTCCAAAGATACTCAGACATCAGCGAAAAATTAAAAGAAGCTGTAATATCAAATTAAATTTATTCATTATTTTTTTGGACATTACTTATCTACACGATGCTTTTTAGGTATGCCTGTTTGCTACTCCTGTTGTATAAAAAATAAAATCATGTTGTTCAATAATAATATAATAATATCTTAATGTAGTTAGACATCTCTACCATCCAGATAGACGTCTACGCTTCCTAGAATAGTCTCGTAAATTAGTCAGCTTCATAATTTAGACAATGACATGTATCCAGTTTCCTATTGTGGCTACTTCCGCTGGAGTAATGTTGACGGAGACTAGGATTAAGTAGACCTTATCAATCGGACCTCGTACCTCCTTTTATGTCTTTACTTAAGTTGGGTTTCAGGCGAAATTATGGAAAGTAATGATTCATTTTTATTTTTTCTTGTCACACATGTTGGAAAAGTTTAATGCTAGAAGTCAAATAAAAAGTATCATATAGGTGCTAAAACGTGCTAAAAGACAAGTGATCATACTACAAAAACAAACAACTAAATTCATTGTTGACATTTGGTACAGCCTAGGAAAGGTAATGTAAGATTTTTTTAGGTTTTTTATTAGATACATTTCTTAAATGTTCATGGTAACGTGGTAGATAGTGCAGAGCTACCGGTGCATGCAAGCATCTATAACAGGCACCCAGCTTGTTTGTTGCTTCCATTGAATAAACAAAACACGTCCTTTTTTGTGGAAAGCTTGTTTAGCTGTTATATTTAGGACACAGACAAAAATTTGCCTTGTATTGAGGACGCAGCGACAGACAAATATTTGCCTTATATTGTTTGTATTGCTTGTGCAATTCACAAACGAAAACGTAAGATTAAGGTTTGTTTTGTAAGTAAGGTTTTGTTTCCCTGCTATAAAGGGTGTCTTGTGATTTTAGACAAATAATGGAACTATGGGAATTACTTTAAATTATATTAGAATATTGAAATAATTTATTTATTTTAAACATTCCGAAACGTGCAAGTATTTATATACTCGCAATATACTTTAATAATTCGTATTTTTTATTACTATACCATACGTATACCAAATGTCCTTAAATGCTTCACAGTAGACATCGCAAATGTACATCATAACTTTGTATGATAATTTTGTATGATTAAATTGACATGAACCTATTTTTTTTGTTCAAATCAACAGTGTGGACGGTAGTGCTTCTCATCGCAACCGGAATGCAACAAGCAACACCTCATATGAGTTCTCGCATGAAATATCGCAAAGCCATGTTTTTGTAGTTCCTGCAACGTAGCTGTAAGAAGCTGCAGCGATGTTATTTACGCGCAATATCCGCTTACAGACATTCCGGTTGTGGTACGTATGAATAGACACTAAGGGCCTACACACACTTATCGATGCGGGATCGACGACGACGCGGCAAGAATAATTTCGTAGCGGACACGAAGCCGTATATATAAGTATAAACTTATTAAGTAGTAACATTTAACAACTAATGGATATTAGGTATTGTACAGAGAGATCTGAATGGTGTAAGTTATATACTTACTAAGGCACATTGTGTGGTTATGTGCACGTATTGGGATTCATTAACGCAATGTGTTCTAATCTTTTTCAATTTTACCATATCGGTTATAACTTACTCGTATTTAAAAAGTTAAAGAAAGGCACGTTAACACAAACTGAAAAGCAATTCCAATCTAGTGTTGAGCTAAAGCAAAGTTCGTAGAAACTTCATTGTCGAGCGTGGATGTAGTTAAATTTGTCTATTTTAACTTTCTATCTTGTCAGCTTAAAGGTAACAAAACTATTCCAGGCAGGGCTTTAAAGCATTCTATTTTAGTTTTCTGTAAAGACTTGAATGAAATTTTCATTTCTTTCCAGGTTTTTGTTCTAAACTGAAATTGCGTATAATCTTTCAATATCAAAGAGAAAATAACTTATAGAAATTCATAAGAAAATAATATATTACATGAAATATAGCTCTACTGATAATAAATTATCTGATAAAATGTTTTCAGGTGACACATTCTTATTACCGTTATTGCTATTGTTTTCTGAGCAAAGATATTGTTTATCTTTACTACTTACTCATTGAAAATAATGTAATTGTTCATTCTGTTAGAATTATAGCCAATTCCTTTATTGGTTCCAATATCACACATAGTTTTCACACGAGATTACTTAAAGGTAGAATTTATGGTAGTTCACTTTTGAAGGTGGTAGAACCCTTTGTGGTTCGATTCCGGCGGCCACCGCCACACCTACTTCTGCCTAATAACAGCAGTGTTAGGCGCTGCTGTGTTCCGTTTTGAAGGGTGTGGTAAGGGCGATATACTTTTCCGAGGCTTTCCAGCTTAGTCCTCAGGGGCAGCGGCGCATTTATGGCTGACCTCAGGTAGGAATATCTAATCCTATCTGGGGTTGATTATAGATGTCCATGGGCGGCAGTAGCCACTTACCATCAGGTGGACTGCATGCTCGTCTGCCACTCCTATATTATATAAAAAAAAAAAAACTTACATGAGGTGATCAAACGTAGCTCGCGTAGCTCACCGTAGCAACATACCTCATCGGTAACAATGCATCTGTGACCGATCTCAGGAAGTACTCCATTCTTATCTGTCTTTCATTGTAGATTAATTGTGTTATTTCATGGGCAGTTGCCACTTACTATTAGGTGGCATGCACCCTCGTTTTCTACTTGAATTATATAAAAAAATGTTAGAATTTCTTACTTCTCTTTGATTTTGCCTATTTCTTTTGACGCAAAAATCTATCAATCACGTAGGAATCCTTATCTGATATCGTTTATTTCTTTGTAGGACAAGAATAGAGCCATTCGTTTTATTCCTTTGAACAAGTTCTCAAAGACGCTTTTGCTAAGTTTTATCGCGATGTTTCGAAGGACGAGAGATTGATGGCCTATACAAAGAACATTGCTTCTGTTGAAATACTATCGAAAACGTCAATCCCCAAACTCCAGTAAATAATGAGCTCATATTTCAAGGTCGTTTTTATAACTATTAGGCTTATGTATAATCGTAATGGTATTCGTCAGTTTGTTGTAATTAATTTCATCTCAACGAATTATCTTGGCTACAAAAGAATAAAGCAAAACATACTCGTAAGTAATGTTAAAAAATATGTCAGGCAAATTAAGAAATCATCTACGTAATTTTTAAATAATGGGTCTTTGGAGCCCTTTGAAAAAGTAAATAAAACGTATCAAAATTGTATGATGTTAAGGAGTTTAGATAATCTATTTGATTGTATTTCAAGAACATGTTTTAAAGCAATATAAATTTCATTTGATGAGTGGTAACTTCAAGATTTTTATAACGACATAAATCTGCTCTTTTGAAATTTAATAGGGTATTTAGCGGACGGCATTGTGAAAATTTAAGGGTCGTAATGAGGGCCCGCAAGAAATTATAAAGGACAGTCCGCGAAGCAATTATTTTAATACGTTTAAATATTCTATGAATCTCGAGAAAATAAAATTTTTTCTGAAGATGAATAAAAACTTGAATGTATTTTTAAAAGGTATAATGGGATATACCTTCTTTTGTAGAACAATTTTGAAAGTAAAAATAGATTCTTTCGATCCTACGTGGTAGGAAGTGTGCATCTGTGTATATTCTCCAAAATAAATGTAATTATCAGATATTTCAGTTAAGTTCAATGTATGTAGGTTTTTTATAATATATAGGAGAAGTAGTTTATAGGAGTAGCAGACGAGCATGCAGAACATGGACATTTATTATCAACCCCAGGTAAGATGAGATTCCTACTTGAAGTTTGAAGTCGACCACAAATGCGCTGTTACCCCTATAGACTAAGTTAAAATGAAAGCATAAATGGAAAAACAGCAGCACTTAACACCGTTGTTATTAGATAGAAATGGTTGTGGTGGTGGTGTCACCTAAGTCGAATCACAGAGGGCTCTACCAGCTTCCATTTATAACATTCCAAAACCAAGTACTTAAGTATAAAAGTTTCCATTGAAACCTTATCGGTTTCGTTCTGATATATGTAAAGTTAAAACCCTTCATAATATATTCGGTGTTGATCAAAGCGTCATACCCTTTTATATAAAGAGCAGAACCCAATATCGCTTAAAATCGTGGATCCGTCTCCAGTAAGTGGCTTGCCGTCGGCAACGATCGTCGGTTATCACAAACTGTATTATGTAAAGTACCCGACGAAGTTTCTTAGCGATGAGGATACTCAAAATGATATTCTTCGGAGAAATGTCATCAATACTTCGCTAAGGATGAACTTTATTTAATGTTGTTCTAATATTGTTTTATGTGAATGTATGTTTAATTACTACTTGTACGGGTATGTCCTTACTTGCGTAGTCGCGCGTGAGCAGGCACGTATAAATACGTGTGAAGGTATAGTCCGCGCCAAACTGCTAGTCCGCTCTGAAGTTGTTGCGAGCACGTGTAGTGCACAAGTTATTATGGCGACGCGATAGATTTCTATATTCAGAGCGGACTAGCAGTTTTACGCAGACTACACATAAGTGGATATATGCCAAATTGTTCTAAGTGTCTGTAGTCCTAGAATTATGTCATCTTATGGCAAAACATCTAGTTCATTACCTTGTAAAGGTTTTATGTCACTGAACTCCTCCTAAACGACTGGACTGATTTTGATGAAATTTGTTGTGTGTGTTCAAGGGGACTTGAGAATGGTTTAGATTCATATTTTAGTCCGTGGGAAAAGGTTTTTTCTGCATGAGTCCACGAAGGTGTCTGAGTTGGTACAACTATTTTTCGACAGTGGCGCAAATTTTCAGTTATACGTATGTCATGTTACTTTTATTAAAACGCGGGCGCAGCCGCGGGCACTACTAGTGTAATATATTTTTTTATTCTAAAACAGGCTTTTAAAACATTCAAAATTATATTTTGCTTCTACATATTTATATAAGTTATTAAAAATAAGTTATCCGAATTTTAGCTACCAAAGGTCGAAAAATCATAATATCTAGTAAGAAGAAATTGTCTAATTTCTATCTTTAGTAGGCGAAACACTGGATAGATTGATTATTACTCAGGGGCATTAAGCTCTTTGGTTTTTAATTCTAACTTAATTATTAGGAAAACAGATTGAAAAGTGATGAAAATTGTTTTGTTTAAAAGTCAATTATATGTATTTGCGCAGTAAATTTAATTTTACAATTGTCCTTTCAGTACGATTGTTCAAGAAGTCCATTGTTTGTCCTAAGTAGATTTTGTACTTTAATGGGAAACAATGTTAGTTTAAATATAAGATATAAAGTGGCTATTAGCGGTTGTCAACTTAGTATATTTTTACCATGCTTTTATTAGCTTGGGTTGTATCTAAGTATGTGTGTATGTACGTAACGGAATCTATGAACTCTATTTTTACCCACTTTAAACGATCCGATTAATTAAAAAATTTAAACAATTATCACGAACCGATGACATACACGATTTTAATAATTTTATCCCATCCTTCTCATCAGGATCATCAGGAATCAGGATTAACGATTTTCCTTGTGCGATTTTAGCGTGGTTTTTAGTTTTTAAACTATAATTTATTTTGCGAAATAGATGTAGCCCTCTGTATTCCACCTGATATTAGAAGTAGTAAAAAAATAGCCTTTTGTGCCCACTTATGTCACATTCGTTTTTGGAGTTAGCTACGTCCTGTGTGCTCAAAAACTTTGAAACCAAAAGCTTAGTACGCGACCAATAAAGAGTGTGCACTAATTCGACACTAAATTAGTAATAATAAAGGGTTAGCCTATCTTATTTTACTAAATCTGTAGATCTACGGACGTTTTAGTTTGATTTATACCAGTCGTATGGTAAAGACTGGTCTAGTTAGTGAATTGGGAGCTTAATTACCAATTGCGCTCAAAGTGAGCGTGGTTAAATGAGGATTACGGCGAGCTAGTGGTACTCAACATTTAGTAGTTTGTGTTGACTTAAATTTTTATTATACGAAGTAGGTTATTGGTATGAAAATAAACCGACAATAAATAGTTATAGTCATGCAATTTGGCTAGGCTTCGCTTTTAATATCCAAAACTATCTCAATTCGTAAATCTAGACTGGTTTTAATTTTGAAGTCTGCTGTAAGACTGCAATTGTTGCACTACCGTTTTAAAATACGTAAAAAAGGGTACGTCAAACATAAACACTATTTTGGGGGAGGTAGCAATTAATTTTGAGCTTGTTTAACATAACACACTTAACTTTTGTTCTATTTGACGGTAGTTGTAAATATGTGTCCGTATCCGTTCAACATCAGTTTGTTACTTTATTTATGTACTATTAATTTTTATATACTACATTTATTACTTCATAGCTTTTTATTTTTTGTTCGTGTTTAGTTTAAGTAGTTCAAGTTTATAAAAAGTGTTAGGACTTGAAGAGTCTAACACAGCCATTAGATGATGTAATGAATGTAAGGAGCATCGATCGCTGTATTTGAAACAGCTGAACCACTAAAGTTTCAATATTTTAGACCACTATGCGGCTTATTAACCGACTTCAAATAGGAGGTGGTTATCAATTCGGCCGGTATCTTTTTTTTTTTTTTTTATGTATGTACACGAATTACTCCGCCGTTAGTGGACCGATTTTAATAATTCTTTTTGTATTGTGTAGAGGAGAGCTGGAAGTTGGTCTCATTTAAATATGGTTAGGATCCATCGATGGGTTCTGGAGAAAATGAGGGGAACTCCTCCACCCATGTAAATATAACAGCCATAACTTCGCCGTTTATGAACCTATTTTAATGCCTTTAATTTCGTGTGTGTACAATAGCTACAAGTTGGTCCCATTTAAATATGATGAGGATCAGAGTGGGTTCTGGGAGTCAAAATATGTAACTCCTCAACCGATGGGAATAATTGAGTTGTGTTTGAAGATATTTGGTGTAGGTTCTAATGAAATTACAAAGCCAATTCATCATTGACTACTTAAGGGTCTGATAATGTGTCTCGGAGTCAAAATATGTAACTCCTCAACCGATGGGAATAATTGAGTTGTGTTTGAAGATATTTGGTATAGGTTCTAATGAAATTACAAAGCCAGTTCATCATTGACTATTTAAGGGTCTGATAATGTGGCTCGGAGACAAAATATGTAACTCCTCAACCGATGGGAATATTTGAGTTGTATTTGAAGATATTTGGAGTAGGTTCTAATGAAATTGCAAATCCAGTTCATCATTGACATAGTTAGGTTAGGTTGGAACATATATGACAATATAAAACTAAGCGAGCAGGGCGCGGCAGCGCCCTGCGAGCAGGCGGTTCCAATCAATGTAAACTCAGACCTTACCTTCATTCATGATCACGTTTATACAATTTTATGTATGTTATCACTAAAAAGTGTGAAAAAAAATTCGGCGCTCATATTAGACACGCTGTTTACATCGTTATCCTACGAAATATATTGAGCGCCGACTTCAGAAATATGTACTAAACCAACATTTATTTGAATTATTTTTTACTTTGTAGTGACATAGAAGTCGGTTGTATTTTTTTGTTATTTTTTTTTTTAATTACATCAATAAAACATATAACATCTCACGTCACCTTGTAATTTAAATCAAATATCGGGAGAGCAATATTCTCATTAACTTCTCGTCCCGAACAAGAATTCAGTTCATTAACAGAAACTTCATCATATTAAATGAGTTGGTTCAACGCGTGCCAAGATATTGAAACTTATGCAACGATAAGATAAGACATATTGGCAGATTAAAGTTCGATCGTAGGCAATATTTGGAATAGATTTAGATATAAACTTCTGATAAATATGTTTAAAGATTAATTATAAGTATAATGTGTAATATTTTGTAGTTGTGAATTGTATTATTATATTCATTTTTCAACTTCAATTAATAGACTGAAAATGTCACTAAAAAATGTCTTTAAAAGTCTAGCCACAAAAATCTTCAGTGTTGGAGGAGTTGTAACAGCACGAAGATTTGAACAGATCTGCACAGGTTATTTACCAGATCCTTCCTGCAGCGGAAATACGTGAATATTGAAGGCTAAGATTTCTTCAGCTATTTCAAGAAACTTTAAATATTAGTGTATATTTTAGAATAAGACAATAAATCCCGCGTTTCAAATTACATAACGTATTTGCATAAAATTTTATAATGTTATTGTTTTTGATGTCATCGTAAAATCCATTGTAAATATTAGAAAAATACTTTCAGACTTCACATTAATTTCTGATTTTATTCACATTAATTTTATTTTTTTCTTATTATAATTTGTATATAGTATATACTATAACTTATAGGTAAGCCAAAAATAGTAAGCAACGTAGTTGTGCGCGTATAATAATACAATATCCAATTGGTTATTGTGTCTGTACCACTTTGTGTCTTTCGATATAAAATATTGCAATTTTGTTACTGTCTGATACGAGGTAAGAATCGTGCTCAAGGGAGCACCTATGGCGAGACTCCAAACGACTTCATCACCCATGAAATATCTACCCCTGGAATCTTGTGCATAAAATTATGTGTTTTACTGACTCTGTAAGATATTTGTAATATTCCTAAAGAATTGTAGGTGTATTTTTCAAATCAAATCAAATTTTAAAATATGAAAGTTTTTATTTGGTATTATATATTGTACTTATTTTATCTGTCTTTCTGTGGACGCTTTTTCTGTAGATTTAAACACAGGTCCTAAGTAAATTAAAAAAATCAACAGCAATGAGGGGATCAGGGTAAGATTCTAATGTATTCGACTACTTTAATACTTTAAGAAACGTTCGTGTGAACATTTCTGTGGCGTAAAAGCCTGTAATTCCATCACACAATTCTACGTCGCCTTCGGCAGTTAACGTTGCCTTACGTAATGATTTAGAAACCAACCTTTATAGCCCATCAACTCTTTATATTCTTAACATCTCTGAGTTTCTTACATCATTATTATCAATTAACTCCTTAGCGGTCTAAGTAAAAATTAAATGAATTCTAGTAAAATTAGAAATAATTAATTCGTTTGCAGAAGGATGATATCAAACAATACTTATTACAATTTTTACCTGAATCTTAATTAAGTTTTTAAAATTATTTACCTCAAATATTTTCAGCAGTTTTCTGATAAAGATTTTATATTAGGTACACATTTAGTTCATAGAAATGTCTTATTTATGATCTGTAAATTCGATTATGTTAGTAGTAAGACTTTGTCTGAAGAAATATTTTTGCAACTATCGGGCAAACGGATGTTACCTTAGCCTTCATACTTTTTAAATGAGATTCTAAGCATGTAAATTATTTCTACACAAGCCTCTACTTTAATCCGTAAGTTATGGCGAAATAAAAAGACAAAAACGTAGTAGCAGATAATACACATTTTATTTAATTACAAGCCCACGTACAGAAGTGACAAGGGTCTGTAAAGGGTGGCACGTGCCGCATTAAAATGACTCTCTGCGGCAGTACACTTCACGCTATTGTGTGACGTCATGGTACAGCCAAGAGTTATGATGCCAGTACAGTACATTATGGTTTGATGGGGGAGCTATGGACCTAAGTACTTGTACTAAAGATGATATGGTAGCTCTTATTGTTCCAATTGATTCTATAGTCAGTACACCGTAAGGGGGTTAGTAGGAACTGTGCCGAGACGAAAAATATTGTTAGAAAAAAGTAAATTTTTTTTGTTAAAATATTACGATCTCACCATCATCTTTGCGGCTCACTAGTCTTGTTGTTGCATATAATATGTGTTAAAACTGTTATTTAATTTATTATTGTGGATTTCACTTTGAAATAGAGTTTCATTACATTGCTGTCACTGTCACATTACTGACTGTCACAACTATTTATGGCGTGTAGCAGTTTAACAGACCTATATTTGTTTTAGTAGTTCTTTCTTTTTGGTGGGAAGGTGCCGGCTGATTTACACATGTGGTAAAAATCTTAGACCTCACGAGTGGCAACTCATCTGTCATCGGCGCCTGGTAGAACTTCTGTTCTACATGGAACTGGTTACAGATCTGTATGGGTGGCCACTGCCACTTACTACCAAATGGGCTGCAAGCGTTTACTATTTCAGTCATAACGCAAATACATACAGGTTATATGTATGCATGATAGATTTGTTTTCATAAGCATGTGAAGTTATCGAGTTATCAACTTGGATCCGATCAGCGTGGTCTATGTTAAACCTTTTTCATCTAGCAAGGAAAAGTTTTGATTTCAATAAAAAAGTCACAAACGAAAATAGAAGAGTATATTCTACGAATAAACTTATACGAGAATTTTATATTTGAGAATAATTATTCAGGATCGGTTTCGTACTACATCTGTGAATTCGTGTGCTATTTTTGTACGTTCGCCAATTTTAGGTTTTGTTTTTGTTTACTTTTGCTATAAATTTGTAAAAACATTCCAGGATGGAATATTCTGTCTGAATTTATTTGAAGAGAATTTGTCTGAATATTAAATAAGGAACTAATATTCGGAATTAGTGATATTGAATTTAATTTAGTTTTTACCCGACTGCGATTGTATGAGCGAGGGTAATGTTCTTCAAGCGTATGGCTCATTCTTTGACGCCCTCTAGCCAAAATGGCCTGACGGATTTTTAAATTTTATCAGGACTTGTTTGATTTGTACTCGTACTCGTAATTGCCGGAGGAACATAAGCCATATTTTTAAGCAGTCGGGTTTTCAACATAATTTTCTGTCGATTTCTTTATGGATTTTTGGATTATTTTGTGTATCTTAGTTTTTTATATTTTTTGACAAGTTCCTATACAAATCACATATAAATGTAACACAATAGTAGATGAAAACCGAAATTTCGAAGCTGCGAATTGTTAGTACATTTTGAAGTTCGCACGTGTCGTACTAAAATGGTAGGCACATATTCCCGTGGCATTACATTACGCGCTCTATATTCCTAGAAGACCATTGTGACACCGGTTCAATGGGTTTTAATAACCGTCTGATTCCAAATGCCTTTACCAATGTAAATCCTCCTTATACGTGTATTGAATGTTAGAACAATTTGAGTTTTCAAGGGGTTTAATACAAATAGCGTAAGCCGATTATATAATATGTTTGTCAAACAATTTGAAAGTGTTAATGTGAAGCGGGAACGTGTTTGTAAGAAAATGTTGATAATACACACTGTTCGTTGCAACTTTGTCTTTAGAGTAAACACTGCGTTATCAATATCAGGATGGACTGACCTTTTTGGATTTGGCGAAATGAATCTGTTTCTTCATGATGGAGTGCATAGCCCCTTGCAATTTCTATTATATATCTAAATAATGCAGCGAGCAGCGACCATAAACAACCGTTCGTGCGCTGCCTATTTAAATATATTAGATGAGCGTATTAAAATTTTACGGCGTTCTGCGGCAGTAAACCAGCGTCGCACATTTCCAACGATGCCATAGTAAAACCGGTTAAATCTGGTTTGAGTCAGATATTCCGGTTTTCATTACTATAGAACTTCATACTTTTATGATACGACTCTCTTTACGATATCTCTCATGATGCGATAGAAACGACATAAAAATATGTCGATATTAAAAAATTAAATCTTTTATAGCGTTTTTACGCTTTCGTCATAAAAAACATAATAAGAATAAATAAATAACTATAAAAATGATATGAAATATGGATAGAAACATTTAATATTTTGACAAAATAATTTTAGTTAATACTACTTAATATAATTATTTTTACTTCCTCCTTAGATTTTAAAATAACCTATTAAAATCGTTTTATATTATCGTTTTGTATTAAAGTCGTTTGATAACGGCGTAAACAGCGTGTCCAATATGAGCGCCGACTTCAGAAATATGTACTAAACCAACATTTATTTCAATTATTTTTTACTTTGTAGTGACATAGAAGTCGGTTTTATTTTTTGTTAAAATATTTTTTTTTTCACCCTTTTTAGTGATGGTATGCTAACGTTTGTATTAATATTATGTAAAATTGTATAAAGGTGATCATGAATAAAGGTAAGGTCTGAATTCATACGGATTGGACCCACCCGCTCGCAGGGCGCTACCGCGCCCTTCTCGCTTAGTTTTACATTGTCTTATATGTTCCAACCTAACCTAACCAATTCAATACGAAACACTATAGGCGAAACACGATAGTATCTCATATAGGATACTACATTATTGGCTAGGTTAGGTAGGAACAGAAAAGTAAATAAATCAAACTAGGTGGTAAAACTCTGCGAGTGAGTCGGTCCAATTTACCTTAATTCAATAGTTAAGAAAAACTACAACGTATTCATTAATCATATTTTATATTTGTAAGAAGTAATTGTCAAGTTACTGTGGTTTAAGCCAGCAGTGTCCATGAGTCACTAGAATTGAAGACTTGAAGGTCCAAGTTATCAGGGTTAAGACCTTGAAGGTCAAAATTTTCATCCTATGTGTCTACTTAGTGACGTTAATACATATATGAAAGCACAAAATGGCTAACTCCTATGGTTTAGCTTGGAAGCACACCAGCATTATCAGAGTGAAAGAGTTGAAGGTCATTTTTTTACATTACATTACATTTATCTGCGTGATAGTTATATGTGTGAAAGCACTAAATGGCTTATTTATGTGGTTTAGGCTGGAGGTACCTCTGCATCATCAGATCTAAGGAGTTGAAGGTCAAATTTTTCATCATATACCTCTGTCTAGCTACTTCATTACAACAAATGTCTAATCTATATACTTTACATGGGAGGCACCTCTGCATCATCAGGATTGAGGAATTGAAGGTCATATCTTCCATCATATGTCTCTACTCAAAGACCTTATCATATATTCGTAAGCTCCAAATGCCTAAGTTGTATGGTTAAGGCAGGAGGCACTTCTGCATTATCAGAGTTGAAGAGTTGAAGGTCAAATTTTCCATCATATATCTCTACCTATCAACCTTATTGAATATTCATAAGCATCAAATGCCTAACTTGTATGGTTGAGGCAGGAGGCACCTCTGCATTATCAGAGTTGAAGAGTAGAAGGTCAAATTTTCCATCATATATCTCAACTTATCGACTTTATTAAATATCCATAAGTTCCAAATGCCTAACTTATATGGTTGAGGCAGGAGGCACTTCTGCATTACCAGGGTTGAAGAGTTGAAGGTCAAATTTTCCATCATATCATGATAACCTAGACACTCAATGTTCATTTTAAGTTTCATGAGAATTGAGTGGGCAGAAGGTAAGTTGTCATAAAATATGTAAAAAGCAGGGGTAGTGGTGATGAGTTCCACCCCATAACTTAAATTCTAATCATCAGAGCGTACTAATGTTAAGGTAGGAAAGTACCGCAACGAAACACCCTTTCATATGAAAAAAATAAAATTGAAATTGGTTAAGAAATACTCGACTTATTCAAGTTTATATGAAATCGGGTTTTTCCAATTTTCCGGGAAAACTGGCGGAAATTTTCAAATTTCCTCGAAATGGGACCCCCTGTGAAACTAGCCGCATACAATGGTGTATGAATCATGTCGATCGGTCGCGGCATCGCGAAAAAATCGCCGAACAAACATAAAAAAAAAAAAAAAAAAAATATATACGGTCGAATTGAGTAACCTCCTCCTTTTTTGAAGTCGGTTAAAAAAATGATATGAAATATGGATAGAAACATTTAATATTTTGACAAAATAATTTTAGTTAATACTACTTAATATAATTATTTTTACTTCCTCCTTAGATTTTAAAATAACCTATTAAAATCTTGACTTAAAATTCCGAACTTAAAATATTAAACAGAAAATCCCCACCAAGATTGTAGGCAAAAAACGGAATATTTTCTCATTCCTGTAACAATGTAGTGGCCCGCGGCAGGGTATTGTTGATGCTGAAAAAATAATTATTGGAGTCCCGAGAGACTGCGCAGCCACGTCCTAAGTAGAGCTGCCATGTATTTACTCTTCAAGAGGATATATATTTATTCACATAACCGAAAAAGGAGTGAGGAAACGTTACATGTACGCCTAAAGGAGATATGATTTAAACGTGAACCAACTTATGTATTCATACATTGTGCTAGAAATGCTGAATAAAATGCTCTAAATGTACGTAATTGTACACAAAAGTCTTTCCGATCTTGCCAAAGAAAATGAGGCGCAGGAACTAATTTCCGAAACTTCTTAGTCGCTTATGTATAAATTGTGTTGTATGGCCACATGGATAGTTCCAGCTTAAAACATAGATTTTTTTTATACTATATGTAAGTGTCGCTATTTTCATTTTTTTTGTGATAGGGTAATTAATATCTGCACAGGCAGGTTTGTTGTTTTTTTTTCATTTTTTTTTAATAGAACTATTTTATACATAGTATTCAATTTTGTAATAATAAACATGGCCGCTCTGTGCATTGAACAAGATTGATTTTTAAGTTTTACAAAAGAAAAAAATGTTAAGTAACGTAGGGTAAAAATCAAATATAAATATTTTAATTTTTTTTAATTTAATTGAAATCTATTTATATAAAATCTCTTCTGCAAATAAATAAATCAGCAAAAAAATGTTGTCGAAAGAAAAGTCGTGCAAGATAAATTTGCCGCCCATAAAATCTGCCGCCCTAGGCTCCAGCCTACCCAGCCTTAATGGTTGGTGGCCTTAAATGGTTGGCCTTAATGATGGTTAATCCTCCTCTGTGTGACCTCGATGTTTAAATCGAGTATTTGTAACTCGTTATCCCTAATTTCATGTTAAAAAGTTAACTAACAATATATTTAATTTAATGAAGTTCCCATTCAATCTCTAACATTAATATTTCATTGTTGAAGTTTCTTTCCACTCTTTAACAACGCATTTCTGATATTGCAATATCTATAGACGACGATGACCATTGTACCGTAGCTATCAAATGGTTTCTTTTATCTTTCCGCTAAGAATAATAATGAAAATGCATTTTGCATCAGCAATATTGCAGTAAATATTCGTATTTCTTATTCATAAAATTATTATTAATTCTAACTTCGATTATTATTGCATCTAAAAATTTTATTTCTCTACACATAATTTAAAGTTACACGTGCTTAGGTACGTGCTTGGGTTTTAGTCAATCGTGTTATGAGCTTGTGTTAGTGATCGATTGGCGACCAGACTTTGATGCTGAACTGACGATGCAAACAAATTATAGTGTTCGAACAGTACGTGCATAATTAATGCAATTATGATTCAGTGACTAGAAGTGCTGTGTTGGATTGAACATCAAAGCTATGATGAGTCAGTCAGGCATGGAGCAACAGCGTGGAAAGTCAACATTTGTCTCCCAGACGCGCATTTCATTTTTGCATGAAATCGAAGTACAACTAATTCAGAAGGCTATAAGTAGTACAAACAAGGGAGAATGTAGCTTATCTGTTAAGTGATAGTTCAGATATAATAATTGATAATGATAATGAGTACTCTCATCTGAGTTCGACCACGGAAGTGCTGGGGCCCCGTAGGAGTAAGTTGGAACGCGTCACATTAGTATCTCTGCTATCATGCGGAATATGTTAAGTTGAAGAACATTAGTAGTTACAGTAAGTGACATGCACTAATTCGGGTTTAAGTTATGTATAGTCCGATTCATAATTAGGTGTCCAAAATGTAAACAAAGGTGTTGACCTATCAAGAAAATATGTGTCAAATGGCGGTTTCTTATTTTTGACAATATTAAATTAATACATCAATAATAAAATAATAATCTAAATAAATTATAATCAATTCACATTTTCCAATATTTATATTAACTCAATTTAATTTCATACAGTAATAATAATAAAAAACAAGATTTATGAGAGAAAATTAAATTGTGATAATGGTCACACAATCGGCATCCAACACATTTTTTGTGCCGCCATTTTTAAGTTTCTTAGTTGATATTATTCATTTTGTGATCGTGATCGAACTCGATTTTTTTCTAGTTTTCTTAGCGCGTTTTTTTTTTATTGTGTGCAGTGTTTACGTATTTGTTTTATGTTGAATTTTGTGAATTTTTCGTTTCTTGTTAATTTGTTAAGGTTTGCAATACCTGTAATCGAATTTTGACAATGACATTTTGGACACCTAATTATGAATCAGACTATAGGTACATAATCCTTTGAGATGAACCACTTAAGAAGATGACGTCTCAAAGAACAGTATTAAGGTAGCTTTGCTAATAAGAAATGCAGTAATTAGGTTATAAGGCGAAAAATAATTAAACTGGGCTCCGTACTGTTCCTAGCTAACTAATTGAAATATTTTCGCTTGAGAGCATACCGAGGAAACGAGACCGCAAGGGTAAACAATGAATCAACAAAACAAAGAGAGTTAAGTCATCTAGGGAAGATAAATGATTTGGCTGAAAGAATTTCAGGATGCCTGTCTCACTGATGCTCCACCCCCACTATAGTGTCAGATACAGAACTGCCAAATTTTAGCTCATAAACATTGAACTAGAAAGAAAGAAAGGAAATATTTTATTCAGGAAAATTGAAACACAGTAAAATTACTACAATAGTACTAGTACTAGAGGCCTGTCTTTACAGACAAAATTATTATGATACTTCGAGTTTCGAGTTTCGGAATTGAAATTGTACTGCTAATCGTAAACTGGTAAATAGTTTCTTACTTTAACGGAGTAATGTCGTTTAAAGAAGTTTCTGTTTATCATCAATATTTTATTGCCGCACTGTGGGGCAAAGGTCAGAATAAAAAAGTAAGTATGTCGTCTGAAAGTAAAAATATATTTACTCCATTATTAAAATTTATATGGCACCGTGATTAAGTTGTGAATTTATATTGCATTTTTGAAGGTGGCAGAATCCTTTGTGGTTCGACTCCGGCGGCACCACCTATTTCTATCTAATAACAACAGTGTTAGGCACTGCTGTGTTCCGATTTGAAGGGTGTGGTAAGGGAGACAGACTTTTCCAAGGCGTTCCAGCTTAGTCCTTAGGGGTAGCGGCGCACTCCGGTTGTGTTCCGTTGGAGATTCCGGAGTTCTCCACGAAACGCTGAGGACGGCCACCGGGGGGGTTTTAGTGCGTTAAAAATTCCACGTCGGGTAACTTTTGAAGGTTTCCCCCTCGTCAACAAAAAAAAAAAAAAAAGGGGTAGCGGCGCATCTGTGGCCGACCTCCGGTAGGAATATCATATCCTATCTGGGGTTGATTACAGATGTCCATGGGCAGCAGTAGCCACCATCTGGTGGACTGCATGCTCGTCTGCTACTCTTATATTAAATATACAAAAAATGCGTTATTAATTTTCAAATTATAAACATACGTCATATATTTTCTAGCACTATAGTGCTGATCGACCCTTTCAAATAGTCCGTAATTGGAGGACGTTAGGTGCGGAAACTTTTCTTTTCCTAACAAGTTACTTAATATCTACTAATAACCAAATTGAATTATATTATTCGCCAATATTATTACTATATGTTCCTAATTCCCTAAAACCCGCGCAGCTCTGTGGTACTTTGATTTTCGATCATGGAGTTCTTAGTCATGAATTTAAATTTCTGTTTCAAGGCGAACGTTAGTTTACTTTAAAACGGGAACAGTGAGGGATATATCATGGGTATCGCACGTCTCAAAAGATGGCATTCTCTCCGTTGCTTTTTATCTTATGAAATAGACATATAAATAATCAGAAAATAGTGTTAAGTGCCAATATTTATCATTGACTTCATAACCCAATGTGCAATGGTAATAAAGTCTGAAAATAGAACATGGGGCTTACTAAAGTTTAATGAGAGAATTTTCAAGAAAATGTGGAACTCTTTCTACATAAATGTTGCTTTATATACAGCAATACTTATATACTATATACTACACATATACACTAATTTACTACAATATTTACATTAGATCAAAATAGGCGTAACACTCCTGCAATAAAAAGATAAAGACTTGACGATACTAACTTTTTCAAAAATATTCTTTAGAAGTAAAAGAACTTACTGTTTTTGTTAGTTATAAAGTTTTTATTTTACTTTATAACAATTTTGTTATAAAGTAAAATAAAAGAAAGTACTAAAAAATACAAGACTGGATATGCACATTTAAAGCCATAGCTACGGAGTACTTTTCAGTGGTTTTATGAGGAAAGAACATTCCCACTGGGGTTAAATTGTTGGTCCGACAATCTCGAGAAAAAGGATAAGTCCTCAAGACATTAGGCGGTGCAGAAAGGTTAACGGAAAATCTGTTTTTCTCTGGCCAGAGCGGAGATTGCCACTTCCTGTCCAATAGCTTACTATACATAAAACATGTTCTAGCAAATCTTGCGTGTTTTATATAGATACGCGTGCGAAATATTTACTTTTACGTTGTGTCTTCATACTTGTATGTTAGTTTGAATAATAGGGATTGATAGTAGCTAGTTAAAATGTTGAGAACTTCGTCAGAAGAAAAGTTTTTAATGAACGATAATCAAGAAGATTATCGCTTTTTTCTAATGTTTTTATAAGGCTTAAAACACTTTTATTTTTAACTTAATTTGCATAAATATAGTGCCATACAACTTATTTTTATAATGCATACTTAAATATTGAATATAATTCCACATGTAAAGTTATTTTTAAAATGACCGCATTTTAAAAATGCATAATATTCCGATTATTTCTAATCTTCTGTACAAACCAGCTCGTTTTACTTGATCCAAAAGTCAGGGAGTCAACGTAACAAATGTAATAAAAAGACCACAAAGGAATTGCATCTCCTTTATAACATTCAATCGAATAGAATTTTATATCAGTCGGGACTCGGAGTTACCTACGGTTCAATTTGAAACCGTTTTAGGTAGTACATATAAGTACATATAATTTATTTACGATTATGAATCGGGTACTCGTATACATATATATAGTACCTAGGTATTGTTCGTGCCAAACTGCTAGTCCGGTCTGAAGTTGTTGCGAGAGGTGTAGTCATAGAATTTGCTATGGCGACGCGACTCATTTCTGTATTCAGTAGCAGTTTCGCGCGGACTATTTCATATGTTCATCATTTTTGTATATTTATCTATTGTATTAATATAATTAATGTATTAATGTTTCCGAAATAAAATATATTTATTTAGCATTATTTATTAGTCTCCATTTAATAACGTGGTGATAACGTGGTGATACGTTGCTTATTTATTAACGTAATAATAGGTACTACTCTATCTATAAAATATTTACAACTCTATCCGTAAAATCAGGCTAATGCTGATTAAAGACCGGACACATTTTGATTATTGAATGGGATCTGAATAGGTTAAAACACCTTTGAGCCGCAATGCCTTTGGGAGAGCACGATCACTTGTCATCCTCAAATTGCAATGAGGTCAGTCTAAGACCATTCAAGGCTTTACTGGGAATTTCTAAGTGGGAGGAAATTCAAACGTTCAATGTTATTTTCACGAGGGAATTAATGTTTCATATAATGAAGTACGCAAGCCACGATCGTGTTGGAATATAAACATAAAATGTATTGCTTAGAATAAGCATTTATCAAATATTTAGTCCCTTGAGGATATCTTTTTAAAATGCTTTCTTAGTACTTCAGATACGAATAATTCTTCTAGACTAGATTTTATATTAAACACGCACAATGATAATTACCTGTCAGTCAGGGAGTTTTATCAAGTAGAAGAAGGTACTTCTAATCAATATAATTAATTGGAAAACAAGTATTAATTCAAAAAAATCTTAATAACAAAACGTTTTCAAATGTATGTGAAGTCTACCAATTCGTACTTCGCCAGCGCGGTGGACTATGGCCTAATCCTTTTCATTCTCAGAAGAGACCCGTGCCGAGCAGTAACAGTAATGGGTTGATGATGATGATGAATTCAAAATTACTTCCAAAGAGCACAAACTAAAACATAGAAGAGGATAGAGCGAGGAGACTAAAGTAAATTGTTAAACAGAAAACGAAAAAGACAATAGAAGAATGAAAAGTACTGGACCATTAATATTGTTGAACAAGACCTGTGGCATTACGTATGTAAGGAGCATCTGAAACATGGCTCGCCTCACGTTCGCGGTACACAAGCAACTTGTAGGAGCTTTAAATATATATGAGTCTGAACGCTACTGCTGCCATTAATCCCAATGTTTGTGGGACATCTCGAGGTTAGGATATTTAAGGTACTTGCTAAATTAAAACTGTTATAGCTTTAATTGATTTTAAGGGGAAATGAGTTACAACGAGTACACTGTGTAACATTACACCTATTTAGATTATTATTAATAATTCTGTCTATCAATTTCTGTTGAACTGTACGATGGGGTAGTAGATTTTTCTGCTAATGAGAGGAATTAGAAGTAGCATAGTAGCCATTATTACAAATAGCTAACTATAGTGTTCAATAACCATAATGCTTATTCTATTATAAATTTCTGAAAAGTTACGCTAAGAACATACTTATCTAAAAGCCCCAATAAAATGGCGATGCAAATATCATGTATCTCCAGTGTTATAATAATAATAATCTTTATTGTATCCAGAAAATAGCCATTAGGTGTGTTAAAGATGGGATGAATTAAAAGAATAGGGAGGATGTAAATAAACAATAGTTGTAAAATTACAATGCAATGTAACAACATTAACAATACACAACCTTTATTAATCTTATTTAAAATTAGTTTTTGCCCGCGGCTTCGCCCGCGTTTATAAGAAAATAATATAACATACTAACATACATAAAACCGAAAAATCGTACCTTCAACTTTGCTAAAGATCATCACTTGATCAAATGCATAGTTTACGATTCAATCCTTACTAATATCGAATAAAATAATCGATTTTTTGAGTCCAAAAGATCGATTCTCCGATTAATCGTTCTTAGATCGCCATCCCTAGTTCCCTTGGGATTTTTGGGATAAACCTATCCTATGTCCTTTCTCGGGCCTCAGACTATCTTTGTACACAATTTCATTAAAATCGGTTCAGTGGTTTAGGCGTGAAGAAGAGATAACCAGACAGACAGACAGACAGAATTACTTTCGGATTTATAATATTAGTAAGGATCAGTGTTTTGTGTTGTAGAGCTACCCTATAGTAGAGCCCCCGAGAATGTTTACAGCGCGCCTGACAAAGCTCGACAACACCTAATTTAGCGGCGGATGTTCATTGGGATTAGTTGCCTTGCTTTTTTCTTCACCACTGGCTTATGTCCAGCTTAAAGGTCTTGTATTCTCTTAAAACACGCTCTCAATTGATATAAGATATCAAGCTTTAAGTTCGGTCAATCACTCATTTATTTGATGAATTGACGTTAAAGTTTAGTGCTACCAAGTGTTTATTTATAATAAATATCTTGATTATACTTTTGGTATATTTAATCTTATTATTCAGCATGGTGATTGCACGCTGGAATTGTACCGGTAATACTTCTTTAGGATTTGTTTTTTTAGTTTTTTGGGTAACCTAAATATGAGCCTAACCATAGCTTTCATATGTTTCAACAATTTAACACTTCCTCAATGATAATTAAAACAACTGTTTTAAATGTACCTGTAGCTGTTATTTTCGCTTCAAATGGGCGTACTTCAAATGGGTGTAAATTTTGGTGTACTTTAAAATGTGGGGAGGCTCATATTTATTAAGGTGATTGTACGTGCATGGTTTCTATTCTTGAAACATCATTGACGTGATTATTATTAATAATATTTAAAAATTACTATTTAAAAATAATATTAATGTGTCTTACACAGTACTACACACATATTGGATGACAACATAAAATAATCCATAACTTTTGCTTAGTTTTATCGAAGCTATAAATATTTATATGTATTTATTCATGTCTTCATACACAAACACTCCATAAAGCGTAGCGTTTGCAAATATTAACTAACGCAGGCTTAAGTACTATTAGGTAACTGTCTGTTTGTATTTGTTTGTCTTTTCATATAAAGATATACTTTATATGTTACATAATATGTAAATACTAAAGTTATTTCTAGTTTTTAAGGAAATAAATTAAGTCGTTTTAAGTTTTTTTTAATAGCTTAGCGTAACGTAAATATTAATTTTATCTCGCCTCAAATATTTACCGAGACTCAAAAACACGAATACCGAGCAAAAAAATCATTTGCGTAATGATTACTTACGGCTATTTGAAGACACCAACCTGTACCCTTACCATGAGTTTTCAAAACATCCCACAAATTTACGTTACGTCTACTCAATCCATTATTCTGTTCCGTTTGCTTCAGTAGACTGAGTAAACGTAACAATAAGTAAGTGTTCAAGTATTTTTGTTTGCCTCACATGTTCGCAAAAAAGAGAGACAAAACATAAAGCGCCATTTTGTCAATTTACACATTTAATGTTACGTTACTGACACTATAGTTCTGATACAATCCGCTACGGGCGATGATTGGAATTTGTATAGGAAAATACGTAAACATATTTGTTTACGTATATTTGTCAAAACAGTCATAAGTCATGCCAAAACAGTCACATTTGTCAAAACGTAAAAACTCATGGTAAGGGTACTGAACGCGTAGGTATGTTTCCACGCAATCTGCATAATAGATACCCTGTTCGTGCGCTGAAAAAAGCTCAAAGCAGCGAGAAAACGCAAACATCACTTATCCTGATACGTACACGTTCTATAAGTTCGCTCCTTTACGTTCATCAATGATTCATTGCATACATAAATGAGTAATAACACACGCTTTCAACTTTTCTGAGCGAAGCATCAGCGGAATGCTCTGAATTTATTTGACGACATAAAATGTCAAGAATATTTTTATGTCCCCATTACCAATGTGGCGTATCCTAGCTAGTCCTCGTAAAATGCTTTAAAGAGCTACGTCTTAGGTTCGCTCAGCCTGAGATTAGCCCGATTTGATGGGCTATATTTTTGATACCTATCTCCTAAGATTATATTTTTATTCACGTATTCGGAGTTAGTTTTTAGACCTACCTACAATTTTTTTAAAGCTTTGTCGACAGAAAAGCTTTCGGGGTAGTTTTAAAAGGGCTGTGACGTGACAGAAATGAGAGATTCAAACTAAGCTTATAGTATAGCAACGCAACTATAATTATGCATACGTATAATCGTGACCGCTTTAAAACATGTTTACCGTGAGTAAATAGGTTTAGGTTTAAAGAATGTTATTGTCTAAAGAAATAACAAAATTTCACTTATAAGACAAACTTAAGCTAATACGGTAAAATAACTTCAGTAAGCGTGCTTATAAATACATAATGAGTTACCTTAATTAAATTTAAATACTATCATCATCATCATCATCAACCCATTACTGTCCCACTGCTGGGCACGAGTCTCCTCTCAGAATGAGAAGGATTAGGCCAATTAGGCCACTTATAAATATCCGATTCTGTTGGAGCTGTCCAACGATTTCGTCGACGACTTAGAAGTCGTCAAACTTTGTCAGGTATCATAAAATCGGTGTTAAATAATCAGATTGCTTACTGTCCTTCACCATTAATCTGTAATCGAGTAGTGTGACATACTTGACCCTGATTTGATGATTGATTGTAAGGGACTCGAGCCAGAAATGTATGGAAGAGTTACAGCCATAATGCATAAAACCCGCTCACTGCAAAGTTTGATTGCTCATTCGAACAAATCTTTACACTACAGTCTACATATGTAGCTTATCTCACTTCTTCTCGCAACTTGCGGCAAATGGGCGTACAAATAGCAGCAGTAGTGTTATAAGAAACTTTAGTATTCATCGCGGGTCTGGAAGTTCGCTGGCAGGAAGCCATGTACGTATGACCTTCAGGCAAAGCCAATTCTGACTTATTTTAGTTTCGTTATTGCTTGCCATTATTCTCAACTCAAACGATTGAAAAACTTAGTTGTACCAACTTACGATAATAATGTAGTACTGTCCATAATAGCTTTAGTTACTGACGTAGTAAAAAAATATACTCCTATTATCATAAATCTAAAATTATCAAGGATAAAAGGCTACAAGCTGATTGGGTTAAACAAACGGTTAATCGACTCGGACTTTATGTTAATTAGTACAGAAAACGCGGCACAGATATAAGATTAATAATGTTAGTAGACTTGGTTTTATTTGAGCGCGTATCAAATAATGTTGTGTTACAAATCTGGAATACCATTATTGTCGATACATAACAATTCTTGCCTATTATTGTAAATAAACGATAAATCACCGATTACTGGTACGGTGGTTTACAGGGTGGATTACCAACACTTTATTCGCCATTTCGCATTTTTCTAGTGTGGAGAAGTATGCTTTACGCTTCTCCGAATTATACTACAAGCCCAACAGTAGGGCATGAAGCAGTGGATTTTATACGAAGAACGAGCTTTTGCCCGTGGCTTCGCTCGCGTTACGAAGTAATATTTTCATCCCCTATTTTATCCCCTTGGGGGTAGAAATTATCAAAATCCTTTCTTAGCGGATGCCTACGTCGTAACATCTACCTGCATGCCAAATTTCAGCCCGATCCGTCAAGTGGTTTGGGCTGTGCGTTGATAGATCACTATGTCAGTCAGTCAGTCACCTTTGAGCTATATATACGAAAAAAGAATAAAGGTCTGTGATTTTGCTGCTGCAGCAACATCGCTTTACACACTACTATCAGATGATTCAACTAAGTCGTCGTGGCAGGGTTGACAATATTGACCTGAGATATCCTTATGAAAGTCAGCTGCTAGTGTTCATATACTACAGCTGTTTAACAAACAAAGTAATGAATTCAATCGAAAATTATGAAAGTGATAATCATGAAAGCAAACCAGTAGTATGTAAGTTCAAAATACTCTATATCATTATTTTTAATATGCCACTAAATTATATAACCTCAACGTACAAAAGCCTAAAAGATATTTCTATTACATCAGAGAAGATCCGCTTCGTTGCATAATTCTATCAGGTCTGCCCGATATAGCTTCACGTTTCGATTGGTAGAGACGAATTACATTACGATACGGAACACCTGATGCCCTGCGACTATATTATGCATAATGTGGATAGGAATGGTATTCTGAGACGCTTAAAAATGTGGAGATTTTATACAGGATAAAAATACAACGACAAAAAGACAGAAAGACTTTATACAGATAAAAAAAATCTAAATGTATCCTACATTTAGATTTTTTTTTTATAACATGGAGTAGCAGACGAGCATGCAGTCCACCTGATGGTAAGTGGCTACTGCCGCCCATGGACATCTGTAATCGACTCCAGATAGGTTTCGATATTCGTCCCGGAGGTAGGTCAAAGATGCGCCGCTACCCCTGAGGACTAAGCTGGAACGCTTCGGAAGAGTATGTCTCCCTTACCACACCCTTCAAACCAGAACACAGCTGCGCTTAACTGTTACTGCTGCTATAAGGCAGAAATAGGTGTGGCGGTTGTGCCGCCGGAGTCGAACCACAAAGGATTCTGCCACATTCTAAAAATTTCAAGCGTTGAAAGAAAAAGCAGTAACGTTTTTTGTAATGCGGTAAAACTCTTTGTGGATCGAATTCTGTAGGATATGTTTGAAGAATTAGTAGTAAAAGTTTTCAAAAGGGGCTGTATCGTACGTGATTCGAATGTTGCGCCGCCACAAACACACTTGCACGAAACATTCCAACTTTGTTCTCAAATGCAGCATCGTATTTGTCGATTTAAGATAAGACTTTTACCTATTTGTTTGAACCCTAAACTTCTTAAAGTATGAAATCTACCAAAAATACATTTGCCAGCATCCTAAAATATGACTTAAACACTTATTTTTGACCTATGCCAAGCAATTGACTAGTAGGAACTCAGTTCATAAAATTTGAAACCAAAACACTTACATCTTAAAAAGTCTTTACTAAGTAAAGAGTTTAAAAAGTCTTAACTAATTAGAATTACTAAGTTTAGAAATAAGATATTGTTAATAAACTTAGAAATTAGAGCTTATTTCTAAACTAAGCGTAATATAAGTTGTTATAGAGCTATAAGGACTTACGGCTTAGACCAAATAATATAACATTTTTTGTTTCTCCAAAGACATTTTAACCTACTTCTTCTTTCAGTGGTTTCGTGTACTGAACTGTGACCTTTCATTGAGTTTCAATGGGATTCCTAAAATGGATTCAATGGAATTGCTAAAATCTTTATGGCGAACTGACAAGGATCAAATTTATGGCCCCGCAGCTAAGGAACATTTATCATATTTTAATTTGTCACCTTGTTTACTTCCCGCGATAAGGAAATTAGGGGTTGTTTTTGAGACTTTCTGAAAAAGTCTTTGATATAAGATTTATTTATAACTTAACGTAATACTAAAGGTTAGAACTGTTCGAAGTGAAGATCCGACAAGCTTATTTAGGTTTTATATAAGTGAAAATAATAATTTATTTGCTTATTTAAGAATTACCCTAAAAATCTACTACAACTACACTAAGAATGATGTACATACTCATAGATGCTTAAAACCAGGTTTAGACTCGATACAGTGTTAGTGTAGAATCGATCAGTCTAAATTGGTGTGAGAAAAGGCCACAAAGGGCGGGAGAACTCTTAAAATATACAAAATACAGACTCCGCGCATATAAATTATATAGTATATTTATTTTGAGACGCTGTTTCGGTAACATTATATGTAGATATTAATTACAAAACCATCGAATATTGTACAAATACTGTTACATTGTTTACATTCCATTAATAGATTGCAAATAAGGTTCTCAATTCGCCGCGTATAAAAAACTTAAAATCTTATTTTCCTAATTGAATAGGACTTTGTATTAGTTCTATAAATTGATATAATATAAGATTACAGCCCGCACGATATGCTTTATTGTTAAAGCAAGTCGTTAAATTAAAAAATGAAATTTGGAAAAATCTGGTTCGGTGCTAGGAAAGGGTCCAGATCCCAATCTGAAGCAATTAAATAAATATTTATATCACTCGGCTATCGCTGCTTCATAATATTATTATTATTTTAAAGATTCAAGTAATAAATAGGTATGGTATTATCTCCCCATTTGAGCTATAAAGGTTCTACCATCTTTCAACTATAATTCATATGGTTGTTGTGTTAAGACGTTAAGACAGGGGGCATACTACCATCTCTTAAAACAATATTAGTTTAATCATACATTGAAATTTCGTACCACGACCTTGTTAAAGTAGGATTTTATAATATTACAAGCAGTTTTGTATGATATCGGTCGAAATTATTCATTCCTTTTTGCAGTAAATTTATTTTTTTAAGCAAAATATGACAATTTCAGTTGGTTTTATACAATCAATAAACGAAAAATGAATAAGGGTTTAAGTTTACATCGCTCGGCAAGAATAAAACAAAACTGTTTTAAGGAGGTCGTGGTACGAAACAAAATAATGTTGATCCAATATTGAAATAAAACTTTCCTGAACTATGATTGTTTTTAAAAGATTGTGGTAAGGCCCCAGAAGTTAAGACAGTATTATTGGGTACGCTACTTTTATTATACCTATATATATTTATACGCGTCTTCTACCCTATATCATAATCTTAGGAGAAACCTTGTTATGACGGAAACTTGAATAAAATCGTCATTATCTCCAAAGAAATATAATGACATAAATTGTTCCCGAACCGAGAATAATACAAGAGGAAGTGAAGCGTTAGGTATACCTTAGAATATTTTGAAATGGATACGCTTTATGAAAACTTGGAAGTATAAATATAAAAAGAAAGCATACAGATGCTTGCACTGATATTGATACATGCACAGGGGCTTTTGTGTAGGTGTATACTGTGATAGACACCCACACAAAAACAGTCTGGTGGATTACGTAATAAGTTCTGAACTTTGCGTCAGTCTAAAATTATAAGCTTTGTGTGTCGTAAATTCTATACTCTTTTACTGTTGGACAAACGTCTCTTTTCAGAGTGAAAGGAGTTTCGACCATAGATTTGCTGCTGCTGTTATTTTGAAGCTATTGTAAATAACAAGATAGGTACTGTTAATTCAATATGACTGTTTTCAAATATTAAAGCGTAAATTTACATTGTTATTGACACAATAGGACATGTTGTTATGCTCGTAAAAGATAATGATAATTAACTTAGCACTTCCTGTCCATTATACTCCGAGGCGTGGGCGTATATTGAATTTCCATTTACGAAACGTAAGCCCTTTTGAAATATGATCTCTGAGTACATAGCCTTTCTTTTTGATTTCCGATATATTTATATACTCTTTGTATTGTTCGGGGCAACGTGGACAACAGAATCAAAATCTATATAAATCTATCGCTTGTTACATATTGAGGGACTGGCGCGACACGGAGAGCATAAAAGTGAGTCATCTCTACGTAACCTTCTATGTAAGGAGGTATGAAGTAAAATAAATAAACACCACTTTGAAAAAAATTTTGAGAGCTCGCAAGCAATAAAGTCTTGCTATGTTTCCTTTTATCGCAAAAGCGATTAAACGCAGATGACACCGAAAATCCCTCCCTGTGATTCAAAAAAAAAAAAAAACCCCGCGTGAGAAATGGAATTTCCAACGATAACGCTATGCCCTTCTTAATATTGTTAAAGATAAAACTGTTTAAGATAAAATTAAATTATTTATTACCATCAGATAGACTTCTAAGCTCGGGTTCAAGAATAAATAACGTTCAGGTATACTTTTAATACCTTTCTCCATTGTGAGTTTAAATCTCAGAGACGCATATAAAGCGGGAATTATAACGTCATTTCGTCAGTACTTCGCAGACTCTTAATGGGCGTTTTATCTTTGAAGGCGATGCGATTAAAACACCATTAGACGGACTTTACCAATCTTAGAAGACAGTAACAGAGCACAGATACGGTGTAAAATATAGGGTATAAAAGTTTCATGTCACAAGTAGTGTTGTGAAATACAGTTTTACTTTTTGTTTGTGGAAAAATGTGTAGCATAAAAGCAAACATAGCGAAATTATTTATTTGAATTGATCTAGTACCTACCAGAGAACTGGGAACGAATGATATTTATACATTTTGGTACCGTTTTTTTTCAATGTTAATATTTTGAATATTTGAAGGTCGTAGAACCTGTTGTGTTGCGACTCCGATGGCATTACCACCATCAATGTTAAGCTCTGCTGTGTTATAGTTAAGAGAAGCAACTAAAGAGAGACATACTTACCTGAGTCGTTCTAACTTAGTCTTCAGGGGTAGCAACGTATCCGTGGCTCACGACAGATAGGATTCTAATCTTAGGGTTGATAACCGAGGTCCATAAGCGGCAGTGGCCATTTACTATCAGGTGGCAACTTACATCTTGTTTGTTACTTCTATATCAAAAAGAGTTTTTTTTTAATAATAGGGGAGTAGCAGACGAGCATACAGTCCACCTGATGGTAAGTGGCTACTGCCACCCATGTACATCTGTAATCAATCACAGATAGGATCAGATATTCCTACCTGGGTCGGCCACAGATGCGCCGCTACCCCTGAGGACTAAGTTGGAACGCCTCGGAAGAGTATGTCTCTCTTACCACGCCCTTCAAACCAGAACACAGCAGCGCTTAACGCTGTTGTTATAAGGCAGAAATAGGTGTGGCGGTGGTGCCGATGGACTCGAAACACAAAGAGTTCTACCACCTTCAATTGGTAATATTAAACCAATCGACTAAAATACGGAGTGTAGCTGTGTAACTAGAAACGTTAGATATATATTGGAAGGCCCTCGGATGGTACGCAAATATTGGTTTTGATTATCCGTCATCTCGAACACCTGCTACTCGTTCTGTCCTTTAATAACATTGTAGGATTTATATTTTCCCATTTTGTATTTTTAAGGCTCCATTTTTGTTTTATTTTCAGCTGGAATTCTAAGGATGAGGTATTGGTATTATCATCTTGTATTGTTTTGCCTTTTAACGGCATTTAGAAAAGATGTTATAAAATGTATTGTCATAAATACTCGTAATAATAGATAATGATTTTAATCTCACCCTAGGGTTCTTATTAGTGATCGAAGACCCTAGGCATAGTAATTTGGATACAGTTGTTCATATTCAAATATGTCAAATATCTTTTTTACTAAAAAAAGAAATGTTTTTTTTTAACAAAAGTTATGTCCAAATTATTTTTTTCAGTCAGTCAAACATAATTTCAAGTATTTTTCTAAATTAAAAAACACCAAAATAACTTTATGATTATAAATTAAAATCTGATCTTTATTGAATAATTGGAGCAATAAGATTAGGTTAAGATTTCTTAACAATGTACACATTGTTTTTTTGTTACGACACCCTTACAATACTTAAGAGGAAAATACACTTAAACTACCTTCAAAACATACAATAAAAATACAATAACAGTACCATTTCATTTCTCGAAGTCGGTAAATACGTTTTAAATAGTAAAGAACCTGCATTCCGGTAGTGCTACATGACTGACATCGGTATGTGGGTAGTGTAGAGCGGTGCTAAGAACTAATTTGGAACTTCCTCCGTTGGACGGCGGCTGGCGCACTTAAACTGGCAAGTTCGTAGTTTAAGACTGGCGATGAATTAACACTGGCATTTACTTGGAATGTTGAAATTTTGCGACAGAGTGTACTTTGGCGAGTTATTGTAAACACAATTTAATTGTCACATAATGAGAAAGAAAGACATACATACATTGTATTAATCATGGTAGGTTTAAAATTTTAGAGGAAACATATATTGTATTGTATAATCACTGTAGGTTTAAAATATTAAAGGAATTTACATTAAAGCCCATTAGTAATAAACAATGTTAATAATTTTTTGCGAGACCAACTTTTAGTAATTTGAAAATTATTCTATGCAATGATTGTCAATTCTCGATTATGGCAGCTAAAATTGATAATTCGTAATATACAAGGTAGGTTAATATTTATTATTATTAACGAGTATTAGTTGGCAGATCAAGTAAATTGAGTTCCACCGGCCCCTAAGGCGGAAGACACTCGTGCCGAGTTTTCCTGACCTAAAAAAACCCTTCAAAACACAAAATTTAAAGTGACATTATTTTTTGTAGAACCAAGCAATAACTTCACTGGAATTATGTGCCTAACATATTCTTAAAACCAATCATCATTCTATTACAAATACCGAAAATCACAGAGTGGGATCATCTTCACTAAATCTTAAGTAAAGGAACGGAGAACCTAACCTAACATATTCTTAAAACCAATCATCCTTCTATTACGAATAACGAAAATCACAGAGTGGGATCATCTTCACTAAATCTTAAGTAAAGGAACGGAGAACCTAACCTAACCTAACATATTCTTAAAACCAATCATCCTTCTATTACGTATAACGAAAATCACAGAGTGGGATCATCTTCACTAAATCTTAAGTAAAGGAACGGAGAACCTAACCTAACCTAACATATTCTTAAAACCAATCATCCTTCTATTACGAATAACGAAAATCACAGAGTGGGATCATCTTCACTAAATCTTAAGTAAAGGAACGGAGAACCTAACCTAACCTAACATATTCTTAAAACCAATCATCCTTCTATTACGAATAACGAAAATCACAGAGTGGGATCATCTTCACTAAATCTTAAGTAAAGGAACGGAAGGCAATAATAATAAGGTACAATGTGCACGATGACGATTCCGGGGGATTTGGGAAACGATGCAGCCACTTAAGGTAAGGAGCTTTCATTATTACACGCCTCTGATGTTCTTGAGCGCTAAAATGCTGCGATGATTATCTTGCTATGTAATATTTACTGTTGGTTTTCTTATAAACTTACTTTCTTAATTATTAATTTGTATCTAAGTCTACATACATATTTATTCGACGATTATCGATACTGTCGTAGTAATTAATATGATTTTAACGAATTTTAACGAAATTGTGTGCGTGATTTTTTTAAATTACAAATGAGCACGCTGTCCTCATAAGATAAGTAATCATTATTATCGATAAAAATCTTTAATCGAATCTCAAATAGGACGAGAGTGTTAATTGAATGCGGCACGATGTGCGATGCGTCATAGAGAATTAAGTTATAATGTCTTGTAAGACTATTTGCCGCACTTTCCTTTTACCTAAAAACATTCCGATCTCAGTAATTAATAACGAGAGTAAAGTTACCCCCGCAGCAAAACCACGAAGAGTTCAAATACACTTACTTATACACAATTTGAGAACCAGCTTTCCAAATACGAAGTTAATTTAAGCGTTGTAATAAATATCCTATTATTTGTATTGAGGGTTTAAACGTTTAGGACGTTTCGTGCCTAACCGCGGCTGCTAGCAACACGCGTGACACATGTGTGGTTTGCGCACGTTAGCGGTAAATGATTATATTTGTACTGTTTCGTGCAGGCTTAGTGTAATTTACTTTATGTCTCGCAAATAGAAAATAAGTTATATACCTGCTATTTATATTGCTCGGGCATTAATCAGTATTTAATATTAATATTCTGTGTCGCTATCTACTGGGGAATAATGAGTAAAGTATTGCTTACTTATATTGAAGGTATTTTCATGAAATAAAAGAGATAGAATTGGTAAAATAACTTACCTAACAAATAACCCCAACTGTCAATGGTTATCTATGATTTGCACAGAGTCAAAAGTTTACAGTATAATAAAACAAACATTTTGAACCGTATGTTAGTTTGAAGCTTCGGATGTTAATATTTACGCATATACATTTGTATATCATATTTTTTCTAATAAAGAACAAAAAGCACATTATGACCACATGCGTTATTTTAATGCCCGCGAATATATTTCTTTCTATACAGCGTTTGAAGACAGGCGAGTTAAAGATTAATGAGAGGTGCGAGGCGTCGGACTGAGACAAAGAGTCTGCATTTGCACGTAGAATAGGTGATCTACGGGTGCCATGGGGAGCTATTGTAACATTCGTGAAGAAAGTTATTATATAAACTCCTAAAACGCCTATATTTTTGGTAATATCCGCCTTGCGTTATAACAAACTTACGTGTAAAAATAAGGGTTCATTTACAAACACAAATAATGGCAGACGCATGACGTGACAGACAATGCAGTATTCGGCAATTTATATCTACCGTAATACAGTCGCAATAGTATTCTTATTTACAGTGTTTATTAAAGTTATTTATATATACCTTAATACAGCCACATAGACTCAGTACCCTTACCATGAGATTTTACGTTTTGACAAATATGACTGTTTTCGTATTTGTTTACGTATGGGTTCATACAATTTCCAAGTTCTGATATAATCCGCTAGGGGCGCTGATTGGAAATTGTATGGGCAAATACGTAAACAAATACCAAAACACTCATATTTGTCAAAACGTACAAACTCATGGTAAGGGTACAGACCGTGTCTGTCAAAAAATTGTATAGAAAAAAATATATATTGTTCACCAAGCCTCTTGAGTGATACATCCAGTCTTTAGGAACAAATGTGGCTAATCTCATGTATATTTGAAGCCAGAATTAGTACCACAAGTACAAATAGTCAAGTTGATCATGAATTAAAGAACAATAGCTTAATCATTCACACAATGCAATGTCTCATGCAATACAGAAAACAATGAAACCAATTAGTGTGCAAAAAGGGCTGCACTTTCCTCCAGTCCTAGAGATTTTAATTTTCCGGACTTGAGCGTCGACTATCTAAAAACGGGGCAGTCAAAAGACGGCTGAAAAGTTTTGAATAGCCAAGATTTTCCGTTTAAAAAAGTTCGAATAAAGTTCAGAACCTAGATGAAGGGAAAATAGATAGATAGAGCGTACGTTGAGAATACCGTTTTCAGTTATGCATTTTGGATTAGAATTGAAATGGACAATTTATTAGAATAGCTAAACTAAGAGGACTGACGGTTACGTAATAATGTTATATGCCGATTTGAACAAGTATTTTTTGAATTTATCTTTACTGTTAAGATGCATGTAATCATCCGCTCATACAAATTTTTCGTCAATCAATTATCATCAACAACTCTTTAATTTCCCTCTGCTGGGCACGGGTCTCCTTTCAGAATGTAAAGATTAGGCCATAATCCAGGTTTGCAAGTTGCTCCAATATGTTTTAATGCCATTCACTTCATTGGGACTTGTTCTTTACTTCATTTAGACGATGTTGTACGACTTCCCTGGCTGGTATGTTTTTTTTGTAAGCTTAATGTTGTAGTATTAATATAGCCTTTGCAAATTGTATAGCGGTAGTGTCTTTGCAGTAGTAGAAATAGTTCAACTACCTCCAAAGACCAGAAATAAATATCGTAGAGATTTATGGTGGTAGAAATTGTAGTTTTCCGGATTCGGGCATAAAAGGCAGTCAACAGACAACTAGGAAGTTTTGTACGTGCCGGACGGTTTTTTGTTCTTTTGCCCTGATTGCGACGAGGCAAAAGGTCGCGTTAAATTTTTCGTCTATTTATAAACCTAACGAAGATAAAAGGGATTGGATGAAGCTATTTTACTATAAAAATGTTTTCTGGACATTTGTTACATCATACTTTAAGTTTTTTAAGTTTAAGTTTTGGTTTGTGTTTCAGGTTTAATGGTTCTTTGTATGCTCTGTAATAACAATTTGTTACTTTATTTAATTTAGATTTGAGTACCTATTATGAACCAATCACGATTATTTCAACAAAATAATGTATTTTAAAACTATATGTAAGTTTAAATATATAATTCCGTTCTATGATCGCTATCATACAGGTATGGCGCGCAATTGGATCTAAATGATGACTTTATATACCTTTTTTTGGTCTGGGTGTTTGTGTATTCGTCTTTATGTGTGTTCACACGCATCTATCACACAGGACAATAGTTGATTTTGTATCACGGATAAGATAAAGAGATAAAACTTACATAAATGTTTATTTTACTTACTTTCGATATTTACAAGTTCGTTTTAAATAAACCATTTATGTCTATTCCAGAATATCGTAAACGTTGTTAGAATTTCTAAATGAGAGATGAAAAAGGAAATTGGAAACACTGTTAAGTATATTTACGAATGTTATTAATTTACTGTATACGGTATGAATATTTGTAGGATTTCGGCTTTCTTTCATTTCGTGTCGATAACTTTTCCCATTTCTTTTTCTCTGAGGGATGAGCTCTATTTTCATGTACACACATTATGAATCGGTAATATTTCAATTTTGCCGAAATAGGTTAACGTACGGGCGAAACTGTTATTAGATATCGCTACAATAGTCTGTATTCTATTTATGATATTAATTCTGTTAACGGTAGACTTTATATTAAAAGTAATCTCGAAGCCTATAGGATGTTCCTAATAATACTCGTATTGTTCGTTATTGGTAATATATTTACAAAGATATTGTATATAGACTTTGGGATTTGGAGTGTGAGAATCGTTAATATGAAAACTAAGAATCGGCGGTATTCAGAATACGTAGATATTTGACACTTGGAATTTCCAATTATAATATCTATGGCGTCATCATAGTTACATAGTGTCTTATTTGCGTTGTTATAGAACGCACCTGCTCTTACCATTCCGAATGCAATCCCTTGCCTCTGTAGTCTCAGTATTAGAATAGAGCTTAGGTAGCTTGCCATAAGAGGCCGTAAGAGAAGGGGAGCTTCCAGGGAGCGCAACTAGACTGGGAACTCCAATCGCCCAGCTAAAGACCCCCTTGAAAGGCGACGGTATATGTGGCCGCAAACTTTTTAAGGAGGGGATTTTAATGATTAAACGTTGTACAAAATCTGGTACGGCACCACGGCACAGTGTACCCCTTGTAACAAAAAAAGGTAGCCATGCCTGGGTTTCAGCTTTACCACGCCTTTCAAATCTTAACACGACCACACTTATCAACTGAGTCATAAGACAAAAATACCTATAGAAACCAGTATAAACCTACAAGATAATAACAGTTAAGTCCATTAAGTGCTGTCATTTCTCCGAATAACCTGTAAAGCCATCTCGGATCTCCAGTATCACCTGCAGTAACGGCGTCACTTATCTAAACGACAGGGCGTTCATTACTTGCAACCTTCACTGAGCTTTTGCTTCTAAGGTGCTTCTAAATATAAGTAAAATAATCTTCACACTGGAAGAAGGACATCAAAAGTCATAAATGTCTTGGTAAGACTAATGCTAGTAATAATAACTATTTGAAACCATTATATATAAAAGAAAAATCTTTGTAACTTATATTAACTAATATAAGAATCATTTTACAATAAACAGGTATACAGTGTGAATTTTTAAAACGGGCCTTCAGGGCCAAATCCGAAACTATAAGGATTAGCGAAAAATGCTGAAAGGAGTTACGAGGCCGATTTTGATAAAAACTAAAACTGCATCATTACTTTTTTAAAATAACTTTTTCCCTAGCCGGGATTCGAACGAGTTCATTTTGAAAAAAAATGCACCCTCTATATTATTCCACTATCTGATAGTGTTGCTTATAAGGATCAAAATCTGGAAAGTAATAATAAATGAAAAACTAAAGGAAAAGCCTCAATTTTAAGAAAATACATATTTTTTCATATTTATTTGGCAGTTAAGTTCCCGCCATTCATTGATTTAAATATTTCGTGTATTAACATTTTTTTTGGCTCAATGTTTCTAATCATTCGAAATGGATGTTTTGTTTCCCAATAATTTATATTTTTATGTTCGACTTAGGTAAGGTTATTTTTAGGACCATTAAAATAGATTTACTTGCTATGGGCGGAGTTTCGTTTAATAAAGATGTAAAGTTGACAATTTGCGTGAATTACTTTTTAGAGTCAAATCCGAGTGATTACTAAAAAAAGAGATATAGAAAATCATATTTAACGTTGGAACGAAGTTGTAAACAACAAACAATAAGAATTTACTATTTAATCAGTTATCTATTTTCATTAAAAAATAAATCCTAAAAACGGCGGTAACTTATTTGCCAAACTATTACTTTCTCATACTAAATCATATTTCATGGTCATAACATCGAATAATTAGTTGATTAACCAACAAATTCTTCATTGGTATGACTTATGTATGTTTCTAAAGAATTATACATAAATCATTTGTTATGTATAATCCTTAAGGATTAGTATGCCAATGTATGGAAAAATATGTAATTTCTTCAAAATTGTCCTTTTCCTTTAATTTGTCACATAACATTACTTCCCAGAATTTGCTCCTTATAAGTGACACTATCAGATAGTGAAATAATATAGAGATGTAATTTTTTTCAAAATGAACTCGTTCGATTCCTGGCTGGTGAAAAAGTTATTCTAAAAAAAGTAATGATGCAGTTTTAGTTTTTATCAAAATCGGCCTCGTAACTCCTTTCAGCATTTTTCGCTAATCCTTATAGTTTCGGATTTGGCCCTGAAGGCCCGTTTGAAAAATTCACCCTCGACATTTTTGGTAATTCATTGAGCAGATATTTTTAAGACTTTTGTCCCTGTAGTTCCGGGACCAGAATAGGGCTACGGTATGCCCTGCCTGTCGTAAGAGGCGACTAAAAGGGGCTTTCGGGGTTGCGGGCGGCAAGAGTGGGAGCTCGAACTGCCCGGCTAGCGACCCCGGGAAGGACGGCGGTATGTGTGGTCGCATTCCGTCGTATACACCAGACGGTGTGGTGATACAAACTCACCTGGGCGGAGCCCGACGGGGCAGTGCGCTGAGAGGACTCCGGTCGCGTTCCTTTGGAGATCCCGGAGTCCTCTACGCAGCGCAGGACGGCCACCGGGGGGGTTTTAGTGCGGTAAAAGTCCCACATAACCCCGTGTCGCTCCCACGGCACCGGGTACCTTTTGAAGGTTTCCCCCTCGAGAAAAACAAAAAAGATATTTTTAAGAACTGAATTTATGCTAATTATAGCTTACGTTTTAAATTCGGCCTTTTGCTTGTGAGATGCCAATCTCAGGCAAGAATCTTTATTTTTTGTAGATATTTGCTTATTTGAAATTAATTGTCACTTGCTTTTACGGCGAAAAAAACATCGATGAAAATCATATATGTAGAATTTGGCCTAAAAGATTTATAAAAACTATTATTTTAAAGTGTGTGAAGTCTACCGACTCGCATAATGGTACCTCGTATATAAGTACTTAATATTTATATAACTTAAACGTCGATGAGAGCATTTTAAGTTTATTCGAAAATGTAGTACCGTCTGTTTAGAAAATTATTCAGATCTAAAACAAGTTTTGGAACAGAGCGCTGTTATCAGAACAAAGTTTAATGGAACACCAGAGTCGGCTGTTTTGTTACAAGATACACTTAAAAATACGGTCAGTATATACTAACATTATATGTCTATGTGTTAAGTATATGAAACAGAAATAAAATGTTAAAAATTGGCTTTAAATACTCTTAAGCTCATTTTTTTTCATGTGCACTGTTGGGTTTTGAAAGTTAAATCTCTATCCATATTTTTTTGTAAACTCGGATGTAATTTGTTTACGCTCCAACATACTTGTTATGCTGGGCGGGGGTCTCTCCCCACAACTGAAGTAGGCCTCGGGCGTACTCGATTACATAGTGCACAGGAATATACAATCGGTATGGCCAGCAATACTAGCACGGATTTGTCTAAGACGAATTGTATACATAATTCCCTAGCTTCCGAAATAGTTCATCGGTACTTGTAATTAAACTACATATATATATATACAACAAGTATAGAACGATAAAGAAAAAGGGCGACAAAGTAAGGCTTCATCTACAAGTTTAATTCCATCATTCTGAGTGGAACTGAATCCATTAAGAAGGGTTCTTGAGATGTAACCTTGTTTTGGTATTGCTGTCACGTACACAGGTAGACTAATGTATTTTGTCTTAGTGAAACATAGACGAAGTAATAAAATAGATTCCTAGTGAAGGACTGTAAAAGCTGTCCATACAGATTTTATGTAAATTTCTGCATACATAACTTTCTGTGGATTGATTCTCGTGTTAGTCGTAAACATTTTATTCGCTGTGTACAAGAATATAAAAAATATTACTAATCATTTATTTTTATCACAGTTAATTAAATTTTCAAAATATAATCTATCTAACTATTTACAAACTATAAATCTATATACAATATATACATAAAATATATTTTAAACAAAAAAAGAAATATTAAAACTTAAGGAAATATAATTTTTTTTTTGTATATATTGTATATAGATTTATAGTTTGTAAATAGTTAGATAGATTAAAAATAATACTAGATAGATTTGGATATTTAATCTTTTACAATCAAATTGGTAGAATGCACATTTCATTGGTAAGATTTTTTAATTACAGTTAATTAAATTTATACTCTCGTATTATTTATCTTCGTAAATGTGACATTTTGTCCAATTAACCTTTAGGTCTCTGAACCCGCTCATGTATTTTTAGGAGTCTATATGATGTTATTATCCACGTGTAACATCCACTTAGGTTTTGTGATTTAGACTCGCAAGTTGTTACAGTCACGACTGTAGTCATAGACTGTAGACTGTATTCTAATAGTTTTTGATGTAGGTTACCTTGCAAAAGTAGTTGTGGTCTCATAACGTAGTATTCGCGCTGATTGCGCATAAAGAAACAAGACAACTTGACAAACTAAGATATACTCATATTTTTACTTTCTCTATTTCTCATTCTTAGGCGACCCGCGTGGCGGAGCGGTCACCATGCCGGTCTGACGCGCAGAGGGTCCCGGGTTCGATCCCCGGCCAGACAGATTTCTAAATGATGAATTTAGTCTTCTGTTTCTGGGTCTGGGTGTTGTGTATTTGTCTCTGTGTGTGTCCATAGCACCCACGATACAGGGAATCCTAGTGTGGGGCTGTGAGTGTAGAAAGCGTTTTTTTTATTTTTTTTTATTTTTTGCTCTTTTCAAATGTTTTATTTCTTCAACCAAAACTCAAATATCTCCTTGCTTTGCCCTGGTAACTTTTCAGATAAAGGAAGACATAGGACACAATCCATCACGTCTACCAAGTCTTTTGATGGACTTCATAGATTTTGTAAAAATTAAACCCAGGTAATGTAGGTTTCTTTGCGATAACGTATTTCTTCACCATTAAAGCGAATAATAATCATAAAAAAATTAAAACCAGGGTTTTGTAAGATTATTACAACCAGCTGATAACGTTTACGTCAATATGGAAAGGGGACTACCTTTATTTCTATAAAGACTTATCAATATGTGTAATGACCCGTAAACTAAAATGATGACATGAGATGAGCGAGTAATACTCATTTTATGACGTTGCGATAGACGGAGAATGTTCATCAGAGTGAAGTTAAGGCTGATTTAACGGTCAGTAAAATTACAAAATTTATGGCGATCGGTCCTCCGTTACAAACTGATGGCCGCAAATCTGGAACTATTCTAAATTCTGGTCGTAAACTCGTCTTATCGGAGCTGGAAGTTATGGAGTCTGATTGGCTTAGAGCCGATTTCACCAACACTTAATTTATACTAGAGTAGCTATCCCGGTATAACTTTACTCTGCCACTTTATTCCGTGGTTAACTTCAATTTCGTTTCACCACGTTAGTCTTAGGATATCTTATTCTCGCATAGTTACTCTGTGACGTTGAACGAATGAATTGAACAAATACGTAAAATAGGCTTACTCGCGAGTAACTAACGACTTATTCTGGGAATAAGATTTATGCGACGTTGGTGAAATCGGCCCTTAGGGAGGTAACATACGACCGACAGTAATTTAATAGATGGGTGACAGGCTGAGCGTTGTCGAAGATCACCGACTGTCGCTAAACAGTCGGTAATGACAGGCGGCGATTTTCGGTGACAGACCGGCGCGGACTGTCGCTGGTATATTGGAGACCTTATGGTACACTTGCGACATTGAATGCGCTCATGGATTGTTATCCGAACTGTGATGTGCTTGCTGATGACTGGAAGCTGATCATATCTGTATGCTTGGAGTTCTGTGAGTTGTCTGTATGTTAGATCTGTCTAGTTAGTGTAAGTGACCTCGGCCGTTCTAATTAGATCAATAAAATAAATAAATGGTTAAGTCAAAAGAAGTATTAATTATATCGGTACTTTTTTAATATCGAAGTAGCAACTAAGCATGCAGTCCATGTGATGGTGAGCCACTGCCGCCGTATGTAGTGTTGTCGGAGCTGTAAACTTACAACAAAATGTTCAAATGTGTAAATAAGTCTATAGTCGTCACAATTTAATAGGCCCATTTTGACACATGCCATCGCTACGACACTAAGCATGTGCCACTCAAATCGATAACCAAAGCAACCGATTTATTAATAGTAATAAGAAGTGATGTTTTAAGTTAAATTTACCTTTTACTTAAGATTACCCAAAAATAAGTGATACATGTTTTTTTCAACTATAATTTAAACTTACCTTTTGAAGGAGAAGTACATCAACAGTTTGTAAGGAATCAATCAATCAATCAGTTCAGGAAAACACAATATTGTTTATAACAGTTTATTATAAAACACTTTATCACTCAATAATAAAACCAAATTGATCAGATCAACTTCTGTTCGTCTGTTCGATTTCCCCGCCTTTTTCAGATATTAATGTCAATTCGCTCACTGGCGCCACCAAGTGGCGCCTATTGACAACAAGCTAGTTTCATCAATTACAATACTTTTTTTAAAACAATACTTGAGAGTATCTCTAAAGGAAAATATCTTATACTGTAATTATTATTAAAAATACATTAACATATTATAATTATTCAAAATACGCTAACAAGTTATTACACGCCAAATCATATTAATTATTTCAAATACATGCCTCCAACAGCGCGATTAATGTATGTAACATCTGCACCACCTTCAGTATGATAGCAGTTCTTTGATCTTAATAGCTAAAGCTGCCGCTAAAGAAGATCTATGCTAAGGTATTACAGAACTACCCAACATTACTGATTTACAAAAGACTAATGGCGCCACACACGCTATAAGTAACATCGCCTTCTTCAATCAGCGAGCTATTCACAAGCAAATGTCTTTTCTGTTGAAGAAGAGCTACAGAGAAAAATGCTTTTTAGACGGATAAAAATAGCTCTGTATTTTTAAATCGCTTTTATACGTAATTTTATGGTCTATCCTCACTATCTTGTAAAGAAGTTTTTGGGTTTTTGGATGTATAATAGCAGTAATGAAAGGACAGACAAGAGAATAATAAAACAGATTTATTATATGGTTGTGACTAAATTGTGTCATCAGCATCGGTCGATTTTTTAAACGTGTTAATGTCTAATACACATTTATTTAGTTCTAAAATATCGGAGGTACTGGGATTCGAACCTTAAACCACTTGATGTAGAGGCCAAGTTTCTAAGCACTAGGCCACCATTGTATTTCAATAAATGTGGCAATCATGCCTCTGCAAGTTGACATCAAAGATAAAGCCTTTTAAATCCTACTGCCTACTACCATTTCAATACACAGAAATCAGGGGTTACCCTGCCAAATTGTGTAGTCACATGAAATACACATTGTCAGTATAAATATTAATTAATTTTTGAATACAGTAAATATTAATACAGGAAGCAAACAAGCAGTATTCCATTATGTAGAAGTATCAAAATGGATCCAAATTGATTTTCCGTGTTTTTCGCTGTAGTGTTTGTGCTCAACAAAAATAGCGGCTTTCGACTAAAGCGTATCTTTCAAAATTGTTTTGAATGGTACTTTTTAACCGGTAAATGGTTTTGAAATGTGTTTAACTTGTGTGATTTTGGGTTTTGATTAAGAAATTCTTAATAATATTCGTATTAAAAATTTTGCCGTAAAGCCTGAGATGCACTTAATCTTATTTTGTAATATTCACGTATAAAAAGAACTGGGTGCAACATAGTTAATAGTTATGTCTGAAAAAATAAAGTGATAACGACGAGTAAGTTTTGAAAACGTGCAACAGAGGATATGAGCTGAAGACTAATCACTTATTTTCAATTCATAGACTTTAACTCAATTTTATTTCTATAAATGTATGGATGAATGGATGTTGTCTCTGAAGGTCTATAAAAATAAATTTATTTCAGAGTGCTGCAAATATTACCTTCTCTGAATGTTAAATATGTGATGTTTATTTAGATTCTGCCTACTGACTTATTTATGTTAATTTAATTACAGTAACATCTTACAAATATCGCCTTTTCTAAAGGACTGTCTGTAGCGTTAAGTTATTGCCTTAATAAAATAGGTCTGTATTTCTGAACGTAAGCGCCTTACTGTAGACAGGAGAATCTATATTATCAAGCAGTCCTGAATAACTTACTAATCTAGACAGTTATTACATTAATCTAAGCGCCCATTCAATATTCACCGACCAACAATAGCCTTTAGTAACTGAAATGCCTTTACCCTCCAAGGTTATCCCAAGTGAGAGATGTTTTCGAAGAACATTAACTGGTCTGGAAATAATGTTGAATTGATCCTTAGAAATCTCCATCGAATAATAAACGGTAAGCTGTTAGTTCTAATTGAATGGCCTTTAAGAATGATTCAAGCGAATTGTAACTTAGATAAATAATTTTGGGCGGTTTTATTCAATGAATTCTTAGCTATTAATTATACAGCTGGGTCAGGTGTTATTTATTTATTTATTTTAAAACAGTTTGCGAGATTACAGCTTGCGCCAATGCCTCACAAACGCAAAAGTAACAGAAATAAACTTAAGATGAACATAAAATATACAAATTACAAACAAGCACAAAAAAAAATACATTTTAAAATAAAATAAAATAAAAACAAAATTAAATTATAACTGAACTAAAATAATATTTTGAAAGGAATGCGTTTAATTTATCATTAAATACGTCGGCGGTCGGGATCTGTACCCTTGTTTACGTATTGGCCCATATGATTTTCTAGTTCTGACACAATCCGCTAGGGGCGCTGATTGGAATTTGTATGGACAAATACGTAAACAAATACCAAAACAGTCATATTTGTCGAAACGTAAAAACTCCTGGTAAGGGTACTGGACATGAATGTCATTTATTCTGGACATGAGTTTAGGTGGACTGCATGCTTGTCTGCTATTCCTATATTGTAAAAATACTTAATTGAACCTATGAGCATAAATGGAACAAACATACTATTAGAAAATGATTAATGGAAGTATATCAAAACGGCATAGGTAATATAAGCAGGAGTAGAATCTTATCCCTAGATTGAGATCCAAGTAGCTTTAGACAAACAATAACTCATTTATACATTGTAACTGCATATTTTATGTGCCGTATAGATACTTATGAGATATATCTCATACCTATGTATTAGGTAGTATTAAAAAAAAGGTTTAAAATCATTAAAATCAGAAATCTACCCCGAGGCATTGCTCGTTATAAATCATAACAAGTTATATTACCGACCAGGCTGACGGTAATATGTACCATTTGTAGCCATACTTATACATGTAGTTTCTACTAACGCTATTTATAGTTTAACGTTTGATAGATATGTATGTTTGTCATAGTCATGGACCTATTAATCCTAGTATGAATTGATAATAATGAATATTTGAGTTGTTTACATAGTACCAGGAACATTGCTTCTTGCCAAACTACGTCTGTAAGTTATTGGATGGCGGTAAGCTACATTAATTTGCAAATGTAGTGGTGGCAGTTTATATTTTGATATAGTTCTACACTTTGTTATGCATGAATAAGTTATTTATCTGTTTTATTTCTTTATTATACCTAAACCCAGCATATAAATCGAGCTTGTGGTCCACTTGATTGAAATATGTTAATTATGTATGGACAAGGACATTTATAAGCGACTATAAATCGGAGAGCGGTCATATAGTTGATCACAAACGTATGCGCCACATAACGTCATCTTTCCCGAGGTCTTTGCTGGGCGTTTCGAGCTTTTTTTTATAATATAAGAGTAGCAGACGAGCATGCAGTCCACCTGATGGTAAGTGACTACTGCCGCCCATGGACATCTGTAATGAACCCCAGATAGGATTAGATATTCCCACCTGAGGTCGGCCACAGATGCGCCGCTAACCCTACTAGCTGGAACGCCTCGGAAAAGTCTGGCTCCCTTACCACACCCTTCAAACCGGAACACTGCTGTTACGAGGTAGAATAGGTTAACTCCCCATGCTCCCATGACCGACAGGGTATACTGCAGCCCTCTCGACTTAAGACTATATCCGAGGATGTGCATGCTTCTTAGCATGTCCCTGCATGTGTTCCGCTACATCGAACTAAATTTAAGCACAGTTCCTAGACCTATACAAAACTAAATAACAAATTACAAAATAAACACACTATAATATAAATATAATGGGCCTCTAACATAGTCATTTTAAATTATAATTGATTTTCCGGTATCACAAATGTCATAAAGCACTTCACCTTTTGAGTCGCTCGTAAAATCTGAGCTAAATTAGAAATTTTACGCTAGACCAAGTCTTCATTGAAGCTCTAAGAGGACGGCCATATTCTAATTTCCGTTGATCCGATTTCATTTTATTCAAATTTATATTTCCAACAGAGGGAGATCGAGTTGCATTTGAGTAATGTTTAGGGATGTGACAACGCGGGGAGAAATCGATTACTTAATAATCGCTTTATAAAAGGGAATATCAAAAAACTGGCCGTTAGTAATACTTGAAATTTGACGGCGGAGAAAATGTTTGAAAAAAAAATTCTTGTGAAATTTCAGTCCTCAAATTGTATGTCGCAGACCGCGCGTTGCCCATCGCTCTCTTAAAATAATCGATCAAAATATCGATTTCTAAATACGTCCTACGTAATACATCAATAAAAATGTATTATTATACAAAAATAAACCATTATTATAAAAATGGATTATTTTTTCACATCCCTACTTGTAATATTCTGTGACTGAAGATTTCATGTGTATTGAACTGAAAAACTCGTATCTTACAGTTGAATTCTATGCGTTCCGTTATCGATACCTTTGGCGAAACTACTATCAATGGCATTTGATCTTTTCTAGTAATATTAAATTGTAACGGTGGTTTTTCCCGACTTCGGAAAATACTGCAGAGGGTAATTTCAAGTATCAATAGTCTCATTTATTGACATTGACTCTTTTCGTTTTGTTTACGAGGGGGAAACCTTCAAAAGGTACCCGGTATCCAAGGGAGCGACACAGGGTTATGTGGGATTCTTACCGCATTAAAACCCTCCCGGTGGCTATCCTCGGCGATCTCAAAAGGAACGCAACCGGAGTCCTCTTAGCGCGTTGCCCCGTCGGGCTCCGCCCAGGCGAGCTTGGCGCTCGCCACACCGTCTGATGCGTACGACGGTATGCGAGCACATATTCCGCCATTCTTACCGGGGCCGCTGGCCGGGCGGGACGAGCTCGAGTTCCAGCCTCTTACGACAGGCAGGGGATACCGTAGCCCTATTCTGGTCCCGAAACTACAGAGACATCATTTACAGCTCAAACCGCTTGACGAATAAACATACAATGAGGTGTCTTTGGATTCTTCTAAATGGAGGGAATGATGTAGCTTACATAAAATATTTTTAAGCAGTCGGGTATTTCTGTTTTTATTTTTATAATAATTATTAGTTCATGATTCTGAATAGCATATATTACATTAGCATACGTGCATGCATCTTATGGTATGCCATCTACGGACGTCTATAATCAACCTCAAATATTTTTTATTTATTTATTTATTTATATTGGAATCCAGTAACAGTCACATATTCCTTGCTACCCTAAGTATTAAGTTAAAAAAACACGTGTATAAAGTGTCTCTACAATATAATCTTGATTGAATCCCTATAGGATTCTAAAGTAAACGAGTGGGTATTAGTGTAACTAAGAATAGGCCTTGAAAATCTGTGCGATAAATTATGTTCACTATGACTAATTATAGGGATCATAACGGAGGTCAGTAATGAAATGATTTGCGCTATCCCTCGCCATTAAGTAGGAATGCTTTGTGTCAAGGGTTTAATAGGTCCATTCATCTTTTAGAACAAAAACTCCTTTATTCAAACTTCGCAAAAAGAAAAATTTTCATACGTATCCATTTACTCGAATGACACAGGAATCAACTATATTGTTTGCAATGTAGAAGGTGTCGGAATCGGTCTCCGGTTAGGCAGACATCTATATGACGGTCTGTTACAAATGCTTCAGTGTGTGTGCATATTTTTGTGTGTGTTTTAACACCTACGATACACTTAAACATACATTTAAACTTCAGTAAAATTTTAATTCATAAATATGAGGTGCATATTAAATTAACCATTTTGATCTTAATTATTTAAACCAGTTGAAATATACCAGTAAATTGCCGTGTAAGTGAAATGTTAATAAAATATTTCAGTACTATTATTCAGTAGTATAAAGTGCCCGTTTCACGAGAAAAAAAATACAAATGGCTGCGTTTAAACTGTCACAGTCGTATGTGACAATCAGGTCTATGCACACTACCATTCGTATTCTAATGTTTATTATTATTTAAAACTAATATTCGTTATATTAAATAAATATTTTTATTAAAAATGGCGGAATTTCTGTGCGTCTTTAATAGTTGAGTGAAAAATACATAAAGCGTACCGATAAAGTTCCCGAAGTCCCACTAGTAGTGCTGAGATAGTAGTCACCATCGGGGTTTTAGTCCGCTAAGAATACCACACGAACCAGTCTCTTCCGGTAGCCGTGGTCATTTTGTAGGATTCCTCCCCGTCATTAAAAACAAAATAGGGAAATAGTACTAATCCAGGTTAAGCTTTTTCTTCCTCCTATTCCTATTTTTCCTTTTCCTTCGTCCTCCTCGTTTGTACTTATTCATTTATTCCTATCACCAGCACATCCATCAGCGGCGAATATGACTGATTTTCCGTTTTTGGAAAACTGTGAAGAGGACATGGCGGAACACTTTTAAGGACATCTCTCATGTATGATAAGATCATAGATTTAACCACCACCATTAATTATTTTGAATTGATAGCATGATGACACGGTAAATTCAAGATAATTAGCAATATGCATTAAATTTAGGCGTTTAGTCAAATGAAATGTCAATTATGTTCATAATTGGCTCTATTAATCAAGTTAACAATTGGAACTGTTGAGGTATTCGAGCCAGTACGATGAACGGAATAATCATGCTTATGTATTCGTTTTTAATTATTTGTTTTTATAATATAGGAGTAGCAGACGAGCATGCAGTCTACCTGATCGTAAGTGGCTACTACCACCGATGTACAACTGTAATTAACCCCAGATAGGATTTTATTCCTACTTGAGGTCGGCCAAACTTGCGCCGCTACTTTTGAGGACTAAGCTGGAACGCCTTGAAAAAGTATGTCTTTCACCCTTCAAACCTTCACCTGAACACACCCTTCAAACCTGGACACAGCAGCGCTTAACAATACCTATTAGGTAGAAATAGGTGTGGAGGTGGTGCCGCCGGAATTGAACCACAAAGGGTTTTACTACCTTCTGTTCTGCGTCCGCGGCGAAGGCAGAAAAACGCTCTCTTAGTTGTCACGCCTATAAGGACGAAACATGGTATAATAATATTTATTGGTAGTGCGCATCGACCTGTAGAAATGTCACGAATAAAAATACATTTCCACGTGCAATTTCAATGGAGTTACAATTTATTTAAAAGTCAATTTTCCGTTTCCCAACTGACCTTATATTACACACAGAGTACTTAATATAAATGTTCAATGTTTTTCTTAATAAATAAAGCTAGTCAGATGTACGGTTTTTGTTACGAACATTTCCAGTATTTTATTACAACTGGTAATTTTCAAGTAATTTATACAGTCATACATATCGCAAGAGATGTTATTACTTTTAGCTGATGTTTTATGATTTTTCTAACTGCAAGCTAAAATCTGCCTGTGGGGTTTCTCAGATTTTATATAAAGATTATTGAACATTATAGGGCATTATTATCAAACCCTAACATGGAAGAAATCGACTTGGTTGTTTTAAGTCTAATCTTAATCGACTTAATTCAATAATACATTCATGATACGAAAGCCAATCCAAGAACATTTCGAAAGATTGAAATAAATTTGAATAGTCGTGAAAAAACATCTTGAATCTAGCTAGCGCTAAGTCTCTAAGTGTTACTAAGTAATTAATATTTCTTGTGAATTAGAAATAACACCGAGAGACTTTTTGGGACTTTCGTTTACCTACTTATGTTAACTTACTTAAGCCTACAAATGCTTGATAGGAGCGACGTGTGAAGTAACACGATGCAATAAAGTTAATCCGCTTATCGCCGTCCTACGAAAACATAAAACTTGGTATCGCGCTGACCGCTTATACGGCGAAAATTACCGCCCTATCTCTCTATGTACAGCCATTTTAGTCACGTTTACACTAAGCTATGTAGAAAGCTTGCTATAAGTAGTTGGAAAAGAACTTGCCACACTTGGTAGAGCTTTTGTAGTGTAGTAATAAACTTCCTTAGGGACACACATATCTAGGGACGAGAACTCGGTTGTACGGCTTGTAGTTCAGGTAAAATTAGAAGGGAAGCGGTCACGCGGCAGATCGCCCATTCGATGGACAGATCTTATATAATCTAACACAGTGTTCCGTCTTCGAGTATTGCCGCAATGCCAGTAAAAGAAGTCTATGGTGAAGGATCGCAAGAGCTACTGTTTAAGAGAACTGTGATGCCTGACCAGTTGTCATCATCAAGAGAGAGTAAGCTTACTTAATATGTGTTTAAGGTACATAGGCTTGTGTACTTGATTACTCACAGTAGGATCAAGGAAGAATGTCAGAATTTTTGTTTTCATTCTTGCATGTCTCGAGATACGCAAGATTTGATTTTTTTTTTATAATATAGGAGTAGCAGACGAGCATGCAGTCCACCTGATGGTAAGTGACTACTGCCGCCCATGGACATCGGTAATCAACCCCAGGTAGGATTAGATATTTCTACCTAAGGTCGGCCACAGATGCGCCGCTACCCCTTTTTTTTTTTTTTTTTTTTTTTTTTTTTTTTTTTTTTTTTTTTTCGAGGGGGAAACCTTCGAAAGGTACCCGGTGCCGTGGGAGCGACACAGAGTTATGTGGGATTCTTACCGCACTAAAACCCCCCCGGTGGCCGTCCTCGGCGCTGCGTAAAGGACTCCGGGATCTCCAGAGGAACGCAACCGGAGTCCTCTTAGCGCGTTGCCCCGTCGGGCTCCGTCCAGGTGAGCATGCCGCTCGCCGCACCGTCTGTTGTACACGACGGTATGCGACCACACATACCGCCGTCCTTCCCGGGGTTGCTGGCCGGGCGGTTTGAGCTCCCACTCTTGCCGCCCGCAACCCCGGAAGCCCCTTTTAGTCGCCTCTTACGACAGGCAGGGGATACCGTAGCCCTATTCTGGTCCCGGAACTACAGGGACACGCGCCGCTACCCCTGAGGACTAAGTTGGAAAGCCTCGGAGAAATCTGTCTCCTTTACCACACCTTTCAAAACGGAACACAACAGCGCCTAACACTGCTGTTATTAGGTAGAAATAGGTGTGGTGGTGGTGCCGCCGGAGTCGAACCACAAAGGGTTCTACCACCTTAATAACCTTGAATCGTGACAGGTAACTGTATCTATTCGTCGTTCCATAGGCACACGTATAGGTATAGATTAGTCCCTAAGTTAAAGTTGAAGTTAACATCTTCGTTACGGAGAAACAAAAAAATGTAAAAATAAAGATCTGTGATTCAATTCGTATAAAGAATCTATGCGACGAAAAAAGCAAACGCAAATTCATTTTTTTACTCTTAATTCTTATATTTTGTGTCTCTTACTCTATAATGACAAAATCACAAGTAAAAATACTCTACAAGATTATAAAAGTGTAAAAAATAAGGTCAATCAAAAATCTAAAACAAAATACCATTTTTCCACATCATGCATTGAAATTAACAAGTCCAGTTACATAATATTAACCCTTACTCATTAGCGTTTCATTACATTGTCAATATTAATTTGCGAATATGTACCAAACCGCTAAAGCGCGTAATTAAAGGCAAAGCTAATTTCTCTGTAGTCTAAGTACACGAACATTATCATTCCAGGAGAAATTAACCACTATCGTAGAAGCAAGTCGTTATTATGTTTAACGAACTAACATATAACGTTTATGTCCTGAACGTCTAAAGTACGTAGTTAAATGTTGGTTATATGATATATATTGGTATAAGTCATATACATAGGCTGCTAAAGGATCGCGGGCAAGATGCGGACAGTACCCTTACCAGGAGTTTTTACGTTTCGACAAATATTACTGTTTTGGTATTTGTTTACGTATGGGCCAGTACGATTTCCTAGGCTAGGCATCCGCTAGGGGCGCTGATTGGAGTTTGTATGGACAAATACGTAAAACAATACCAAAACAGACATATTTGTCGAAACGTAAAAACTCCTGGTAAGGGTACAGTTTCTGTATAGGATCCGGCCCGCTGAACTTAGCGGGCGGGAAAATTGATAGTTTAAATAAATGGAAGATTTAAAAATGTGGCTTTTTCTGTTACCCAATTGCTGGGCGGCAAACATTTTGTTTACATTACGTGTAAAGGGGTAGAGCAGATCTTTTTTCATCGATCTATTTTTAAATGGTCGTTTTTGCCCGCGATATTGTTTACACCCTTTTTGGACTTAACTTTCAAAAGATTAACCATACGTAGAAAATATAATTATATTGTGCGAAAAATCAAATAAGTAAAGCATGTGTAGGATTGCGTGGTAACTGCTCGTGGAAAACGTAATAGTAACTGATCTAAAAACTTTAATAAAGTCGGTTGCGGTTGGGATTCGACGGGTGACCTTTATTGGCTTTTCTTGCGCACTTCCGTGTTGTGAAGGGCACACTAACACAGGTCTCGGTTTCTATAATTGCATAGCAAACGTTATTAACCTGTCGGTGGATCTATTGACACTATAAAATATCTGACAAGAGTGGGCTTTATAGAGTCTCTTCCTCCAAAGTTCCAAAAATGGTTAAAATAAGTTGCTTTTCGTGCACTAAGGATTAGAGAAATTAGATTTGTCTTTGAGCTTCAAGCGTATTTGGAATACCTATACTATTTGGGATTGGTCAGTTAGATGTATAAGGACCTTAATGCCACACTCAACCACAATCATACTCAACCGATGTAACAATACACAAAAATACAAAAGTATAAAAATACAAAGAAGAAAACGGAGTTATTTAGTTACGATTTCTATAGTACCATTTAGATGAAACAGGAAATTTCCCGTAAACAGCTTTTGGTGGATGATTTTGAACAAAGGCGTGTGTACAAAATTTATCTGTGGACGGTCCTAGCTGGCGCAGTGCCATCCTGCTGACCCACATCCAGGGGTCAACAGACCCGCACCAATAAATATTTTTTTGTTTACGCCACCCAATTATGGCGGTTTGTCCGAGTTTGGCGAGTGGATGTGATTCTGTATGTGTCATGTAAGGTCCCAGTTCATGATGACGCGGCTTAAGGTATATTGTTACAGGGTGTTTATTTTTGGCATAGATTAGTAAAGATACTTCGCCGCCTTGATATTGAATGAAGCCACAAACGGCTTATTTTAGTAAGTTCTTTTTTTGAATCCTTGACAAATAAAAACATTTTTAGAGAAAATTTACGAATAAATAAACAATTTACGTAATAATTACGTAATTTACGTAAATAAATAATTATTTCAAATATTTTAGCGACATTTTATCACGGAGACGTCGCAAAACTTTTTTACGCAACTATTTCAATTCTCAAAACTGGGTACATTTTCTTGTTAGGAGTGAGTAATCTTTACTTATCTATGATTTTTGGTTAGTTTTTTGAAGATTCAGCATTAATTATTTTCATCTGTTTTTTTTTAATCTATGATCTTGTATGTGTGTGAAGTAGCTAATGCGTATGTAGTCTACCTGATATTTTATTATCATTGTAGCATATAGACACGTCTAAATTGTCGAAATAGAATAAATTATATTCGTAATTGTGCTTGTAAAAGTTTTTAACTCTCATAGCCCCGAACTAATTCTGTATATCAAAAATATTTAAACAGACTTCTTCCTTCAGCCTGTTAAGGATATTAATTTATCCAAGAGCTAAGTGAAAAACATCTTTTAAAAACTATTTAGTTAAAATTTATGCGAGAATTTGTGACAGTTTTAAGAGTTTATTTTACTTAATTGAAACACAGGCTTGCTATAAAGATTTTATTTCCATCCATATTTTAAAATTTTTCTTAAGATTTATTTTCCCTATTTTACACGAAGATTCTAAGCGAAGTATTTTATTAAAAATGTGTTAAAGTTATTTTATTTTTAAATTTGTCTCCTACAATTCAAGCAATAGGCTCTAGTAAGTAACAATCTACTTTACGTACTAAATTCCTTACCGTAAAAGTTTGTTCAGAATCAGTTCACATTTTTCGAAAAAGTTTCGCTTAAACAAATAGATATAATAAATCGTAATTGGAAAAAGTTGATGTCGTATGATAGCAAACCTTATAGGTTAATTTTAAGTAGGCTAGAAATAAAATGTTATTTTATGCAATATAATAAAGCTTGATTCACACTAGGCCGTTACAAGTGCAAAGTCGTCACATTAGAACGCTTATTCAGGCCGCCGTTCGTTTACAATCAAATATGAAAGGCTAGGTTGCATTTCACGCCCTTTTGCACTCAGCAAAGCCTTTTTCCCAGAAATAGGTCGTCACTTTGAAACGCAGTGCAAAACGCTTGTTACTGTTGCTATCTTCTTTGTAAAATGAAAGGGTCAACTGCATAAAAGACGTAATGACTGATATACAGATGTATTATGACGGACTTTGCATGAACATTTTGTGTGCTTATTTAAATTTGTAGCTCTCGGACTCATAATATAAGTAGCAAAATAGCAATGGAGCATGCAGTCCACGCGTTGCTTAGTGGCTACTGCTGCCTATGGACATTAATAATCACACCAAGATAGGCCTACTTGAAGTCGGCCACATATGCATTGCAGGAATAAGTGTATAGACTTAAAAAACATTTAGTGTTGGCGCATAGCTGGTTATAACTGTATTGTATTGTAAACTGTAAAAGATAAAATACAAAGAAAAAATCGCACTCTATAGTGAAAATACTCAAAGAAAAGAAAGAAGTTTCTAATTTTTAATCTCCGTTTCTATCCGACATTTGATGGTACGATACGGATAAATTAATGATTACGTTCATGTTCAGGGGTCAAGTGTAATTGGAATAATCTGGGTAATCTCGATAATTAATGTGGTGCGAGGCAGACGGGCCTTCAAAGGGTGACTACAAATCAGGACGAATTTGTATTTTTGGCAAATTTATCTATGCTAGTAATAATATTATAAAGAGGTAAACTTTGTTTGTTTGTTTGATTGTAATGAATGATCGATTCTCCGATTAATCAATCTTAGATCGCGATCCCTAGTTCCCGTGGGATTTCCGGAATAAAAACAATCCTATGTCCTTTCTCGGGTCTCAGACTATCTATGTGCAAAATTTCATTAACATCGGTTCAGTGGTTTAGGCGTGAAGAAGAGACAACAGATAGACAGACAGACAGACAGAGTTACTTTCAGATTTATAATATTAGTAAGGATGAAATATATTTGATAAATAGATTTTGAGGCGGTACTAAGTTTGCCGGGTCAGCTAGTGAGTTATAAGTATATTACTAAGCAAGTACTAACAATAAAAGTTTATTTGTAACTGTTGTTTAATAAACGAGTGCTCTAAAGTGAGCCACAAGTTATCCAGCCAGAATTATTTTTCCTTATACTTTCACTTTCCATTTATGTGCGATATATTACAGATTTATGATATTTCTCACTAAGAGAATTTGCCACTTACAGTAGAACATAATAAAGAATGACAATAATTAAAAGTAGTAATAATACGAGTATATACAATAAGCGACGTTTTAATCACAGACACTTTATTTGAAATACACATAGAATAAACATAAATTTTCACCAAACTTCAGCCAGTACTCTATCAATCAATGCCAGCTAATGCTTATCTCGAAAAGCAAATATTTTACGATCAACACACATGATTCATTAAAACAGAAAGTGGAGTAATTACACCGCAAATATTGCTAACGGGTGTTACATAATAATTTATTGAAATTGCTCTCTAAATTCATTTCAGTAATAAATTAAACAATTATTTCGGTAATATATTAAATTAATTTAGAGTACATAATTAATTACCAGCCGTGTTTATGCTATTATGTTTGCTAATTGGTGGGCATAAAAATGAAGATCTTGCACGTGCCTTTTTTATACCATGTTTTCTTTTTTAATATATGTAAAGAAAAAGTTAAATTTAATTTATTCTTTTTCTCTATGAACTATTTTACTATTTTCTATTTATTTGTGACGTTTAATTCAATGTCACATAAATTTAAATAGAAAAATGTTTTAGTGGAATAAAAAACGTTAAATGTCGTTTTATAATATTCTTTCTTGTGGAAAAAAACTAATGTAGTTGTTCTGTAAAATAGAGAAACCGCAAATATTTAGAAGTGGTAGAACCATGAAAAACATTACAAGCTAGAGTCAGAATTGTGAAAATTTGTAAAAAAAAATGTTATGTATTTTCGATAACTGTAGTTAGCTCCCACTTTAGATGTTGTGGCAACTATAGTAGGATTTTTTTACAGGCAGTAATCAGTAGCATTACCATGAGTTGGCATAGAAACGCCACTATAGAAATGGTAAATAGAAAACTATTGTCATTTTGCTAGTGAGTAACATAACTACTATCGTTACGGTATTTCTTGACGTCTGTCAAATTTATGACTCATGGGACCGAATTTGTATGGCAATAGATCATAATGATATTCGCTAGCGATTTGATTTCGATAGGTTTTTTACGTATCGAGTTACGTCACTACGGATTTTAGTTCTACGAGTAACCACCAGAGGCGCTGTACAATTTTTCATACATTTATTTTACGCAGTCGCTAGCGAGTAATACTTTTGTAAACTCATGGTAGTCCTACAGCTGTTTCTGCAAGTAGCAGTGTTTTAAATGTTTATATGCGTTTTTTAACATATATATAAATTTAGATACGTAATACATTAATATAACATATTTTATCGTTTAGATTTCTAGATATATTTAGGTAGTGTATGTTTTGGAATGTGTGCTGCTTCGTTGATGCTTAATTACCATAAAAAGCGTATTAAATGTTAAGTAGATATTACCCAAACTTTGCCCATACATATTCACTTTATTTTCCGTTCGGCCACAAAAATAACACGCTCTCAGCTAACTAGCGGTGTATATAAAACCACGAACGAACGAATCACATTGTGATTTCAAAATATCTCCCATTTTGTTAAGTGACCTTAAAATAGAATGGACTGATATTTCAATATTATTCTATCGGGCTTTATGGGTAGATAATAATTTAGAAACGTGTTATATATTGGCCTTAATCACCATAGTTAGGCATTCGCCTTATACAAAATTATAAAGAAGACATCCGATCCTGCACCGCCGCCGTGCCGTGGGAACGCTGACGCCGCACCACCGCTCCGTTTCCATCGTACAGTCCCGAACGTGGGAATTTACTCTGGGCGCTAACATTGCCCCAGCAAGTCACTTAGGATAGTTAGTTTTAATTTAGGTTAGATTTAATCCAAAACATGTAATATGCTGTTTTGATTAAATACGTTTATATAAGTAATTCGGTCTTTCTGTATCTTGGCTGCTGCATCCCGACGCATTATATAACTAACGGCTAGGGTTTGTTGCAAACATCAACATTTAATAATTAAATGGTGTGTTTGATAAACATTTATTTATTATAATAAAAACTGTAATGTATGATACAACCCCTTAAAGCGATTAAGGATTGTAATTCTCACATACGCTATGTATAAGGAACTTTGGAACAAGATGAATATCGCTTTTCTATGTTAAATTGCTTTTTCGACATTTAATACCACGTATTTCGCACTAACACATATAATGACATGCTTTATGCCGCTTATGACACGCATCGTACCAATGACATTTTAGGTAATACATCTATGCATCGTACTTGCTTGTAGCAGCGGTTTTCGTGGCCCGCCGGTGAACTCTACATTTTCCCGGCGTTATTACACTTTGTTACGTTTTACTGAGTGCTGTTTAGCGGGATCGTGCATAATTTCGTAGTTTCCAGCTGCACATCGGGTCCTAATATGAATATTCGTTCAGAATTTGTTAGTAAATAAGTGCTAAAGTTTCCGATGGAACAATAAACTTGCAAGTCATATTGTGAAAAGTTGTTTACTTTAAATTAAATTTTGTGAGCTAAAATTGTTTTCTTTTAAAGAATTTTTACCAAAAATATGACTGTTATTTTAAACGTAAAAGGATACATACATTATATACATGTTTGTCTTATAACAACAATGTAACGCGCTGCTGTGAATTGATTTGAAAATAGCGGTAATCATAATCCTCGGAAAAAACAACGCATCTATGGCTAACCGTGGGTAAGACTCTAATCCTATCTGGGATAGATTATAGATGTCCATTAGCGGCTGTTGCCACTTACAATAAGGTAGACTCAGCACATTCGCTTACTACGTCTTTAACATAAAATATTATTATAAAAATATTTTTTATATAAAACGGCATTCTTATGTATGCATTGTACATCGTATATACCATTTGGAGCGTACAGTGGTTACGTCATAAAAATAATATAAACCTGGAATAATAAAAATGTTAAGTGAAATGGATGTGTATGCATGGAGTGTGTGTAATTATTTTTTAACAAGGTTTTATTATGTCGGTGTGAAGTATTTCAGGCGTGCGTTAAATTGTTCATGGTGAGTGCCTTCGTGGAGCATAACATTCGCCGGAATCTTGAAGAATATTTTGTTTGACTTAAACTATGGTTGTATTATTTTGAAAATATTTTATTACCTTCAAAATATAAGGGTTTTGACTCTTTGTGATTTGATTTCGGAGGCACCTATTTCTAAGATATATGCCCAACAGTGAGACAATAATGCATTTATTATAAACATGTACACCGACGTTTAGGTGTTAATTCTACGTGCGTTCGAGTGTGTAATTTATTAATTTACATCTAATACAGTGTTTGCATGATTGCAAGCCTCGATTAAATAAATAAATATTGTCTACTACTTAAATACTAAAAACATACCGTAAGGCCAAGCAAATAAGTAAACAGTAACAATTTGATACTCGACAAAGCAATAAGGATATTCAAGTTGGTTTCCACGTAATAATGGCGGCGATGTAAGCCCAAGAGGACTTGATGTAAGTACGCAGTCGGGGCGGCGCTTTGTCGCGTGCAGTTTTATGCAATGAGGTTAATTCGCGTCGCTCCAAACAAAGCCAATTTACTTTTGCTTTTTTCTTTCAATTAAAAATATGATGGTATGGGTTTTCATAACAGTACCATATCACGAGTAGCAGTTTTTGCTACTGCAGCAATTACATTATTTTGTTAACTTTGTGAAAAAATACGGCTTTCATTTTGTTGCTTACCAATATAGAAGTTCCAATATAAAATACATACACGTGTCGCATTCTTATCCATCTATAAATGAAATTTAACTACTAGGATAAAATTTTCCAATTATTCATTTGGGCGAAAACAAAATGGCACCGTGCCGACAGCACGACACGAGCAGCTACTTTTTCATTTTTGATCAATAACAATTGATCAATAACAATACACGACGCGGCAGTTTTAGGGCCAACACACATAAAAGGTTCGTACGGTGCAGTCCTCATTGCTTTATAATAAACAAATAATGTAATACAAAGTAATAAGGATATTCAAGTTGGTTTCCACGTAATAATGGCGGCGATGTAAGCCCAAGAGGACTTGATGTAAGTACGCAGTCGGGGCGGCGCTTTGTCGCGTGCAGTTTTTTGCAATGAGGTTAATTCGCGTCGCTCCAAACAAAGCCAATTTACTTTTGCTTTTTTCTTTCAATTAAAAATATGATGGTCTGGATTTTCATAACAATGTAATTCCACGAGTAGGGAGCATGATATGGTAGTGACTACATTATTGTTTTAACTTTTAGCATATCATTTTATTTTAATTTGTTACTTAACAGTATTATGTTGCTTGCTGAACGTAAACTTACTTAATATATAGAAAAGGTAACTTATGCATTGGTTTGGCATATAATGGATTTCTTTTATAGACCCTACGGTCGGTTATAAATATGTAACTTTGAGGAATGTTTCATACAATTGTCTCTTCCGATCATTTCTTTTATTTGTTACATGTTTTTTTAACCAAAACATAGTTTTGCTCGACACTGTTGTTATAATGTAGCTATATTTCCTGACCAGTTGAGCCACGATATATATTACCACTTAAATCCTTTATTATTTTTTTGATTTAGTAATATAAATATTATTGCAGCCTGTCGATAATGGTATTACAAACCTTTTACGCATCCTTGGTTAATAAAATAAATGTTTATTTTCTGGGCGCCACACATTCCATACCCCACTTCTGGGCACGGATCATTACCCATAATTGGGGGCCCGTGCCAAGCACGTTGCCTGTAGTATATCCACTGCGTGTATATTATTCACACCACATGCAAGTTAAGATGTAGCAACCATTTATCATTCTCCGATGAAACTTAACACAAGTAGGTAAAGAACTTCAGTGAAGTGCGAAATGTTGTTGTTGAACATTACTTAGCTGTGGTACTTAGACCGAACTTTTTAATGAGTTTTAGGAAGTTTACTCATAAAAATAAGTATAATGTGCCATAAAAAGAAATAAATATGTTACCTACATATAAATTGGTGTTTGCACATGGTTGGATAACGTAAACAAAAACAATTGCTATATTTTTATATAAGTGTGTAATTAAACGTATTACATATATTGAATGTGTTTAAAATATACAACAGTAGGACTTCAATCCTATCTGGGATTGACTAAAAATGTCCATGGTCACAGAATGTAGGCATGCTCGTTTGCTATTTATAAAAAAAAAAGTATAGCGGTCCCTCAGTATCAGGTGAACTGTATTTTAAAAGTAAAAAAAGAATAAAAGGTGTATGGCTCCCCGTAACACATTCCCACTATACGTTCATGCGCGCACAAGCCCGCTATAATTGGGTGCAGTAAACAACAAATCTATTGGTGCGGGTGCATTGACTCACGAAGGGGTAGCGGATGGCACCATGCCAAACAGAACCGTCGACACATATTTATATCCTCTTGTTCTTAGACAACCGGTAAAACAGTAAAGCACGATTGTATGTGTTTTTTTTTTAATTTAATTTTAATAATATAGGAGTAGCAGAAGAGCATGCAGTCCACCTGGTGGTAAGTGGCCACTGCCGCTCATGGACATCTGTAATCAACTCCAGAAAGGACTAAATATTCCTACCTGAGGTCGGCTACAGGTGCGTACCCCTGAGGACTAAGCTGGAACGCCTCGGAAAAGTATGTTTCCTTACCACACTTTTCCAAACGGAACACAGCATCGCCTAGCACTGCTATTATTAGGTAGAAATAGGTGTGGCGATGGTGCCGCCGGAGTCGAACCACAAAGGGTTCTACCAGTATTGTGGACTTACAGTCCTCTGGAGTTTTAGACTCTAATAGAAACAATCACTTCTCATGTAGAAATCGTTAAAGCATCATCATTTTATTTACGGTTAATTAATAAAATAAAATAGCAGTAAGTAATAACCGGATTCAAATTCGGACTCTCAATCGGGCGTCAATCGCTAAGACTCTGAATTTTCAAGGTTATGTGTTATGTTAGTCCCAGCAATCCCATTAAAAAGTTTCGCTTATTTATTTCGTATATAGTATGGAATTTACTATACTGATATTTAATCTTCAACTTCTAACACTAAATTCAAATTCAAATTCAAATCTCATTTATTCAAAATTGATTCATATAGAATACTTTTTGAAAGTCAACAAACTACCACCGCTTCGGAAGGTATTTCGCTATGGAGAAGAAGCGGCGCAAGAAACTCCATACGTGTGCATATTTGCATCTTTTAAAGGGTAAATAATATACAATTTTACATAGTGGTACATATAATTAACTTTTGATGTTGGAGTTGGAGTTGTCATACCATACGGATTTATCATTTAAGTACTGATTTACATTATAATAAGCTTTTTTACATAAAGTTAATTTTATAAGCGCTTAATATATCAAGCGCTGGCCTTAATAATTACCCGCTCGTAATTACCTGCAACAATTACTATTTCGTAATAGCTACAAGTGTATTCAGAAAGCGTCTACACCTCAAGAAGTATTCTGTCGTAAGTGATGATAAAGTACCGCAATAGTTAGAAATAGTATCTCAGGCGAGTGTATAATAGTAGCACTGACTTCAACTTCGAAATGACTGTTTCTAATTCTCATAAATGTGATGTTCAGTTTCCAAGTGTCAGTTTTGTGAAATCATGGAACTTTGTATGTGAGATTGTGACAGCATGAGTACGTCGTCAACCCATTACTGTCCCGCGACTGGGTACGGGACTCCACTTAGAGTGAGAGAGACTAATCATAGTCGACCACGTTCGTCAACTGGCAAATTCACACACCTTTAAGAAGCAAGTTAAAACAAGTAATAATCAGATGTGTTTGCTTGGGAATCAAATTTCGTACCCCAAATAAAGACACGTTATGTCAAACTACTAGGTTATGACGGCTTTGATACATAGTTACAGATGAGGGCCATCTGTATACACATATTGGAAGTTCGAGTCCTTCGGGCTGAGGATTGCGTAGGAATCTTACATGTCAGTATTTTACTATATTTTTATTAGATCACAACACCGCTTTTGATGTTATAAGATAGGTAGGTAAGTCATGTATTTGATTGACATATGGGTTACATGTTTTTAAAACTTGTTGCCGCTTTTGAATATTACGAGTAAATTACTTTAACTCTAAAAGCGCCTCAACTTTCATCCGTTTCATTAAAAAAATCATATTACTGTGATATTCCGGGATTAAAGAATATTCTCAAAAATTCAAATGCAAATAAACTTAAAATGAAAGTCATACCGGGTCATATGATTACGCTGAGTACATCACTCCGAGTCCGTCTCGTCTGTTTTATTCCCGCATCTATTTTTCTAGCACTTGACTCGTTGCAATTCAGTTATTCACTCCATGCTGTCTGCGATGCAAATTATATCCGAAATGTTACATGTGAATTCCGTACACTGCGCAAACTGATTTTCTATTTATCCGATTACGCTAGAGCCGTCATAATATGTTTGCCTATATTTTTAATCTCTTTATATTTTAGAAGAAGGACTCAATCTTTCTGAGTTATCTCTATGAAAGCTTTACAGGATAAAAATATATCGAATGTAACATTCCAAATATTCAATAAAATCATTCTGAATAAAAATAAGATGTGTCAGAAGAAAAGTATTGTTCTGTAGAATGTAGATTACAAAAGTTTACACCTCGATAGCCTAGTGGTAAATGTTAACGACATTTTAAGACAATACCTAGCCCAGAAGTCTATACCGCTGCTGATAAATAGAAGAAAAATACATATTGATTTTAGCCTGGGTTTAATTATAGAACCACGCGGAGCCCTAAAAAGTAACTCAATCAAACTAGGAAGATTGAGTTCTGTTAATCTTTTGAGCACTATTGAATTTCTTTTCAATTTTTCTCATTAATCATAGTGGATAACAGTTTTAAATGAGTTTGTTTGACAAACTCCGCTTCAGTTTTCATTGACTGTGGCTAGGTTGGTAAGGTAATTGTAAATCCATTATTCTTATTTACAGTTATGTTTGATGAATAAATTTATCGGTAAAGAGTTTCAATTGCAGGCCCTTTGTGGTTCGACTCCGGCGGCACCACCGCCACACCTATTTCTACCTAATAACAGCAGTGTTAGGCGCTGCTGTGTTCCAGTTTGAAGGGTGTGGTGAGGGAGACAGACTTTTCCGAGGCGTTCCAGTTTTGTCCTCAGGGGTAGCGGCGCATCTGTAGCCGACCTCAGGTGGGAATATCTAAGCCTATCTGGGGTTAATTACAGAAGTCCATGGGCGGTAGTAGCCACTTAACATGACGTGGACTGCATGCTCGTCTGCTACTCATATATTCTAAAAAACATACGAGCATAAAAGAAGTAATCCAATGAAAAATCTAGTACCTACTTAAGTAGGTGCCAGTACTAGTAGTAGGTAAGTTTAAGGTTAATTTCCCTTGGATGGTCTAAGAAAGCCGAAGTTTGTTAACTACAACGAACATTTAACTGAAATATAATCTGTGGTATTTAATCGTACTACGTACTAACACTACTACGTAACACCATACCACTAAATTAAACTTATTTAAATTTAAAAAATAGCCAGCATTGGTTTAGAACAATAAATAATAACTTTTCATGGACCTAATACAAGTTTTTATGAGCTTAGTTTTTAATCTGATCGAATCATAGTGACGTAACTGCATCATAGTAGGAATAATTTTATTCTTATTACGATTTATATATTAGTACAAAAATGTACCTACATCGATATGAAATACGATTCATGATTAAATATTGATATGAATGTGATAATAATATATTAAATTATATGACGTGAAATTCGTACAGTGGTCATTTACAGACATCATCCACCTCTAGAATACACTCCTGTAATTAGTCAGGCGTCCGATCTCGTGTCCTCAATCTGTCTTTAGGTCATTAGTCTTACCTGGTGGTGTCCTTTTGACCGAACTGTATAAATGAGGGTTACAGACACCTGTCTTTGTGACAACGTAACATAAATAACTTTAGAAACAATAAAGGTAAGTTGTACCGTAGACCCGTCTGAAGTTTGCTTCAAAGTTAACAATAACAATAATTTTAGCCATGGAATGCGACAATTCTGTATTGCAAAAAGTTATTTTTCACTGTCGTCATTTGTGTCACCACATTTTAGTTGGAATTTAATAATATACCGTCGGTATGGAAGTTAACAATAACTTTATGATTTTAACAATAACTTAAACCGACAATATTCGACCGGGTAGCGTTAACTGTTAGTCATGACGTCATGTTAACCGTAACTAAAATGGTACAAGTTATGAACTCTTAACCGTAGATTTCATAGTTGGTTAGTATTAGCGTATAAGTTACACGCTGCAACCCACCCTAAATATTTTAACCTCCACACTGCGTTTGCGACATGTAGGTTTTCTGAGGAATTTATAAGGGCAATTAAACGGATAAACGATCTGGCTGGTCGTTGTTTAAACCGAAACGAATAAATCGAAGTGTGAGCAACGTGTGTTGAACATTAAGGGCTGTTTTGTTTATGTGAATTGCACACTTTGGTTGTCGTAAACTCAACCAAAATTGTGGTTTTAGTATTGCTCCTAATAAAGTATCGAATAAAAGAGTTAAAGTAAAAGTTATAAATGTTCCCATCTCTCCCTTAAAATGTCCTTATTTTTGTACAATTTCTATATTTTTATTCGTTTTTAATAGCAAGATAAATTATTACGATGGTAACGATCATAATATTACGGTAGTTTTCGTAAAATAAAACGTACTTTCAAATCGATCATTGATAGTGGTTATTCAGTTAAGTTTACATGAATACTGCTGAGAACTAAGTTGGTCGTCTCTCACCCACTCGCCACTCCTTGTCACCGAATCGCAAGAACTGGATCACGTTAGAAATGGATGTGACAGTGGTACCTGCCCAGCCATACGAGTACCACACGAAATCTACCAAATTTAAAAATCCTTTTAAAGTTTTAAGAACGTGAATTTCAGGTAAAAAATTACATTCTTGCCATACCTACTCGTATTTCAAAACTCTGAAACTAAAAGTTTTAAGCTACTTTGTGTCAAAGAACCGTTCCATTAGTTACGGTCAGTGAAATAGAAACAAAACGCTAGCATTAAAAGAGTAATGCCAGGTTCGCGCAGATTAACTACTGCTATTCTTTCACGTGTCCTCTACGGTGTAAGGTTAGATTTTTCTACATTTCCTAACGTGCTAGTACCGTGTCAGGAAACGTAAGTAGAATAAGCTGAGAACGTCTGTTCAAATAAGCTTCTAATGGATTTAGTGTTGATAAAAATATTCTTCATTTTTTAAATATTACTCACGGCTCGAGATTTTGTTCATGTGGTAATCAGATTAAATATCTTTTAATTTTTATACCTAAAATATCTTTTTCTTTATATACCTAGTTACGGTCAGTGAAATAGAAACAAAACGCTAGCATTAAAAGAGTAATGCCAGGTTCGCGCAGATTAACTACTGCTATTCTTTCACGTGTCCTCTACGGTGTAAGGTTAGATTTTTCTACATTTCTTAACACGCTAGTACCGTGTCAGGAAACGTAAGTAGAATAAGCTGAGAACGTCTGTTCAAATAAGATTCGAATGGATTTATTTTTACTAAAAATATTCTTCAATTTTAAATATTACTCACGGCTCGAGATTTTGTTTGTGTGAAAATCAGATTACAAGCAAATGGTTGTAATATGGTTTAAGTATTTTTCTTTTTCTTTATCTAATTAAGGTCAGTGAAATAGAAACAAAATGCTAGCATTAAAAGAGTAATGCCAGGTTCGGGCAGATTAACTACTGCTATTCTTTCACGTGCCCACTACTATTTAAGGTTAGATGTTTCTACATTTCTTAACACGCTACCACCGTGCGAGGAAACGTAAGTAGAATAAGCCGAGAACGTCTGTTCAAATAAGCTTCAAAGTGTTGATAAAAATATTCTTCATTTTTTAAACATTACAGCTCGTAATTTTGTTCATGTGGAAACCAGGTAATAATTAAGTGGTTGTAATATGGTCGGTTTATTTTTTTCTTCTTTATCTAGTTATGGTCAGTGAAACAGAAACAAAACGCTGGCATTAAAAGAGTGCCACGTTCGGGCAGATTAACTACTGCTATTCTTTTACGTTTCCCCTACGGTGTTAGGTTAGATTTTTCTATATTTCTTAACACGCTAGTACCGTGTGAGGAAACGTAAGAAATTCACTAAAGCTTTTATATCAAATACTTTTTCAATGGATTTAGTGTTGATAAAAAATATTCTTCATTTTTTAATATTAGTTGTTGTTTGTGACAATGTTCGCAAGGAATTGAGGTTATCAGTTAAAGTTAGCTAATGGTCAAGTAAAGGCAAATAGCTTATAAACATTTTAAATGAAATAAGGTGCAATATTCGAGTGATCCAACAACAATTTTATATAAATAAATTATTCTAGTACATAATATTTTTTACTTCGACAAAAAATGCCATCGATTTAAGAATCTACATCATTTTTCATGTCGGTTAAAATCACATCTTAAGTATTCGCTTAATTTATATTATTCTGCTTAATTTGTATTAGGTACCGAAGTTTTTAGCCAATTAGGCGACTTAATAAGTGATATTATCCGCTTTTCCTGCACAAATGCCATATATACACATATAATAAATCCGATATATATTCTCTGTCTCACAGCAATATCCACAGACCGCGTATTCGAGAGACAAAGGCAAAAGATTAAGAGCAAAACGTATGGATCTATAAATCGTCTTTTTCCTTCGTGGACGCATAAAATATACGAGTGGAGCTACGGCGCCCGAACAAATCGGCGTTATATTGACGCGGTGGCAATTGGTTATTTCTTTTATTTTTTAATCTTTGTTTATTGTTTGTTTCTGGATATTTCTTTTCGTTCTTGTATTGTTGTATTTTTTATGTCCCGCTGCAGGTTAATGGTCTCTGATCGCAACTGAAGGGCCTGGAGATTATTCCAGTGTACTGCTACTTTGCGGATTTACGGAGAAAATACGGAATAGTGGCCATACCGGTGTAAATTATTTTCAAACCAAAGAGGTCTACTTTAACTGCTAAAGTTACCAAGCTGTGAGCCTAGCAGGATTTTCGATTGTAATAAGAACATGTGTTTTAATCAGAGCGTATATAACAATTCTTACGAAACAATCTAATAACAAGTAATCTCAGGAGTCCTATTCTGTAAGATCATAATTTCGAAAGCTGAATGGGGTGAAATATGAATTTCGTATTCTTTAAAAGTCGACAATGTCTCACACTTTCCAGTGTGTAGTTATTCTGTGTTAGGAATACATATATGTAATATATAATTTATATATTTGTGTGAACACATGTGTAATATAAAATTGTTTTAGAATCCCGAATTTGAGATTGTGATGCAAGCAAGACTAGATATTGCGAGGCATCGGGATTCGAATTTATGATGGTATTTATAGAATAACACTACTGCTTCGACACATTCGATACTAATGAGATTTCCTATTACTTGCTAGTTAGCGTCTGTTAAGCAATGCCGGTAACGGTGCTCATGTTACCTACTAATTACTATTAGGTTGCCGTACTTTATCTCCTAAATGTGTTCCGAATAATAGGGGTTATATATTAAGTAAATTTAATATTATCTTATTCAAGCCAATTTGAAATCGAAAATATTATGTATTTTTTATCAAATATTGTGTAGAACTTGTCAAAATTTGATCGTCATTGCAAGAATTTAGTGCATTAAGGTATTATGAAAAGGATATTTAAGTCAAATATTCAAATATATTAAACAATATTTTCAAAAGATTATACGCAATAACTGTAACTGTACTATTACAGTTACAGTACAGTTTTTTAGCGTCAACATACCTATGTATGTTGACGCTAAAAAACTAGATGCTAAAGTGACAAATTATTCTAAAGATGTGATGCGACCCTGTTTTCAAATCCTTGATACATGACTGTTATATTATGTGTGATCTTTCAATTAAGTGGAGATGCTGTTAAAAAGTTTATAGGCAAACAGTAAAGAGACTGCAAATATTATAAATATAGAATAAAAAGCTCCATGTAAATTATGTTTTAATCAATGAAAACTCATCGCGCAGCACGCAATGTAGACGGAGAAGTGACTTTAATTAAAACGCACTTGATCTGCATTCAGCTGCAGTACTAACGCCATGCTCAGCTGTGATGAGGCATTAATGAATGATCGGAGAATTTATGTCGTGTTGGCTATGGGAAATCTATCCTCTTCAAGAGGATTAAATCAAGTTTTGAGGGCTCTCTAGTCCAGGTGCATGGTAATACCTTCAAAGCTCGGATGGTTCAACTAATGAAGCATGTTATCCGTTTTCATAGAATAGGTAAGGCTCGATATCAGATATATTGAAATATCACTCTCAGCGCCGTAGAGTGATACAATATCGTAATCTGACGTATATGAATAGCCAGTTAAGAATCATAGTATTGATGTGGTGTATGTGTTATGCCTAGTGTAACGATTTATGTTTGATATCAGATAATAATTACCGGCGTAAAATTAAACAATATTGTGTTCTTTAGAGATTGTGGAACGGTATACATATGCGTAGAAATGTTGTTGGAGCTGATAGTGTAACTCTTAAACAACTATTTTACAATTTTCAAAATATTAGATTACCTCAAAATGTTAAATGTAAAGTATATTTATAATGTATAAAGATATAGAATAGTTGTCACATATAAATTGATGTATAAAATAAATTATAGTTTTATCAATAAAAATATTATCTTTAATTTACATTGCAATAAGCACCCTTATAAACCCTTATTATATACACCCTTTATAAAAAATAATAAAATACGTCAGTATATATTATCAACTCCAAAAAATGAGTTTCATATGATTGTAGTATAGTAAAGAGATAGGTCTTATCTATCATAATAAAGAACTATAGAAAGCATTGATTCGTACGCCTTTCATATCTACAAAATAAAAATCAGTTCAAGAAGAATCGAAATCAAAAACTCTCTATCTTGGTTAGGTTAAGGAATTATTGGAGGCACAAAAACTAAGGACTTGGTCGGTCGATTCTCCTTTACGACCACGTCTACGACGTGAAGGCTGACTCAATTACAGGGCACAATCTAAGGCATACTTGGTGGACTCCCCGGAGTGTCATTGTAACTATTACGCGGGTAACAAAACGTTATGTGTGGGGTAAGCTGTTTTGGGCGTACGTCTTTTCAAGAATATTACTCGATATACATCGTTTGTCTTATTTTTCGGTTAGACGAAATGAGTTTTAGGGTACTGTAAACAAATTGTAAGAAAATACACCCATGTAATGTTCTGACCGTTCATTACATGACCCATGTCATGTAATGTTCCATGTTGTGTGCCGTATGTCTATGGTTTTCTAAAGTTACAACAGTAGATATCTCCGATCCTCTTTATTTTACAATGATTTATTTTTACAATGATTGAGAACTATAATGAAATCGATTTTGGTCGCCGATAAAATAAAAGCTAATCTCAACTACACAACCTTAATATGCGTGGCTCATTTCACGGAACTGGCAAACTGGCATATAGTCTATATAATAACATTAGTTCTACAATATCTTAGATGCCTTGCTACTCCGTTATTACTTGCTACTATAGGATGTGGTACCGCCATCTGCACAGAAGGTAGTGCTTGCATAATTGAATTCTGGATTGAATTAACGTGAGGAACCTTGGAATACAAAATTGAGAATTCAAGGAAGACTAGGGGTATTGACAAAAGGTAACCACGGTTTTACATGACTATATGAAAGTTGTATGTAAAAACTAGGGAACTTAGACTGACGTTCTATAATAAAATAGTGAATCTCTGTTAACAGTGCCGCCTATCGTCAGCGTTGTAAGCCATAAACGACTTTGGCAAGACTTGAAGTTTTTCAACCCTTGAGAATTCAAGGAAAACATACCTCAATTAATCAAGTTTGTAAATCGTGACGACCTTTATTACTTTTGGTTGACTCATTGTAAGCCATAAGAAAAATTACGTATACACTATGTAATTTTTCTTTTGCGTTTTGGTGAATGTATTGTGAGCTAGAATTTTGAATAATGCGCGCCGCTTGTCGTAGGATAGGTGTACTATGCTAGAAAACTTCGCAGGATTATTATTTTATTTAAAAACTAAGAATATCGAATAAAAATATTATATTTGGAAACCCACTGTGCCACTTCCCCTAAAACAAACAAATGTAACATTTAGAAAAATGTTCCAATACAATTTTCATTTTACAAAGATATTTAAAAGTCATTCAAAGGTGTATAAACTACGAAATGACAGTTTGTGAAACTCAGGACGGAACTAAAACTTTTGATTAAATTTTAAATTAATTTTCACCGCTAGTACCGTTTAAATACTTTTTGCAATGACGAGGGTCTTTTGTTAATTTACTTTCATATCTTCCACATGCCTGTTACAATGCTATTTTAATGAGTTTCATTAACTTTTGAATAAATAATGAGTGAAATGATAAGTAAAAACTTTTACAGTTAATATAAAAGTACCTAGATGACTTTGAGCTTTGCTCAGTGTTGTAATAATAAAAAATACCGATTATTTGAAAAAAAGTTAAAACGACGTTTTTGAAAATAAAACCTAGCTAGATAGATTTATCGCCTATGTTATATAACATGTTGAAAAATAAAATAATATTCAGATTAGAGGAAAAGTGTACAAAAATGTAATAAGTAATACTATGTATTATGATGGTAGAAAGATACATGTATTACCAAAAATGATAAATATATAATGAAGTTACTGTGTAACGTTATTAAATCTTAAATAATAAGGAATCAATTTAGGCATAGTGATAATTTAAACTACATACTGCTACTACTACTACTACTACTAACTATATATAAATATTACCTTATCTGAACTCCTTTGCTTAAATCCACAAGCGTTTAATACTTTGATAACAAAATCTTACTTGCTAATATCCGTCAAGAACACGTTTCGCCAAGTAATTAATTTGCAAAGAACATCACTGCGCATTTCATTAAGAGCTTGTTTGGAAAACTGTTATTAATCATTAAGCCAGATTCAAAGTTTAAGTTGATCGTTGCGTATATGAAAATCTCTTTGAATGTTTATCCTGTCAGAAACTTACTGGAACTCCTTAAAATTTGCGCGTATAGGGTAAGGTTATGTAGATGACGATTTCTTTCGTTGGGTATTATTTTTTTCAAATTACGGTTTTATTACTATCTTCTTTGAAGAAAGCTTATTTGGCTCTCAGGCATCATATCAGTAAATATTAATATATTTTTTTACAAGTTAGTATAATTATAAACAAAGACGGACTAAGTCCAAAAGTGGCATCTCTATAAACGCACCCAGTACAGCAGACTTAAACTTGTTACGACGATAACAAACAGTCTTCTAATTCAGTTATTAAGGTCTATTCGCTGAAGTTATAGTAATATTCACTTCAAAGGGACTTTTGTTCCTTAATAAACACATTACCATAAACATTTACGAGTTTTTACGCGGCACCAGGGCATTGCTACTGTTATGTTGTCATTTGTAAATTGTGTAAGCTCTTGTGTTACTTTGGTCTCCCAAAATTAAAATTAAATTACTGAATTTAATTCTAATTTCAATCAAGCTACATATCATTTTTTATTTCAATTACATATTTAATTATTTACAAATATTAAGCTAATAAACGTACAAAAATAATATATAAAACAGGTTTTAAAAAACTTATGAAAAATAATTAAATATAATAAGCTTTATCCAAATTGCTGTCCTTTGGAAGAGTCCCCAAATCGCTGGCGACATTACTTCGTTGAATAGCTAAGCTAATTATTTGCCCGAGATAAGCGCCAGCCCTTTGGTCCTGGGTGCACTCGATTAGATTTTATAAATATCATGTCAATATTTAATTTAATTACTTACGGCATATTATTTAATGTAAATATAACATCCCGGGAGAGTAGTGGTAAGAAAAAACAGTGTTTTCGTAAGATTCCGGGACATGTAGGGCGCAGTGCGGTTCCTGAGGGAATTTTTGTAAGCAAGAATTTAACATAACCCGCTCTTTCTCCAAATGAGTATGTAGAAAACAACGGTACGTTCCGAGTTTACAAGAAAAAGCGGCTAATTTCGCGGTCACAATATTAACATTTTATTTCACGAAAGCAACATGTACAGACGTTTTTCGTAACTGTATTTTTTTTCTTTTTTGTTCTAAATACAATTTTTCTTTTTTATTACTTATGTAATAATTTTGTGCCAGTATCAATATAAATTAGTAATATAAAAAAATGAAAATTTCACAAACATATACAATGCGTCGCCTACATATTATTATTAGAAGATTTTCCAGGAAGCTAAAAAAATATTATAGTTAATGGTCAAGACCATTTTTGATAGTATATAATCTGTAGCCAACCATAAATAAATCTCTGTACCTTTACCAGGAGTTTTTACGTTTCAACGAATATGACTGTTTTGGTATTTGTTTACGTATTTGCCCATACAAATTCCAATCAGCGCCCATAGCGGATTATGTCAGAACTAGGAAATCGTATTGGCCCATACGTAAACAAATACCAAAACAGTCATATTTGGCGAAACGTAAAAACTCTTGGTAAGGGTACTGGAATCGGCTACACGCGTTGTTACACCTTAACATCTTTATGTCTACGCCGTAGTGCTACGAAAGCGTAGACATAGTTACGCAAAGTAGCTATGCTACAGCGTAGCAGTTAAAATAAATTGATTGCAAAGTAACTGTAGATTGTTTTGCGATGTACAAGGTATTATTATTGACTTTTGTGTTATCGTCATAAGATGCAGTTCTGATATATTTTCCAGATTATAGCATAGTATAATTTAAGATAATTGAGATCATTCACAACGAGACTCGTCTCAGAGTGAGAGGGATTTAGTCTACAGTACCCTTACCATGAGTTTTTACGTTTTGACACATATGACTGTTTTGGTATTTGTTTACGTATTTGACCATACAATTTCTAATCAGCGCCCCTTGCGGATTGTGTCAGAACTTGAAAATTGTATGGGCCAATACGTAAACAAATACCAAAACAGTCATATTTGTCAAAACGTAAAAACTCATGGTAAGGGTACAGTTCACTATGTTGGTCAAGCGCGGATATGTATACTTCGCAAACTTTTCATGAAATTTATGTAGAGCTCTAAGTCGTGTAAACTACTAAGTAACCTGAACTTAACCGAAATCAAATGCGTATAAAATGATTTTTATACCAATCGTAACACGTTACTATATATGTTACCGTGGATATGATAATAATAAAAATAATACTCTTTATTGTACCCAGATGTAGAACATAAAATAAAAAAACATACAATTTAGGACGACACAAAAGGCGGTCTTATCGCTAAAACAGCGATTTCTTCCAGACAACCTTAGGGTGAGGAGTTAAAGAAAGTATGAATTGCAATAAAAGGTAGGGTGCAAAATAATTAAAATTTTAACTACTCATATAGAAAATGAAGTGTAAGTTAAGGGATAGCATATAGTAGGAGAAGAATAAATAAGTAAAAGGGAAAGAAGCTAATAATTAAATTGAGAAACAAAGTAACATTTTATTTTTATTTTTAAATGATAAATAGCAAGAGCACAAATTTAGAGAAAAAATAAAGTTAGAGTTGAAGGTTGAGTTGATATAGTCCGCGCCAAACTGCTAGTCCGCTCTGAAATTGTCGCAAGCAGGTGTAGTCATACAATTTGCTATGGCGACGCGATTCATTTCTATATTCAGAGCGGACAAGCAGTTTTACGCGGACTATACCATGGGCACGATTATGTAAATTACATAAACATAACATCAAAATTAATATTTTGTCGTTTTGTTACTTTCAAATCTTATTTGCAGTATGTAAACTTTACAAAATAATAAACCGCTGAACTTACAAAACAAGTTCATTGGATTAAACGGACCGAGGCGCCCACTGATATCTCGTTAAAGTTCCAAGTCTGTCATATCGAAAGTTTGGATGTAATCAGCACTTCTGTGAAACCGGAACATCGCATCAAGGACGCAGATGTTGGTGACGGCTTCACGTTATCCGATTAAAATCAATCTAAGTAAAATTTTGTTTGTATATCAATAGCTGTTTTTATTATAACAACAAATTGATTCATAATTTTGTTTGTTGTTTCACTGCGGTGACACTATTATTTTCTACATCAGGGTGATTAGAGCATCAAAGGAGCACGATTTGACAAAATATCATTATTGGAACACCCCGAAAAGCATAGGTTTTTCGGGATAATTTTCGGAAGCTAATCTTCTCTTGCTCGCACGATATGCACATATAAACAGAGCTATATTTCCCATTCAATTCACTTCTAGACAATGAGTAACTTGTAGACACTAAAGAACTTTGTGTTCTGTGAAAAACCTCTGTAATACGATGGTATAGAAATTTGTAATAATTATCTTGTTATTCCTTTTGACTTTACTCGATAAATAAGAAATAAAACTATAGGCCACACCGTGGTTCGGAGCAGGATAATAAACTATGTACCTGTTTGGAAAAAAATCTAACCTAGACGTAAAAGAAATATCGTGATAATATCCAATATGCTGGTAAATTCTCTACGTGATTTAGTCGGAAAGAAATACGCTTTTGATTGTGGTTGATTGCCGAATTTGAGCGAATAGTAACAATAATAGTTGTAGGCGTAGCCATTACCAAAAAATGTTTGTTAGGAATAGGTCTTACATTTTGCGTAGGCAAGGAAAAAAATACTCGGTTGAGGATAATTGTGCTTAATAGTAGAAAGAGTATTCGTAGTTTAATAGTAGAAAGAGTGTTTGTGGTTCACAAAAGTACTACTATTTCCATTAAACTCATTAAATTTATGCTTAAAAACTCTACTTTTAGAAGTATTCTTGTTCAAAGTTGACAAACATCAACATTTGGAATAGCGATTACAATTCCTAGAAGGGTATGGTAAGGTAATTTATAAAAAAGTCGATAAAAATAACTCTAAAACTTTACCGAGAAAATAATTTGAACAGTTCAAAAATATGTAATGAAAACATAGTGTAAAATATCATGTACACACAGTACATAATACTTATCTGTCGACATGAAAGCAATGTAGGGTACTAGAATAAATTCCTGTCGCATAGTGTAGTGTCGGTCGACAGTGTTTAATAGAACAGGACATTAGATCCGTGCCTTTGTCCGGGAAAAGATTGCGATCTTGCTTTTCTCGGTGTGATTTTTCTCGGAAATAATACCTAGTTACAATATACGATCATTTATTTTCAATTTGCTCACTTATTAAAATTATAAGTCCCTGGAATGTATAAAATTTATATGTAAAGACAAAACAGCTAGTCAATTGATTCTTTTTCGCTTAGTAGAGACTGACAAACCTTAAAAAATATCAAATTTCTATAATAAAATTATTATGGTCATATTTGGATTAGTAAACTAATTAGTTCATAACTTTAGCTAAGTAGTGAAACTTTCGATCAGATGATCTCTCTTTCAAACTATATACTGAATCAATTAGGTTTTGATTCTTAATGTATCTATTATTAAATTTAAAATTAGGTCGTAACCATAATTTTTATGTCATCAAACTTATACCAAAGCCGCTATTATAGAACCTTACAAAGGAAAAACATTTTCCTTATCCAATCGCTTTGGAAGAACATTCTTTGACAAAGAAATGAATGAGCCTATGGGACAATGACGGACACCACAATGGTGTTTTTGTAAGACGCAACTATTTTTTGAAGGAAATAAGGACATCCGATTTTTTTAAGTGTGTATTTTAAGGATTACATTTAAAGGAAGGAAGCTGCTAAGGAATGTTCGAATGATTGTAAAAGAAAGAAGGTACTCTATTGTATTGTATCGGTAGGAAATAACATATTTAATTTTTTTATCTTATAAAAACCGTACCAAATGCTACTGTGTTCTAATTTGACTGCGATGAAAAGAGCTCTATCTTACCATGGTATTTGAGACGTATCCAAATAAGTCCATCGTTAGAAGACATCAAAAGGAATGGCGTAGTCGAGGTCGGCGAAAAAAAAATGTTTTTTTTTTTGCAATTTTTGGGATAAATCCCTAATTCTACAGTATCAAGAATAGATAGATCCATCCCCACATTGTATATGGCATATAGCCATGACCGACAGTGACCTCTTACGATCAGGTACGCTCAGGTTGCAAGGACGTTCTTGCCGCGAACGTGTAAGATGTGAAAGTGACTCCTCCTGAGGTATTCCCGGAGCGCTATGACATGGGGCTCTTAAAAAAAGGTGCAAGAGCTCTCATACAGTGCCGGCGATGCATTGGCGACTCCTCTGGTGTTTCAAATGTCCATAGGCGGCGTTGATTACTTTCCATCAAGTAGCACGTCTGCCTGATCGTTAGGTTAAACAATAAAAAAAGGTATACTGTATGCTCGTATCATACTTCAATAGCATGAAAATGTCCAAATGAAACACGATAGTCTATAAATACGTAATGAAACACCAGCAGCTAATCGGCTTATAGTTGTTAATTAGGATCTGTCTATATTCCCTTTGTCTGTGTGATAATTCTGTGAATAAACACGAGTTGAAATTCGTCGTATGTCAATATTACGAGTGTCTTGGTAATTGGTTTAGTTGGGATCTGTTTGGTTTCAGATAAACAAGATGCTTATAGCTTTGTGGTGTCGGCTTATAAGCGGTGAGTATAACCAAATACTGATATATAGTAGTACAGTACAAGATTAATGTTATGACAATCGAGGGAAACTTTGTATTTCAACATTCTAGATCATACTTCGTATTATGACTTTCTATAAATTTCGAATAGTGTCAGTATCTGTTACAATTATTTTATACTTCGATAGCGTTCAAAAACAGAGTTTAAACACTTATAAGTAGTCACTGTCACCCATGGACTTTTATGACTAAGTTCACCGCACATGTATATACCCATGTCGGCCAACATCTAGAAACAGTTGTGACAGTCGTACCTTTACAATCAAATCATATTGGTTCTACCTTCTTTAAAACACACACACACACACACACAAAATCATCATCAACCCATTACTGTCCCACTGCTGGGCACGGGTCTCCTCTCATAATGAGAAGGATTAGGCCATAGTCCACCGCGCTGGCCAAGTGCGTGTTGGTAGACTTTCAGATTTTTTTTTATAAATCGATCAGATATGCAGGTTTCCTCACGATGTTTTCCTTCACCGTTTAGCAACTGACAATTAATTTCTAATACGCACATAACTGAAAAACCAGAGGTGCGTGCGTGCCTGGGATTTGAACCTCGGACCCCTCGATCTAGAGGCCGATTCTTAACCACTAGGCTATCACTGCTATATTACGCAAAAAATACTAAACGACTAAATACTATTGCAACACCGATCCTTTCTACTTACCTAAGACTATTCGAATTTCGTCGCATCTAAGGATATTTTGGTCGTGTTCACATTAATGACTTTACTTAGGGCTTGCTTACGCTTTGCGATAAGCGAGTAATTAGCTGACTTTAGCCGAAGAGGACAGTAAACTTAATTATTGAGCGTTCAAGAGGATTCGTATCGTTTAAGATCACTACCCAGTCGGCCATTAAAGGGAATTTTTCGTTCAAAGGAAAATCGTAATGTTATTGTTAAGTCTTTTGAAGTAACTACATTTGTTTTTAAATTTTAGTCGTATCGCGATGAAAATATTTGTTTTTAAATATAAGAGTAGTAGATGAGCATGCAGTCCATCTGATGGTAAGTGGCTACTGCCACCCATGGACATCTGTAATCAATCCCAGATCGGATTAGATATTCATACCTGTAGTCACAGATGCGCTACCCCGGAGAATTAAGTTGGAACGCCTCGGAAAAGTATGTCCTCCTTATCACACCTTTCAAACCAGAACACAGCAGCGCTTAATACTGCTGTTATTAGAATTATGGGGGTGGTGTCGCCGGAGTCAAACCACAAAGGGCTCTACCACCTTCAGATTGAAAGTTTAATTATGTTGGTCACTGCAGTCGACCTACACAGACACTATTTTCGTAATCTCACATCGTCTTAAACAAAAATACATATTATTACGTATGTACCGATATAAATGTATGTGCAAGTGAGTACAAACAATATATAACATCTTTTCTCTGGTAAATATTGAACTTATTTCAGAAGGGTGGTTCCTACTGACTGTATTTTATGTGTATGAAAGGGCCTCTTACGAGGCTCCTTGTAGTGTTGACGCTCATAAATATTTACTTTGAAAGACTTATTCTTTTGGGACGTAAGTTACTGGAAATCAACGTGCTTTGTGTCTTTGTATTGTCACTGAGTGTAGTGAAGATTTTCGTTTCTAGGCTTTTAGAACTATACCTTAGGTCTTACTTTACTTTACCTTAGGAACTATTTCCTATGTTACTTTTTATAAGAAAGAAGTAGAAAACAAATATTGAATTCATCTGATAGTAAATGGCCACTGTCACGTATCCCCCGATAAGATTAAAATTAGGATTTTCCGGATCTCGGTTGCTACCTCTTAAGTCTAAGATCTGATCTCCCTTACCACTCTTTCCAAATCGGAATACAGCAGCGCTGCTGTTTTTAGGCAGAAATAGGTGTAGCGGTGGTGACTCTTCAGACGAATCACAGAGTTTTACTACGTTGAACATTTTATTTTAGTATGCAACGGTAACGATGAAATTTTCGAAAAAATCTAATTGAATTCCACTATGTCTTTAAATAAGTCTTCCTGCTTTGATCAAATACTGTTATTGAAAAATTTTATATAAGATAAAGTCTATAAATTGTGGAAACATAATGAGGTGTATAACCTTGGAACATTTAGCTTCAATATTATTTATGAAATAAAAATACTAAAGCGTCGTTCGTCTTTTGAGGGCACATTGAACGTTCTAATGAGATCATTTTCGGTGCCAACCATTCACAAGAGGTTGGACTTAATTCAGTTTAGTCGCCGCTGCCTTTGCGAAAGCGAAATTGTTTGTATAGGATCGACGGGGATCAGAAACTAAATTTAAATATTTTTATGTGACAGCAATATGTAAACTAGTGTGGAGTCTATGTGATTTTTTTGCTTCGGCCTACTTTCCGATGTAACGTACAACTTCGGTCAGGCAAGCTTGTAGATGATAAATTCATCTATTTCTGTTCCGGGTGTAGTCGTTTTTGTTCTCGTCATTTTGTAAAAAATCTACGACACAAAATTATTTCGAGTGATAACGACGGCCAATAAATCCAAATTGGATAGGTTTGTTACTTGTAGATGTTCACAGTTACATTGCTATGCTTAATGTAAAGTTAAAAAGTTAAAATATATGAGTGTGATACTCTTTAAACAAAAGTAAAGCAACGCTGCACATTTCCGGTTCCAGACATAAGTAGGAGACCTTATCATCCCAGCAATCGAACCTGAAATAGTTGTACCACCTTCAATCTTCATATAAAGGTCAGAGTTAGAATAACAAACGTAAAACACAATATCTTTTGCATATTTAAAGTTAAGATCCGGCAAATCTTTACAGCCAATTTATTACCCGTTCGTAGCGCGGTTATGGGGGAAGTGAAAGCCAATACATTTTTTGTTGGGCATTAAATAGCAGATTTATGGTCGGTGTAAATACAGAAGGATCGCGAAACGGAATAAGTTATTGCCCGTTTACCAAGTTTGACATGTGTTCAGTTTTTATTTTATTCACAGAAACATGGCTATTGCCAAGTTTCATAGTTTCTTTTATTTGTTGTTTTAATACATTGATTCAATAAAAAAATTGTAGTACATAGCAGGATTATGGATGTAAAGATAAAAATATCGCGAAACGGAATAAGTTATTGCCCATTTACCAAGTTTGACACGTTTCAATTTTATTTATTTTCCAAAAAATATGGTGATTATTTTGTTTTATAAACTCTTTTATTTGCTGTTTTTCCTAAATAATTGTATTTTAATACTCTCATTTAATATAAAATATAATCTTGTTGGTCATTAAAGAGCAGATTTTTCATCGATGTAAAGATAAAAATATCGCGAAATGGAACAAGTCATTGCCCATTTACCAAGTTTGACACGTTTAAATTTTATTTATTTTGCAAAAATATGGTGATTATTTTGTTTTATAAACTCAATTATTTGCTGTTATTCATAAATAATTGTCTTTTAATACTTTTATTTCAGAAATATATTTTTGTTGGGCATTCATTAGCAGATTTATGGTCGGTGTAAATACAGAAGGATCGCGAAACGGAATAAGTTATTGTCCGTTTACCAAGTTTCATATGTATTTTTATTTATTTATTTCGTAGGAAATATTATGGCGATTGAAAATTTGTCTCATAGCTTATTTTTTTGCTGTTATTGATAAATAACGGCATTTTAATACTTTAATAAGAACATTTCTTATTGGGCATTAAATAACTAATTTATGGGCAGTGTAAATACAGAAAGACCAAGTTTGTTTATAGTTTTATTTTATTCGCTGTCATTAATGAATGACATTATTTATTTTCATTTTTAATATAACGATTCAATCAAACTTTTGCTGTAGCAGATATATCGATGTAAAAGTAGAAAGATCGCGACCCACGATGCATATAACTGGGTCGAAATACCGGCAAAAATAAATTAAACCCGCGTATCGCGTACCGTTACGTATTAAAATTATAAATAACCTACCAAAGTGGTTTTGTCGGCATCGCGCCTATTAAAATATTCGATTTCTCTCGCATCTGCACCCTTACCATGAGTTTTTACGTTTTGACAAATATGACTGTTTTGGTATTTGTTTACGTACAAATTCCAATCAGCGCCCGTATCGGATTGTATCAGATAGGGGCGCTGTATATAGTATATGTCAGTATATGTCAGTAACGTAACATTAAATGTCTCAATTGACAAAATGGCGCTTTATGTTTTGTCCTTCTTTTTTGCGAACGTGTGAGGCAGACAGAAAGACTTGAGCACTTACTTATTGTTACGTTTACTCAGTCTACTGAAGCAAACGGAACAGAATATTGGATTGAGTAAACGTAACGTAAAATTGTGGGATGTTTTGAAAACTCATGGTAAGGGTACTGGTCCCCGGAGAAGCAGAATAATTTGAACGGATGATACTTATCCGGTGGAGCTATTTGCTTTTACCTTACACAAGAAATCCATTAGGGCTCAACTGTGACAGTCACATTAGAAAATTTACTCACCTTGGATCGTACTCAAGATGTCTGTCTGTAATTTGCAAGTATCAATTTTCTTCGGTCTACAGTTATCGTGACGTGAAACTTAAGAAATGGGTTTTAGTTTTTTGTCCGTCTCGAGGATTTATTTTTAGAAACCACTAATGCATTGCAATATGATTTTCATTCGAGGACGGTCTCTATTATAAAACTTATCGCTAAATTTTTAAGGGTTTGTAAATATCTATCTATCTTTTTTATATCTAGAAAATTTCGTGTTGTGTTTGGAAAGTTTACTCCGTGGGTGATTCGATTTATCAGCCGAGAGGACGACGAGACCACTATAATGTTAAGCAACTTCGGATATGGTCAGGAGTTGGATGGGTGACCGCGGTTCATTCGCGCCTTCGTATTCGGAGAGTTTGTTGAAATAAATACAAATTAGTTATTTCCTCCACCAATAAGGAACACTTTTAAAAAGTTTCCTTTCAAATAACCCAAAACGAAAGGTCGCGTAATTTTATCGTAAGTTAGAGATTGGCACTGCTCTAAATCAATTTTGAAACAGTGGTGTTAAACAAACTTTTATATTGGGTCGCTGTTCAGCCGCCTGTTCCGGCAGGACTGGGAATTTTTAATATTGAAAAGTTAAACCAATTTAACATGTTGTTGGAATGTTAACAATTTCTCCTGAGGCTGTTGGAAATATCATGCAATGACGCTATTTGTAAAGGGAAGGGAATAAACAAAGGAAGATTGGGTTGATTTAGCCGAGCATGTCTAAAAATGGTTTTAGAACCCTTCGTGGTTCGACTCTTAGGCAGCACCATCACACCTTTTTCTGCCTAATAACAACAGTGTTCCGGTTTCAAGGGAGAAATACTTAAACTTCAGAGTAACCGGATCTATTGCCAACCTTAAGTAGGACTCTTGTATTACGTAGGGTTGATTACAGCTGTCCATGAGCGGCAGTAGCCACTTACCATCAAGTGCATAGCATGCTTTAATATTTAAAAAGAAATCTGAAGAATATGTGAATGGTCCATGTTCCAACGCTGGACTTTCGTTTTTAGTTATTTTGTTATAACTGTGAGAGGTAACTTTAAAGGTGGTAGAACCCTTTGTGGTTCGACTCCGGCGGCACCACCGCTACGCCTATTTCTGCCTAATAACAGCAGTCTTAGGCGCTGCTGGGTTCCGTTTTGAAGGGTGTGGTAAGGGAGACATACTATTCCGAGGCGTTCCAGCTTAGTGCTCAAGGGTAGCAGCGCATCGGTGGTCCTCAGGTAGGAATATCTAATCTTATCTGGGGTTGATTACAGTTGTTCATGGGCGGCAGTAGCCACTTACCATCAGCTGGACTGCATGCTCGTCTGCTGCTCCTATATTATAAAAAAAGGTTTGGAAAACATTCCACCATGTATTCGTTTGTTACTCTAATCTTATAAAGTAAACGAAATAATAATAATAATCCGTATGCAACCATTTTCCAGCTTTCGCCAACAGACATGCAAAACTCACGGACAACTAAACTAAATTAAGTCCGGTCTCTTGTTGGTTGGCACCAAAAATGACCACCTCATTAGTAAAGCATTTTGCATTTAAAATATGAACTTCAGCGAGAAAATTGTTTGGTAAGCTGTATTTTAGGTGACTGAGGTAAATATTTCAATGTGATAAAAAGTTTTATAGAAATTATGACCGTGCATGGAGTTTTATTAAAGTAAAAGAGTTTGTTTTTATTTTCTAAAAAAATATTCTATTGAGAGATTATGTATTGTCAAAGTTGGAAATGAATGAACTAATAGAAAAAAATGTTTTTGTACTTCGCCCCTCTAGTGTGAAGCCCACCAACTATTTAAAAGGCTAGAATCAGTATAGGTCACATCGCCACATCAATTTCTGACTTGAAAGAGGTCAACGTTCGTTTCAACTAGTTTTTCCATCACGTATCTAACTTACCTAACTTTCCCAAAATAGAAATCCTTACGCAATATATACGAGCGTCAATGAAGGCGTCCACACAAAAACGCTCTCATATCTGGCCCAGTGTACATAGATATAGGGAAAACATGATGACACTTAGCCAATATCGGGTGGACGGATCGGTCACGTATCTTTTGTTCTTGTGACATTTGGGACACGCATCTGTGCCTTATTGTTTTGCTTTTGGTATTTATTACGGACCTTATGTAGAATGTTGACGTTGTGATTGTTATCAGACTAAGTTGATTTTGTATAAATACAGACAGTGATTTAAAGCTATACTTTATCTGATAGTATGTTAGTCATAAGGAATTATATCTTTTATGAAGATAGATTTTGCAAACGTAGGATGATGTAAAGGCCATCATCATCATCATCAACCCATTATTGTCCCACTGCTGGGCACAGGTCTCCTCTCATAATGAGAAGGATTAGGCCATAGTCCACCGCGCTGGTCAAGTGCGTATTGGTAGACTTCACATACATTTGAGATTTTTTTATAAATCTCTCAGGTATGCAGGTTTCCTCGCGATTTTTTTCCTTCACCGTTTAGCAAGTGATAATTAATTTCTAATACGCACACAACTTTGAAAAATCAAAGGCGCGAGCCTGGTATTTGACCTCGGACCCCTCGATCGAGAGGTCGAGTTTCTTAACCACTATGCTATCACTGCTATAAAGGTAATATAATGTGGAATATAAAGTAATAACTAGTACTTTTCCCTCACTCGGTTGTCTATATCTACAATAGCTCTTAAATTTTTCTATCCCAAAAATACGACGTCAAAAATAAAAGCATAAGTTAAAACTTATTTCAAATATTTACATTGTCTACTAATGTAAAATTTTTACTACGTCGAAGTAAAAAAATATTACAAGTACAGCAGGCTTTGTGCATTCAATTTTATAAACAAGAAAAACGAGCTTAAAAGTCTTGGCTAACGTTAACTTTACAAAAGCTTTGTTCCTCCCGGAGGTGTGTTAGGAAACTTCGACTTATATTGTTAGTTACTCTTGCATTAGACGAGCTGTAGTAATTCCTTTAATTGAGTTTCTATTAGAACTTTTTCTTTGACCTAACTGAGTTGATTTAATTTGTTTACACTGTATTCCTATTAACGTTAGAAATTATATCGAAGTTATATTTGGAGTATAACGGTTTCTACGTTCATGGCTCTACTCTAAGAATTTTCCTACGTCATGTGCCGTGGACACACACGTCGTGTACACTAACACCCAGACCCAGAATAGAAATTTAAATACTGCATTTAGATGTCGGTCTGGCTGGGGATTGAACCAGGAACCTACTGCGTATCAGAACGAACCTCAAGTGACCGCTTCGCCACGCGGGTCGCGATAAATATACTAAGTTTTGAGTACTTAACTAATATATTTATTATCATTAGCCTAGTATTCGGCTCTGTAGGGAAATCCATTAAGATTAGAACTTTTTCTTTGACCTAACTGAGTTGATTTAATTTGTTTACACTGTATTCCTATTAACGTTAGAAATTATATCGAAGTTATATTTGGAGTATAACGGTTTCTACGTTCATGGCTCTACTCTAAGAATTTTCCTACGTCATGTGCCGTGGACACACACGTCGTGTACACTAACACCCAGACCCAGAATAGAAATTTAAATACTGCATTTAGATGTCGGTCTGGCTGGGGATTGAACCAGGAACCTACTGCGTATCAGAACGAACCTCAAGTGACCGCTTCGCCACGCGGGTCGCGATAAATATACTAAGTTTTGAGTACTTAACTAATATATTTATTATCATTAGCCTAGTATTCGGCTCTGTAGGGAAATCCATTAAGATCATCAATGACACAATGACGTCAATGACACTATTCAATTATCATTACTAATTTAAAGAGGCTAATACTAAATTATGCTTAACACTAAATCGAATTTCATTCCCTACAATTTCTTTGCAGTGGGTAACCCTTGTATTTTATTTCTTTTTTAGCCATTCGTATTCGTTTCGGTTGAATGCATCTCGGTGTCAGCTCGAGAAGAGCGATTAGCTCGGAACCCGCTTTGGGATATACTCCAAATATAATAGGGGTTTCATTTCTCGCGTAAATGTAAAGCTGTGTTATGTAATGTAATGTGCAGTAACTTTTATGAAAAATGAAAGTGATATATATACCTGCTTCTGCCTTATAACAGTAATATTAAGCGCTGCTGTGTTCTGGTTTGAAGGGTGTGGGGTTTGATGGTTGGGGTAAGGGAGACATACTTTTTCGAGGCGTTCCAGCTTAATCCTGAAGGGTAGCGGTGCAACTGAGACCGACTTCCGGTAGGAATATCTATTCCTATCTGGGGTTGATTATAGATTTTCTTACCATCTGGTGGACAACAAGGTCGTCTGCCACTCCTATATTATAAACAAATGTGTTTACAGTAAAGTAAGTAATAGAAACAGATTTATTTTCTTCAGAATTTTCTGAAATATATCTACACTGGAAACATTTCAAATTGATGATGATTGCGAAACATTGATGTGCTATTATGGTTATCGTATTTTGTTTCTTTTTTAGTCATTCGTATTTCTTTCATTCGGTTGAATGTATTTCGGTGTCAGCTCGGAACCCGCTTTGGGATATACTCCAAATATAAGAGGGTTTCATTTCTCGCGTAAATGTAAAGCTGTGTGTTGTGTAATGGCATGAATGTGTCATAGTGTTAGAAGATATTTTAAATGCAGTATCTTTTATGAAAAATGATAATGATGTAGGATATGAATATATTACATCACTTAAAATATATATCATTATCATTTTTCATAAAAGATACTGCATTTAAAATATCTTCTAACACTATGCCACATTCATGCCATTACACAACACACAGCTTTACATTTACGCGAGAAATGAAAACAAAACAAGTTGTTAACTCAGTTGCCATCCACACGTTACCCAAATGCAGGCTTCACGCTTGACATATATACGTTAGATGAGGTATAGTCCCCGCCAAACTGCTAGTCCGCTCTGAAGTTGTTGCGAGCAGATGTAGTCATACAATTTACTATGGCGACGCGATTCGTTTCTAAATTCAGAGCGGACTAGCAGTTTTACGTAGACTATACCACAACAGTCATACCATACGGACTCTTAACTTTTAAAATACGTGTACGATATTTTTAAACACCTACAAGGCTTCCGATAACATTGTTATAGCAAATTACAGAAGAACTAATATGAAGAAGCGCATAAAAATTGCACAAACACACAACAATACATTCCGGAATTCAAAACAGGTATTCCTCAAATGTATTTTCGTGTTTGCTAGCTTAACATATGAATTGATATATTGTGTTACGTCATTGGGGAAATGGTTAATATAACAATAACAGTGTCAACATTATTCGGTAAAAGTAAACAGATTTTATTACTTACACTGTCAATTTGCATAATCCCCTCGTGTACTGATAGTTCGTATAATGGTTTTATCGTGTGTTCGTGATTTTTTATTTGCGCTTCAGTGCAGAATTGTGGAGAGTTATGTGCAAAATTATGGTGATAAACTGTAAGAATTAAAGATTATTGTCTTGTTATTGTATTGTACCTATATTATATAAGTTACACAGGGTTCATTTAAAGTAGAGCCGTAAGCCTCGTAAATACGTAGCTCGGGATTCTTAGACTAGTACATTATTAAGGCGCTTTATGATTTAATGACTGTATTACATAATCTCTCAAACTCTAATTTATATAATGATATAGATTATTACGATAGAACTCGCCTAATTTGCCTGTCGAAATACAAGACATACGAGTAATCATCTTATATATAAAATTCTCGTGTCACAGTGTTAGTTACCGTTCTCCTCAGAAATGGGCTTTACCAATTTTCACCAAATTTAATATATTCAGTAGGTCTGAGAATCGGCTATTATCTATTTTTCATACCCCTAAGTAATAATGGTTTTTCACCCTTAACATTTTTTTTATATGGCAACTCAACGTTTGCCGGGTCAGCTAGTAATCATGTAGATATAGTAGATTGCAATAGAACTTTGCAAATATAGCCATTTGCATTAAATATAACCATACAAGACACCATCATATTTTTATAGCGCGTTACATATAGTGTAAAATATAGATGTGTAAATTGTACACATGGTCACATATAAATAACAAGATAAAAAGTCGTTATCCAAAATAGATAACTAGGTTTTGTAACTTATTAATCAGTATTATTTTCCAACACAAATTCCATCAAAGTGCCATCTTTCCCTCTTTCCTTGAAGATATTATCGGTCTATTTTCTCGAGTATTTGTGATAAATCTCTGTCGGTCAAGGCTGCTACTAAAATACTTTCGCTCCTCTAAAGATTCACCTATCTCGCTAAGTGTTGCTTTTGAGAAGTTATTTATATTTTACGTGGTGTTTATGGCTATATTAGTTCTTTAGGCGATAGAAGAAGCTAACGGCTTTTCGTTCATATTACTACAAGCGACCTCTTCTAGACAACGATAAAGTGACTGAAAATTATGCCTAATAGTTAGAAACAATAAGGGAAAAGTTTTTATATACAATTTTGAGTCAGTTTGTGGACGGGGTATAGAAATTAAGGTATGCTAAAGAAGAATTATAGTTGGGACTTAACCTACTTTTGTGTATTTACATGTATAAAGGATGAATTTGAATTTGTGTTGTGCAGAAAGATGTTTTTGAAGTTGAAACGAAATAAATATATTTCTTTTGCACTATATATATAAAGCTTATCTTTAACTGCTTAACAAATGCGGATGCAGAACAATATGACCCAAAAATAACCTAAATCATATTCAATAGCCATTATTTCCGTATCGCAGCTACATCGAACGAACAATAGACAGTAGGAAACCACGGAACAAACGGGGAATTACTTTGTATTTTTATTACGTTTTTTGCGGTCCGTTTTATCGGATATTACGCCAATTCTCATTTACTGGGCCGGAGCCAATTCAATAAGAGTTTTTGTACTGAACGGTGTGTACAGACATTTTCACTTGTACCTCTACAAAATACAGATTTAATTTGTATCCATTTTGTACACAATTCATGATTTTAAATTGGTTTCATTTTAACCCGATTGCTTTTATTTATAATGGAGGTATTTTAAGACAGGGAGCCGAGAAATAAGTAACATTATAATGGTACTTTTTAAACACTCCCTTGAAACAAATGAATCTTGTTGCGTTTGCTCGATGAGGTTTTGTCATCTATGAGGTAAAACCTATAATATAATATACAATACAATGCAAACAATAATAGTTATGGCATCTATAAAAAAATAAAAACCGTGGATCGTACTGTTAGTGTTTCGTGGATATGAAAAGGCGTCAATTACAGCCGATAGCTTTTTTTTAGGTCTAAGTGTGTAATATTTATTTCCTGGTTCCGTAAGATCTTGTAAAGTATTATTCTCTTTTCCAACTCATAATTTATGTTCAAAGTTGTGGGTACTATCCTTCTTGTCTATTATACATTTAGTAAGCCAAACCTTTGACTAAAACAGAAGCTTCTGCGTAAAGGTAGAGGTCACAGTACAAATTGAATGGTCGTTTAATTAACCTGCTATCTCCGCCCGCAAGTTACTTCGGGTCTCTTATACCTTAGGTCTATGTCTACTTTGTTATACGAACTACTGTGGTGAATTAAATGGGCTTAGTGCGTAAATTTAGAGCATTTAATGTAGTTTTGGGTATGTTTTGTATTATATTTTGGGCTTGGGTTTACCTTAGCTACGAAGTGTTTTCCGCGCTCAGTAGTATAGGTATAGCGGGCTAATATGAAAATGAATGCTTTGAATATAATTTTATATTCTTTTAACCTTTCATAAATGTAATTTCTTCTGGTTAATTTGTATAACGCAGTCACGGTGGCTTAACAATCATTATCATTCTTCTTCAAAATTCTGGTAGATATTAATTGTAAAATTTATCGTCATCGATTTTTTATACGTAGGCAAAAAAATGAACAGATTACGTATTTATTACAAATGGGTGGAGATAACTAGAAGTCACGCTTTAATAACTCGTTTCAAAACAATAGTAGGGGTCAACTAATAGCAGTAACATGGTGAAGTGGACATCTCCACTATGACTTGGTTACCGTCCTTACAATAATGTCGCCTCAACTCCGTATGCAAAGGAGGTCTGCAAGGCTTAAATTAAGCACCAATATAGCGTCATCAATATTTATCGGGCACTTCGGGGCTTCGTAGGGTTGAACGTGATGATCCTGTTGAATAAATTCCCGACCTCCGAGCCCTGCGAATGCCGAAAGGTCACGAAGTTTACGAACTAATGATGGAGGAAAATGCGAAGTTTTGAATATTTTTGCAGGTATTACGCGTTTTATGATGTAACAAAACAAAATTTATTTTATACAATGCCATGTAGAAAACAGTTTTGTTGTCGAAAAACTAAAATTGTCTACGTAGTGACTTCGAACTCGAGGCAAGGAGCATAGAGACAAGTAGTAAAAACTAAATATAATTTACAAACGTGTGCTAGTGTAAATGTGCATATTATTGAATAGAAGAATTAGTTTGCAGTTGAAGGTGGTAAAACCCATCTTGCTCGCTCATGTCCATAGGCTAACATTAATATTGGTCCAACTGTATGCTTTGCTAATTCAACGACATAAAATACTTATTCCCCCAGGTATTTCTTTCTTTATTGTAAGGTAGTTTTATCCTAACATTATACCTTGATATAAGATAATATTACCCAGTAAGTGAATATACGATTCCCTAATGAGTATTATCTGTTATTTTATTACTTTCGTAAGAATAAAGTAGTTCATTTAAGTAATACCATTTTGTCTCGAGGGTAATAGAATTTTGTAGCTTTGTTCGATTCGCCTTTAATATTCTGAATGGGATTCGGTAGGTCCTTTTGTTTTTTAGAGACGGCACGACTGTTCAGCTGTGATAATTTTAATTTGCATATTGTGCTTCGAAAATAAAAGGAAATACTCTTAATTATATTAAGATTCTCGAAAGGGTGTCCTAAAAAGAGTAACATATATAGTAGTTAATTATACATCTTAGAAAGGGGTCGGGCAAACGTAAAATAATATTATAATATCGGAGCCGTCACCATACCGCGAATATAACCGTATATTCGCAGCGGATTCCAGGTTTGATCCCTGGCCAGACAGGTAACTAAATGCTGAGTTAGGATTTTTGTTCATTTGGGTCTATATATTTATAGCACGCATGGAAAAGGAGAAATCCTAGCCCTAGGCAATGGGTGTAGTCGTTAACCCATTCCTGTCACACTGTTGGGCACGGGCCCATTTGTAGAGATAGAGGTTTAGGTCATAGTTCGTCTTAGTAAAATGCGTTTAGGTAGATTTCACGCACCTTTAAGCATTGCAATGTAAATCAAAAACCACAGAAAAACACTTGGCGTGCCATCCGCAATCACTGTGTCTGGCGATACGGTATCGCGTTAGTACCATTGAAATATTCCAAGTTACGATTGAGTATAATGATTCTTTATAGGTCTACGTTTGAGAATTATTGTCTAAAAGAAATAAGAACAAGTGCAGAAAACATTGTTATTTCATTTTCACCTAGGGTTCAGAATGATTGACAGCCCTGGCTTGGCCGGAATTTGTCAAAGAGCGAACCACAAACCTACCTCGACCGCTGTTCTTGTCACTTGTAAATGAACGACTAATTCTTGTGTAGCATTTAGGGTAACCGGCTGGCCCTACAGAATAGGAATAGGCATTAGTGTGACGTTGTGGTGTAGGTATGTTATCTATTGTTAGGTATCTTGAAGTGACTCAGTCCTAGATTAACGTTGAAAATTTATTTCAACAAAGTTTTAGTTTATACTTTGGAATTTTATGCCGGATTTTTATAATAGTAAATGAGCTTGCATTCCACCTGGTGGTAAATGATCACTGCCGTCCATAGACATTCGTGATGTACTCCATGTAAAACTAAAATGTACCTGAAGCCGATGTGCCGATGATGTGTTGCCACTACTGCTAAAACTGGCTCCACCTCCTTTCAGACATAAAAAGAAACATAGGCACTAGTTCAAAAAATGATCCATGCGATCACCATAGATAAATACTTAGAAAAGAGAGATTGTTTGAGGATAGACACAGACATTATTTTATTTCATGGTGATCTGAAATATAATTGAGAATTACAATGTAGTATCCTTCTTCCCACTCGTCGGCATCGCGATTGTTTAGCCTTTAAAAACAAAAAAAAAATTTAAAGACCACTGACACTGCGTATGACAGTGACAGCTCCGGATTCCTCACTTCTTTTTCGCGCTTCCAAGGCATCGTGATACTATTTTTTCAAAGTTTTGTTAAACGTGTATAGTGAAGCAAAGCTAGTGAAAAAATGAAGAAAATGGAAACTAGGAATGAAGAATCACGTCCGCGTAGTTGTAGTCGCAGTAGCAGGAATTTACGAAGCAATTCTTCGGATTGGATCACCGGTTCAGAGGTTATGTACAAATTACTTACCAGGTATGTAAGAAAATAATGCATTATTCACCTTTTACAGTATGTGTGCACGACTATAAAAATGCCTAAATAACTAACATATTCTCAGAAAGAAACTATATTGTTCGAAAAACTTTCTCGTATCTACAACTTCAAAACTATTCATGCACGCCAATCTCGCTGTTGCACATTACAGACACCAAACGGTGCTCATATTCGCCATTAACCGTAAGATGCTTGCATTTTTATGCATATAATTTAGCAATTAATGGTCCAAATATAAAATGCACCCGAGCTATTGAGTACGAGATACTCGTTGCGTCGCTTTGTCGACACTAAATGTTTCCCATGTTCACCATTAAGCACGAGATGCTGGCCCTAACATTTATATGTGGCAAATGTTCAAATATTCAAAGAGTCACAACCGTCGAGTACGAGATACTCCTAGTGTTACTTTGTTGACACTAAACGGTTCACTCATTCGCCATTGAGTACGAGATACTCGCGCTAACATTTCTATGTGGCAAGTGGTCGAATATACAAAGCATCAGAACCGTCGAGTACGAGATACTCCAAGTGTTACTTTGTTGACACTAAACATTTCACTCATTCGCCATTGAGTACGAGATACCTGCGCTAATACTTATATGTGGCAAATGGCTTGAATGCTTCCATCACTAGCTATTGCACTAACAATACACAGTATAAAGCATGAATGATTTATAAGCACCAAGCTAGAGCTGCTAGAACACAAGGTTATGCCAACCCTGTTATACCAACTCTGACAAAATAATTTTCAGAACCAGCTATAATTTCAGGAATCATTCATGGAGTTATTGCAAATAGCAAAACATATTTGTAACTTTATGACAAAACAGTGTCCTAACAGAAATGGAAAATATTATGTCAACATACTGGGACAACGATCGAATACAATAATATCATCAGAGTTCTCTAAAATTGGGAGGTATGTGTGAAGCAACTGGATGAATAACATATTCCAATGAGAACTGAGGAAATCAACCTGGTACATTTTGATGGTCTTCTCAGAATAACACTTTAACTAGTGCTACCTATAAAGGTCATAATAGGTAATTTATGCTCCACCACAATACACACGATTAAAATATGTGCAATACATGGTGGAGAACAGAAAATAGGAATCATCACATTGCTGGTGCGCTAACCCATAACAAATATAACCCCGTGCATATAAGAATCTTATCAGGATTCACCGCACAGCATGATGCTCATGAGCTCATGTAACGGAATCATACTGAAGACATTGAAACTCACTTAGCTGCATTACAAATGATAGAAGACTAACTATCTTATCAGAAAACAATGTCTAAAATAGACATTTGTGACATAAATGTTTTATGCAGCACCCCGTTGCCAATTTGAAATTGGTTGAGATTGGTCGTTCCACACAAATCAATTGTGTTATATGATATTAAAATTTAATATATGGCGTCAAGATAAAAATCTTACAACATTGATGACAAAATTATCCTTGTATACTAGTTAATCCAATGCTCGATCTCAAATGGTAATAGATGTGCTCCTCACATTATCACATACACACTGGTGTATATACATGACAACTGTTTCATGTTAACCTGAAATAGAACAGAAGGCATGCTCTCTCAAAAGAACCACCTCAGGAGGACAATGATTAAGCAAACAAGACTCCGGCTTATTGATACTGACACATATCTGTCCAATATATTTTTAGTCACATGAAGAAAGAATACTATAAGTATCTCATATATTGGAACCAGCGTCTGAAGTCCTAGCTTTGATAGTAGCATTCTGTGTTAATACCTCAACACAATTGAGCAGAGTTCATTGATTTGTTATGGATACTCTATAGTTCCTACTCAATTTCAGCTGTTTTATAAGCAAATAACAGGTACCTATACATGGCTCAAAGTAAACAATATTACATGGGTTATATTGTAGTACCTCTTACTCACATATATACAAATTATGTATAATAAAATTTAATCAGTTACCAGCTATATAAAGCTGTTTGATTTGATATCTTGTGGGCTAGGTAAATGAATATCCTAACATCCAGATTAGGTGTATTTCAAGATATTGCGGATTTCAGGAAATACTCATATTATTAAGGTATAACTCTAAGGAGATTTGTATCAAGGAGTACAATCAGAACTATAATGCACCACTTAACTACTGGTACAGAGTACCTACTTAAAGTCATTGAGCTTACATAACATATATAACTCTATTATATATAGATGTAACTTGAATTGAAGTTTTTAAATTATCTATTTAATACACTGGTTTACAGTGATAATCAATCCAGAAGTCTGGAGTTGTCTTTGGACACAAATACCTTTATGATTTATTCTAAGGCCAGGTACTATAACAATACCTGCAATACTATAACAATACAAATGTGCTAAATAATAAATGTCCATACTTGTAAATAATTCAAAAACCTTGTTTAGTATTACTTATTTATATGGCATATGTGACATAAATGCAAATATGTGAATTGACATTCAGAGTGAACTTTATGTACAAATGTAAGAATTTATACAAAATTAACACTTTGGATTTCGTTACACTTATGTTTCAGTGACTCAATAGGAATAAATACAGTAATAATTAAAGGTTTGGAAGTTCAGTCCACAAACATATGGGTAATTATTAAATATCTGCACATATTTTTCACTTTTACATGTACAGTAAAACTGCTTAAAATATGAGGCTGATCATCATGAAAAAATTGACTAAAGATTATTGGTGCCTATGTAATGCTCTACAACAGAAGCCTGGTACTCCCAACATTACAAAAAGAAATCAAATATTAATATACTACTTATATTGTTGCTTAAACATTTCCTTTAGCAACACCAGGTTTATATAGAAACATGCATCATACATTTATACACCAGTCATCAGGTCAAAAAATAACACAGCAGTCCATTAATCCTGGAATAAAGACAAGCATAATATGAGAATTGCTATTGCACTTAAGTCTTCATAATGTCTATGTTAGTTACACTAAAACTAAAATTGTTCTCATTTCATAATGAAGCTTAGGCTAAGGGTAAATAATGTCCACCATGGTAATATGTGACACATTAATGATATAAAAGTAATAACAATATTATTATATCATGTGAATGGCCAGCCATTAATATGATATCTTCTTTGGGTCTTTTATGCCTAGTGTGTATACCTAGATGCTCTTATAAAACATAAAACAAAGAAAGTAAGCTGCATGTCCAATCAATTTTCAAATGTAAATCTAGCATCCCTAGAATTAATAGGAATTCCTTAGGGGTATGTGTGATGAACGTTACTATATAGGACACACATGGCAGACATCTGGCCTGGAACAAAGAAAACTATATTATATATACAAATTATTATTATAATTATTATATATAGAAGATTTATCTACTTTCCTTTTCTTAAAGAATTAAGATGGAGAAAAATGTGGGTAATAACTTTATAATTTATCACTGTCAGAGCTGTAACTAGAACCAGTTGTGTTAGTAATCATTACAGGCTAAGTAAGCCAGAACCCCATGGAAGTTATAAAATATTTGACTTATTAAAACTGAATTAATCCTGGGAATGCTCAGCATAAATACTTTTGAGTCAAGATAAGCTTTTCTGGTCTAGTCATGAATGGGGTTTGAAATAATCATATACATAAATACTGCTATGAAAACTGATATCAACTTTTACATACACAACTGATAGTTACACACATTTTTAGGGAAAGATGTTAGATGGAAAGTCAGATTGGATTTCAAAAGGAAACACATCATAAGCTTTCCAACCAACCATATAGATATGTAACTTTACAGAGGGCATGCATAAGCATGGTACAGCAAAAAGTATAAGTAACTTTTGCAAATCTGATATATACCTACAAAAATAGGAAGTCATATAAAACTAAAATGTTTCATTGATCTAAGAATGATCATGTCCCTCCTGATCATGCACACTAATATAAAGAAACAAAGTAGGTATAACACCCAATATTATACCGGGTATACCTACAACATAAAATATAAATTTATCTCACATGGGGCATATATCATCCCAAGATCAAATCAAATACCTAATCATAATTTGTCAATAAATAATGGTATTAATTCCTTAATATTCAACATGGAATGGCTTCCTATTTTAATAATATTGGAATACATACAATGTACCTACTGGTACATTTAAGTATAGTTTTATATAAAAATACATTAATATATAATGCACATCACATATGAAACATATTTATACACATATTGCTATATAGCAAAGGAAATAGTATTACTTGTGTCAATAAAATTGACCAAGTAATTAATTCTACACATAATTATGACATACTATGGAGGGTAGAAAACATATTTTCGACCTTGTATGTATTTATTTTTTGCAAGGTGCAAAAGCTTGAATTGAATAATTATGAACACTGACTAAATTACAATATATTACTATTATTATTATTATTGGCCAATTTTAGTAATAATATATTTAGAGAAAAATATTGCATTATTATTGCACTGAATATTATTTCATCTAATTCAGAGGGAATCTCACTTAGTACTATGTGTTTCAGAACATTTCATCCATATTATACAGTAAGAGTAAATATTCAGTTAGCAATCCTAATAATTATGAATATTTTATTATTATACCTAATTAAGAGAAAAAATTCTTATTAATATGATATTTTCATATTGTATTTTTATATATATATATATATATTTTATTATTGAGAATAAATCTCACTAAGCACTATGGATTTCACAACATCTCATCCATATGATGCAGAACAAATAAATATTCAGCAATGTAATTAAATCCATATAATAATATATATGTATGGTAATAAATCTTTAATTTAATTACATGTCCCATTGTTGCAGTTGTCTCTAAACATCTACATTGTAATTCTCAATTATATTTCAGATCACCATGAAATAAAATAGAAAATTAGACGAGCTTACCTGTAAGCGAAGTCTGATTATAATTTTATGAATGGTGATCTGAAATATAATTACCCACCCTCCCAAAATCAAAACCCATACTGCAACAATAAGAACAAGAGTCTCCTAGATATAGACAGCATGCATATTATCAAGGAGACTAAGTTGGAAATGATAGACTCTAAATTAAGTGAGGAATCCGGAGCTGTCACTGTCATACGCAGTGTCAGTGGTCTTTAAATTTTTTTTTGTTTTTAAAGGCTAAACAATCGCGATGCCGACGAGTGGGAAGAAGGATACTACATTGTAATTCTCAATTATATTTCAGATCACCATTCATAAAATTATAATCAGACTTCGCTTACAGGTAAGCTCGTCTAATTTTCAATTTGAGGCGTCTAACTTGCCATAGGCAATCTAATCTGTAACCAAATGAAGGTAACTTGTATGCCGGCTTGTAATAAAAAATCATGGATATAGTTAACGCTAAACATCAGAGAATTATGCTTAGAAATGGGTAACCACAGATTCACATCTAAGTACAAATGTACTAATGTGCTAGATCGTTCTGTTAGCAGAGAAGAATTAATAAATAAATCGAAGCATTTTATACTTTTCTATTTTTTATTGCTCTACATATCACCTGTATTTATATCAAGCGTTATAAAAGTCAATAAATATTTGATTTGGTGTCTACCCTATAAATATTTAAAGGCAATTGGGTTCACACGTGTGCGAAATTATATTCACGCCTCTTTGAATTAGGATCCGTCACAGTCGAATGGAGTAAGTACTTGAATAAAATTCCTGACTATAGGTTATCGATTTTATTTACAAACGTTTAATTAGAGTTGCGTAGTCAAATAATTTGGCTCAACTTGGCAGTCTGTCCGTTCGTGTGTATGTCACAATCCTTATTGGCACTGTGCATGATTAAGAAATGTGTTATGCTATATAAACCTCTATATGAGTTCCGTTGTCTTTGACTTTTACAATTCCGATACTAAAAATAGGTTAAGCCGCACCTAGACAAAAAATATACTCGTATTAAAGCTATTGAAAATGTCCAAATAAATACGTGTGGTGTATTATATATTTAAATGGGTATTTAAAAGTGTTTACTAAAATTCATTTTAGGTAGGTACACAACCGTTCATTATTATGTAGTCGGTGACACAGGTGGTCACACAAGAGCATGACCTCCTCCTGATGGTAAATGGTCGCCTAAAATATTATTTAACAAAAGACCAATGCAATGGCCATTCTTTAGGTGAGTTTAAATAAAAATCTGAGCTTTGAGTATTCATAAAATATGGCTTAACATATTTTACTGTACTGAATCGAATGATATATTACTACGGATTAATCGGAGCTTCCGATTGTGTGCATTATATGTTAGCTCGGTGATATTAAACGGTGCATATCATATTCTGCTGATCTGCATAAAACATTCGAATTGTTAAATTTTGCACATTCTTAGTTTTTTTTTCTATCTTTTATTTTTTTATAATATAAGAGTAGCAGACGAGCATACAGTCCACCTGATGGTAAGTGGCTACTGCCGCTCATGGACATCTGTAATCAACCCCAGATAGGATTAGATATTCCTACCTGAGGTCAGCCACAGATGCGCCGCTACCCCTGAGGACTAAGCTGGAACGCCTCGGAAAAGTCTGTCTCCCTTACCACACCCTTCAAACCGGAACACAGCAGCGCCTAACACTGCTGTTATTAGGTAGAAATAGGTGTGTCGGTGGTGCCGCCGGAGTGGAACCACAAAGGGTTCTACCACCTTCAAAACATAGTATAAAGTATATTTTGTAAAAGTAAAAAATCGTGTAGGTTTAATTGAATCGGTTAGTTATATACCTAGGTGGGTCTTCTATAAGATCAGCGACCTCCGTCAGAGGACTGCACCCTTCGACGAAGAGACGATCGGGGCGCTTGGGAGAAAAGCCAGGTGGCGCGCTCTGAGGTGCTGGCGCGAACGGCTCCAGGAGCCTCGGAACATACGCCAAAGGGTGGTTGACGCTATCCTACCGAACTTGCGGGCCTGGCTGAAGAGCAGGGGTAAGTGGCCAACCGCCTTACTCAGATACTCACCGGACATGGCTATTTCGGTGAGTATCTGAATAGGATACAAAGAGAGAAGACGGCCCAGTGCCATCACTGCGGGCACGACGAGGACTCCGCACAGCACACGCTGCAAAACTGCCTAGCATGGTAGTCCCACGGCACCGGGTGCCATTTGAAGGTAACCCCTCGATAACAAAAAAAAAAGTTATATACGTAGGTATTATGGGGCTAATGACGAGAAATCGAGAATGAGATCTTAATTCTTCTTACTCCTAATGTTAATGAGATAAAAAGTAATGTCAAATGGCCGGAATATTTGAAAATTAAGATAGATAAGATGAATGAACGCGCATAAAATTTCGTCACTAACGGTTACCCATCCAACTTCCGACCGCGCACGAAGTTTAAATTCGGTTATGCACTCTTCAATTATGTTAAGTTTTTTTTTATATATTATAGGAGTAGCAGACGAGCATGCAGTCCACCTCTGTAATCAACCCCAGATAGGATTAGATATTCCTACCTGAGGTCAGCCACAGATGCGCTGCTACCCCTGAGGACTAAGCTAGAACGCCTCGGAAAAGTCTATCTCTCTTACCACACCCTTCAAACCGGAATATAGCAGCGCCTAACACTGCTGTCATTAAGTAGAAATAGGTGTGGCGGTGGTGCCGCCGGAGTCGAACCACAAAGGGTTCTACCACCTTCAAATCCGTATACGTAAATTTATTTCTGCCATTTACTTTTCTATTTGCAACACATAATCGACATTGCATTCTAGAAGTTTTTGTTGCAAGGATTGCTCAGATCGCCCTACTTTAACTTGGTCATCTCAGTTAAATGTTACTTGTTACGACAATTTCCTGCGTCTTTTCCGTTTTCTTGAAAAATAAGTTTCAACGAAGAAAATTTTATTCGGTGACTATGTTTTTGTTTTGCAGCGGATTTTCTTCCAATTTAACTCTTCTTTTGTTTGTACATTTACTCGTAAGTTGCAAAGTGTCTTGTTTGTAGGGACGAGGTGAGAGTTTTGTTATGTTTTGTTTCTAAACGATTGTGTATGACATTAGTTACATAGATAAACATCTTAACGTGGTAAAATGCTGGTTCGATGTACTACCGCCACCCCCATTTCTGCTTGATAACAGTAAGTACCCTTACCATGAGTTTTCAAAACATCCCGCAATTTAACGTTATGTTTACTCAATCCATTATTCTGTTCCGTTTGCTTAGTGGACTGAGTAAACGTAACAATAAGTAAGTTTAATGTTACGTTACTGACACTGTAGTTCTGATAGGATACAGCTAGGGGCGCTGATTGGAATTTGTATGGGCAAATACGTAAACAAATATAAAACAGTAATATTTGTCAAAACGTAAAAATTCATGGTAAGGGTACAGGACTGTTAAGCGCTACTGTATTCCGCTTTAAAGATGGATTCCATGCTCTTTCGTTAATTCTATAGTAAGTATATAAAAAAACTGTATGATAAATTATTGGGTATATCGTTATTTACGACAGCGCCATACAAAAAATGTTTACAAACACTTTCATAATTAAGGATCCTTAATCATTTTTATTATATTACTGTTCTTATTATATCCGCATTAAAAACACATTCTGCGATTTCAATCGGGCGGAACCATAAAACATTGTCTATTTCAAACTTGCAAAACCTTCAACTGTAAACTGGATAGATGTCTCGTTAAAACTTTTATCTTGTTTTGAATCCGAGCGTTTAATGCATTACATTCGCGAAAGTTTCCTTCACACACAAGTACAAAGCACTCTACTGTTTCGGTTCCGTGTTAAGCTTTGTTATTCACACGTACCAATTGCAATCGCAAATCAAAAGCGTGGGTGATATAGTCCGCGTCATATATCTAGTCAGCTCTGAAGTTGTTGCGCGCAGGTTTAGTTAGTATATACTCGGCAACGTAAACACTAACGCAACTATGTACCCGTGGGCGAGAGCGGGCAGCGGAAGGTGCTGCGAGGATCCCGCGCTGTCTTAGCCCCGCTAATCTGCAATTTGCTATTGCGACGCGACTCGTTTCTATATTCGGAGCGGACTAGTAGTTTAGCGTGGACTCTACTACCCTCATTGCAGCCACAACGCAATTGCTAGCGATATTGCGTTTGAGAGCCCGGCCACTATCGCATGTGGTTGTTGCAAATATGCCAATTTTAACATAGCGATTCACGGTTTGGCGATTGAATTGATGCTGCATTACGTTTTAGCAAATTGCGTTAGATCGTGGTACTGAACGCACATTTTAGTGTCTGCATTATTACGTTATTACATCCCATTTTTGTGGTCAGTACCCTTACTATGAGTTTTTACGTTTTGACAAATATGACTGTATTGGTATTTGTTTACGTATTTGCCCATACAATTTCCAATCAGCGCCCCTAGCGGATTATATCATAACTTGGAAATAGTATGGGCCAATACGTAAACAAATACCAAATCAGTCATATATGTCAAAACGTTAAAACTCATGGTAAGGGTACAGTTGCTGCATAGACCGTCCAAACCGACGCAAGCGACGCTCAAACGTGTGTGGGCAAGATCACATTTGATCTAGCTTACAAAAATTGCTAAATCCCTATTACTAGAAGTAATATATTTGCTGGAGCTCAAAAACATGTTTTTCTAGTAGCATAATACGGTTAGGTATATGTAACAAAGATGCTATTCTCACATGAACACTGATTGCCGACATTTTATCGTAGCGGCGTCGTGTGGTTGTAGTATGTGTGAATAGGCCCTTACGACATTCTGTTCACAGGCTGTCAAGAGTTAATACGACTGTGAAATGAATTCGTTTATCAAAAGGCTTCAATTCAAACAAACAAAACAAACAGAATACGATATGAATGGAATACAGGAACATGTGGTGGGAATTGTACACATTTGAATATTACATCGCTACTTTGTAAATTGTAAGGCACATTCGTGTTGCTATTTTTTTATTGTTATTTTTATTTTGTTGTAATGATTTTGTATATTACAATATGGTATACGAATAAGAATAATATAGAAATGCTAACGAATGGAGTAGATTTAAACTAGAAATTATAAAAACAGATTGACAGTCGGGTACACAAATACTGTTAACACAAAACATTACAACATGTGCTCATGTTAACAAATAGCTCATATGTCAAGATGAATCAACCTAAGTTTAGGCATATAATATAAAAAAATGTAAAATTTATTAACTTGATTTTGAAGGCTTCGTGTTTTAGTTATGATTTAGCCTTGAAATTTGTATTTTTCCTAGAAATAGAAAGGATTTAAATCATAATTAATATATTCGTTTGTTTTATTCCAATTCATCTTTTTAAAGAAGTCATTATAGATGGCAAAACTGAATTGTCATACAAATATGAATCCAAAACATTACAGAAAATCTTGCTATTCAAATTTACCATGGAGTAATATCCCTTGAATTTATTATTACGCTTAAACCGAGCTATTTCTTGACTGACGGTACCCTTGAAAGTTTTATCTTGTTTTATATTCAAGCGTTTATGCGCTCTATTCATGGAAGTTTGGTACAAAATGTATATACAAAGACCTCGGTTAGCAATCTGTTAGTAGGAAACTTTACAAAATCCATCCGAGAGACGGCGACTAACGGTACGGTTGAGATGAATTTGTTTGACAAAGGCGTCTGTTTGTCACTGGGATAAAGTGCTAGAAGAAATTATAAACTAAAAGAAACAAACTTTAAGATGAATTTAAGTAACTTTAACTGAAGCTTTAATAAATTGATTGTAAATTTTTATCTTAGTTCAATAATTCCTGTTCCTGTTCATTTTAACCGCCGGCGGAGAGTAATATTTTTGAGCGTTTATATGTGCGACGCATTCTTTAGCACACCTTGCAGTATCTAACGGCTTAACAGTTTGTACCACATTAACGGCTTGCAGTATCTAACGGCTTAACAGATTTTACCACATTGTAGTTTTATCTGTATAAATTGTGAGATTGATGTCTGTTTGTCACTGGGATAAAGTACTAGAAGAAATTAAGTCGATATAGCTGTATGAGTATAAATAAGATTAATTTATAGTATTGCTAACTGGAAGCATAATCACATGAACGTAAATTACATGATTCTTATCTTATCCAAAGGATTCTTGATTTTACCCGACTGAAAAGGATATTTTTTAACATATGACGTGTCGTTTGATTCTAAATTGTCATAGGCTATATAACGCCCCTTTTTGTTTCTAAGTAACATCATATTTATGTAGTCAGGTTATTTGTTTTTACAATATTTAGGAACAAAATTTCGCCGTACGAAAAGGCATGTTCATACATATTAGTTTCTCTGAATACAGTGTGGAATTCCGCTATGAATCCAATTACGGTGAATGGGATTTCATCGTTGGGAGGGCGGAAATATAGAACAGTTTTTCACTTTCTGTTAAGGTTATTGATGAGAAATCAGAACGTAAGGTACGTTTATATTTAGGGTAAGGTTGCTTTTATTCAAATTGGGTCACAAGTTTTTATTCACACTTTATATTTTTACTAGCTGACCCGGCAAACGTTGTGTTGCCATATAAACAAAAAAATGTTAAGGGTGAACAACCCTTATGACTTAGGGGTATGATAAAATATGATAAAATATAAAATAGATAGTAGCCGATTGTCAGACCTACTGAATATGCATATAAAATCTGGTAAGCATCGGTAAAGCCATTTCGGAGGAGTACGGTAACTAACATTGTGACACGAGAATTTTATATATAGGATTGTATGGTATTATATCACACAGTTACCATGAGATGGACTGCATGTTCATTTTCTACTGAATCTTATATGAAAAAGGTTTGATATACGTAAATATTCTCTTACTGCGTGGTTATTTGAACCCTTTCTTAATAGTTTAGATCTGTTCGTAAACAAAAGGTTTATAAGTGCCTTTCGCTTATAGTTTGAAACCTCGTTTTAAATGGAAATTCCTATTTAGTTCTGAATAGAAGTTCCTAATTAATTAGTTTGTGTATTATACTTGCGTTTGAACAATTAAAGTTACTCGTAAATACGCTCTCTTGCTCTTCAACTATTGAGTAAAAATGAATTTATGTTGAGTAGGTATTTTACCATGCTTTTATTAGCTCGGGTTGTATGTATGTATGTATGTATGTATGTATGTAACGGAATCTTTGAATTCGACTTTTACCATTGTAAACGGTCTGATTAATTTAAAATTTTGAACAATTATCGAGAACAATTAATTATCGGCTCCATTCTCCTCATCAGGATCGTCAGGAATCAGGTTTAACGATATTCCTTGTGCTATTTTAGCGTGGCTTTTAGTTTTTAAACTATAATTTATTGCTATTTAAATAGAGAAATCGTTTAGGCATCGGCATATAGAATCTTAAGTCTAAGTGATGTTCGGTAAGCACATAGAAACCTAAGACGTGATCTAAAGATGATTGTCTAGCAGTGAGGCAATAATAATGACGAAGATGATGATGCTGTCTATGCTCCTAGCCTCCCACTATTACATAAGATATCGTAGATCATTTGTCCTGTGAATTTGCTCGACTTGAAAACCCGCGTGGCGTAGCGGGCGCCATACCGGTTTGATACCCAAGGGAGCCTGGTACAATCACCGACCATCAGAGGTGTAAATGATGTTTTTGGAATTCTATTCTGGGTCTGGGTGTTTCCATGGTAGCTAGTACACGGAATTTTTGTGTTGCGCTAATAATGTAGAAAGCGTGGAAAGTCAGATTTGAAACATAAATCAAAAATCGACATTCACATTTATTCGTATCTCGTTTCACAATGAGCAAATAATGTAATGGAAATCGTAATTAAGCACCTAAGAAACACTCATAAGGAAGCGAACACGATAATTAGGCAGAAGTTTCAGTGAAACAGAGAATAATTACTTTCAAGAATATTTCCCAACAGGTTACAGTGTTACAAAACTTTTGCGTAAATCGCTACACAGTGTACAGTTTGTTTGAGTTGTGAATAATTTATTTAGTTATATAAACAACGAAGTTTTGCTAAGTTTGATGGTAAACGTACAGTCAGCTCCGAAAGTAGATGAACACCGTATGCGCAAAATGGCTAACGTCGCTAATATATGTTAAGCGCTGCTGTGTTCTGGTTTGAAGGGTGTAACGGAGACATACTTATCCGAGGCGTTACAGTTTAGTCTTCAGGGGTAGTGGCGCATCTGTGGCCGACCTCAGGTAGGAATATCTAATCCTATCTGGGGTTGATTACGGATGTCCATGGGCGGCAATAGCCACTTACTAACCGGTGGACTGCATGCGTCTGCTTCTACTATATTATATAAAAAAATGTCACTATTCATAATCAGCTATTTTTGACACAGTAGTATTCATCTACTTTTGAAACTTTACGTTCATCTAATTATGGTGCTAGTTGTGTTTAGTTACTTATGATCGCTTAGGTGTATGGTTACTTTTGAAACCTTAATCTACTCTTAATGTTCATGTACTTTTGGAGCTGACTGTACATGTGACGTATGTTAATGATTAATTACTCTCAAGAGTTTGAGAATTGTTGAATATGTTAAGTACGTAGAATTTGCTTCGTAAGATTAGTTACCATTTGAGATAGTTAATTTGGTATTAAAATTTCGTTGTATTAATATATATAGTACAATTAAGCGTCAATAATGTGGCGTTTGATTACCACAACTATTCTATTTTATAACAGCAGTGTCAGGTGTGGTAATGTAATAATACTGGTTTGGACTGGTCGAAAACCAAATACCGATTTTCATAGAGTTTACATCGAAACTGGGGGACTTTCATACAAACTTACAACCCTTATTTAACCCACATAAAGGTTGATTATCCATAAACGGAAGAATTAAAGTTTCATTATATCTAGCCAATAAGGCAATTAATGGAATATCGAAAAATCCGTTCTTAGTGCTTATCTACTCGTACATTATAAAATGAAGCTATATTCCAAGTTTCATGATTCTAGCTTCAGTAGTTTAGGAAAAACCTTGATTATTTTTTCGCTTTTATATATATAGATTTAGGAAATAATATTGTTTTGTATATCAGACATTGGCTGAATGTACAAAATTTGTATTCATTCACAGTGTCTGCTGGACATGTCGTACATCGAAGAATTCTGCATATCAAGAAACGGCAAAGCATTCTATGAAATATCGAAATGAAATACGTTTTACTGTGCACTGTCTTCTGTTTAACTTTGTATTTGAAGTTTTCGACCTATCTATTACTATATTCTTTGAAAGCGGAGAATACAATGTCAAAACAACGTCATATTTAGCTAGAAGTTACTTATGCAAGGTATATTTATAAAAACGAATTAAAAAAATATAAGAACCTATAAAAATCGTTATGTATAAAGGAAAAATAAAATACGTACTTAGATGACGTTACAATTGTTTGCAAATAAATTTCTATCAATAATCTGCTACAGTTATTCTCATTATATCATGAAAATTTTGATAAGATAAATCATAATTTAAATGCTCTCCTGAACTGGTCTTTGCGCTATGGAGTATCAGTCAACCCCGCCAAATGTCAAGCCATAATTATTGGTAGTTCGAGACTGTTGGCCAAGGTAGATCGTGATTCAGTACCACTTATCGTTTATAATGGTACAAAAATTCCGTTTTTTGAATCCGTGAAGAACCTTGGCCTTCATATCGATAGCTCCTTAAGCTGGAATCCGCATATCACCGAAGTATCCCGGAAGGTCAACGTCACTATGCGATCTTTATACCGTCTCAAGCATTTCCTGCCTGTTAAGACCAAACTTATGCTGGTCAACTCCCTCATCCTTCCCATCATTGATTATGCAGACGTGTGCTACCCAGATCTAACCGAAGCACTTCTGAATAAACTAGAGCGCCTTCTCAACAATTCTATCAGATTCATATTTGGCCTTCGTAAATATGATCACATTTCTCAGTTTCGTAGCCGACTCAACTGGCTTACTATTCGTCAGAGGCGTAACTCTAGGATCCTTTTTCAGCTTTACTCTATCTTGAATGATACTAATACTCCTCCTTACCTCACGGATTACTTCCAGTATAGGTTCTTAACCCATGACAAAATGCTTCGGTCGTCTCATAACTTAAGAGCAGATATTCCACTGCATACGAGCGGCTTTTTTCATTTCTCATTTACTGTTCAGGCAGTACTGCTTTGGAACGCTCTGCCCGTGCATATCAGGAAGGCACCCAGTAAAGCAGTATTTAAAAAACTTGTCCGAGAGCATTTTCTGAACACCTCGTCAATATCTTAATCATCTGTATTGTTTATTTTATATAATATGTATGTATTTGTTTATATATTTTGATATATATATGAAGTATATGTATTTATTTACGTATTTATAATAAATTACATAATTAATTTCATGTATATATAATTAACACCTGCCTCCATTTTCTCCATTCACCAAGGGTTGACTGGCAGAGAATGCCATCAGGCATTAAGTTTTGCCCTATTGTATCTGTTATTTTTATAGAGGTGCAATAAATAAATAAATAAATAAATAAATAAAATTTTCACCTTGCTAAATAATTTAATATTGAATCCTATAAATGTATTTATTTATTTATTTCTTTATTCATAATTGTACACTAGAGTAATACTGAAAATCTATTCAGGCAGTCGAATTTCCCGATTTTGTATCCCTAAAGTAATGTGTCAAGTAGAGACAAATTGTATTGAGCGACTGGACGTGATAACTAATGGACTTCCATTCACTGCTGTACACTATTAAACTATCTTTTTTATAGTACTAAAGTAGCAAATGAGCGAGATCTTTTTTTTTTTTTTTTGTTTACGAGGGGGAAACCTTCAAAAGGTACCCGGTGTCGTGGGAGCGACGTAGGGTTATGTGGGATTCTTACCGCACTAAAACCCCCCCGGTGGCCGTCCTCGGCGCTGCGTAGAGGGCTCCGGGATCTCCAAAGGAACGCAACCGGAGTCCTCTTAGCGCGTTGCCCCGTCGGGCTCCGCCCAGGTGAGCTTGGCGCTCGCCACACCGTCTGGTGCGTACGACGGTATGCGACCACACATACCGCCGTCCTTCCCGGGGCCGCTGGTTGGGCGGTTCGAGCTCCCACTCTTGCCACCCGCAACCCCGGAAGCCCCCTTTTAGTCGCCTCTTACGACAGGCAGGAGATACCGTAGTCCTATTCTACTCCCGAAACTACAGGGACGAAATGAGCGAGATCTACCTGATAGTAAGAAGCTACTGTCGTTGATAAGGAATCAATGCGAAATTGGGTTACAGTACTATCTGAGATCGGTTACACTTGCGTTGCTATATATGAGAACCAAGTTGAAATGGCTCATGTCAGACCATACTTCTTCAAACTGAACACAGCAGCGGTTAACACGGCTTTTATAAGGCAGAAATACGTAGGTGTAGCTGATGTGCTTCTGGAGTTGAATCACGAGTTTTAAAAGTAGATAGAAAAGAATATGTAGCTATCAGAATAGTAATATTCCGCAAATACTCATGTTTAATTCACGAAGTTAGCTTCGAACGCATTTGTGACGAACAAACAACAAATATTTGCAAGGTTTTCGCACAAAAGGGAAAATCAGGTAACAATCACTGGCTCGGAAATACGCTTCGTCTATGTACTCCTGTATGTACTTATGTATTACATGAAAAATTGTGTGTAAGCGTGTGTACTAGAGACTTATAGTCTATAGCCAGAAAATAGGACGTCCTTTCTTGCTCATGCTGAAATAATAAAAATAGCTTGTTGGTACCTATTTGTTATAATACTTATATGCATAAGTGGTAGAACAAGTTGAGCGAACTATTTATTTACCGATAAAAGTTGTTCCACAAAGCGGAAATAAGTAAAACGGTTTACGTCAAAAATAGATTTGGGAATCAATAAACGTTCTTTTATAGAAAACATATTACATCGGCAAATAACAATTTTATTAGATCTTGTGTACATAATGCATTGTGTTAGTCTTTCAAGTTTAGTAAAGGTCAAATAATAGCTAGGAGGCACATTTTGTTATAACTAAGATTGTTATTTTATTGGACTCAACGTCGAAAAGGTTTTGCGGCTTTAAGCGAGTTCTGGAGACGACAATAAAAACTTTTGTACAAGATTCTGTACAGAGCAAAAATATGCGATATCAAATTTCATACTTTTTGAGATGACAGCTTTATTTTTATTCCTTACAATTCTTTAGAGTAAATTGTATTGCGGATTGAGAGAATGTTTCGAATAAATGTAATAAAATTAAAAATATAAAAAAATTATGTACTGATAGAGAATTGAATAAAAATGAAATTGCAGGTGGTAAGGTAGGTGTAAAATTTATGTACTTAAATAAACCGTAATGGTCGACTGCGGTGATACCTTATTTTTATTCCTTTTAAAAGTGTTGTAAGAGCAGAATACGCTAGTGTGCTGGTAGCACTGTGTTTGGACTTGTGTGTGCGGACTCATGTTTAATATGAGACCACTAAGGTTTTTCAGGAAGAGTATCTTATTGAGATGCTACCCATACCACGTCAATAGTCACGTCTCAAAATGTCAGCAAAAAGTTCTTCTTGTACTTACAGTAGACATTTTCTATACTAAGGCCATATATAAGTATAGATATCTCACCGCCTTGTAATTGAAGGAAGCCATTAAATGACTTAAACAGCTGACAATTTTGTTTAATGGCTGTCATGGTGTAATTTACGCGGAATAATGCCGACATGCGCAACTAAGACACGAAATCAAAGAAAAAGTGCGAAGAAATATCGTTTCATTCGTAAATGATCTAAAAACTACATTTTTTTAATATTTTTTAAACACGAAAATAATTGACAGGTACAATTGTCAAAAGGTTAAATTATCTTATTAGGAGCGAGTAATCTTTACTAATCTATGAGTAAGGCCTAGTCTTTGTGTCTGTGTGCGTGTATGTGTGTATGGCTAAATATTCGTTTGCTATTAATAATACCAATGTATTTTACCAAACCTTTACTTTTCACATTTGTTTCAAGACCAGTTCCTGCTCGTAAATCTCACATGTCAAAAACTATTCGGCGCTTACCTGGTCGTTAACTAGAACTTGCTGCAAACGACTTAAAGTTGACCCTTTTGGGGTTAGAGAATTCTCGTCAAGAGGTACTAGTGCAAGATTTTCTTCGAGGAATTTCGAAAATATTTCACGAGAGGTTGTAAAAATGTTACATAATAAATTTAGGTAAGTCAGTTTTAAGGCAATTTAACTGTTCAAATACATGCATACTTGAATAAAAGTAATACTTAACAATTATAAGAATTTTCTATGTTTTTTCTATTTTAATTAAAAGTAAGTCCAAATGTTGTGTAAGATGAGAGATATGAGATGTATTTACAAAATAGTTGTAATTTTTATTTATAAAAAGTCATGTATGAAAGTTAAAACGTGGGTGTAGTCGTGGTATTGAACACATATGTATATCGCCGTAAGACCGCATGCGTACATAGAAGAAGAGAAGCGTTCTAGCTTAGTCCTCAGGGGTAGCCTCGACTCTGTGGCCAACCTCAAGTAGGAATATCTAATCCGATCTGGGGTTGTTTATCGATGTCCATGGGCGGGAGTAGCCACTTACCAATAGATTGCCTGAATGCTTGTCTGCTACTCCTATATTATAAAAATATAAGGAAAACATTCTCCAAAATAAAACGACTCAAAAAAACATAAAAAGTTGATGTGTTAAGAACAAATAATTTGACCGGTTGACTTTTACGTATGAGGTGATCATCTTAGTCTTTATTAGTGGCCAAACAGGCAAAGTTGAAGTGGTTACTGTTAAGGTGGCAAATATAATTTCCTACATACATTATGTTATGCACACACAAGCGAACGCCTATACACACCTACTTATATTCACACCTACAAATGTTCATATTATTTCTGTATGCTTCTCTATAATAAAAGTTGGGACATAATTTGCCGCGTTGTACCTTCAAAGTTTGCTCATGTAATGTTTCTTACAAGTAGCTTCGTGTAGTGGATTAAAGTTGCCGGGCGCTGCAAGTGGCTCAACTTGCCTCCAACTTCAGGTGAGTTGATGTTGCTACTGTAATTTAGAAAAGTACCTAACATAAAGACGGCTATTCAAGACACTGACGGTACAAACTTTAATGCGAGTAGGTACCGAAGTAAAATCGTGGCATGAAAATAAGATGGTCAAATTATTATTCAAGCGAAGAAGAATCCCCAATTTCAATTTTTATTTCTAATTAAACAACAAAATATGGTGCAAAAATCGGGTCAATTGTAATATTATAGGGGATGTTTATTATATTATACTGTAAAACTAACTACAGCAAGAGAGGGAGTGAAAATTGAAACTGCTTTAGCAATTTCGATTGAAAATGTAGCCCTCATTGTCTGCAAACAGAGTGATTTAATAATTATTCCTTGTATGTTATTATTGTGTTTAAATTATTATTACTTCCAAAATAAATTAAATGATAAATTCTGACATAATAATGCTACTGATATAATTAATCTACTACTTAAACGTAGATATAGAACACACAAAGGAAAATGTCACAGTCAAGATAATAGAGCTATAGTTTACTAAGGAGTTCCAAAGACACTTTATTTAACCCTCATTTAAATAAAACGCCGTAAAACTGCCAAGATAGGAAGTTACAGGCACAAAGTTAGTATAGCACAAACTTAGAAACAGTGAGGCAAAGAGATGCCAATTAAAACGAGAACAAAGGTCAACAAGTGAAACATGGGAGCTACTTAAAGCTCGGCTAATTAGCTGGAACTGTAAACAGTTAATTAGATTTGCACATCGAGGCAATCTGCGACTATAAATAGCCCTAAAAAAGATACCTTTTTAACGCGGAACGTAGGAAAATGCTATTTTTGTTGAAAGAAGGGATTTTAACGAAAATGGCAGCGTTTTAGTAAGAGAAGAGATGTAAATGAGGTAGACATTGAACGTGGCTTTCGTAGTTTTAGTGAGGTCGCTTATTTCTATCTTAAAAAGTTTTTACTGCTATGTTGCTGCTATTTTAGAAGGTGCAGTTAAACACATATTTTTATTAAGCCAATTTTGGCTTTACGACTACCTAAGGTACCTTACTTATTTCCTTTACTGTGGATGCCATGAACATACACAAAGACAAAGCCACGAATGATTATAATTATATTTATACCCAAAAAAAGTATATATCAAATAATGATTTAACCTCTGGCTTGCTTAACCGGGGATCAAATCAGGAACAGTCTGCGTATCAAATTGTGATGGTGACAGCTTCGATACGCTACGCTACAATTATATTTACGGACATTGATCGTGTCCAGTCAGACAAAATCATATTTTTATACAATATTTTGGCAGGCCCGGCGGAGTCATGTTACGGGATATAGAAACATGATAATACAAATTTCATAGAAATATGTTTAATGAAGGGGCAGCTGACGAGCATGTAATCAACCTGACGGTGAGTGGCTACTGCCACCCATCGACACCAATTAAAGTAAGCTGGAATGCTTTGGAACCTAGGTAGCCTTTGCCATACGCTTGAAACCAAACCACAGCAGCTCTTAACACTGCTGTAATTAGGCAGAAGCACGTGTGGCGGTGGTGCCGCTGGACTTGATCTTTTCTTTTGTCTGTCATGGTCTATATCTGACACGTTCAATGTCTGTAGATATAAACGGAAGCATCACATACATATATAGATGAGTTATCATTTGTCCGTGTAATGGTTGAGTTGCATGGTTTATTATGACAGTGATATACGCAGGCCGTATCTCTGTGCATATGACGTGAGATTGTATTATAATATGGCGTATAGTTCATAAGGGCTCATTCATAAATACATGCATCAATTTATTAAAGTATCAAAAGTAAAAATAAAGTACCATCTAAGTGAACAAAGGTTCGCCTGTACTTAGAAAAACCTCATTTTTAGATAGAGCCATCCATCTCTATCTTAAAAATGAGTTTTTTTAGTTGTGACTTTCACAATGATTCACTTTCAACTTTCAAAATGTTTCTTTTAATCTAATTTAAATTCTGCAAGTTAATATAAAAAAATAGTATTTGTACTGTATTTGTAAAGGCCTACTTAATACAACTTTTGTTATAAATTTATTATTAGTATATATATGTAAATTCAGTACTTATTTCCGTGCAGAATATTTTAATATGTGTCAAACAAAAATAAGCAAAATATGTAAAATAAGTGGGCGACGGCGGAAAACTGGAATTTTGTTAAAACAAAAATACTCGGCGGCCTTATTCATATTCGCGAGCATAAATTTTAGAATTTTACGAAATTCTGAACAAACAAAACTTATATTACACTACGTCCATATGAGAAACCTTTTTGTCCAAGCTGCGTCACAGTGGCGACACATTTGGACTACATTTTCTTTTTAGGGTTCTGTACCTAACGGCGTCAATCGGAACCTTATTCGGAATATAATCGGAATTACTTAAGCTCCGTTTTTCATAGGGTTGCATGTGACGGATCGTAATAAGTTGTTTTTTTTTTAATTTTACAGCATCTACTGCAGCCGTAACAAAAAGTAATGAAAGTTAAAAATATAAACTGGACCCCCTATTTGAAATCGTTTTTAAGGTGTTTTTTGAATTTACATTTTTAAAGCAGATAGGCATATGAAACAATGTTGTATCAAATTCCTAGTTCTCAGTATAAGAAACGAATTTTCAGCTCTTTTTATTGGATCTTTATAATGGAATTACATTCAAATTTCTAATGGTCATACGGAACCCTTAGTGTACGAGTTCGACTTGCACTTTGCTGATTTTTTCCACTCACTATTTAAGGTCCAAATGCATTCATTTCTGAAACTGCCAACCATATTTCAAGCGATATTTCAGAGCATTAATTTCAGTAGCACTTTCAAATGTTTTTTTAGTCATCAGTAAAAGCCCTAAAAACGAAATGATAAATCTGCAGCCATTTGTTACTATGAAAATATCCGAGTCAAGGGCAAATAACAGCGGCGTAGGCGTAGATTTTGTTAAATATTATCTTTATTTTAATCCTTTTATTTCTACACTAGCAAAAAGCGCAGCTTTATAAGGGCTCGCGTATCGTGAATGGTATATTCAGTTTAAGATCCTACATCAAAGATGATGTGGTCACTTATTAATTAACAATAAATTATTAAATCTACCTTTCGTCAGAAGACCTATGAAGAGCAAAGCTACCTTTGATCCAGAACCAGAACCACTTTAAATGCTTGTAGTGGATAACTTATATTAGATCAATTTTTTGGGATTGTAATGTTTTTGCGATTTATCCTTGGTATTTTTTTACTCTTGAATTTAAACTCCGCCATACTTATAAAATTATTGCGTCTGATTTGCAAAAAATATTTTTTAAGTATATATAGCTATAAGCTATTGTGGATGTCTGAAACGCAGTACATTATAAGCTAATCTGGGGTCTGTTACCAATCAACAAGATGGTGAATGACCTTTATTATTCTCTTCATGTCGATTTGGGTCATTTATCAGTGAATGTTGAATTCACCACGACTTCTTTAATTTACTAAAGCTCCGAGGGATACATTCCGTAAAGCTGCGAATGAGCTACTAATTAATTCTATTAAATAACATTTTTATCAATTGTTAAATTAACTATTAAATTTATGAATTAAATTAATGAATTATGTGTGTGGCCTGCTCAATTAGTTTTGTATTTTCTTTTATGTTTCTACCTAACATAACCAATTCTATACAATACAGGAACGAATTTCCGTAAAACACAATGTGATAGTCGCTAAATTGTAAATTTGTCACTGGGCTTTTTGCCACAAACAAAGTATTTTTTGACGATGGAAATGAAATTTGCGGATGGATTCTAAACGGGTAGTATTTAAACGAGTGACTGCAAATAAAAGTTTTGAATGACAAAAATAATGAATTTTGGTTATAGTATTACTAAGGGAGCAACTGGCTGCGAGTGACGAGAAATCAACAGAACAGCAACTTACAAACATTTGAGCGACATAATTTGAGCGACCTAATATTTTTCTAAGTGTAAACATTACGTCCTGCGTTTTATTCAATATTTAGCAAATGTTTTTTTTTTAACACTGAGCAGCATTTTTTTTTAAATGAAGTGTTTCGAATACAAAAATCACTTTGAAAAATACTATAATAAGTAGAATATTGTGTGCTCATGTCATTGATCATGAATAAAGGTAAGGTCTGAATTCATACAGATTGGGCCCACCCGCTCGCTGGGCGCTTTCGCGCCCTGCTCGCTTCGTTTTATATTGTCTTATATGTTCCAACCTAACCTAACCAATTCAATTACAAAAACCTAATCTATCTTAATACTAAAGTTGCCTCTCTATATTTCCAGTCGCTCACTTAGTAATGTAGTCGCGCAAGTTATTAAAACAGTATGTCATTATCAGTCGCTAAGGTTTTTTTTATTTGATCGTTTTATAATTTCCCACTGTAAACAAAAACTTAGATTAATCGGATATGTGGAGTTTTTGAAACTGCACTGCGTCAAAACATTTATAATATCCAACGAATATTATAAAGGCGAAAGTTTGTGAGTATAGATGGATGTTTGTGTCTTATATTAATCGGATTTGAATGAAACTTTACAGTATTACAGTCTATAAGTACACCAGTATAACCTGGAGAATACAATTCATAAAGATATGGCTATACTATACTTAGTTGTCAGAGCTATATTGATGTACCTACTATACGATGATACGTAAATTTTATATGAATAGTAATTAATTAGATACATTTTCGGTACGCATATTGTAAATAGATTAACTTTTTCTTTGACACTAAATAAATCGGACGGATAGTTTAAATTAAGGTGGTAGAACCCTATGTGGTTCGACTCCGGCGGCACCACCGCCACACCTAGTTCTGCCTCATAACAGCAGCGGTGTGTTCTGGTTCGAAAAGTGTGGTAAGGGAAACATGATTTTTCGAGGCGTTCAAGCTTAGTCCAGTTTAGTCCAGGGGTAACGGCGCATCTGTGGCCGACCTCAGGTAGGAATATGTAATCCTATCTGGGTTTGATTGCAGATGTCCATGGACGGCTGTAGCCACTTACTACAGGTGGACTGCATGCTCGTCGGTAAAAATTTTGAAATACGTCGCCATTTTAACGGGGTTGTGACAGGTTGGGGAGAGGGGGGGGGGGTTGCGGAGATTGCACCCTCACCACTTCCACCCGGCGGAAATACTTATAATCCTAGTAAAAAAAAAAACCGAAATTGAAAAAAAATGTTTATTTTACATTATATACATATTTTATTGCTTTTATTAATTCCATAAATGTTGTTTCTGGGTGGTATAAAAAAAAAAACCACGATGGCTAAGGCGGGAGCTCCGCTTCGCTTCGCCCCGCCTTAGCCATCTAACCTAACCAAATGAAGTCGGGTTGAGCCAACTAATACTTTGTTATTGATTTCCTAAGAATAATATACATTTCCTATAACACATAATATGTGAAATATTACCTCGATTGGAATCAAAAACGTAGCCAAGACGTATAAAAAACACAAATCGATACGGAAGAACACATTCACTTAGACTCGAAAGCAAAGGAATGACGCACAGATTTGACAACTTAACTGTCAAAATTATATTTAAGATGGCTGCTTGCGTTTCGTATTACGCTTTTTCACATAAAACTTGAAAATTACGTTTGAAAAACAGTTCGAAAGCATACAAATTACGTTTCGTTTTGCACAATAGCAATAGCAAATAATTTTTTTTGAAATTTTTAAAAAAATATTTAGACGCAACTCCGGCAGCAAAAAATTATTTTGGGGGATCAAGAATAACTCCCTTAAGGTCCCTACACCACCAATACCTTTAAATTCAGGCGACTTGTTTTAAGATCCAACCCCTTCTGTGGCCGACCTCTGTTAATTATAGATGTCCATGGGCGGCAGTAGCCACTTACCATCATATGGACTGTATGCTCGTCGGCTACTCCTATATTATAAAACAAAGAAAAACTTGAAACCAAACGCTTTTAAAATACACCGGTGAAACCTCGGTGGAACGCTGCCACGTTAGCATTTTCATATTTTTGATTGACATAATTATGTCATAAATGTCTGCATTCATCATGACGTTTTTTTTATTCTGCCATTATTTAAACAAAAATAATCCAAGTCATACAGCCATCAATGTTACACTAAATTTAAATTTGATAAAAAAGTGTTTTTTTTGTGTACAAAACCTTATTTCAATCGTGTTGGTCCAATCTAGACATGACCTTAAGTAACTATGTTAAGTTTCAAACTTATAAGCCCTGTAGTTTTTTCAAAAAAGGGATGGAAAGCTTGCAAGATTTTCGAATTATAGAGGACTCGCTTCGCTCGCCCTAATTACTGAAGTTAAAATTTTAGGTGAGGTACTTTCCTTAGGAACATCGTAGATTTAAAAAAGGAGGTACGGTTTGGTTATGGTGTGAAAGTAGATAGTAAGGCAAGAAAGAAGGTATATTTCATAATTGCCATTGCCAAAGTCCTAACAGTAAGACAGCTGTTTATTCGTCAACTAATACTACGAAGACACCGGGGCTTACCTTTTGTGGGTTCCACGCCTAACACTCGTCGTTCACGCCCGCGTCCGATATGCGAATTTAAAAGATGTCGGACAGCACTCGCAAGACGTCATTACGAATACCTTGCATCTACTGTTTATAATAAAATAAATAAAATTATTAATATTTATCCGCTCTCACACTGGGAATGCAAAAATAAAATTACAAAATATTTACAAAACCTTTCTTATGATGAGTCTGAGACACTTATTTCTGGTTGACACTCACTTTCTCTCTCTCTCTCACTCACACACACACACAGACACAAGCACGTTAAGTTACGTTAAATTAATATTGTAACTATCCTAACAGTATTAGTATAGAATCAATAACTTGAAATGTAATACATGTAATAGAATATTTACCTAGATTATAACCGGATAGTATAGCTTTTGGAACAAACTTCCTTCATGTTCAGAGGGGGCGTAATCAGCTGCGACACAGTTTTTACTATTGCAGTTGTTTACGAATGTACAAATTGTGAAAATGTTTCCTGTTTCAATAAATCTTTAAATCTTTAAATTACATTACCAGTAGACCTCAGTTGCTTATATTTATGTCTGGATCAATTACTAACCGCCACTTAATTAATTAATGCTTTTTATTGATTTATCTTTGAGCAAGTTTGCACGGTGGTGTGCACTCCAGTCAAACTGTTGCGGGACTCTTCCCATTCTTTAAATCTCACTGCTGGGTTCGAGTCTCTACCAACCCAAGCAGTCCGACATAAAGGGATTACAGTCAACCATAACTAATATGAACCGACAAAACCAATCACCAATAAAATTGAATGTGGGTTTGCAATGAATGTACAAATTAGGTTAATTACCCCTGTCACAGTGACAAGAGTCATCTGTAACTAGAGATCATCAATCACGGTGGGAATGATTATATAGACGGCTCCAATCATTTACGATTTGAATGGTTTTTGTGGAATAGTGATGATCAATTTGAAGCTACGATAATAAGCATCATCATCATCATCAACCCATTAACGTCCCACTGCTGGGCACGGGTCTCCTCTCATAATGAGAAGGATTAGGCCATAGTCCACCGCTCTGGCCAAGTGCGTATTGGTAGACTTCACATACATTTGAGATATATATATTTTTTTATAAATCTCAGGTATGCTGGTTTCCTCACGATGTTTTCCTTCACCGTTTAGCAAGTGATAATTAATTTCTAATACGCACATAATTTTGGAAAATCAGAGGTGCGTGCCTGGGATTTGAACCTCAGACCTCTCGATCGAGAGGCCGAGTATCTTGACCATTAGGCTATCACTGCCTTATATATATCACTGCCTTATATACACTGCCTGCCGATAATAAGCACGTGTATGTATATTCAAGACTAGCTGACCCGGCAAACTTTGTACCGCCTCAAAATCTAGCCTATGTTACTCGTGGATAATGGAGCTTTCGAATGGTGAAAGAATTTTTAAAATCAGTCCAGTAGTTTTTGAGCCTGTTCATTACAACCAAACAAACAAACAAAGTTTTCCTCTTTATAATATTAGTGTAGACTATAGAAAACGAACCTCACTGAATATATCCCCTTTTTAGAAAAATACTGATAACCAATTCGTATGTAATAAAAAAAATTAGCTGCTAGACAAAACATTATTCATAACGTGTAGAGCTTCCTGCTTTTGCAAAACATTCGAGTAGCGTATAAACTTGCAGTCCAATTGATGGTACGTAGTCACTGCGGCTCATGGACCTCTGTAACCAACTCTATATATAACACTTTCTACGTGAAACCGAACACATTTGCAATGCAACTCCTGAGGACTGAGACAGTCACCATATGTAAGTCAGCCAGCATCCACACCTTTTTACCAAAGAACAGAAATATTTTACTTTAGAGATACATATGGTGAAGGCAACTACCCGATCGAAACCATCCTCTCTACCACTTTTCAAAATATTTGCCTGATCGTAAAAAAGCTAATCTAAATCATTACTGAATGCTTTGTACATTATAATTTTAAACTGATTGCTCGCAATACCAGCAAACTAATTAGCATTCTTAATTAACGGCATCATGCCTGTCCAAACAGACCCTTGTTAAACGTGAACAAGACAGATTATTACAACAATAATTTCGGATGTATGAGAAATACAAAGACATCCAATTAACAATATTATCACGGCCAAATGCTGCTTATTACGGTATGACGTTTTCGGAGAGCCTAAAATAATAAAGATGTTTAATTTACAAGTATAATTCATTATGATTATTCATAAAGTATTATTGCCTAATCATATAAAGAAGATATATTTTGCAAATTGTAAAATTATATTTTTTGAACTTAGTTTCACAATTAACCTTGCAGTAATTTAATGGTGATTGTAGAAAAAATGACAATTAATCTATTTAAGATTCCACACAAATCACTTGAATTATGGATTGTATTCTTATATGTTTCGGCTACTATATTAATCTTTTTAGACGAGTAGATTATAAGATCTTTAGATGAAAATACGCAAATCCTAGAGACCGTGAGGCAACTCACAAATTCTTGTAAAATATTGCTTTTGACCTTCTACTGTTCTCAAGAGATTTTTCTCCGTACGGTATATTTAAAAGCATTATATTTTATTTCTCATTAGAAACTTCAAATATGGTTCTAGTGCAGATCTAGATTGTATAAAAATGTTATATGTTGTGTTTCTAAGAATTTTTATAACTATTATCGATATAAATACTTTTTACACTCACAGCCCGCACACTAGGATTCCCTGTGTCGTGGGTGCCATGGACACACACATAGACAAATACACAAACACCCAGACCCAGAAACAGAAATCTAAATTCATCATTTAGATATCTGTCTGGCTGGGGATCGAACCCGGTATCCTTTGCGCGTCAGACCGGTATGGTGACCGCTCCACCACGCGGGTCGTCCAATATAATTTATGTATGTACAATATTGTACATCTATGTGGAGATATTTTGGTGCTCCATAGAGTTCATTCTAACGTGTAGTATGCACACGACTTTATTTATAAAAACGGTCAGATGGCATAATAAAACGAGAAGCTTTTCAGCCAAAAGTAATAAAATTATCATACTGAACGGTGCTTAATATTTGCCTTTCCTTCCGAAAATACTGAATGTAAAATATGACAATGAAGTGGCGAGTTAGTACAGCATCATATTATTACTCTTTAGTACTCTTTCTTTGTAAGAATTTTGTATTTTTTTTTTACAATTTAACAAGCAAAGTTTACAGAACACTATATAGTTCTGTATTGCTTGTGCATGGACAGGAAGATGTGAAGTAAAGCAATATCTATGTAAACTGAGCATGTAGTCCACGCAAGCAGTTACTGCTGCCCATGTAAATCGGTCTGTAAGTCTTTAGAACTTACCTTACCTCTTATTTAAATACAGCAGAGCAATGGCGTTGCATAATACTGGTATAAGGTAGAAATAGGTGTAGCGGTGCAGTGGGTGTGCTGGTGCCTTTACATTTGAACTGCAATAAGAGTCTGCGAAGTTATCTTTATATATATTTTGAAGGTGGTAGAACCCTTTGTGGTTTAACTTCGGCAGCACCACCGCCACACCTACTTCTGCTTAATATTAGCAGCGTTAAGCGCTGCTGTGTTCTGGTTTGAAGGGTGTGGTATGAGAGACATACTTTTCCGAGGCGTTCCAACTTAGTCATCAGAGGGACGCGGCGCATCTGTGGCCGATCTCAGCTAACAACATCTAGTTCTATCTGGGGTTGATAACAGATATCCATGAGTGGCAGTATCCACTTACTATCACGTGTATTACATGCTCATCTGCTACTCATGTATTATAAAAAAGTTACTTTATATGTATGGTGTATACATATATTATTGCCCTATTCTAAGGGGTAGAAATAATTTTGATTTGACTGTGGCACGTCCATCTATTTCTGCGTTATATAAAGATGCCATAATTCAGTTATACGGGTTCATTACCCTTTCACGGTATGATATGGGTCGAAGGATCACTTTTCATGCGATATAAGAAAAGATTGCCTGTCAATTCTTCGGGCATTTCCTAGAGCTGCGCACTTTACTATCGAATTTCTTAGAATAGTCATATAAATATTTATTGCAGTTGAGTACTTCCACAGAAAATGTGCACAATTTTGATTTGAGGAGGGCTGGGACTGGTCGCACTATTTTGTTATAACTCGTAGTAGTTAAATTGTTTTACTTTTAATAGTTATAGGTCTACAAATGACGGTCGACATTTGGATGAGAAGCTGTGGGTGGCTAGTGGCGGAATTTCATTTCACGTAGAAGCGGTTTATAGTATAGCTCGTATGATTTCAAAATATTGTCGGAGGCTTTATGAGCTGTTTGACAAAGTCTCCCAAATCGGCTACTAAAATATACCTTCCTGCACTAATTTAGATAGGAACAGTGTGGTTGGGTAAGCTTCACGCCTCTAGCTGTGACGTAAGAACTGTACCTTTAGTATGAGTTTTTACGTTTGCTCGAAAACGTTCACCGTTTCCCGTTCAGCGCCCCCGTGGACTATATTGGAACTAAAAATTCGCATTGAGTTTTCAAACATGGAATAATCAAATTACATTTAATTTAACAAATAACAAAAGTCGAATAGACATTTATTTTACAAATATAAATAGAAATTATTTTTACATTTTTAATTTAATTTTGATAGCGTTGTAGTGCTGATCTCAGGGTACGGTTGATCTCAGTTGTAGGACTTAATATACGTTACAGTCAACAACCATCACCTTTCCATTGATTCGTCGACGAATAACACCCTATTTTCAGCCCAGCATCTCAAACAAAGGGCATCGCAACGCCGTGACACACAAGAGCAGTATATTAAACTTCATGACATTGTCATCGTTAACAATAGTCCATGAAGCTTATAGCTTGAAGGCTCAGAGTAACACAATGCGTCGAGTTTCGCAGTTTTAGGAAGATATTTCGAAGCTTTTGGGTCTTCATACTAAAATTACTTAAGACCTCAAATAAAATAGGTACAATATACGAATATTTTAAAATGTTTAATGTAAATATAATATCTATGTATTTAGTTTAAAATGAAAATCTCGTACTTAAGGTAAGCTAATAGTTGTAAATTAGTAAAAGAGTCATCAGTTGCCATATTTTTTCATACATATTATAGAAGCAGTAAAATACCATCCAATCTCTCTGATGGTAAGTGGCAATTACCGCATATGGACATTTATAATCAACCGGAGACAGGGATAAATACATTATTCGGATCTGCCACAGATCCGTTATCAGAGTACCTACTAAGGTAGAACGCTTAGTATAAGCGTCCCTCCCTTACAAATCTTCCGTTACACCCTTCAAACCACGCTTTTATAAGGCTGTAAGAGACAACTGAGGGGGTGAGGAGGGGTGGAATGCAACCACAAAGTGCTACCACGTTTAACGCGAGACAATCTCATCTGGAAGATAATTTTTAACATACACTATTGATTTCTACATACAATTAACTAGATTTATTTTAATATACATATATAAATATAAATGTCAATATACATAAACATTTTTTTCCCTTTCGATGTATCAAAACTATGATCGGAACATGTCACGAAAAGCTCTCGAAAGCTACATTGATTTATTACGACGAGTGACGTTTCGAACTCCAATTTCGTGTCATATCGATATTGTGATATTAGTAACGTGTACGAACACATCATTCTTTGCTCTATATATGGGTTTATGTATGTTTTTCAATTTCTATTAGTAATTCCTTAACAAGTGATCAATGTAATCCGTAGTCGTCAGCTGTTCTTACAAACTTTTAGTAGCTTCTAACTAACAATATATACGAGTATATCTTCAAAGCATTTTTACCTACTTTAAAATACTGTATCGATATGAATTGTTGCATGTGTGTGTGCAGTTTAAATTCCAGTTCTATAATTTGGAATCTTTCACCTTACCCTTCACCGTACCCTTAGTATGAGTTTTTACGTTTTGTTAAAAATGACTGTTTTTGTTTACGTATTTCCCATATATTTCCAATTAGTCCTGTTACAATCCGCTAAGGGCGCTGATTGGAAATGTATGGTCAAATACGTAAACAAATACCAAAACAGTCATTTTTGGTCAAAACGTAAAAACTCATGATAAGGGTACTGAACTTCTTTTATACTCATGATAATTTTGGTTATGTGTACTCATACTTTGAATACTCATGATGCTAATAAATTCTCATACTATTAGGAGCTTGACAAATAAAAATATTTTACGATATCTTCTTTTACAACGTGTACGAAAAATCTCTACTTACGTTGATTTTTACGAGGTTTCTTAATAATAATCCCACTAGGCTATCACTTAGGCAGCACAAGTAGCCAAATGAAAGTTATAAAATAAATCTCTTATTGGCAAGTTGCCTAGTTACCGACGGCATTCTTACCGGAACCCATTTGCATATTAGATTTGCCCTAATATATGTACAGAACAAGAAACTCGAGAGTAACATCGGATGAATGAAAATTGTGTTGTACAAAGTTTTTTGAAATGTGTCCAAAATACTAATTCAAAATTATGTAAATTTATGGAAGAATCGGATGTGAACATTCTTTCTTGTGCACAAAGAGGGTATTAATTTAAAGGTAACTCTCAGTAGTTAGTCTCCGGCGGCACCACCGCCACACCTATTTCTGCATAATATCAACAGTGATAAAGGAAGTTGTGTTGTGGTTTGAAGGGTGTGGTAAGAGAGACATACTTTTTCGAGGCATTACAGCTTTGACCTCAGGGGCAGCGGCGCATCTGTGGTCGATCTCGGGTAGGACTATGATCTTATCTGGGGTTGATTACAGATGTCCATGGGCGGCAGTATGGGCGGCAATTGCATGCTCGTATACTACTCTAATATTATTAAAAAAAAAACATAGGACGCTGTCTGACGTTGGTGTTGTATGGTTAAATTATGGTCAATTGCCATGACCAATAATGTTTTGTATAGCTCAAAGGAGTCCATTATACTATTATAATACCACTCTCCCAAATTCCAAAAAATAAAGTATCTACATTAATCCTAAACCTAAACCGTTGCCTCAAAATTTAAGTAAATTTAAGAATACAATTTTCGGAATTGGTTAACAAAAATTAAAAAAAAATCTTTTACCTATTTTCGTATTTCATAATAAACCCGTCAATATAGATCTTGAGTTAACACGAATATGTTCACATTCGATTTGGGGTGGCATGCAAAACAAATACAAACAAGACAGAATCCTACAATATTTAACTTTATGACCTGTGGTACAACGATGACAGAGACGAAAATGTAAATTTGTACTACGAGCTTATTGAAGCTTATCGAGTTTATTGAAGAATGAACTTTGCGCCGCGGACTCACTCGCGATTCAAAGTGTAAATACTATGGCAATTTAATATGTTTTATTGCGTAGAACCCTAATTCTTTTTCCAAAATATAAGTAGTTATTTCTCACTGCCACTAAAAGTCCCATCAACATCAGTCCAGCTGCTTCAGAGATTAACCAGAATAAACCAGACAAACAAACAAACATAAACAGACAAATACTTCAACAATACGTTTTCTGTGTATATTTTCATATGCATTTAGGAAAAAAGCTATTTAACACGCTTTTATTAGCGTTACCTGTATGTATGTTTGTGGGTTTGTGGATTTGTAAGTTAGTAGGTTTGTGTGTAAGTAACACGCTTTTTTTAACATAACACACGGACACATCAATTTTATTTATTTGTTATATAAAATGCGTAAAGGTTTTACGACAACGATGATTGAGCTGGAACCCGCTGTGATCCAAATGAATGTCTCTTGTCACTGTAATAACTTGTCTGCCACGTTCGCACGGAATCTGATTAAAGTATTGCCAGAATTTCAGATAATTTTATATTCATGGGAGTTCTGTGTGGTAATTTAAACTTTGCTGTATTGACTTGCTTATTAAATTAGTTATGTTCAAACTTACTGATAACTATCTGACTTATTAGAGCATTCTATAACTTTGAAAGTAATACGTAATACACATTGGTATGGAACTACTGTCGTGAATACTTTACTGTCCCACTGCTGGGCACGGGTTTTCTGCCAGAGTGAAAAGGATTAGGTCATAGTCATCCTGTTGGGCAAGTGCAAATTGGCGCAAGGACAACTTATTTGCTAACTTTTTTACTAAAGAACTCTCAGGCGCGTAGATTTCCTCACGATTTTATTACATCAGAATAATTGATAATTAATTTCTAATACGCACATAATTTGAGCAATCAGAAGCGTGCGCTGGGTTTGAAACTCACACCCTTTGAATGTGAGACCGAGTTTCCACTAGGCTATAAATACCTTTTATAGCATGAAAGTAACATTATAAAAATGTTTTATCATTACTTAGCAAGATTTCATCACGCGTAACAATTCTATAGCACAAAGAATCATCATACATGTACACATGTGCACTGGTTATCCGTCACTCGTACAATACCCATACTTCAACGCATAGAGCGCAAAAATAAATTATAATAGAAGTATATTTCTGCGTTAGATATAATGAGTGAGGATGTAAAACGATGTATTTTAATTAATAAAAGTTATGCACATAAAAAGGCATTTAAACAGCTTCTTTGGTGCATTGGCAACTCTGTATTGTTACGAATGTTACATACGACAAAAGTATTGATGCAACAATAAACATAATAATGTGGTACATGTCGCTGATTTCTGGCGGTCAGCTCGCGGGAAGAGCATCGTCTATGGTAGTGAAAACGAGTAAGTTGAGTTCAAGTTTCTCCAAAATTCGGATTCCTCTTAAGGAATCCCCAGCGCAGTGGCCCCGACAAAAATAAAATAATAATGACCCCTACTGACCTCCCGTCAATCCGGTCCTGCTGGAATAACAAAATATCTTTGAAAATCAAAATACCAACGCACAGTGTTTGAAAAGCCTTAAACACTAGGCCATGGGCGAGACCAAGGGTCTTTCATTTATGCATAACCTTACAGATCATGGGAAGCCGGCCTTAAAATATAAAATAAAGAACTATTTCGATCATTCAAATAACATCCGCTAGAATGGTATACAGGAATTCTGTCGTAAACCATGTAACTCCCACGCAATACGTAACTCTTAGCTGGTTATTCGTCAACCACAACGTATGTCGGTAATATCCGTCCATTATGAGAAGTAATAAATATTATTACAGCGATGACGTTTAAATGGGACATATTCGCATATGTACCGCATGGATTCAATATAAAATATCTCTTAGATTTTGACGGTTTGTTTTTGACGTAAGTAACACGCGTGTTGTTTTTTGATTGTGCAAACCCCCCGACATAGAAACCTCATTTATGGTTTAGGATACTCTACAGTGTGTATCTCCATAGATATATTATCCTACTGACGTAGGGGTATCTCCCATATCTTAGTCTGCCGCGCTCTAGACGCTTCCCAAATCCCCTCTTGGGCTTTCCAACTATATGTTTTAATGTGAGGCAGACTTTTTCGAGGCGTTCCAGCTTAGTCCTCTGGGGTAACGGCGCATCTGTGGCCGACCTAAGGTAGGAATATCTAATCCTATCTGCGGTTGATTACAAATGTCCATGGGCGGCAGTAGCCACTTACCATCAGGTGGACTGCATGCTCGTCTGCTAGTTCTATATTATAAAAAAAATAAAAATGTTAAAAATGTCCTACTAGATCTCACATATTTTTACTTTAGCATGGGTTACATTATATGTAATTCTCATAAGGATAATTCCGTAAGGCGTGGGTAACGTTAATACCGGCGTAGTCTAGGGACATTTACACTTTTCCTTATTCTTTTATCCGTCTGTCGTTATGTAAGGCGCATTCCTAATCCTAACAGGCTATTGTTATAAGCTCACTCTGTTTTCGTAATTCGTTTTGAAATATTTTTAGGCGTATTGATAATAAGGCGGTTAGTTTAATGATTTTGACAAATAAAATCTTACCTCATCTTCTTCTTCTCCAGTTTTCATCGTTAACCCATCTCACTGCTAGGAAAGGGTCTTGTCTCGTAATGGAGAAGGGTTACGGCAATGGCCAACGCTGGCCAAGCCAACTATAAAATTTCGAAAAAATAAAAAAATAACTCAGAGACCCAGGGATTTGAATCCCGGAACACCAACATGAGAGGCTGAATTAAACACAGGGTATATCTGCTCTTTTGTGTAATTTTCCATGAACAAATTCACATAAGTACACATTTTCAAAGAGGATAACACGGTTCGGGAGGAGTTCGCACCCGTACTTATGGCTCAGGAAATTTATTATGGACTCTGTTTCCTCTTGATTTTGTTTATCACTTGCGCAATTAACTTGTATTGTATGTGTACTCATACTTCTCATACGAATATAATACGTATTTCAATATTAACTTAATTCTTCGATACTAAATAAAACTTAAATTGGAAAATGCTTATTTTCATGGAATTTTATCAAAGTCATATCCAATTTGTTCCGCCGTATTCCATGTAAGCTAGACGATTTTTTATGATAATAAATGTTGTATAGAAAAAAATATTAAAGTATATTATAACAGTATGTAGAATTTAAGGCCATCGATTTTGCGACACTGAATTAATGAAAATATCCATTTACGAGAATTGACAGTGAAGTAAATTTTATTATTCAGCTTAAATAATCTAGGAGGATAAAATCGGGTAGAGCATTTTTGTGTAATATAGAAGCAGCATAAAAGCATGCAGTCAACTTGATGGAAGGTATCTCCTACCGCCGATGGACATCATAATCAATCCCAGGTGAAATCAGTTAGAAGTCTCACCTGCTCCCAGGAGTAATATGAAGTAGCCATAGATTCATAGGTATTACCCATGGGAAATCTTCGTTACCACATCTTTCAAAGTGAAATACAGCAGCACATAACACTGTTGTTATTACGCCTCTGGAGTCACACCACAAAGGGTTCTACCACCTTCAAGTTCGTATAGTTATAGTCCGGCTTCAAGTCCTATCATGCTTGGACTTTTGATCAAAAAAATGGGTTTCACAAAACGCCTGAAACATACAATGTATTTAGTGAATTTCAACACGTTTTCACGAGTCAGTCGGGACACAAAAGTGTGAGTGCAAACTATTTAACATTTAGCAACTTGTCGACTTTAACTAGCTCATTTGGAAGTTCTGTTCACTGTGGTCGTTGATGAGTTGGTCCACACAATTAGCCAGTCAATCTGTATGTGCAAAGATAATGAACGAAGAGCGACGAGTGAACAATCAGTTTTGTTGACCGTACCGTTGCTTTAACTATGATTGGGTTTTGCGAATAGGTCATAGAATGAAGTCGAGTTAAAAGACACAAAAAACGTTTTACTGATGTAATAATGATGTTGAATCTGAAGTTCGATTTCCAGGAACGAGTGTCACTTCAACCCTGATTAGATTTAGCGAATAAGTTATTAAATTAAGCTTAGATACTAAAACATAAAACATTTCATTTTTGTGTTTTTTTACAATGCTTCTTTTACATAGTGGAATACGAGTAACTAATCGATGATAGGTTGACGTTAAAAAGAGGTCTAAGTATAGGAAATAATTTACATTTACATTATTTTACTTCTTACTTAATTTGAATTTATTTTTAAATAAAAATTTTGCTATCAAAGTATTCACTTCAAATGTATGAATAAATTAAACATAAAAAATTTTTTTGATAATAATATATTTTCAACAATAATCATAGTGAACTATATGAAAAATTAAATTGGTCAACCCAAAATTGACTTCCGCAAAAGGCCGCTGGGAAGCGTTGGGGAACTTAACGATTAATCAACTGCCTAACACGATAGGGGCTAGCTGATATCTCTGTTAATTTCAATAGGACCGTATATCATTGTCATGCGGTTATTTGACGGCACTCCCTTGTTTTCAAGACGCGCTGTTTCAATCGAAGTTATATCTGAATTCTATCCACAACTTGGAAATAACTAACTTTAAAACATATTTGGATAATACAAAAAATAGCAAAAGTTATATTTTTTTGTTTGTGTGTACAGTGTAAATAAGAATGTGAAATAAACTGATTTGATCTAGTCTTTCACGTGTCAACTTATACTTATACATTTATCAAAATAAATAATTGGCCAAGTGCAAGTCGAACTCTCACATTGAGGGTGCCGTACAATCAAAATTTTCATTATTTCTTTAATTTAGTATTTTTATTATAGCAGCCATTAAGTAAATGCATTAGGGAAATTTAAACTGCCTACCTGTTACGGTTATATAGATAAAGCGAAAAACGTCGAAAGTGTATTGTATGGCGACCCCTATTCATTTTCAAGCTATTTTTATTATTAGTATTTGTTGTTATAACGGCTACCGTTCTACACAACCTGTAAAAATTAAAGTGTCTTTCCATGCATATTAAGAACTGAAAGTTCTATTCGTATCTAAGTTTGAGTTTAGTCACCTAAGGTCACGAATAGTGTCTTATTAATTTTATTTAACACGTTTCTGTTTTGGTATTATTCGGTTTATCTATTTACGGTTCACCGTAACTGCTCACTAATTATGTGTAACTCAACGCATATTCAAACCGTTAATACATTCGCGAGCATAAATCTAGTATCAAAATAAAGCTTCAGCGGCAATATGACAATATTCTCTCCGCTGGCGTCCGAGCGGCGGCAATCATGATTAGATCGTAATGGACGCGTCGGTCGTGTCATAATCCATCAGTGTTGCTGTCCAGCGGACTGTAACTTAATTATGAAGGATCTAGGTCCGTGAGTATGTACGTAATAGTTTTTATTCCTCTCAATATATTGGGAAAATATAATATACTTTGAAACTGAATTGAATAAACTACAAGTGATATTATCCAGTACATATTATTTGTGACCAATGATTATAAGGCGGTGCTTTGTTCAACAATTAACATAAGAAATAATTTTGACATGAAGTAGTTAGTCATTTTAATAAAAAAAAAGTTTTATATCGAAACTCTTGTAAATTATACTGTGTCGCATAATTGAATCACTGGAACATAAAACTCAATCTATGCACAAAACGTAAACAAAACTGTGTTCATAAATCTAGTCTAAATGAAGCTTTAGTGGCAATATGAAAATATTCTCTTCGCTGGCGTCCGAGCGGCGGCAATTATGATTAGATCGTAATGGACGCGTCGGTCGTGTCATAATCCATCAGTGTTGCTGTCCAACGGACTGTAACTTAATTATGAAGGATCTAGATCCGTTAGTACGTCATAGTTTTTATTCATCTCCACTTACTAAAAATATACTAAAAAATATTTTAGCCATATTCTCTTAATTCTGTTTTTTTTATATATAAAAATGATGACAATATGTGTATTTGCTCATTACATGCTGTTATAAACTTCAAATAAGAACGGAGTCTTACCTGACGTTGGTCACAGATTCCTTGCTATCTTTAAAACTAAGATAAATGATCGTAAGTCTCTCTTTCTATCTACCTACCTGCTTCACATCTATTCATTTTATGCATATTAATCTATCTACTTCGCACATTAAATTAGAACATGGTGGTGCTTAACAGCAGAAATAAGTATGTCGGTGGCTCTACACACGAAACGTTTACTATATTTTAAAACTTTATTAAGTGCTATTGCTTTCTAACATGTTCTGCATATCTTCTCTTTATTGTTCATGGATGTGAATATAATGCGCCCTGAGTAATGATGCTATTTCATTATCCGCTTATATTATCCGCTAGTCATTCCAACTGTACAGTAAACTTTTTCACTCCCTACATGTAGAAATAATAGGCAAAAAGTTATTGTGAACGCGAAACAAACATCACTCGTAACAATAAATATCCACAAATGGAATCGACTAGTTGTTTACCTTTGAAATGTTATCCCGTGTGACAACATTGTTATAACAGCGGTGTTACAATCATATAACAATCGGGTTTTGACATCAAATATTGTATTGTATGAACAAGTAAATTTCGCACAGAAGGATTGAATTCCTATGCTTAAGTGGAATTTTCTTTCTCATCACAGAATTCATTTTATGTACCTGTGTTACTGTACCGGTGTTTGCCAACATCATAAGTCGTGCTAATATTATATCGTTAGGAACGATGGTAAGAGTAAAGAAATTTAATTGTCAAATGAGGGAATTAACTAAAAGTGGGCGTATAAAAGGGCACTGTAGATCGTCTACTGAGTAGTTATTTTCCGATCTTTATAAACAACGTTACTTTGCCACTTTTGTTGCTCATTTACGTTTAATTGTTTTTTGTTGACTTATTTAGAAAAGTTAAGGTTTTCGGCTTATAATAAGTCTTTTTTGAAATAATTTCCTGACGAGGTTCTTATTAATTTTTACATGCATTAGATCATTGAAATTTTAAGAAGTCTCTGTTGTTTGTAGAGTAGCAATATAAAACAATAATCCTACATACAAAATTATTAGATACTTTTTAACTGGAATAATATCAAGATTATAAATTATAATTAAGGTTTATTTCTGAAATCCATTCGACGTTGTTATGTATCCTGTATCCTCAACAATACTTTGCAAATTATTTTGCCATGGAAAAATAGGGGAGGTATATCGTTATTTGTAAGCCCAGTCCCGAATTTACTATTATTGCCGTCATTTATCAAGCAAATGTAAGCAAATGCGAAGTAAAACACTATAAATCGAACACATTACTGTCCGACCACGTAACTGAAAACCGTTCTTGTCGTATTCCGTTGTTGCCATTCGCAATTCGTGAATCGACAGGTGAGTGTCGCTGGGTCGGTCGTTTCTGTACCCTTACCATAAGTTTTTAAAAATCCCACAATTTTACGTTACGTTTACTCAATCCATTATTCTGTTTCGTTTGCTTCAGTTGACTGAGTAAACGAAACAATAAGTGCTCAAGTGACGATGAACTTTTTGTCTACCTCACATGTTCGCAAAAGAGACAAAACATAAAGCGCCATTTTGTAAATTTAGACATTTAATGTTACGTTACTGACACTATAGTTCTGATACAATCCGCTAGGGGCGCTGATTGGAAATTGTATGGGCAAATACAAATACCAAAACAGTTATATTTGTCAAAACTAAAAAACTCATGGTAAGGATACTGTCGTTCACTGCAAATGCTATCAATAACAGACGGATGAGTTTTAAGTAGTATATGGTGTCACGCGTGACAGGTCAATATGATTATTTTGAATTTTCTACGTGGGTAGAACGAGGTACTCGTAAGTGGAGTGGAGTGGCGTTAGAAATTGTAGAAAAGTAGGAAAAGTTCTGTGGATATTGTTTTTACTGTCTGCATGCGCGCCATTTGCATCATGCGGGTCGCGAAGAGTCTGGAGTGAGTTATGTAAGCGCCTGGGACACGCGTGACAGGAAACGGGTCCTTTATTAATAGAAAAAAAGGCGTAGTTAATATCATGAACCATTAACTCAACGATTAACCATCGTAGAGTCAAGTTACCGTGATGATGTTCCGTTTTGGTGCGAAACGCGTGTTGGTGGTGGTATGTATGGTGTTTGATTTATTTTATTTATTTATTTATTTACATGCCAACAGCAACACACACAATACATTATATAGTACATAGAAGTACACTATAGTAGTACTAATAATAATAAGGCTCGTATGAGTGCCAATTATAGGCATGAACAATGTTTATATATTAATTCATATTTTTAATTTGTATGGAACAAATCGAACCATACGCAACCATTATAATGCTAATGCTGAGCATGGTAATACTGAAAATAATGGTGGTGTATATTTTTATTTACTCCATCTCCACGTTTTCTTTATCGGGAATGTGTTTCATACTGAATGGTTCAAAATATATACTATCATACATATTGGTAGCGGATTATTGCGAAGTAGTTTTAATCGTAACTTAATATCATAAACTATGCATACTGGAGAGCGTTTAATTTAATATACCCAAACAATACTACATGATGAAGCTTTGATTTACCATTTCCACTTGTTCCATACACGTTCAAATAAAATTTTGTATTCAGTTCAAATATTCATAGGACAAACGTGGTTTAATTAAAGCCGAATTGGAAAACCTAATGTTAGAGTAATGTTATTCGACTACGCAATAGTGTATTTGCTATTCAGTGTATTTTTAGAAATTCGAAGGTAATTCAAAATTTTATATAAACGTATTTTAAATGAGAAACTTTTTACAGGTTTTGATGTATTTTATTAATGTATGTAATAGGTATGCTCCGCGCCAAACTGGTAGTCCGCTCTGAAGTTGTTGCGAGCAGGTGTAGTCATACAATTTGTTATGGCGACGCGATTCATAACTATATTCACAGGGGACTATAACTGAAGTTATACAATACACGTGTTTTATCTACGAGAATAATATTCAGGATTACAGAACGTTTTATCACGTCACGTGGGAAGTCTTCGTGGAAAATCAAGGTGTGCTCCTCTGATTTTTCAAACTTATGTTATTATATGAAATGGTATATTGTTTTAATCATAAAACATGTTTGTACATGAAATATAATGTGTTATTTATTATTTAACACTTTTTATGTGTGTTTATTTTTTAGTAAATTATTTACAATATTAATCTAATATAAATACAAAAATTCTTAATAAAACAGGTTTTTTAGTTCATTTCACTGTAATTTCTATATTCAAAATCCTAGGTTTAAGCTATGTTTTGGAGCTGATTTTTACGTCTGTCTTTTGTTGTTACGTATTTGAAAACATCCGAAATATTACTGTAATTTTATTTATACCTGCATGCCTGCCTCCATAAAACTGGATACCAATTTAAGAATCGAAACGAGAAAAGAATTTCAAATCTACTTAAAAGTTCAACTGTTTCGTCTCACAAATTTTATTACGAAAAAGGTCCTCCAAAACTGAAAAGCGGCCCCTAAATTTTAATTTCCCAATAACATTCACTAATTCGACTTAGCTACTTCACTGATAAAATGTCGAGGGCTATAACAGGTTAATCGTATTAAAAGGGTCTTTGCAAAAAGAGGGACGTCAACTAGAGTCCCGACTAATTGGATTTCCTTCCTCTCCTGGCAAGGGGCGCTATTTGTGTATCTACTGAACGGAGTGATTAATATGAGGCACTGTGAAGAGTGGCTGTGAGTAATTTAAACATTCTGTACTACGTATATTTGTTATTAATAATATAATAAATGTTATAACGAATAATATAAGCAATTAACAGTGATAATTTAGTAGCTTCAAAATTCGGTCTTTTTGCGGTCCGAAATTCGAATCCCAGATCTATCTCCTCTTGATCTCGATTTTTTTGAAGTTTTGTGTAGATAAATATATCAATTGCTTAAGCGATACCAGAAACTATCATGAGAATGGATTGCCTAACATTTTTTTAAAGTCCCGAAATTTGGCCTTGTTAAACTATAACCAAAGCCCCCTTACCTTGGGAGACTCGGGCCACGGCTGGGCTGCTGGTATGGGATAGAATTGAAGACAAAATTTAATTTTGTATAGTGATTGTACACATATAACCGATAACTAATTCGCCTAACTTTATTTAAAGTCTGTCAGACATACATTGATAACACAAGACTAAATGAAAATATGAGAGCAGATCTAATAGAAAGAAATCTGTGACTCCTATATTTTCTTTACAAAGATAACTACAGTCAAAGTGCGGCATAAAGGGTTAGTCCTTTTAGAATTTCTATTGAAGAAGCCACAAAAAACCTTAAGGTACACTTAGGTATGCACGGTACGCTACTCAAATAAGGGTTTCCTAAAGGGCACAGGGATTAAGGATTCTCAAATCTCTCCAGAAAGAGCAATATCATCCAGACGTCCTGTTTCGCCTAATTAAATTTACTTTGTCCTCTAACCCTTATTAAAATTATTTTGTTGAGTTTATGAAATAAACTGAAAAATAGGCGTCGTAAATTGAAAAGGTTTTTTGACAAGATATTTAGAGAGTAAAGTCACGTAAACAGGAACAAGACTTTCTTCCAAAAAGGATAATTCAACTGATATAATTATACTCCATTTAACCTATTTTTTTGTTCCACCAAATTTTTCGTTATTTGAAGAATAAGTGATGTGAATGCCAGAAATCTAATAAGTGACCAGAATTTTCCTTCCTTCGGATTTCCAGACCATATATAAGTCAAGTAAGCAAACTAAAAATAAACCTTCCGATAAATTCCGAAAAGAGTACTCGTGTTATTTCAAATTGTTATAAAAATATTAGAGACGTCAACGTCATAAATCGAATAATTGACCAGAATTTTTCTTTTTCGGATTTCCGGACCATACCTAATCTGGTCAACTTAGGCACGTTAACTAAATAAACCTTACGATAGATAGAAAAGAGTGCTCGTGAAAGGTAAATTGAGTAAACAGGAACATGACCTTTTCCAAAAAGGGAAATGTCAACCGGACGGCATTCCGCTTCCACTAATTGAATTCCTTTTTCCGTTCCCCATCCGTTTCGTAGATTTGGTAATTAATAGGTATAATGTCGATGAAAGCTCTCACGAAGATCTTGTTGCTTCGCCCCATCCTCTTATTTATAGGTATGAAGTAGAAGTAAACATTATTTGTATAACGAAAATGTTTTAGCATGAATCTATACTGAATATTAAGGAAGTGGAATTATGAAGTACCTATGCATTAAAGGTCTTATTTGATTGATCAATGTAATCTTGCAATCTATATTATTATTATGCAATGTTAATATGAAATAGAGAGTAGTATTATTGGAGCATTCCTTAGTTTCATTTGTATAAATGTAATAATATGTGTTATTATTACATTTATACAAATGTACTTTTACGTAATACGTATCTAAAGATAATCTTAATCCAATTAATCCTTGACATATTAAAATAAGAAATCAGAATGAAAAAGCAACTACAATGAACTTAATTAAATGAAGGTTAAATTTCTTGCAATAAGTAGGATTCGTTAAAGGTTAATTAGGAAACTAGACCGATGCATAAAAACTAAAAATTCAACCACTTAACAATATGTTAACTCCATAAATTAGATCAATCTAATGACACCATAAGTGTAAAAGGCGTCTAGCCGTTTAGACTACATCCCATTGTATGTCTCATACATTCGAAAATTACCCTCCGCTGGCGGATAAAAGGGTGTTAAAAACTCATTCCAAAAAGCTTGCGACTGCAAATCTCCTTGAATAAGTGAATGAGCATGCGGTCGGCATTCGTCACTGACTAATTGAATTCCCTTGCTCGAGCCCTTTCATTACAGAGAGCATGGGAGATGAAAACCCTTATGACATTAACGTGACATTTATAAAAGTTAATGTTTTGACCAAAAGTCCTTTTAAAAATAATTATGCTTTCTGTATTAAAACCTTCACCCTCGTAACGTATTCGCTGTCGTAAGCCTCGTGTGCTTCAAAATATGGTGGTATGTAAAAGAAGATCAAAAGTATAGCCGACAATTGAACTGTGTTTAATTAAACAATGTCAATTATTTTTTTTAATATTTGTTCTTGATACACTTTGTCGTCAACTCATTAATATTCTGCTGTTGTACTTGTATCTTCTCGGATTAAGAGGGGTTTAGGCCATATTCCACCGCCTTGGCTAAGTGTAAATTGTTAAGCATCACACTCAAGCTAAGAACTTTTTTCAGAAGTATCAGGCGAGCAGGCTTCTTCACAATATATTCATGCACTGTTCAGGTAAATGAAATTCATTCTTAACACGCATACAATTTGAAAGTAAATATCACATAGTATGTATCATATGTATAAATGTTTAAATGTGTTTGCCGTGTGGTGTCGGCCCCGAATAGCACCACTCCCTTTCTTCCCGTGGATGTCGTAAGAGTCGACTAAGGGACAATACCAGGAGATGGGCAGCAGCATCTTCCTGTATAAAATAAATAACACCCACTGCGGTCACCAACACGCATGCCAGGCGCGGTGACTATGGCAATAAACCCCCTATGAAAGGTGCAGAAAAGCCACGGCGCCCAGTCCCCGGCGGCCCCGCTATTCCGGGCTATGGTAGCGGCCAAGGTAACGGCGGGGCAGGGGGTGCTAAGAATCCCCGGAAGAGAGTCGGCTACCACACACGACGACTTCTGCACCTGGCAACATACAATACCAGGACACTGAGGACCGACGAGAAGATACAGGAGCTGGAAGAAGAGATGGACAAGTTAAACTGGAGTGTTTTAGGATTATCAGAAGTCCGAAGACAGGGGGAGGACACGGTAATCCTTAAATCCGGTAACTTGTTCTATCACCGGGAGGGCGAACACCTGTCTCAAGGAGGTGTCGGGTTCCTCGTCCACAAATCCCTCGTAAACAACTTGGTAACGGTCGACAGTGTGTCGGCAAGGGTAGCGTACCTTATACTCAGAATATCTAAACGGTATTCGCTGAAGGTCATACAGGTATATGCGCCGACGTCGACACACCCAGACGATGAGGTTGAGGTTATGTATGAGGACATAAGTAGAGCCATACATACCTCAAAAACCCATTATACCGTTGTTATGGGGGATTTTAACGCAAGACTGGGCGTGCGGAATGGTGACGAACTGAAGGTGGGGCCCTTTGGAGTTGGACAACGAAACCATCGAGGCCACTTGCTTGCCAACTTCTTGGAGAGGGAAGACTTCTTTATGATGAACTCCTTCTACAAGAAGAAGGCACAGCGAAAGTGGACTTGGATAAGTCCCGATGGTACCGTTAAGAACGAGATAGACTTCATTTTGGCAGACAAACGGCACATATTTAATGATGTCTCTGTGATCAACAGGGTGAAAACCGGAAGTGATCACCGGATGGTAAGAGGCACATTAAATATCAACGTTAAGCTCGAACGGTCACGCCTGATGAAGTCTACGCTCCGCCCAACACCTGTCCAGATCCAGGGCTCCGAAGACTTTCAAATTGAGTTACGAAACCGTTTCGCGTGCCTCGATTCTTGCGTTTCCGTGGACGATATTAACACCCAGGTTGTAGCAACTGTCCACGAGGTAGGGTCTAAGTACTTCAAGGCCCCCTCCGGTGGTAAGTCTCGAGTTCTCTCAGAGCATACTCTCGGTCTTATGCGGGAGAGACGAGAACTATGTGTGCAGTCTCCAACCTCAATGTCGAAATACAGGCTGCTAAATAAACAGATCTCCCAAAGTAGGCGACGCGATTGGCGTTCTTATAACGCTAATCGCGTAAAAGACGCTATTGAGCGAAACCGCGGCTCGAAAGTGTTCGCAGGAGATCTGTGCATTGGGCAGAGTCTGTTGACGAGGTTGAAGACCGAGTCGGGCACCATAGTTTCGTCTAAGCCCGAAGTTCTGAGAGAAATCGAGAATTACTACGGACAGCTGTATACTTCCGCACGAGTTCCAGCCCGTAAGATGGTGAACGACAAACGTGCCAAGCTGACCCGACACTACACCGAGGACCTCCCGGAAGTCAGCCTGTACGAGATTAGAGGGGCTCTCAAACAGCTTAAAAACAACAAGGCACCGGGAGATGACGGAATCACAACAGAGCTGCTAAAAGCTGGCGGGAAACCCGTACTAGTGGCGCTCCAAAAGTTGTTTGATTCCGTGATCAATAGCGGAACTACCCCGGAAGCGTGGAGCAGAAGCGTAGTGGTACTGTTCTTCAAAAAGGGCGATAAAACCCTACTGAAGAACTACAGGCCCATTGCGCTTCTGAGCCATGTTTATAAGCTCTTTTCGAGGGTCCTCACTAACCGTATTGCACGCAGGCTTGACGACTTTCAGCCTCCCGAACAAGCCGGATTCCGAAAAGGCTACAGCACCATGGACCACATACACACGCTCCGGCAGATTATACAGAAGACCGAGGAGTATAATCTGCCGCTATGTGTTGCCTATGTGGACTATGAGAAAGCCTTCGATTCTATCGAGACCTGGGCGGTGCTGGAGTCCCTTCAGCGATGCCAGATCGACTATAGGTACATCGAGGTGTTGAAGTGTGTATACAAAGCCGCCACCATGTCAGTCCGAGTACACGACCAGAAGACGAACCCTATCCAATTGCAGCGGGGAGTCAGACAAGGCGACGTCGTATCGCCGAAGCTGTTCACCGCTGCGTTGGAAGATGTGTTCAAGCTGATGGAGTGGAAAGGTCTTGGCGTTAACATCAATGGTGAACACCTCACACACCTTCGATTTGCCGATGATATAGTCATCTTGGCAGACTCGCTGAGGGACCTCAGTAAAATGCTAGGAGACCTCAACAGTGCCTCACAACGGGTGGGTCTTAAGATGAACATGGACAAGACGAAAATCATGTCCAATGTCCATGTCACACCCGTACCGGTAGTTGTTGATGGCACTCCTCTCGAAGTTGTCGACGAGTACAATTACCTGGGACAAACGATCCGGATGGGTAAGTCCAACTTTGAGAGGGAGGTCACTCGAAGAATCCAACTCGGCTGGGCTGCGTTCGGGAAATTACGGAGCATCTTCTCGTCCAAAATTCCTCAGTGCCTGAAGTCGAAACTATTCGAGCAATGTGTGTTGCCAGTGATGACCTACGGCGCCGAAACGTGGTCCTTTACCGTAGGCCTCGTTCGAAAGCTCAGAGTCGCTCAGCGTGCTATGGAGAGAGCTATGCTTGGTATTTCGCTACGAGACATGATTCGTAATGATGAAATCCGTAGACGAACTAAGCTTACCGACATAGCTCTCAAAATTAGCAGGCTGAAGTGGCAATGGGCCGGCCACATCGCTCGGAGGACCGATAACCGATGGGGAAGAAAGGTCCTCGAGTGGCGACCACGCGGAGGCAAAAGGAGTTCAGGCCGCCCCCCGACCAGGTGGACCGACGACCTGAAGAAGACGGCGGGAAACCGCTGGATTCAAAGGGCACGGGACCGGTTGGAGTGGCGCCAATTAGGGGAGGCCTATGTCCAGCAGTGGACCTCAAAAGGCTGATGGATGGATGGATGGAAATGTTTAACAAAACATTTAAGTGTGTGAGCATAGATTAGTAAAGATACTTCGCCGCCTTGAAATTGAATGAAGCCACAAACGGCTTATTAGTTAGTTCTTTTTTTGAATTCTTGACAAATAAAAACATTTTTAGAGAAAATTTACGAATAAATAACTAATACTGCGTAATTTACATAATAAATAAATAATTATTTCAAATATTTTAGGGACATTTTAGCACGGAGGCGTGGCCAAACTTTTTTACGCAACTATTTCAATTCTCAAATCTGGGTAAATTTTCTTGTTAGGAGTGAGTAATCTTTACTAATCTATGTGTGTGAGTATATTATAAAATATTTAATACTTTTACAATAGCGTTATCGTTATGTAAGCATTTTTGAAATTTGCTTCGGAATATCTTTTGTCTTACATCTCCTTTACATTTATGTTGATTTATTCATTAAGGTTGGCTGGCAGAGATATTCTTGGCATTAATTCCACCTTTGTTTCGGTACTTTTGTGAAAGGTTCATAAAGTTTAAATAAAGAAACAAAATACATTACGAGTACTTTTTCAATTTATACTGGTAAATACCTTTTGTGGTTCGATTTCACCACCAATTGTAGAGGCACAACCGCCACACCTATTTCTGCCTAATAATAGCATTACTTAGCGCTGCTCTGATTAGTATTGAAAGTAGTGGTAGTACTTGTGGTGGTGATATATATTATTCCGAAGCATTTCAACTTAGTCCTCTGGGGTAGCAATACATTTGTAATCAACCTCACGTTGCAATCTAAACTTGTTTAGGATTGAGTACAGATCCATGGGCGGTGGTAACCACTTACCATTAGCTTGACTGCACGCACGTTCGTTACTTAAATATTACTTTAAAATATGGTCAATCGATTCCCATGTATCTTTTATTGACAATAAAATTGACAGCCCTCGAAAGTTCTCAATTAATTTAAGCTACTTCTTAGTTACTATTCTTCTTCTTAGTCGTTCTTTCATAGCTGAAGTTCGTGCCTGCTTGGGAAGTCTTTTATGGAGGTGTTCTGCGTATTCAGGGGAGTTGGACGCTAACGTCCATAGGCAGATGTCCCAAGTACTACACGTGCTCCCTGGGTGCTAACGAGCGACAATGTATCACTTAATAAAGATAGTGTGATACCAAAGCAGGCCTAGGTGCTCAACACTCTCCACAAAGAGTGAACGTATGCCGGCAGCAGGGCATATAGATTGAATGACTACTGCGGTGCGAAAGGAAAGGGGAAGCCATCGCACTATATTTCCCGTGAAAAACTGTAATGGATACTATATGGTCTATGGTGGTCTTGGCTAATATAATGGACATTTAAATAGGAAAGAAAACAATTAAAAACGTTTAGTAATCTCCTTTATTCTTGTGTTTAACATTCTCTTCTTTTATATATTTACGAACACAATTTTATATGTTTCTATTAATTTGTCTTTACAAATATTCATATTTACAATCATATTTTAATACACGTTAAAATCATAAGTTACAAAATCTGTGTTTAATATTATATATTTATTCGTATCGCTAGTTTAAAAACAATGGATTATAATAATAGACAATTATACGTTAATACAAATTACTCGATCTATAATCATATAGATATCTGATGATGTCTGTTTATGTAGGTACCTATATATTGAAATAAACTTACACTTATAATACTTGTATGTAATATTTTTATGTCCTATTGTTCTAAACTGTATAAAACACACTGTATGTGACACACTTGCTTAATTCCGCATAAAATAAAAATATTATAAAAATGTTTAAAAGTCAGTCCTTAAGCGCAAAAAAATCCTTAAAATTATGTGTAGGATTTAAAGTGATGAACATGTCTTTTACAAATATCTTTATAAATATTACCTAAAGGATAAAATAAGTTGTAGTGGTAATAGCAGCTTATTAGCAAACAATATAATAGGCATGTGTTTATGAGTGGGCCAGCTAGGTCTTTAATGAAAAGATAATGGTTAAAATTGCAAAGCCTGAACATTTATTGTAGGCTAACTTTATTTGAGACCAAATGTTGTTCGCGTATACGACAATATAACCACATGTGGTCGTTTCAACGGTCTATAGATTGCTCTACGGTGTCGCAACAAACTGTATCAAAACTTAAAATAATCGTTGATATGGGATTGAAAAAAATGTTACTTGAAGCTTGAAATTGAACGAATGATTTTTTTGCCATTTTTAGATTTGTATACAGATATACGAAAGATTTCATCAATCATATACATAACGCTGAATTAGTTACACAGTTTGCTGCTAGATTTTTAGAAGTACATAAAACAAAAAAATACTTGTATGTTAATATCAGAATTCATAACATTCATTAAAGATAAAATCGATTTTTTACTTAGGTACTCGTAGATATATTTCATATCATTGTTGCTTACTACACTGGGGATTGACCTGACTAGATTTAAACATTGTTGTAAAATTATATTTCGCCAATCTAACCACATTCACATTATGTAATTAAGCTAAAATAATAATTGTAATCAGTCATACAAATATTTTAATTTGATACTCAATAGATTTAAATGTAAAGGGTGAAATATGAAAGATAAAGATAGAATATAAAGTAAAAGCAAGATAAATTGACAATAATGATACAATTATAATAATTAAATCAAAGTTATAACACTCGTATTACTATCATGTGAACGAAGTGAAGTAAGATGTTAATTGAAATGTAGGTTTTTATATAAAATAAAAGTATAAAGTAATTATTTACAACGGGGCTCCAAGTGAATTTTATAGATTTATTTTGTATATATAACCTAAACTATTAAAGATCCGCCTGTTTTCTGCTAGGAAAGGCAGATACAGGTTAGTTGTCTCAATCTTGATATTACCTCTTATGCGTCTTATCTGAAAAACCGCTCCGCCACAGACTCGACAAGCGACAAGGACTGGGTAAGGAGCTTAAAGAAGATAATAATATGTAAAGAAATATATAAAGTGTGCTATGTGGACGAGCGACAGGCGATAGCGATGCGCGATCCGGAACAAACCAAAAACAGCCAAAATCCACGTCGCTGTATGCTAAACCCAAGTCCGTGGCCGAGCGGTTTCTCGATCCATTCTCCTTGATTTGATGTCCATTTTAACGAGATTTGTAATGAAACACATACTCTCAAATCTTTCTAACTTGTCATTACAGTATCTCTGTTGTAAAATCTATGTTTAATTATTTTTCTCCATGCATTAATTGATTAAACTATCAATTTCTTTGTTATCATACATTTTTGATGCTATCCAGCTCATTGGATTTAGGTCCGTCAAAACCACATCACTCAATCTTTTAAATATTCTCATTTTAATTAAACGTATCTTATTTCTACTTTCGTAATAATTGTAAATTTTTATCATATTATTATTTATGTCTATTTGCATGAAGTGTCACAAAGACCTATTTTGAATCATAAGATTTATTTTAGGAACTAACTTAGTTTTTAACTTTTATTTCGCGGGGACGTTAGTTTTACCCTTGTTAATTTTTAAATTACATTTGGAATGATCGCAAATGGTAAAAAAACAGTCTTAATATATAAGCAATTATATGACTGAGCTGTGAAATAATGAAAAAGGGTGTTAATAATAAACGCTAGTACATGCAATCTGTTTTAATGCTTGCTTTTCTATTAAGCGTTTGATCAAATTTGGCACGTCATATGTTAAAAAAATATATGTATTCCTTTGTAAAACATAACGCTCTTGATTTTATTACTCTTAAATATTTGGGTACTTCAAATTTCTTTAATTTTACATTTCGTTTTAGTATACATTATGTACACACTGGTAAATGTTTTGTAAGGTAGCACATTAGGTCCAATCAACATCATATAACAATTTTAACTGATGCAACTGTAGAAGTGTAACAAGAAAGTAATTAATTAGGTATATGTAAGTATCCATGTTTATATAATTTACATGTAAGTAGCGATAATACGAAAAAACAGCTGCAAGTAAGAAAAAAAATCAATGAATTTTATTATTTCACCCAATTTAATAAATATTACACCTGCATTGTGCAAATTATTTTATTCCTTTCAATGAAGAAAACGTGATTTTATTATTATCAAGTTTATATTTCTTCATTAATATTTTTTTATATTTCAGTTTAATTTGTACCTATGTTATAAAATTTTCAAGCTTATTTCTATTTTTTGATACATCTAAATAATGTACATAAGACTGAATTATTAAACAGTATATTTTTTACGATTAATATTACGGATATATTTAATTCATTTAAAATATACATGTATAGTATTTCACTAACCGATAAAATATTAATTTATTATAGGTACTTCAATCTTATACTAGAAAGGGTAAACAAAATATTATGTAAATATTCTGTATGTTTGTAGGTCCTACAACTTGGTGTTTCGAATTATTACATGATAATTTGAGTTAACATCACAAAAATATAACACTTTACATTGTTTTATCCAATTTAATATTATTAGAACACTCAAGATAATTGAGTGAAAGTAGTGCTAATAATGGGGGCACTTTATCTCTGCTACTTATTACAAATCTTTAGAATTGAGCTTTCCATATTTTGTTACTTATTTATCTAAGATATTATTAAAATTCCATTACACATATAGAATATTAAATTTTAGACACATATCGAAACTTGGAAATATAACTAAGTTCACGTTACATACAGTGCTTAACACGAATTTAACTAGTGAACGACACGAGTCTAAAAGTGTTCTGGATATCCGATAGTGGGGGACGTTGGACGTCTGAGGCGTATGTACATGTTGGTATGGATGGCAAGGCAGGCGGGATATGTGTGGCGGGTCGCGCGGGGGCGCTTCAGACGGCGGGCAGGAGCGGGCTCGGCGAGCGCGGCCGCCGCACGCTGCCGCTCCACGACTCCATCATATCCTCGTCTCCCTGCACACGCGCACTCGACATACTCTCAGCATCACACTCCTCAACTTCCCAACTCTGAGATCGAGATTTTCAGATCATTTAACCCCAATCCTTCACTTCAACGTGACATCGCTCTCGGTGTGTACTTCCACACGCGATTGTTTTTGCACCTAAACCGCTTCGTTACGGAGTCTATCTCAAGAGTTTAATCAGAAAGTGAAGAGTAGCAATGCTTAAGAGTAAATCATTGATACGATGCAAATACCATCGCTCGTAGGAATGTGGTTAGTTTGTCAATAAGCAACACAACGCAGGTGCTGTATCTGTACAATAGTTTCGTATTGTAATTTGGACAAGAAAATTTTACATTAAAACATTTAGAAATTAAAAGTTAAAGGCAGTTATGAGTCAAGTGGTAGGAGAAACTATAGGGCGGTGGACAACACTAATTTACCATACAATACTGTCAAGGGATGAACTTTATAATAGCTTCTAATCTGTACAAATTGTCTACGCGGGGTAAGGATGAGTAAGTACGAGTACAACGGATTATTTTTTCAATTAGTTCGCAACAACAAGAAATAGATGCCCGTCGTTATACTTGTCGCTCAAACCGTTAGGGTGTGTACACAATGGCGGGGGTCTACAGGTACACGTGCGGGGTGGTGCGACTGATTAAACCACGTATTACGGTGTCAACACTTACATATAAGAGGTAATTACCATCATCGTGTGAGGCGTTGGCGGGCCCGGGTGCGGTACGGGGGGAGCGGGGGGCGCCATGGGCGGCGGGGGCGCGGGGGGCGGTTCCGGGGATACCGCCGCCGGCGAGAACGATGATGGTGCCAGTGGCGACTGAGCTGCATAAACAACCAACAATTAAAATGTACTCTTAAGTTATAGACGTATTTGTGACTAGTTTTCATGAGATGGCGCCACACGTGCCCTAAATCACGGTGTCGATGTTTTCTAAGAGTACCTACAACGACCAAAAGTTTAAAGTTGTTTTCATCTTTGAAAATTTTTTGATTTCTAATTACAAAAAAAGAAAATGACTTTTGTTTTTAAAATTAATGTATTATAACAAGCAGATTTCTCCATAGCCAAAGTTAGGATAAACATTAATAAAGATAAACACAGAAAAAGCAAAATATTTGTGTTGTGATGTTCATATTTACACATCCGTGGACATTTTTTCAAGCATGATTAAGTTTGACAAAAAATTTCAGGTGTCCAATTGCACTTATAACCTCTATATGTGAACACTGTATTTATAAGATACATTTTCAACATAACTTACCAGCCGCGGTGAGAGCGAGCACAAATTGGCTCCAATGGACGCAGCAACCGCAGCACAGTTGCAACGCCGCGCGTCTCAGCGCTCGGTGCAACGCGAGAAACAAAAGCGGATTCACCGCCGCATGCACGTATGAGATGTGGAGAGTTATTTGGAAGTACATCTGTTGGGAATGAGAGGAACTCAGCTTGAAAATAGGACGGGGCTCAATACAGCGAGTTGCGGAGTTCTGAATATTTCATGCTTTTTTTGTACTTGATCTAGAGCACCGTCGGTTACCGTCGGTTGGATAAATATGTCACGGTATATTTCGTTAGTTTTAAGCTGTTTTATGTAATTGTAGTAGCAAACGTATTCTATTTAAGTATAAATGATTACTCCCGCTCAAAACCTTTGTAATCAACCTCACATAGATTAAAGTCCTATCGGAGACTCGCCACGAACCTGTTACTATGTCTGAAGAGCATGTAAGTGTATTTGTCTTTAATTAGAGCTCTTATTTAATTCATAATATTGACATAATATACAAAAAAGTAAAATAAGTTAAGTGCGAAAATGCCTGAAATGCCTGCGTTTATCATTTCACATTACACCAATAAGGTTTCATTCTTATGTCACGGAAGTATGGACTAATGCAGCATGTCGATGCCATGTAGACAATATTTTGCAATAAACTTAAAAAATATAAAATAGCTTATTTATTTTGGCATCCTCATGCTCTGGATCTGTATAACCAATTCTTAAGTAATTAAGTTATCCATAATATACTTAACAGATTTTTTCTTCTTTAACTTTGTCATCTGTGAAGAATGCTATGAGGCATATATATGATATGAGGCATTTTATGGGCAGGTGATGAATGGGACCGAAAGCTAATAGATCATAAGAAATTGATTGAAATAACCAGAAACTTACTTCGTACGCTATATGCGAGGTGACCGCTGGGTGATGCAGCAGAGTAATAAAAAACAAGGGTCCCCAGAACAGGACGTACGCTGCCGTGATGACGAGGAACATTCTCACACGGCGCACACCTTCCCGCTCTACCCTCGCGAGGTACCCTCGCAGCCGGCGCCCACCACCAAGAGGCAAGTTAGCACTACCAGTCGGACGGCAGTGACCATCAGTGAGAGCACCATCTACAGTCTAAACGAAGATCCATATTACCATTGGTTATTACAAGGGAGACAGAAGATCGCAACTAAAAGGAAAGTCGAAAGAAAAGGTGGACTAAGTACAGGAAGCAACTAAAATTCTTTTAGTTTGGAATTTAAAATTTGCTTTTATCGGTATCGTTTAATTCACAGTAGCTAAGTTCAATAGTTTATTTAAAGAGACAAGTTTAAAATAGAGGATATTTAAAAATAGGGTGCATTTGCTTAGAACTCGAATGCCGGTACTAAATTACTTTGAATGTCCTTAATGTTGCGACGAATAATAATAAACAACAAATTCTAAATTTTATTAATTTAGTACCGGAAGTCGATTTCGAAATAAACGCTTATAAAGGAGACGTAGTAACTAAAGGTGCTGCTACACTAGGTACATTTATGACAATGTCTACGTCTACTCGTAATCCTACAAACACTCGTGCAAAATGATACTTACCCTCGGTCCAACGCTGTTCGGCAGCGAGTCCATACGTCTGTTGTCTCCTGCCATGCTGACAAGCGTGGTCACTAGACCAGCTACTCGTACAGCTTCTACGTTAGCCTGCATGCGGTAAGATTTAAATTATCGAACACTCCAATATAAAACTCCAATTCGACGAAGCGTTTTCTAAAATAGTCTGTAAATTTCAGAACGGAAACCACAAGTCGCTTTGTGAGTCCATTCATTTTAAACGCGAAAATTTAAATCTTAACTGTGAAATACTGGATGGACGATGACCAATGCGGGTTTAATGTGGAGTTCCGGTGTTACTGTGGCTGTAAAATAGTAATGGTGTTGAGTGAGTTCCAACGACTTTGGGCGCATAGCTTTATATCGGAATACAATGTGACACTCGTGTATGTGGACTAACGTTACTGCACTACACAATGATGTCATTCAGTATGTTGCTATGCTCCATGTTTCCTAAAAGCAATGGATGACGTGACTATTGGTCATAGAGAAGTGAAAATAAAAATAATTTTGTTGTTGGATATTGTAGATTACTTTTTAATCGTCTTGTGACATTTTCATTCCTCTATACCAATTGTCCTGTAGGTATTATTTGTGATTATATATTGTGGGCATACACAAACCTTAGTAAGGTCTCGGTGAAGTTTCCTCAAATGGAATAGCGTCAATCCAACGCAGACAGCGTTCACGCCGATCCAAAGAGCGTTAAGTACATAATGTCTGAAGGGCCCTCGTACTAATGGGCAAGATGGCGCCGGGCCGTAAGACCCATACGACCCAGCGCTCGCCGCTAAAGCCCCAGATAAAAACGTTGGCCCGAGATTGATGGTGATTGACGCGAACCATATCATGAAAGTACCGAAAAAGACGCACTGCAACAAAATACTACACATGTAATTACGAATGCAATAGGCTGCGAACGCGCGGACTGAACGTTACCCAAATTGGACCGATATTGAACAAATAGTGTTCGTTTCGGCTGAAAAAATATGTGAGTAGTGAGCAATTTCCACTAACGGCGAACGTAAACAAAATCGAAATGTAATCCGACCAATAGTTTTACTAAAACCAAACACGAGAAATTAAGTTTTGGTTAAACGGTTTGGTAGAAAATCTGCACGAATATTCTGCTTTTTTTCAATGCTTTTATAACTCGCGTTGGGGCTTTCTGAGTGGAATTTTCTAATCAATAATTGTATTCCTGAATTAGCTAAAAACTTTAAATTTTAAACATATCGCAGATTTAAATGAAATATGTAGTCTCAAGACAAAAAAAGACCATTTCGGAACATTTTATATTTTAAGTTACCACGTATTTATAATGGACTTAAAACACAAGATATTAAAAAAATGCATATCATAAAGATGACTTCTATATCAATTCATAGTTCATAACAATTACAGTGTACTAAATAATACAAAATGTACCAATGAAATATACCATTATGCATCAATTTCTTTTTCGTACACGCCACACGTTTTTCGTTCCAATTATTTTCTACTTTTTATACCGTTATAAAAACGTGGTAAGTTAAAAAAATATTTTCTTTAAAAATGTACGAATCATTTTAACACTTCGATGTGAAAGGTTTCAAAATAGTGTCAGCCCACCTGCGGACTATCCATAAGTAATGGTGCCGATAAATCTGCTTGCTCTTCTTCGTTTTCAGGAAAAATGGGGCTGTCGTTCAGAACTGTCGTCAGCATATTTACCGTCGAAACTGTCACCTGAGAAAATATTCCGTAGTTGAAAAATGTATAGCATTCTGTACAGTATGTACTGTACCCTTAGTATGAGTTTTTACGTTTTGACAAAAATGACTGTTTTTGTATTTGTTTACGTATTTCCCAAATATCTCCAATCAGTTCTGATACAATTCGCTAGGGGCGCTGATTGGAAATGTATAGACAAAAACGTAAACAAGCACAAAACCAGTCATTTTTGTAAAAACGTTAATACTCATACTAAGGGCACTGAAGTACTTTGCATTCTATAGAGACCATGTTGTAATAATAGTAAAAGGAAAATCTTAGAATACCATTACTGTTCTTATATCACTAAAGATGTTCAAGTGCTTCACTGATAGAAATAAAATACTTAAACATTCTTAAGCGGTATGAGAACTATAGTACTGGATGCAAAGGTAGATTGCGATTATCTTTCACAACCATGATTGTTGGGGTGAGGAGGCTCATCCTCCAGGGTGCTCCAATACAATGGTCTAATACTTACTTACTCTTACCTCTTGTATATAAAGTTGGTTGCAATGTACTTTGGAGGCAGTGACCACTTACCATCAGGTGTACCACATTCTCATTTCTTATTGCAACCTTATATAGTTTCCCACCTTTTAGAATTTATAAGGAACCTTCAGATATAACCTTATATTATATAACCTTATATTTTGAAGGTGGTAGAACCCTTTGTGGTTCGACTCCGGCGGCACCACCGCCACACCTATTTCTGCCTAATAATAGCAGTGTTAGGCGCTGCTGTGTTCCGTTTTGAAGGGTGTGGTAAGGGAGATATACTTTTTCGAGGCGTTCCAGCTTAGTCCTCAAGGGTAGCAGCGCATCTGTGGCCGACCTCAGGTAGGAATATCTATTCCTATCTGGGGTTGATTACAGATGTCCATGGGCGGCAGTAGCCACTTACCATCAGGTGGACTGCATGCTCGTCTGCTACTCCTATATTATAAAAAAAAAAAAAAAAAATATAATGTTTTCATATCATAATGTTCATACTTCCATTGTTGATAAGTCATAAGTACGAGTATGTAAGTTGTAAGCAGAAAAAAGAAAATTTTATTTACGATTTTGTACGAGTAATTTAACTTGCTTTTCGCTAAACGTTTTGGATGAGACACTTGCATTACTATCAGGCGTCAGCAGTTTTCCCCATAAACATAAAAACTTAAAGGCGTAAAAATGTTATCCGCACATTTAATATTCTTGACTCTTGAAGTATTGCTTACAAAGCTGTTAAAGTATAACTTTCCTGATTTAAAAGAGTTCTGTAGTTATTTCCAGTTCTTAATGCTGTTTTTATTTTTCTTTTTATGTTTTCAAGATGAATGCTATACTTTGGTTACACAAGTTCCAAAGTAGGTACAAAAAAGGCGTTTTATTTAGATGACGAATCTCGTTTAACTAAAATCACGACATCAGTTAAACGACTGGTGTGTTCTTGGTTCAAAAAAGAAAATAATATCTGAAACTTAAAGTTTTTGCCTCCCAAAGCTACGGCGAAAAGCGACTTGAATATTCGAAAGTTCCATACAAAAAATAATCCTGCCCATATTTATTAGGCCGTGATTTCGTGGTTTAAAAAAATCGTAATTGATATGATGATGAAGATAATGAGGACGATATATAGCGGGATAAAATAGCTGGATGTAGTGTTAGCTGAATAGTCTTTCATTGGAGATACCCCTTACATAATAAATAGGCACATTTTGTTAGGGAATAGAGTCATATGGTACCAAAATTAAGTGCGGGGTTGTTTGCCGTCCTTTATCTAGCTGAAATGAAGTTAAGTGGCGATAAATCACCCTTGAAGGGCTCCCGCATTCCAACGACCGTTTATAGCGGCCATGTGATGCTGTAATCGTGTTCTTCTCAAATGACAATATTGACCCTGATCTGTATACTCTTTATACTGTGGTTTTTCTATTTTAAAATTATTGTAATAATACAGCGGTCTTTGATGCCAGACTGGGCAGTAAAGCCCGCTATATTATTAAGTTTTTTTTTTCAATTATAATAATCAATTACCTCATAGTGTATTCTCTATTGTTGTTTCCAATTAAAGACATAACAACGTATAATTCCATTTCAATTATTTCGGAAGCATAAAATGGTTTCTATCGAATGGTTACAGATATTTTAATACAAACATTTGATATTATGAAAAATGTCAACCAAATAAGCTCAAATATTATTTAAGATACCTATATAAATATATTCATTCCATATAAAGTTTAACAACTAACCTTTTTTGTGAAAGACAAAGTCATCTAAAGACTTTTCTTGTTTCAAAGAAATAATTACAGTTTTCCTCAATTTAGTTGCATCTCTCTGAAACACAGCTTTTGCTTACTTAACTGTTTTGTTACATAACTGTTTGCAATTCGCTCAGTTTTAGTTTTAAGTAAGGAAATATTACACTGTATTTACTGACTGTGCCAGAAGGAAGGTAATGTTTTTCGAGCGTAAGTATCTCATTGTTTGGTTCGCGCTATAGCCAGAGGGCTTGACGGATTGTTATATATGAGATGTCGTTATATTTGTCTTAATACTACGAATGACAAGGGGATGATCTTTTAATCATTATCATTATGTGAATGGAATGAAACGTAGTAAATAGACCATTCCAAAAAATATATCATAACACTCTTATATTACAATTTTCAAAAAGCAAAAAATTAAAGTAATTATTTAGTACTAAACCGCATATACATATAAGAGATATTGTATCAATTGCATTAAATTATGCGACTAATGTAGATACTCGTATTATGGAAAACCAATAACGCTACGCTAACAATAGCTATTGATTACCTATAATGTCTAGACAACCATGTGTAATGCTCATAATAATAACCATAGTGATAAAATAACGATGTCAGCTACGTTATTTGTAAATGTATATTTTAAAATATATTCATAATTAAATTATAATTTTAATTAGGAAAACCGGATTACAGCTCTTTCCTATTTGTGCGCGGGGATCTCTTTATATCTGACTCTGTTAGCAGGACTACGTAATATTTTTGAAGTGTATAATATAGGTAGGTATGTCAATTTCTGTATCACATGCTGTGACCTAAACGAATTTTAATATATTATGACCTGTGGTTAAATTTGTTCTTGTAACGTAATAGAGAGAGCCGAGTACATGAAAACTTCATCAAAAAATGAAAATGACGTATTTACTTCAATTTTTTCAATGCTACACAACTATTTACGACAAACTTATTAATGCAGTCGAGTTACTCCTTTAAAACATGCTACTTGGTCACAACTTGGGACGCCTACAACATATTCGAATATAATGTTCGATAACAAAAAATTTGCGTGTAATTGTTAAAATTTTAGACACTACATGATATTACTTCTACCAAAACCACATACATCGTGTCAGTGCAACCTGATCTCCGACGCGTGATCCGAAATGCACTCCACTTTGATTGATGGTGTTCGAAAAATGTTGTCCTCATGATATTTTCTGTGGTTAGGGCACGTTGCCAATGATGCCGCATTGCGAATATTTGGGCGCTTATAAAATCGTAGGAACTCAGGCAGGAGCGTATTCAACCTGACCCTAATTTGAATTAGGGTAAGGTCACCGCATTGTTCCTATTTCGAGTTTTAAATTTTATTAATAGTATCGTTTAAAGGTTCGAATTAAGAAGCCGTGGTCAATGTTCTTCAAATATATGTAAGTAAGTAAGGTCTAGTAATTTTGCTAAACCGTTGATATGTCGTTTTTGTGTCTTTCACTCAAACATTTATCTTAAAGGGTTATTATTTAATATCAAAATTAGCTGTATGCCCTTTAAAAAGTTGATTGTATCATTTTTCTTTAAGCTAATTAAATAGGACACGGGACTTTTAAAAAAAAAGTGCAAAAAGAGCTCTCATACAAAGGCGGCGATGCATTGGCGACTTCTATGGTGTTGCAAATGTCCATAGGCGGCGTTGACTACTTCCCATCAGGTACCTGTTGGCCTAATAGTTAGGCTAAATAATAAAAAAAGTATCATTATATTATATCGTAAGACAACAGGAGTGTTGCATGAGGTTGCAAGTCTGAAAAGGCTTTCAAACTGTTCGGGTGCCGATAACATCGGGCGCGAAGGGTAACGTGATAATGACAGTGACGAGGGGAAAATTGAATTTTGACACAACATCCGTACGCGACTTGCATACAAAAATTATGATTAAGGGAGGGGACTGCTTTATATTGTAGGAGACTTGGTTGTACTGTTGAATGGAACTACTGTGTTCTAGTTTGAGCTCTACGTGAACATATAATTGTGTGAGTTGATTTAGGTTTGTTCTATCTATGTAACAACACTTACAACTTATATTTGGCTTATTTCAAGATTCTTATTAGATATAAGTTAAATGTTTTAGTTTTCGGGTTTTACATTTAAAGTGGAATTTTAATGAAAAGAAGTATAAAATAGAAGCATTTACCCTACAGATGTCAATGGACGATAATGGCATTAGCCATTATCTACTAAAATATATATGTTGATTATGATGATAAATGTCAATGTTTTAAAAAATCGTGTTTTAAAACGGACGTTCTTGCCACGGACGTGTAAGATGTGAAATAAGCTTCCTCCCGAGGTATTCCCGGAGCGCTATGACATGGGGCTCTTCAAAAAAAGGTGCAAAAAGTGCTCTCCTTCAAAGCCGACGGTGCATTGGCGACTCCTCTGGTGTTGCAAATGTCCTTAGGCGACGTCAACTACTTTCCATCAGGTAGCACGTCTGCTTTATCGTCAAGTTCAAATATAAAAAAAAGTCTTATTGATTTATACACATATATCACTTTATATAACTTTTCAAAATTAGTCTAAAAATAGACTGATTCATTAAAATATATTTAACTTGAAACGTAACAGTTTAAAGAAACTACAAGTTCGTTTCATTACGGAATAGGAAATCTGTGTAAGGTTACTTTGCTCGTATAAGTTTCAAGGTAGTCGGGAAAGTTACTTCAACTCGTTACTTGTTAAGTTACGATTACCATCCAGTTTTGTAATTTGATAACGAAAACCAAAAACAAAAATAATCTAAGAAATGAGTATACAGGGTGAACTTTACAAATAGACCTTCAGTAGGACTACCATGAGTTTACAAAAGTATTACTCGCTAGCGACTGCGTAAAATAAATGTATGAAAAATTGTACAGCGCCTCTGGTGGTTACTCGTAGAACTAAAATCCGTAGTGACGTAACTCGATACGTAAAAAACCTATCGAAATCAAATCGCTAGCGAATGTCATTATGATCTATTGCCATACAAATTCGGTCCCATGAGTCATTAATTTAAAAGACGTTGTCAAGAAATACCGTAACGATAGTAGTTATGTTATTCACTAGCAAAATTACAATAGTTTTCTATTTACAATTTCTATAGTGGCGTTTCTATGCCAACTCATGGTAATGCTACAGGGCCAAATCAGAAACTAGCAAAAGAGTTTAGCGCAAAATACTGAAAGGAGTTATTTCTTGATGATTCCGTTCACCGTTATAGCAGGTGATCATTAATTTATAATACACACAAAACATTAAAAATTCCTAGAGCACGAGATTTGAACCTCGACCTCAATTGAGAGACTGAGTTCCAACCACTAGGCTATCTCGCATAACAACCCGCATATAAAACATTTTAACAATAAACAATAACATAAAGTGTTAAGAGCATTTTAGTTACGTATTGTTTGATTGTCCACAATCTAAAGTCACAATACAAAACCTACAAAGGTACACTCAACGGTTTTACAAGATACAAAGCCTTTGTTCCAAGGATTATATCTCTTGTATTCATATATTGCCTTTTGAATTACCAACCTGCCTAGAATTCTCCTTTGTCTTTCTATTATAAAACGTTTCAGCTACGGCATTGGCTAAGATCCAAAATTGAAATATCATAAGACTATTATACATATTAAAATGTATATAAATATAAATTTCTTCTATTTAATATCTTCTATGGGTTTACGTTTACTTTAAAGTTTTAGAAGTGAAGAGCAAAAATGTATTTACTAAAAAAATGTTATTCCTATAGGTCCTACGTATAATTAGTTAGTTAAAAAAATGCTCTTTTTGACTTTATATGATAAACGGAGTTAATCGATATAATAAATTATATTAAACTATAATTTAAGATATTAAAATAGTTAAAATGTTCAAATGTTCTTGGAAGAAATACTTTTATTACAGTAGTAAATTATGTACCTTGAATTTAAATATAAAAGGTCCAAAGAGTATTTTTAATTTTACAAAACGGGATTTCGCGCGCAATTATATATTCGATATCTATCAAAATATTGTAGAGATCAAACAGAACTGATTTTAAAAAAATCGATCCATTACTAAAAACTAATTTTTAAAATAGCGCCACTTATTTATGAGCCTTCACTCAAAGTCAGTCACTAAACCATATTAAACTTTCTCAAAGGTGACTCTACAGGTGACCTCTTGTAAAGGGTTTTATTACCTATTCGTGGCCACTTTTTGGCCCGAAATTATTCAGGGTTTCTTTGAAATAATTTATAAGCCATTCACCTACGAATCCGACCGACAGCGCGTGTGGACCATTGTGGATAAGATTCGTCGTCTATCGATTTCTGTCTTTTGCTGGGAACTGTTCTCCTCTCGCAGTAAAAGGGGTTTAAATCATAGTCCACAATGCCTCTGCACTGTGGATGTCACTGTTCCATTTGTGAATCACGCTAACGAATGTTCGTTAGGAGATGTATTTAAAGACCGTGCCAGAGTTTTTACGACTGTGGGAGCAAGAAAGAAGATCATCAAGACAACATTTATCAGGGTAAATTTTTAAGTAGGATCACTTGGTAATCCTTATATAGCTACTTATTCGCAATTCGTCTGAATTGCGAATTGGTAGTCCGAACACACCTTTATAAACTTTTTTGAACAAATCCAAGTGACAATAAATTTCTAATAATAATACTAATACTATATTAAAAATCAGAGCCAGATTCGAACCACGGACTCCCAGATCCAAAAACCTTACAATCGTTATAATTCCTATGAATAATATTGATTCCAAATTGAATACAGATGCTAATGAACGGACAAACTACTTGGCGATCAGCCAAGTGGTAGCAGACGCTTTGACCGCACGTAATCACTTACATCAGCGATCTTCACCATATGTAAATCCAGTGAGGCCTACGGGAGTAGTCAAGAGTTTTAAAGAGTGCGAATTCCCCACTTTTATTGCTTTCATAAAGCTTAGTGATATAATTATTTTAAGTCTATTTATTTAGGAATTAGTGGAGGAAACAGGACGAAATTGGAGAGTACACTGAAAACCTTTTCAATGTCTACTATTCCGCACAAGGAGAACTGGGTAGATTATGGCCTAAGCTCTGTTTATTCTGAGAGGAGACACAAGCTTAGTTGTATAATTAATAACGATAAATGATGATAAGATATTTAATAATGATAAATAATTAAACATAACAATTACGGGTAGACGGTGAATTCTAGTCTTCATTCTGTTTTTCGGACAACCAATTTGTTGTTTGAGTAACTGACGAGCGGAAAATGAAATGGTTTTATTCGAGTAATCGGCCATAGGTCGATCTTCTACGCCTATCTACGATTGTCTCCATATATTTATATGCTACAATGTACGAACATATGCTACAATATAGTCCATAAATAATTTCTCTAATTATTCACAATTCTTAACTCTAATTTAATTGCTCAAACGATAATAGCTAGCTACTGAGCTACTGTAACTAGATATATGATACAGCAGTTACATTTCAGAAAACAGCATTAGGTTACAGTGACGTAACGTGTCAGCACGTCAGCCTAATTGACTAAACACATTTGGAACTAGCGTTGTCCCCACCCTGACGTCCACGTGACTTGAATAACGAGTGGGTTTGAATTATGAGTAGACTAAGTTCATAATTTGAATACATTACTCTAATTTCACCAATGAATAGTATTGACAACACTAATGAAAACTAGTTTGAATGGAATTTGAAATAATTTTTGTGCTATTTGTATGTTGGTGATAATATTATAATTAAAATTTCAACTTTTTGGGTCCCTTGTACAGAAGAGCTTCGTATTAAAAAATAATTTAATTTTAGGATACAAGATATTTCACGTTGTTAAAATTAGTAAGTTTAAGCTTTGAGAATTTTCTTTTAAAATTAATATCTGAACAAAATTTTAGTGTTGATCAGTTAGTTGATACATAATGTTGAAGCGCTAAAAGCGCTATTATTAATAATTTTGGGTAACTTCTAGTAGTTCATCTTTCTGTTTAATCTAATTTCTAGGACAAGTTTCGACAAAGAGAGTTTGAAGACTACCATGATATAATCCAATGTATACCAATAAAATAAACACACTCACACAAACATAAATAACGAATCATCTGATACATACCAATAAAAGGAACGCAGTCTCCACCAAGGAACATTTGTAAACTGGCTGGCACCGGAACACGGCGATGCCCAGGGGAAGCAAGATAGCGGCGCGCGCGCAGTCTACCACCGCTTGATGGAAGAGCAGGCCATGGGACCATCTGTAACAAGGAAATAAATTACTATGTTGGTATTTTTATAATATCATCCATCCATCAGCCTGTAATAGTCCACTGCTGGACATAGGCCTCCCCTAATCTACGCCACTCCGACCGGTCTTGAGCGATCTGGATCCAGCGGTTACCCGCCGTCCGCTTCAGGTCATCAGTCCACCTGGTCGGGGGGTGTCCTGTACTCCTTTTGCCGAGATGTGGTCTCCATTCGAGGACCTTCCTACCCCATCGGTTATCCGTCCTACGAACAATGTGGCCAGCCCATTGCCACTTCAGCTTGCTTATTTTGAGAGCTATGTCGGTAACTTTCGTTCTCCTACGTATTTCCTTGTTACGGATTCATCATGCAGTCCACCTGATCCACATGGTAGGTGAAATGGATTTGAGTAATCAACCTCGGAGAAGATTAGAGTCTTTATTATGCGGCCAAAGATACGAGTATCTTGCTGCCCTGGAGAAATTAGTTAAAATGTTTTTTGTATATTTTTTGCTAATTGTGTAGTTACTGGTGGCCTTAGAAGATTATGACGGTTGGTTAGTTTTGGTCATCGTCGCTGGTTTCCTAGACAGACCACTTTCCCTAGAAGCGACCCTCTAGGTAAAATGAACTATGTCCATATGCCCATGAGTCTCCTTTACACACACTTTAAACCGGACAACAGCTGCTTACTACTGTTGTTTAAAAAAGAAATGTCCTTTCAAGTCTACATCAAAACACATACCCATTAGTACTTTGCACAGTAAAAATTATTTTACTGCGCAAAGTACTAATGGTTACTGTTATTAAACAGTCATTAGAAATATCAAGCGTTGAATGGATTACATGCGATCAATGTTAAAATAAAAACTGCTATCAAACGCACTCGCCCAGAGCTATTACGTTGATGTATGGAGGTTGTGTCTATAGCTGATCCCGACCATGTGTTTTTAACGTCCCATTTCCATATATCAAATCTGGTTTAAAACGTGTATGCTTGCCTTTTTTTGGGTTCTGCACCCAAATGGTAAAATCGAAACCTTATTACTAAGACTCAAGTGTGTCTGATGAATACACAATATTTCAGACTCAGAACAAAAAAACTAAATACTTCATACTTTAAATATGCCTAGTCGGGAAACCCGGAACCCATAACGCGAGGCCTAATAATTATAAAATGTATGTAAATGTATGCATTAGAATAAAATTTACCTTCAATTCATCGTATAATAAATGGAATGGAATTAACTAGTTTTATTAACCGACTTCTTTTATAGGTTGAGAAGGTTAAGTGGCCAATTAATAAATTAACTCAGCTATATCAAGGTTCGTAAAAAAATTATTAATTTTATTAGTATTTCATTAATAATGAAATATGTAATAATGTAATGGAAAATCGAAGGCAGATCTTACGATATTACTTTGAAAAATTATACTGATATATGTATATCGATACTGCTCGTACTAATTGGTCGATTATAAAGATTTTTTGGAGAATTCGTAATTAACTATTATAATTTTGTAACCAAAATTTTAACACATTCATATACAGTCATTCTAATACAAGTGAATGGGATCAAATTCTGTGGGTACAAGGGCTGTGAGCCCTTCGCAAAAAATATGGCCCTTCTCACATAAACATAAAACCTTCTGGCATGAAAATTGTCCGTCCTTCACGAGAAATATGGAACACAAAAATATTGTAGTGACAGTTGAAATTGGGGAAATTCATACATATTTTATTTTAGTACTCATAGCCTAGTGGTTTGAATGTAATTGTCTCACCCAGGGTGGGGTGCGAATTTTATTCCGCCACAGATCTATTCAGTCTATTGTTATTCAAATCTTGGTCAGAATGCACCTCTTAACAGAATGGTTCGCGAATTCCGGGAAGTTTCTAAACGTATAGATATTGATATTTTTACGCATGACATTTGCAAGTTCAGAAATAGTTTAAAATTAGTCTAAAAATCATTTTAAAATATTATCTATAAATGTATGTGTACATTTTACCCTTATAATTCTATATACTCGCTTCTTTATATAGCATGCAGTCTTCACCTGTAATTATAATGGCACTCAGGTGAGTGCCATTACAATTACAGGTGAAGACTAAAGATTTAAATAATTTTGTACCATTGTTCTTATCAACATCCTCAGGATTAACGATTTTCGAGGCGAGATTGTTCAAGCGCCTTAGAGAAAGTTTATCGCAAGTTACTAGATTGAAAATAATTATTGTTTTTTAGTTTCAATAAGGCGTAACTGTTATAGCGTGATTTTTAGTTAAGAAAATAATAATGTTATTTCCCTATAACTCAAATGTTCTGAAACATATCCATAATGCCCTCTTGTAAAATTATTTTTAGTCGTTACTTAAAGGTTAAAACGAAACCCTCCGCTGTCGGTTCGTGTGTCACTGGGCTTTATCTCTTAAACCGTAATAGATAGAAACTTGATTTTTTACAAACGATGCATAAAGGTGGTCGCTAAAACAACAAATACTAAAAATTAATAAAATAAATATAGTTTAAAAAAAAATTAAAAACACGCTTTCATGATAAAATCAACAAAAAAGTAGAAAATAATTTTCCATTTATCAGGTTCGAAAAGCCCCCCACACTTTTTCCACAACTATACTATTTACTGTTCCTTAATTGATCCTTAGATTGAAAACTATTTTCTACTTTTTAGTTGATTTTATCATAAAAGCGTGTTTTTTAGTTTTTTGAACTATATTTATTCTGGAACGAATTGCAAAATATATATCTTTAGTTGTTTCCGCTACAACAATTATCGTGTACCCGCATAAGATAGGCTGCGGACTGCGGTACACCAACGATTTTATTGTAACGTCTTTTGCATGTACATTTATCTCGAAATAATGGCAAAGCAGGCTTCCTATTTTCATTTACTTTATTTTTATTTTCTTTAAATGAGGGTAGCAGCTGCCGGTACATTAAACGAACGACGAATATATTTAGCTCTCCATTAAATATTGCTCTCATGTAAGTGACTGTAAGTCTTTATGAGAAAATATATTCTTTAAACCTTTTACTAATACTAAATAACCGATTCTTAATACAATTTATAACACAAAAAGGAAATCTACGCCCAATAGCGTCACCCACTTACAAGCGTAACAACATTTTTTACTCCCAAGACCCTTTAAACTCGAGACGCATTTACGATTTTCCCAAATATTAATCAACGTCAATAACCTGAAGAATACTTCCCCGTCGGCAGGCGATTTATCAATCACCCTCGTGACGGCCGATTGAAGTTTCTACGTAAAAGCCATCCCTAGAGTATTGGTAGGTACGTGATTCTTGCGTTAATCACTTGTTTTTTGGCCTTTTGTGTACATTTTACTTCGTGGGATACCCACATAGACTAGGGTAGAAGCCTTTAAAAATAATAAAAAGTGAAATAAAATTGTAGTAGTATGAAACCCATTAGAAAAGGAGGGGAATATTATAAAAATGAAGGGAAAAATAATTTACGGGCGATCTGAGGTCGGGGAGGGGATGGGGGTGAGTCTTTAAGGGTAAAAAACGGTTTTTCTCGATTTCCGGCAAAACTAAAAGTCCTATCGAAAAAAGTCAAATGGCAAAGTTGTAGGTAATAAAAAGATCTAAAACTTTTGTATTTACACTTTTTCACATAACCTCAAAATTTACGTGAAAAATTCAAAAAACCAAGTTTTTGGTTTTTTATTTTTATCTTTTACAAAAAAAATTTTTTTTTAACGAAATTTGGCGAAAACTTACCTTTTTATGTCCCAAATACGCTGTAATTTATTTGATTAAAAATATTTATTTTTTCATCTTATTTTGAATTAATATCGAAAAAACACCCTAATTTTCAATCGAAAACTCACCCGTCAAAATATCAGCTTTTTTCAAAAAGTTGGTATGTTTTCTGTTCGTTGAAATGTCTACTTTTTGATGGTGAAAAAAAAAAAAAAAAATGTTACTATAGTAAATTCTCAGAAAATGTAAAAAATAAAAAAAAAACTCGAATTCGAATTTTTTTTTTAATTTTTATAAAAAATTTTGAGCTATTTATTAAAATTACCACTTTAATTACTCGAAAAACATTAGATTACATGTTACATTGATAAAAAAAATTGCAAATAAGAATATACTACTATAATTAACAAACAAATCAGTTAATAAAATTAATATTTAATAAGACATTTACAATATTTGGAGAAAGCTGTCGAATCTTCTTTAAATTATATGCGTAGATGTCTATTTATAACTATTTTAAGAAAAGTTATATACCTGAGTGACCTACGAAAAATAGTAGCCCATCAAAAGGTATTTCATGGAGAAGTGGGGAAGGGGCTAGGCGAGTCTGGGTCTTACTATGTAGTATGTATGATTGTACATACCTACTATTTCGTAGCAGCTGTTACAACCGTTAGCCTAACCAGTATTCGAAATACAGTACAATATACAACATCGTTTATAAAAATACACGTGAGTTTCTTGAAGATAATTGTGACAAGTTTACTTAAAAAAAAACTTTTCGAATCTGCATAGGAAGGTAATTACTATATTTATTTTTGTCTGTATCAATCAACTCAAACATAAAAATCGTATATTTTCTTTAAAAAATAGTATACTTAACGTAACGTAACCTAAAGATTGAAATTAAATGATGTTTTAGTACAAGATAAAAAAATAATAATCTCCTTAATTTTGCACAAACAAATTTAGTTAATCCCATGGAAAAAAAAATATTTCAAAATACATAAAAAATATTTTAAAAATCTATAAAAAATATATAAAATATATATCATAAATATATTTGTAATAACAAACTTTTGGCCGATTTTCATATATATTTTTTACATTTCAAATATATTCAGATGTATTCAAAATATATGAAATATACTTGAAAATCAGCCAAAAGTTAGTTATTAAAAATATATTTACTATACATATTTTTATATATTTATACATTTTAAATAGATTTTTAATATATTTTTTAGACATTTTGACATTTATTTCTTTAATATATTTTTTTTATGGGGGTATATTCACGATAAAATAGTGAAGGCATTATTAATTCGATTCTGTCTTTTCAGATTATCAGTATGGATTTGTATCATCTGCAATAAGGCAGATGATAAGCAAGTGTATGAAATAAAAAAAGCAGCTTTGAGTCGTTTAGTGGTATCCAGCACTTCCAAATTTCAAATTCAAATCCAAATTTCGAATTCGAGATTTTTTTTATTTTTTGCATTTTCTGAGAAGATTTACTATAGTAACATATATTTTTTTTTCACCATCAAAAAGTAGAGATTTCAACGAACAGAAAACATACCAACTTTTTGAAAAAAGCTGATATTTTGACGGGTGAGTTTTCGATTGAAAATTAGGGTGTTTTTTCGATATTAATTCAAAATAAGGTGAAAAAATAAATATTTTTAATCAAATAAATTACAGCGTATTTTGAACATAAAAAGGTAAGTTTTCGCCAAATTTCGTTAAAAAAAAAATTTTTTTGTAAAAGATAAAAATAAAAAACCAAAAACTTGGTTTTTTGAATTTTTCACATAAATTTTGAGGTTATGTGAAAAAAGTGTGAATACAAAAGTTTTAGATCTTTTTATTACCTACAACTTTGCCATTTGACTTTTTTCGATAGGACTTTTAGTTTTGCCGGAAATCGAGAAAAACCGTTTTTTACCCTTAAAGACTCACCCCCATCCCCTCCCCGACCTCAGATCGCCCGTAAATTATTTTTCCCTTCATTTTTATAATATTCCCCTCCTTTTCTAATGGGTTTCATCCTACTGCGATTTTAATTGGTTTTAAAAATTATCGACCCTGGTCTAACATAGATAAGTATAGATATCCTACCGCGTTGTAATTGAAGGAAGCCATTAAATGACTTAAATGCCTGACAATACTGTCAGCCGTTTAATGGCTGTCATGGTGTCATGTCAATATACGCGGAACAATGCCAACATGCGCAGTTAAGACACGAAATCGAAGAAAAAGTGCAAAGAAATATCGTTCCATTCATAAATTATCTAAAACTATTTTTTTTTTTAATATTTTGAAACACGAAAATAGATGAAAGTGACAATTGTCAAAAGGTTACATTTTCTTGTTAAGAGCGAGTAATCTTTACTAATCCATGGATACCTCCAACATTTTTAATCTGTTTACAATTTTAATTTATTTTCGAAGTACTTCCTTATTTACGACTAAACTGTGTGGAATATTTGTAGGATTTGTATGAAGCTTGTTGCGTAAAACCTCATTCCACTTTAATTAAAACGTAAAGCATTTTAGATTTATTGTACTTTTCTGGGTTAGCGTGTTTAGGACCTATAGCATAGTCAAATATATTCTAGACTGAACAGGCCTCTGTCCCTGTAGTTTCGGGACCAGAATAGGACTACGGTATCTGTCTGTCGGAAGAGGTCACTAAAAGGGGGCTTCTGGGGTCGCGGGTGGCAAGAGTGGGAGCTCGAACCGCCCGGTAAGCGACCCCGGGAAGAGCGGTGGTATGTGTGTGTGTGGTGGTATGAGATCCCGGAATCCTCAACGCAGCGTTGAGGACGGTCACCGGAGGGTTTTAGTGCAGTAAGGATTCCACATGACCCGTGTCGCTCCCACAGCACTGCGTACGTATTGAAGGTTTCCCCCTCGTTAACAAAAACAATGGCTGAACAGAAGTCAGAACAGACGCATAGAGGTCCAGCTGGTTCGTGGTTTGGTTCTGGAGGCACCACCACAACATTTATTTCTCCTCAACTCTTTAAGTGCTAGTGTGTTCTGAATTGAAATGGAGTGTAGTGCGGAAAATTCCAATTTAGTCCTCCGACAGTTAGGCGAAGTTCTTTATCATTAGAAAATAAGAACAATATAACTACATATTCCACAGTAAGCTTGGAATAAAAAGCATCGTTTAAACGTTATACTAGGACACTTTAAAACAGTTATCATTTTATGCGCCATGCCGTCATTTGTCCCGTTGTTTTAAGAGCAGTGTAAAAAGCGCTTAAGCACGATTCGGAAACATCACGGAAGGCGTGTAAAAGATTTTAAAGGGGAAAAATTGCTGAAATGGATCCCTTTTCAAATTATCTTGAGAGTATTTTGTTTGAAAAGATTTATGGTTCGAGTTTGCTTAGTTTTAGCATATCTTTTATTAATGGCCAGTAAAATGTAGGGTGAATTCTTTGAAAATGGATTCTATTTAGGTACTTTAGCAAATTTAATCATATTGTTATATATATTTATGGAACTAGCAGCAACTAGATATAGTACATATCTAGTTGCTGAATGTTCATTGATGTCTGCAATTGGAGACAAAAATATAAAGTATGACCTTCAACTCATTATCGTCCCACTACTGGTTACAGGAGTCCTTTCAGGGTTTATAAGCTTGTGTGATTTTTTTTGCACACTATAGGATTTTTTACAGAAATAACAAACACAGGCTTGTTATTTCTGTAAAAAAAAGTCACATCTTCCTTCGCCGTTTAATCAAGAGGTAAATAATTTCTAATAGACACTTAACTTCGCGACCGTATAGATCTATATAGACTGTTAGTTAGTTATTTAGTTATTTAAAATTTATTGCATCACCTCTTAAAAGAAATGCACAAAAGGGCAAACATAATGCCTGATGGCATTCTCTACCAGTCAACCCTGAGCTGATATAGAGAATTTGCAGCAGGTGTGTACAAAGTAATAAAAAGCGACAAACAATAAAAAAACAGCAGATATATAATTAAATAAATATATATTATATTATGATATATATATATATAATAATGATATAATATATATATATATATATATACATACATAAATACCATTTATCATATATATAAATAAATAAATAAACACAAATAGTAACAACAGTCGATTAAGAGTTTGATGAGGAGTTCAGATAATGTTCACGGACAAGCTTTTTGAACACAGCTTTACTGGGGGCTTTCCGGATATGCACGGGCAAGGCGTTCCAAAGCAGTACCGCCTGAACAGAAAATGAGAAATGATAAAAACCGCTAGAATGCAGTGGAATATCAGCTCTTAAATTATTAGACGACCGAAGCGTCTTGTCATGCGTTGAAAACCTATATTGGAAGTGATCCTTAAGATAAGGAGGAGTATTCGTATCATTCAAGATCGAGTAAAGCATAAAGAGAATCCTAGAATTACGCCTCTGACGAATAGAAAGCCACTTGAGTTGACTGCGAAACTGGGAAATGTGGTCATATTTGCGAAGGCCAAATATGAACCTGATAGAATTGTTGAGAAGGCGTTCTAGTTTATTCAGAAGGGCTTCGGTCAGATCTGGGTAGCACACATCTGCATAATCTATGATAGGCAAAATAAGGGTGTTCACAAGCATTAGTTTGGTCTTAACGGGAAGGAAGTGCTTTAGGCGATATAAAGATCGCAAGGTAACATTGACCTTACGAGACACCTCTGTAACTTGTGTAGTCCATCCCAAGGAGCTGTCAATGTATATGCCAAGATTCTTCACCGACTCCGATATTGGAATTTGCGTACCGTCATAAATGACCGCTGGTAGAGAATTCCGGTCAATCCTAGCCAACAGTCTTGAGCTTCCTACGATGATAGCTTGACACTTGGCAGGGTTGACTGATACCCCATAGCGCATAGACCAACTCCGGAGAGCACTCAAATTAGCGTTTATTTCACCTATTGCACTGTGGAGATTATCAACATCGGCTTGAGCATACAGTTGTAAATCATCAGCATACAGATGATACGAACAGTTGATAAAAGGAGTGATGGAGTCAATAAATAGAGAAAATAATAAAGGAGAGAGAATACCGCCTTGCGGGACGCCAGCATCTAAATAAGCCCAGTCCGAGGAGGCATTACCCATACGGATGGACTGCTGGCGCCCGCGAAGATATGAAGAGAACCAATTCAGGGCAGAGGGCGAGAACTGTAAGTGAGTAAGAATAGCTAGGAGAATATCATGGTCGACTGTATATTTATTTTATTTATTTATTTATTGAACACCAACATAATGTACACTAAATATATTGCCAAAGCGTGGAATAATTAGAGAAAATACCTATTTTCTCTAATTATCTTTAGTTGTTGTTTTTCAGTTTTTTTTAACTATATTTATTTTATTAATTTTTAGTACTTGTTGTTATAGCGACCACCATTATACATCGTTTGTAAAAAAATCAAGGTTTGAGAGATAAAGCCCAGTGACACACGAACAGACAGCGGAGGGTTTCGTTTAAACCTTTGAGTAACGCCTAAAAATAATTTTACAAGAGGGCATTATAGATATGTTTCAGAACATTTGAGTTTAAGGGAAATAATATTATTATTTTCTTAACTAAAAATCACGCTATAACAGTTACGCCTTATTGAAACTAAAAAGCAATAATTATTTGCAATCTAGTAACTTGCGATGAACTTTCTCTAAGGTACTCGAACAATCTCGCCTCGAAAATCGTTAATCCTGAGGATGTTGATAAGGACAATGGTACAAAATTATTTAAATCTTTAGTCTTGTCATCAAAATCATCATAAATCGTGTATTGTCATCGGTTTTTGATAATTCTTCAAAATTTTGAATGAAACTGAACGTTCAAAGTGGATAGAAATCGGGTTCAAATATTCCGTTACTCTGTTACGTACATACATACATACATACATACATACAACCCAAGCTAATAAAAGCGTGATAAAAATACAATCCTAAAATCTTAGTAACACATTCTTATTCAACTTAACTCGATAATTAAGTTACATATAAAGGCTTTGACATGTCGCGCCGGCGACTGTCGCAGTTGGTCTGCGATAGTCTCTAACGACAGGCGATTGTAATAGTCGGTGGTCAGGCTGCCGCTCGTGTATTATACATTTCTGTCGCTAGTAATTTACTTGCCTAATCGGTTGTTAAATTTAAAAAAATGATTGTTGCTACGTTCTTTAGTTCATATTTTTAGTATGTTCATAAATAAATATCAACTAAGAAAAATCGTCACTAAACAACGAACTGTCTTATTTTCAAAAACTGAAATTTCAAAGTCTCTCCAATTGGCGGAAATGCAACGTCAAACATTCACATTTATATTCGCGGCGCCCGCAAATACGAGACAATATTTTTGGCATTCACAGCGGTCCAACTGAAATTGGTCTAAATTGGTCGAGGAAACTTTTGTGATAAAATATTTAATATTTTTGTCAACAACGTGACTAACTATTTCTTGAATACATATGAAATAATTATTGCCAAACGTTTCGCGTGTTTTGTTTAATAATTTTGGGAACTAAGTTATTCGTTGAGGTATTTTGTAGCAGACCTGTAACAAGTGATAGTTTAGGTATAGATAAGTAAGGTAAGATATTTAACTATAATATAATAAAGTAACTTCTAGAACGAAACGAAAGCGAGCGGGATTTTTTTCAGCTATTTAATGTATGTAGAAGTTGACCTGATGTCCAAATCCAAAAGCAGAAAGATAAACATGTTTCTTTGTCCCTCAACTATATTTGGACTTTCAGGTAAATTATTGACTAAAAGAAACCATAATTACCTCAACAGCATCAAGAGTTCCGGCGTAAAAAACGTAAAAAAAAACTCGTACTTAATTGTGCACTTTAGAGCTAGCAAAACTAGTAAATTACTAATGTACATGTATGTAAAATCCCTTAGAGACCGCCATGATGGGCAGTCAAATGATTTTCACCACCATTAGGCTAATAACGCACAAGTTGTTTCAAAGCGCTAATCACGGATATTTATCAAAGCCCGCACGTACATCAAGCCACAAATGCATGGGAAAATAGCGATAACATATCGCTATAAAATAAATGTTGCGTTGAAAATATTAAATATCCTTGCTTTGCATGAATTGGGTAAAACGATTTGATTTTTATACTGTAGACATAGATCAGTAAAGATTACTCACTCCTAACAAGAAAATGTACCCAGTTTTGGGAATTGAAATAGTTGCGTAAAAAGTTTTGCCACGTCTCCGTGCTAAAATTTCCATAAAATATTTGAAATAATTATTTATTTATTATGTAAATTACGCAGTATTAGTTATTTATTCGTAATTTTTCTCTAAAAATGTTTTTATTTGTCAAGAATTCAAAAAAAGAACTTACTAATAAGCCGTTTGTGGCTTCATTCAATTTCAAGGCGGCGAAGTATCTTTACTATTCTATGACTGTAGAGTAGCAAATAAGCATGAATTTCACCTCATAGTCAGTAGCCACTGTAGTCCAATAGATTGAATAGGCCAGAGCATTATAACCCTACTTGAGGTCGTATACAGCTATAACATTTCTCCCTTACCGTAAGTATGCTTCAAGACAAGTACGTAGCAGCGTTAAACACTGTCGTAAGGAAGAAATTGGTGTGACAGTGGTACCTCCGGAATCAACCGTGAAGAGTTCTTCCACCTTACTAAAAATATTCCTTAATAAAAAAACTAATAATTCCATGTGATAACGAAACATTACAGGGGTAGCGGCGCATCTGTGGCCGACCTTAGGTAGGAATATCTAATGCTATCTGGGGTTGATTACAGATGTCCATGGGCGGCAGTAGCACTTAAGTATGCATCTGATAAGACAGTTGAGACGCCGAATGCATGAATTAATTTGGTGATTAGATTGGTATCTTATCAATCTTATCATGTAATATACTCTGCAAACTTCAAATCTGATCTTTCGCGTGAGATAAATGCCATAGAGGCCTGACGTAGAATATTAAACAACGTCTAGATGTACTGAACTTTCCCTGCTGGTCTCTTCCAAGTTATGAATATAATGTGAGTACCATGCTCATTCTAGTTAAACTAAACTAACCTTGCTAAACGTGTATAGAATTTTGAGTTTCGGTGGAAAAATGTTGATGCCGGCTGACTTATATATGAAGCGACTGTGTGAATCCTTTGATCAATCAAATCCTTTGTTTGATCCTTACGTATCTGTGACCGGCTTTAGGTGTCGTCTGCTCTATATGCAATTGGTCACAGATGCCTTTGGGCGGCAGCGATCACTTAACATCCGGTGTACTGCAAGTTTATTTTCCACTCCAATATTATAAAAAAATAGCAACCACGACACCGGGAAGTATGTATGAGCATATTTTTTAATCATCGCCCTATAGTTCAACGTAGTCTATCAGACCCTGTAGTGTATAGCAATTCGTGATACGACAATTCCTCTAATGATGAAGTAGAAACGCCGAACATAAGCTACTAAAGGAGGTCGGAGTGGCGTGGGATTGTCAGGAAATTGCAAATTCATGGATGCGAAACGAGGGCTATGTTTTCGAGCACAAAATGGCGTCCGAAGCGTGATTCTGTCTTTCATGAGGGGCTTTGCGTTGTTTATGTTAGTATGCATCACAATACGCTCTGTAATGAGCATACAGTTTCTTTGGCTACAAAGTTTTAACTTACACACATACATATAAAACATATGTGTCTTCTAAAACAAACTTTGTAAAAAGACAGCGGACAACTACAGATGTCATTACGGTTAAAACAAAACAAAATTTTTAACAAGACAAAAATTCTTAAAACAAATTTTGACGCCACGGATTGGAAATTTAAGGTCTTCGTAGGCCAAAATTCATATGCGTACATTAACATTACCTACATACGAATGCATACATAATGTGATGCGTACAAATATAGGATATCTCGGATTTAGGGTAAAACAAATTTATAAAAGATTCCTATTTGGCACAGAAGTTACTTTAGATATAGAGACTATGTTAAAAAGCTTTCCAGTATACAGTAGGGATTTGAATAACTTTCTTTTGACAATTCACCTGGGAACATGAACCATGTATAACACTTTTTGAGCTGCCTGAAAGGTTTAAAAGCAAATTCTTCCAAAATCAATTGCTAAGATAATTGCACGGCTTGCCCTCCTCCTAAATGAGGCTGTATGGGCTCTCAGATTAATAATCCACTTTGCTGGCCAAGTGTGGATTGGTAGAATTCACCTTTAATAAATTATATTTTTATTTGAAAAATCAAAATTGCATGCCCGAGATATGTGCACCGGAATTCTAAAATGAAGAATCAAAATCGGTAACTTTGGCAAAATAAAAATAAAAATTATATTATATATTTTATCTTTTTTATATAATTTTTATTTGTAACGATTTTGTTTTCGAATTATTGTAATGTTTGAATTAACAAAACAAAAAAGTTTGGGATGTCACACCTATATAAATGTATTACCAGGTAAATCTAAAACGAAATCTTATTTAAATATTATTCTGAACGGAGACCGTTTGGACTTACTTGTATAAATAATATAACTCAAACGAAATCCTATTATCTAAGCTCGTATACTTTCTAATCTCAAAAAGCTTTATAATATAAGTAATTTATAGAAGGAGATGACAATAATTTATTATTATCATAGGCATTAGAAATTCGTACCGAATCGTCAGTGTAATAAATCAGAATAGAATTGCCTATTATTGGATTAGATTAGAGCCTTATTATACTCGTAATACGTAACTAATTTATTTTCGAAAACTCAAATACAATACTAAAACCTAATTTATAAGTAATGTTTATACTGAACTGCAATATTTTATATCCCACTGCTGGGCACGGGTCCCTTCAAATAAAAATTGACTAGAGCATACTCCACCAAATAAATAATATTACATCAACATTCTGCCAGCGATTCCACCGTTATGTTACCCCTAGACAGTTATTAAATATTTTAGAGATAAAAATAAATGTATGTTACTATTCTGGATTCCTCTATAAAAATTGAAAAATCGTGCGCTGCGGCTGACGTTGATGGAGCATATAAAACACTAATGGTATTAAGTTATTAAAATATGCTTATGTGTTAAAACCTTGTCTGTTAGTTCGGGGCTCCCGAATGCAATTCAAATTCAGATTTCAAGATAAATAACTAAATGAAGTCAGAATTTTATTGTTATAAACATTTACGTAGTGTGTGTGTGTATGTCCACTATTCTAAATAAATATAGTTCAAAAAACTAAAAAACACGCTTTTATGATAAAATCAACTAAAAAGTAGAAAATAATTTTCAATCTAGGAATCAATTAAGGAACAGTAAAATGTATAATTGTGAAAAAAGCGTGGAGTGCTCCATTTATCAATTTTCGAAAAGCACCCCACACTTTTTCCACAATTATATATACTTTTTAGTTGATAATTATATTATACTTTTTAGTTGATTTTATCATAAAAGCGTGTTTTTTAGTTTTTTGAACTATATTTATTTTATTAATTTTTAATATTTGTTGTTATAGCGACCATCATTATGCATCATCTGTAAAAAAATCAAGTGTATATCTATTACGGTTTAAGAGATAAAGCCCTGCGACTCACGAACAGACAGCGGAGGATTTCATTTAATCATTTGAGTACGGAATCCTAAAAATCATTCTACAAGATGGCTTATAAATATGTTTCAGTACATTTGAGTTATAGGGAAATAACATTATTATTTTTCAAAACTAAAAATCAATCTAGTAACTTTGCCTGAACGCTACCTCAGGCGCTTTTTCTCGCCTCGAAAACCGTTAATCCTGAGGATGTTGACAAGGAGAATGGCACAAAATTATTAAAATCGTGTATTGTCATCGGTTTTTGATAATTTTTCAAAATTTTGAATTAAATGGAACGTTCAAAGTGGATAGAAATCGGGTTCAAAGATTCCGTTACGTACATACATACATACAAACATACAACCCATGCTAATAAAAGCGTGTTAGCGTGGTCTGGAGCATAAAAAACCATTCATTTTCATGTGAGGTATATGACTAAAATCTTTCGACAAAAAACGTCCTCCATGGTTCCCGTTACGATTGATGGGACCCGCATATTCGCTGATTGCGTAAACCGAATACAGTGAAAAAATCCTGCTCCTAACAAAGCCTTTTTCGGATAGTACAACTGACAGTGGTTATATATTGGAAAAAAACGCGCAAAGACAATCTATGTAGTCACTGCTCGGAGAAGAGATTCTAGAACATCTATAAAGAACCGCCACGGATGAGTAGCTAATCCATCAAGCCTATGTTAGGACACTTCCGTTAACGGTTTTTGCATTATCACTCCATTTAAATTTCGAAGACTAATTAATGCTTTTGTACAGAAAAACAGCTGATAAAATTAAAGAAGTATGTTGGTCATCGTTAAACCACTAACAGTTCTACCACTTAAAGACATATAAGTAAGAAGAAGATATTTTTTTTATAATATAAGAGTAGCAGACGAGCATGCGGTCCACCTGATGGTAAGCGGCTACTCCCGCCTATGGACATCTGTAATCAACCCCAGATTCGATTAGATATTCCTACCTGAGGTCGGCCACAGATGCGCCGCTACCCCTGAGGACTAAGCTGGACTAAGGTATTATACGTAGTTAGAGTTTTTTTTTTTAAATAATTGTAATATATTAATAGCCTATTTAACGTTTATCCTTTACTAAGTCTTCTTATAATATTTTACCTTAAAGACTCGCAATAGATTTAAGTTAAACAGTAGTTCGTAATATTAATAGGAAAAGTTACAAAATATTTTATAGAAGTAGTAAATTATAGATTAAAAAATGATTCCCGTTTGGTCACAACTTAAAAAGTGTGGTGAAGAATGGCAAAACTTTAGTACTTTAAAGATTTAGCTCGCCGGATTAAAATCTTAAGTAGGAGAGCAACTCGTTCTAATATTTATAAGCCCCGGATTTGTAAATAGAGTGTATATTAAAAAAGTTATAATGTACTCCTGTTCTTTTCACTTTATAAATTAATGTTTTTTTTTCGCGCGCTAGGCTGTGTAAGGAGGCCAGGCGAGCGTCAAGAAAAATCCTCACGACACATTTGCTATAGTGCGTAGCGCTCGGAAAGGGGGCAGGCCAATAATTTTTTTTTTATAATTTAGGAGTAGCAGACTAGCATGCAGCTCCACCGGATGATAAGTGGCTACTGTTGCCCATGGACATCTGTATTCAACCCCAAATAGGATTAGATATTTCTACTTGAGGTCAGCCACAAATGAAGACTAAGCTGGAACGTCTCGGAAAAGTATAACCCCTTGCAGCACCTATATTGTTAACTTATTAGTGTTTCCCAGCTGGTCACGGGTATTCTCTTAGAGAGAAGAAGACTTACTCATGCTTTTTCCTGGATAGGCAATTCTAGATAATGAATTTCGATTTCAGAGGCTTTATATACCCGTTAGCTACTCTATGAGAGGAGCTTCAGTACAAAAGTATATAGTAAACAGAACACGAATGGTGTAAATATATGTATATAGCTATTTGTTTGCGATCCGTTCAGTCGATTAGGCACGTTTCTATTTCGGTTCGCAGCTTCACAAATATTATCACAAACGGGAAGTGTTGACAACAAATAATATGTTAAGCTCGCTAATATTTAGTATTCTATGTCACAAGTGGCTTCATTCTGTGCTTTCCTCTTTTACAGAAATAATATAATTCCTATTTGAAGCTTATTTTCCATTGTGACACATCTCACAATTCGATCGACTTCGTACTTTGAAATGAAACCATTTAAAGTTTAAGAGGATTCCCGCATATTGACTTGAAGCTAGCTCGAATAAAAAACAAGAGGAGGAATGCTAAAGAGTGGATGGGCTTAAACTAGAGCGGGCTAATCGCTTAATCCACCCAATATCCCACAAACGCTTTCAACATAAATGACTGCTTAACTTTTGCGTTACTTACAAAAATGAAGTAGAATGAAAATCTGTGAACCTTTTTCAAATACGATACTGCTTATACAAACATTTCAATATTGAAGAGATTGCTTGTTTGTTCGCGCTAATCTCTGAAACTACAGGTCTAATTTGTAAACAATCTTTTGAATTCGATGGTCGTTCATTGATGACAGTTTGAGGTTATAAATTATAAAAATCGGTCGGTATAGTTCTACAGGCGGGCACAGCTCTCCTCTCAGCATGAGAAGGGTTGAGGCTACGGTTTCTGTTTTCCCGGCATATTTTTTTTCCCGACCCACGGGATTTCCCGACCACATTTTCCCGGGAATTCCCGGGAACTGGAGAAATTTTCGTTCGTAACCTTTTCGTTCACCGTATTTGATAATAAATTTCTAAACAAATTATTTCGAAAAAATCAGGGGTATGCCTAGACTTTGAGCCGGGGGTCCTCAATTTAAAATATTTAAATTAGATCCTACCGTCAGCTGCTGCCGCTATCATCGACAATCAATTAATAATATATTCTCTGTATCAATGTAATTCGAATTAACTTGCGTAAACTCTCGTAAACAGACTACTGAGGTTAATTATGTTTATCCGATTCCCTTTGAAGTGAGTAGTTTCCGTTGCAACAGATTGTTCTGTGATCACATCTCAATACAAATAAACACTACTCTCGACGACATACGTTTTTTATATCTACTCAAAACACTCACTCACCTGGATCGTTATTTGTTAGTGACACACAAGCGCACACGCACACATGCACACAAGTCAATAAACTCTGAGATTTTCATACAAACATATACATACACAATTTTCGAATTACAGATACAGAATGTTGTAGGCCTATATGCTTAAACTCTTTGTTTTACTTCATCATATATGTACGTAGCACTCGCATCCATTGTTTATTGTAAAATGTTATACCTTTTAATTGATTTTTCAAAGTTATGGGCGTATTAGAAATTAATTATCACTTGCTTAAAAGGTGAAGGAAAACTTCGTGAGGACACCTGTACATCCGAGAGATTTATTGGCCAACGCGTTGGACTATGGCCTAATCCTTCTCACACTGCGAGGAGACCCGTGCTCAGTAGCACAATAATGGGTTGATGATGAAGAATCTTTTAATAGCAAAAATATTTCTTGTTAAACATTTATTCGCTAAAAAGTGCGCAAAAAACTATTCATTGAACGAAGATTACAAAACATGAATAACGAAATATAATTTAGTAGACCTTTAGTCACAACTCTATCTTTCGGCCAAACTTAATGATCTGTGAAAGGGATTTTGATAAAAGGGCCTCCTTGTTCAGCGACTGAATGTAATGCAGTAAAATTTACCCTTTGTAGAATTTGAAGAGTTTATAGATACCTACCTTAGTACGAGTTTGATAGCGATTTTTTCTTTAATATTATCGTTAACTCCCCAAAATGGTAAATTAAGGTATAAAAATGTAGTCATTATTAAAAAAAAACTGAGCAAGAAAGTAATGTAGCCTATGTCACTTTCACAATTTAGAAGAATTCCGTTTAAAATTCGACAAATAATTTGGACAGTGTCAAAAAATGGGACACACATAAATACATACATACGCATACATTTCTTTTTACTACAGCTTAGTCCTCAGGATGTAGGAATAACTAATCCTATCTAGGGATTGATTACAGATGTTCATTCGCGGCTGTAGCTACCATCAGGTGGACTGCATGTTCTTTGCTACTCCTGTATTATAAAAACTTTATACTGCTTACTTCAACAGCTGTAATGTATGCAGCTATCTTTATGCAGTTGTGTGTACAAAAAGCTTTTAAAGGCTGCGTCCTCTCGATACCGCAGAAAACTGTGCATTTAGCAAACATAAAGGCTCTCCCACTCGACGCAAAAAGCAATCCAGAACCCTTACCATGAGTTTTTACGTTTTGACAAATATGACTGTTTTGGTATTTGTATACGTATTTGCCCATACAATTTCCAATCAGCGCCCCTAGCGGATTGTATCAGAACTATAGTGTCAGCAACGTAACATAAAATGTCTAAATTGACAAAATGGCGCTTTATGTTTTGTCCCTCATTTTTGCGAACATGTGAGGTAGACAAAAAGATTTGAGCACTTACTTATTATTACGTTTACTCAGTATAGCAAACGGAACAGAATAAAGGATGATAAAGGATGAGTTAAATAATTACTTTTCCCAATCCGCTTATAATATTGACCCTTACATCAAATCCCAGACACTTGCGGCACTGGCTGGGTTGCCAAGACCACAGTGTCCCTGTTTTTGCCTCTCTACCCTTTCAGAGGAAATTGTAAAAAAATCTGTTTTAGCTATTTCTTCTACTTCTGTTGGCAATGATAACCTGTGCTCAAAGATGATACTACCTATTCTTCCATCTATTCTCCCTGTACTTACTCATATTTTCAACGAATCCCTGTCCTTAAGTATTTTCCCAACGGCGTGGAAAGAGGCTCACATTATCCCTCTTCCCAAGATTACTTCTCCTTCAATGCTATCTCATTTTCGACCTATCTCCATCTTACCTTACCTTTCCAAAGTCTTTGAGCACATAGTTCACACTCAGTTATCTTCCTTTCTATCCGCTAATAAGTCTCTCAACTCTTTCCAATCTGGTTTTCGGCAAAACCACAGTACTTGTACAGCTTTGTTGAAAGTAACTGAAGACATACGCTGGGCCGTAGAGGATAGGCAACTCACTCTATTAGTATTACTAGATTTCAGCAATGCGTTTTCTTCAGTAGACTTCGATATTCTTTTAGGAATCCTCCAATCCATTAATATTTCTTCAACCACTATCTCATGGTTTGACTCATATCTTCGGGGCCGCTCGCAACGTGTTCGTGTAGATAATTCTTTCTCGAACTCATATGAATTGCATGCGGGTGTGCCTCAGGGTGGCGTTCTCTCTCCATTACTCTTCTCATTGTTTATTAATTCTATCAGTTCTGTAATTTCTTGTAAATACCATCTTTACGCTGACGATTTGCAACTGTACCTTCACTTCAGCGCGGCAGAAACTGACTTGGCCATCACCTCCATGAACGATAACATACGTCGTGTGGTTGAATGGTCCAAGTCCTTTGGTCTCCGGGTTAACCCACTCAAGACGCAGGCCATTATAATTGGCAGTAGGCATGCTCGCAGCCTCATAGATTTTACAACTTTGGCATCAGTAAATGTTGATGGTTCGCTTATACCCTATAGTGAAACAGTGAAAGATCTTGGGCTTGTAATTAATTCCACTTTCTCTTGGAATGCTCACGTCAATGAAGTCAGTCGGAAGGTGCACTATTCCCTTCATTCGATAAAATGCCTCCAAGGTGTATTGCCCTTGAAAACTAAAATTACTCTAGCTCAGACTCTAATTCAACCTATCATAGATTACGCTGATGCCTGCTATCTGGATGCTACAGAGGAGCTACTAAACAAACTTGAGCGCTTGCAAAACCTATGCATTCGATTTATTTTTGGCATTCGTAAGTACGACCATGTTTCTCATCTTCGCAAGGATCTCAAGTGGCTCCCAATCCGCCTTCGCAGAAACACCAGAATTTTATGTTTGCTATTTAATACCCTTAACAGCCCAACATCCCCAACTTACCTGCGAGAGCGTTTCTCCTATGCACGTCCCGCTATTGCTCCTTGTAGAACACACCTAAAATCTCTCCTTCGTTTCCCGCCTCATAAAACCAGTTCCTATTCCAAATCCTTCACTGTTCATGCAGTCAGACTGTGGAATTCGCTTCCACCAAACATAAGAGAGTCTAAGAACATATCAACTTTTAAAAAGAGAGTAAAAGAACACTACTTCTCCTTAGCAAAATGAGTATTAATCAAATCATTATACACTGTTTTCTTTATGTAACTATATCTATATATGTACGTTTATTTATAGGTTAAATATCATTCCATGCGTTATTCAATATTATATGTATGTAATGTATGATTAAAATATATAATAACATATCTTTATATAGTCTCGTGCGCGCATATCCACCATTTGTTAACCCATCTCCTTTTACAGGTCTGCTGGAAGATATTTCGTTAGGAATAAGCAGTACCTTTGCACGACATTTTATTTATAAGTCTTTTGTATGAATTATCATGTGTGCATAAATAAATAAATAAATAAATAAATAAAGGATTGAGTAAACGTAACGTAAAATTGTTGGATGTTTTGAAAACTCATGGTAAGGGCACAGATTGTTATAGTTACAGTACTATACGTTTAGAAGAAGAGAAATGCGTTTACATTTCACACGTTTTTCAAATATATACAATTTAATTTACGCGTGACGCTGTCGGCCGTCATTTGCAAAACGTTTACGTATTAACCAACCGTATATACGCACTATTTTTTGTTGACACAGTTGGATTTTAACATAAAAGTATTAGCATATTTAGTATAGACAATCTATACTATTATTTTTAATATCTTTGTATACACGCATAGATTAGTAAAGATACTTCGCCGCCTTGAAATTGAATGAAGCCACAAACGGCTTATTAGTACCTAAGTTCTTTTTTTGAATTCTTGACAAATAAAAACATTTTTAGAGAAAATTTACGAATAAATAACTAATACTGCGTAATCTACATAATAAATAAATAATTATTTCAAATATTTTAGGGACATTTTAGCACGGAGACGTGGCAAAACTTTTTTACGCAACTATTTCAATTCTCAAAACTGGGTACATTTTCTTGTTAGGAGTGAGTCATCTTTACTAATCTATGTATACACGTCATAATAACCTTATTTTTACAAAGGTTACCTTAATTAGAGTTAGAAAAGTAAATTAATGAAATGCTGCATTTTAACGAAGTTTTTTCGTTGCGTTAGCAAATTTACGTCAATAGCAATGAAAAGACCTAATACGTCAGAAATTAGTACAATTATCCTAAAATCACATGCGAATCAAAAATCCCGATCCGGTATAAACATCAGCATTTACAGCTTTCTAATAACAAAATTGTCACACGCTGACGTCATATCACTTATAGTGAATGTACGTATATAAAAAGATATAGAAACGTGTCATAACCTCGGTGAAGCACTCGTGCGTCACACCGACAATTCGCCGACAAACAGTAGAGGTTGACGTCTGTTTTGATAATAAATCAAGTGTAACCGTAGCGGTGAGATGTTACACAAAATGTTTTACGTCTACAACATAAGAGTGAAACGACGTAATTCGCATCGCACCTTGACTTCTATGACTTTGTAAATATTAAGTTTTCTGCCAAAACACGTTGCGTGGATAACCGATAAATGTGGGAAAAAAGGTTCAAAATAGCTACGAGGTAAATGGTATAACTGATGAGGCAAAAAGTGCTACGTAGCCTGCTGACTAGGTGGACAAACAACCTGAGAAGACAGTAACCATTGGCTTCAAAAGAAACAGGAGCTCAAGCGATCCCAATTAGACGCTTCTTTGTTCAGTAGTGAACCTCAAATTCGTAGATGGATAGAAATTTCGTAATCAGTAGAAATAGATTACGCATCAGTATTTATACGGGGAGACCCTAACAAAGTTGTGTACGTTAAGTACTGCAATAATACACCGCAGGAACCAGGCTTTGGCGCCGAGAGCGTTGTAGCCAATGCAATTCTGTTGCTGTTCCTTTAGTGTCCGAACTAGAATAGAGCCTGCCTGTCGTGAGAGGCGACTAAAAGGGGCTGCGGGTGGCAAGAGTGGGAGCTCGAACCGTCCAGCAAGTAACCCCGGGAAGGACGACGGTGTGTGTGGCCGCATACCCTTGTAAACACCAGATGTGTGGGAGGAGCGTATACTGCTCCCCCAGGGAAGAGCCCGATTGGGGCATCGCGCTCGGAGGACTCCGGTTGTGTTCCATCGGAGGTCGCGGAATTCTCCACCAAGCGCTGAGGATGGCCACCAGGCGGGGTTTATTACGGTAAAAATCCCACATAACCCGGCGTCACTCCCACATCGTCGGGTACCTTTTGAAGGTTTTCACCTCGTAACCCAAAAAGAAAACAATGTAATTCAAACTTTAAGCAAGTTTTACCGGATTTCAAAAAGTTTGTGTAAATTTTGATGTGATAACTTATTATGTATGACGATAGCTGGTCTAACCTTCTTGTATCACAAAATCTTATCATATTTGTATTACTAATAACTAAGAGACTAGTAATTCGTTCACGAAGTTTCAACCCACAACGAGTAAAACGATTGTAAGAGTGTCGTGCAGCTGTTTTTGATACCCTTGTAACATATTGCTGTTTTTGAAGGTGATAGAACCATTTGTGGTTCAACTCCGGCGGCACCACCGCCACACCCATTTCTTCCTAATAACAGCAATGTTAGGCGCTTCCGTTTTGAAGGATGTGATGAGGGAGACATACTTTTTCAGGTGTGTAGCGGCGCATCTGTGGCTGACCTCAGGTAGGAATATCTAATCCTATTTGGGGTTGATTACAGATGTCCATGGAGCGGCAGCGGCAGCGGCAGTGGCCACTTACCATCATGTGGACTACATGCTCGTCTGCTACTCCTATATTATAAAAAAAAAACATAGGGAACATGAGCACTAAGCACGAAGTAACTTCTGACTTCATATTACAAAGGATATATGTCCTCTCGTCCGTCAGTTTTTAGGAGTCCTCTACTATATATAATCCTCCTGCTTCATAGCAACTATAGTATACATATGTAAATCCTTTAAAAATCAGCTTTTAATTGAAGTTTTTAATTGAAGTGGTTATTTAAAAGTCGTTTTTTTTTATAAAATTTGGTGATTTTATTTTGTATCGATACAAAAGCAAGAGCAAGAATCGCTACCGTTAACGTTTGTCATAAATGCCATAATGCCAAAAAATATCATATTACAACGTATTTTAATTCTGTTCTTTTATGCTTTATCTATTTATGAAAACGCCTCATAAAATTAATCCCACTACTTCGGTTGCGGTGCGACTGATGTTGTGCAGTTAATTTAAGGAGGCTTAGTTATAGGGTTGATGACCTTAGATATCTTCTTAGGTATTTTTTAGTATGGCTAGGGTCGCAACTTTAGTGCTTCTTTTCTCATAGGAATGAAACCGCCTCATAAAACTTTAGTTAAGCTCTTAAGTCACAATGCAGGAGGGTTGACGACCTTAGATCTTCTGAGTTATTTATTGCTAAGCATAAGAGCTCTGGTGAGGTTCGCGGTTACGCTTAGATTAGATTGGTACGTAACGCTAATGTCTGCAATGTCATAATATTCTGTAACGTAATTTATTACTTACACTAATCATCATGAAGTAAAATATCTTTTAAAATTACCCGTAAAATAAAGATCGATGATACCTCTTACTGTTTTACTTATTGCTTGCTGAGTATGATAGTCATAAACTTAAAGTTTACGGTTATGTTAACACCAAACCATTATACACACAATTGTGCAACATACTTAATAGTGCAGCAAGGGAACGCCGCCAGCGTCTTGGGAACCATGCCTCACACGGCTATTTTAGATGGTTTGTTTTATTTATAGTAATTATTTTTTTTAATCCCCTTTTTGTATATATGTACATACTTAATTACTTATTCTATATCTCCTTTCCTCTATACGCTCTTATTCTATCTTCTTACCTTCTAAGCTGTTTCTTGCTGAGTATGACAGTCATAAGAGCAAGATTCGCAGAGATGCCGAGGCCTGAGAGCGCTAGCAGCGCCATAGCGCTCGCAGCGCCGCCTGGCGGACACATCCTGGTATTATTCATTATCGATGCGTTCGTCGCGCCAGACGAACCGTACCGGAGGTTCGCTCCTATCATAGCCACCGCTGAACCTGCTGGAATAATTGATTGATGAGTATTTTTTTTCAGTATGTTGCGTTGCAATTATATGTAGTTTAAGTCTGAATGTGTTGGATAAGTGTGTTTGTCTTAGCACACCCTTCAAACCAGAAAACAGCAGGGTTTTTATATTGTTGAGCAGATGTGGTGGTGGTACCACTGCAATCAATCTACAAAGCGACCTACTATTATTACATTTATATACCAGTACATGTGACAGTGAGTGTAGAGGGAAGGAAGTGTATAGAGTAAAGTAAGTAATAAATAATTTCATGTAATATGGCTGATAGAAGACATCTGACTTCTAATTAATTATTCAAACTCCAGAACAGAAAGTGGGTTTTATATTACAAGGACTGTGTAGGACAATAACCAAACTCAATTACTAATTAACAATGTATGTAATACTAGCTGACCCGGCAAACTTTGTACCGCCTCAAAATCAATTTATCAAATATATTTCATATAAAATATAGCCTATGTTACTAGTGGATAATGTAGCTTTCGAATGGTGAATAGTACATTACGATACGAGGACGAAATAGTACATTACGATACGAGGACGAAAAATTTTTTTCTGACAAGTGTGAGTTTGCAGGCCGAGCCGCAGGCGAGGACTGCAATCACACGAGTCAGAAAAACATTTTTCGTCCGCGTGTTGTATAAAATTTTATATTACGGGGTCGGAAATGGGGGTTTTGCGCACGCGAAGCGTGCGTAAAACGTCAATTTACGCACGCCGTGATATAAAATTTTTTTCTGACAAGTGTGAGTTTGCAGGCCGAGCCGCAGGCGAGGACTGCAATCACACGAGTCAGAAAAACATTTTTCGTCCGCGTGTTGTATAAAATTTTATATTACGGGGTCGGAAATGGGGGTTTTGCGCACGCGAAGCGTGCGTAAAACGTCAATTTACGCACGCCGTGATATAAAGAATTTTTAACATCGGTCCAGTAGTTTTTGTGCCTATTCATTACAATCAAAGAAACAAACAAAGTTTTCCTCTTTATAATATTAGTATAGACAATATAATATTAGAGTAAAATAGACAATTAAATTGGCAACTTAACAGTGATTGCAGTAATTCAATACAACTTAACCGCACTATTAAACCGGAACGGGAATAGCCAGTGTTAATCCTACGTCACTGTTTGTTCTCAGATTTGTATCAAAATAGCCTGGTGAACACGTGTATCACATATGAATGTTACACGTGAGTTACGTGTAAGCGACAGCCCTACACGTTAAGGCTGCATCGCGCCAGCCCTACACCGTTCTCACGCTGCATCGTGCTTGCGCTGCATCGGGCCTTCGCGGAACGGCCAACGCTGACGAGGCGCGCAGGTGGCCGTCCCACGCGCGGGTGGCCGTCCCACGTACAGGTGGCCGTCCACCATGGAATCAGTTCACCTCCATCGCGGAAAGTGACTCGACCTATCCCATCAATTTATTTTTTTAATTTCATTTTTGTTAAAACTTGTGTAAAATTTGTGTTAAATTTAAATAAAAATTTAATTTGTTCGCGAAATAGACTGCAATTATTTCCTCGACGCCCAGCTCCCATAACTGGCGCAGTCGAAAGTTCCCGGTTTGTGCGTGTTTCGGACTATCGCAATTAAACGAGGAACCCATAAGTGGCGCAGAACCCATAAGTGGCGCAGAACCCATAACTGGCGCAATCGAAAGTTCCCGGTTTGTGCGTGTTTCGGACTATCGCTATTAAACGGGAAACCGAACCATTGAACGAGATCCGGACGTCGGGGAACCCTGCTCAGCTCGCTACATCCAAAAATCGATGTGCAAGTACGAGATGGAGCTAGTACTACATTGTCCCGCATTGGCACCCTCCGTCTACGCCTAGAATTCATCACGAAGCATTATGCGAGGAAAAAGGAGATCTGGATGCCCACGCCCATGTGGGGCAACTAAGATATCTCCAAAACCCCCGAAAAATCCTGCTTCACGCGTGTGCCCGCAAACCCACCGGCGTCGACCCGAAATTCATTAATAATGGTGCACACCATGTACTCCAGCCCGCCGCTGCACGGCGCATGTCTCGTGCAGGAGATCCTCACCGCGCCTGACCTCAGGAAGCAGTGGTTACCGGACGTGGAGCTGATAGTGGACCGCATCATCGCGATGCGCACGCAGCTGCGCGCCGGCATCGAGGGCGCCGGCAAGAAGAACTCCTGGCGACACATCGCCGACCAGATCGCTTCTGCTTCACCGACCTCAATCGAGAGGACAAGAAGGCCGCAATATTTGCACTAAACGTAGGCAAATAGTTGCTCAGCTGGGGCGGGAGAAGTTACGTGTAAGCGACAGCCCTACACGTTAAGGCTGCATCGCGCCAGCCCTACACCGTTCTCACGCTGCATCGTGCTTGCGCTGCATCGGGCCTTCGCGGAACGGCCAACGCTGACGAGGCGCGCAGGTGGCCGTCCCACGCGCGGGTGGCCGTCCCACGTACAGGTGGCCGTCCACCATGGAATCAGTTCACCTCCATCGCGGAAAGTGACTCGACCTATCCCATCAATTTATTTTTTTAATTTCATTTTTGTTAAAACTTGTGTAAAATTTGTGTTAAATTTAAATAAAAATTTAATTTGTTCGCGAAATAGACTGCAATTATTTCCTCGACGCCCAGCTCCCATAACTCGTGGCACTAGAATTTACTGGTGTATTTATAAACATAAATTATTCGTAGCTGAACGAGGATGCGTTGGTGCCTTCTACACCTATTTGTGCTTTTTTAAAAATAATGTCAACCGTTGCTATTGTGGGGGGGAAAGTTACTTATGCTAGGTATCCAAACTTATTACTTAGGGCTCAGTAACGCATCTTTGGCTCATCTTAGGTAGATTTAATTAATCCCGAGAATTTGTTGATAACAAGCAATCATAGTAGCAGGGTAGCAGGCACCACTTATCATCGAGAGGACAGGATAAAAGTTTATTTTCCCTTAAAACTCCAAAACGCACCCAAAAGTTGCTTTGCGATTCCGACAGATAAAAACAAAATATTTACGGTCAAAGTAAAGTTAAACAAACTCCATTAAAAGCGTTTGCTGATTAAAATATTCAAAGAGACGCAATTTTAAATCAAATTTTAAGCCTGTTCCCGCTTAAAGTGCCTTCCACATCTAATGAGGCATTAAATCAATTAGGGAACTTGGCTCCGTCTTAATTAGTAAGCAACATCTTACAGGGATGGAAAGTTAGCTACTCTTTTCGATATTTATTTAAGAAAAGTAAATGCAATTAACCTCTTCTAATTACAATGAAACTAGCATTTAATACCTACTGATGGAAAATGTTCACGTGTGTGCCTATACGACCAAAAACATTAAAGAAAGAAAAGAAAGAAAATAAGATTATTATCAAGTTTCAATTAAAACTTTCTTTATTTTAGCAAATTGTAATTAAAACGGCAGTAGTCTCTTTTCTACTGTCGTTATATCTTATACTACATCTGATAATTTTTCTTTAACTATAATACAATGGGATCATAGTAACACATCTGAGAAAAGCTACGATTTGGAAGAATATATTCCCAAATTTTACATAAAAACATAAAACTAGCTGCTTTTTCATTGAAATGTACTAATTTTATTTGGTTATAATTCTAAAAATCTACAAATAATCAAAAGAAAACCTTACCTGCAGACATTTTGGTGCTAGACGCGTCCGTGCTTAATGATGGCTTGTGATCGAATGAGGCTTATCACAAGGGCAGCCAATAGGATCGCCGCGCGCCCCCCCACCGGCCCATTGGATTTTTGCACAAATCACATTATTCTTCACCGACATCACACACACTTTGAAATGTTATTTTAAAATAACACAAATTATTTTCAATAAAACACACAACACATTCCTGTTATAGTTTTGACTCTATTTGTTTTGTATAATCTGTAATTAATAAATAAATAACGTTGGAATTGGTACATTTATATTGGTCACAAATGGAATTTAATGCCCCAATGTTATTCGGTCTACCTTATAAAGCTGGGAATTATTCCGGTTATTACAATTAATTTTTAATTGCATTCTTCGTAATGAATTGTTAAGGTGGTATGGGAACAATAATTAACGTTATTTATATACCTTATTTACCTTGTATTACCACTGCTGGGTATCGAGTATATGTATGTATGTATGTTTATATTATGATAAGGCGAATACCTTCAGAAGATCCCGAGTGCCGTCGATGTGAGACTGGGTTATGTGGAGTTTTACTGCATTAAAACTTTCTCGGTGGCTTTCCCTAGCGCTGTGTAGGACTTTGGGTATTTATGACAGTACCACATTAGAAATTAATTATCACTTGCTAAACGGTGAAGGAAAACATCGTGAGGGAACCTGCATACCTGAGATATTTATAAAAAAAAAAACAAAATCTCAAAGGCATGTGAAGTCTACCAATACGCACTTGGCCAGCGCGGTGGACTATGGCTTAATTCTTCTCATTCTGAGAGGACACCCGTGCTCAGCACTGGGACAGTAATGAGTTGTTGTCGATGACAACACAATACAAGGTCGTCAGCTGAGCTGGTCAGCTCGAGCACCCACGCTAGCCGTCCATGACAACGGAGGCTAATAGGGGATTAGCCGTTTCATACGAAAATCAGAGGATACCGTATCTGTATTCAGCTTACGAGGGTCCAAGCAGAATGTATGTGTCTAGTCATGAAGTACTGAGGATATAAAACATGATCAAGACCCGCTTCATTTGGGTAAAACTGCTCTTTGGTACAAAACAAAGGCATACATTTGTATACCGAATCCAATTTGTAACAAATTTATCGACAGCTAAATTGTGTAACATATTCAAATTCAAAGCGAATGGACCAACATCACTTTGTGTTTTTATATTTATTTTCACAGGAGGACCTTTGTCAAAAATAATCGAGATATTTTTATATGCATAGAAGTTGGCACTTTTCGTGCCCCTACAATAAAGGAAATGTGTATCAAATTGCGAAAGCGGTAGTATTTTTTGTGATTATATTTTTTGAGCCTGTAGATTTTTTATGGATTTGCAACAGCAAATAAGCAAGTAGTTGACTTATGGTATGCATTGAATTATGGTTGATTTCTGTAGTGGATTCTGTCGCCTATGTTCATCTGTAATCGACCCCAGATAAAATTGGAGTCGTGGTTTATATAATTTAGATAATATGCGTTGCTGTACAAGAGGTTTAACTTGAAACGCCTCGTACAAGCCTCTCTGCTCTACTACACTCCAAACCTGAATATACCAGCACTTAACAACGATAGTACACTACTTCAACGACTGCTATCAAATGCTTCATACCGGAACCGACGGCATATCGTACCTTCCGAATTATAAAACACACATGAAACTAGTAACGGTCATTCATGCACCACACATACTACACATTACTTACTTTAAATCATCGATTAGTTTTTTAATATAAGAGTAGACGACGAGCATGCAGTCCAACTGATGGTAAGTGGCTACTGCCGCCCTTGGACATCTGTTATCAACCCGATAAGATTGGATATTCCTACCTGAGGTCGGCCACAGCTGAGCCTTAGGACTAAGCTGGAACGCCCTGGAAAAGTATGTCTCCCTCACTCCAGAACTGTCCCTTCAATCCAGAACACCGCAGCGTTTCACACTGCTGTTATGAGACAGAAATAGGTGTGACGGTGATACCACCGGAGTTGAACCACAAACGGGTTCTACCGCCTTCATCTACATAGGAAGCAGTTAAGCGGAATGTAATTTAATTTACAACTTCAATATAATATTAGTGTTCCAAGATCCACTATTTATCGTAATTCTGAACGAAAACGTTCAAATTTTGTTGAATATTAAATTCTTCCACCCCAATACCCAAGTTAACGCAAAGCATAATGGTTTCATAACATCCTTTCAATTCGTTTAATTGTTGTTCGTGAGTGAAATGTTCGCGAAGCTCAACAGAAAATAAAGTACTGAGTCTGATTAAAACGCTGGATAGCAGCTCCGGAATGAATGCGAAGTTTTTAGTTTTAATTTTTGTTTACGTTGTTTAAATCTTTCATGTAAGCGTAACCTACATTATGAATGTTGTAAATTTAAGTTGATAAATGTGTATTTTTATATTGTAGAAGAAGTAAACGTGGATTTGTACATGATTATGTGGCCACTGCTGTTCATAGACATTCGTAATCAACCGCCGATAGTGATGGAGTTCCACGGTTCATCTGATCTCGGCCATAGAGGAGAGGTTACTTCTGAAGATTGTTGGAATACCTCATACAAGTGTTTTTCCCTTACCTCGGGAAATTTGATTTTTTTGTACTAAAGAATGAAAATACGTAGGTACGGTGTACGGTGTCGACGATGCTTTTCTTCACTGAGAAAACCAGTGACAATTTATGACTACTATAGTACGGACATAATTTCGAAATATTCGGTAGAGTAAGTACAGTAAAGGATTGGAACCTCAAATAGAGAGGTCGGCTTTCTATTATTGACACTACTTCATCATCGTTTAAAATTTGGTTATGGGATTATTTCCTTATACGTACACTTTTCCAATTCATCTTATTCAAATGTAGGTATACTAAACACATTGTAAATCAGAAAACCTGTCCTGCTTGCAACCTAGCGACTTTTTTAAGCAAAATTTGAGTTATTTCGGTTTGAAAACTTAACTTCCGCTCAAAGATTCCGTTTGGGCTGTACGACCTACTAACCCCGCTCATATACTACAGTGAAGTAGAGTCAAGATTTCAGCTGTAGATACTTACGATCTTTCAAGCATTTTCGACAGTTTCACCGAAAAATTCGCGCACTCCTGGGGGGCTACTACCATCTCTTAAAACAATATTATTTAAATCATACATTGATATTTCGTACCACGACCTCGTTAAAGTAAGATTATTTTTTATAATATTACAATTAACAGTTTTGTATGACGATCGAAATCATTCATTATTTTTTTGCAGGATATTTAACTTTTTATGAAAAATATGACAATTTCAGTTGGTTTTATACAATGGATAAGCGAAAAATGAATAAGGGTTTAGGTTTGTTCAACTGCGTATGACGGAACACAATCAAGACCGTGGTACATTACACTAGTTTTGGATGTCTCGTTTTCTCTTGGATAAGGAATAGACAAATTACTCATTCTTTTACATTACTCGGTAGGAGTAAAACAATACTGTTTTAAGGACGTCGTAGTACGAAAAAAAATAATGTTGATGCAATATTGAAATAAAAAAAAAGTTTTTAAAAGATGGTGGTAGGCCCCCTGGCCTAATTTGTCTTTTGGAAATGGAAGCTAGCGGCACAAACTTTATATAGGCCGTTTTGTCAAAGGACTTCCGTGCGACGTGGAGACACTAAATGACAATGGATGTACGGAACTTGTGTTATGTAGGAGTCAGGACGTGTGTATTTATTAACAGAGGATAACAGATGCGAAATTAAGTTAATGAAGACGCTATGAGGACTGTTTTCGATAAAAAATCTATGTACTTTTACTAGTGTACTATGCGTTACATTTTGTGTTTAATCGTTGAGACGCGTTGTTCAATTGCGTAGAAAACTATATTAAATAATTTATTGAACTTATATTCGAAGAATATTTAGAGATTAGGATACAGAATTTCCCATATATCGATTTTATTTTATTAAAATAAACTATAAAAAGATATATTTTGACTAAAAACACACTAATATAAAAATGAAGCAGTGGGATCTTAAACTATAACATACGACATATGAACATCGTCAGCTTCAATAAAATGTCACTTCTGTTCTGTTGATCTATGACCATGCATTTTGCGTCTTTATCACTTTCATTGCCAAAACATACTTTGTCTCTTTCTGGTTACTCACGTAATCATGGCGGATCGAACACGAAAAATAAACAAAATTTAATAATTTCTCTTCATTTACTTGTGATAGGTGATTCCATGAAGCTTGTTTCTTTTTCGAGCATAATTTGTGCATTTACGCATTGCACAAGAAGGCATTTTGAGGCTTAAAATTCAAAATAATGACGTTTAACGTGTTCAGTGACATTCGTGTGTATTACTACGCCGCGCGAGAGCGACTGGAGTCGTTTTAACTCGTTTTACACCACTTGACGTATTCTGTATGTTTCAAGTTTTGCCCGCTTGCGGCGTATCTTCAGATTATAGATCAATGACGAACATTAATGTAACTCTCATGAATTTCTGTCTTTTTATAAAAATGATTTATTATGCGTCTTTTATTCTAGCGTATTGTATTTCCACAACATCAGTCAAACTAAGAATAACTTCTAAAACGTTACACAGCACATCGTTTGTCAACGATTTATTTGGTCTAGATGAAACAAAATTATTCATAGATCACTCATAAATTGTCGGAAATCGTCATAAAATTAGCAACATTTACGACGGTCGTCACTATATCTCCATCGGGAGTTACAAGCTCAGCAACCCTCGTGCAGACGGCAAGAGTTAACACGTATCAGTTGTTCAGGTAAGCGGTTCAATAAATCATAAAGTTGGCCGGTGCGTAGTATTTTGGAACACACGGGCAATTATTCGGGACTGGATCGCCTAAACTTGCTATTTGACTAATATTACTATAAATTTGTACTATATTACTACAAATTATAAATAAATCTATACTATACTTGCCAATTTACGAATGATATAAAATACCCAGATTTTTATATATGTTTTAATACTAAACTGGTAAAAGACTTGTTAGATATTAGCTTGACTTATATTATTGCTGTTATAATAATAATAATAATCATTTATTTGAGACAATATAAACAAAGATACAAAAGTATAATTGAATACAGAAGTCCATATTATACATACCTTACAGACCAACACATATCTTATATGTAAAATTCTCGTGTCACAATGTTAGTTACCGTACTCCTCCGAAACGGCTTTACTTTCACCAAAATTTATATGCATATTCAGTAGGTCTGAGAATCGGCTGCTTTCTATTTTTCATACCCCTAAGTGATAAGGGTTGTTCACCCTTTATATTTTTTTTATTTATATGGCAACATAACTTTTGCCGGGTCAGCTAGTATAATATATACTTATAACTCAATAACGTATTTGCGGGGATGTGAGACAGAATTATGTAGCAGTATTTATGCTAAAAGCCTTCAGATCATAACTAAATACAAAACACGACAATTTCCATGCCACCCCCTTCATAACTGAACGATTTTGAAGATCACCAAAATAAATTTAAATCGAAAATCAAATTAAAATCACCAACCTCAGCATAGCAATCGATTACATCCGCTAAATGAAAACCGGCACAACATAGATTCGAAATATCCACAAAGCTTCACTATCGAGGGTTGACTTTTGCTGCAAAAGAACCCATTTATAGCCATTTGAAAAGAGTTCCACTCGCCTTTGTACGTTTTTGGCAAACATTTTCGGCTTTTTAATCGTTCGGTTCTGCCGTGGTTGGAAAAAGAAGAAATATATTGTAAGTACTCAATATTCGTGTAGGGATTTTTAATTCTATTCTTATTGTAATAATTCTGCAGTTTAATCAAATGTTAAGGAAAGTCGAAATAATTCACATGGCGATTAGGAATTTTTATGGTTAAGGCAATAATATATTCGGATAAGATTATTTTGTTACTTTTTATGTTTATTTTGTAATTCTAGATTAATTGTAGAAAACTTATTATCACAGACGATATTAAACTTATTTAAAACCATCAGTTTTTGATAAATATTTTTAAAGCTTAGCACAAAAGTGGCGACGCTACGAGATATCTTTCGTATGTTTTCATAGAATTACGAATTCTAGCAGGTTGCCGCGAGTGAGAATTTACGATTACGTCCTGTAGGCGATAAGTCTGGTTACAACTCGGATAACAGTATATCTTTTGGAATATCGTGTTACGTATGTCGTGCCTCATCTTCGTATCTTTAACGTAATCTAGGATACCTACACTGATTTATGTTGCCTAAGACCAGAAAATATTGCCTAAGACTGGTATCGGTTTTGGAGTCAAGCTTACAAAATATAGTCAGGAGAAGATAGGGAACATTTTCTTTTTTAAAAGTTTAGTGAGTGCTTGTAATGCTATCAGTGACAAAATGTTAACTTATTAGGACTGAAAAATTGCCTGTGTGAGTGTATGACCCATTATTAATATCATCTATCCTATTAATCTATTCAATACTTTCATTAAAAATTAAAAACATGACTGATACTTGAAGTCGCCTTTTCACTAATTGATTTACTACCTTTTATCTACATATCGATCCCTTAATTCGCAAATCAGCCAACTCCACTTTTTTTCTAAATGTTTTTTTATTTATTTTGATGATAAATGGTGTTGAACGAAATCAAAGGTATCGATATGTATTTTATAAATTTCATTTACAATAGCATTTCTACACTTCTCATATATTACGATACATGCATAGGACACAATGTATGCGTACCGTGATTTTCGTGACTCGAAGGCAATTAAGAGAGATACGCACATAAATACACGCGTAAGACAGGCACATAAATATCTCTGTCCTGAGACAGAAATATAGAGCTATTGTTGTGAGAACTGAACCACACTTGATGGCCTAAATGGATTTCCCAACGAAAGGGAAAATTACTCAGATGTTTCTAATAAGACTGAAATTATATTAACGGGAAAGCATATTATGTTTCTGAAGCGTAAGATATTTTTTCTTAGGTATTCCTAAATTAATGTAGACGTTCTGTACTATGTATTATGAGGTTCTCTGTAACATTATACTGTTGCCCAAAATAGATAATATAGTACGAGGAAATTTTATCGAATGTTTCACAGTATTCAGGTTATTGATTATGCTACGTACTATCGCCAGGATCGGCACAGTTAGAGATGGAGCCAAAAGTATAAGTATTTTAGGATAAACGCTATCAATATTTCTAGAAATGCGCATAAGTGAAGTTTGGATAGTTGAAAATTAGAGACAAATACGGTACGAGTACGGTGTTAGTGCTTGAAACGGCGTGTTTACGGCCTCTGTATTTTAACGTTTTTAGGGTTCCGTACTCAAAGGTTAAAAACGGAACCCTATTCGGACTTCGCTGTCTGTCCGTTTGTCACAGGGCTATATCTCCGGAACAGTAATAGATAGACACATTAAATGTTTACAGATGATGCATAACGGTGGCAGTTATTACAACAAATACCAAAAATAAAATAAAGTTGAATATTAAAGGGGGTCTCCATACAGCAAACCGGATTTTTTCGCCATTTTTCGATCTAACTGTTAAACCGTGCTAGGAAGACGGTTGAAATTTTTACAATCCATTTACTACTATAACTGGTATTAAAATAAATACAAATAAGAACCATAAAACATATATTAATATTAACGCCATCTATATATTTGTACCATACAGTTATGTCACAGTTGTTGTTTCATATAACTAAGTATTGTTGAAAATAAAAATAATAATAAAAACAAGTAAAAAATAATAAACATTTAGTGGTACGGAAGCCTCCATGTGCGAGTTCGACTCGTACTTGGCGAATTATTAAGTTATCGATGGCGATATGATACTTTAAAACTATTAAGTAGCTGCACTAAACATTATCTTCATCACTATGAACTGTAATAATGTGGAATGTATCGGGAGATTCGCACCTGATTGGTGCTTAGTGATCGCATATGCATATGCATAGTGCGTATTAGAAATTAATTATTGCTTGCTAAACGGTGAAGGAAAACATCGTGAGGAAACCTGCATACCTGAGAGATTTATAAAAAATAAATCTCAAAGTTATGTTACCAATACGCGCTTGGCCAGCGCGGTGGACTATGGCCTAATCCTTTTAATTCTGAGAGGAGACCCGTGCCCAGCAGTGGGACGTTAAAGATGATAATGATGATGATGATGATGATCGCATATTAATGGCTGTCCATGACGCAACGCGTACCTTATGGTACAAGAGCAAAAAAAATTTTTTTCATTTTGAAAAAGATATCTTTCAAAATGAAAATTTTATTCTTTGGATTTTGAATTTCCTTACGTTAGCTATGATTATTCCTCTGTTACAAAGCAAGGCACTTAATATCAGGGGAATTATACCTACTTCCTACTTTTAGTGACAAGTTCTCTCTTGTGGCAGAGTCGATATCCGAAGATGAAAGTGGATACCATACTCGTTTGATTTAAGAGTGTAAGAAAATGTACGTTTGCTATATAAGTGTCAAAAAGATATTTTTACAAATAAAAATACAAATGAAGGCACATGACAAAATAAATAGTTCACAAATTTCACACAATTTTGCGTTAAGCCTGGCGTAGCGCAATCATAACTGTTATACTTTGTGTATGAAGTTGCAAGAGATAGCAACGAAAGCAACTTAGTTGTTCACGTGATATTCCCAAACTCTGCCTGTGGGAATAAGAAATTAGGGACGTGTTTCTGTGTAACTTTAAATTATACTAAACACAGTCCTACATACCTAGTCTACTGGAGTGGAATAAATAATTTTGATGCTATGGCACTTTGTATACGCTTTGTATTTTTTTTCATGTACAGGATCTTACGCGATTTCAAATATTGTGCTAAATATCGTTGCAATTATTTATCTTAATAATTATTGCTGTGTAAAACTGTTGTGTTGTACCCTTACCGTGAGGTTTTTACGTTTTGACAAATATGACTGTTTTGGTATTCGTTTACGTATTTGCCCATACAATTACCATTTAGCGCCCCTAGCGGATTGTATCAGAACTATAGTGTCAGTAACGTAACATTAAATGTCTAAATTGACAAAATGGTGCTTTATGATATTGTCTCTCTTTTTTGCGTACATGTGAGGGGGATAAAAAAATTATCGTCACTTGAACACTTACTTATTGTTCCGTTTACTCAGTGATGCGCTTTCGACAACTCAATTCTATTAAAGCAAATGGAATAGAATAATGGATTGAGTAAAAGTAACGTAAAATTGTGTTTTGAAAACTCGTACTAAGGGTACTGGTTATAAGTGTCCAGTAAAGCAAACAATGGTTCTACATTGACAAAGAGGCCTCTCAAAACATCCACCATGACAGTTGTTTGGTCATAGACCAAGTGATTAAACTTAATTCAACCATCGCCCATAAACTGCTTCCTTAATACCGCACGATTTAAGGCCTCTAGCGTCCACGGTAGAGCATTATCGCTCACTTTGAGAATCACTTTATTAGACCTTGGTAGTCTTCTTAAGTAACTTTTCAGAAAAATTAATAAGTACCTACCAGCCTATAATACTAGCTGGTCGTATTCGTTAATCAAACATTAACCTATCTAAATATATATAACTCAAATGTGACTGACTGACATAGTGATCTATCAACGCACAAACCAAACCACTGGACAGATCGGGCTGAAATTTGGCATGTAGGTAGATGTTATGACGTAGGCATCCACTAAGAAAGGATTTTGATCAATTCTACCCCCAAGGGGATAAAATAGGGGATGAAAATATTACTTCGTAACGCGAGCGAAGCCGCGGGCAAAAGCTCGAAGACATATAAAAAAAATAAACGTTTCAGTAAAAACAGTTGCAATGACACAGAAAAGTCGACTCCATTCAACTCAAAGCATCCGAGGACTGCTATAGAATTTGTCGCCAGAAAATTGCTTATACCCGGCGCCTGGGAATAACTTGTTGGAACGAAGCAAGTTCACTTTACTTTACACGACATGAGCGTGCTGTAATTAAGTCGTCAGAAACTTTCACACTTTGTAGTACATTGACTTAGATATTTTTACACGGAGATGAAGAAATAACATAAAGTAAAAAAAAATAATAAAGTAGTGTTTGTTTTTTTTTGTCGCACGTTATTACTAATCAATGCAATTATTGCAAGATTTTATATTGGATAGATTGATTATTATTAATAATGGGCAATAGTATTATTCAAATTAATTACAATGGATTAATCAAGTCGAAGTGATAGCCTAGTGAGCCCTAGTGGTTAAGAAACTCGGCCTCTCGATCGAGGGGTCCGAGGTTCAAATCCCAGGCACGTACCTTTGATTTTTCAAAGTTATGTGCGTATTAGAAATTAATTATCACTTGTTAAACGGTAAAGGAAAACATCGTGAGGAAACCTGCATACCTGAGAGATTTATATAAAAAAATCTCAAAGGTATGTGAAGTTTACCAATACGCACTTGGCCAGCGGGGCGGACAATGGTCTAATCCTTCTCATTCTGAGAGGAGACCCGTGCCCAGCAGTGGGACAGTAATGGGTTGTTGATAATGATGATGAAACAAGTAGAAACATATTGGCTTACTTCTATTATTTAATGTAAAATATGAGTGGATTTGTTATTATAAGCTTTAAGTAAATGAACGTTACCATATATACAAGTATACTTAAATCCACGTAAAAAACTTTGACACCGCACCAGAAAGGAAACTCTCAAAGTTAATATTATATATTAACTACTAAGAACTTGCTTGTCTACCAATACGCACTTGGCCAGCGCGGTGGACTATGGCCTAATCCTTCTCGTTATGAGAAGAGACCCGTGCCCAGCAGTGGGACAGTAATGGGTTGCTGATGATGATGATGAAGAACTTGCTTAGAACTCGTCCCCTTCACTGTCAGTCATAGTTCATGGATATAACCTCTACGGAGCTACATAATTCGGATGAGGTTTCAAGGGAAGTTAGTTTATAATAACATTTCCACTAAACTTGCCGAGAGGGATACGTAATCTGATATACCTAAGAGTAAGAACTCACGGAGCGTTCTTCTTTAGGTTTTTTTTTTAATAATATAGGAGTAGCAGACGAGCATGCAGTCCACATGATGGTAAGTGGCTACTGCCGCCCATGGACATCTGTAATCAACCCCAGATGGGATTAGATATTCCTATCTGAGGTCGGCCTCAGATGCGTCGCTACCCCTAAGGACTAAGCTGGAACGCCTCTGAAAAGTATGTCTCCCTTACCACACTCTTTAAACCAGAACACAGCAGCACTTAACACTGATGTTATGAGGCGGAAATAGGTGTGGCGGTGGTGCCGCCGGAGTCGAACCACGAAGGGTTCTACCACCTTCCGATGTGTGTCATGTCATGTCGAGGTATGTCATATAAGCGGAACCGCAGCGCGCGTAGGAACATGAAAATGTAAATGACTTTTTTATATTGGAATAGCAGATGAGTATGCAGTCTACCGGATGTTAAGTGGCTACTGCTACCCATGGACACTTGTAATAAACCCCATCCTATCTATTTAATCCTATCTGGGGTTGATTACCGATGTCCATGGGCGGCAGTAGCATAAGATTAAATCCCTACCTAAGGTCGACCACAATTGTGTTGCTACCCCTGAAGACTAAGCTGGAACGTCTCGGAAAAGTATGTTTCCCTTACAACACCCTCCTAGCCATAACACAGCAGCGCTAAACATTGCTCTTATTAGGCAGAAATAGATGTTGGTGTTGCTGGAGTCGAATCACAGATACTTCTACCACACAACTGACTGATTACCTGACTGTTGTCGCTTTCACGGTTTCACAACACCCTTCTAGCTATAACACAGCAGCGCTAAACATTGCTCTTATTAGGCAGAAATAGATGTTGGTGTTGCTGGAGTCGAATCACAGATACTTCTACCACACAACTGACTGATTACCTGACTGTTGTCGCTTTCACGGTTTCACAACACCCTTTTAGCCATAACATAGCAGCGCTTAACATTGCTCTTATTAGGCAGAAATAGATGTTGGTGTTGCTGGAGTCGAATCACAGATACTTCTACCACACAACTGACTGATTACCTGACTGTTGTCGCTTTCACGGTTTCACAACACCCTTCTAGCCATAACACAGCAGCGCTAAACATTGCTCTTATTAGGCAGAAATAGATGTTGGTGTTGCTGGAGTCGAACCACAGATAATTCTACCATCGAACTGATAGATTACCTGACTGTTGTCGCTTTCACAGTGCGTTATTCCCGCAGCGTGAGCGGTTTTCGCTGTAATTGTGAGCAACTATCATGTCTTTTCGACTTGCGTTCTTGTTCCGTTGCATGTGTGAGTGCCTCCGAAACCACATAAAACAGGAATTCTCGTGAGTTTTGAAACAAATCAGCATTTCTGCGTTTGCCGCGGACACGAAAGAAAAGCGCTCTGTGGATAAACATGATTACCACCTCCGACTGTTGAGAAATAGGCGACTTTCTCAAAGCATCGAGAATAGCGTATCTAAGCTCAACTGAATCGATCTCCTTTAGAGAGTTATGAAGAAAAATATTCTAGTGTTGTTATCATCAAAGAGCCTTGAAGACCCCTTGACATTTTCTTCATTTTATCGCATTGAATTAAATTGATTTACAGTTGTTAAGTAAGAAAAGCTAGTTACGCATCTGTGATTGCTTTAAGTCGGATTCTTATAGCATTTGAATTTAATTTAGAACTTTTATATACTTTTATATAGCTTTAATTATGAACCCTGCATACATAACATATTACGTACTCCTTTTTCGAAGTCAGTAAAAAATGGTCCGATAGCAAAAGAAATATAAAATTGTTATCCATTTATCGTTTTCTATATCTAGTAGACGACCACTATTTTGAAACCAGCATATTGCCTGGTATCTCTTACTACACACCTCGAAACGAAACACAGGAGAACTTAATCCTGCTGTTATTAGGCTGGAATCGTTTTGGCGATGGTGCCTCAAGACCTTAACACAAAGAGTATTAAGTAAGGAATGTTTGCTTATTAAAATATAAAATGAATCACATATGAAGTAGGTATATTATTATAATACTAAAATGTATATAAACAAAGAATGTTAGAATAAAAGTATAATTATGAAAATATTATTCTAGGTTAACCTAGATGGAAACGCACGGGTCCGGAAGATTATAATATTCATTTTACTAACACAAACAGAAACTTTCATAAATTTATGAATTCGACCAAGGGAGAGGGCGGGCCTGTATTTGAGATTTCTGTCTCTCTCGTAGGGTCTATGGTTGGAATCACAACCTCAAATCTTTGGAAATTGTATACGTGTAAAGAGAAATGAACAATCTTCTTTATATTATTCTCAACCGCTGGATAAACGGACTATAACTCATTCGTTTCTACTTCTCAAAACTATTTAAGAGAAAGAGTCCAGCAAGGGGACCGTAATGGATTGACGACGAATGCGATAGCCTACAATTCGCATGCTTGGTTATGTTTTCTCGTAGTCTTAAACGTGTTGATATAATTATAGCGTGCTTCAAGGTTACGTCTAGTCAGAAGTTCTAGGAACAAGAATTAATAAATGATTGAAATAGAAAAAGAAGGTACTTCTTAGAATATAACGAAATATACATAATATTTATATTCCTCCATTTATCAATCAAATACTATTTTTAATACGAAAATAAGTTCGAATAAAAAGAGCTTTATAAAATTCTAAAACGATTCTAGGTATGTTTTAAATATGCCAAGATTTGTGCCTTAGTTGCTAACCAAGTTTCAATACATAGAACATTTAATTCTAGAAAACAAGCAAGATCTATCAAATTATTAGTTGTAATTTTTGGATTTTGTGTATAGGTTTATATGAAATAGATACTCCTTTCTCACCGATGTTCCTGCATATCTCAAGTGAATTAGGGAAACCACAAGCCCACATTTAACGACGGTACGGAACTAGCACTGGTTTCTTAACAAGATTGCCGGCCTATCCCAGACCCTCGAGCAAGGTCGTGATTAATTCCCTTTCAGCATAGTGCAGGTGATCTAGTTGATTAAATTGGGCAGACCTTTTTGATGTTAGTGGAATCACTTCGTGTCACCGATGTATGATGTAAGAACTAGCAAGAGATCTTAATATATCACTAGCTCTTGCTAGCAATTTCGTATGTATAAATTGTTACGTATTATAATACAAACTTATAATCACAGATTTTCAAATAATCTTTCAACTATACCCCTCTCGGCGTGGAATATCCAAAAACCTGTCTTTAGTGGGCGTCTACGTCAGAAAAGAAACCTTTTGTCAAAATTTTATCTCCCGTTGTTTAGGCTTTGCAATTATTAATCAGTCTGTCAGTCACGATATATCTTATATATAAAATTCGCGTGTCACAATGTTAGCTACCGTACTTCTCCGAAACGGCTTTACCGATTTTCACCAAATTTTATATGCATATTCAGTAGGTCTGAGAATCGGCTACTATATATTTTTCATACCACTAAATGATAAGGGTTGTTCACCCTTAACATTTTTTTATTTATATGGCAACACAACGTTTGCCGGGATAGCTAGTATTTCTATAATTATAGATTGGAAGCCCGTAACAAGCTATAATAGCAGTGATCGTCAATTAGTGAAAGTCAATCTAAATCTTATTAGGCCGGTATTCTAAGGCGATTCCATCACTCCGTCTTCTTCCTCAAGAAAAACTTAGGCCTCTATTTCGATTATACTCTTAGTTGAACTATTCAAGTCGGTGAGCTTTGCCGGTTACGTAAAACCTCAGTGTTTCTGAAGTATATTATAGAACTGAATTCAATCCCTTCTGATGAATCCAAACCCTAAATACTGGACATAGTTTAAATAACCTCTGAAGATTCATTTTGAGTTCATAGATTAGTAAAGATACATCGCCGCCTTGAAATTGAATGAAGCCACAAACGGCTTATTATAGAAAGTTCTTTTTTTGAATTCTTGACAAATAAAAACATTTTTAGACAAAATTTACGAATAAATAACTAATACTGCGTAATTTACAATTACAATGTACAATTTACATACTAAATAAATAATTATTTCAAATATTTCAGGGACATTGTAGCACGGAGACGTGGCAAAACTTTTTTACGCAACTATTTCAATTCTCAAAACTGGGTACATTTTCTTGTTAGGGGTGAGTAATCTTTACTAATCTATGTTTGAGTTGGCAAAATTTACCTTTTGCCTCATTTAACACAAGTAATTTACCTCAAACGAAATGTTAAATTCAGTAAATTAGACAAAAACGTCAGTTTGCTGTTGAATTTAGTGAAAGGTTTAAACAAACATTTGGACGTGAACGCGCTGTTTTCACTGGCTGAATAAATACTAAAATACGGAAGAATACGTGCGCTGAGTAGGGCTGTAGTGTACTGAAGTAAAGTTACCTTTGCCGAGCCACAAGTACTTCTTTTGGTATGAAAAGGGTTTAAACTATTGTAAGTTCTGCGTTCGGATTAGTAGACGTTTCATATAATTAAAAACGTTATAGAGAAGCTCCAGTATTAAATTTTCTTACAAAAATTAAATTTGTATTTGTAATTGTTTTATTACGGAAAATTAAACGCGTACGAACAATTGCGTAACGCTCAAGACAACATCTTCCCGGCATAGTGTTTCGGGTTCGATCCCCGGTCAGCTAGACATCATAATTTCTGTTCTATGTAATGGGACTTTTGTAGACGCCTTTACATGTGATCGTAGTACTAGCATATAGGGAAAAACAAATTTGATTCTGTAAAGGTAGTATAAAACTGTTATCCCCATAATACGGACAAAATAATATTTATGTTTATTATTCAAAAAACCCCAATAAGTGGTTGCCAACCCTACCTTGATATCAAATATGTAAATGACGAAACAATAGCAACAATTGTGCATTGTACAAAAATAGCGTTATATTTGATCGCATATTTCATACATATCCGCGAAACTGTGGCATTTTATTGCAACTTTCAAGGATTTACGTACATGGAACTTTAACAGCCGTAAGTCAAATATTCGCGTATTTTTTTTCCCCTAGAGCACTTCTGTCAAAATATTCTGCAAGATTTGCTATTTAAATAGTTTGTGATTGTGACAATTTTTTATGGTAGTGTTTTTGTTTTTATATTTTCGTTTTTCATTTTTGTATATATGTAAATTTTGTAAATAAGTTTATATTTATAGTTTAATTTATTATTTTTAATCTTCTGTATTATAATTGTTAATATTTTTCACTTAATAAATTTATACAATCTAAAAAAAATAGTTCTTTACGTTGCAATTAATGTACCTAATTTGAAATTGTTAAGAAGCCTCGCTTTGTTCACAGTGACCTTATGAAATGTCTAATATTTTCTATTAATTCCAATATCTAATATTTTCCAATTAAAATCCCCGTTAAAGAGAGTAAATCTATGCCAACTTCATTGCAACACTATTAAATTAATTGCATAAAATATTCCTCACGAATGGAGTATTGCTTTAGAAAAGTAAATTCATAGTAAAAGTAGACAGCACGATTTATTTAATTAGTGACTAAATATTTTTTATAAGACTGAAGTAGCAAACGGACATGCAGTTTATCTGATGGTATGTACTTACCTAGTGACCACTTGGTCACTGCCATCCATGGACATTTTTTTTATAATATAGGAGTAGCAGACGAGCATGCAGTCCACCTGATGGTAAGTGGCTACTGCCGCCCATGGACATCTGTAATCAACCCCAGGTAGGATTAGATATTCCTACCTGAGGTCGGCCACAGATGCGCCGCTATCCCTGAGGACTAAGTTGGAACGCCTCGGAAAAGTATGTCTCCCTTACCACACCGTTCAAAACGGAACACAGCAGCGATTAACATTGCTATTATTAGGCAGAAATAGGTGTGGCGGTGGTGCTGCCGGAGTCGAACCACAAAGGGTTCTACCACCATCAGGACATGTAACTCCCTATAGAACAGAGGTTTTACCTGAAGCTTACTAATGCGTTGGTACACTTTAGAATTAAGACGGTCGCCTCATGTTACTACAAAACGTTATATCTATACTAATATTTTAAAGAGGAAAACTTTGTTTGTTTGTTTGATTGTAATGAATAGGCTCAAAAACTACTGGACCGATTTTAAAAATTCTTTCACCATTCGAAAGCTACATTATCCACGAGTAACATAGGCTATATTTTATATGAAATATATTTGATAAATAGATTTTGAGGCGGTACAATACAAAGTGCCGGGTCAGCTAGTATTTCATACATAAAACAAGTTCCTAATAATATTTATTCAAAAGTAATTAACACTTAAGTTCTAGAGTACATTTACTTGTTTATTTATTTATTTAAATCATATTTACCTTAGCGGTAAATATGTCATATTTATATTACCGGTTTATACCTAATGCGTTAGAGTAGGAAAAAATAATTGCATTACATTAATAAATTTAGTCAATTATAATAAATTTACAATTAATTGGTAGATTTATAAGTAAGTAGGTATATCGTTACTTACGTCAGTCATAATTGATTATTATATAATCATTATCTAATTTTCATATTACATTAAATTCAAAATCATTCTAGGTCCATAAAATGTCAATAACCAAATATGTTATTTAATAAGAATTAAATCAAATTAGAAATAAAAGTTCGTATAATTGTTCTAATTATTCTTGCTTGTGACTTAATAAAGTGAGATATAATAAATATTTGTACCAAAACTAACCGAGATAATCTGTTTCGGGTACATGACATCCATTTTGTGGTATCACGGACATGATCTGTCCCTCGAAAGATATATATCTTTTCTAAGACGGAAGAGGGTCTGCCATAACGGGAAAGTTAAGATAACTTGACAACAAGAGATTAGTGCTCCAAATTTATGTTTGGACGTCTTTTGGTCTATTACCGTCCCACTGCTGGACACGGGTCATCTCTCAGAAGAAAAAAAGGCTTCAACCATATTCCACCACGCTTGGAGTAGGCTTTCAAAAGTTTTACATATTTGAAAACTTTTCAAAGAACTCTCCTCTCAGGTATTTAGGTTATCTCACGATGTTTTACTTCGCTGACAAAGTAATAATTAATTTCGAATAACTATTTCCTAATACGCCCATAACTTTGAAAAATCAGTGGCGTGTATGGAAGTCGATCTCCAAATTAAAAGGTAGACAATCGTTTCAATCCACTATGCTATCAACGATCACATCGAACGCCAAATGCACGAAATTAAATAAACCAAATACGAAATAAGCATTATATTATGAAAGTTCAAAAACTTCACTAATCCAAAGAAAGACCTCTTTATGAGAGCAATAGGGTTGAAACTCGTAAACGTTTAGAAACTGCATTTTTCGCTATCCAGAACATACCCCTTGGACCCAAGCCAAGCACCTGAAAGTAGTAGATGAACTGATAACGAACGAATCCCTGGAGGCTTTTTCTGAAACTCCGCTAGCGAAATTCAGGGCATTTGAAAAAAGAACCGCTAATTCAATAGATTTCTGATTTGCTCTGCTATGATCAAATAGAAAAACTATTTGAATTCAGATAAAAAACTTGGATGTAATAATACGTAGATAATAGCTTTATATGAGTAATATTTTTTATAATAAAATAGCAAATGAGGCAGTCATCCTGCATAGTTGCATGCATCCTGCATGTTTTCTAATTTCATCATTTTTTTTTCTTAATTTAAATATTGTCTTATTTTAATATTATTGAATTATGACATGCAATTGTAGATTAATTATCATATTCTTACTTGCGATGTTTGGCATGATGTCGTCACTAATAATTGTACTGCCACTTAGCATGTAGAGATTATTCAATAATGTATGTAATTATGTAAAAGTGAACAGTACGTTAGTGACCAATTAATAATAAATAAATAAATAGTGGTCACATCTATGAACTCATGTCATTAACTCCATATAGGAGATGTACCTGAAATCAGTGATACACGCGTCATGTCTTGTATCCAGATATACATGTGTGTATGTACGTGCATGTAGTAGCATATCCGAATTAGGGCTAACCTTCATGCATCCGTTTAATGGATAAAAAATCGGTTGTCTGTAAAGCCGGTTTACTGACGATAGTTGAACGTGACAACGTCATAAGAAAATACTGATGGAATGGTTGCATTTTTCAGAAGAAAATTTTAATATTATTTGTATGATAGATATTTTGTATGGATATAGAGAAGGAGGTAAATATGCGGAGGCCGATTGTGCCTCTTTGCCGCTCGTTCCGCGCTCTCGCTTCAACTTCAAGCCTTAAATGGAACGCCTCAGAGCGAGGTAACGCCGCATGAGTCATGTTTATTGATGCGTACAGCCGGCACCATCGAATTATAAGACGTTGTCACGTCAAAACATGATATCTAAGAAATCACGTTAAAAATATGTCGCAAGTCAGTTAGTGAGACTGTGAATAATTTGAAAATCAAAAAATGTTTAGTATGAACATTGGGCATGTGTGAAAAAAATGTGTTTTCTCAAAAATGAACCTTTTCTTTTAATTTGTCATCTCACTTCTCAGAGTTTGTACCTTATAAGCAACACGGTCAGATAACGTAATAATACAGGGTGTCTATTTTTTATAATGACTAATAACTTCACTAGTCCGAAGTCCGAGTTTACGTCTAATTTTAACTTTACGACGAATTACTTACTAATTTTGACTTTACGACGAATTTATTAAAGCAAATCAAAGTTTTATAAAAGGCGACGCGTAGTTAGTTCGCAATCTTGTTAGCACAGTCATATTATTATCTTGGCTTTAAACACTAACTTTGTGTAAGCCAACTTAAGGGCAAATACTACAATCCCTTGTAATGTTGCGGTCGCGATCCGGGATCAGGGACCTCCTCGTAAAAGGAGTTTGGCCTCATTTACAGTATTCGTAACTATGACAATTTGCTTGGCGTTCAAGAATGTGGAATAATGCTGTGTTTACATTTAAGATGTTCTCATAAATTAGAATATACGAGCTTGTATATGCTTTGACGCTTTTTACACTAATGCTCCTCATCAGGATTTCTTTGTCATAGGTGCCCTGAACACGCACAAGAGTTCACAAACACAAATCACAGACTATAATACAAATTTATCATTGATAGCTGATTATTGTCCAAATCAGAAGTAATTTTCGTATGTTCGCTAACTAATAACTGAAACACAAAGTGGATTATAAACCTAATTTCAATCTGTGGTTATAGTAACAAGTTGTATAACAGATAAGTTGGGTACCTACAACTTGTTTATATTACATACATCATTGTGTAATAATTCATAATGCATGGAAGACCAAATAAACGATGTATTTGTCTATAGGCAGACTGTTCTGAACATATTGTCTATGGTGTAATTGTCCTTGACTTTTAAAAATAATGTCATTGATTTTCTTTTCTTGTTTTTATGTTATTCGGAAATAAATGAGCACAACGAAACTCTTGACGTTTGATTTTTAAATATTTTTACGAAACCATAAAACAGACCAATTTCATAGATATATTTCTTTACCATAAACCGCCACACGGTCGGTTGCGACCAAGGGTATCTTGGTCCTTGGTCTGATTGATCCCATACTAGGCACATAGATAAATCTATGTAACCCTTTACACCCGAAGATTTTTTTTCGCAATTTCCGATTCAAATCGTTTATTACGGCTTTTTATATAGCTTAAGGGATCCACAAAAAATACGAAAAAAAATCCAGAGTTTATACGTAATCCAGAAATCGACCCGCACGATCGTGAGTCTCCGGTGGCAACTGTCACACTCACGATCGTGAAAATTGCAAAAAAAATTAGTTTTTTATCAAAAAATATTAGAAAATTAAAACAATTTGGAGATATTTAACATCACTGTCTTTATTTTCATTAGTCTTTATAAAAAATCTGTCTAGGCAATGAAACCTAAACTACGTAATTCTATGAAATTCAACATTCTTCTTTCTTCCGTTATTGCCTCCGTCTTAAATCCAGGTCTCCAAGGCGTAGGTATTCTTGGCTAGGGAATACATCCAATGATAATGCAGATGGAGAAAACTTTAGCCATATCTATTGCAATTAAATTAAGTTTTCGACCGGTTCTTCTTAGATAATATAAATTTGTGCATCTGGTTACATATCAAGAGCCTCATAATTAAAATATTAAGAAAAATATTTCTTTGGAAACTTTACTGGAGATGTTGGTAGGGATGTGTAGACCTATTCAAGACAGAAAACGTATTCTTTTCCAAGCTATTTTTCGATGTGTTGGACGTGAAGATGCTCGGCGGCGAGAAATTTCTAGGGATGATTTTAAAGTAGATGATTGAGGTTCAGGCTCAAGTTCCAGATCCAATTCTAGGTCAGTTTCTATTTGAGGGTCTGCATGTGCTTCTGGATCTGTTTCAGGGCACAATTCTTCAAATTGAAACTCTTCTAATCTATTTGGTTGAAGCTCTTCACTTTCATGAAGATCTTCAATGTCCGATACATTTCTCCTCACCCCGCACTGGCAAAATCTGATTGTCATTTAAATGTACCCCTAAAATTGAAACAAACAAAATTGATATTGACGAAACTTACACATAACTGGTAATAGCAATAAAAGCATTTTCATCAAACGTTATTCTGCACCAACAACCGTAGGCACACGATCGTAACAGTTGAAATTTGCAACCTAATTGTATCTAAATTGCAAGTTAAACGAATAAACTACTAAATTCCACGTATTTAGTGTTCTTTTAGCTTTCAAATTAGCTATAATTAATAATAGATACTAAACATTTAATACCAAAAATAATTATATACCTGTGACAGTGCGCGGGTCGAAAAAATTTGCCATCTTTGGACGAGTCCCTAGCACAACTGACCGCCTGCACCCCGCTCACTTAGCTGGTAGCACGTGCGATACTCTCCTCACGATCGATCGGCATCGGTTGCGTTTCGAAAAATAAGAAGCTATCACGTGGGAATTTTTTTAAAGTGAAACTCACGCTCATATCATCTCGGGTGTAAACGGGTAATGGTCTCATCACGCCCCCACAACCACAGGATTAGACCCGCGATGGCTGCCTTGACCCACTTATCAACTACTCACTTAGCTTTTTGTTTTGCATATAAGAATCGATATAATATTGCATATAAGAATCGAACTTTGAGTCAATTTATTTTTTTGCTTTCATAATATTATTACTGTATTCCCTTTTTATCAAAATATATTTCTATAATTGTAATTCATTGTTTTTATACCGATCAAAATATTGTTTTCCCTTTAATGCATAAAATTAAATTTTGAGAAACATATTTTAATGTTCATATATTTTGAAGAATTGAAAAAATAAAATTAATTCTAAATATGAATATGGAAAAATTTGTATGTAATAACTAGTTAAAAAACAATGAAAGTTTTTTCCTATCCGGTTACGAAATCAGCTAGGAATGTGTCTGAACCGAATTATATGGATATTTCCTTTCCGGCTTTTTGTTTTCCCCTTCATGCGCCATTTGTAACGTTTCGTTACAAATGGCGCATGAAGGGGACCTCATATAAAACCTCATATAAAACCTCTAAAGGGCACATTGGCCCACTTATCGAGCGGTTATTTCTTGTCGCTATGTACTATAAACGGATTTAAGTCACAAAATTTTCCCACTTTTTGGACTAATTTACATAGGTTTATCGTACGGAGAAATATTGTTGTTTTGTGTGGTTTGGGTAGCAAAAACGGGCCAATATTTCACAGATGAGCTAAAAATAACATAGACTTGGTGGACTAAATGATGTCCTGAATAAGACAACAAATATACTGATGTGAAATGCAACCGATTGTTTGAGGTGTGTAATAACAAGAAGCACGCTGTGTTCCCAAATTTCGGTAACACACGTATTAAAAATGAATGCTTATTGTAATGATCCTATGTCATCAGACTACATCCAAAATGTTCTCCTTAGTCCAATCTAACAGTTCATAGTTCAAAGTCACATAATAGAACTTATTAATGTTATTATAATACCAAATTTGTTATAATACCAAAGAGTATAAAATGCAAAGGTATTGACTCTGAATTTTCGTACAAAAATACGTTAATGTTATTTGAAATATATTGGTAAATATATATCTTTTATTAATGTTTCGATAGGTAATAAATCTCAAAAAGGACTACCCAAATTTCTGGCATTTAGGTGTTAATATATTCAAGAAGAGGATTTCGGGGTAGATCGTTTAACATTGAATAAATTACCAGTAAATATTGTGCGTAGAAGCCTACCAAATAGTTACGTAATTTAAATAACTACAGTTTTTTCTTAGACTTGCACGGTGTAAATAAAAATATTGTTACGATATTCTTTTTTAAGTTTTACCAGACTACGAACATTAGTAAAGATTACTTACTCCTAACAAGAAAATGTTAAAAACATTTGCTACGTCTCTGTGCTAAAATGTCCCTAAAATATATGAAATACTTATTTATTTACGGTCTTATTCATAAAAAGTTATAGCACACTTATAACGTTGCTATAGTACGATTGTCAAAAAGTGTTATTCATAAACGCATTTTAGGCACTAAACCGTTCTATAAACCTTCTATAACTTATAGAGGCCAGAACCCTACTATAACAGTGCTATAAGGCAAAGATGGCCGACTCTCAACAGCTGATTCGTGATTACTAACCTAATTTGACAATACGTTTTTAATAAATTATGTCAATGTCCATTTTGTATACAAACTTGAAATAATTTATTTTAATATCCGATAAATAACATTATTATATCACTATTTTAAATTACAATGCAAATTTTACAAAGCTTAGATTATTAAAAATCTAGAAAACCGTCCACTTCGAAGAACATTGCACCAAAGAGTGATCTGTTTTCATTAGACTATAGGAAGCGTTATCGCTTTAATAAATCGACAGTAAATTTTATAATTGATCTCGTACGTAATGATCGTAAATTAGATCGCAGAGGTCCTGGTACACCTTCTGAAATACAGGGTTTACTGCCATAAGATATTGCGAATGTTTACAAAACGAAACTTAATTGAATTTAACTTTATATAATTATATCAATATTACATAAAACATTAATATCCAATCAATTTTCACTCCTTTATCTTTTAACAACTTTTGCTTCACATCCCATTTTAACAAATAAAATATTTTTAAATTCGCGGTATTTACAAATACAATGACACTGACATGTGATTTGGTTTTATCGACAACCCATTGACAAGAATGTCAAGACAGAATATTTTTTAGTACGAAATAATGTCATTTAATGATGTTTATCTATGGATATTCGTCAATTTGTTCGCCGAACTTCACTATAATGGCAACATTTTCATTTATAGTTGACTTTAGCGACACATTAGTTATAGAAGGTTTATGGAACGTTTATGAATAAGCAATTTTATAGAACGTTTTATAAGCTTATTGAACACTTTAACTAATGAGTGCTTAAAACCTTCTATAAGCATTTTTTATGAATAAGACCGTTATTATGTAAATTACGTATTTGTTATTTATTCGTAACTTTTCTGTAAAAATGATTTTAATTTGTCACGAATTCAAACAATAACTGACAAATCAGCCGTTTCGTGGCTTCATTCAATGTCAAGGCGGCGAAGTATCTTTACTAATCTATGACTACGGAGAGGAATGTTTTTCGAGCATATGTATGTATGTCTTATTCTTTAGCACGCCTTGTAGCCCAAACGGCTAGATGGACTTTTACATGATAGATGTCGTTGGGTTTGTCTAAATCATCCCGGGAAGGACGACGGTATGTGTGGTCGCATACCGTCGTAAACACCAGATGGTGTGGGAGGAGCCAAAAGTGCTTCTCCAGGGCAGAACCCGATCGGGGCATCGCGCTTGGAGGACTCCGGTTGTGTTCCTTCGGAGATCCAGGAGTTCTCCAACAAGCGTTGAGGACGGCCACCGGGGGGGTTTTAGTGCGGTAAAAATCCCACATAACCCGGCGTCGCTCCCACGTCGTCGGGTACCTTTTGAAGGTTTCCCCCTCGTAAACAAAAAAAAGGGTTTGTCTAAATCATAAAAGTAACGTAGACTATATCTTAAACTGACGAAATTTTTTTATTATTTCTGTGGTTAATATAGAAGTAATTTATGATCTTGCAGATTATTCTGTATGACACAAACTCCATGTTATTACCCTAGATGCTATAAAGGAGTAAGTTTGTATAAGTGTCCTACATACCTTTCCAATCAGAGCAAAGCAGTTCTTAACACTAGTATTATTAGGTAGAATTCGATTTGACGGCGATGCCCTTTGAGTCGAACCACGAAATTCTTTGACAAAACTTAATACATATTTCTATCTTATTTAATCCTAACACCAATAGAATAATTTTTTTTGAAAATATTTTCTTCCATTTTGTGATAACGAGAAACGAAAAAGTCGACCTCGCAAACATTGACATCACATCCGGCCGCCCTACACGCCGGAAATAGAAAGTTAAGGCTTCAGTTCAAAAATAGCGTGTAAGCTTCATATTTATATTTAGCTCACTAACAAAATATAAGATGTAACGTATAAATTTGCAATAGATATAGTAACTATGTATTTAACTACGTACTGGCTTACAATCATCATCATCATCATCATCAACCCATTACTGTCCCACTGTTGGGCACGGGTCTCCTCTCAGAATGAGAAGGGTAGGCCATAGTCCACCGCGCTGGACAAGTACGTATTGGTAGACTTCACATACCTTTGAGATTTTTTTTTATAAATCTCTCAGGTATGCAGGTTTCCTCACGATGTTTTCCGTCACCGTTTAAGCAAGTGATAATTAATTTCTAATACGCACATAAATTTGAAAATCAGAGGTGCGTGCCTGGGATTTGAACCTCGGACCCCTCGATCGAGAGACCTCGTTTCTTAACCACTAGGCTATCACTGGCTTACAATAGAAATGACTAATTAAAGGTATTTTTCATAGGAGTATGTTTTAAGAAAACTTTTAGTAAAATAGAACCTTGCATATCTTTCATATCTTATCCAAAAAAAAAATACAGCAGCTTTTTACGTGACAAATAACTTTATTTATCTCTAATTTATTTGTGTCTACTGCTTTCTGGCAAAAATTGATTTTATGGGTATAAGTTTGGAACAACCTAATTATGTAGTGTCCATAATTTTCTATTGATTCTAAAAAGTAAAATCTATAATAAGGAATAAGGAATAATATAATAAGGAATAAGGAATAATATAATAAGGAATAAGGAATATATAATGTAATAAGGAATGATCTGATTTAGCGAAGTATACTGATATTATTTCCCATATACATAGAGCGATTTTTAATAAGAGCGTTTTGGAAATCGCTATTTGTGACTAACTTCCTTAATACAGGACCGAAGCACTTTACGAAATCGAGCTATTGTAAACATCTGCCGGCTTCCTTGATTCGTGTTATGGATTCTGCGGAGATGTATTCGATATCTCTTCTTTGACGTTTCTTAGATTAGTTTGGGGCAATCGGTGTCTTTATAGTACACATAAACCCATCAAAGAAATAACAAAAAAATATTCCAAGTGAAGCTAACAAACAAATATATTCATCAATGGATCAATCATCAATTTAGATGGCAGGAAGTTTTAAGTGTTTGCCTTAAGTTTACGGATAAATTCTTACTTTCTTCTCAGTTGTTTTTCTATGTAAAATTGAATTTCTTATTGGCATAGATTATTTAATTATTGTTGTTATTTCTTATTAATTCTTAAATGTTACAATTTTACTTTCAGCTGCTATATACATGTTTTATTCTATTTAATAATTAAGTCCTCTGTATTATGACATTGAATTTGACATGTTAATTAGTGTAAGTGATTCATGTATCGTTCTAATTAACAATAAATAAATCAAATTGTTACTAGAGTTAATATCATAATTTAATTCCACTTCGTGGACAAAATTGTTAAAAGCCGACCGACCCTATTTCCAAGATTTATTATAATTCATACACAGCTATATTGCGACTCTACTAACATACTTATTTCTAAATTAAAAGACTTAAATCACAATATTATTTATCAATTAACAGCACCTTAAAATCCACTGTGATTCAATTTACATATATGGTTTGTATTATGACTTCTAGAAGTGTTTCAACAGTAATTTTCACCCAATGTTATAATGTATTTTAGAATTAGACAACATAGTTCATGCAATACAGTCAATCTCAAAATTTACGGAATATATCGGAAATATGGAGCATGTGTTCGGAATACAAATTTTCCGCAATGTCATTGTTCCGAGCGACATTATCGCTAGACAACGACCGTAGGGCATTGTTAGTACACTTACATAATAAACCTCGTAATGAACCGGCAATGGAGCTTATGGAATTTATACCAATTTAACTTTCCTCTTGTTATAATAATATGGCATATTAATGGCAATATAAAAATAGCTTTAACAAGAGGCGCTGTTAAGTCCGTTACCCTTTCAAGAAGTGTTTCAAATATACAATAAGCATAAGAAGTGCTTAGCTTATAAAAAATCTTCAGTTTTAGTTAAAAAAATATTTCTTTAAAGTTTTTACTGTATGATTATAGATTTATTATCTTTTGATCATATATTTTATTTTTATGCCACTTTATAGATTTGATATACATTATGGCTTCTAGAAGCATTTCAACAATCTAGCCGAATGTCATAAAATAAATTTAGTCTTTAGAAATAGCCACTTTATTTTATACAATGTCATCACTCTAAAAAAAATGCTGAATGTTTCCGAAATAGAGAATGTATTTGGATTACAAATTTTCTGCAATGTCATTGTTTCGGGAGACTTTATCGTCAGAAACGATCGTAGGGCACTGTTAGTACACTTCATAATAAACCTCGTAATGAACCGGCAATGGAGCTTATGTAATTAATACCCGTTTTATTAATGGAATACACAATACAGAAATAGCTTTAACAAGAGCCTCTGTTAAGTCCGTTATCCTTTCAAGTAGTGCTTCAAATATAACTTCTCTTACAACGATTTCTTGCGTTTTATGATAAACCGCTCTCTCTTTTTGTTTTCGGTTTTATTCTTCTTCACCCTATAAACATTTTACGTATTCACTATATGTTTATATATTTATTATCTACCATATATTTATTTTATGTAATTTTACAAATTTACTGTACATTATGGCTTCTAGAAGCATTTCAACTATATAGCCGAATATCATATCTAAAATATATAATCTTCAGAAATAGCCACTTTATTTTATACAATGTCATCACTATCAAAAAAATGCTGAATGTTTCCGAAATAGAGAGTGTATTTGGATTACAAAGTTTTCGCAATGTCATTGTTCTGAGAGACATTATCGCCAGAAACGACCGTAGGGCACTGTTAGTACACTTACGTAATAAACCTCATAATGAACCGGCAATGGAGCTTATGTAATTAATATCCGTTTCACTTTCCTCTTGTTTTAATATCATGGCATATTAATGGAAATGCAAGAATAGCTTTAACAAGAGCCTCTGTTCAGTCCGTTACCCTTTCAAGAAGTGCTTCAAATATATACTTTCGCTTATAACGTAGTCTTCAGTTTTTGTGTAGATTGCTCTCTCTTTTTGTTTTATTTTTTATTCCTTTTTCGTTATATTATTATTTTTATTTATTTCCCGCGTGATTATAGATATTGTCTATTTATACATATTTTTTAGAAAATATTTCTCATATATTTTATTTTTTATGTCACTTTACAGATTTACATTGTTGCTTCTAGAAACATGTTATTAAAAAAGTTACTTAAGTAGGATATTTTTATTTAGAAGAAGAATCAGGATTCCTAGGAAAAAACCTACAAATTCTCACATAAATTTACACTTTTGAAAACGGAGAAATCTGCGAGGCAGAGTTAGCAGTATTAAAAAATGAATATATGAATAGACGAAACAAAAGTCACCAAAGACAGAATAATACATATTTACAATGTTTAATAGGGTTATCTTAAGGTTAATCGGTGAGAGAATATCAACAGTAACTTCAAATATAAACTTGAATATTTGAACTCTAGTCTAAGGGTCATCAACCAACTTGAGCCAACATTATCCTCAAGTAGATACCAAATGTATGTACATATATTTCTGTACGCTATGTACCGCCGTTTCAGCACTTGTGAGTGAATGCCAGGAATTTTTATGGCTAGTCCTAATGCGTTTCCGGCTCAGTGTCGGCTTAAAGCCGCTTCTACTTTGCGTTTTATGTATGAAGCTATTATTTGTTAGTGTCTCGGTTTCTGTAATTATGTTACTAGCGAAATTACTAGAATTTCTCCATGAACTTTAAGCTATTGCAACAATACTTTTTAGTTTGTTATAGTGTAGTTTTTAGATTTTAGATAATAATGTTATTTGTGTTACGTGGTATATAGTTCGAGCAAGCGAAGGCCCAGAAACGCAAATTTAAATATCGCTGCGAATATATATAGGTATGTACGAAAATCAGTGTTACACTATTATAGAGCAAAAAGCGGTATAGTGAAAGTGAAATCGACCCGCGAGGGTTCTGCTAACTTTAATTAAACGCTTTCTACACTCACAGCCCCACACTAGGATTCCCTGTGTCGTGGGTGCCATGGACACACACAGAGACAAATACACAAACACCCAGACCCAAAAACAGAAATCTAAATTCATAATTTAGATATCTATCTATCCGGGGATCGAACCCGGCACCCTTTGCTACGCCACGCGGGTCGTCAAATTCTACTTTATGTTTAGCTCTAGTGCGTATAATGAAATATGGCGAATTTTTTTCATCAATTTGTTTTTTTGTGTTTTAACGAGACTTAAAGATTGTTTTCGGAATCACAAAATTGGTCAGTCTTACCATTCGCCCACTAAGCCCATCGGGTTATGTGCATTTTATCCCTAGAGCCATTAGCGTATTAGCGTCAACATTACCTTTGACATTAAAAAAGAGTATATACCCCTGTTCCTCGTTATAAGGTTAGTATGATTGCAAGTGCAGTGAACTTTTCTCTAGAGATCTAAATGTCACATCTACTAATACTTGAGCAGAATCTAATGTTTATCTATCTTTCTCTATAATGAATTTCTTCTAATTAGTAATTTTATATGCGATACATGTTTTTGTATTTATGATGATTAATTTTTTGAGTGTTTTTGTTTTTATATTTTTGTTTTTCATTTTTGTATACATGTTAATGTTATTTTTTTGGGTCCAAGAGCCACCGACGAAAGTAAATAAGTAATTTTCTTTTTATTTATAGTGAAATTTATTATTTTTAGTAATTGTAATTATAAATATATAGAGTCCTCGAAGAAACGATTAAAAACTTTAATTAATTAAACGATTAATGATTAAACTAGCAAATGATTTAATTAATTTATGATAAAACCAGCAAAGGAGCATGCTTTCCACCCAAGTGTAAGCGGCCACCGCTTCCCATAGATTTCCCATAGTCAGCATCCACACACTTCCACCGGAACGTAAAAAATGCGCTAACCTTAGTACCATTTTAATAGTAGTAGAACCCTTTGTGATTCGACTCCGGCGGCACCACCGCCACACCTATTTCTGCCTAATAACAGCAGTGTTAAACGCTGCTGTGTTCTGATTTGAAGGGTGCGGTAAGGGAGATATACTTGTCCGAGGCGTTCTAGCTCAGTCCTGTGGGGTAGCGGCGCATCTATGACCGACCTCGGATAGGAATATCTAATCTTATCTGAGGTTGACTACAGATATCCATTGATGGCAGTAGCCACTTACCATCAGATGGATTGTGTGCTCGTCTAGTACTCCTATATTATAAAAACACAATAATCTATTTAATATCAAATAACAATAATCTATTTAGAAATCGAAACCAAAATTAATTACAAAGTGTACAAAAGTAAACGGACATTACAAAGTAATAAAGTTCAAATCGCTACGTGGGAGAATACGAAGGAATAATATAATTAGCAACTCATCCTTAGCTACATTAATTCTATCTAGTAGGGATGTAAATATAAAAACTTTTTAAAATATATGCTTTATATATTTAAACCGTTTGTTTTTAAGCGCTTTTTTATTTGACTCACACGTTAACCGCCACACCTACTATTGCCTAATAACAGCTCTTATGCCAAGTTGGTGGTAAGAGAAACGTATTTTCTAAGACATTCGAGACTTAGTCCTCAGGGGTAGCAACGTATTGGTGGTATTAGAAATGTAATCTTATCTGGGATTAATTATAGATGTCCTTGGGCGGTAGCAGCCACTTTCGATGGTAAGATAGGGAACGTTTTTGTTTGCTACTTTATGTAGTGTAAGGGTGGCTGTCCGTGTAGTATTAGAGAAGAAAACGGTCTCCTCTATTTATTTTAAGAAGTGACTAAAAGTGGGCTTCTAGGATTACGGGCGGCAAGACGACAGTATGTGTGGCTGCATACTTTAATCTGGATGCATATACAAATACACAATATACAAGTACACAAAACCCAAACGTATAATTGAAATAGAAAGTCATTCATTAGACGCGTGGCTGGGGATTGAATTTAGATCCCTCTCTATTTAAATTTAATATGTTGACCACTATGCCTACGGGTCAAATTACTGATGACAATACACAAAATAAAAACGTTGAAATAAAACCAATACACTTGGCTACAGCGGTAGATTTTGACCCAAATCTAGTATGCCTTTTTCCTCTCAGTGTGTGGCATTCCCAATGCTGGACATATAAATACAAAGGTATTTTAAAATAAATAAATATTTACATTTATGGAAGCGTTTAAATATCAATAATATACAAACTCCTCGCAAGTTGGAAAAGAAGAGAATAATCACACGAGAATTTCGAATATTCTTTGTAAAATTGTCTAGGTTACCATTTTATTATGGTAATGGTATTGGTAAGCATTTGGAAACATTGACAAAATGCGGCAGCCCTGAAATTTAGATACTAAATCAGTAATTGGCAGAATATATTCATGAATCATGCAAGCGTTGTGGTCGCAATTTTAGTGGGTTTTACTGGTACATAGCTGTGGTTTAACCATTCACTGCGTATATCATTAAACGCTTACGTAAGGGGTTAATATTTTATAGAATTCACTTGAAGATAACCCTTAACTGACGTTGCACATATCTCTCAACAACTATACGTCTATCATTTAATTGAGTTAAAAATTAGAAAAACAAAAACTATAAATACGAATACAATTTTATACATACGGTATCTGGTTCACGGAAGAAAATCTTTTGCGAAAACTAGGTCCTTCCAGTACGTAAATAAGCAAAAAGAACATCGAAAACCGCTGTAAGCCTCATCCTGTAAAGCTGCCCTAAAAACCAGATAACTTAAACGTGCTTGAAACTTTTCTACCGTTTCTTCATAATTACAGCTTAGACATTTCTCGAATCGAATTAATATTTACATTTCATTAACAAACAAGAATTAAATTCCATTTGAATTACCAATATTTGTCAAGCACGTATTGACAGACAATTATTTTGGGATTAGCATTTATTAAGTTTCGTACGAAAGTTTAAACAATTAATATTTCATACCAATTCCATTAATCCAGCCAACTTAAATAAGAGAACACTAACAATAAATAAACAAGTCACTTAGAAAAGAAACAGTGATTTACGAATTCGAATCGTGAGCGTTCGCGCGTTGGGCGGGCGCGAGCTGCCCCGTCGGCGTCTGGGCGGATACTGCCTCTGCAGGAGCCTGCGTCACAGCCACTGGACCTCGACACCTTACGAAACCTTAATTAATAACGAATCGTGACGCGGACACTTTATGTCGAATCTTTGCACTCCTTAGGGTTAATCCTTAACTGTTTGTACTGTGATTCTCAAAATAAATCTATGTTCGATTAAATAACATTAAGTCCTCAAAGGTCAGCTTTAATGAAACTTTTATAACGAAGCATGACGCGGATACTATAGGTTGAATCTTTGTCATCCTTTAAGTTAAAACTTAGCCCTAGTTTTTCCATTGAGCCCCTGAAAATTAAATCTTTGCACGAGTAATTTACATTAGGTCCTCAAAGATCACCTTAAAAAAGTTTAATGAAAACGAATCGATCACTTTATGTTGAATCTTTGCAATTCTTAAGGTTAATCCTTAACTCTTTGTCCTGAGATTCTTAAAATAAATCTTTGTTGGAATAATTTACATTGAAGTCCTCAAGGGTCGCCTTTAACGAAACTTTAATAATAATAATCTAATCTTTGCTCTTCTTACTGTTAACCCTATTTTTTGCAATGAATATTGAACACCTCAAAGATAATTTCTACATGATACTACTCGTATATTGCGTTCTCAAGTTGTTTTACTTCTAAAAACAATTGCTTTTTCCTGTATTGTTTGAAATGAAGTTTAATTCTTCACATTAACGAACTACCGCATTAAATTAAAACGTTCAAAAAAGGTCTTTATAAATCTACTTTACAATTTTTTTGATTTTACTTTTGCGAGCGCGATATGTATTACATTCATAAAGACAAGGATCTTTTAAGAAAAGATAAAATATATGTATGCCTTGACTTTTGAATCGGTTATTATTTCTCAACATACTCACACTATGGGTTGTTTTCGCCCTTCAGACACAAGGAAAATGTAAACATTTCTAAAAAAATTGGTACTCTACAATATTAACGAAAATACGTGTAGAAGGGAGAATCAGCTGATGTTATCCTGTCATTCTATAAGGAAAATCATGTTTTAATGCATATTTTTCTGAGTGTAACAAATTATTTGGAATTTTGAAGGTGGTAGAACCCTTTGTGGTTCGACTCCGGCGGCACCCCCGCCACACCTATTTCCACCTAATAACAGCAGTGTTAGGCGCTGCTGTGTTCCGGTTTGAAGGGTGTGGTAAGGGATACAGACTTTTTTGAGGCGTTCCAGCTTAGTCCTCAGGGGTAGCGGCGCATCTGTGGCCAACCTCAGGTAGGAATATCTAATCTTATCTGGGGTTGATTACAGATGTCCATGGGCGGCAGTAGCCACTTACCATCAGGTGGACTGCATGCTCGTCTGCTACTACTATATTATAAAAAAAAAATTGGAATATAATAATTCTTGTTATTTGCCTGAGTGTTATCCAGATATGCTTAACTGCGACTGACCCAATGTGCAGTGAGATGTCCATTTAATTCTGAAGACAGATCAAAAGTAAATTGTAATGGGTTGATAGAAGATAAAAGTAAAGATAAAGATAGATCCGGAATACCAATCAGAATTTTGCTTGGCCTGGGTTCGAACCCGATACCCTTTGCTTATCCGAGTAGTATAGGGACCACTCCACCAATTCGGTCGGTAATTAAATGTCGTGATAAGATTACTATCCCAGTACTGGGCACGGGTCTCATGATAGATCAAGCCATAGTTCGTTCTGATCAGAAGGCAGTAAAATGTCAAGCAGTAAGATTTTTTATTTATTTATTTATTTATTCACAACTTACATCTAACATTACAGGAAAATAAAAGCGTGTTAAAAATCCTAATGCGTTAGTGTAGCTTAAAAATAACAATAATTGACGTCCAAATTACATAAAATATACAATATACATAATGATGATAATATATATTGATGATAATATCATACCAAAAATTACCAAGGTTATTTAATATATAAAATTCTCTTGTCACAATGTTACCGTACTCCTCCGAAACGGCTTTTCCGATTTTCACCAAATTTTATATGCATATTCAGTAGGTCTGCGAATCGGCTACTACCAATTTTTATACCCCTAAGTGATAAGGGTTGTTCACCCTTAACATTTTTTATGTATATGGCAACACGACGTTTGCCGGGTCAGCTAGTAATATATACTATGGTTATGATTATTATGTGATGTCCATAACGCATTTACCATAACAAGATGCTTTCTACACTCACAGCCGCACACTAGGATTCCCTATGTCGTGGATGCTATGGACACACACAGAGACAAATACACAAACACCCAGACCCAGAAACAGAAACCTAAATTCATCATCTAGATATTTGTCTGGCTGGGGATCGAAACCGGGACTCTGCGCGTCAGATCGGTATGGTAACCGCTCCGCCACGCGGGTCGTCAAATAAAAGGAGTGGTGAAGACCAGTAGCATCAGATGTACCCATACTTACCAACGCCCGCTAAATTGAAATAATGTACATTGAACTCTGTAATTGACAAAAGAATCACAAAAATATTCCAATCTGAAGGTTGCTGGAAGAGATATCATTTTGAAGAAAGCGGTCCTTGTTGTTAAAAAAATGTTCAAAAACTTATAAATAAAAAAAATATTATATTTTAGTTGCAGAATTATAATATAACTTCTTAACAGTACCAAGAACAATCTTATCTCTTTGCTTAACAAATGTGCTAAAGTTACGCAAAACACAACATGTACGGGAACAAGTTTTGTAATTACGGTGATTCCCAGACTGGTACAAATTCAACTCCAACTCAACATAAGTTTGACTCAAAACGCTCAATATTTGGTTTTGGTTCATAATATTAATTTTCCAAAGATAGATCACAGTTTGAACCATAAATAGATTGACTGTGGACAGTAAGCTGCTAGAAATAGCTAGAAATAATATTGCTTTACTATTTCTTGACGTGTAGTTATAGCCTAATGGTTAAGAAACTCAGCCTCTCGATCGAGGGGTCCGAGGTTCCAATCCTAGGCACGCACCTCTGATTTTTCAATGTGTCTGAGTTTTCAATGTGCGTATTAGAAATTAATTATCACTTGCTAAACGGTGAAGGAAAACATCGTGAGGAAACCTGCATACCTGAGAGATTTATAAAAAAAAATCTCAAATGTATGTGAAGTCTACCAATACGCACTTGGCCAGCGCGGTGGATTATGGCCTAATCCTTCTCATTATGAGAGGAGACCTGTGCCCAGCAGTGGGGCAGTTTTTGCGCTGCTGTTTTCCAGCAGTAACAACTTTTGTAATATATAACTTAGTTTTTTAGTTAGTATGTGTGGGACAAATTTTGCAACCGTTAAACCATTAAAGCCTTATCAAAATCTTACTAGTTATTTTCATGCATGATACTGTTATATAAATATAGTGCACCCTTGCGCACTGCACGACTGGGAAAAGCCTATGGAATATTCCATCACACTACTTCCATGAGAATTGGTGAAGAGAGTTAGTGATCAACTTGTTCAGGATTTCTTTTAATCTTCTACATGGCCGACAGCAAAATTTAATACTGTTATCCAATAAAAAGGAACGTCTTAAAACTAAGCTAATTATTTGGGGAACTAGAAGACAGGGATATCTTTTATTTTCTTACGTACCTTCTATTTTTTGTAGCCACTCAGATCGACAATGATCTAATAGCCGAACCTCAGGCAGCGACAGCCAGCGACCTTTGTCAACATCAACTATCGCTCACGTACAACCTCCCTAAAGGTAAGTTAAGACTATTATAGTTGTCACTATTTAATAGGCCCATTTTGACACTGCCATCCTAATGTCATAAAATTTTTGAAGTAACTTTGTATGAACGTATAACACGTAATTGGAAAGTCGAATACTTCTAAACATACAATAATGAAATAATTTATTAACAAGAATAATTAGTAAAATTTATAAATTGTATTACACATTTTATTTCATTTAAAATGAGTCCAGAAAACAATTTATCCTACATCAAAAAGTATCATAGAACGTCGTTGCAAAATTATATCAGTCGGGTAATTTAGCAGTTTACGACAATTTACGGGTACAGCTTGCGGTTTCAAGCCATTCGGAAAAAAACATAATCGATTAACTTTCAAAAAATTTAAGCTTAAAATTACCAGTAATTATTTGTTTACCTTTTTCATCATAGAAACAATAAAATAATCGGAACTTTGTTTCTTAGTGAATGTTAAAATTAAAAAAACTACGGACATGCTTTATTTAATCTTCTGAAAATGATTAAATTTTTAAATTACGAGATATTTTCTTTTTTCTCTTCTTTATTAAATCTTAAGATGATTTAGAAAAATTCTAAACAAATATTCTGTTTACAAAATATTAAGTAATCTATAAAATACGATATGGAGTTGTAATCGATTTGTAGTAAAAATCGGTTTCTTTGGTTAACGATTTGTGTGGCATATGCTTAGTGCCGTAGCGATGGTATGTACCAAAATGGGCCTATTAAATTGTGACGACTATGTGGTAACATCGCTTAAGACTTAAAGTTATCAAGAAGCATGAAGTGCGTTACCAAATTCCTGTAATTAAACTTTAATAACATCATTTAACACAAAATGCTTACACACTTCCTTATCAAAATTTATAGTATCAAATATACAAGACAAATCGCTTTAAGTACTTTAAACTCCATTAGCGCTAATATTTCCGTTACGAACTACAAGATTGATGGTACAACCCGTGAGAATTTACAATATGGATGTTCTATCGAAGTTATCATACTGTAGTTGCGATGGAGTTAGAAGTTTCAGTTTTACTAAATGGTTATTAATGATATTGATTATGTGTTAATTAAAGTTTTGTTTACGACTGTGGGTAAGCTCATGATGTATTTGAAATTTTGTAGTATAAGAATCTATGGTAGTTGCACAGGATAAAATATTAATCCTACATTTTTACTTCTAGGTTTTAGTTACACTTTTCATGTTTTTTTTTTTATTTTTTAGCTATTCCCACGAATTCCCGACGAAAAAATATTCAACATTCAAAAAATCTTCCCATTCCTGAGCAAGAATCGTCAAAATCGATTCAGTTGAATCTAAAATTACTAAACACAAACAGACAGACACAAATATTATACAACAGCATTTTAAATTTTTATATTAAGGCGTTTGCAGAGATATGTTATATTGAAAACCAAGCCAAATACAATTTGACAAAAATAAACATTAGTAGATACTTCTTCTGCAAATACAGTCTATTATACAAATTATACTATTATACAATAAATTATATTCTATTTACTTATAAAAATATGGAACTTTTATAAAAAATATGCATGCATCCGCACGATAACGGAAGCTCATTTCACATAATCAGAAAGTCATTTCACATAGTCCTGTATACATGTGAAGACGTATGAAGAAGGCATATGAAGATTTGCTAGTGGAATAACGAACAGGTAATATCACCATCGTAATAAATCTCTCGAAGTTTCAGTAATTTAGTTTCAGGTATATATGAAGTTCACACTGATAGGTTAATATTAAACTGTAGCAGATAACCGTGTGTTCTTGTATTAAGTGTTATTACAGTTGCTATCTACGTTTTATGACAACGCTGTACAAAAGTAACTAGTAAGTCGATACGACATAACTGAAAGAGATATCACAACTGGCCGCAGCCCTTAATAAGGGCAGAAGGATATTCTTTTCTAGAAGGACTCTGGTTTCGCCGCCTTATTCCAGAAAGAGATTATTGAAATAACTAATACGTCCATACGATATATACTAAGGTGGACTGAACCCTGATTGATCGTAGCGCTTAATAAGTGCAGAAGGATATTCTTTTCTAGGAGGACTCTGGTTTCGCCGCCTTATTTCAGAGAGAGATTATTGTTTTACCATAAGTTTTTATCCACTGCATTGATTATTTTGTGCACTTTAAGTAATTGTAAACAAAAAGATAAATATACTCTAGATCTAAAAAATCTATCCCTAAAAAATCTTTTGTTATCATAATTTTGCTGGTCTGTGATTTATGTCATTTTGAACAGGTTTTGTTCTTCTTTCTTATTGTCTCTTTGTTTTAAATGTGCAAATCAACGATTCTTAATTAGATCATATACGACTCAATTTATCGGTTTAATAATTATAATTTAATATCAGAATTACCATGTCATTACGTAAAATAAATTTTAAACAACGAATAAATGCATTTATAATCACCTAATGTGATCTGATTGCATATTTGTCATGTAAATTATGACTGTTAACAAGTGCCCATTAACAATTCAACTGCATATAGTATGACATATATTTCGTCACAAACTCAACATATTATTATCCAAAATCTAATGTACTTCTAATAGAAATATAATTTTGGGAATAATCAGTTTGAACTCATTAACTTTTGTTGCTTGTGAAATTATCACAAATCAATTTTTTTGGTTTTTTTGCAAAATTTACTATTTAAAATTAAGTCGTCTAAATTCTAAGATCATATTTCATAAATAATGGATTTGGACTGAGTTTTTTAATAAAAATCTCAAAATAGTATTTTCTATTTGTTAGTTTTGACTGTGTGGTACTTGTCGCACAATAAACATAACTACACCACAGCCACAAAAGATATCACAATAATATACGGTGTAATTTGTCTCTCCTTGGGATTGGAGTATTTTTTATAATATAGGAGTAGCAGACGAGCATGCAGTCCACCTGATGGTAAGTGGTTACTGCCGCCCATGGACATCTGTAATCAATCCCAGATAGGATTAGATATTCCTACCTGAGGTCGGCCACAGATGCGCCGCTACCCCTAAGGACTAAGCTGGAACGCCTCGGAAAAGTCTGTCTCCCTTACCACACCCTTCAAACCGGAACACAGCAGCGCCTACAACTGCTGTTATTAGGTAGAAATAGGTGTGGCGATGGTGCCGCCGGAATCGAACCACAAAGTGTTCTACCACTTTCCAAACATAAAGTTGTTAACGTAGTATCTCTTGGTAAAGTTTTTTTATTATTTCCATTTTTTATATTTCTTCGGGCGCATTCATACAAAAATAAGTGATATACATTTATATGTGATTTCTCAAGACGATTCTCGGGCAGACGTAATGACGTCATTATCTCTCCCATCCACCCAACGGTCTCATTTGAATTGTATAATTTTCCCCGCGATAATACTTCACAGTCGGGTTAAAACGTTAAATTATTTATGAACATAAGTTTCACAAAGCGACGCGTGATGTGTAATTTTGGTTTATACCCAAAAGTTAGAATTTGTTGATTAATTCCAACAAAATCCTTGAAAAATTGTTACATTTTTATGTAACTACAAAAAACGCGTTTATTGCCATAAAATATATCTGTAATATACTGCAATAGGTGATAATTTAAGGATAGCAAAATATATTGTAAATCTTAACGTTTTGTATTATTACATTTCTCGTAACTATAAAAAAGTGCTTATTGCCACAAGATTCCAATATATTATCTGTAATTAACTGCAATAGGTGAAAATTAAGGGTAATAAAATATTTTGTAAATCTAAACAGATTGTAACTTTCAAAGGGTTTTGCGAGAGGCATTCCGAGTTCCGAGGTGGACAGCATGTTCATTTACCATATTAATTGAAAAACATCAAAGTTAAAGATAATTTCTTGAACATAAGCGCAAATACTTTGCTAGTTTAAGTTTTAATATCTAAGTAAGTCTGCCTTACCACACAAACCAGAACAGAGTAGCGCTACTTTAAGGAAGCAACGCTCGTACATAGCTTATTATTCTTACAAAAATAACGAAATATGATGTCCGTGTTCCGGCATTGTATATTAAAAATACCTCACAGGCTGCGGGCTGAATAGGCTGCATTTGCGAAATGGAACTGTTTCATATTATTTTGTTTCGCCAGGGTCACATTTAGGGATGGCGATTCTTTCCGAAAAATATCGAATCTTGAATCGAAGTGTAATAAATCGATTTACAAAAAAAATTATGCCAAAAGAATCGATTCTCCAAATAGCGATCTTCGATCTTTTGATCACGACAAACAAAGACTGAACGTGTCTGTCATACGTGTCTGTCAGCAAAAATGTCTATAATACATTTAACCAACTTTCAAAAGATCGACTTTCAATTTTTTTGGATGAAAGATCGATACACTGAATCAATCCATTACTGGAGATCGATTAAAATAATCGTTTTTTTTAGCTCAAAAGATCAATTCGTCGATTAATCGATTTTAGATCGCCATCCCTAGTCGCATTTACCGAATCTGCATTACAGTGGGCGCAATCTCATTTCAGACGAATCCTGTAATAAATTTGCAATTTTATCAAATTACTGTTATCTTTACAAGCGCCGTTTATTTCTACCGGAAAATGTGTTTTAACATTTACGTTACTAAAATATGCATATGGTAAACCATACGTATTGTATGCGTTGATTACAGAAATATACCTATATGTCTCCACACTCTCCACTAGTACGCATTGGAGCAGCGTGGTGCAGTGTGCTCCAAGCCTCTCCCAGTTGCGAAGAGACAGAATATAAAAAAGCTTACAATTGTATCTTCAGGTGTATGGGGTTAAATTAACTATATGGTACTTTAGGGATTTTTCCTTATTGATGGAAGTTTAGATCTATTTCCAGGATTAATTCCTCTAAGATCAAATAGTAATAGTATCGATCGATAATTAAGTTATTGTGGTGCAGCCGGAGTCGAACCACAAGGGTTCTACCACCTTCAACGCTAAGATCCAATAAGGTGTCCATAATAAAATATTAGAATAATTGAGTATAAAAATAAATCTTAAATCCAAACCTTGTAATTCCAGTAAATTTTAAGAGAAATTGCGGTGTATTAGTAACTTTGTAAAGTATTCGTCGTATTCCTCGGTATATTTACCGACGGACTTTGTCTCTTCAGGAAACAAACTTTCAACATTTTTCCTACTTTATTGCAGTGCACTGTACCAGTAGGACTACCATGAGTTTACAAAAGTATTACTCGCTAGCGACTGCGTAAAATAAATGTATGAAAAATTGTACAGCGCCCCTGGTAAACTGGTGGTTACTCGTAGAACTAAATTCCGTAGTGTGAGCCACTCGTAACGTAAAAAACCTATCGAAATCAAATCGCTAGCGAATGTCATTATGATCTATTGCCATACAAATTCGGTCCCATGAGTCATTAATTTGACAGACGTTGTCAAGAAATACCGTAACGATAGTAGTTATGTTATTCACTATCAAAATGACAATAGTTTTCTATTTACCATTTCTATAGTGGCGTTTCTATGCCAACTCATGGTAGTGCTACAGGACTCTGCATGAAACGTATACAGCATAATAACGATCGATGACTTGAAATGATAGTTCTGTGTGGTTGTAAGATTTATACCTTACTTCTCTTACGGAAATGTAGTTTTGGTCGTAAAATCTAGAAAGTTTACTCCTTTGCTTGTTTGGAAAGTTTTGTATAATTTATAGAAACGTACTTTGTTTATACTAAAAAATAATATTTTTTTTTTAGTATAAACTAAGCAAGTAATGACGATCGGATTTCTCTGGGTTTCTCGTTTTAATGGGATCCGAAGCCATCCCGAAGGATATTTAAGAGGTGACTAAATTTTTATTTTTTAATTTTCACTAGTATCTGGTGTTTACGTCATGGAAGCCCTATATTCAACGTATTTTAATCAACTGTGGCAGCTAATAAATATCTGATAATAGACTAAATGATCGTAAGAAGAAGACACTTTCTATTTCATTTGTATCATGTGATCAGAAACTTTATCTGACTTGACCACATGCGCATTGCAACAACTGTGCCCTTACCATGAGTTTTTACGTTTTGACAAATATGACTGTTTTGGTATTTGTTTACGTATTTGCCCCTACTATTTATAATCAGCGCCCCTAGCGGATTGTGTCAGAACTTGAAAATTGTATAGGCCAATACGTAAACAAATACCAAAACAATCATATTTGTCAAACCGTAAAAACTCATGGTAAGGGTACTGAGCATAAAGTTGTATCAACCTATGTAATAAATATTTTTTCCCAATGTTCAAATCCAAGAACACAATCGCTACACTGATTCTATGGAGTAGATACAGTAACAATAAATATAATTCCAACAAAAAAAACGCTGGCTCAATTTAAAAAGAATGACTTATCAAAATTTGCAAGTTTGACGAGTCGTTAAAACGTCTCAATGCTGACATAAAACATTCTGAAGGAAAGGCTGTACATAATGCTCCATTTGATACAGACTTCAACATTATAAAAACAGATTTATTTTCAGGCCTCCGTTGGAAAAGTGCCAACACGAAACTAGCTGAAATCAAACAGTAGACCTAGGATTTGAGAGTAAAAAATTCTAGGTCGCAGCTACAAATTGGAGGAATAAAAAAACGCTTAAAGCTTCAGAACACGAGGTCCCAAGACGATCAATCAGCCGGCAATAAAGTTACGTGAATGACAATTGATAGACTCTTTTTTCACGTTAATGTTCGGGCTTCGAATATGGATTTGTGAACTAGGCCCATATTTCACAGGAGAATGGATTATACTGCAATAGTTAGGTGTCAATCAAATCGATGAATTTGGTATGCAAAAATAGTATGTTTAAACATTGCGTTTTATTCGAATAGTTTATAATATTTGATATTGTGTCACATTAATAGCATAGAAATATTTCAAAGGAAAATTCATTTAACAGATTATGTATGGTACATAAGAGATATATCATCATGAATAAAGAATATAATGTTAAGCGGCCACTTATAACCCTTAGCGGCCCTTGTTTTGTTTGTTGTACACTAACATAGTTTTTAAGAAAATATGTACTAACCAAATCTATGGACTGTAAAAAAAAAGGGTCTGAAATAAAGAAATTATTATTATTATTATTATTATAACGCCAGTAATTGGTATTGTTGGCTACACTCATTTATAAGCCCCGAATAAGACAACGGTCCTATCCAACGCCGTTGTCACGCGTTTCTTATTTTGAAGACTAATTTGACTAAGAACCAGGCATCCCTTTATAAAACTACTAGCTGACCCGGCAAACTTTGTACCGCCTCAAAATCTATTTATCAAATATATTTCATATAAAATATAGCCAATGTAGCTTTCGAATAGTGAAAGAATTTTTAAAATCGGTCTAGTAGTTTTTGAGCCTATTCATTACAATCAAACAAACAAAGTTTTCCTCTTTGTAATATTAGTATAGATTTATAGACACGTAAAAGTAGTTACTGTTAAGTATTTAATTGATGTAATTCTCAAAATGGGATAAAAATTATAATATTGTCATTGGAACATACAAACGAAGTATTATTTCGATTTAAAGAAGGTCCAAATTGACCCCCAAGATTTTTAAATTTACTTTGCTAGTGACTCTTACAAAAAGCGTATAAATAAATCATCAATCTTATTATTGTCATTATGAAAAATGTACTTAATTAACAGAAACACATGAAATCTCCTTAGACGCGTTATTTCTTTAGCCTTTTTAAATCAAAAATGTTGTGTCTATAAGAGCACATGTGTAAGTTCTCGATAGAAATAGATCTTCGGTTCGATCTACTCCTCCGAGAATAGCGGAACAAGAACTACTGAATCTTTTATAAAAGTACCAGGCAACAATAAACGTGATAGATATATTAATCTTCTTCCGCTATCGAAGAAAATTTATCTAAACCCCGAGAGTACACGTACTTAGTGTTGCTTTTTAACGCGATTTTATTACCTTAGTAACTATTCGTCCGATAGTAACATTAAAACAACAATACATTATCCCAAATTCGAGTAGTTAGGTATTTGTAGTAATATATTTTTGTAGTGCCACTTTGAAATAAATGTTTCTTTCTTTCTTACTTTTCTTTCTTATTTGTTTTCTATAATTGAGAGCAGCATGATCAAAATTAACGATATTATTAACTTATAAGTGAAGTTAACAGTGTGTTATGTCTTTTTTGGAATTGAATTTGCAACGAAGCATACACTTTACAGTTAATTAATAATTTATTAATTGAAATATTTATAAGTGTTATCGTTATCCTGATATCTTGTGGCTTTTTCTTGACGTTATAATTATTTTTTTACATTTTCCCTGAACCGCATAAACAGGTATACTTATAACTAAACAAACGTCCTATTTAATGCAATACACGACTATTTACGATATCTCGAATCCATTTACAGTATATGCCGTCACTCGTCACCGCACGTCTCGGCTACAATCTAACCCCGGCTACAGACTCACGCCGAGAACCCCTCATGAATACCCGAGAAGCGTGAATGTGATCGCTTTCTCGCCTTCTCGTTCTCGCGCTCGCTTGTTTTCCATCCGTGTCGGTATTTTTGCCCACTTCAAAGGGTTTCTCGGGCAAGAAAAGAGAACGGCATCACATTCGTCTTCAGTCTCAGTGCGACCATGACATTGCTGTTGTGTAGGTAGAGCCGCTGCAATGTCGTCCGTTCTAGATAACGAGAGAATGTGAATGAGAAGGTCGCATGAGCGTAGGTGCCTTCTCGATTCTCGCGCAATTTCTCGGCGAGACTTCTCGCGCGAGTCTGTAGCCGGCTTAAGATATATAAGCGATAGATATTTGCATCGTCTTCTCTCCACAGGGATATGTGGAGCCGTCGTCAATACGTACGTGTTAAATTCAGCTGCTACGAGCTATCGCTAAATCGATACGTGCAAGCCACAAATACACTTACGTGAGACTGGAACTGATATACGAGAACTAAACATATATCGTTTGGGAAATTTACAAAAATGCTACATGATAACGTATAAAGTAAACCTTATACGAATAAAGTTACTGCGTAACATTAAAATTTTACGCGATAACTATTTTTTTATTGTAGCGCGTGCTACGTACAGTGCTACGCAAACGCAGGCAAAAAGTATTAACTATATTTCCTTCATACTTGCTTGGTGGGCACGTTAAACCCAGTCCCGGTTTGACATCATTAGATCGACCTCTCCTACGTATAATATCGTAACCCACAAAAGTACCTTTTCGATTTTATTGCATAAATTGCCCTATTTTAATGTGTTTTATCGACATAAGTAACGTTATAAAGCGTATAAAATAAAATATATATACCAAATTTCATAGAGTGAAGTGAAGAAATGCAGATTTTATTTGCATTTTAGAATATTCGAGCCTTTGAAACGCTCTCCTGTAAAGTTTCATTTTGCAGTTACGATATTATACGTAGGAGAGGTCGAGATGACAGTTTTTGAAACAAAATTAAACTGACTACTTATGATTACTCAAAATACACGGTTCTAATTTCTATTCGTCCGTGACCACCATCCATGTAAGCTGTTACACTGACTTTCGTCTTAAGCCCGATCTGTATAACTGGGCCCACAAAAAAGGGGATTCAAAACTGCGCATCGTGAGTGTCCGTTACATATTAAAATGTTTAAATACCACGATATTATCAATCTAATATCATATACTTATAATTAATCCCTGTTATTATTGTTATTTTAGATGTTATACTTACGTATACAATGTGAAGTGTTAACAAAGAGAGTAAAAGATTATAGAAAATCAATTAAAAATATGCATCGGTAAACTCTAGAGCAGCGTCTATTCATTAGCGTCGGAATTATGAGCTGTTCAGAAAAAATAGAAAATAATTACTATGCTAAAAATATTCTTGTTGTTTTATTTTGTGATAAAAATGTGTACGACTGCGTGTAGAAATATAAAAACTGAATGGGGTGGGAATGTAGAACGGGGTTAAACACTTTCAGTAAATTGTATCTCGGTAAAATTAAGAGATTTTTTTTTATTTTTTATTTTTTTATTATATAAGAGTAGCAGACGAGCATGTAGTCCACCTGATGGTAAGTGGCTACTGCCGCCCATGGACATCTGTAATCAACCCCAGATAGGATTAGATATTCCTAATTAGAAATAGGTGTGGCGGTGGTGTCGCCGGAATCGAACCACAAAGGGTTCTACCACCTTCAATATACATACGTACGCTCGAAAAGCATTACCCACACTCAGTTAAAAAAACGTTTCAGTGTTTATTCCTCTTGTAAGAATTCAATAAAATTCATCAAAACTCTATAAAAGTAGTATGAAATGTTATAGGTACCTATTTCGCATTTGGTCTATTATTTTCCGAAGCGCTTGTGTCCATCGCTTGTACTGAACTCCAAGTAACTTTATGCAAAGCGCTCGCGGCCCCAAATGGAAACATGTCAAACTCGTCCAAACCACCAACTGTTGTGTGTCATTAAATTAATATCAGTTACAATTTACAAAGTTATATACAACATGCGTACTGAGAACTGTGTTTTGTGTGTTTTGTGAACTGTGTGTTTGTAAAATAATGTGTATATCTATGTGTATGTACGAGTATGTGCGTGATTATAACGAAAAAACTATTTTATCACGCTTTTATACTGATCCCACTTTAGGTTCACCTTAGGTTGGCCAAAGATACGTTGGAATCTGTAAACACTATTTGAACGCCTCGGATAAGTATATCTTTCGTACTACACCCTGCAAACCCATATGCAGCGCTTAACACTGCTATTATTAAAAATAAAAGGTATTATCGCTAGTTATTTCAAACCGACCTTACAAATTGCTTTGTCCGGATAAGTTTCGAGCTTCTAGCTTAGCTCTAGCTAGCTTCGTCATGAATAAAACGGATACGAAGAATATTGAAAGACACTAAAGATATAAACTTAGTATTTATATTGAGCCACATTTCAGCTAGTGGTTAAGATAAGTTGGGAACTCGTCAGTTGGGGCCGCGGGCGCTTTGCATAAAGTTAGTTCGTGTTACTTGTGGGGCGGTCGTGGGAATGAAAAGATATTGTATCGATATTTGAGATATTGTAAATTTATAGTTGGACATGAAAACGTAAAAAGACAATCTTAAACTGTAACATGACTAAAATATTTTTAAAAACATTTAACAAGACTAATTTGACTAAGAACCACGCATCCCTTTATAAGACTGTAAAGAAACGTAAAAATAGTTAAATTATAATATTGTCATTCGAACATACAAATGAAGTATTATTTCGATTTAGAAGAAGGTCCAAATTGACCTCCAAGGTCTTTTAATTTACTTTGTTAGTGACTCTTACAAAAAGCGTTAAAATAAATCATCAATCTAATTATTGTCATTATGAAACAGAAACTTAACTTACTTAATTAACAGAAAAAATGTGGTATCTAGTTGGACGCGTTATTCCTTTAGCCTTTATTTTCGTATATTATTATAAAAATAACGCCCTGTATATACAAATATTTAAAGTCTTGCGCAAAAAATAACACCTGTAATTAAACACGTAATCAAGAAAATATCACTGCTCCAAATATTTTTATTTCTTAATTTAAAATAATCTTATTTAAAAATTACGCTTTTAATCATCCCCGCTATCGGCTCATTGAGTTAATAGCATTTTAAAAATACCCTATTTTAATCTTAATTTTAAAATGCAACGGTGTCTAAATTTAAATGTAAAATAGGAATAATGATTAATTTGAATTCGCACCGATATTATGTAAATGTAAAACAACTGTCATTTGATGTCTTATTTTTATTTCTGAATGAAACCTGAATTAGAATGTTTCGTTTTGTTTCATTTTCTGGAAGCTCATATTTAAACATGAAAATTACAAATTTAAATTACAGCACCGTCCGCCTCGGTCATTGCTCTCCGATGAATATTAGAATGTTTTAAAATAACGAATTCTATTTACTGGAGCACTACCATGAGTTTACAAAAGTATTACTTGCTAGCGACTGCGTAAAATAAATGTATGAAAAATTGTACAGCGCCTCTGGTGGTTACTCGTAGAAGTAAAATCCGTAGTGGCGTAACTCGATACGTAAAAAACCTATCGAAATCAAATCGCTAGCGAATGTCATTATGATCGATTGCCATACAAATTCGGTCCCATGAGTCATTAATTTGACAGACGTTGTCAAGAAATACCGTGACGATAGTAGTTTTGTTATTCACTAGCAAATAGTTTTCTATTTACAATTTCTATAGTGGCGTTTCTATGCCAACTCATGGTAGTGCTACAGAACTTGTATTTGTAATGTAGATACATAGCTTAGTAAAGATTACTCGCTCCTAACAAGAAAATGTAACCGTTTGACAATTGTCACTGTCAATTATTTTCGTGCTTGAAAAATATTAAAAAAAATTAGTTTTTAGATCGTTTACGAATGAAAAGATATTTCTTCGCAGTTTTTCTTCGAATTCGTGTCTTAACTTCGCATGTCGGCATTATTCCGCGTTTCGCGCGGTATTAGTTTCGGATTCAGCCCTGAAGGCCCATTTGAAAAATTCACCTGTATATTGTTAATTAAGAATAGGATAACTTCAACCATAAAACATGCATATAAAAATACGGACGGGTCAAAAGAGTATTTATATAACAATTTTGACACTAATGGTTATTTACTACATGGGAGTGTAGTGCATAATTAGTGATCATAATTCACCGGACAGATGTCTGCGTAACCGGATATCGAACCCGGGACCCCTTGTGTGATAGAAAGGTGATTGCTTTACTTCCTTCCTTTCTAATTTTGCATTTTCTTCCATTTGGCACGATTCACCTCTCATCGCTGGTCATGACAGAATTGATGGACTGGACTCCACACACTTTGAACTTTTTTAAAGAAGTCTAAAGATTCCTCGCGACGTTTTCCTTTACCGTTGTATTAAGGGATAAATCATTTCTAATAAGCACATAACGTTGAAAAGCCATAGGCATTTTCCGTGCCTGGGTTACGATAAAAAAACCCGAATTTTAACCACTAGGCTATCACTGTTTTGCTTCCATTCATTCATATAAAATAATTTCAATTCATTATGAACAGAAAAGTATGTTACAATATTGTGACGTATATACTCCATAAGTCTACACAAAGAAGTCGGGGACGAAAACTAATCAATTTCTTATAAAGAAATGAAAGTAAAAACATTTCTCATGTAAAGAGGTATAAGCTCCCGGTGTTATTTCGCAAAATATTCTTTTTTTGCAATCTACTTCAGCCTGAAGAATCTGATTATCAGGGACATAAAAGATGTTTTGTTTTTCTCATTAGTTTTGTCTCGAACGAGGTATTTTTATAGTAGACGAGTCATTTGCTGGTTTTTCTTTAGCTTGTACTCTAAAAGGTTTCTTTTAAAGTGTAGGTAATTTAAGTTTTAAATAAAAAATAGTTATCTTTGTACATCATTATCTTGATATTATTTGGTAAGTGACCTTTGATTTTTTGAGGTTATGTGTATATAGAAATTAATTATCACTTGCCTAATTGGTGAATGAAAACGCAACCTAATATTGAGAGAACTATGGAAAAAGTTCTCAAATGTAAAGTGTAAAGTCTATGAAACCTAACTTAGCCAGCGTTATGGACTATGGAGTAAGTTACAGTCCATGGGCAACAGTAACCATTTGCCATCTGAACAATCTCGTTTATTACTTCATAACTATAAAAAACATTCAATTTGAAATTGGAATTCAAAAATTTGAAAACTATTAACGCCTTATCATTACGCCTATTCGCAACTCGAGGCTTCACGGCTCTCCAGCAACGCCATGTTTGCGAGCGTTATTCTAAATTTATAACGAGCTCGTTAGCGCCGTAAGGTTACAATTCAAGATTGTATATATAACTTCCGTGTAACTCTTTTTGGAACTTAAACTGTTTTATTTTCAAGGTTCAAATAACATTATAGAAGGTGGTAGAACCCTTTGTGGTTCGACTCCAGCGGCACCATCGCCACACCTATTTCTACCTAATAACGGCTGTGTTAGGCGCTGCTGTGTTCCGGTTTGAAGGGTCAGTTGTCCAGGGAGACAGACTTTTCCGAGGCGTTCCAGCTTAGTCCTCAGGGGTAGCGGCGCATCTGTGGTCGACCTCAGTTATGAATATCTTATCCAATCTGGGGTTGATTACAGATGTTCATGGGCGGCAGTAGCCACTTAACATCAGGTGGACTGCATGCTCGTCTGCTACTCCTATATTATATAAAGATAATAAAGGTTTAATTCTCATATGTTTGACGACACGAAAAAGGTGAGCAAAACCTTAAAAGCGGTAGAAGTTATGTATATCGAAGGTAGTAGAATCCGTTGTGGTTCTGCGGCACCACCACCACACCTATTTCTATCTAATAACAGCAATGTTAAGCGTTTAGTGTTCCGGTTAAGTAAACAGTTATATTTCGGTTTAAAGGGTGTGGTAAAGAATATATATTTATCCGAGGTCTTCCAACTTAGTAGTCAGGGTTAGCAACGCATCTGTGTCCGACCTCAGGTAGGGCTCTTAATCTTGTATGAAATTGATTAGCCACTTAACAACAAGAGGACTGTACGTTCATTTATTCCTAGAAAAATCTATATTGACAATTTAAATACAAAATACAAAACGACAAACATTCCACACTTATAAAAAGCTTACAATAATTTATTAACCCCACATACTTGCGTAACCCGGCAATAAGTATGACACGAACACATCGGGAATTTAATTAAAATTCCGGTATAAATTTTAATTATGATCAAGTGCAATTAACTCCCTTCTGCGTAATGTAAAATTCTTAAGAGATAAACTGGAAATTTTATTACGAACTCTCTGAAGACAGTTATGTTTTAGGCATATGAACTTTAATTAGGCAAATGACTAAAGTTTGAGTCTCACGGGAAAAGTTTCTTACACACGCGACATCAAAATATATTTGTTTCAATAGATATTGTATACTAAATCGGCGGCTTGTGTGTTTCTCGTTCACACATTATATAAAATGAGCAACAGAGAAAAAGGTGTGCCGTTATTTTTAATTACTCACCGTATCAAATTATTTTTACTAGGAAGAATGAATTAAGTTCATCATCATCAGCCCATTACTGTCCCACTGTTGAGTATCTCTTTCAGAATGCGGCTAGGCCATAGTGCACCGCGCTGGCCAAATACCAACTGGTAGTCATTATTGTTGAGTTTTTTAAGATCTTAGATATGCTAGTTATCTCACGATATTCGTCGTTAATGCGACTGAAAATTAATTTCCAATACTCGCATAACTTTGAAAAATCGGAGGTGCTTGCCTAGGATTTGAACCTCGGACCCCTCAGTTTTAGCCGTAGCAATAGATACCCTGAGTATGAGGTTTTACATTTTTACGAAATGACTGAATTTGTATTTGTTTACGTATTTGCCCATACATTACCAATCAGCGCCACTAGCGGATTGTATCAGAACTGATTGGAAATGTATGGGAAATACGTAAGCTAAAACAAAAACAGTCATTTTTGTAAAAACTCCTAACACGGGTATAGATGTAGGTAATAATCACTTATTCCCACGTTCGTAACATGCAATATAAAATATTTTAAGGTAAAAATATTGTAATATTTATTAGCACTTAGGCACCGGTGCGCTAATGCTTCAAAGGATCGCAATAAAAACTCTTTTAGTACTTTCAAGGCAACACGAGTCACAATAACATCACAAGTGTCAGTCAAGTGTCACAAGTTTTGAAGGTGGTAGAACCCTTTGTGGTTCGACTCCGGCGGCACCACCGCCACGCCTATTTCTACCTAATAACTAGGGGTCGCAATACCGGACCATCTAAGCAAAACCGGTATTTTCGGTACTGACCCTAGACAATCCCGGTATTCCGGTTTTTTCGATATTTCCGAGATTAAGATAAAGTTACTAATTTTTATTGAGCATTTTACTATGTAATGTTAATTTAGTGGTATTCCGAAGGAAAATAGGTCCTATTACTTAATTAATACCAAGTTAATTACAGAAGTTTATGATTTATTAACGACCTTATGAGTTCCGAATTCATCAATAAATAAATTATATAAAAATATAATTATGTGGAAAGCTGGAAAAAAATATCTCTGTAGTTGTGCACTCTTGACAGAGTGGTCGTGGCATGATGATGACAACTGGTCAGTCATCCACAGCTGCCTTGAACAGACGCTATTGCGATCCTTCGCCACCGCCTTCTATGCTGGCCTTGCGGCAACACTCGACGAGGAAACATTGTGTGCTAGATTTTATAAGGTCTGTTCAGCGTACTCGCTGAACAGACCTTATAAAATCTAAATCCAGCGGCGATCTGCCGCGTGACCTCTTTCCTTCTACCCTTCACTGAACTACAAGCCGTACTACTGAGTTCTCGTCCCTAAATATGTGGCCGAAATATTTTAGTATACTAATCCAGATAATCGTAGATCCAGGGAATAGTATTTCTAGGGCATCAATTTTACGGCGATTGCATCCGAATCGTCTACGTCTCCGCAGCGTACAGAAAGATAGGAAAAACTAGGAGGAGTCGCCAATGCATCGCCTGCTTCGAAGGAGAGCTCTTTTTACACCCCTCTTGAAGAGCCCCATGTCATAGTCCTGAGGGAACACCTCAGGAGGAAGTTCATTCCACATTTTGCACGTACGCGGCAAAAATGAATGATCAAACCGAACCGTGGAGGACCGCCACGGGTGCAGTTGATGTGGATGGAACTACATCCTTCGGATTTAGTTCCTTCAGTGTATTCTTGATTTCAGACACAAGTCGGATTCTGCTTTCTTCCACGAATGTCCGAGAGGTGTCCGCACGGCCTGTGTACATAGCATCTCCCGTGCTATCATCTGCATAGCAATGAATGCCACCGGTTTGTAGCAGCATATCATTGATATGCACAATAAAAAGCGTTGGAGATAATACAGACTCTTGGGGCACGCCAGCGTTGATGAGCTTCGTGTCTGAGCAGCACCCGTCAACTACGACCTTAATATGCCGCTCAGACAGAAAGCTGGCTGTCCATGTGCACAACCTCTCGGAAAGACCTTAAGATGGTAACTTCGCGAGCCCGAGCTTAGGGCCCTTCCCTATGCCAGACCCGGTCAAAGGCCTTAGCGATGTCCAGGCTTACGGCCAATGCCTCCCCGTTGCTCTCAACAGCTTGTGCCCAACGTTGAGTGAGGTACACAAGAAGATCACCAGCTGATCGGCCCTTTCGAAAACCATATTGGTCTGTCTTGGTGTTTTTTGATATGTTGCGGTTCCTCCAAATCTTATCAAGCCTATCGACAGCAGATCTAGTTAAAGCGAAGATCGTGTTGGCGGGTTGTTTTTTGAAGCCAATTGTCATAATTGTCATTGTTATAATATATTTATGAAAAGTATATAATCTTCCTCTAAATGTTTATTTCATTGTGATACACCAGAAATATAGCATAAAACTATAGCTACTGCACTTCCTTGTCGACCCTTTTGTATGAAGTGTAATGAAAATAGAGTGGGCCCAGTGTCGTGGTCACTGTCCATTTTCCCAGACGCGATTACATATGGTAGGCAACATGTCAACCTCGAGTTCATCCATTGATCGAAACACTTCAATAGGAATATCATCTGTGTCAATTGCTTTGTCGCGTTTTAATAAATTAAATAGCAGCGCGTACTTCATCTTTGAATATACATAGATGGTTCTTTTTGTATATTATTTTTTGGCATATGTTGTGTGTAAGGTTGCACTATTAGAGAAAAGTGCAGTATTTTTGCCATACTTTGACGATTTCCTTAATTTCGGTAACAATCACACTATCAGAATCCTTAATAGCCCATGTTCTGGATTTAAATTGATGGGTTATATATCGGATTTTTTAAAGAGATCTTTTATTTCAAATCGATCAGAGTGTCCTTCTAACTCTACGATGATGTTTTTAAGATGAGTATTAAGATTTCTTCTGCATCCAGCTTGTATTTGTGCGTTCAGTTGATTTAGGTTCTGAATAGACGAACCTTTTCTTTAGCTCTCCGACGAAGTTATACAATACGCCAAGTCTCACCTGACATCCAATGCTGATGTTTGTTGATTTTCATAGGTTGTGTCGATTGTAACGCTTGTTTAATATGGACTTTTGCATTGTGCCAGAGTCCATTGGAGTCAATTTGTATGACTTTAACTTTATTTTGTTTTATTTTACTAAAAACCGAAAATACCGAATATCCCGGTTTTTGTAAAATTAAAACCGGTATTAATAAGACCTAAATTTGGCCCGGTATCCCGGTATTTTCGAAATCTCGAATACCGGATTGCGACCCCTACTAATAACTGCAGTGTTAGGTGCTCCTGTGTTCCGGTTTGAAGGGTGTGGTAAGGGAGAAAGACTTTTCCGAGGCATTCCAGCTTAGTCCTTAGGGGTAGCGGCGCATCTGTGGCCGACCTCAGGTAGGAATATCTAATCCTATCTGGGGTTTATTACAGATGTCCATGGGCGGCAGTAGCCACTTACCATCAGGTGGACTGCATGCTCGTCTGCTACTCTTATATTATATAAAAAAAAAACAAAACCTTCATTTGATGAAGGTAGCGTTAATAAGACTAACGATTTTAAGACGACGTACATACGTTTGCTGTTCAAGTTATTTGTGTCTATGCGATTTTTTATGAAATAGATTATGTAAGCTCACCTGAGAGTGAATGGCCACTACCGCATATGTACAATCAGCGCCAAAAGTAGATAAATATATTAGGTTTTCATATATACTTATACACGCACGTGTTCATAAGTACCTGAACACAGCTAGCACCATAATTAGATGAACGTCGTAAATTTTAAATTAGGTGAACACTACAGTGTCAAAAGTAGCCGAATGTGATGCTAGCTATTATTGCACATATCGGTGTTCAGCTGCTTTTGAAGTGTTCGTGTTAATTGAATTTTAATGTTGATGGTAAATGTGTTCAGCTATTTGGAAGCTTGGGTATATAGGTATTTTCGGAATCTTCACCTGCTTATCTACTATTGAACTACTGTACAATGAACATCTTTAAAGAACTCTGAAATAGAATTAGAGTCCTACATAGACCTAGATTAAAATTGATCAGAAATGCGTCCCCTGAGGATAAAATTTGAGTATCTCGTGTTTAACTCTTCCCTATTACTTTTACACTTTCAAATTAGAACACAGCAGCGCTTGACATTGTTATTATAAGTCAGGAATAGGTGAGGCGGTATTGCCTCCAAATTAAAACCAAATTGGAATTGAAGAATACTAATAAACCGACTACTACAAACCTTCTACGGAAATTCTGATTTAACACGGAGAATAAGATTTTTTTTTGTCTGCACTTCATTTTCACCACATACTTGTATAGTAAGTTTTTTTTTGTTTTTTTATATATAATATAGGAGTAGCAGACGAACATACAGTACACCTGATGGTAAGTGTCTACTGCCGCCCATGGACATCTGTAATCAACCCCAAATAGAATTAGATCTGAGCCTACCTGAGGTCGGCCACAGATGCGCCGCTACCGCAGAGGAATAAGCCGGAACGCCTCGGAAAAGTCTGTCTCCCTCACAACACCTTTCAAACCGGAACACAGCAGCGCGTAACACTGCTGTTATTAGGTAGAAATAGGTGTGGCGGTGGTGCCGCCGGAGTCGAACCACAAAGGGTCCTACCACCTTCAAAACCCAAACATATTTTCTAAATAAAGCACACCAACCAAAACGCCAAAACATGAATAGTAAAAATAAACCACAATTATATTCAATCAAACAGAATTCCAAATCGGAATTCAGAAGAGAAACTATACCGGATTAAGTATATTTGTCGAACCGTAAATTTCCAATACGGATTTTCATTTTTATCTGCATAACTTTTTAAATTGCGGTGCAGCCATAACTTATTCAATCCGGCGTGATCGGAAGCAATCATAATTTTCAGTAACTATTTTTTTTATTTTTTGCTATTTTGTACATATGTGGGTGTTGAAAGGCCTGCCAATTTCGCTTTTATTAGAATCGTTTGTTATATATCCAAGTGCTTCACTTTCGGCGATAAGTCCGTTTTGAGAATTAGTCAAAAAGAGTCAAAAAGAGAGATAACTTTCCATCCAGTTCATCCTTATACGGGGTACATTAAAAATCTACTTCAGGGCGTAAATCTTTATACTTTAGTGCGCAGGGTAACGTTTTTCGAGCGTGTCCGTATATAAATCATATTATGCTCTGCAGTCCAAAAGGCTTGACCACAGACCTGTACCTTTACCATGAGTTTTCAAAACTTCCCACAATTTTACGTTACGTTTACTCAATCCAATATTCTGTTCCGTTTGCTTCAGTAGACTGAGTAAACGTAACAATAAGTAAGTTTTTAAGTCTTTTTGTCTGTCTCACGTGTTCTCAAAATAAAGAGACAAAACATAAAGCGTCATTTTGTCAATTTAGACATTTAATGTTACGTTACTGACACTGTAGTTCTGATACAATCCGCTAGGGGCGCTGATTGGAATTTGTATGGGCAAATACGTAAACAAATACCAAAACAGTCATATTTGTCAAAACGTAAAAACTGTTAGGTACAAAACAAATACAGGTCGGTGGGCCTGACAGACTTTAAAATTTAAGGTATCGTCGGATTTAAATTGTATTATTTACCATTTGGGTTCTAAACTTTTTGTTGTAAAACTAAAATGCGATGCGATCTCCTATTGACCAACACACTTAATATTTATCGGATTCTGAAATATCATTTTCGCAAGTTCTTTTTTTAGGACTTTTTTGAAATACTACCGCGTATTTAGATATCTTTGGCGATAGAGCAAGTTCCTAAATTACGCCTAAATACTCTCAAATAGAAATTCCACTATTTGCTTAAAATATATTTTGGTCTGCGTTCCGGTATAAAGCTGACCTAAATTCAATTAATATATACCTATGTATCTGGTTTAAATTCAAAATCTCTTTTTGAAATTTTGTAGTTTATCATTGAAATATTTTCTATCCCAAAAATATTTTCCGTTTTGTATAGTACAATGCTTATAATGCGGGTAATTCATAGAAATAAATTTAAATAAATTAACATGGATACTCTAGAAGAGAAAAATAAATGGATGATTCTAGATGAAAATGTTAACAGGCTCCAGAAACTAAGGTGTATTTATCCAGTCTTTCTAAATAAGGGAAGAATTCAGAGTAAAATTCTGAAACTGAATTAGAATGAACAGTCTTATACGAATTTAATCTATTTTTAACTCTATTAATATAATCTCTATTAATATAAAATAGTTAATAAATCCCTAATTTATTAAAAAATAACTTACCATTAGGGAACCTACCCATACTACGTGAATGGGGGGGAGGGAGGTCTTTAAAATGTCACGCTAAGTCACAGGAGCGGGGTGGGGGGGGGCTTAGACTTTTGTACAATTCATCGAGAGAAATCTCGCAAGCAAGCAAGTCGACGAGAATCGGTGCTACAGGCGTATACAATAACGTCGTTGTACGATCGGCTGCTTTTGCTAGTCGCGCCGGCTCAGGACACAGTTCCCGTTTTTTTTTTACCTAGTACAACCCATCTCTAATACTACGTAACTATTTGAGGAGGGGGGGGGGGGGGGGTCGAAAAATATTTAAAAATTGGTCACGTAGTATGGGTACGTTCCCTTATCTTTAACCCATCCCTTTTACCTACTATCCTAACCTTAGCTAATCAACCCTTCTCTTTTTATGGGAGAAAATTCTACATGCATCTACTAAAAGTAATCAAGCGAAGTCCATCTCGGAATGAAAAACCTTTTACCAATATTTCGACGATTTTTTCTTTATGCAAATAAGAAAAAATGAAAACAAATTTTAGAGATTCATTCGAACTTTTAGAAAAACTTGGCTATCTAAAAATCGCCTCTTTGAAACGAGCTTACTAAAAAAAGCCTCTCATTCGGCGGATAAAAATCATTTCTATACTGAACTATACTTGCCTATACGATATAAATAAGTTTCCAGTTTTTCAAGCCAGAGGTACTCAACTTCAAGGTTCAGTACCTCACCTCACGATCGTTCGAAACATAAAATATTTTATTGTTATAAAGAAACTGTAATTTTCCTTTATTATTTGGATTAAAATCAACCATGTAAACCATTGTAAAGTTCTTAAGTACTTAAGATGTATTTCAACCATGTAAACCATTGTAAAGTTTACTTAAGATGTATTTTTACCGCACCAATAAATACGTAGCATTAACATATTTTAAAATTACGTAAACAAATACATACTCGTACTTACTGTCTAACTTACAACTGGTAAGTAAACAATTTCTGCGTGAAGTTCAAATTCTGGTTAACTGGAAAATCTGGTTAATATTTTCACATTTTGAACCATTGACGGTGGTAATTCACATAACGGTTTTCTTCTTACTTTCATTCATAACGGTTTTAGTAAAAAAGTCAAGAGATTTTGTGTGTTGTGTGGTGGTAGTCAGAGGAACACGTTCCTAAGTCGGACGAAAAGACATCGAATATAAGATGCCCATCATTACAGCGGAAATTGCACACGCAGTGGAAATAAATCGCGCTGTGAAAAAGGCAACTGTCATTTACTTTTCTTTTTTTTTTTTGTTTACGAGGGGGAAAACTTCAAAACGTACCCGGTGTCGTGGTGGGACGTGGTTGGTGGGGACGTAGGGTTATGTGGGATTTTTACCGCACTAACCCCCCCCCCCCTTCCGGTGAACGTCCTCGGCGCTGCGTAGAGGGCTCCGGGATCTCCAAAGGAACGCAACCGGAGCCCTCTTAGCGCGTTGCCCCGTCGGACTCCGCCCGGTGAGCTTGGCGCTCGCCACACCGTCTGGTGCGTACGACGGTATGCGACCACACATACCGCCATCCTTCCCGGGGCCGCTGGCTGGGCGGTTCAAGCTCCCACTCTTGCCACCCGCAACCCCGGAAGCCCCCTTTCAGTCGCCTCTTACGACGGGCAGGAGAAACCGTAGCCCTATTCTGGTCCCGAAACTACAGGGACAAACTGTCATTTACTTACATTTTAATTTATCTTAACATGATGCGGTACCGCCTTCACCAGGGCGATAAATAAAACGTGCAATAACTTCTCACTCTGAATGCAATTAATAAAGTTACATGAACAAATTATAAATATTCAGAAAAACAAAAGTTGAGCATCACTGATTCCGATAACCAATTCGGAGAGCTTTTAGACCCTCTTCAATCTTTTTCGACTTTGTGTTTGAGCAATGTTTCCCTTCAATTCGCAACAAAGCCTCCACAAATAGCTCGCCTGAGCTGCATCTATTGGAGAAAGGAAAGTATTCGAACCATTGACCAAATCGGAAAATAATAGACAGGTCATGTATATGTATTTTGTATATCAAGGAATTTACATACATTAATATCATGATCTAGAGCCGGTGGTATGTGAGCACTTTCATATATACACTCCTACTCCAAATTGGGTGGTTTGTATGAGTATGCAACCATCCCACTGGTGTGACGGAGTTCCGGGTTCAATCCGAGAAAAAATTGAAAATTAAGTGCAGTTTCATAATTTTTTTTGTAATATTTTTATAATTTATATGATAACGCCAAAACCATAAACATGTTAAAACTACAAGAACATTATATTAGTACAGGACCCGATCGGGTGGTTAGCGACATTATCAGCTTTTCAATAAAATCAAAATCTAATTGCTATTGTTATATAAAAAATTAAGGAATACATATATAGGCTAATAATAATAACCAAAATATTGAATCATTAAGGCCCTAAAATTAGGGAATATAATAATTCCATCAAATAATTATATTTTAGCATTTCGTTTAATAGAAAAAGTTGTAAGAAAAATCATACCCGCAAATGATTTTTATAAAATAAAATATAGTTTAACTTTTTTTGTAAACATTAAGCTTTATATAAATAATATCATCATCAACTTACTACTATCCCACTTCTTGGCACGGGTCTCCTCTCTGGATGTGAAGGAATAGACCATAGTCTACCGGGCTGGCCTAGTGCGTATTGGTAGACTTCACATACCTTTGAGATATTTTTTAGTCTCTCAGGTATGCAGTTTTCTTCACGATGTTTTTCTTTCACCTTTTAAGCAGGTGTTAGTTAATTTCTAATACGAACATAACTTCATAACATCAGAGATGCGTGCCTTACAGATAAGATAGCGTAATCGTTCTCTTAACAACATCTACATTTATTGAATAAACAGATAGATGTCAAAATCACGCAGCAGAATCTTAGACTATATTATAATTTGCTTGTTTTTGAAGGCAGCCAACTCGCCAATTTGAATATATCGACAAGCTTCGCCTATAAATATCAGTTAAACTACTTCGACACAGTTCTACTACGATGACATAACTTTTCACTCCAATAGTTTTATATCGCTAGCCTTTCGGTCACGGCTTCAACTGCGCTTACATTAAATTTTAAATTCATATATCTTCTTTTATGTAAGGCAACTTATATTGCAATATAAAATGTATATAAATAGATCGGTTAGACTGACTGACGCCCATTATAATTAATCAATCTATCCAACGTCGATATTTGACAATTATTATAAGGTTTTCTGGATAGCCGTTACCTCTCGGCAGATTTGGTTTGAGATTTCACAATGCTGCTACCTACACGATGCCCTGCACGAGCCCTTCACGATGGTCTCCTTTTCTTGCGGTCATCAGGTTATTTTGTCTACCAAAAACGTCTTTATTAGTATATCGATGTATTATTAGTATATCGAGTAGTATATCGATGACCAAAAATCATAATTTAACAATTTCTAGGAGGCAACAATCGAATCGAAAAATTGTCATATTTTGATCTTTCGTAGGCAAAATATTGGATAGATTGATTATTAATAAATGATAACAAATTACAATATTCAGCGATAAGTAGGCACTTTGATCTCTCTAAAGAGGATATTTTTATAGTGCCGCTACATTTATATTTCAAAGTCCTATCATCCCAAAGTACACAAATCCTCAATGAAATAAATAAGACACATTTCTTAACACATTTCTTCATGTCACCTATGAGACAGACCAGTAAAATATTTCAAAGAATATTCGACGTACTTTCCACACTTGTACGAGGTTTACGTACGACGTGACTAATGGTGGGATTAGAACCCGTTGCGAGTTTCAACAACAAACTGTTTATCTCCAGAGACTTATAAAACATACCACCATAAATCACTAACGGGACTAGCGTAACGCAATGATATATAAATAGAATATAACTTGAAAATGTATATAATATATATAATGCGTTTGTTGGGAATATTGGCAAGTGTTGCTCTGTAAAAACAAAGTTTTATTTTAGCACAAAACGTAATATTTACACTTATTTAGACGTAACAAATTTATATCTTACCTGTAAAAACAAAGAAACGACGATTAAAGTGTATTATTTGAATTCCAAATTCCCTTTTTAAATGTTCTTTAATCTCCAATACTGTGTCACAAATTTTACGTGTTCTTTTTTTTTTTTGACAGATCTTAAAATCCTTTTCTTTAGCATAACTACCACAGATAATAATATAAGAATCGTATTGCGCTATCTATTTCAACATAGGAAAAGTTTTTGGGTTTTGTACCCAAAGGGTAAAAGCGGAATCCTTTAAGCCTCAGCTGTTTGTCCATCTATCACAGGGCTCTATCTCCTGAACCGTAATAGATAGACACTTAAAATTTTCAAAATACATGTATTTCAATAGCTGCTATAATGACTAATACTAAAAAAATAATGTTTTCGTGGTACGGAACACTCAAGGTGCGATTTGCACTTGGACAATTATTTAAATAGTTGATAAAAAAAATGACTGACTTTTTGAGGTTATTTCAGACAGATTTTAACGTAAGCCAAAGTTACGTGTGTAACACATAAACCAATGTAACACATAATTTATGATGAACATTTGATGGGTAGTATTTACCTTCGTTTATTGAAGCTGGTTATAGGTGTCCATGGACGGCAGTGATCACTTACCAGCAGGTGAAGTGCACGTTAATTTCTCTACTTGATATAATACGGGTTCTACCACCTTAATATTCTAAATATTGTAATAATAAATCGAAACATTTCAGTGGATATAAGAAACTATTATTACATACACACCTTCGTTATTAATTCACGTTTGTCCCAAGCTCCACAAAATATAGATAATGTTTTTCAGCAGAAATCATTTATTGAAGGTCGATTCGTCCTAACCCGTCACCATAATCCAGGGTCGACCAAGACAAATATTTGTTCAAAACAAACATTTATTCAAGTTTGGACCAAACACACATTAATTTCATATTCTATGAATATGATGACACCTTTTCAATAAGTTCGTACGAACTATGTAAAATGCTAATATATTTACGAATAGAGATTTTGGCGACAATTTTTTTTTTCATACATATTTCAATATATATTTCTTGGTTCGAAAGTGTAGGATTTTATTTAGACACACAAAAGTTTGTCTTCAACCTTTTTGTGCTGTTTAAGATGAATTCATAAACTTAATTCATCTTAAACAGCATTTCTACCTAAAGCTGATACCTAAACCTTCTACCAAAACGGATAACTGCTTCGACATAGAAAAGGTATAGTTGGTACTTTCCTGGGCGCATTATATTGGCTCCACAGCACATAAACGCCATAAATATAAAAAAAAATAAGTTACTTAAAATACGATTATTTGTATTATTCCCAGAATGAATTATATGATTTTGTACAAAAAGTGTATAAATGTAAAATATGTAAATAAATAATGTATTATTATTGTAACCGAATTTCTTAAGCATAGTAGGAATTATGCTGTAGTATGAATTGTGTTGTAGTAGGAGCGTTTGATATGTGACATATGACGTCATTACCTTACCTCCTAAATGATGTCATAGCTACCACACAGGGATCATTTACACAGCCTGTCGGTAAACACGCTCAACTAAGCTGAATATGTGCCAAAATGTATAAATTACGTACTTTCTAAGAAATAAATTTGTTTTTACGGCTCTTGTGTACGTAAATGTAAATAATAAGAGTGGGTGAGACAGATATTCTTATATAAGTATTGAAATATATTGAGTAATATGTGACCGGGCGAGGGTTTGGTTTCAATTCTAAGATAAGTTTCGGCTAAAAAAGAGGTTTTGGCCGATGTTTCCGTTTCGGCCAAGCACCAGCCGAACCTTAGGCACATCAGTCGGTGTAAATTTCGTTTGAGATTTCGCATATCGCGGGACATGCACGAGTAACAGTATAATTCTAATATTAATTGATCTACTTGTAAACAATGAAAGAACGCAATAAGTAGAACACGAATTTCATGTAAAGATTACGTGTGTAAATGGACACGTAATATGTACATAGCTATCTATCACTGCTTATCATTAGCTAGCATGCATGCTCGTATTATGCTTCTTCAATTCAATAAAAAAGCAATTTTGATTCCGAAGACAGCGGATTTATTCGAAGTATTGGTGTGGTCTTCGCTAAACTATTTATTGGCTTTCGAACTGTCGAGATGAGTTGTGAGGAGTTTGGTCGAGCGATTGCGAAACTTGGTCGCTACGATAATACTTGCGGAGCTGGACACTGCGCGTTCTTGGGGTAATAGATTTTGATACCAAAGAAGCATTATTTACGAAAGAACTAAAGTAGTAATTAGTTTTGTCTTGAATTTTGAAACTTGATAGTCTATTCGTAAAGATTTTGGTCTCTCCCTCGCCGCTAGGCGTTTTAAATCATCTAGATTGCTTAAGCTCTTATTTTTATCTTAGACACTTGGTTATAACGTAACAGAGTTGTTATGGCTTGCTTTTAACAGTAAAGAATGCATTGACATATTTCAAAATCCGTCAAGGTATTTGGTGTGTAGAGGGAACCAAAAAATAAGTCACACATACATTAATTCATACGCTCGAAACACATTATCGTCACAGACGCGTGAAAATCACTGTAACAACATTCACAAATTCATTAAATAGATCATAGATTAGTAAAGATACTTCGCCGCCTTGAAATTGAATGAAGCCACAAAAGGCTGATTTGTTTGTTTGGCTGTTATTTTTTTTAATTCTTGACAAACAAAAAACATTTTTAGAGGAAATTTACGAATAAATAACGAATACTGCGTAATTTACATAATAAATAAAAAAGTATTTCAAATATTTTAGGGACATTTTAGCACGGAGACGTGGCAAAACTTTTTTACGCAACTATTTCAATTCTCAAAACTGGTTACATTTTCTTGTTAGGAGTGAGTAATCTCTACGAATCTAAGAAATAGATGTAGACTTTCTTTAAAGGAAATAATAACATTCAACAAAGCTGAGCGTGACTTTGAGGCACTTGGCATTTTTTATTCCGTGTGTATTTTCGCCTTATCGAACCGCGAAACTTATTACTCTGGTCCCTAAATTGTACCCGTCGATATTTGAACGAATGAATTAAAAAGTTAAACAGAGAAAATGAGTTTCGTCGTAAAGAATTTTTCGATTAACGCTACACTCAGAGTTAACTTGCATAGTAGGTATGACTTAAACCTTTATTCTACTCTGTTTTTCACATTGTTTTTGTGACATCATTTGTAACTTTTACTTGTTATTTGCTTTAAAAAAAATAAGAAATAAAGAGGATCTGAGCTTAGCTGACTGTAGAAACGAACAGTTACTAAAATGGTGTGAGTGTTTGAGCTCACATGTTGGTCGATTTACAGGGTTTAATTTTACGAAAACAATTGGTCAGCCGTGCTCGGAGTTTCATAAGAATTAATTTTTAATTTAATTTAATTATTTATTTAAAGTAATAAAGACTCATTTTTGAATCACAATTACAATTTTAAATGTAGAAAACTGCAATGAGAAATATATCTACAGACTACTCTATTGCTTATCATTTTCAGGATAAGTGATTTACATTATCATTACATTACATGATAAAATATTTATCCTTTACGTAAGGCTTCCGGGCGTGATCATAGTTTATATAAAACATGACAATCATACATATAGGAATAACACACTCATACATTATTACACAGGAACCCCTTGTGTTTTGACGTCGGAGGCACCACCGCTTCTTCTGTTTCTGCCTAATAATAGCTATGTTTCACCTTGAAGTATGGTACCTAGGAAAGAAATATTTATTCAAAAAGTTTAAACTTAGTCCTCAGGGTTAGTGATGCTTTTGTTACTTCAGGTAGAAATCAAATTTTACCTGGAGCCGATTATAGATATGGTGACTGTACCCATTATCAAATGCATACTCGTTTGCTATTTTAATATCATAAATACAGTCGAAGTTGTTAGAACCCTTTGTGGTTCGACTCCGGCGGCACCACCGCCAAACCTATTTCTGCTTAATAACAGCAGTGTTAGGCGCTGATGTGTTCCGTTTTGAAAAGTGTGGTAAGGGAGACATATTTTTCCGAGGCGTTCCAGCTTAGTCCTCGAGGGTAGCAGCGCATCTGTGGCCGACCTCAGGTAGGAATATCTAATCCCATCTAGGTTGATTACAGATGTCCATGGGCGGCACTAGCCACTTGCCATCAGGTGGACAGCACGCTCGTCTGCTACTCCTATATTATAAAAAAAAAACTTTGCAAAAATCTTTATAAAATATTCCTTATTCTTGAATATTCCTTGTAACTCGTTTATCGTTATTCGCATTAGTGGTATGTCTCTACGTTACGTATAAGGGTTATAGAAGGTAATTTGTAACACGATATAACGTTATTAAGGGAACATAGAAGCTTGTTAAGTACTTTCCTAGTAACAATATCCGCTTTATCACTTCAACGTGGTGTATGAGGAGCACATTATGATAATATTAAGAAGTATAATGTTAAATATGTTAATAAGTAGGCATTTTTTTCATATTTGGACCTGACGATAAAGCAGACGCCGGTAGAACACGCAAAAGGAACCCATGTCCCTCCGTTATAAGGTACTCCTAAAGTTAAGTGGTCACTGCCACTCAAGCCGGTCATAGTTGCGTTGTCCCCCTTAAGAACCTATTTAACAAGTGGTAGACGTTATGTTTGATAGAGGTACCACCGCCATATTTATTTATTTATTTACGTACACATAGATAATTAATATAAAAGGCTTATAAACTAGCAAAAAGCGCAGCTTTATAAGGGCTCGCGTATCGTGAATGGTATATTCAGTTTAAGATCCTATATCAAAGATGATGTGGTCACTTATTAATTAACAATAAATTATTAAATCTACCTTTCGTCAGAAGACCTATGAAGAGCAAAGCTACCTTTGATCCAGAACCAGAACCACTTTAAATGCTTTTGGTGGATAACTTATATTAGATCCATTTTTTGGGATTGTAATTTTTTTTTTTGCGATTTATCCTTGGTATCTTTTTACTCTTGAATTTAAACTCCGCCATACTTATAAAATTATTGCGTCTGATTTGCAAAAAATATTTTTTAAGTATATATAGGTATAAGCTATTGTGGATGTCTGAAACGCAGTACATTATAATCTAATCTGGGGTCTGTTACCAATCAACAAGATGGTGAATGACCTTTATGACCTTTTGGTGTCTACGGATTCCTCTCGTTCAGACCATTCCAACGATACCTCATTTGTTTCTTTCCGAATAATAGTTTGTTAAATAATTCAATTCCTAGTTTTCGCATTTTTCACTTTCAGTTTTTCACCTATTTCTTCATGTCGATTTGGGTCATTTATCAGTGAATGTTGAATTCACCACGACTTCTTTAATTTACTAAAGCCCCGAGGGATACATTCCGTAAAGCTGCGAATGAGCTACTAATTAATTCTATTAAATAACATTTTTATCAATTGTTAAATTAACTATTAAATTTATGAATTAAATTAATGAATTATGTGTGTGGCCTGCTCAATTAGTTTTGTATTTTCTTTTATATTTCTACCTAACATAACCAATTCTATACAAAACAGGAACGAATTTCCGTAAAACACAATGTGATAGTCGCTAAATTGTAAATTTGTCACTGGGCTTTTTGTCACAAACAAAGTATTTTTTGACAATGGAAATGAAATTTGCGGATGGATTCTAAACGGGTAGTATTTAAACGAGTGACTGCAAATAAAAGTTTTGAATGACAAAAATAATGAATTTTAGTTATAGTATTACTAAGGGAGCAACTGGCTGCGAGTGACGAGAAATCAACAGAACAGCAACTTACAAACATTAATTTGAGCGACCTAATATTTTTCTAAGTGTAAACATTACGTCCTGCGTTTTATTCAATATTTAGCAAATGTTTTTTTTTAATACTGAGCAGCATTTTATTTTAAATGAAGTGTTTCGAATACAAAAATCACTTTGAAAAATACTATAATAAGTAGAATATTGTGTGCTCATGTCATTGATCATGAATAAAGGTAAGGTCTGAATTCATACAGATTGGGCCCACCCGCTCGCTGGGCGCTGTCGCGCCCTGCTCGCTTCGTTTTATATTGTCTTATATGTTCCAACCTAACCTAACCAATTCAATTACAAAAACCTAATCTATCTTAATACTAAAGTTGCCTCTCTATATTTCCAGTCGCTCACTTAGTAATGTAGTCGCACAAGTTATTAAAACAGTATGTCATTATCAGTCGCTAAGTTTTTTTTATTTGATTGTTTTATAATTTCCCACTGTAAAAAAAACTTAGATTAATCGGATATGTGGAGTTTTTGAAACTGCACTGCGTCAAAACATTTATAATATCCAACGAATATTATAAAGGCGAAAGTTTGTGAGTATGGATGGATGTTTGTGCCTTATATTAATCTGATTTGAATGAAACTTTACAGTATTACAGTCTATAAGTACACCAGTATAACCTGGAGAATACAATTCATAAAGATATGGCTATACTATACTTAGTTGTCAGAGCTATATTGATGTACCTACCATACGATGATATGTAAATTTTATATGAATGGATTAATAGTAATTAATTAGATACATTTTCGGTACGCATATTGTAAATACATTAACTTTTTCTTTTACACTAAATAAATCGGACGGATAGTTTAAATTAAGGTGGTAGAACCCTATGTGGTTCGACTCCGGCGGCACCACCGCCACACCTGGTTCTGCCTCATAACAGCAGCGCTGTGTTCTGGTTCGAAAAGTGTGGTAAGGGATACATGGTTTTTCGAGGTGTTCCAGCTTAGTCCAGTTTAGTCCAGGGGTAACGGCGCATCTGTGGCCGACCTCAGGTAGGAATATGTAATCCTCTCTGGGTTTGATTGCAGATGTCCATGGACGGCTGCAGCCACTTACTACAGGTGGACTGCATGCTCGTCTGCTTCTCATATATTATTAAAAAAAAACTTATATGAGACGTTCCAGTTTAGTCCTCAGGGGAGCGGCGCTTCTGTGGCCGACCTCTGTTAATTACAGATGTCCATGGGCGGCAGTAGCCACTTACCATCATATGGACTGTATGCTCGTCGGCTACTCCTATATTATAAAACCAAGAAAAACTTGAAACAAAACGCTTTTAAAATACACCGGTGAAACCTCGGTGAAACGCTGCCACGTTAGCATTTTCATATTTTTGATTGACATAATTATGTCATAATTCATATTCAACATGACGTTTTCTTTTTATTCTGCCATTATTTAAACAAAAATAATCCAAGTCATACAGCCATCAATGTTACACTAAATTTAAATTTGATAAAAAAGTTTTTTTTTTGTGTACAAAACCTTATTTCAATCGTGTTGGTCCAATCTAGACATGACCTTAAGTAACTATGTTAAGTTTCAAATTTATAAGCCCTGTAGTTTTTTTCAAAAAAGGGATGGAAAGCTTGCAAGATTTTCGAATTATAGAGGACTCGCTTCGCTCGCCCTAATAAAATGTCGTGCAAAGATACTGCTTATACCTAACGGAATATCTTCCAGCAGACCTGTAAAAGGTGTTCCTGTAGTTCCGGGACCAGAATAGGGCTACGGTATCCCCGGCCTGTCGTAAGAGGCGACTAAAAGGGGCTTCCGGGGTTGCGGGTGGCGACAGTGGGAGCTCGAACCGCCCGGCCAGCGACCCCGGGAAGGACGGCGGTATGTGTGGTCGCATACCGTCGTGCACATCAGACGGAGTGGCGAGCACCACTCTCGCCTGGGCGGAGCCCGACGGGGCAACGCGCTAAGAGGACTCCGGTTGAGTTCCTTTGGAGATCCCGGAGTCCCCTACGCAGCGCCGAGGACGGCCACCGGGGGGTTTTAGTGCGGTAAGAATCCCACATAACCCCGTGTCGCTCCCACGGCATAGGGTACCTTTTGAAGGTTTCCCCCTCGTAAATAAAAAAAAAAAGACCTGTAAAAGGAGATGGGTTAACAAATGGTGGATATGCGTGCACGAGACTAAATAAAGATATGTTGTTATATATTTTATATATTTATTTCATACTTGTGTATTTTATATATTTATTTCATACTAGCATGAAGCAGTTCTTGGGTTTCGATGCATGGGTGTAGAAATCAGCTGTCATACATTATAAAGGATCATTTTACCCTGTAAGGAGTGAGTTGATCATAGATGTCCGTGGGCGGTGATCCACATACCCTAATAAGGACCGTATGCTAGTTTTCTATTTTAATGTTATAAAAAAGCTAACTTTAATAATGTCGATCCAAAAACCACGACATTTCAGTATCTTGTTCACAATACATTATAACCAAAATAATAAATCTTTTAACGTTAAAGTAAGTATAACTTCAATAAATTTCTCAAAGTAAAAAGTAGCACTTTGTAAGCAATTGGCCTAAAGTAGTTCTCATCCGATTCGCAGAGATCTCATCTCACCATGGGAATTGATTTATTGTGACGTCACGAATTACGTTGTTCTTGTACGTTTGTTCCGTGAACGCGTTTTTATATGTACGTAAATCTTACTGTTTGTATTTAAGAGAGGTAGAGAATTATTCTTACAACAATTTGGTTTCTAAGATTTTTTTCAATTGTAACGTGAAGGTGTTAAGTCAAATGTGGGAGAGGTAGAAGTCTTCCTTCAACTTCGCTTTTATTACCATCAAAACGTTTCCACATTGTAAGGATGACATAGCCAGGATTTTACTTTAAAAGGCAGATACACTTACACTTACACAAACACACTTAGAGAAGTATCTTTGGACAACATCAGATATGTTTCCAAACAAGTTTGCAAGGTGGTGGAACCCTGTGTGGTTCGTCTCCGGCGGCGCCACCGCCACGCCTATTTCTACCTAATAATAGCAGTGTTAGGCGCTGCTGTGTTCCGGTTTGAAGGGTGTGGTAAGGGAGATAGACTTTTTCGAGGCGTTCCAGCTTTGTCCTCAGGGGTAGCGGCGCATCTGTGGCCGACCTCAGGTAGGAATATCTAATCCTATCTGGGGTTAATCACAGATGTCCATGGGCGGCAGTAGCCACTTACCATCAGGCGGACTGCATGATCTCTACTACTCCTATATTAGAAAAAAATACAAAGAAAAAAAACCTATTTAATACCAATTAAAGATACCGATTTGCGGCAGTGATAACTTCCCGTCAGATGGACTGTATGCTCGTTCTATTTCTTATAAAACTGAAGTAGAACTAAATACGCTTAATATCAAACGTTTAATAATAATAACGACATATTACATAACAAGAAGACTATTGGTACGTTATCTACAAAGACAAAACTAAAATAACGAGTTTTCCCTTTTATCTAATCTATAATAGTTTAGTTATATTGAATTTAGAAGGCTCTGTTAGGCTATTAAAAGAAATGTATTAACCAAAAAACGAGAGAATGGGATTAAATACGACCGAAGGCAAAAACAAAAAGGATAAAAATATTTATTTGAAACAAAACAGTAGTCCGCTTTTATCGAAACGAACCGGCTTACATTGTTTTCTTACAATTCCTTCACTAGAACAACAAAATTCTTGCCTGAGGCCGTAAAATAATAATATTTCTTTTGTCTCACATTTTCCTTTATCTTAATGCGTGTGCCTTAAAATCTTTGTTTACGACCGCTCTGGAATTACAGAAATGATTTCACCGGCCTAATCCGGCTTAATTTAATATTTTTACATCTATTTTTATTAAAAGTATTGCTGAGGTTTGGTTCGTTAAAAATCATTAAATGATAAACAGTCAGCTCCAAGTAGATAAACACATTAACAAAAATAACTATACAACAAAACGTTCATAAGTAGCTAAAAACAACTAGCACAATAATTAGATGAACTTCATAACATACCATAGAAACATATCCTCATGTGAATTTCAAGTAAAAAAACATGTATGCGATTTTATATTATACTAGCTGACCCGGCAAACTTTGTACCGCCTCAAAATCTATTTATCAAATATATTTCATATACAATATAGCCTATGTTACTCGTGGATAATGTAGCTTCCGAATGGTGCAAGAGTTTTTAAAATTGTCCAGTAGTTTTTGAGCCTATTCATTACAACCAGACAAACAAAGTTTTCCTTTTTATAATATTATTGTAGAAAACAAAATTTCAAACTCATTTCTAACATATGAAACATGACAACTCATTCCTAAAAAATTCAAAGTCACAAGTTATTTAGTCACATTATTTGCACTTTGCAGCATCACTGTTAATGATAACTTAGTAACATATTTGCAATATAATGTAAGGAACCTCTTTAAAATATATTATGATGACGAAGTTAATTATTACTGCAACTTTTTGTTAATAATCTTAATATCATTATTCCCAAACGACGTCATCATGAACAACTTTATAATAACCTTTTCAAGTCAATTCAGTGACGCGTGACTAAAAGAAGTATTGTCTCTTGAGTAATTCCGGGAATTAATATTTTAAATTTTACGCGTATTTTTTGCTCAACGAAAATATTATTTACCATTCACAGCTATTCAAATACGTGTGTACATTGATCAGTTGAACAAACGTGTGGTGAGGCGAATGACTGAGATATGAAAAACAGCGAACGAACAATGCACGATATCTGTTCGTATTTGTAAAATTATAGCATGAATATACATATATGACGTGTCTTCTAAATAATATTCCTAAAAACTAACCATAATGTAATCTACTACTTTTGAAGGTCTTAGAACTCACATTGGTTCCATTCCAAAGGCACCACTGGAGCATATATTTTTGCCATAAATAAGTTAGCACTGCTGTGTTCCTGCTTTTAACTATTGCAAGGGAACTATTGCGGACAGCAAATGTTTACGTTTTGGTAAAATATGTGTAAATAGTAATACATATTTTTTGTAAATATGTAGATTATATAAATAAATTTTATTAGTTGTTACTATAATTAATTGATGATTACTACTGGAGATATTTGTATTCGTATATTGTAAATAAATCTTATATTTCCTTTTAAAAATAGCTTCAAACAAGGTCATTTGTCAATTCAAATAATAAGGATATAAGGTGAAATTGTATATTGTCCAAAGAGATGGAAATAGTGCCGTGTGCAAAATACGGTCAAGTACACTGCCTCATGATTGGTCTGAAAACGAACGCCACTGACTCAGCCCCTCCTCGGTTGTGCGAATAAAAATTGTATTTAAACTCGAAACGTGGGGTGAAATGTACACTTTGCTTTGACTCTCGTCGCGTACGGTGGTTCGACGTTCTCCGTTCTGTTTCCGCTTTGAGTCAGCGCTTGATAACGATTTGTGCGTCATCCTCTTAGTCACTTGCTGCTACCTGTGTGCCACGTGGCATGTACCCGCCGTGCTAACTGCTTGGAATTGTGAAAACGAAAGTGCTGTATTGTGCGTTTCACACTATATCTCGGGGTATATATAGTGTGTACAGTGCAGTCTTTCTATCATCTTAGGACAGCGTCAGCGGCTCTATCAGGCTCAAAAAACCCGTGAGTGCGTCGTTCCAGCCTACACGCCACACCCGACTAAGTTATTACCTCTCTGTGTACAGGGAGAAACATACCTCTCCTCGGTACCAATATGGCACAGTCTCATCTAGATATCATACAAGAATTTTTAGAAGAATACTACCCACACTTACTTGAATTATATTACTCAGTAAATCAGCGCTGCCCCTCGGACAACCCGACAATATCTTCGCCAACTAGTCCCAGCCCTTCAATCTCTCCAGGGGAAACTCCGATGAAGGAGGAATTACCTCAGGTAACCTCCGTCCAGGAAGAGCCAATTAAATCCCAGCCACCAATTTCCGTTAAGAATAAGTCCAAATTTGATACGCAACAGGCGTCAGTTGATCAAACGGAAAATACCAACCTCGTCAAAGCGGCGTACGAATACCATTTCGAACTCCCCGAGAAGGTAAAGTCCCTCATTAGAGCGAAAAGGGCTGCCGCCCGGAGATGCTTCTCCTATCCCACTCCTGACAACTGTAAGAAACGAAACTTCTTAAAAAGAAAGGTGAGGGAAATTTTAAAAGAGTTGCGGAATAATTTCGACAATATGAGTATCTCAATAGATGAATCTCAATAGATTCACTAGTTGATGCGATCTCGCCGTTAAACCAGGCCTACTGGTAACTGTCGAGATCGCTCCGATCAGGAACCGGAGAGTAAATGCCTCCCGTATAAAGACCGAACTTACCACCAGCGTTCGACGATATAAACAAGGCCGAAGGCTGGCAGTCTACAGAGCCTATTCTGTCCTGATCCCTAAGTCCGATAAACTGAGTCCTCACGCTTCAGCCCAAGCCTCCTGAATCCAGCCTTCTGAATATGTTTGGCAAAATCTATTAGCCAATTTCTGAACCGACTAAGAGCGGTCGTCTGTACAAAAAGCCTTCTGTTGAATTAGGTAGGTAGGTGAGGTAGGTTCTATTGAATTAGCAGTTGGCTTTCTCAGTCGACACCTCGACACTTCAGAACGCGGCTACCACCGTAGGGCAATGGTTTGGGAATGGAAAAAAGAAGTTAATCCTGAAAAAGTTAAGCAGTCCACGTTTCCTGGAGGAATTATTACCTCTCTGTTAAAAGAAACTGCTTTCATAAAATTTGACAGACACTTAAACTAGTATGACAAAACATGTCCTAGACTATCCTGTCAATAAAATCACATTAGTTGATGCCCCTGGCAAAGGAGAAACCCCCATTCAGCTAACACACACTCAACAATAACATAGAAAAATTGGAGTTTCATTGCGCTTACTTCATTCAAGATTGGTCTTTTGAGTGCCTGATAAAAGAAGGGCCAGCGCGTTAACAATGAACACGACAAGCAAGAGGATTCGATCTGAATTCGTTCGAAGTCAGAACACCCGCCACTGGATGGACAGTTGCAGTTCTATCAGAAATAGAAAGAATCGTCGAGATCGCTGTAGGTATATGCTTGCACCGGTCTAGCTGAATACGAGGCAGAAGAAAGCTGATGGAATTAGAAGAAAGAGTAATACAGCTTAAGAAAACGTTAATAGAGGAGCAAACCGAAGGGAGACAGACAGTGAATAGGGAGGTCCGTCATGAATCTCACAGTCCTCCAGCTACGGTGGCGCTAGACCGGGAGCTGATCAGGTGGACGGCGGCGTTCAATGATAAAATTTGTGTAAATAGTAATTAAGATGTAGAATATTTAAGCTCGAAACAGAAACATTGTAATAAAAATAAATGGTAAAAAAAATTAATGGTAACAAAATAAACCTGATAGATTAATAGTCTGAAAATTGAAATTTAATTACCCCTATCCACTTAACGCTTACTTATCCTAAAGGTTTATTTTGATTTTGGTTGGTATTAGTTAATGAGCTTTAGTTTCATTATAAAAAATTATTGAAATGTCTATAATGATTGCACTCAGTTGAAATTCGAGTATTAGGCGAAAGCTAGTTAATTGAAATATTTGTGCGACATATGTGAGACCATAGACTTAGATTTTTTTCGCTACGCTATCCTATATCTATGAGTGAGACATACAAATTAAAGATGCGCCGAATAGTGGTTTCACCGAATATCCGAATACCGAACCGAATATTCGGCCGAATTATTTGGTTTACCATTTCTTTATTGTCAATTTGCCAGTTATGTGTGTTCATTAACACTTTAAAATGTTGATATGAGTTTTAAAAATAAATACTGATTTAAGGTTTGAAATAAATGTTGACTATACTAACTATAGACTAAGTCATAAATGTGTTGACTTCAGGTTTCAAAATAAATGTTGATTTGAAGTTTAAATGCTTTATTTTATTAGCTTTATTCAACATTTTTTATAGGATTTGAGTTTGACTTATGTTATAACTCTTACATAAGAAGTTTTGTGTTTTAGTCCTGTACTATGTCGTGTACACAAGAAAATAGAAATGCTCGAACCGGACATATTCGGCACCCAAACCGAATAATTCGGCCGAATACAAATAGCAAAAAAGACGCCGAATACCGAATACCGAATACCAAACGAATATTCGGCGCATCTCTAATACAAATCTATCATCGCTCATGACATTTTAACGATAGGACGATATTTTATCGCGTTTAGGACGACACCGGAGGGATAGGTCCGTATGTTTTCACGATGACGCAGCTACAAGAGGATTGGACCCTCCTCCATCTTGTTACTTAAAATATCTATTCAAGTGGCATACGCCCAATAATTCTCCGAAGCCCAACGTAACGGGATTGAATAAATTCAGCTGCGTTCACATTTCTCCTTTACGCATACAATTTCTTGATTATACCTTTTCTTGCTTCACTCGTTCTGGTTAGAGATGTAATTTTTAAAATAGATATTTCACTATTGATATTTTATTATGTAACGGGTACTCACGCTATGCGTTTTTTTAAATATCGGCGATAAAGATATTAAGAAACGCATATCATGAGTACCCGTTACATAATAAAAAAAAATTGGTATTTGATTTAAAAAAAATGTAATTTGTTTTGTACATTACACAAAATGGTAGCGTGCTCACAGACTAGTGTAAAGTAGTAGAGGATATACAAGTATTCATTTATTTTTATAATTTAGCAGTGGCAGAAGAATATACAGTCCACCTGATGACGATAAGGTGGTAGAACCCTTTGTGGTTCGACTCCGGCGACACCACCGCCACACTTATTTCTGCCTAATAACAGCAGTGTTAGGCGCTGCTGTGTTCCCATTTTGAAGGCGTACTTTTCCGAATACTTTTCCGAGGCGTTCCAGCTCAGTCCTCAAGGGTAGCGGCGCATCTGAGGCCTCAGGTAGGACTGCATGCTCGTCTGCTACTCCTATATTATTATTAAAAATTGGCTAGTGCCGCCTATGGTCATGTCTAATGAACCCCAAATGTTCCTACATAAAGTCTGAACGCCTCGCAAAAGTATATCTCCTTTACCACACCCTTCAAACCAGAACACAGCAGCGCTTAACTCTACTGTTATTAGCAGAATAGGTGTACCGGTGTTGCTACCGGAATCGAACTACAAAGGATCCTCCTTTCATCGCTAACACTATTTTGTTTCTCGTAAATCTATATCACGCTGTGCTACATAATCATCAATCACGACATAAAAGCAATATTTCAACGTTCAAAGCCCAGGTACACGAGTTCATTGTTTATTAAAGGCTATCACAACTTGTTATAACTTCAACACATCACTCTGCAGCAGTATTAGTTGTTAACTTTGTGTACGTCCAAAGTTGTTAATTTAATAATAGCTCACTCTCTCCACTTGGGTTGCCTTTCAGAGGTGTACAAGATCGAAGCTAAGCGAAGACATATCCAAAGATCGACATTGTACTATTACTTAATATTAGAAAGTATACAATTTTGAAAAATAATTGGATAGATTGATTTTGAAATATGGTGTAAGATGTCATAAAAATATTTAGCTACACCATTCGCGATCCGTAGCTCGCATTCGTAGCTCAAATAGCTCGTAGTTTAAAACTAAACAAAATGCCAATTTATAAGCATAAGAACAATGACTGAACCAATTCAAATAATTATATTACACAACAAACACATTATATTAGTACATATGGCTTTTATGAATAGATACTAATACTTCATATGAATAACAATTTAAAATATATATAATGTCGTTCATAAAATATATTTTAGCGCGAAAAATTGCCTGGAACATATTTTCACTAAAGAAAAGTCTTTCAATATTTCTCTTAAATATTGAATGACTTTCGTGGATAACCGGAAATTTCGCGTCACAACTGGAGGTCTATTCTGTAAGCACGAAGTCCGTAATTTCGTACAAACTTTCGGATATTCTTTACTCTGGATTACTACAGCTATTTTAGATAGCTATAATAAACGAATAGTGAACGTTGCGTGCGGGCGTGGACATACGCCCTTTATTATACTATATTTAACAAGCTGACCCGGCAAACGTTGTATTGCCATATAAATAAAAAAATGTTAAGGGTGAACAACCCTTATCACTAAGGGTTGTGAAAAATAGATAGTAGCCGATTCTCAGACCTACTGTATATGCATATAAAATTTGGTAAAAATCGGTAAAGCCGTTTCGTAAGAGTACGGTAACTAACATTGTGACACGATAATTTTATATATAAGACTACTTACTACAGAAAATAAAGTATCAAATTTTGATTAATGCTAGGCAGAATTTGGAAAGATTATTGCTAACGGGCGATAGATAATACCATTAGAATTGTAACGAATTCACTCTATAAACTCGCTAAGTCCATCCGAAAACTTAAATTTGACAGTTGTTTAATCAGATAGTCCCTAACTTTTGAGTGGATCCGAAACTTTGTTAACGGATGTCCAGAATAGATCCCTGTTCTGAATCGTAATTAAATTTCAATGTATTTTACAAAAGAGCATCATACTGTTTTACTTTGTGAAATGAAAACTAATATGCAAGCGAACGCTTGTCTCTGTAGAAAGTCGCTGTATTTTTAATGCTTATTTAATTAAAACTTGTTCACACTATTTTCTTTTAGAATGAAGACCTCTATTCAATCAGTAATGTGTAGAAGATAATGATGGCTTTATGATTCGGTTTCTTATAAAATATTTAATCTCAAGGCTGTGTAACATCTCACAAAATTCAAGTTGGAACACCTCGTAATAGTATCTACTCCTCATTAGGTATGCTATTTTTGCCAAATCACTACTTAATATAGGCAATCATAATCAAATGTAGTTTTTCTTCTTCAACATCTAGATCAGAATGACCATCGGATTCCTATTAATCGATATTTTTTCCTTCAAAATCTCTCCGCTTCCGTTCAAAAATGATAAATTTGCGTAATAAATCGCGGGCTCGATTGTCCGATAACAAAGGCTAGATTTATTTGAGACAGCTTGTGTATTGATTGAGTTTTTGGCAATTAATAATTCCTTTCCAAAACGATTAAATTACAACAAAATTTTCATTACATTACATTTAAAAGTTATGGAACCCTCAGTGGTTTGACTTGACTCCGCCGGCACCACCTCCACAACTATTTTTTATTAATACCAGCAGTGTTAGCGCTGCTCTGCTCTGGTGTAAAGAGTGTGATATACTTCTTCGAGGCATTCTAGCTTAGTTCTCAAGGGTAGCGGTGCATAAGTGACCGGTGTCGAATAAGAATCTAATCGTATGTGGGGTTGATTACAAATGTTCTTGGGCGGCACTAGTCACTTACCATCAGGTGGACTGCATGCTCGTCAGCTACTCTTATATTATAAAAAAAGATGTTTAAAGTTTTTCTGTCACAACATTTGATGTTCTCTTTGCCGATGTACTGTTCTAAATATGTCAATTTATTCCCCAAGGAAATCAATACATCTGCTAATGATATTGGGAATTTGCATGTTTCCATTCTTACTACTCATTATAAGGGACTTCTATAAAATTCTTCTCGATCTATTTATTAAAACTTTGTCCATTATCAGTTTATATTTTTAAGTAAGTCATTTTTAGCTACCTTCCGATCGGATTGGTTAATGGCATCACGTACTAACATAGAAGAGTTTTTCAGCATGTATTTTGGTGAAGAAGCCCAGATAATAATGTCTGGTGTAAGAATCTAGTCTTATAAGTCTGGTCTAGGAGATAAGGATACAAAGGCACAAAAGTTGATTTTATAAGTATTATATAAAAAAAAACACTTTGAAACATGTTCTACAAATACTTGCTTCTTTCTCATCCATATACCACAAAATTAACATTTTTTCGAAGGGCAGTTACGTTACTTTTAGTCTTATGACTTTTTACAGAAATTAAACACCTTGTATTAAATGACAAATATTTTATTGAGCGATTATACGTTGTTAAATTAGGTTCCTCAATGAAGATGATAATCGTCATGAATAGCGACTATCATACTAAATGACATACAGAGGATACCACGTGCACTCCTCAACCAGGCAGGCAGGCAGACACTTGAATGATTAATTTAGACAATTGTTCTTTATCTGAATATACTCGTTATAACACAGCTCCATAAAACACTTAGGTTTTTTATATTATTCTCCATGCCAAAAATATTTATAAATAACTAAATTTAATTAGTTTAGCTTCTTGAGCTTCTGCACGAACAAGTAACAAATAGTTTTCAATTATACGATTTTGTCGTTGTTACTGTCACTTTTGGTTCTCCATCTGCAAAAAACGTACCATCAATTGGTTTACTACTTCTATATTACATGATAAAAACACGTAATTTATAATCGGCTCTATATTAATTGAGTGACTTAACTTTCGTTTAAACAGACGCGTTGGCTTAACTATATTTTTTCTTGAACAGTCCCTAATATTTTTAAAGCTTCTGATCAGAAATAAAAATATCTTTAGCTCAGTGGTCCACCAATCAGAGATCATCGCATTAATTGGATCAAAGCCCAATGAACTTATTAAAGATTAAAAGTCTAATAATACTGTTTAACAATTAAGTGTTTAAAAATCTTGGATTGGCGTTGTATCTGAGATAGCCCCAACCCCCTAGTTACGCTAATAAAATGATGATTTATTTTATAATGTTCTACTATAAAAATAACTACTAATAAAAAAGAACTAAATAAACAAGGACGTCTTACCTGGACCAACGTCCATTACAGTTTCAGTAGTCTCTTCCACAGTGGTACCGTTTGCAAAAATAACTGTCTTGCTCTCTTTAGTCACTTTAGGCCGTGGTGGCATAAAGAAGAAGAATACATTTTGCGTGCTATTTCGTACAAGGTCCCATATATGGTTGTCATTTAAAGCAAACCATGACAAGCCATGATCAATAGTCGGTAAAGTGGCTGTCTCATTTGAAACACCTGTAAAATTAATTATTTATAGTATTTTATATACCAATAGATGCTACATTAATGGGGATTCCGTGATTGTGAAACTGTAAAACTTAACTAACTGAAGTAGTTTAAAAAAAGACTAGTACCTATATATTAGTATTTGACTTTTTTAACACAAACTTCTTTGACTAATGATGAATTTTCCTAATTTAATACTTACTTGGAATTTTAGTCGAGTTGTCTATTTTAGGTAACGTGTTGTCCTTGATGATTTCTGCAGGTTTCGTATTAATTGAAGGCACGTTGTTTTTATCAATAGCCTGCGTATCTGTATCAGTAACATTTGGTGGGTTTGTGGTACTGGAACCTACAATTTCCTTGCCACTTGGGTCTAAAACAGTTGCTTTTGCAGATGTTGTAATCTTTGTAATCGGATCAGCCGTTTTATGTTGAATTGATATTACATTATAGGGTGGATTTGTTCCATTTACTGCATTTTTATCTTGGGTATCTTCAACTTTTGGTAATTCTTGTATTATTGTAGGTGGTTTCTCTTGTGATGAATTTTGTTGTGGTTCTTTCGGTAATACGACTGGTAAAGTTTGAGGTTCAATAACGTTAGAAGTCTGTGGTGTGGTGTGTGTCTGTGGTAGTGAATTTGATGATGCTGGCAAATTAATTGACGAGGATTGATTTTGTCCATCAGTATAAGGAATAGAAATATTTGAAATCAAGGCATTGATTGCATCCTGTTTATCTTTTATTATTTGTGGATTAAGAAATATACTTTGATTATTATTCGGAAGAGGTAAAGGTGGTTGAACTGGTGCTGCTACTGTTTGCGCTGCAGCTGCTCCTATAGCGGAAGGTTCATTGGGTACACTAGATTTTATAGCAGCGTTAGGTACATATGATTGAGGATAAATTGGTAGTGGATTGGCAGCAATTGCATTTTCAGGCAAGTTTCGCGTAGAGGGCGGAGAAATGTTTGTTGATGCATATGATACGGACGGTACACTAGGTGAATTTTGTTGATCCCTAGATGGATAAAATGCACTTGGATTAGCCGCTACAGCGTCTTTGTGCACATCACTTACTACTGGTTGGCCTACCTGGTTGTAAGTTATTTGATTAATTGGATTTTGCAAATTTCCACTTTGTTGTTGATTTGGTGGCAGAACATTTATTTGCGCAAGTAATTTCCAAGTGTCGTTTGGAATAGGTGGCACTGTCTGTGTAACTGTATTCGGAATTCCAGTTATAGCAGGTCCGTTTGAGTTTTGAATAGTTGATTGGCTATTACTTCCGCCCAAGTATACATTCGTTGGATTCCTTTGAATCTGTTGTTTTGTTAGCGGTACTGGCTGTTGGGAAGTCAGAGTTGCGCTAATTGGCGCGAGCGTTGCTCCTACTGCAGGCTGCTGGTACTTCACGTTTGGAACACTTTGATAAATAGAATTCGAATTCGATGCTAATGAGGCTGCTCGCAAATTCGGAATTGGTTGTTGATTGTTATATGTCCCTCGGTAAGAATTTGTTGTCCATCCATTTTGATTTGTTGCAATTGCTTGTGGGGTGACGGGTGCAGGCGTTTGTACAGGAATTGGTGCAGTCTGCGCTGGAGGTATTTTTTGAGGTATCCCTATATTGTTGACAGGTATATATTTATTCGCTAAAACATCGGCCGCTTTAAGCATTACAAAGTTAGGATGTCGTGCTGCAATAGCTTGTAAATCATTTGTATGTTCCACTGTTCCATTTAAATGTACGATGGTATACTGTTTCGTTGGCTTTGAAGCTTCATATATCGCTTTCAAATTTATATTGGGTGGTGAATACTGTAATGGTGAAGCTGAAATAAAAATAGTATTTAGACTAATTGGAAGAAATATAACAATGGTTAAATCAATAGCTACATGATAATATGCTGACCTGGTAAAGGTAACGTTGACGCTCTTGCGTTACTCTGAAGATTCGTTGGTTGTACTTTATTTTGCGTAATAGGAACATTTTGAGGTATCTGATATGAAGGCCTCGGTCCTATTTGATTAACATATTGATTGGGAGATGGTTGATTTCTGTTAATGTCATTACTTCTTAAAGCTGGGTTTGAAATTGGTATATTGGCCGGTTGTAACACTGGACCATTTGACTGGTATGCATTTTGAATATTGCTGTTTAGGTTATTTTGTGATTCACTATTAATATAAATAGATTAGTTGTAATGAAAGGAAGAAGGGGCTATTGTGACGTTATTTATAGATGTGACCTATACGACAAGCTTTTACATTTTATGTAGAGATACTTGAAACTTTGTTACAATTTATTGCATTTAGATCAAACTACATTTTAAAATAGACTAAAGAATTAATTTACTTATTTTATTACCAATATAAAAAAAAATATATTGTGGCATATTTAACTTTTCTTATACTTAAAAATAACCACAGCATGCTATTTGTTACATATAAATACAATTGCACGTTATGTTAGCAATATACTACAGATTAGGAGGCCGTCTAGTCTGTTGTATAGAAAAAAATAATTAAGAAAATAGTCCCCGTTTTCCTTTGTGGAATACTAGATAGATACTCTTATTTTTGTATTAATTTCATTTCTGTATTCAGATTTTCAATTATCAAAATTTATCATCGCCTCACGTGGGTCTCCAAGAATAAGCTCCCGCATTATTTGAATCTGGAATCAACATTTCATTTAAATTTAAAATACTTATAGTGGAAAAAAATAAATATGGTATCCTTCCTAGAAGCGGGATCTTAAAGGTTTAATGTCAAAACTACACTACCTTGAGCTACGAAGAAACTTGTGCCCAACTGAACAGTGCGACGTACATACTAATCGAAATGCATCTTTTAAAATGTATGTGACATATTAATTTGCCAATTGCAATAATTGTATCTGTGATAACCTAATGATTGAAACTCGGCCCTTCGATCGAAAGGTTCGAAGTTCGAAGTTTTGAAAATTATGTGCGTAATATAAAATTAATAATTATGACTTGCTTTCACATTGAAGGAAAAAATCGTGAGGAATCCTGCATATTATTATAAAGGTACGTGAAGTCTACCAATACGCACATGGCCAACTTGATAGACTATGGCCTAACCGTTCTCAATTTAAGAGGAGATTCATGCCCAGCTGTGGGACAGTAGTGGGTTGACGACAATTGCATTATTTACTTACACGTCACAGGCACATATGCAAACAAAACTAAAACGCTAACACTTAAAAACTTCATTTTCGAGAACACACACGAACTTTATAAACAAAAAACAATACTGAGTGTTCTGGTAGCCTACGTAACGTTAAATTTGTTCGCAGTACAAACAAAGTGGAAAGCTGTTCACATAAACGTACATGTACTCTATGTTCTGAATAATTAATGTCTCTTTAATACTAATAACTTCGCGTGGTTCTGACTGTTGTCGCCATCGACATACCTACACAGGTACACCGCGCAGGTACACCGGATTGAAGGTGGTAGAACCCTATGTGGTTCGACTTCGGCGGCACCATCGCCACACTAATTTCTGCCTCATAACAGAATACGCCTCGGAAAAGTATATCTACTTTGAGGAAAGGTGTTCCAGCTTAGTCCTCAGGGGTAAAGGCGCATCTGTGACCGACCTCAAGTAGGAATCCTATCTAGAATCCTATATGGAATTGATTACAGATGTCCATGGACGGCAGTAACCATCAGGTGGACTGCCTGTTCGTACGGTATACCAGAGCATCCCCATACACGCTACCGATGTGCCGTTAACCTGTACAGGGATACCTGCATCAGTAAATTGTCGGGTAGACCATAACGTTATATTTGTTTCAAGTGATTTAATTTTTTGATTAGAAGATCAACAATTGATTTTAAAATTCACATCTTGTACTGATTCAGCCAACTAACTTTGACATACAGAAACTTGAATCAGAATAATCCATCTTATTTCTTATCTTTGTTGGATACGGACCGATTCTTATAAGTCTACGTATACCGACATAGCATGAATCTAGTCTAATAAGAAGGTAGGTCATAAAAATGAAATAGATTTCCCCTCGGTGTTATTCCGGGAGGCGGGACGCTTTAGAATGGGGTTCCTCAAATTTGACAAAAACATCTATCTTCCCGGGCTGGTGATGTATTGACAGCTAATCTGGTATTGCGAAGCTACCTATTTTCTATCAGATAGGACTTATCAGTGATCGTTCTGAAGAGATGGTCACGAAATATGTCTTACGTAAATTATAAATTTATAATTTAAATAAATAATGGATTTTAATTTTTAAATTTGAATATCCGCCAAATCGGTTAGGTGGTAGCGAGTCAAAGAATGATTCATAAAAACATACATAGTACCTACGTCAGTAGAATAATATACCTATGCATCGTACATACGCTCGAATGACATTAACACACCGTAGTTACATAAAAACTCACAGTGTAAAACATTTTATATAAATATTACAAACATCATTTCAGCGTCTTATATTTTTATTGTTCCACACATCTGTAACATACGCTTCCAAGTAAAAACTCGCGTCATTCTACGTAGCATTGTTGTAACAATAGAGTCTACGAAACATAAAACAAATATTTGAAGTTACATTTAGGTTACAGACCAACATAAATGCGAAATTGAAATGGAATATTTGGTGTATATTGTTCTTCTATTGTATCAAATACCTATTTATTCATTTAATTCTAAGTACTGGTAAAATGTTGATGATTTCGCAATAATTTTGAGAATTGAGTATATTATGTACCTGTGTCATCATGAAAAATTGATTCAAAGCAAATGTATAACAAGGCTATATCAACTATAAGCTTAAGGGTATTCCGAAAATTGACCAAAACTATACCGGAATATTTATATAAGCAAACGTAGTCAAAGTCAAATAAACCTGTTAGTATTTCGTCCCTGTAGTTCCGGCACCAGAAAACCGTACTTACCTGGGCGGGGCCTGATGGGGCTACGCATTAAGAGAACTCCAGTTGCGTTCCGTTGAAAAGATCCCGTAGTTTTCGTCGTAGAGCTGAGGATGGCCACAAGCAAAGATGGTGCTCCCTAGGCTTGACCCCCCCGCCTATAATTATTAACTTTGCCGTTGTAACAAGAAAGTTTTTTCATATTCCAACAACCTATTTTATAAGATAGCTAGCTCGTTTTTCTTTTCATGATGGTCCATGACAATGTCTTTTTTTTTTATATGTAACCTAACGATAAGCCAGACGGGCTGCCTGATGGAAAGCAGTCACCGTCGCCTATGGACATTTGCAACACCAGAGGAGTCGCCAATGCATCGCCGGCTTTGAAGGAGTCTTAGCGCCGCGGCGCCCCCTGACACGGCGGCACCCGTGTGCATTGCGCACCCAGCACTATAGGTTAAGCCGCCCCTGGCCTACAACACTAATACCCCCCGTATTAGTGTTGTAGGAATCCCACATATCACATCCGTGTCGCTCTCACTGGGTACCTTTTCCAACAAAAAAGGTATTCCTGTATTTAATTGGAAGTAGGTTGGACCTTAGTGTTTAAATTAAGTAAGACAAATATTTTGAAGAGAATAATTACAATTAACTCCTAATTCTGGGTACGAGATTAGCAGAATACAAGTACAGCGACATCATTCATCACACTTTACCATACGATTACGGTAAAAAGAGCTAATAAAATTGACTGCCAGTTAGAGAAATGCATGTGTAGCGTAGACCAAAAATCTGATGTTTACAGCGACATCTATAGTTTACACTGGAAATAATTATAACTTGTAGTTACCAAGCTTTACGAGTCCACATTTTAGTTTCATACTTTTGGTGTAGATGGCGTTTAAAACAAATACCTGTTATACAATAAAACTTAAAAATTATAATTATTGATTTAAAAAATAAATATTTTTTTTTCATTTTAGTCTCTTAGATGTTGTTCTACACCTGCTTTAATAGGTATTACTTTTTTAACCTAGTATATAAATATCATTGATATAAATGTGTTTATCACGTTTAGTTTGCGTTGTGAGATTTTCTTGGATCATCATCTAGGGCTCTCCAGAACCGTACTACGTAGGTACTTCTCAGAGAATATTTTTCCATAAATATGTACCTACTACAACCTACATACACGTGCAATATAAAATAACAATACTCTTTACATATTACACTAATAATAATTACAGCTGTTTAAACAATAATTATGAGGAGGTCATCTAGGTCTACCAATCGACATAAATATATATGCGACAGTCGAGATTTCTTGTTTCCAGAGCATTGGAGAGTGGCTTCAGCAAACCTAGGGTACTGCACTACTGACCGTCGATGCCCGATGTCGAGGAAATAAATTTTGAAGGTGGTAGAACCCTTTGTGGTTCGACTCCACCACCGCCACACATATTTCTTATAACAGCAGTGTAAGGCGCTGCTGTGTTCCGTTTTGAAGGGTGTGGTAAGGGAGACAGACTTTTCCGAGGCGTTCCGCTTAGTCCTCAGGGGTAGCGGCGCATCTGTGGCCGACCTCAGGTAGGAATATCTAATCCTATCTGGGGTTGATTACAGATGTCCATGGGCGGCAGTAGCCACTTACCATCAGGTGGACTGCATGCTCGTCTGCTACTCCTATATTATAATAAAAAAGGCACCCAGTCTAAGAAATAATATAATTTTACAAATGTCTACAAAAAGGGAGGGCCCCAGGGCCCCCATGACCAGAGCGAACGGATGTAGGCTAAAAAAAACTATTGAATATTACTATTATCTCTTATTTAGATTTTTTGTTTATTTCGTTTTTACTTTTTATTTATTTTAGTTTAAAATATTTAATGACTTTGTAATATTGCATACGATGCATTTATTACCATTTTCATTTAGGTTTGTTGTTTATTTATAAAATCGAGAGATAGTTACTATATGAAACGTGTTTTATCTCTTTAACTCTACCTATATACTTGTCAATGTCTATAACATGATGGTTGACTTCCATGATAATGTATGTTCACTTTAATATCTCTGCATATCACAACATGTTAGCTTAGTTTATTTACTTGTTCTATTCTTTGATAATTAAGATAGAAAGATACTTCACCTCCTTGAAATTGAATGAAGCCACAAAAGGATGATTTTATCATTTATTTTTTGAATTCTTGATAAATAAAAATCATTTTTATAGAAAATAGTTATAAATGACTATACTACGTAATTTACGTAACAAGTAAATACGTATTTCAAAAAATTTAGGGACATTTTACAACGGAGACGTGGCAACACTTTATTTACGCAACAATTTCAATTCTCAAAACTGGTTACCCTTTTTTGTTAGTGATCAATGTAGTATTTTACTCATCTAAGATTCTATTATTAAAAGTAATTGTATGTCTGTTGCAATTATTTCTGGAAGAACCATACCAACGGAACACATCAGCTCTTAACACTGCTGTTGTTGAGTACGGGTTTGCAATAAAACTCCAATTGAATTTTTCTTCCTGTATTTTCTTTTCTTGACCATTTACAATATTCTTCTATTTTCCGGAGCGTGCCGGACCCTATTTTTAGCCACGTTAAGTGGCAAAGTGAGTGTTACAACCGACGGGGGGCTAACGCAGCAGTCGCTTTTATTCCCGTCTCGCTCACTTCCTATAGCCCTCTCTTTCTATCATGCATCTCGCTCACTCGTGTCCCTCTCTTTCTAATTTTACTTTATTTTTATTTCTCTTTATTTATTTACATTAAATACCTTATTTTAAACATAGTTGTACATTATTTTTCATACACATTAAATATTCTTATACAAATCAACAATCTTACGTACTAAAAAACAATAATAGGAATTACAATTTATCAAATATTCTTAAATCTATTCGCCGTCCGCAACATCCTCCCCCCGGCGCAGCTCCGTCGTAGCCCTCCCTATCTGGAGGACGGCGAGCTTCACCACGGGCCTCCTGAAGACTCCTCCCCTGGTCCTCACGTCTGCTGAGCGAACGATGCCGTCGGGTCCCTCGTGCACTCGCTCGACGATGCCGCGTGGCCATGTGTTGCGGGGTAGCGTGTTGTCGACCACGATGACCAGGTCGCCGACCCGTAGTTGTCGTGATGCCCTTGTCTCTTGTCCTCGAGGTATCAGCGTCGGCAGGTACTCCTTGACCCACCGCCCCCAGAACTGGTCCGCCAGCGCCTGTGCTTTTCTCCACACGCTGCGGTCGGCTTCCTCGCAGGGTCCCGTCAGCGGCAGCCCGGTCGACGACCCAATCAGGAAGTGGTTGGGGGTTAATGCTTCTGAGTCGGCGGGATCCACGGAGACGTGCGTGAGTGGCCGAGCGTTGACACAGTACTCGGCCTCCACCAGTAGCGTTTGAAGGACTTCTTCTTTGGGTGACTTCTCGTTCAGTGTGGTGCTCAGCGCGGTCTTGACTGACCGCACGAGCCGCTCCCATGCCCCGCCCATGTGCGGAGCCCCCGGTGGGATGAAACGCCAGCTGGTTCCATACTGTAGACAGAAGTTATGTAGCTCCGGACCCCATGCCCGGTATGCGTTTCTTAGCTCGACGTCAGCACCTCTGAAGTTCGTTGCGTTGTCTGAGAAGATCACCTGTGGCCATCCTCTTCTGGCGGCCATCCTTCGGAGTGCCATAATTGCCGAGTCGGTCGACAGCGATGACACCAATTCCAAATGCACTGCTCGTGTAGTTAAGCAGGTAAACAGTGCACACCATCTCTTCTCATGTCGGCGCCCAATAGTGACTGTTAGGGGGCCGAAGTAATCCACGCCGCAGTAGTTGAACGGTCGATGCCCTGGACTTGTCCTCTCTTCTGGTAAGTCCCCTCGTGGCGGTGTTTGCGGCGTTGCTTTCCTTATTTTGCAAAATTGACATTCCTTAGCCATTTTTCTTACTGTCGGTCGTAGTCGAAATATAACGTATTTTTGTCGCAGCTCGTTTACGACCCTCTCGTTGTTAGCGTGTCCGGCGTTTCGATGGTAGTCCATCACTAGTAGGCGTGTGAAGGGGTGACCACCATCCAATATTATAGGTCGGTTCGAGTGCGTCGACGTCTTAGAGGCTCCTATTCTGCCTCGGGCCTTCAGTGTTCCTTCTTCGATGACGGGGTCCAACTTCGCTAGTTTACTATGCCGGTGTAAGTGCTGTCCAGCCCGCAGTCTACGTAGATCTTCGCCGAAGGAGTCCTGTTGTGCTTGTCGTATCCACCGCAGCTCGGCGTCTTGTATGTGGGAGACTTCTAACAGCAGGCTTCTGTTCTTTGTTCTTAGCTTCTGTACGTAGAGTTGAACTAGCGCTGTGGCCCTTATGAGTCGTCTGTAGGCGGAGAACCTCGTTATGTCCGGCAGGCAGCCCATGCGGTCCGTGATGTCGTCTGTGGTGATGGTGTACGCCGCCTCTTCTGAAGTGTCACTGCTTGTAGCTTCGGTAGGCCATTCCTCCTCTGGTAAGCTCAGGAATGACGGCCCGGTGAACCATCGGTCGGCGCCAGTGATCCTCTTCGTCTCGATTCGCGTGGCGTCGTCGGCTACGTTGTCGGCCGTGGGCACCCATCGCCAATCTTCCACCTGGGACAGCTCGCCTATTTCCGCCAGTCGATGCGCCACGAACGGTGTGTACTTCTTCTTATCGTTCCTTATCCAATGAAGTACCGTCTTGGCGTTACTTCTTTCTTCGTTGCCGTCGCATGCTTCTGCGTAACCCTTCTTCAGCAGGTTAGCCACTTGAGCGCTGTATTCCTTCTTGAATGTGGGCTCATTTTCCATCTTCTTTTCCAATGTGCGTAGCCTCTTGTATGCTTGCTCGTAGCTGTCGGGGAGTGTGGGGTTGTCAGTCTTCCAAGGTAGACCCACTTCGAAGTGTCCGTCCTTCCGTCTGGCGGTCGCCTCGAAGATGTCGCTGGCTCTCTTGTCGTACTTGTTAATCTTCTCTTTCGTAGATACGCCGAGCGAGTCCACGTCGAAATGCGACTCGACGAGCTTCTGTACCTGTATGTCGCCCGTGCAGACGTGAAGCACGGCCGCCTGGTCCTGATAGACGAACCTCCTAGGTACCGACCCATGTAGAACCCATCCCAGCTTTGTTCTTGATGCGGCAGGTTCGTTCTTCTTGCCGGCGCGCAGCTGTCGGGACACTATTAAGTGCCAATTGTCGGTGCCTATTAATATGCGAGGCCGAGCTTCCCCCGTGCTGATTTTCTCCCTTACGACTCGCAGGTGTGCATACCGCTCCAGGTTCTGAGGTACGCGCTGATGATGCAATTGAAGTCCCTTCACCGTGCGGGCTGTCACGGAGTATGCTTCATGTTCGTGTAGACCTTTGATTTGAATCTTGACCGCCTTGCTGTCGATTCTTCTTTGTTCATTGATACCTCTTATGTTTAGAGGTTGGTTCGGTCCGCCGCTGGTGAGGTGACTTGCCAATTCTTCATCTATAAGGGTCACTGTAGACCCCTCGTCCAGGAGGGCGTGCGTCCTTATCTCCCCCCGTGGACCGCTGAGTTTTACTTCACATGTCTTCAATAGCACCGCTCTTGGTGCCACCTTTGATGTGACGCTCATGACCGCTGCGGGTGCACCCTGATCTGTGCACTCAGAAGTCTCCACCCTCCTGGCGGGCTCTGCAGTCTTGTGTAGGATGGCGTGATGCTGCATGCTACACCCGTCGACTCCGCACGGCTTCGCTCTGCATGTGGTTCTACTGTGTCTTCGTGTCATGCATTTGAAGCATAACCGCTGTTCCTTCGCCCAATTCCACCTGTCGTTGATGGTGAGTTCCTTCAGCTGAGGGCACTTCGGAGTGTGATGGCTTGTAGACTGGCATCGTAGACAGCTAGGCGCTCGCTCTTCACGCGTCGATTCACTCGTAGAATAGACCTTCTCCCGAGGTGCTGTCAAGGAGGACAGCACCGGCCTCTCCCCTCTGAGAAGCCCCGGAGCGCTGTTCCTCGCCGTGTGCGTGTAGCGTAGTACCCTGTCTGCTTCACCCATCAGGAACTCCGAGAGTATTGTGATTTCGTCGCTGTATGCAATCTTCCCTTCGTTGATTGCCGCGTATTCCGCCCATTTGCTCACCAGGTGAGGGCTTAGCTTCTCCATTACATCCCTTATCAGTAATGGATTTCGTAGATAACCACGGTGGTCCACACTCTTCATAGTGTAGACGACGTTCTGTAACTTGATGGCCAATTCATTCAATTCGCTGCTGGAGTTGCCGACCTTGGGGAGTCTCTTCAGTTCTTCCATTGCTTTATCGAAGATATATTCAGGTCGACCGTATTTCATTTCTAGCGTCTTCATTATGCTGTCCGGGTGAGTCGCCGTGTACAGTTGAGAGAGCACTGTCTCTCTCGCTTCCCCACGGAGACTGTTTCGAAGCCGCAATAAATTTTCTGTGGCGCTGAATTTGTAGAGACGCGTCGAATCTTCTACTGCTGCTTTGAAGGGTAGCCACTCCATGACGGACCCGGAGAATGCTGGGAGCTCCGACGTTTGCCGCGGCGGGGGTCGTACGTGCATCATCTTCTCTAAGGCGTTTGCTAATTGTTCGATGCCCCTTCCCCTCTGCCGAGGCCGTTCCTCCCCCCGTACTTCTAACGGGGGAGGTAGGACCTCCTGTTCCCTGTGTACTTGCGCTCCGGCGTGTTCGTGGCTCTTGTTCACCCAGTCGTGTATTCTTTCTTGGTCGCAGATAGTTTCCCCCCCCTCTTCCGCTTCGATCGCAGAGATTTCCGCTTCTAGCCGCTTCTTTACTAGCGTCTTCTTAAGTTGTATTCTTCTTTCTTCTAATTCAGCTAGCTCCTTTTCCGCTTCGTATTCGACTAGCCTAACTCGTGCCGCGACGCTGACCGACGAACGATGCGAACGTATACTGGGCGCCGCGCTATATGCCGGAGACGTGGGCCGGCATATAGGCGACTTGGAGTGCGATGGTATCTCTTGCGACGTGGGGTGCTCGGGGTGTGTGGTGCTGCGTACAGGTGAGCGCTCGAGGACCCTTCCTGGTGGGATCCTCCCGACGGATGTTCCGGCGGACGTCCCGGTGAGGACTGCGGTCGATGGCGATCTCGGCGATTCTTCATATATACGGTGGAACAGCCCCCGCCCACCTGGCGGAGGGTGCTCCGATTCGCCGATGCCGGACTCGGAGTGGGTCTTCTTGCTTCGTGTGTTCATTGTAGACGCGCTGGTTGCTTCTTTTTTCTGTATCCGCCGATCGAAGGACCAATGTTGAGTACGGGTTTGCAATAAAACTCCAATTGAATTTTTCTTCCTGTATTTTCTTTTCTTGACCATTTACAATATTCTTCTATTTTCCGGAGCGTGCCGGACCCTTTTTTTTTTTTTTTTTTTTTTGGCGCCCAGATGTAGGTGGAAAAAGGGCTGACCCTCTACGGAGAGGGAGGAGCAAAAAATGCGTCCAAGCACTTACAGGCCGCGACGGCCGGTGCCTGCGTCGTGTGGGGCTGACTGAAAGGTCCTCCTGAAGGGAGGACCATCCCACTAAAAACTCCTTTAAGGCATTCGTCCAAGGGGACCGTACAGCCGACATCGGATAGCGACCTCTCGTTTGCGGAGCGAGAGGCGCTAGCGGCGCTCCCTAGAGAGCTACCGCTGGATAGATGACACTGAAGGTGTCAACGTATCATGAATAAGATTAGAATCGTCGGGAAGACGATTCTCTATGGAGAGTTGTACGCCCCTGTGGGCGGCCAGAAGATTCTCCACATCGGTGGAGAGTTTGTTAGGAGCGTCGGTCAAGATATTTCTTGGCCGACGGCAATTGTAACGGGTAGGAAGAGGGGCAGCATAGTCCGCTGCACCCTTGATTAAGGGGTTGGGATGGTTTTCTGAGCGGTCAAAGAACGCTTCAGAGAATTGTCTGAGGACTTGTTGTATTGGAGCGAGCTCCAGGTCGCGGTGGAGGTCAGCGTTTCTGACATACCAGGGGGCATTAAGTGCCCGACGACAAAAGAGATTTTGTATGACCTGGAGTTTGTTTAGGATGGTGGGATTCGCGTGAGCGAAGACTGGAGAGGCGTATGTTAACACCGGTCGAATGCAAACCTTATACAGTGTTCGCTTATTCCTGGCTGACAACTTGCTGTGTCTGCCAATCATGGCGTTGAGGCGGCTCATGTAAGAGCGGGCGGTATGGGTGACCTTAGAGACGTGGGGTCTAAAGGTGAGGCCCGGGTCAAGGGTAACTCCTAGGTAATTTGACGGAGGGCAGGTTGTTTAAACGCCTGCGTTTGTGGTCGAAGCGCATTGCGGAGCTTTTCTCCGCATTGACTTCGATGCGCCATTTCCTAAACCAATCTCCTAACTCGTTGACCGAGCGTTGGAGTTTGGCGAGGACAGATGACTCCTTTTGCCCTTGGATGTAAAGGGCGGTGTCATCGGCGAAGAGTGAGAGCTGCACCCCATTTTTGGGGATAGGAATATCGTTGGAGTACGATATGAATAATGTAGGAGCGAGCACTGAGCCTTGAGGGACTCCGGCTGTTACGGGGCGTGGGGGAGAGAGGATACCTTCGTGCCTGTAGCGGAAGGTTCTGTCCTGAAGGTAGGAAGCCACGATGCGGACTAGGCGATCAGGAAGACCAGAATGGTATAGCTTGTATACCAGTCCTCCATGCCAGACTTTGTCAAAAGCCTTGGCGACGTCGAAGAAGACTGCTAGTGTCTTGTTACGTCTTGGATAAAACCCGCTTGTGATGTACTCGACAATGCGGTGGACTTGTTGGGGGCACGAGTGCTGGAGGCGAAAGCCAAATTGGTGAGGAATGATGAGTGGGGGAGCATCTATTGGGAAGAGGTGCCCTCTTATGTGAACGAGGATCACCCGTTCGAAAACCTTGCCCATTGCATTGAGGAGGCTAATGGGGCGGTGGTTGGAGGGAATATGTTTCGGTTTCCCAGGCTTGGGAATACCGATAACTGTTGCTGTCTTCCAGGCTGTTGGAAAGAAGCTGAGATCGAGGCAGGCATTGAAGATAATGACCAGAAGGGTCAGTGCCTGCTCGGGGAAGTGTTTGAGCGCCAGGTTGGAGATACCATCCGGACCTGGGGCTTTACGAGGTTTCAAACCGCGGATGACGGTCCGGACCTCGTCTGTAGTGATTTTAATGGGAGCAGAGGTGACAGGGAGAGAGATCTTTTTAAGGACCTCCTCCTCCACCTTGTGAATGTGGATAGGGTCGCACGGTTGAGTGCTGGGGGAGCACTGCGCAGCGATGCTATCTGCGAAGCATTCGGCCTTCTCAGCGTCTTCGAAGGCTATGCTGCCGTCGGGGCGCGTGAGAGGGGGAGTGCTTGAGAAGGCTTCGGTACGAAATCGTCTAGCGATTTTGTAGAATGCCTTATGAGAAGGTTGGATATCCTCCATGAGAGAGTTCCAGTTGGAGTCCCTCATTTCGGCTAGCCGGGATCTGACTTTCCTTTGGAGGGCGTTCGCGCGCCTCCTAAGGACAGGGGTGGGATACTTGGCGGCCCATCTGAGGGCTGCGTTTTTAGTTTGGATTAGCTTCCTGACCTCGCGAGGTAGTTTGCGGTTCGGGACCTCTACCACCTTCGCGTTGTCATGAAGCGAAGTCTGAACTAGCTGGGTGAGTGAGTTCACCGTACTGTCTATTTTCTCCGAGCTAACAAGGTAGTCTGGGGGAATAGTATACGGTGAATCGGGGGCCTCTATGGCCGAGATGAGAGATTTCTCGTACCCTTCCCAATTAGTGAAGGTTTTCGAGGAGGTATGGGGAGTTGGATCATAGGGACCTAACTGTAGAGAGACTGGACGATGGTCTGAGCCCAGATCGTCCAGTGTTTCGATCGCTCTTGTATTGAGCGCGACGCCTTTAAGGAGGGCGAAATCCAGCACGTCGGGTTCTTGGTCTTCCCGATCGGGGTAGTGGGTAGGCGCTGTTGGAGAGAAGATATCAAAGTCCAGTGCGCGGGAAATGGTTAAGAGTTTCTTACCGTTGGTGTTAGTCAGACGACTGTTCCAAACGGTATGTTTGCAATTGAAATCTCCAAATAGTACGACAGAGTCTCCGAGCGAGAGGAGGGCCTCCAAGTCGCTTTGGAGAGGGGCTTTATTGGCGGGGAGGTAAATTGAGGCTATGATCAGGGACGGGTGTCCTGTCATGCCTAATTTGCATATGGTGGCTTCCATATTGGTGAGCTTGGGTGTTTCCAGAGGGGTGCAATGGAAGGATCTCTTGTAGTAGATGGCAGTGCCTCCGCCACGACGGTCGTCGGCTCTGTCATTACGTACAAGCGCGTAAGAGGGGAGACTTACGCCTTTAAGGGAGGGCTTGAGGAAAGTTTCCTGAACAAGCAACAGGTCGATATCCCTGTTGCGGACGAACTCTTTGAGTTCGGGAATGCAAGGCTTAAGACCTCGTGCATTGAAGGAGATAAGCGAGACGCCTTTAGGTTTTTGACGACCGGGATGAAGGGGTTGAGTATGAATGTTACTCATTGAATGTTACTCACTGGGCAGGGTAGCCACGCTTGTTAGGTGGTTCCACCTCGATCTCAGAAAGGCCACAGATTGTGAGCTCCTTCTCCTTGAAAATGTCCTTGGAGGACGGGGTCTTGGCTAGAATGGCCAGGGCTAGAGGGTATTTGACCCCGTTGCGGTTGTACAACTTGTGTACACCTTCCACGGGGAACCCTTGGTTGACTAGATCCGTTAGGATTTCGTCGGTGGGAAGCTCGTAGGGGAGACCCCTAAGGACCGCTTTGATTTTGCGGTCCTCTTCTAAAGCGTACGTGTGGTACGGGAGTTGAAGGTGAGTTAGGAGCCTAATAAGGCTCCTGAAGTCCTCGGTGGTGGGGCATGAAACGCGAATAGAGTCGCGAAGGTTACGTGCCTTGGTGTAGTGGATCTGTTTTTCCACTAGGGTTTTAGAGAAGTCGGACCATTTCGACTTATCTCTGAAGAAAATGTGTGGGGGCGGTTTGCACTTGGCAAGTGCCGGTTCGCAGCGTGTGGCTGGCTTGGCGGGCTTAGCCGCGGGGGTTGAGCTCTGGGGCTCGGTGGAGGCTTTTGGCACGGGGGCCAGAGTGGAGGCTTTTGGCACGGGGGCCAGAGCGGGGGCCGCTGGGGCTGGGGTGGCTTCGATAGAGGCCTCGGAAGAAGTCTCACTTGTCGCCTTAGCGACGCGTTTGACCGGTCGTTTCTTGGTCTTCCTCGACTTGACAGGGGTGAAACCCTGGTCGTCGTCGGAGGAGGGGGCGGTGATGAGGGTGTGCTCCGACGATTCGTCGGAGGAGGCGGGGCGTTTTAGCGAGATGGCGTCAAAGTCCATCTCGTGTCTCGGGGTGGCATCAGGGGATGCGGGTGAGTCGGTAACGGACAGGGGATCCGTTACGGACTTTAAGGGCTCGCAAAGGGAGCGGAGTTTGACAGCGTCAATGGGGCGGTTGAGCTCCTTGCTCAAGAGGGAGGACAGAGCCTCGAAAAACCTATCTGTTACCATGTAGGCCATGGTAACCAGGGATGCCTCCCTGCCGAGGCAGGGAGCTAACGGGGAGGGGGAGGGAAATGCAATTACCCCTAAGGGAAAGTAACTGCTACCGTCACCCTTGGGATAGCCCAAGTGCAGTGGGATCGGGTCTGCCGGTTTCTCTCAGGCCGAGAGGTCTGAGAAGCGCACCGGGTCAACGCTAGCTGGTTTCGTTGGCACCGTTAGGTATCCACCAACTCAAACGCGTCGGGACGTGAGTTTTGTTTATTCCCAATAAATTGGCAATAAACAAAGCACGGACCGCTATCGATAATATCGAGTAGGCGAGAACCGGCCGAAAGGCCAGAGAAAATTCTGGGTTAGGAAACACTAGAGCGCGAGCAGGCGGGGCTGCTCGGTCTGGCGTTCAAACGCAGAGTGTGCCGGACCGAACGAAAGCGGTCGTCCTATGCCGCGGCGTGACTTCGCCGCTTGGCGCAGGGTCTGCGGGCCTCGAGGGATCCCTCCTTGCCCGGGCAATCTCCTCAGTGGGTAACACTGCCCACCGGTGTTGTGGGCTGCCGTGAGGCAGCGGTGCAGCAGTCGGTCCTAACGTGACCTGTGCTAGGCTGCGTGTGCAGATTTTCAGTCCTCCAGGTGGTCGGAGGACACCTGCCCCTCGAGTTCACGAGGGAGCGGGCGACCGTCGGGGGGTCGAGCGTGGAGGGGCGCGAAGCCTCTCAGATGGGCATGTGGCCCATTGTCGGCGCATGCGTACATACGATGCGCCAACCTGGCCACAAACCTGTCCAAGGTCGGAACCTTGAGGTCGCGCTCCAACACGTCGTTCCGAACATAGCGGCCCGCCCTCACGATCGTTCGTAGGGCCTGGTTCTGCACAGTACGGAGACGCTTACGGTTGGACTCTGACACCAGAGCATACCATGCTGGCGCCGCGTAAGTTAGGCGTGATCGGACGTACAACTTGTACACCCTTAGTTTGGTGCGGGTCGGTAGATGAGATGCCAGCACTGGTTGGAGCATCGCTCGTGCAGCACGGGCCTGTCGGATCACGTGGTCCACCTGAGGCACCATGTGCAGCGAGCGATCAATGTGACATCCCAAGTACCTAACTGTGGGCTGCCAAGCTACTTCCCGATCACGGAAACGTAGCGGCGGCGGCATAGTACGCCTGCGGCTGAAAAGTGTCGCGACCGTCTTACCGACGTTGACGGCCATACGCCACTTGTCCAGCCACTCTGGGAGCAGGTCCAGCAAGCGCTGCATCCTGCGTGTTGCTAGCACAGGATCACGAGAGGACGCGAAGTACGCGCTGTCGTCCGCGAACAACGCGAGTTCCACGTCCCTTTCCCATTCCTCGAGGTGACCTTCGAGGGTGGGAATGTCGTTCGTGTAGAGCGCGTAGAGTAGTGGCGAGAGGCAGCTGCCTTGAGGCACGCCCGCACGTATTGGGCGGGGGTCTGAGGCTACGTTCTCGACCGATACAAAGAACTGCCGCCCATCTAGAAACGACGCTATTAGCCGCACCAGCAAAGCCGGCACGGGCGACTCCAACAGCTTAAAAACGAGACCAGGATGCCATACGCGGTCGAACGCCTTCTCGATATCGAGAAAGACGCCGACCGTGTGTCGTCCGTAGTTGGCCTCGCTTGTAAGATGGTGGATCACCCGTGTAAGCTGAAGCGTTGTCGAGTGACCGGCGCGGAAGCCGAACTGCTCGTCCCTTAAAACAAGTAACGGCTGCAGTCGCTTCAACGCCAGTCTCTCGAACAGCTTCGCTATGGTGGGCAATAGCGTGATGGGACGGTAGCTGGCCGGGAGACGACGGTCTTTCCCCGGCTTCGGGAGAACTATTACCTTCCCCAACTTCCAGGTGGAAGGGAAGTAGCCCGTGCGGAGAATGCCGTTGAAGAGCCTAGTCATAGTGACTATGGCTCCTCTTGGCAGCATTGCCAACGCCATATTCGGCACGCCGTCGGGGCCTGGCGCCTTGCGCTTCGGCAGGCGCAAGGCGGCCTTCCGCGTCTCCGAGGGGGAGATAAACTCCAAGCCCTGGGGTGGCGGTGTCGGACGCCCGAGGAAGTCCTCTACCCACGCCTCTACGATCTCGTGGTGTTCGGCGGCGGCGGCGGATGCGGGGTGCGGGGAGAATTGCTCTTCCAAGTGCTCCGCATGGATCTCCGCCCTGTCCTTAGGCGCATAGCACCGCCTGCCCGCCCCATTTAGAAGCGGGTAGACTGGCGCTTTGGCTCGGGTAAGCTGTCTGCTGAGATGAAAGAGTGAAGTTTCGTGTTCACCAGCCTGGTCGACTCTCGCCTCCCAGGTGGCCCCACGATACTCCGCCATCCCAGCAGACAACTCCTCCGCCACTGCGTTGAGGTCACGCTTGACCCGGGGGCAGCGGGTGCGCGCCCATAATCGGCGTAATAACCTTTTGTAGGCCAACTTTTTCTCCAGGTGGACTGGGAGTCTCGCGCGTCTATGCGTCTTCGGTGTGAGGGTGGTTGCTGCGTCCAGCGCCTCCCGGACTGAAGCCGAGAAGGCGCTGGCCGCCGCTTCCACCCCCTCCGGCGTACTTAGCGATTGGGGGAGTTTAATACCACCCAAGGTGGTTTGAAAAGCTCCCCAGTCCACCCTTCGAGTTTGGCGCGGGAATGCCACTGATTCGGCTCCTAGGCCAAGCGTGACGAGTATGGGGAGGTGCTGTGTGTCCAGATCATACAGCACCTCCACATGGACGGGACAACGGAGACCCCTATGGAGCACTATGTCCAGGACATCAGGACGATGGGACTCGTCCGAGGGAATGTGCGTGGGTGATTCTGGCCCAATCACCTCGTAGCCATTCGCCTCAGAGTCTTCGTACAGCTTGCGTCCCACCTGGTTGACGATTCTGGATCCCCAAGCCTTATGTTTGGCATTGAGGTCGCCGGTCAGTAAGGTCGCAGCACCATCGTCCAGGATGGTATGGATGTCCTGCGGGTCAAAGAGGGGTCCAGGCGGTCTATAGGCTGCAAACAGCCGCAGCTCCTGGCCCGCCGCACTCACCATCGCCCCTATGGAACGTGTGTGAGTGAACGGCGGGAGCGGTAGTACATCGTGTACCACATCGCGACGAACCGCTATGGCGGTGCCTCTGTAGGCTATGCCTTGCGGTGATATTTCGTCGCGGCGGTACACGAAGTAGTTGGACAACCGGAAGTCTTGGGCCGGGCGCAGCTTCGTCTCGCCCAGGAGCACCACGTGAACGTCCTGCTCCTGGACGAGACGCCTGAGCCCGTGTTGGTGTTTTGGGAGGTTGCCTCCCGGGTTCCAATACAGCAGCCTAAGTTGTACTGCCATATTGGAACCCGAGAGTGTTAGAAATGATATGTTTGATCGCTCCCACAAGCTCTGGGTACCGCGCAATAGCCTCACTGATGGTGGCTATTGCCTCCACCAGCTCATCGGCCGGCGTGTTGATCCCCAGAGCTTGTAGGGGGCGAGGGGCGGGGGTCGGCAGGTACACCGACCGTGGGCGTGGAGTGGGGCTCGGTGGTGCCGTGGGGACTTCCGGTTCCCGCTGCGACTGTTTACCCTTGCCCTTACCTTTCCCTTTGCGGGAGGGAGCCGCCTGTGCAGCAACCGGGGCTGGAGTCGGCGCTGGAGGAGGTGGCAGGTGTTGTGCCGGAGTCGGTGCCGGTGTGGCAGCTGGCTGGACGCTGGCCACCGGGGGGCGCGGCTGGGGGGCCGCTTTCGGTTTATTCAGCAGAGGCCTCGCAGCCTGTGTTTCCACCTGCTGCTCGGTCCTCTGCTGGTGCCTCTTGGCCTTCCGCCTGCTGCCCCGCACGTTCTTGCCGCGCGGTGCAGGGGGGTTGGCCGGTGCCATGAGCGATGCGCCCTCGGTGGGCGCGAACTCCTCCACGACTCTCCGGGGTACTGGCTCCCTAGTGGTGGTCGCGGACGGCTTGCGTGCAGATGTTGTTGGGACGGGTGGACGGGGCGGAGGGACGTTCATTCCCCTGATGCGCGCCATCTTCCTTAGGTACGCGCACGACCTGTTATTGGACGTGTGCGCCCCGCGGCAGTTGACGCACTTGGGGGTCGCGTCCCTCGGTTCCGGGCAGTCCCCGACGACATGCGATCCCGCGCAGCGGACGCATCTGGCCGGCCGGTGGCAGTTGACTGAGGAGTGCCCCACCGCCTGGCAGCGATGACACTGGGGGGGGCCGAAACGACCCCTCCACGCCTCAACAATTACCCCCGGCATGAACAGAAGCTCGCTTACCCCATAAAGGCGCGCGAGCTCCGTTTCGGCCATCCGGTCCAGCTGTACGTAAAACACACAGCCGGGCTTGCCCCTCCTCGGTGGTATGTGGCGGGTGAAGCGCGCCGGGAACCCAAGCCGTTTCAGGGCTTCGGTGACCGCGTCCGGGTCTGTCATGCTCGGCAGGCCCTTGACTGCCACCTTAGTGGGGCGGTCGTCCTGCGGAGTATAACAGAACCAGGAGAGTCCCGGTTCCGTGGCGGACAAGTCCGTCAAGTACCTTTGGATTACCCGGTACTCTTCATCCGCCAGAGGCACGAACCTTATGCCCTGTCCGAAGGGCCTCGCGTTGGGTGCGCGACCCAACTTGTCCCGCAGCGCAGCAAAGTGGGTGGGCCAGTTGGGCATCCGCTCCACCACCAGGGGGGGGTACGCCTTCCCGGCCGCTGCAGCACTCGAGACCTGTTTGGGGGGTTTACCATGTGCAGGTCGGGGTGACGGTGAAGTTTGGCGCGGCGATGCTGGCGCAGTCAGCACCGCGGCATAGGATGACCCTGGCTGGGGTTCCGCATACAACCCCAGTCGCGACGACTCGGCAACGGGGGATGCAGGAACGAGGGGCGTGGGTGGACGGATTGGTGGGGTCGTGGCCCTGGGCGCCGGCGACGGCGTCGCTGCCAATGCGGCGTACGACGTCGAGTCCAGCCCGGCGTCCATTGCCGCGGTCCCTGTGGATGGAGATTGGGGGGTAGGGGAACGCGGGGGGGACCTAATTGAGCGTTCTCTTCTTACCACAAGCACATCAGTAGCAACCTCCGCGCCAGCCTCCGCGGACTCCTCTCTACTGTCTTCGTACTCGCTAGAGTAGGGTGAAGCGAGTTCGGAGCTGCCCTCCTCCACTCGTTGCACCTTCGCCGGCAGCTGGGCACTCTCCGGCGAGGTGGAAGGATGGCGCATCGTCTTCGTGGACTTCCTCGCTGTTTCTTCGGGTCTTCCCGTCATGGGTTTCCCTTGGAAATGCTGGGGCCGCAATGACTCCGCGCTGGTTTTTTCCAAGCGGGCTTCAATTGGCGTGATTTTTTGCGTAAAAATGTCACGCATCACCACCTGCCTTTTGGGTTTGGTCTTCGACGGTTCCGCGACCGTCTCTGTCTTCGGTCTCCCGTCCCTCTCTTGTGACACCCACTTGGGGGTAGTCAGGGAACCTCGGACCTCTCTCTCTCGGCCGTCTCCCTCTTCTGTTCGCCTAGTGAGGGTAGGGCGAGATTCTCGTCTCCCATCTCTTTCGCCGCCTTCCTCCTCTTCTGCTCTCATCTTGAGGGTGTCTTCGGAATAATGCCACCGCCTTTTCTAGCCAAGCCGATCTGTTAGCGTGATTCGTCCCAACACCGGGCCCCTTTACCATTAAAGGGTGGGTGTTGGGGCGGCCAAAAATAGCCGGCTACGCCGGTCGTCGCACTCGCGCGTGGGTGGGGATCTGTGCACGGGCTCCGCAAGCGGCGCCGAACGCAGTCGCAGGGGTTGCCTCGGTAGGTTGCCTGAGTGTGCCGGACCCTATTTTTAGCCACCTTAAGTGGCAAAGTGAGTGTTACAACCGACGGGGGGCTAACGCAGCAGTCGCTTTTATTCCCGTCTCGCTCACTTCCTATAGCCCTCTCTTTCTATCATGCATCTCGCTCACTCGTGTCCCTCTCTTTCTAATTTTACTTTATTTTTATTTCTCTTTATTTATTTACATTAAATACCTTATTTTAAACATAGTTGTACATTATTTTTCATACACATTAAATATTCTTATACAAATCAACAATCTTACGTACTAAAAAACAATAATAGGAATTACAATTTATCAAATATTCTTAAATCTATTCGCCGTCCGCAACAGCTGTTATTACAATAGTAATGATACAGTTTGCCCACAGATGACACTACCGGCAAACTGCGAAAGGTTTACTTCAAGGTCACTATTATAGGAAAACGCATTATTTTCCTCAAGCTTAGCAATAGCCAAGCCCAACTTTCCCATGACGTAGATACTCTTATACAACAACATACCGATGTAGCCAATACAGGAAGTATTTATAAGTATAGCTCGCAAAACATGTTAATTTGTCCTTAGAAGTAGAGATCTAAATCATTCAGTCATTCAATACTCACTGATGAACGAAGGATGACGTCTCAGACCATTTCTGTGGTCATTTGTGTGGTCATCTCAATTAGCCTTGGATACTCCGCAGGTAAGAAAATATTGCTTAACTTCCCATAAATCATATTATGTAAAGACTTAGAATATATTAGTTTGAAGTTAAAAAAAAAAAAATTACAAGTTTTATGTGAATCATGTCTTAGCCCATCGATAAATCGTTGTCGTAATTGTGTTTTGTGTTTTAAGTTGTCATATTTTTGTCAGTCCTGACAACTGATAGGTATGTTACGTAATTTACACAATATATCTATATTACACTCTTTAACCTTTAATGTAAGTATGACGTCAGATTGAAACTGAAATAAAGTAACCGCGACCAATTTTGTAATGTAGAAGTTAGTCGCACGGTGAATATCGATAAAATGTGAAATGATGTTTAAATAAAAAAATGGCCAAGTACTAGTCGAACTCGCACGTGGAGGGTTTCGTTTAATCTAAAAAAATAAGGTGAAGAGATGGAGCCCTGTGACGGATAGACAGAGGAGGCTCCGTAATACGATTCCGTTTTTAGGTTTACGCTCCATTCCCCTTAGGTACGGAACCCTAATAAATAAAAATATACAACACAATAAAAAAAATAACATAACATAACACAACATTCTTATGACTTATATTTATTTTTTACTTATTTTAGTTCGGATTTTAATACCATTTTTAGAAAATAACCTGTCTCGCAAGATGTTTTACTTTTGCAACCTGACAGTATTATAATAGTTAACTCGTTTCAGAGATACACGAAACTAGTTTTTAAAATAACCGGAATTTGCAAAACTATATCATAGCTACAATAATTAAGTACCGATTGGTTATAGTTTTCTGTTGCAGGAAACAACTTGCAACAGAAAACTTGAAGCCTGCCTACAGTAAATATTTAAATTTAAATAAATATTTTAGTCATTATTGATAACACACACACACACACGCATACACACACATACACACGCACACACCTACACACAATTACGCATTAACGCCCTCACGCATGAGTTACATATCTTCTTTTGATTGTGTCCATAGTTTGTTAAATGTTTGTTTGTTACTTATTTCTCTATTTCATATGTTTGTCTCTCTGCATGATACGTTTTTATTACGTTTATTTATTTACGTTTTTTTATTGTTTCGAGTTTCGATCTAAAGGTAAAAGCGAGTGAATGATTGGGAACCCAGAACCTTTTCTCCCGCATAACACCATAGGGAGAAGGGGGTGACTGAAAACCAGCGCTGCACAGGATAACAATCTCTGTCAGTAAAAGCTGAGGCACTTCCTTTTGCCCAGAATTAATTTTAAGTTATCTTGTAATGTGTATATTTTTATTTTAATGGCAATAAATGTTTATATTATTATTATTATTATTATTATTTTTGCAACACTAACAGGTATTTGTTATATACATATCTGATAACATACACATACACACATATCACTTTACACATTAGTCATGCTTCTGACTTATTCCTTAACAAGCGATAATTTTATTGTTCTACATATTTTAGTTACAATTGTGACTTAATCCGCTTATTTGATTATTTTTAAAAACGATATAATTATTTCTTTATCATTTTCCTAAGGTTTATAAAGATAGTGGGACCCGTCTATAACTCGCATATCTAGCTTTTTAAAAATAATTTGTCAAAGCTGGATAGCTGCGACTAATCGAAAATGCGTATGTGTATTGTATATGCATAGATTAGTAAAGATTACTAACTAGAAAATGTACCCAGTTTTGAGAATTGAAATAGTTGCGTAAAAAAGGTTTGCCACGTCTCCGTGCTAAAATGTCCCTAAAATATTTGAAATAATTATTTATTTATTATTTAAATTACGCAGTATTAGTTATGTATTCGTAATTTTTGTCTAAAAATGTTTTTATTTGTCAAGAATTAAAAAAAGAACTTACTAATAAGCCATTTGTGGCTTCATTCAATTTCAAGGCGGCGAAGTATCTTTACTAATTTATGTGTATATGTTTACTTTAACTTTCACTTTACCAGTTAGGATTCGCCATATTTTTATGTTTTACATTTATAGTAGGTACTAGCCCTGCGGTTTTACCCGCGTTAAAAAGAAATCTAACAATATACATAACATAAAATATAAGTAGCCTAAGTAATAAGGAGTTTATTACATCAGCTACCTGCCGATAAAACTCCTGTCAAAATCGGTCCACCCATTTCAGAGATTAGCCAGAACAAACAGACAGACAGACAGACAAAAATTGTAAAAAATGTTATTTGGGTGTATGTGCCGTGTGTATATTCATATTCATGTAGTAAAAAACGGTAATTTCAATATAAAAATAGACACTCCAATTTTATTTATATGGACCTATAGATGTATAGATTATCCCAAGACCAAAAATCTAGGAGAGGAAAACAAAACATGTTTGAAGCCTATGATAGAAAGCAATAAAAGGAAAGGATTTTTTTTATTTAATCTACTTTCGTGATTGAAAAATATTAAAAAAAATGTAGTTTTTAGATCATTTGCCAATGAAACAATATTTCTTCGCACTTTTTCTTCGATTTCGTGTCTTAACTGCGCATGTCGGCATTGTTCCGCGTAAATTACATCATGACAGCCATTAAACAACTGACATAATTGTCATTTAATGGCTTCCTTCAATAACAAGGCGGTGAGATATGTATACTTATCTATGCTTACCACTATAATATTCATAGTGTGTATAGGTATATTTTATTTTAAGACACGAGTCCTCATCAACCCACGTGACTTGATAATTGCATATTTTTTATTTTCTTCAGGGAATCTTACATGTGGGCCAAACGAAGTGATTGACGATTGTCCAGCAAATTGTTCTTACGAGTATTGCCCAACAAACGAGTTTCATGACTATCTATTCTGCCTAAAACCAGACATTTGTCCAACACCGGCATGCACATGTGCATTTAACTATCGAAGGGCTGAAAATGGAACTTGCATCTCTACATATGACTGTCGTAAGTATTTTTTATAATATAGGAGTAGCAGACGAGCATGCAGTCGACCTGATGGTAAGTGGCTACTGCCGCCCATGGACATCAGTAATCAACCCCAGATAGGATTAGATATTCCTACCTGAGGTCGGCCACAGATGCGCCGCTACCCCTGAGGACTAAGCTGGAACGCCTCGGAAAAGTTTGTCTCCCTTATCACACCCTTCAAAACGGAACACAGCAGCGCCTAACACTGCTATTATTAGGTAGAAATAGGTGTGGCGGTGGTGCCGCCGGAGTCGAACCACAAAGGGTTCTACCACCTTCAATTCAATTCATTCAATATTTAAGCAGTAAACGAACATCCAATATCCTTACTATGAGATTTTACGTTTTAATAAAAATGACCGTTTTTTATTTGTTTACGTACTTTCCATACATTTCCAATCAGTTCTGATACAGTCCGCTGGAGGCGCTGATTAGAAATGTGTAGCCAGATACGTAAACAAATACAAAAACAGTCACTTTTGTAAAAACGTAAAAACTCATCCTAAGGCTACAGTCAACCTGATGGTGGAAGCTACTGCCCTTCATGTTTATTACAGAACCCCAGATAAGATTAGAATTCTACCTGAGGTAACAACAGATGCGTTGCTACCCCTGAAAAGACTAAGTTAAGATTGTCGACTCGCGTGGTGCGGTTAAGAACCGGTCTGAAATGCAATGTTCTTTCTATTATTCTTTTCTTATGATGCTAAGATTTCTGTATCATGAAGAATATGTATTTGTCTTCTTATATGTCCATTGCATCCTTGATACAGGAAAAATCCTAGTGTGGGATTACGAGGGTAAAAGGTATTGTTAATATCAATCACTATAAATAATATTGTGTATTCATTTTCTATTCACCAGCCCCTTTCGAATGTCTTGGACCAAATGAGGTCTTCGACATCTGCCCGTCGTACTGCCCTGAAGACTGTCAACATGCCAACCCGATTGGAGAGTGCCCATTCCTCAGTCTCTTGGTAGTGGAGTGCACTCCATCTTGCAGATGTAAACCGAATTACTGGCGAAAGAAAGCATATGGACTATATTCTCTGGGCAAGTGCGTCCATTATTTGGAATGTCGTAAGTTTTCATGTTATACTTTTAGCGTGTTTTGAGTCATCGTCTTTGCACAGGTTTCCTCTCAGAATGAGCAAGATTAGACCATTGTCCACCGCTGGCCGAGGGCGTATTGGTATAATTCACAAATGTATATAATTCAAAATAGTGTGGTAAGGAGACAGACTTTTCCGAGGCGTGCCAGCTTAGTCCTCAGGAGCGGCGCATCTGTGGCCGACCTCAGGTAGGAATATCAAATCGTGTCTGGGGTTGATTACAGATGTCCATGGGGGGCAGTAGCTACTTACCATCAAGTGGACTGCATGCTCGTCTGCTACTCTTATATTATAAAAAAATCGTGTGAGTTGAAACTTTGCAGTGTGCGAGTTTCCTCACGATGTTTCTCCTTCGCCGTTAAAGCAACTAATAATTAATTGATTTCTAATATGCGTGTCAGGGATTTGAACCTCTGAATCATCGATCCAGACGCCAAGTTTCAACTTATAGGTTATCACTGCTTTTATTACTTTCACTGCGTTGTGAGTAAGAAAATCCAAAGTGCATTTTCAACCTGGTACGGAAAACTTAGGCATCGATGTTTTGTGATGTATCTACACTTTTTACCAGAATTGGAGATAAATATTTTTCGGGCGTATGTAATATCATTAATATGTATGTATATGTATGTATTATACATTGACAATTCATAATTTATTTGTTTCAGCTGGAGTACTCGAGGCTTTGATCAAAAACAAGGAACATAAGACGTTACTTAAGATAGCACAAACGTCTACTTAAGTTCTTCGTATTTCACAAAAAAAACACTTTTCATCAAATAATCAGATAGTGATTTGATGAGTGAAAAAATGAGAGTGTGAAATTTGTTTTTTGTTTCATATTGACAGCCCTTGAAGTCAAATTACGTTATTTTTATTCACTTTCACGTTGTGACAGTTGATTTTCCATGAAACAGACTTGAATAAGTTCAAATACGAAATACGAAAAAATATACGAAATAATCAAAACATTATAATTAAAATAAAAATTAATAATGTTTTTTATTCATGTAGGTATTACTTACAATGCCATTGTGATATAAATATTTATTGTTAATAACATTGTAAAAATAGGCTTACTTATTTAAAGTCGAAAATTAAATTATTTTAATTTTTTTGTTTATTATTTTTTTCACTTATGGGCGTCTTATACAGTTTTACCATTGTATCTTTATCACTTGGTAAATCGTTATAGCCGCACCTGACCACGGATGACCACTACCCCTGAGGACAACATTGGAATGCTACGTATAAGGAGGAATTAGTTGATTTGATGCCTACTTCAACATATCATCATACAAGCTACTTGCCGAAGGATAAAGTTCCATCCTTACCAATTAGACTTGTTTTGCAAGGACATTCGCCACGATTGTGCAAAATATGAAATGAACTTCCTCGTCAGGTATTCCTGGGCCGCTGTGACATGGGGCTCTTTAAAGAAGGCGAAAAAGAGCTCTCCTTCAAAGCCGACGATGCATTGGCGTATTGCAAATAAGCATAGGCGGCGTTGACTCTTTATCAGTTAGCACGTCTCCTTTATCGTTGTTCCACTATAAAAAATATCTCCTTCCACGTATTTCAAATAAAAACACAGCAGCGCCTAACACTGATGTTATTAGGTAGAAATAGGTGTGGCAGTGGTGCCGCCGAGTCTAACCACAAAGGGTTCTACCTTAGAACTTCTTTTGACTGTACCCCTGTTCTCCATAAATATTAAATGACTTCATTCGTACAAGTCCATTATGGCAACGCACACTAATGAAATGGCACACTCGTGCAATATTTAATGTAAACATTGTCTTGCTATTATCTAGCTATACTATCATTTTCTCCTGTTCTGCTCTAAATAATTTGCTTATTTTTAGTAATTTTTTAAATTCAATATTAAATACAATTTATTTCCAAATGATTGTATTATAGGTACATATTACTTTTGGGTTAGGTGGTAAGGACCTAACTATTGCAAAATAATACTCAAATAAAATCATCTGAAAAAAAATCATTTGAAGGTGGTAGAACCCTTTGTGGTTCGACTCCGGCAGCACCACCACCACTCCTATTTCTGTCTAATAACAGCAGTGTTATGCGCTGCTGTGGTCCGGTTTGAAGGGTGTGGTAAGGGAGACAGACTTTTCCGAGGCGTTCCCGATTAGTCCTCAGGGATAGCGGCGCATATGTGGCCGACCACAGGTAGGAATATCTAGTCCTATCTGGGGTTGATTACAGACGTCCATGGGCGGCAGTAGCCACTTACCATCAGGAGGACTGCATGCTCGTCTGCTATTCATATATAATAAAAAAAAGAAAAAAAGAAACAGTTTTGCCGTACCCAACTGACTGATTTTCCTATTATTATTATCGGATGACTTGATTATTATTAATTGTTATTTTGATATGATTACACACGTCTTAATATCACTTTCCTATAATACTATTATTGTTATTCTAACATTTTAACACCTGTTTGAACTTTATCTATCGCTATTTGACCTAATGTAGGTACTAAGGTGTTTTATACAAAAAAATAATTGAAGTAAAATGAAGTGACAGCTGAGTCCAAATGTGGGCATTTAGGAAATAAATACCGCGTATAGTGTGACCTAATTAGGTACATACTATTTAAGGTTCCGTACACAATCCGTAAAAACTGAACCCTCTTATGTGCGAGCTCTATTTATACTTGGCCAATTATATAAAGTACCAAAATCAAAGAAAATTTCTCATGTACCTACTTATTTTTTTGAAAACTAATTAAAACTACGTGACGTAGAAACGTAATTTGAAGCGATAAAGTATGATACGAAACATATTTTTGCATGTATCCTCTAAGTCTGTTAAATTTGAAAAATACTATTAATTATTATTGATTTCATAAAATTAGTATTGCATTTATTATATATTACCTTTTTTTTTCAATGGTAGCGTTCATTTTTTTTATTTTTGTGCTTAGTTCTTTACTTCTTATATGAGTAACAAACAAACTGACTTTGGTATTTATAAACATTATGAAGATTTATACGTACATTTAAACAGGTGTTGTATATGTGGGTGTATATATTTTATTCGATCGTGAGACATGCTACACGCTTTTAAAATGTTACTCCCGGTTGTGTTATTACTCTCTACTAATATTCTGTTCATAAAAACAGGTATGTTAATTATATTTTAGGTTATTTCGTTTATTTCTTTGCTAATTGTATTTGACTTGATAAAATTAGCCATGCTTTTTTCTTGAGTGACAGCAAGGGCGTATTTTCCATCGCGCGTGTTTACGCCCGCACGCGCGTCCTACCCGCACACATGACATAGGTAACTTGTTGTAATTGTAGGTGTTAGAATCCTTTGTGGTTCGACCCTCGCAGCACCACCGCCACACCTATCTCTACCTAATAACAGCAGTTTCATAGGAAACGTTCTAAGGGCGTCCGTTAAAACTTTTAGCGGGTACGGACCAGGCGTTGACTATGGACATTCGACGCAGAGACCCGGGCCTGGTATTCGCCTGTATTAAATTGGAAAAGCGGTTAGCTGCCCAGTAACTAACCGCTAGTGCGTATTAGGCATCTACGTGGTGTGACACCTCCAGTCCAATCATAAATATTAAAATAACTATAAAAAAATATGATATTTACTTTTCAAAATGTTCACGTATGTAGTTTATTTAGCCGCTTCTTCTCCATAGCGAAACACCTTCCAGCGCGTCAACATCTAGAAATATCTATAATATCTTACCCAATTTCAGATGCAACAGAATGTGGTCCTAATGAGCAACTGGTGGAGTGCGCGACAAAGTGCTCCACAGACTATTGCTCCAAAAGTGACCCGAAAAACGTGAAATGCCCCAAACCAGACCCATGCCCCGACCCAGTTTGCAAATGCACACCGATGTACCGTCGAGCCGAAAATGACACTTGTATTCCTGCCAGGGATTGCCGTATGTACCCCGTGTAGTAAATATTTTGTAAAATGTATTAAATTTATAAAAGAGTCCAGAGTCCGACCGATTAGAATGTTCCTTCACTCCTAAATATAATAATTGTGTATCGTTTCTAACTTCTTAATATAACAAATGTAAAAAATGAGATCTTCTAAAACATTAAAAAATAGGTAAAATATACAATAATAACAAATTAATTTTATTGTTATATATATGTTTCATAATCATCACCTACCTGTAACTCAGGTTCTTTAGACACCTATCACAGGCGCCAGGCTCTCACCAGGTACATTTGGAAAACTGTCTGTTTCGCTTTGTCTACCAACTGTTGTACCTAAGAAAGACCCTATAATACATTTTATGTTATTTCACTGTGAGAGCAAATAAATAAATTTTATTTTATTTTTTTTAAACCTACATGTATAACAAATTAAGATCCATGATATCATCAAGCCATGATCTTCTTCTTCTTTCTTCTTCAGAATTATATCATTTTTTTTTAAACTACATAAGCTTTTCACAGATTTTTTTAAATCTAGCACCATGTAGTTAACATTTTTAATTTTTTTCAGCTCCATTTGAGTGCAAAGGTCCTTATGAAGTCTACGACCCGTGTCCGAACACTTTCTGCTCCGAAGATTGCAGTAGAGCTACTGCAAGTGGTGATTGCCCGAAATTTTATGGAGTTGGACCAGTTGTGATATGCAGTCCAGCTTGTCGCTGCATCAAACGTCACTGGAGAAAGAACGGCACATGTGTGCCTTACGCGGAGTGTCGTAAGTTTCTATTAAATTGTAATAGCGTAGGAAGGTAGAAAGAAGCAGCAGAGTTTGGCAAAATATTGGAGTAGCAGACAAGCATGCAGTCCTGATAGTAAGTGGTTAGTGCCACCCATAGTCATCGGCAATCAACTCCAGATAGGATTAGATATTCCTACCAGAGGTCGACCACAGATGCGTCGCCATCCCTGAGGACTAAGCTGAACGGCCTCGGAAAATTATGTCTCCCTTACCACATCCTTCAAACCAGAACACAGCAGCGCTTAGCACTGCTGTTATAAAGAGACGCATGGTCTTTTGATTTTTACCCCTTAAAGCTAAATATTGGGGTATAAAGTACCCGATGTGGTTCGCCGTATAACAACAGATATTTGATTAAACAGTGCCTAAAGAACGAACGGCGAAGTTGAATACAATTACGAAATATTTGTTTATTGTTTCAGCTGGAGTAAAACCCGAACCCTGTTAATAGAATAAACAGTTTTAAGCACTTATTTAACTTTCTTTCCTTGCTTTTATTTTTATGTATGTAGAAGAGTACTATCTTGCAATTGAATTATAAAGCTCACCTAAAAACAATTAGGCTGACATTTTATATAGACCAGACCCATAGAACAATCTGGAGAAATATTCTGGAACAGGCAAAGGCCCACGCGTGGTTGTAGCGCCTTAGATGATGATGATGAAATTTTATAACCACGTTTGATTTGCCTAACAATATAATATGCTGTAATGATGTACTAATGACATTCTGAATCCAATATGGCGGACACCCAGCGGACCCAAGGCGCCGGGCTAATTATATTTTTATGCACCTAATATGGATTTGAAATGAAAAAGTTTTCGGAAAAATACGAAAACGAAGTGAAGTTACTAGATACTTATTTTAAAAACTTTTTTTAATATAACTATATTTCTCCATTATTTCATATTCTTACTCAAATGACACCAATATCATTTATATTTAATGTAACTTTAATGTTAGATTTTGTGAAAATAAATAAATTTACATATTAAAGTATCATATGGAATATAAAACTATTTTATTTAAATAGTGATTTCAACGTTTTACCAAAATTTCAACGTCTTTCATTCCTAACCTCATGCTTGCTAGTATAGTGTCTTATTTTGAAAAAAAAAATAGTTAATGTTTAGCTCACAAAGACAAAAAATGTGAATAATTTCTAACAAGGCCTAAGCCGTATAAGGTATGACTTAAGAATTCTTTATTGGTACGACTTAAGCAACAACACATCAAAATTTGAAAATAATATTACGGAATATTTAATTTTTACCATTTTACTATGACTAAATAATAGTAGAATGTGTGAAAAATAGAAAATAATCACAGAGATTAACTTCTAAGAATCACTCTTCCCTTGAAATTGCTTACGAATGAACTTAAATTTTTAGTGTTTCGATGTTTTCATCGTCAAGACTTGTTTTTTTAAATATTTTTAAATCAATGGTGCCGACATAGTGTCCTGTTATTTTTGTTTACTCGCACAACTAACTAGCATACGTTTCAAGCGCCAAAGATCGATGTTTATATACAGGAGACTAGATATTGCTGTGGTACGATTTAGGCGCTGGTACGACTAAAGCAACCTTCCCCTACTACAGTATGTCATGAAAACATTTTCACGTCTATTTTAGTGCCTGCAAAGAAAACTATCCTTGAAATTACACTTGTGTAAATTAATTGATAAAATACAATTGACTTATGTCGGTGCTCAATACATTTCGTTGCATAACGGCGTAAACAGCGTTGCCAATATGAGCGCCGACTTATATTATAAATTAAAAAACCTCCTCTATTTTTAAGTCGGTTAAAAAGTAGGTCAAAATATCGTATAGAAATTAAATATCTTTGACCAAACGTGACATTTCAATCATCTTATTGTAAGGTCATCTGTCGACCGCACCGTCACCGAGTCGATACCGAGAACGAGAATGTTTTGGGGCCGATTTTAATGTGTCGTGACGGCGATGTCGTTTGTCACCGCGACCGATATCGGCGGTTTATTTTGTTCCTGCTGTCACGCTTGTGACGGCAGTGTATGGACAAGTTCCAACGTGTTTTATATTGCCGGCACATCGGCCCGTCAAATACTCGGTGCCGATCTAGCGGTCACGCCGATCTACTCGAAATATCGGCGGCCGGGATAACGGCGCTCGAGTGAGGGACGTACGGTGGACAAGCGACTATAGTAAATGTATGTACGCTACTTCGGCGCCGTCATTAATTAACGGTGGGTCTATTTTCATTACAATCCTTTTTAAATTATTTTATGTTAATAACGAGTCTATTTAATTGCTGATGAATAGCAATTTAGCGGGAAGCTATATAAAAAGAAAGAAGGATATTATATGGTTTTAGAGAATAAGATATATTAAAATGGATTTTCAGAGAGAATAAAAAAATAGAAAATGGAGTTGTTATTGAGTCTTTTATTATATAAAAAAGTCTTTCAGGAATAATGGCCATTACATAAACTACATTATAGTTTTAATAACCCTTATAATATGCTACATTTAGAGCTGATCAAAATAAGAATGGCCTTCACCGATCCGTTTAATGGAAGAAACCTATTTTATATCAAAAATAACACACAAAAATTATATCACAGATGAGTTGGCTTAAACATTCTGGACTGGACAAACATCCGCTAAGTTGAAACGAGATCTAAAAATATACTTTCTATTTTGCACGGACGTAAAGGTTTTTTTTCTTCACGAGGGAGAAACCTTCAGAAGGTACCCGATGGCGTGGGAGCGACACAGGGTTATGTGGGACTCTTACCGCACTAAACCCTTGGCCGTCCTCGGCGCTGCGTAGAGGACTCCGGGATCCCTAAAGGAACGCAACCGGAGTCCTCTTAGCGCGTTGCCCCGTCGGGCTCTGCCCAGGTGAGCTTAACGCTCGCCGCACCACCTGGTGCGTACGACGGTATGCTATAACAGTAATGCTAAGCTTTGCTGTGTTTCGGTTTGAAGGGTATTAAAGAACTCAATACCATCAATATTTACTTACGAAATCAGTAATTTCCTCCATTACATTTATTAAGGACCTGCATAACCGCCGCTGCCGCCCCACTACCACTGAGGACTAAACTGGAACGCCTCGGAAAAGTATATTTCTTTTACTTCATTCAAATCAGAATACAGCAGTGCTTAGTGTTATGCGCTGCTGTGCTTCAGAAATAGATGTCAAATAGATATTACCTTACATTACACACTAATTGATCAAGATAATTTCAAAATAACCAAATGGAAATTAACGTGTTCGAACACATAATACAAGTTCAAGCATACGGTTATGCTTAAAGGAGATGTTTCAAAATGAATGGGCTCCCGGCCACCTTTTGTACACTATATTAAAAACTAAGAAAACATGCAAAGAACAATTCGTAGGGCTTCATTTTCTTCAAATCATGTTCGTTTAATTGTTAAAATACAATTATTTACACTTAAACTTGCAACACAACAGTGGAAAAACATCATGGCGGTAGTGATTACCGTAATAATGTCATCTGTCATTCTATTTCAACTTACTATATACATTATATACTTTTTAATATATTTTTACGCGAGTGGGCGTAGATATATAAATATTGTATTGTATGGATTGAAAAACAATACCTATATTTGATAAATATAAATTATATTTACTTTCATAAATCTTGACTTAAAACAAACATACCAAAATATGTACTTCTATACCAATTTATTTTAGTTAAAACATTTAAGTGTGTAAATAAAACAACTTCAAGTACACATTTAGATAATATTTTATTTATTCTTCACTTAGATACATATTTATTCATTTTCAATATGTTCCCTTATCAATATTTTCATCTAATCATGTAGCAGGTTCTGTAATATCCTGTGACGAGCTCAGCCCAAACATCAAACAATGGTCATAATGTGACCGCAGCTAGCTACGAGTACGGTTCGTTGCCCAGCGATGCAGTTGCAATAATAACTGATTATTTTGTCATCCCAAGAATGTCCTTGTCTTGCTATTGTAATTATCTAAAAAAAGACAAATGTAAAAAGATTAACATCTCTAGTTTAAAATTATTAACGATTATTTCACCATTAATATAAATAACTGATGTATATTTTACCTGATGATATTGAATCCTTGTCAACACAATCCACAACGATCGCACGAAAATCACAAGAGTCCATAAAACATAAGCTGGGTAAATTAGCTATAGCTATAAGTAAGGTAGAATCAGTCCAACACCGTAAGCAGCACAGAGTAGAACTAGAAACATATTCAGGATTGAAATGGAATCTTCTCATCAGTACATATTTATTCAACGTTTACATTGGATTCCACTATTATTATATAAATCACTTTTACATATATCAAATTGACAACTTCTTCTTTTTTAATTTGACATGTCACTTACATCTATAAAACCAGATACTATTTAAAAGGTGGTTTTGTTATAATTATTATAAATAATTAATTAAATTCAGAAATAATGACGGGATACCCAAAACAAAAGCCAGGTTGTAAAGTACTTAGGGTAACAATAACTTCACGACAAAAACAGCGAAATACAGAATTACCGACGTGGGGGTACACATAGGTTCCCTGACCGACATCGACAGTTTTGAAAACTTGACATTGACAGTATTCCGCCATATTTAATATTTCAATGAGGAATGCTTATTTTAAATATTTTTAAACAGGAATACTTTAGGTTATCATATTATAAGTGTATTTTTCTTCAATTATACAAAATATTCGTGTTTTTTAAATATAGTGTACATGAGATGGCCGAAAATGAAACATCTCCTTTAACGGTTTTATTTCTTTTTTCTTTTTTTTGTATAATATAGCAGTAACAGACGAGCATGCAGTCTACCTGATGGTAAGTGGCTACTGCCACCTATGGACATCTGTAATCAACCCCAGATAGGATTAGATATTCCTACATGAGGTCGGCCACAGATGCGCTGCTACCCCTGAGGACTAAGCTGGAATGGCTCGGAAAAGTATATTTCCCTTACTTCCCTAAACTCAGAACACAGCAGCCCTTAACACTACTGTTATTAGGCAGAAATAGATGTGGTAGTGGCGCCAATGAAGTCGACCCACAGAGAATTCTACCATCTTTAACGTATACTATGTTCTTCAATGTTTGCATGTCTTCTGGAATTCTTACATATACTTTAATCTTAATTACAATGAATAAAAGCTTACTTATAGCCGACATAAGTATTATGCGAAGGCAATCGCACCCGCGATAAGGAAGTATTTAAACAAAAACAAACTTCAAGGCATCTCAGATAGGTTTTTAGCGTAAACCAACCAACATGCAGATCTCCTTTATTTTAGTTTTCTCTTTTATTTTACTGTGTAATGTGAACTCGTATTTAGCAGGTAAACAAATATGTTTAAGCAGATATTATTTATCCTAAGGCGTTGCACTTAGGGATATCTATTTAGAGCCACATATACATTCGACTACAGGACAGGTATCCCGAGTACATCACTATAAGAATAGTTTCTGATCTCAAACATTTTACTGTACAATTTTTACGTAGTCGAGTTTTAGTTTTAAAACTTATTTTCTATGTTATTCAGATCTTATGAATACATAGTATAGTATAAACAATATAGGAATCTGGAGAGTTCTAGCTGTCAAATGTTATTTACTTGAAGACATTTACATATTATTTTCTTTACATATTTTTTATATAATTTGTATACTTCTTTCAGCTATTATTTCACCATATTTCTTGTATTTATAAATTTCTTTTAGCTTTCGATTTATTTCTTTGAAAAGTACTCGTACATTATCTTTATTTTCAGATCCTATGCAATGTTATGGAGACAATGAATATCGAGACTGTGTTCGCATGTGTCTTCCGGAGAGAACCTGTAGAAACAGGGTCATATACTTCAGATGTACGGAAGAGAGTCAGAAATATTGCAGAGTGAAATGTGTTTGTAAAAAAGATTTTTACAGAAACTCAATTGGAAATTGTGTTCGCGCTAAATTTTGTGATAATTGATAATACCGCTGTATTTAATTCATGATTTTAGTATTTATGTAATGATAAATGAAATATGTATTAGAAAAATGTTTTAGATGTGAAATAAAATTCTCTTCGCATATTTATTTATAAGTAATGTTGCTGATCGATTTATGATCCAATTATAGAATTACGAGCTATTAATTTTAATAGATTGTGGTATCCATGCTATCTATAGTTCGCAACGTACTAACAGCCCACAATGCAATCGACATTATCGATAATATTCCTGCTAAAAACTCGAACTCGAACGTAGGTTATCAATCTCTGCTTATTGTTTGTCATTATAGATACTTTATATCTAGATTTTAATGCATGTTGGCTATCTGAATAGCATTCTAGCTTCCCCGATGTCGGAGCGTCGGTTAAGCGAAAAAGTAATTTGGTCGTATTTCTTTTATTCAAATTAAAATTTCAATAAAATTGATTCAAATATATTCGAAGATCATCAAAGTAGGTACTACCGATTTGGAAAGTGGTTCGTTATGGAGAGGTAGTGGCGAAAGAAACTCCATATGGACGCAATTTTTTTAAAAAGTAAATATTATACAATCTTATAGGATGAATAGATTGTTTTATATTCTGTTCGTACGGTATTATATTTTCGTCCAGCGAAAAAAAACCCACTGTCAATTAAAATAAATAAATTAGATACTTTCTTAAAGATTGTATATACTCGTATATGTAGCCTGTCTGTTGGGGCCCTGACATCTATAAGATAATAAAACAAAAGCTCAGGAATAGCTCTGACATCAGCGTTTATTGGAAAACGTTACACGCGGCCGTCATATTAAGTATTTAAACGAAGACAAGCTTCAAGAAATCTCAGATTGGCTTCAAGCGTAAAGATGCAGACCTCCTTGATTTTGTTTTATTCCTTTATTTTATTGTGTACAGTCAACTCTTATGCAGCAGGTAAGCTTCTAATATTGAAGTATTACTTTATATTTTTAAAATGCATACTTATTTATATCTATATTATATTCAGTCACTTTTGTTCTATTAGGTTTTGTAACTGTACAGGATTTCTAATTATTTTTCTACTCGATTTTATTAGTTATTAAAATAGGGATCAAATGGAGAAATGAAGTGTTCCCGAGTTTGGTTTGGAGTTGTCATAATATAGGGTGCAGGGTCCACCAGAGTTCAATAGGGTAAAGCAATATGCAACTTTATATTACATAAAAATACGTATATAGCAGCGGTGAATATAGGGGTATTGGGGTCCAGCTACACCTAAATCTAAATCATTTTAGGGGGCGACTTCCCTGATTTAGGATTACCTTCCTACGCCAACTTTTGACTTATTTGAGAGTCATTATACCTCCTCCTAGAAATAATTTTTTTTCGCCATTAAAGTCAATTTTTGACTGGATTAAGTCCAAAATAAAATATAATTAAGCTTTTTAAGAATAAACCATTTAGATACGTGGATTTTTAGGATATCATTATTTCGCAAATAGGTAATGACGAAAAAGACTAAAATATTATTAGGTATATACCTGCCCATTAGAAGTATCTATTTCATTATTATTAGTAAAATACCTAAAACATAATATAGATATGAGATGACATACGAATAGTCGTTGATAACATCATCTGATTGAATACAAGGAAAATACATATGGAAATACCCGATCCCACGGACGCACACGATGTAGACATTCAAAGGTTAAGTTATAAAGGGGATTTCCCAGGTCTTATGTAACGGTTATACATTACGAATCGTGACGTCATGCCACGACGTAATGGTACTGACTAAGGTCTTTTGTCCACCGCACCGCCACCGAGCCGATACCGAGAACGAGATTATTTGGGCCCATTTTAATTATGTCGTGACGGCGATAAATTGTCCACCGCGACCGATATTGGCGTGTGACGGCAGTGTATGGACAAGTTCCAACGTGTTTTATATTGCCGGCACATCGGCCCGTCGAAATCTCGGTGCCGATCTAGCGGTCACGCGGATTCTCGAAATATCGGCGGCTGGGATGACGGTGCTCGGGTGACGGACGTGCGGTGGACAAGCAGCTATAGTACATTTACTATAGCTGCTTGTCCACCCCACGTGTACGTGTACGCTACTTCGGCGCCGACATTAATTATCGGTATCAGCTCGGTGTCGGTGGCGGTGGACAAACAGCGAATGGTACTAAAGATAATCATTTTTATTTTGTGTCAGTTTTTGTTTGAAGTCCGGAATCCAACCATAGGGTCAACGTTCTTGTAAAATATAATACCTAGGTAAAAAAGTGCAAGTAGTAGTACCGTAATATAGTTAAACCATTGTATCTACGATTCAATTAAATTTAAAAGGAGGATGACTCCTCAACACACCTTCATAATCAAAATAAGCCGTTAGCATACTAGAATACTTAAAATTTCTACCTCTCATTTATTTTAACTGCTTGAAAATGATCTTATTTATATTGTATGTTTGCTTTATTTAAACATATATTTCGTTATTTATATTCGAGTGCCATAAAACTGGAAGACTCAATTTATTTCATTTCAGCAGTATTACACATTCTACGCTTTTTCAGATCCTATGCAATGTTATGGAGACAATGAATATCTAGACTGTGTTCATACGTGTCCCCCAGAGAGAACATGCGAAACACGGGACAGACTATACAAATGTACGGAAGAGAGCCAGAAATATTGCAGAGTGAAATGTGTTTGTAAAAAAGATTTTTACAAAAACTCAGCGGGACAATGTGTGCGAGCTGAATTTTGTGATAATTAGTAGTACCGGTATATTTTTTAATATTTATTTTTATTGTAATAGATAAAATACCTTAGACATGAAATAAAGTACTGTTCCTTCGCGTAAGCATTATTTATTTTAGTGAAACCCTAGTGAAGGCTCCTCGTCAACAAAAAATAAAAAAGGCCTAATGAAATAAGCTCTAAGTCGAGAATTTTACATTTTTTTCTACTAATCTATGTTATTTTTTGTACACTTTATGAACTAACTACAACCCTTCTACACAGTAGCTTAAAATCAGAACTGGATATATATGGTTTAAAAAAAAAGTTACTGTTATTGTACCCACTACCAACGCCATCTGTCGAACTTTAATGAACGAATAAAACCATTTAACGCAATGCTCTATCCATATCCGCCATCTATTAGACAACATATTCCATATCGATGTGAATGAAGATGAGTCAATATCTATTCCTTATTAAATATTGTTTCAATGGATTATGTAGAATAAAACAACTAAACTTAGCAAATTACTAATACAACATACAGCTCCTGCTGTTGCAGCTCCACGAACCACAAAAGGTTCTACCACTTTTACGATGTTCCAAGCCACAGATTGAAGTGTTGCACAAGAACGGTAGCACCCAACAGCCGCAGCAAGGAGTAGCAGACGAGCATGCAGTTCACCTGATAGTAAGTGGTACTGCCGCTCATGGGCAACTGTAATAAACACGAGATAGGATTAGATATTTCTACCTGAAGTTGGCCACAGATGCGCCGCTACCCCTGAGGGTTAAGCTGGAACGTCGTGGAAAAGTATGTGTCCCTTACCCCACCCTTCAAACTAGAAACAGCGACAACTTCGGCAGCTACTATGTCCGGCTGTATTTTAAAATACAGATTAGTAGACAAATCAATAGAAAGGCACATTTGTCATGTATACACACAATCAATACCAAAGCATAGAGATAATAAGTACTGAATATTATATTGTTGTAAAATTTCCAATTGAAATACAAATAGATACAAGACCAACTAAGTAAACTTACCGCCGCAGTAACTACGTACATGCCATTGTTTAATTATGGCAAAGAACTAACTTAAAATTTAATAGGTGTGTATCAATATATCAAATAATAATAGTAATAATAAATGCGAACTAACGCGAGCCGTAGAGGTATTTCACCCCAGGACTCTAATGTTGCCAACTCAGCTTAAAAACAGTACATCGTCGAAAAATAAATCGCAAGGAGCAAACAATCCGTGAAATGTTTATTTATCAGCGAATATACAATCACTGAAATAAGTAAACGCATACACACACACTGCACGCCATAGCTACGAGCGGTGCGGCGAGCGGCGCGGCGAGCGGAGCGTCGAGCGGCACGGCGAGCGGCGGCATGCCACAATTAGCCGCGACGGCGACGGTGTGGGACGTATTTAGGACTACTTAAATTAGTAATATAGCTTTTGCCTTAAAACGAGTGCGTTCTTAGCTCAAGATATTATTGAGTCTGTAATAGGGGCGCACTTTTTTTGGTTGATGAGTAAACGGTACCCGGTGCCGTTGGAGCGACACAGGGTTATGTGGGATTCTTACCGCACTAAAACGGGGTGGCCATCCTCAGCGTTATGCACTATAAATCTAGCCTTATGTGATTCGAATTCGATTATTTTATTACACTTAGTGCCATCCAGTAACAAGGTGTAGTAACTTCAAGCCTAATTATTAATAATAAATACTAATCCATAACATAGAAAACATCTACGTCTGCCAAAATATTTTTTCAATACATTTTTTTTAAATAGTTGGTATATTTTTAAATGATAAGTATAAAGAACATAAGTACTTACCAAGCGTGTTAATATGAACCGAATTTTATTAAATTTTCTATTTGTAGAAATAATTAAATACAACACCAACTAAATAAATTTACCGTCGACCATACGTAGATACCATTGTTCTATGAAGAAAAACTTGCAATAAATTAATCTTAATAGGTGCAAATTTAACAAAGCAATGAGTATAATGAGTCACGAAAACACGTGAGTAATCGTAAAAGACGTATTTTGATTCGGAATCATCTCTCCGTTAACTATTTTTCCTGAAGTACCTCTAAAAATATAAAACAAAAGTGATATACTGCTTCCATAGATTAGTAAAGATACCTCGCCGCCTTGAAATTGAATGAAGCCACAAACAGCTTATTAGTAAGTTCTTTTTTTGAATCCTTGACAAATAAAATCATTTTTAGAGAAAATTTACGAATAAATAACTAATTTACGTAATAATTACGTAATTTACGTAATAAATAAATAATTATTTTAAATATTTTAGGGACATTTTAGCACGGAGACGTGGCAAAACTTTTTTACGCAACTATTTCAATTCTCAAAACTGGGTACATTTTCTTGTTAGGAGTGAGTAATCTTTACTTATCTATGACTGCTTCTTATTATAAACATATATTTTTATATGTTTACTAGATGACCCGGTGAACTTCGTACCACCTAATTATGTGTGACTATCTGTACCTCGTGGTTTCACTCGTGTAATTTATGTATTATGTCCATAAACTACTGGTAAATATTAGGAAATGGCCACAGGAGAACAGGAAAATAAAAAATACAATTAAATAAAATTCACTCTACCTCTCTGCACTCTGTTATTTTTTTACCGACTTCAAAAAGGAGGTGGTTATCAATTCGGCCGGTATCTTTTTTTTATGTATGTACACGAATTACTCCGCCGTTAGTGAACCGATTTTAATAATTATTTATTTATTGTGTTATTTTTTATTGTAGGTTCTAATGAAATTACAAAGTCAGTTCATCATTGACTATTTAAGGGTCTGATAATGTGGCTCGGAGACAAAATATGTAACTCCTCAACCGATGGGGATATTTGAGTTGTGTTTGAAGATATTTGGTGTAAGTTCTAATGAAATTGCAAATCATTGACTATTTAGTTAGGTTAGGTTGGAACACATAAGACAATATAAAACTAAGCGGGCAGGCGCGGTAGCGCCCTGCGAGCGGGCGGTTCCAATCAATGTAAATTCAGACCGTACCTTAATTCATGATCACGTTTATACAATTTTATATTGTATTAATATAAATGTTATTATGTCATCACTAAAAAGGGTAAAAAAATTTTTAACAAAAAATACAACCGACTTCTATGTCACTACATAGTAAAAAATAATTCAAATAAATGTTGGTTTAGTACATATTTCTGAAGTCGGCGCTCAATATATTTCGTTCGAATTATTTTTTACTTTGTAGTGACATAGAAGTCGGTTGTATTTTTTGTTATTTTTTTTACAAACACGCGAAAAGAAGTACCTATAACTTCAATAACGGTTTTTTTTAAAGAAAGTTTATTTACTTATAGTACTCTAATCGGGTTGTTGAATAGCTAAAAATGCTGAAACAGGTGTGTAAATAGAAAGGCGATTTATAACAGTCTTAAGGGTTGATCTAAAAAAACAAACAGTGACTCAGATGCTTCATTATGTCTTATGATAATTTTCTTAGTGCTCCAAATTAACGGATATTAAATTAAAGTTCCATACCCGATTAAACGACCCTAAAGGTTGATGTGTTCTATTATTTTGAATCAAAAAGCTAAATTCCAATTTTCATAGACTTTGCTTCAAAATCTGCCGATTTCTAAACGAAGTGTCTTCTAAAGCCAAATGCAAATTTTTACAGTTTTTGCTTCCAAATTAACGGATTTTAATATAAAATTCTAACCCCTACTTAACCAACTTAAGGGTTGATTTTGCAAATATCGTAAAATAGATATTTAATTACTTTCTATCGAAATCCTATCAAATACCAATTTTCATATAGATTTGCATCAAAACTGGGGGACTTTAATACAAACTTTCAACTCTTATTTATTCACGGAAACGCGGTCGAACAGGATAAAAAGTATCCTATGTCCGTCTCCTGGTTCTAAGCTACCTCTCCACCGATTTTCAGTCAAATTGGTTCAGCCGTTGTTGAGTTATAAAATGCTTCACGAAAACGCGGTCGAACGGGATAAAAAGTATCCTATGTCCTTTTCCTGCTTCTAAGCTACCTCTCGATTAATTTTCAGTCAAATTGGTTCAGCCGTTCTTGAGTTATAAAATGACTTCACGGAAACGCGGTCGAACGGGATAAAAAGTATCCTATGTCCGTTTCCTGGTTCTAATCTACCTCTTTACCAATTTTCAGCTAAATCGGTTCAACCGTTCTTGAGTTATAAAATGACTTCAAGGAAACGCGGTCGAACGGGATAAAAAGTATCCTATGTCCGTCTCCTGGTTCTAAGCTACCTCTCCACCAATTTTCAGCCAAATCGGTTCAGCCGTTCTTGAGTTATAAGTGGAGTAACTAACACGACTTTCTTTTATATATATAGATAATAATATTAATAATTAATTGTTCTATCCAATATTTGCCTACCAAGATCGAAATTTGAATGTCTAGTAGGTAGAAATTGCCAAGATTATATATTTGGTACAAGTCGTTGGATAGAGATAATGACGAGCGATAAAGCGTACCGATGCCGTGCCGTGGCAGACAAAAAATGTCATCCTGTAAGTACATTTTATAATGACGTGAATATTATGTACCGAAGTAACACAGCTGCGCAGACAGGCCATGCCAATCTAAATATTATTTAGAATACTACCTATCTCTACCGCGAAGAAGTTCTTGCGTTTCAGTGGATAAAATTGGGATTCTGGCCTACCTTTATATTACCTTTATATTACCTACCAGTGCTTCCAGATTCACTGTAATTACAGTAAATTTACTGTATTTCAGACTTTTTTACTGTATACTGTAATGATAAAATACAGTGTATGAATATACTGTATTTTATTTCCAATCATATAAAATGTTTAATACGTAAAACGAAACGCAGTTAACCTAGATCCATTGACCTTTATCCATTCATAGACCATGTAAAAAGAGTTGTATATTGTTTAAGTACAGGGAAATCCCCGATGAATTAGAACTAACGCTAAACGCACCGGGTCGCAACTAGCCGTCTCTGTCTGACAAAGGAACATTGTATTTTTCGTCTCATTCGATTTTGATTGGTTTTGTTGCTACTGTAGTCAGTACATTTTTATTTGAGATTAAAGTTTTACTGGTTTGAGTGAGTTAACTTAAAGCATCCTTTCTGTAAAAAATGAGGTCAAGTAGTGAGGACAGTGATATTCGTAGTGCTGCCGGTCCTTCAAGTGCAAGAAAGAAATATCGGCAACAATTTCGTGACGAATGGCTTCAAATACAAGACTTCCGTAAGTGGCTAAAGCGTGACCAAAAGTCTATATATAAATGCATTTGCACTATCTGCGACTCTTCTTTAACTGCCGATCTGGGTGCTATTAAAAGACACAGTGAAGGTGCTAAACATAAACTTCGTCTTCCCCTATCGCAAGTGCGTACCATTGATAATATTTTTAAGAGTCAGCAACGTGTAAGTGATGACGAGCAACGGAAAATTGCGGAAATAAAATTGTCGGCCTTTATGGCAGAACATAAAATATCACACATAGTGATGGATCATCTCGTTGATTTACTTCCAAAAGTTTTCCCAGATTCTAAAATCGCAAGTAACATCAATCTTAAACATACCAAATTACAAGCAGTAATAAACAACGTTGTCGGAGCTTCTGAAAGAGAATGTTTAGTCGAAGATTTGAAACGGGAAAAGTTTTCTATAATGGTAGACGAAAGTACCGATGTTGCCAGTGTGAAAACAATGTGTGTCTTAGTAAAATATTATTATCTCAGTTCAGGGCGTATAGTCAGTCGATTCTGGGACCTTATTCAAATTTTTGATGATAAAAATGCTGCACTGACTAGTGATTATTCAGCTACGGCTGAAAAATTATTTAATTCAATAACAAAATCATTTGGAGACGAAAATATACCTTTGGAAAATGTAATCGGATTTGGATCAGATGGCTGCAATACCATGATGGGCTGTCGTAATTCAGTGTCTTCACGATTTAGACAAATGTGCCCAGGTATTATCGTGATAAAATGTCTTTGCCATTCCTTACATTTATGCGCCTCCGACGCTTGTAAAGAATTGCCTAATGATGCAGAAAAACTAACCCGATTGATATACAATTATTTCAAGAATAGCAGCAAACGTCAAGCCGAGTTAAAAGAGTTTCAAGCATTTACGGACACCAACATACACAAAATCCTACGTCCAGCCCAAACGCGTTGGTTGTCACTGTCCAGTGTTGTGAACAGAATTATGGAGCAATGGGATGCCTTGCGATTGTACTTTGACGATAAATGGCTGGAAGACCAGGATTGCCAAGATATTCACAATCTTTTGAATGATCGCATCATCAAGGCATATTTTTATTTTTTATGTTGGATGCTTCCAAAATTTACCAGAGTCAATGTTTATTTTCAAAGTGAAGATCCGGTAATTATCGAAGCCCATAACAAAATGACTGAGCTATACAGAGAACTCTTATCCCTATACATAATTCCGAATCATTTTAAAAAGACCGCACTCGATGCAATTGACCCTACTGATAGTCAACATTACATAAATCTGAAAGATATATACCTGGGATTGGGTGTTGCTAATCAACTTGATATCCCAGAGCTACATGCGCATACCGAAGAAGTAACAGTGATGAAACAGAGATGCCTCAATTTCATCGTTAAAGCATGCGTGGGTATCCGGAAAAGATACAGTTTGAATGACCCAGTTTTGAGCTCAATAGCAAAATTGGATCCCGAATCTTGCTTATCAGAAAATAGACAACAGTCTTTGTCTTCACTGTTCCCAGTATTGCCAAGGCTAAAACCCCAAACTTTAAATGATCAACAAAAGTTAGATGATGAATGGAGAAACTTAATTTTTACTGCGAATTTAAAGCATTTGAATACAAATCAACCAGCAGACGTGTTTTGGCATCAGGTATAATTTAATTATTTATGAACTTTACATAATATTGCACATATGATCACATTTTATAGTTTCGTTTTTTTTTTCAGTTATCTCAAATGAAAGATAGCAATGGAGACATTAAATTCCATCTTCTGCCTCGTTTTATGCTGCAAGTATTGTCTTTGCCTCACTCGAACGCTGAGTGCGAACGCAGATTCAGTGAAATAAATAATATAAAAACCAAGCAGAGGAACTGTCTTGTCACAAAAACTATTAAAGGAAATATGTTAGCTCAACAAGCCATTCGCCGTAGTTCCGAAAACTGCGTCAAATTCAATCCATCTAAAGAAATGATTTCGAGGATGACGGCAAAAATTTATGAAAATCATGAAAATATTATTTTAGAATAAATTAAAATGATGTATGTTTACAAATAAACGAATAATCAGCTTATTTTTCTTTCAATATTTGAAAAAAGTTCAACTGTAATCGATTGTGAAATCTGCTGTATTATTTTTAGAAACTCCTGTATTTTTTAGCTGACAACACTGTAATTTTACTTTTGGGATCTGGAAGCACTGTTACCTACATAATATATGAGACAACGCATCTGAGATCGGCTTCAGGTAGAAAAATGCATGTTCGTTTGCTCCAATGTTTTTTAAAAATAACAGTATAAAAATATCAGTAGACGGTTTTATGTTAATAAATTACGTTTGAGTTATTTTCTTTTTCCTTTATCTAACGTTAATTATAAATGTTGTCAGACATAACCGTTCAGCGAAACTATATAACAAGGAATCCAGTTTTAGTAGCAGTCTTTTCAATGAACATTACTTCTTATCTAATTACTTATAAGTGAGGGTAATAACCTAATTACAATTAATTTAATAACATGCAATGCATCGTTCATAATTAATTAAAAGATCAACATCCAAATAAGATACCAAAATAGAATGCGATTAACGTATATATTTGTGTAATAAATAGATATGATACACTCCTTCCTGAAATAAACTAGTCGATCCTAAATAAAAAAATGTACATGAGGTCGTTTTGAATAAAATTACGTTGATTTTTGAAGACAAAGTTGGAAAATTAAATCATCCTAGAAATGCTACATACAATAAAATATTTCAATAGCTTTTTAACACGTTTTTATTAGCTTGGGTTGTATGCATGTATGTATGTATGTGTATGTACGTAGCAGTAACGGAATCTTTGAACCCGATTTCTATCCACTTTGAACGTTCAGTTCAATTCAAAATTTTGAAAAATTATCAAAAACCGATTACAATACACGATTTTAATAATTTTGTACCATTGTCCTTATCAACATCCTCAGGATTAACGATTTTCGAGGCGAGAGAAAGCGCCTTAGGGAGAGTTCAGGCAAAGTTACTAGATTGATTTTTAGTTTTGAAACATATCTATAATGCCATCTTGTAGAATGATTTCTAGGATTCCGTACTCAAAGGATAAAACGAAACCCTCCGCTGTCTGTTCGTGAGTCACAGGGCTTTATGTCTTAAACCGTAATAGATAACCACTTGATTTTTTACAGACGATGCATAATGATGGTCGCTATAACAACAAATACTAAAAAATAATAAAATAAATATAATTCAAAAAACTAAAAAACACGCTTTTATGATAAACTCAAGTGAGTCAAGTGACTCACATGAGTGCTCCACTTATCAATTTTCGAAAAGCACCCCACACTTTTTCCACAATTATACAATTTACTGTTCCTTAATTGATTCCTAGATTGAAAATTATTTTCTACTTTTTAGTTGATTTTATCATAAAAGCGTGTTTTTTAGTTTTTTGAACTATATTTAATATGTGGTCATATACGTATACGGAGGTAGACGACCGTAAAAACACTGACATTACTTTGATAAATTCTACTATCGGTATTCACTATGCTACATTCCAATGTTTCAGTACTCTTAGTATGAGTTGTTTATTAATCAAAAACAGTAATATTTGTAAAAACGTAAAAACTCATCCTAAGGGTACTGGACCTTTGGTCGTCGACTACACTATAAGTTATGTTAAATGCTTAATTATGATGAAAAGGTTCAAAACTGATGATAGGTATATATTTTTTTTTCGATACATCTAGTGTCATACATATACAAACTAAGACCTTATTTTTTCACAGACATTGAACGTATCGTGTCAGACAAATTTTAAGTTTTCATAGCGGTCTGTACCCTTACCATGAGTTTTTTACGTTTTGACAAAAGTTACTATTTTGGTATTTGTTTACGTAGTTGCCCATACAAATTCCAATCAGCGCCCCTAGCGGATTGTATCAGAACTATAGTGTCAGTAACGTAACATTAAACGTCTAAATTGGCTATTTATGTTTTGTCTCTCTTTTTGCGAACATGTGAGGCAGACAAAAAGACTTGAGCACTCATTGTTACGTTTACTCAGTCTACTGAAGCAAACGGAACAGAATAAACGTAGAGTAAACGTAACGTAAAAATTTGGGATGTTTTGAAAACTCATGTTACCCTTACCTTACTGGTTACGAAAGATAATAATATAAATAGCTACGTGTATACATATTGACTAGAACAATATTTTTTTGCCACTGCCTCTGTCTGAAACGATGTGCCGACATATGCACCATAATACATCTATAAAGTCGCCATAAACGTTATTATCAACTTACACAACAAAAGACACATTTTCATATTCAAATAATAAAAAAACAAAATGTGTGCATATAAAACAGGACCGACCTTGATATATGCCACACGTTTTCAAGATGTTGATAATACTTGTGTTGTATTTCGCTGCCAATTGTTTAATTACAGGTATGGTAACAACTTTCATTATTGTTAATTTTATTATCCAATAAATTGGCTAACTACGTGTCAAACTCGCTCGGAAGGCTCTGTTCTAACAAATTTTCATTTTTATTTTTAGTGTGTTTTGTTTTACTGGTATTACACTTTGTAATAATTTACTCTGTAAAAACATAGATTAGTAAAGATACTTCACCGCCTTGAAATTGAATGAAGCCACAAACAGCTTATTTTAGTAAGTTCTTTTTTTGAATCCTTGACAAATAAAAACATTTTTAGAGAAAATTTACGAATAAATAACTAATTTACGTAATAATTACGTAATTTACGTAATAAATAAATAATTATTTCAAATATGTTAGGGACATTTTAGCACGTAGACCTGGCAAAACTTTTTTACGCAACTATTTCAATTCTCAAAACTGGGTACATTTTTTTGTTAGGAGTGAGTAATCTTTACTAATCTATGTGTAAAAAAGATAGAGCCCTGTGACAGACAGCGGAGGTATAGTAAAAGGGTTCCGTTTTTACCCTTTGATTACGGAACCCTAAAAATTACAGTCGAAAGCCACGTTATCAAATATCTTATATGTATATAAAATTCTCGTGTCACAATGTTAGTTACCGTAATCCTCCGAAATGGCTTTACCGATTTTTACCAAATTTTTTACGCATATTCAGTAGGTCTGAGAATCGGCTACTATCTATTTTTCATACCCCTAAGTGATAAGGGTTGTTCACCCTTTATTTATATAGTAACACAAGGTTTGCCGGGTCAGCTAGTGATATATAAATTGGTTATTAGAGTTTACCACGAGTTTACGACGTTATGCCATAAGTGATTTCAAAGTGTCATTTCTAGGGAATACATTTTTTATTCTCTTTACAGATGCATACAAATCAAATGAGCAAATTGTAGCACCGCCTGTAGAAGAAGTACCTGCAGACGGTGTACCTGCTAAACCTTATAATCCGGATAACCCTGCGCCTTGTAGCTATCCTCCTCATAATGGTTGCGGACCAAGTTGTAAGACTACAGATTTTAATTTAAGAAGTTCTTTTCAAAGTGAAATAATAAATTTAAGTGTTAGTAGAAAATTTCAGTTTGATATAAGTGGTCCTTTCTACTATATTTCTTTATTAATGTTTTTTTTTTATACATAAAATAAATAAGATTATATAAAATACTTATGTATAAGTAATTGATGTCTTTCATCGCAAGAACTATCGTAACAATCAACAAATAATATAACAAAATTGTGTAACAATTATTAAAGTCAACAAAAACTATCTGTGTTTGCATACATACATTACAAATTGAAAGGACTTTACTGTTGCTACTTCACTGTAAAAAAGCTAGACATTTCTCAAAACAGGATAATATCATTACCATCCAAATCCACACTAACACCTAAATAATATTAAACATCCTTCCTTAACTTCAGGGCATATAGAATGTGGGAAAAACGAAGCACTGGATAAATGCCCATCCTATTGTCCATCGGACTTCTGTCCTACAGGCGACGGTCAGAATGCATACTGCCCTAGCCCTAAACCATGCCCTCGACCAGCTTGTAAGTGCGCCTTCAACCACCGTCGAGCACAGAACGGCACATGTGTTCCTACGAGAGATTGCCGTAAGTATCTAAAATACAATCAATTAATCAAATACAATACAGTAAAACACAGTCCCATCCCTACAAACATTTTTATAATATAGGAGTAGCAGACGAGCATGCAGTCCACTTGATGGTAAGTGGCTACTGCAGCCCATGGACCAACTCCAGATTAGATTAGTGCCCTGAGGTAAGGTCAGCAACAGATGCGCCGCTACCTTTAAGAACTAAGCTGAAATGCCTCTGAAAAATATGTTTTCCTTACCACACCTTTCAAACCAGAATACAGTAGCTCTTAACACTGCTGTGATTAGGCAGAAATAGGCGTGGCGGTGGTGCCGCCGGAATCGTGGTTGGATTTCTACCACCTAGTATAGTGTAAACCGTTTTACTGGGTAAGTGATATTTATCATTTTCTTATACATATTACCTTAATATCATTACAAAACAATTATTAACGACTGTTATGGTGATATCAATCCACGTAAATCCAATAACACAAATCATCTCTAATCAAATGTAATTTAAAAATAAACACAGTCAATAAGTGACTACGAGTAAGTTTTACACTTACCTGCTTGTGAGTTGTTTGGATTTCCTCTTAATAATTATTATTTAAGTATAAAAAGGAAACTAACGCTTAGCCCTGAAGTACTCCTCAATTTTGATAACATTGATGTAGCAAACTATATAGCTTGCACGTCACCTGTAGGACTACCATGAGTTTACAAAAGTATTACTCGCTAGCGACTGCGTAAAATAAATGTATGAAAAATTGTACAGCGCCTCTGGTGGTTACTCGTAGAACTAAATTCCGTAGTGTGAGCCACTCGTAACGTAAAAAACCTATCGAAATCAAATCGCTAGCGAATGTCATTATGATCTATTGCCATACAAATTCGGTCCCATGAGTCATTAATTTGACAGACGTTGTCAAGAAATACCGTAACGATAGTAGTTATGTTATTCACTAGCAAAATGACAATAGTTTTCTATGTACAATTTCTATAGTGGCGTTTCTATGCCAACTCATGGTAGCGCTTGATCGCTGATAGCCGTCTGTGACCAATTCTATAAAGAACAGTACCCTTACCATGAGTTTTCAAAACGTCCCCTACTTTTACGTTACGTTTACTCAATCCATTATTCTGTTCCGTTTGCTTCAGTAGACTGAGTAAACGTAACAATAAGTAAGTGTCAAGACTTTTTGTCTGCCTCACATGTTCGCAAAAAAGAGAGCCAAAAAATAAAACGCCATTTTGTCAATTTAGACATTTAATGTTACGTTACTGACACTATAGTTCTTATATAATCCGCTAGGGGCGCTGAATGGAATTTGTATGGGCAAGTATATAAACAAATACCAAAACAGTCACATTTGTCAAAACGTAAAAACTCATGGTAAGGGGACAGGTTCTAACTGAAGCCGAACGCAGGTTCGTTACCACTCGGAGGTCTAAGATGATCTACAATGTGTTAGTTAGCCGGCACTCATACTAATCGACCAAAATGCAAACGCTTTACGCTAGAAATGGGTGTGGGGGTGGTACCTCCGCTCAAACATACTGGCTCTACCATTTTGCATAATCCTTTTCTTTATACATTTAAAAATTGTTTAATTGGCCTTTTATTTACATTTATTGTGTTATAGCTTCATTCAAGTGTACTAAACCAAACGAAGAATATGTCGCCTGTCCTCCGTACTGTCCAACTGATGATTGTAGTCAAGCAACACCGACTGGTAAATGTCCGTTGATAGGAAGAATCGGAATAGTACTTGAATGTCAGCCGGCCTGCCGTTGCAAGAAAGGCTTCTGGAGAAACAATGGAGTATGCGTGCCTTATAAAGAATGTCGTGAGTATTGTATTTATTTTATACAGGTCATTTAATTATTTTTTGTTTTATAATGAAGTAGCAAGCGAATGTAATAAGAAGTAAAGAGGACTACTTGTCGCTCATGGACATCTCCAACCCCTGATAAGTCTAAATTTCAACCTCAAGTCGGCCACAGACGCATTTCTAGCCCTGACGATAAGGTTGAGACGCTTTGGATAAGTATTTCTCCTTACCACACCCTTCATGAAAAAAATGTCATTGTTGATATTTCAGCTGGAAAACTAACTTGCGGACCAAACGAAGTAGTAGTTACCTGTCCAGGAAATTGTACGACTGACTACTGCCCGAACAGCTCCAGTGATCTAATTGAAAACTGTACCAAGCCGTGCCCGTGTCCACCGCCAGCCTGCAAGTGCGCTGATAACTATCGACGTGATAAAGATGGAACTTGCATACCGAAGGAAAAATGTCGTGAGTTACTTATCATCATCACATCAACAACCCATAACTATCCCATTGCTGGGCACGGGTCTCCTCTTATAATGAGAAGGATTAGGCCATAGTCCACCGCGCTGGCCAAGTGCGTATTGGTAGACTTCACATATCTTTGAGATTTTTCTTTATAAATCTCTCAGGTATGGAGGTTTCCTCACGATGTTTTCCTTCACCGTTTAGCAAGTGATAATTAATTTCTAATTCGCACATACTTTGATAAATCAGAGGTGCGTGTCTGGGATTTGAACCTCGGACCACTCTATCGAGAGGCCGAGTTTCTTAACCACTAGGCTATCACCGCTTTGAGTTACTTATATTAATATATAATACACAACAGCAAAGTAATGTTTTTTGAGTATTTGTATGTATCTTTGGCCCACCTCTACAGCCCAAACGCCTTGACAATTTTCAACAAGATTTTTATTGGGTTCGTCTTCAGTGTGGTTTTATGTTTGTTCTAGTTTCGAAATCAAAAACTCCTGTAAGAATTAGAAGAATTTAGGCTATAGTCTACAGCACTGGCCAAATGCGAATTGGTAGACTTTACATACCTTTAATTTGATAACCTTCTTCTTAAAGATCTTTTAAATATGTAGGTTTCCTCATCTTGTTTTCCTTCACCGTTTTGCACCACGTAATAAACTATGATAGCATTATTTAGCTCCAAAGGATTAATACCGGATAAAAATGTATGGAAATAGATGAATCCTCAACCTGTTTGTACTGTAGGTACCTACGACGTATATGAATACTTATATAAGTAGGTAGGTACATAAATACTTACTCACCAAATTAATAGACTTTAATTTAAACTTGTGCCGTCCAATATTTTGTTCGAGAATGTGAACTATGTCTTAATAGACATGTTTTAACAAATATTAAGTAATTACTACGCTTTTATTTTTAACATTGTTTTTAACATATCGGCTTCAAGGCCGATTCATTCCGGGCAGCTGTGCAAATACTCGTACATCCACGTATCGACGCTAGTCATATAACAAAATATTAAAAACAAAATGCTATTTTTTATTTTTATTACACTGATAGTTTTGGTTAAAACTTAATGCTATTTTTTGATTGTATTATCTAACATGTCCATACTTACTAATGCTGAACGTATGTACGTAAACCCTTCTCAGTCTGAGAGGCATACCCAGCAGTGGAACAATAATGGGATGACAACGAAGATTCTTCATCTACATTAGTTCATCTACGTAATTCTAACTTGAGCTTTAAATTGAAAACAAACTAACAAGACAACTACCTACTGCAATAGATAGACTGCAATACCTTCATCCTTTGCTCCAAATGACATTATGCTTACTTTAATCATTCCAATTATAAATCACGATATCGATTATCTTTGTTTCTTCCCAGCTGGAACTCTAACGTGCCCTCCAGGCGAGGTGATAGACAATTGCCCTGCAATATGCAACACTGATTACTGTCCTACGAATGAAAACGACGTTCGCTCTTGCTACACACCTAGCCCGTGCTTGAAACCAGCATGCAGATGTCCACGAAACTATCTTCGAGCTCAAAATGGGACTTGTATTTTAGCTGATACTTGCCGTAAGTATTGCCAAGTTTCGTAAAAGGGTACAGAGTAGGGATTTTCATGGTCATACTAATAATCCTAATAGTAATTGGGAACCACGAATCTTAGGTAAGGAATAGGTACACCTGTGTAAAACTGTTAGGGTTATTACAATAAATACGAATGAATTAAATATTGAACTATTGGACAAAGGAAGACAACATAACTAGATACAGTTGTAAATGAAGTAAGAATTACAAATACATTTCCTGTTATGCAATCAGTTATATTAAAAATGTAAAATAAAATTACGTCAAAAAAAATGTTTTCATAATAATATTTTATTCAATATAGTCCCCGTAGTTATACTTAAAATCAATCCTATCATCTGCCTCCTCATACAATATCTACTGCAATTCACAATACAATCTGAATTAGATACAATTTTGGAGTCTATCAAGGGTGTAGTCGATAGCCATTTGTATTCCAAGGTTTAAAAGATCACTTTTTTCAGCACCCATAAAATGCACACGACCTCACGAAACGTTCTACTCGTGTCCTCCTCTATGCCCGAGCGACGACTGCAAACAAGCCACATGGAGTGGTGAATGCCCAATATCTGAATATCGTGGGATAGAAGTGGAATGCCGCCCGGGTTGCAGGTGTGAGAAATCCTACTGGCGTCAAAATGGAACTTGTGTTCCTTTTGGGCAATGCGGTAAGTTTTTAAGTAACTGCTCTAACAAGGGTAATGTTTTTCGGTAATTACAGGAATGTCATAAATATGCCAGGAGCCCGGTAAGGTTCCTAAAAAGTAAAAAAAAAAAGTTTATTTGTGCTAACTAAACTTTATTTGATAGTAGAAAATTAACTTGAAATGTGACAAACAATGAAAAATAATATTTTGTTTGTCGGTTTTTTTATGGTACTCTGTTTGTTTCTACACTTAATTTACAGTCTTGTAATAAAAACACCTTAATCACAGCAGCACTACTATCGTACCTATTCTCCCGTATAATTTTCTCTAACATAATAAAAACCGTAAAAATTGTCCCTGTAATTTGAAGTAATAACGGCGAAAAGTCCTGGCCGCAAAGAGGAATGTGGCCCATGGGCCACATGCGGTCCGCGGACCGCGGGTTGTCCGGTTGTCGGTTGGAAACAGCCTTGCGCAATTGCGGTGTAGCGTGTGGACAGTTGTAAATATACAGACATTGTACACGCATGATAAGGAAGTATTTATACGAATACAAAATTCAAAACATTACAGATTGGTTTGAAGTGTTAAACAAGCAACATGCGGTCCTCAGTGTTTTTTTTATTTTTTTCTTGTACTTTACTGTACACTGTGAGCTCTGAAAAATCAGGTAAGCAAAATAAGAAAAAAATATGTATTTGTCATTTTAAACTCTTTTGTGTAATCGAAATACAGAATACTTATTATTCCTGAAATAAAGTGATAATTAATAAATGATGATTAATCATTGATTAATTGATTGATTGATTGATAAATCATTTTATGTGTAAAATTTTACTTTTTCAAAGGTAAGGTACCTATAGTATATAACTTTTTTATATTTTGAGCGTCATTTATTTTTTGGTTGCTTTTTATAAGTCTCACATATTCTCCCAATTGCATTACAAACATTGATAATATTGATGAGCTTCCGTTCGCGCGTAAATTTTTGTTTATTTTTAAACTTTACCGATCCCAAACATTAATAGTTTTAGATATTAATTTATCATTGATTCCAAGTGATTTTTTGTAAATATAATTGGTAGTATGGAGAATTAAGTTCTAAAAAATCTAAAATACTTTAATATTGTTGAATGTAGAGCAAACATATACAATATAAGCTTAAAATTCTTACTACTGTTACTACTAGTAACAGTAATATAATGTAGGTGATTATGTGTTCTAGGTAATATTAATTAATAACAACTAACGATAGCCTCGGATGAATAAGTTAACATAACATAGAAAAGTATTAAGATGCAAGAGTAACTGTATTATGAATATTCAAATAAAGATAATTATCGTACTCCGTAGTACCATTTTGTTCGTGTTAGCATTATAGGAAAAAATCTAAGATAATAACTATAGGATAATAAGCCTGAATGAGACGAGGAAAATAAACGAAAATGACGAATCGTAAGAACGTGCGTGACGTAAGCTAAGGTCAACTAAGATCCAAAGGGGAGTTACCTTACAGTTAATATTACATAACTATGTAGATATTTACCATTTGATCCGAGATTTAGTTAGTGTTTGTTAAACATGGCGCGTTAGGAATTAATAATTGTAATTATTACATTACACTGATACGGGCATAGTGGCACTAATTACGCCTAGTGTTGCGAGTTCGATTCTCGACGCAAGCAATAAAATAAGGGGGCAATTTGCACTACTAAATAGGTGTCCAGGCTTTGTTGTATTTTTTAAATAAAAAACGATGGCAATATCTACATCAATAAATTAATAATAATAATTACAATTGTTTTTTTATTTGTTGAACTCATAGAATGGTTAAACTAAATAAAAAACTAATTTTGTGACTATAAAATCATTTTTATACAAAAATCACTTTTGAAAATAAAATCTTACATGTAAAATTCTCGTGTCACAATGTTAGTTACTGTATTCCTCCGAAACGGCTTTTGTCGATTTTCGCCAAATTTTATATGCATATTATAATTATGGTCTGAGTATCCTAAGTGATAAGGGTTGTTCACCCTTAACATTTTTTTATTTACACGGCAACACATTTGCCGGGTCAGCTAGTTTAGTTATATATTTATACAAGTTTATCCTTTTTATTTATGTTACTAAAATTAGTGACTTATTGTTACTGTATATTAAACAAATAATATGTACAGAAAGATATAAAAGTAAAATACCTATATAGTTTAAAACAATACTATATTTATTTAAATAAAATGTAATATATATCTGAAAACGTTTATTAAAATAAAATAATACTTTTTACTTAACAGTATTTTTATGGTAATACTTTTTGTCCTCATCACTGATTATATTAGGAGCCCCTGATAATGGGTCTTTGCCTTCGTGGGACTTGGGGAACGCTATCACATCCCTTATAGACTCCGCATCACATGCTAATCTGATTAACCTGTCGATTCCTAGAGCAATACCAGCATGAGGTGGACATCCACTTCGCAAGGCATTCAGGAAATGAGACAATTTGGCTGCATCTATGTTTAATATCTTTAATACTCTCTCTTGTAAATATGCATTGTGTATACGAACAGATCCCCCACCGATTTCGTTGCCATTCATAACTATATCATATGCTAAAGACCTGACTTTTAGAGGTTCAGTGTCTACTAAATGCATGTCCTCTGGATGAGGAGCAGTGAATGGATGATGGCACGTTTCTAAACCGTTATCACCTTTAACAAACAGCGGGAAATCAACCACCCACAATGGTTCTACATTTTCTTTGACTTCCAGTAGATTCTTAGATTTTAATAGTCCGGCTATAGTTTCTCGTACTTCACCAAGACACATACAAACATCTTCAGCATCTCCTAAAGCAATAATAAATTTAGTATCATTTGAAATACTGCAAATTTTACTTTTGATTTCCTGTCCTAGCTCTTTTTCAATGTTTTCATTGTAGTACAACTTTTGTATTATATTTCTTTCTTAGTTCACCTAACTTTTCTTTATACCTACTTAGTACTGAGTTTATCTAATTTATTGTGGTATGGTAAAGCATATGCTCCGAAGTTCTCATTCATATCACTAAACATGTGTGTAATGTTCCTTAATTTTAAATCATAGGTTAAATTTGGTTTGTCACTCCCATAGTTTTCGATTGCATCTTTATATGTCATTCTTCTAAAGGGTGGTTTTGGTAGCTCCTTAACAAATGTTGCGTACAACAATTCTTCTATCATTGTTAAAATATTATTTAAATTTGTGAAAGATAATTCTATGTCCAATTGTGTGAATTCAGGTTGCCTATCCGGTCTTGTAGTTTCATCCCGATAACATCTTGCAATCTGGAAGTATCGGTCGACCCCACCAGACATCAGCATTTGTTTGAATTGTTGGGGACTTTGTACCAATGAGTAAAACAGTTCCGGGTGCTTTGTTGGTACTACAACCTCTCTAGCTCCCCCGGGAGTACGACAGAACAGTGTTGGAGTCTCCACTTCAACAAATCCATGCTGTTCGATAAGAAATCTTCTCATATTATGAAGCATGGCTGACCGCACTCGTAAGTTTTGCTGCATTTCAGGGAACCTCAAGTCAATATAACAGTGCTGTAGTCTCAATTGCTCATTTGATTTCTGGTAGCTTCTCAAATTAAACGGCACCTTGGCAGCGGAGTTTAGAACCTCTAAGCAGTCGATAACAACTTTTATATCACCTGTCGGCATAGTCCTATTTACCATGTCTCTTGGTCTTGAAATAACTGTGCCATCAATTTTAATTATTGTTTCGAGTGGAATTTTCGATATGTCTTTATTTGTATCACCGACAACACACTGTACGAGTCCATATGAATCTCTTAACAGGAGGAATTTTGAAAGGCGCGAATACTGTACCCAACCACATATGGTAACTTTCTTGCCTACATGCACAGAACTCAGCTCACCACATGTGTGTGTTCTATATGTAAAAGTATTACAATCCGATACAGTTTGAGTGTCGTCTATTAAAAATTGTTTTGTGTCGTGTTTCATCGCGATTATTGAAACACACCGATGGGCGCAAGCCATTGAGAGTAATGGTGAGGCTTTGGCAGTTAGCCTAGACATCGCAAAGGCCTTTGACCGGGTCTGGCACAGGGCCCTTCTCGCGAAGCTTCCATCTTACGGTCTTCCCGAGAGGCTGTGCACATGGGTAGCCAGTTTTCTGTCTGAGCGGCAAATCAAAGTCGTAGTAGACGGGTGCTGCTCAGACACGAAGCATGTTAACGCTGGCGTGCCCCAGGGCTCTGTTCTCTCTCCCACGCTATTCATTCTGCATATCAATGACATGTTGCAAAAAACTGGCAGCATTCATTGCTATGCAGATGATAGTGCGGGAGATGCTGTGTATACAGGCCGTGCAAACACCTCTCGGACTCTCGTGGAGGAAAGCAGAATCCGACTTGTGTCTGAAATCGAAGACTCTCTGGAGCAGGTCTCGACATAGGGTCGACTTAACCTTGTTGAGTTTAACCCCACGAAGACACAAGTCTGCGCGTTTACCGCTAAAAAAACCCCATTCGTCATAGCGCCACGGTTCCAAGGTATTCCACTCACCATTGATAAAAGTGTGGGGATCCTGGGAGTTGACATATCGTGTGACGTGCAGTTCCGGTGTCATTTGGACGTTTAGGCCAAGTTGGCATCAAGAAAGCTGGGCGTCCTGAACAGAGCGAAGCAGTACTTCACTGCGGGGCAACTCCTTCTGTTGTATAAGGCTCAAGTGAGACCTCACATGAAGTACTGCTCCCATCTCTGGGCAGGGGCGCCCCAATACCAACTTAACCCACTTGACTCCGTGCAAAAACGCGCTATCCGAATCGTCAACGACCCCAGGACCTCCGATCGGTTAGAACCTTTAAGCTTGCGGAGGGACATAGGTTCCCTCTGTGTGTTCTACCGGCTTTACAATGGTGAGTGCTCCGTGGAACTATTTGACCTGATGCCTACGTCACCATTCCTCCATCGCACCACTCGCCGAAGGATGAAGTTCCATCCACACCAACTGGACCCGTGGCGGTCCTCCACAGTTCGGTTTGCACGGACATTCTTGCCACGAACGTGCAAGATGTGGAATGAACTTCCTCCTGAGGTATTCCCAGAGCGCTATGACATGGGGCTCTTCAAAAAAGGTGCAAAAAGAGCTCTCCTTCAAAGCCGGCGATGCATTGGCGACTCCTCTGGTGTTGCAAATGTTCATAGGCGACGTTGACTACTTTCCATCAGGTAGCACGTCTGCTTTTTCGTTAGGCTCAAACATATAAAAAAAAAACAAAAAAAGAAAAAAAAAACATTTTTTGATGTTATTTGCAGCTGCTTTGTTAAACTGTGATAGATTTTTTTACTATGTACAGTAGCACTACCATGAGTTTACAAAAGTATTACTCGCTAGCGACTGCGTAAAATAAATGTATGAAAAATTGTACAGCGCCTCTGCTGGTTACTCGTAGAACTAAAATCCGTAGTGGCGTAACTCGATACGTAAAAAACCTATCGAAATCAAATCGCTAGCGAATGTCATTATGATCTATTGCCATACAAATTCGGTCCCATGAGTCATTAATTTGACAGACGTTGTCAAGAAATACCGTAACGATAGTAGTTATGTTATTCACTAGCAAAATGACAATAGTTTTCTATTTACAATTTCTATAGTGGCGTTTCTATGCCAACTCATGGTAGTGCTACTGGTCTTATACAATTTGATGGATGTGGTAAAGTAAATATATCTATTATTCCATGCTTTCTCCGGCATAATGCGAAACTTCTTTGCAACATTATCACATAGAGGTTACGTAAATAAATTTAATTTAGGTAATAAATTTCTTTAAAACTATATATATGCTTGAAGCTTTACGCTAGGTTTAATACGGAAATTAACTTTGATGCGTGTTTATTTCATTAAAGCAGGACACAACGGTAATACTTTTATAATAAATATGAAGTTTTGTTTTGATATTTATTATCAACTCAACTGTCATTGTCAAACTTAAATATATCAAAACTTTTATTTTACCTAAATTAATCTGTTATTTTTTTTAACTTTGCATTTTACGGGAATGTGTTGTCGTCATTAGGTTTAATGTAAAGTACAAACAAGCCGCATTCAGAAATCATTTTATTATTCTTAGTTTTCGTTTTATCTGCTTTGTAAATAGTTTGCTAATTATTTTTTGTGCTTCAAACATTCTGATGTGTCGATTTGTTTTATTTTATAGTATGTACATCATTTAAACTTGCACTTTTAGATCGAGTGGATCGGTAGAAGACTGTAATGAGATAATAACTTAATTGTGTTGAGAAAACAACTAAAGACGAATAAAAAATGAGAAAAATCAGAGTTAAATGTGTTCGCAATTGTAATAGCGCAATAATAGTAAAGTATGTAATAATAGTAAAGTATGTGCAATATATATATATATATATATATTGTATTTATTTTGGAAACCCTTTATTAATTTGATTGTTATTAATTGATGATTTTCCAAATAATTAAATCACAATACACCAAAATTCAAAATTATCTACTATGCAACATAGATAAGTATAGATATTTCACTGCCTTGTAATTGAAGGAAGCCATTAAATGGCTAATAATTCTGTCAGTCATTTGATGGCTGACTGGTGTAATTAACGCGGAAAAATGCCGTAATGCTTAAGTGGTGCAAAAACACGAAATCGAAGAAAAAGTGCGGTGAAATATCGTTTCATTCGTAAATGATCTAAAAACTATTTTTTTTTTATATTTTCCAAACACGAAAATTGATGACAGTGACAATTTCAACTGTCAAAACTGATTACATTTTCTTGTTAGGAGTGAGTAATCTTTACTAATCTATGCTATGCAACTCCAACTTACTAAAACATAGTAAGCCTTGCGGTAGCGAACATTACAATAATTATATTGAAGATATATAGGTACCTTACCTAATTATGAATATAAGAATTTAGATAAATGTAAAGCAAGATACTGGACCTACTGCTTTATTAATTATACGTGAAAATGATGGCATTAAAAAAAAAGATTTCATTAATTTCATTCATTCATATGATTTTTTATGTGATGTCGAACTTTATTTGCAATAATTTTAACAAAACATGTCTAACTCTAATACAATAACGTTATTACGCAGAGTAATATTACAAATTGAGTATCAAATAAGTCATTATTCATTCTTCTTCTTTCTTCTCTCTTTGTCTGAGCTATGTCTGAGCATAGAATATAATAAATCATGTTAGAAACATATTAATAATTAGTAATAACTTTGTATTTATAGGCTTGGATTGTTCCGGACCTCATGAGTATTACGATTGCGGCAGTGAATGTGATAACGTGTGCGCAGATTATCCAGAAAAGAGTAAAGAGAAGTGTCCGATAGTAAATATTAGGTGCAACGACAAATGCTACTGTAAGGACGGTTATGCACGAAACGACCGCAAAATTTGCATACCCATCAAAGAATGCCGTTAGTTATCTTACTTAACTTTAAAATTAACTCAACATTATTATAACTTAAATGCTTCTTATTTTACATAACTTATTCCTAACTTTTAGAAGACGTTGGTATGCTTGTAAAGTATAACAATTCGTATTTTAATACAAATTATTAAAGTAATTGAATTAAGTACTTACTATAATTTCTTAAAATTGTAAGACTTGCAAACATTCTCTAAATAATAAACAAACCACTTAAAAAATCTCGACTTTAAATTAACAATTATAATATAACTGTTCGATTGGTATTTTTGTCTACAGCTCCTCGGTGCAATTTACCCAATGAAGAATATACAGATTGCAAGAAGAAGTGCCCATCAGATTTATGCAAATCAGTGCTGGAAAAGTGTGTTGATAACGACCCCTGCTCTCCTGGATGTGTTTGTAAATCAGGCTACAGGAGAATGAACGAGGGAGAAGCGTGTGTTCCTATATGCCAATGTCCGGAACTGCGAAATGCTCCAGACTTCAACGAAACAGCTTGTTATGAAAATATACGAGAACAGCTATCGTGATTCCAAATACAGTTTATTCGTTAACAAATAAATAAAACTGAAGTGTATGCTTTTGAAGTGTATCATTTACCTACTACCCATTATTTGTACGCTCCACATACCAAATATACTCTCTACCGAGGTACGCCCAAACAAAAAAGTCAGAAAAGTATTTTGTAAAACCTCGGAGAAAGTAAAAAATATTCAAACATACAACATTATGTTTATTCGTGTGACATAAAATATGCATTCTATCATGCGGATATTTGAATACCAGAATGATTTTCACAATATACCTACATAGCTACCTAACTTACGTAATAATACTTACTTTACAGATTACGTTTATAGATTGCCTTTCTCTAGAGACCTACCAACTTAACTTTTTATTTCATTAAACCCTTTCATACATACATTTTAGTGTAGAGCGATTACAATACTACACAATAAGTCTAAGTCATAGTTTTTTTTTTTTATATAATATAAGATAAGAGTAGCAGACGAGCATGCAGTCCACCTTATGGTATGTGGCTACTGCCGCCCATGGACATCTGTAATCAACCACAGATAGGATTAGATATTCCTACCTGAGGTCGGCCACAGATGCGCCGCTACCCCTGAGGACTAAGCTGAAACGCCTCGGAAAAGTCTGTCTCCCTTACCACACCCTTCACACCGGAACACAGCAGCGCCTAACACTGCTGTTATTAGGTAGTAAATATTAGGTGTGGCGGTGGTGCCGCCGGAGTCTAACCACAAAGGGTTCTACCACCTTCAAAAGTCAAAGACTAAGATGTCAAAAGTCAAGTCAAAGTCTAAGATGATATAGGTAAAATGATATAGCATGTAATGAAGGTGAGTACATACTTAAAAAATATGGGTCTACTAACTTTTACTTACTAGGATTTGTTGGAAACTTCAAAATATTTTCTACTAGCTAAAACCGGTTGACCAAAAGCTTCGCTTAATTAATGATTTTATATTTATGTATCTTTGTTTCAGGATTGGATTGTTCCGGACCTCATGAGTACTATGCTTGCGGTGGAGGATGCGATAACGTGTGCTCAAAACTCCTTGAACAGAGTCAAGGCAATTGTCCTATAAGGAACATAAGGTGTAACGACGAATGTTACTGTGAAAAGGGTTATGCCCGGGACGCCCGCCGCGTTTGCATACCCATCAGTGAATGCCGTTAGTTATAGTTTTTTATTTTTATCATCATCATCATCATTATCATCATCATCGTCAACGTCATCATTAACGTCCCACCGCTGGGCACGGGTCTCCTCTCATAATGAGAATGATTTCGACATAGTCCACCGCGCTGGCCAAGTGCGATGTTTACCTTCACCGTTTAGCAAGTGATAATTAATTTTTAATACGCACATAACTTTGAAAAATCAGAGGTGCATGCCTGGGATTTGAACCTCGGACCCCTCGATCAACAGGCCGAGTTTCTTAACCACTAGGATTTCACTGCCTACACTTTTACTTTTATAGTATTACATAATCACTAACATTTATTTCTTCTGTCTATAAATATATTATTTATTTTTACTTGTATACGTTTTAAATATTGGCGCATCGCAGGTAGATACCTAAGTAGGTACCTATATACCTATATCATATTTAAAATATGAAGACAAAGTAAATATAGGGATGGCCTAATATTTGACTGTTACTATATTTTTACTTACCTAAAACGAAAATATTCGTTTTATTATCATTACTTACCTTTCCGATTGTTTCAACTTGTTTTTATTTTTTCAACAGCTTCCCTTTGCACTTTACCTAATGAAGAATACACCGATTGTAAGAAAAAGTGCCCCCCAGATACATGCAACGCTCCGACTATAAGGTGTATTCCTGATACAGAACCGTGTAAACCTGGATGTGTATGCAAACCAAATTTCTTGAGGAAGAAAGAAGGAGGGCCTTGTGTTCCGCAATGCGACTGTCAGGAACTACGAAACACTGACTTATGTAAAAATACCACTTGTAAGTCTCATTAATTGCTACTGTTCCTAAAATCCAGTTTATCTTAACAAATAAAGTAAATTGGAGAGATATTTTTGTTTTAAAATTGTACCTATTTCACACTACAACCACGTAGTTAGGTATTTTCCAAAAATATTTGTAAATCCACTTTATAAATATTTTTTGGTGGTTGTCCCATTTTCGGAGTATGTATTTATATCACCCTACGACATGAAATGTGAATTTATATTGAAATAATATTAATAATATTATACTATATTTCTTATCGTTATTTCGTAAAATGTAATAACTGTTTAAAAAAATAATAAATACATTATTTTTATTTATATTAAAGTAAGTTAAAATTAACTATCAACCGTCCTAAAATTACGTTACTTTACACATTAAAAATTTAAAAATAATACATATACACGAATATATAGATAGTGATATGTTCTAGGATTTTAGGTACTGCGAAATTTGGCTGTGGGGCTTAAGATTTTCACTTATATATGACTTCAATATTTATTTTGATATAAACGAAAATATTTGTTTCATTATCATTACTTACCTTTCCGATTGTTTCAACTTGTTTTTATTTTTTCAACAGCTTCCCTTTGCACTTTACCTAATGAAGAATACACCGATTGCAAGAAAAAGTGCCCCCCAGACACATGCAACGCTCCGACGATAAGGTGTATTCCTGATACAGAACCGTGTAAACCTGGATGTGTATGCAAACCAAATTTCTTGAGGAAGAAAGAAGGAGGGCCTTGTGTTCCGCAATGCGAGTGTCAGGAACTACGAAACACTGACTTATGTAAAAATACCACTATGAGTAAGTCATGTTAATTGTTATTGTTTCAAAATGCAACATCCAATAAAACTTTTAAAAATCCAGTTTATTTAAACAAACAATCTAAATTCGAATGAGTTTTGTTTTAGCAACACTATCTATTTCACACCAATTAACTACAGACTTTATTTTTAATAAATATTTATCGAGCAGAGATAAAATTTTATCAAAAACATTATTTATGTATGTACTAAAAAACGACTTTACAACAATCCATGTCAATCTTCCAACAATGACGCTGCTTTAAAAACTGGAATAATAATGTACAAGAAAATACAGATATTATACTTACTGCGAAATCTAGCTTAGGTTTCAGATTTTCAGTAAACCGCTCTTTTATAATACGGGATGTGCACATTTTTATTTTATTATTTTAAATCACTTATGACTTCGTTTTAACATAGTAAAAAATATAAACTATGTTTTTATGTGTTTGAAATATATTAATTTTAATTATTTAAAGTATCGGTAAAATTTGACACATTTGAACGTCGCCATTTTTTGCGCTCCATGAATGACGTCACGGAGTTATTTTGTATTGATAACTATATGCACATAAAGTTGATTAAGTTTTTTTCCGGAAAATTAGTAAATTCCGATTTCTTATAAACTTGAATAACTCGAGTATTCCTTAACAAATTTAAATTTTCTTTCATATGAAATAGGGTTTCATTGCGGTACTTTCCCAACTTGACGAAGGTATGGTCTGATGATCAGAACTTCCAGTTATGGGGTGGAATTCATCATCACTACCCCTGCTTTTTACATATTTTAGACCAGACCTTACCTTTATTCAAGATCAAGTTTATACAATTTAATATAATAATAATATAAACGTTAGTATGTCTTCACTAAAAAGGGTTAAAAAAGTTTCACTTAACATAGACTTTCTCTCTAAAAAACAATATGGATTTAGGCCAAAGTCAAATACTTTAGCAGCTACCATTGACTTAGTTACTAATATCAAAAATGCTATTGATAAAAAACAGGTGGCCCTAGGCATATTCATTGATATCAAAAAAGCATTTGACGCGGTGAGTCACCCACTTTTACTCAAGAAGCTTAGTTACCTTTTTAGTGACTTAGCATACAATATTCTAAAGTCTTACCTATGCAACCGGTATCAAATAGTCAAAATTGGCGACAGTAAAAGTACTATGACAAAGATAACTCACGGTGTTCCACAAGGATCCATATTAGGACCTTTATTATTCCTAATTTACATTAATAGTATTAGTGAACTTGCCTTAACTGGGGATCTAATATTATATGCAGACGACACGTGCCTTTTTTACTATGGAGAAAATTTGAATGAAATTATGGCCAAATCTCAAAAGGATCTAGATTCCCTAGATGAGTGGTTTAAACACAACCTTCTCACAATGAATATCAACAAAACAGCATACATGATTTTCGCCGCTAAAAACAAAAAAATTGTTCCTAATCTTGCACTTAAAATAAACAATGAAATTCTACAAATATCAGAACAAGAAAAATATCTCGGCCTTATTTTAGACAATAAATTGACATGGAAACCGCACATAATGAAAGTACGTAAAAAATTAATATCTTTGTTAGGTTGTTTAAGAACTTTATCCAAATATATACCAGCAAAAATACGAACTGTAATATACAATACCTTAGTAAAACCACATATAGAATATCTTACTGAGATATGGGGATGCGCAGCTAAGAGTAATATACAACCTCTACAAACAACACAAAACAAACTAATAAAAGTACTATATAAAATGGACTTCATGACACCTACAAAGGACGTTTACAAAATAACAAAGCTCTTTAACGTAAAACAGATATATACCTACAACACATACATATTGGTTAGAAAAATACTCAAAGGAACACTACGAACACAATTTCGTTTTGATCTCAAAGAGCCCAGTAGATATAGTAAACGCAAGAAAAATACAAATCTAATACAACTACCCAAAACCAGGACAAATTACGGTAAATTAAACATAAAATATGATGGAGCTAGAATGTATAATAACTTATCTGAATGTATAACTAAAGTAAAGTCCTTTGCCAAATTCAAAACACTGTTAAAAAATTACATTCTCAATAACATCGAATAAACATACAACACAATATTAACATATAATATAACAAGCACTCAAAAATACTAAAAGCACAAATACATAAATATATAGTGCTATGTCAAGAACGCATACATAAAAATTACACACACACATTCAGACACACGCATACACACATGCGCGCACACACACACACATGCGCTACACACACGCACATGCAACACACACACGAACATACGTACCGAGCATTATCATAAGTTGTTATTAATCTATTGTAAATTTCTCATTTTAAGTGACAAATGTAATATGTCTTATGAGAAATAAAGATTCTTTAAACCTAACAAAAAAATTATACCGATTTCTATGTACTACAAAGTAAAAAATGATTCATACAAATGTTGGTTTAGTATATGTATCTGAAGGCGGCGCTCATATTGGGCATGCTGTTTACGCCCTTATCCAACGAAAAATATTAAGCGCCGACTTCGTCGGTTTTATTTTTTTCCGTTTTTACTTTAAAATTAATTTAGAATTGTTATAACTTAGATATATACCTGTTATTTTACTTAACTTATTCCTAACTTTTGGAAGACGTTGAAATGGTTGTGAATACTACACAGTTCGTATTTTAATACAAATTATTAAATTCATGGTATTTAAGTACTATAATTTCTTGAAATTGTAAAAGTTGCAAACATTGCTTAAATAATAAACAAAACAACTAAAAATCTCGATTTTAAAAAAAGAATTATAATAAAACTGTTCGATTGGTATTTTTGTCTGCAGCTCCTGTGTGCAATTTACCCAATGAAGAATACACTGATTGCAAGAAAAGGTGCCCATCAGATTTATGCACATCAGTGCTGGAAAAGTGTGTTGATAACAGCCCCTGCTCTCCTGGATGTGTTTGTAAATCAGGCTACAGGAGAAAGAACCAGGGAGAAGAGTGTGTTCCCATTTGCCAATGTCCGGAACTGCGAAACGCTCCAGACTTCAACGAAACAGCTTGTTATGAAAATATACAGCTATCGTGATTCCAAATACAGTTTATTTGTTAACAAATAAATAAAACTGAAGTGTATGCTTTTTAAATCATTTACCTACTGCCGATTATTTGTACGTACAAGCGTCAAAAAATATTTGCGAAGAGCTCGGAGAAAGTAAAAAATATTAAAACATACAACATTATTTGTGTGACATAATATAGGTATACATTGTATTATGCGGAACATGATTTCCAGAATATACAGGGTGAATTTTTAAAACGGGCCTTCAGGGCCAAATCCGAAACTATAAGGATTACCGAAAAATGCTGAAAGGAGTTACGAGGCCGATTTTGATAAAAACTAAAACTGCATCATTACTTTTTTAAAATAACTTTTTCCCTAGCCGGGAATCGAACGAGTTCATTTTGAAAAAAAATACACCCTCTATATTATTCCACTATCTGATAGTGTTGCTTATAAGGATCAAAATCTGGGAAGTAATGTTATGTGACAAATTAAAGGAAAAGGATTTTTTTAAAGAAAATACATATTTTTCCATACATTGCCATACTAATCCTTAAGGATTATACATAACAAATGATTTATGTGTAAGAGCGTTTTCACATTATCCGATCCGATATCGGTATCGGACGCCGATACGATATCGGGGTAAGTAAAATGTATGAAACATGTACCTGCCTTTCACATTGTCCGTTCCGATATCGGATATCGGAGCCGACAGCGATATGCTGGCGACACCATCGGACGCCCGTGAGCCGTCGGGCGATAATGTTTGTATGTGTGCTCTACGTGTATCTAAATTGTCTCTGTGTGCGTAGAGCCCGATGCGCGGCGGCCATTTTGAGCTTGTTTACTATACTCTGATTCATAATTAGGTGTCCAAAATGTAAACAAAGGTGTTGACCTATCAAGAAAATACGTTAGAAATGGTAGTTTTTATTTTTGTCGATATTTAAGTATTACAACAATAATAAAATAATAATCAAAATGAATTAAGATTAATTCACATTTTCTAATATTTATATCACCTCAATTTCGTTCCATACAGTAATAATAATAAAAAACAAAGTTTATGGTAGAAAATTAAAATGTGATAATGGTAACACAATCGGAATCCAAGACATTTGTTGTGCTGTAATTTTTAAGTTTCGTAACTGATATTATTCATTTTCGTGATTGTGATCAAACTCTAATGTTTTCTCGTTTACATAATGCGTTTTAGTCCAGGAGGAATTGGCGCATGAGTACCGAAAACTATTCCACCTCAATTTTTTTATGCGATCCTCTTTAAATTGTCCTACTGGTGATATAAATGAATGTTGCCATGGGGCAACCCCGTGCCATATTGTTTAAACTGAAATTGTTTAAACAATTGCAAGGAATTGTTATTTTTCAACCGGACAAATTTTTTTATATTCTTTATTGAAATACGAATAAAAAAAGTCCTATGACTTTTCACGATAAAGTTAATATTTTTAGAGATATGAATTTTTAAAGGTTCGAAAAATCTCAAATTTGGGTACTTTTGACCCATGAAAAATATATTAAAAAAAATATATATATATAAATAATATATTTTTTTTAATTCTTTATACAATAGTTAATAATATTCTTAATAGAGACTTTTAAAATTTTTATTGTTTATACCTGTTTTATAATTGTTAATTTCACGCGCTCACAAGTATGCGCCGCTTACCTTTAAGTATCGCCGTCTCTCTCTGACTCATGCGCTGCATCGGCCTCTCTATGTCCTGAATCATTATTTATCATTTATCTTAAAAACTATTAACTTTATCAAGATTGTTAAAGAGAGCAATGTTATTAATAATTAAATTGTCTACAATTTGTTTCTCATAATTTTTTTTCTGAAATCAATTTTACGAAAGTTATTTAAGCATGAATCGGAACATGTAAATAAAATTACTTTTTTATCAGTTTATATTATTTTTTTGTTATTACCATAGTTATTATCATAGAGAGAGACGGCGATACTTAAAGGTAAGCGGCGCATACTTGTGAGCGCGTGAAATTAACAATTATAAAACAGGTATAAACAATAAAATTTTTAAAAGTCTCTATTAAGAATATTATTAACTATTGTATAAAGAATTAAAAAAAAAAAATTATTTATATTTTTTTTTTTTTATATATATTTTTCATGGGTCAAAAGTACCCAAATTTGAGATTTTTCGAACCTTTAAAAATTCATATCTCTAAAAATATTAACTTTATCGTGAAAAGTCATAGGACTTTTTTTATTCGTATTTCAATAAAGAATATAAAAAAAATTTGTCCGGTTGAAAAATAACAATTCCTTGCAATTGTTTAAACAATTTCAGTTTAAACAATATGGCACGGGGTTGCCCCATGGCAACATGCATTTATATCACCAGTAGGACAATTTAAAGAGGATCGCATAAAAAATTGAGGTGGAATAGTTTTCGGTACTCATGCGCCAATTCCTCCTGGACTATTTGTTAAATTGTGTATATTTGTTAAATCTTCGTTTTTTGTTGAGTTTGTTAAAGTTTGTGTTTCTTGTTAATTTTGACAGTGACATTTCTTTGTTTATATTTTGGACACCTAATTATGAATCAGACTATAGTTTGGTTGTCATCATGGCGTCGTCATCATTTAAATACGATATAATTACATTAATTGAACTGGTAGAATCTAAACCATGCTTGTGGGATAAAACTCACGAGGAATATAAAAATAAAATACTCCGAGACAATAATTGGCGAGAAGTTTGTGAATACCTTGAAGAGGGATATGAAGTTTTAAATCAAGATGAGAAAAAAAAGACTGGTATTTAAGTAATTTACACTTTTAATAAATCTGAAAACAGAACTACACGTTTACATACGAGTACATTATAATACCTACATGGGTTATTTACATCTGATAAGCAACCTAAAATTCATAAACAAACTTCACTAAATTATAACCCCAAAATTGTATCATAATGTGATAGTTTAATATAGGTATAATGTCTGTTTTTTAATACGCTTTTATTAGCTTCGGTTGTATGTATGTATGTATGTAACGGAATCTTTGAACGCGATTTTAACCAACTTTGAAATGTCGGATTAATTTGAATTTTTGTATACTTATCAAGGGCCGATGACAATGCAATAATATGAAAGAATCGTCCTGATATCCTTACTAGGACCTTCAGGATTCGCGATTAAACAATTATAATTATTATCCATACTATGTTACGCCATCTCTGGGTAAAGTGGTGAACTACGAAGTCATCTAGCTAATGACTAATTATTGTCCAGTCTACCAGTCCAATTAATCTGCCATGATGACCTGTCCGCACTAAGCTATCGAGCAAATGGCCGTATCGGAACGATTTTGTCGGAAATATGTGAAAATAGCACATGGTGTCGGCTATCGTCGTCCGACACCGATATCGGATCGGATAATCTGAAAACGCTCTAATTCTTTAGAAACATACGTAAGTCATACCATTGAAGAATTTGTTGGTTAATCAACTAATTATGTCATGAGTCGGCGCGACGAGCAAAAAAAAAAACGGGAACTGTGCCGGGAACTGTGTTATTGTATACGCCTAGCACGGATTCTTACTACGTGACAAAAATCTAAGCCCCCCCCCCCCCCCCGTCGTGTGACTTAGCGTAACATTTTAAAGACCACCCTCCCCCCCCCCATAAATGGGTCACGTAGTATGGGTACGTTCCCTAAGGTATAGTTAGTCACGCCAAACGTGACAGATAGTTTTTTCAATTTAAAAATACTCAATATATAAAACCTTTTTCACAACTTGCAAATATCGTGATTTTCGTCAGCTACTGAATAATAGGTTTTTAATAAAATTCGTTACTCACGTGTTAATTTAATACTGAACGTGAGCATATAAAAAATACATAAAAATGTACAGATACAAAAAGTAAGTAGGAAGCTAGAGAATAATACTCATAAAATAAAGCAAAAAATAAAACTGACTACAATAATGGAGTTAAAAATAAAATGAAACAATATTTTTTGCTTACATGCGTAAATGTAAGTGACTATGTGTAGGATACTATATATCTTTCAAATAGGCTTTTTGGCTCTTATCCCCATCCAATGAATCCCTGTGTCATAGATGTACAAAGATGAGTAAAAATAACAAAGAATGAGAACAGATATCTAAAATTTTCTATTTATTTGGTCGGGGATCAAATCCGGAACCTATTATATCGACGTCCAGAACGCTCTGCGTTTCAGACGAGTAAAGTGGCTGCTAGTTTCGCGAGAAACATTAGTCCCCGAGTAGAAATTTGAATTCTTCACTCATATGTCTGTCTGGCTTTGGCTGGAACTAACCCAGAACTTCTTGCCTATCAAATCAATATACTGTCATCAAAATAGTCTTTATAAATTAAATTATATTTATTAGTTGAAGCCGCATCAAAACCCATCAATATCAAGCCCCACAAATAATGAGACCCCAGAGATCCCTTAAACATCGACTTAACTGAACATCTCATGCAAAAATACATACTTACTCATCGCGACCAAATGAAGACAGTGTATGAACTAATTAATGAATCTGCTACCGTCAATCGCACTAACTTAATGACTAATAGAAATAAAGACCGTGAGCCCGAAGTAGAATACCAACCTGACCAGCAAGTATTCATTGAAAACCCACTAGCTAGCAGATAGAAATTAGCACCCCGTTATACTCAAGACACTGTGCTGGCTGATCTGCCTATTCACATGTACACGTCCAAAAAGAAAGGACCTATAGCTAAGTCTCGTCTCAAGCGTGTGCCTAAGACGTAAACCTTGTTACATGTTTCGTCTAAACTTGGACAGACCAAACTCATCACCCAATAACCTTCCCTTACAATTCTACACTTTATTTCTTACCCTTACCTACAATTCCTGTACAATTTTGCATTGAAATATATTTAGAATTAATTAGATTAGAAAATACTTTAGCTTCTATTCGTGCATCGAGCACTCACCATAGTATGTTAAGCGTAAAATGATTTAGAAGAAATGATAGTGACATTTATAACAATAACGAGGCCCTGGATGCAGATCTGAGATGTTATTATGACATAATTAAGCTTGGTAGTTATTTTATCGGTAAACACATAGTAATTATTTTTAAATTTCCCGTTATATTAGATTCAATCTAGATAAGTTAATTTTAAGACATTATTATTTGACACACAGCATCGGTCAGACGATAATTAGGTTTAAGTTATATTGTAATTTTTTAATTAATTAAAGTTAGTTTAAATAGTCTTTGGTTTTTTAAGTCCTCCGGTTGTCGCTAACGTAATTAGCGTGTGGACAGTTGTAAATATACAGATATTGTACACGCTTGATAAGGAAGTATTTATACGAATACGAAATTCAAAACATTACAGATTGGTTTGAAGTGTTAAACAAGCAACATGCGGTCCTCAGTGATTTTTTTATTTTTTTCTTGTACTTTACTGTACACTGTGAGCTCTGAAGAAGCAGGTAAGCAAAATAAGAAAAAACATATTTATTTGTCATTTTAAACTCTTTTGTGTAATCGAAATACAGAAAACTTATTATTCCTGAAATAAAATGATAATTAATAAATGATGATTAATCATTGATTAATTGATTGATTGATAAATCATTTTATGTGTAAAATTTTACTTTTTCAAAGGTAAGTTACCTATAGCATATAACTTTTTTATATTTTGAGCGTCATTTATTTTTGGTTGCTTTTTATAAGTCTCACATATTCTCCCAATTGCATTACAAACATAGATAATATTGATGTGCTTCCGTCCGCGCGTAAATTTTATTTATTTTTTAACTTTACCGATCCCAAGTATTGATAGTTTTAAATATTAATATATCATTGATTCCAAGTGACTTTGTTGTACGTATAGTTGGTAGTATGGATAGATAAGTTCTAAAAGATCTAAAGTATTTTAATATTGTTGAATGTAGAGCAAACAAATACAATATAAGCTTAAAATTCTTACTACTATTACTACTAGTAACAGTAATATAATGTAGGTGATTATGTGTTCTAATAATGTGGTAATGTTAATTAATAACAACTAACGATAGCCTCGGATGAATAAGTTAACATAACATAGAAAAGTATTAAGATGCAAGACTAACTGTATTATGAATATTCAAATAAAGATATTATCGTACTCCGTAGTACCATTTTGTTCGTGTTAGCATTATAGGAAAAAATCTAAGATAATACCTGTAGGATAATAAGCCTGAATGAGACGAGGAAAATAAACGAAAATGACGAATCGTAAGAACGTGCGTGACGTAAGCTAAGGTCAACTAAGATCCAAAGGGGAGTTACCTTACAGTTAATATTACATAACTATGTAGATATTTACCATTTGATCCGAGATTTAGTTAGTGTTTGTTAAACATGGCGCGTTAGGAATCTATATATATAAAAGAAAGTCGTGTTAGTTACTCCACTTATAACTCAAGAACGGCTGAACCGATGTGGCTGAAAATTGGTGGAGAGGTAGCTTAGAACCAGGAGACGGACATAGGATACTTTTTATCCCGTTCGACCGCGTTTCCTTGAAGTCATTTTATAACTCAAGAACGGTTGAACCGATTTAGCTGAAAATTGGTAAAGAGGTAGATTAGAACCAGGAAACGGACATAGGATACTTTTTATCCCGTTCGACCGCGTTTCCGTGAAGTCATTTTATAACTCAAGAACGGCTGAACCAATTTGACTGAAAATTAATCGAGAGGTAGCTTAGAAGCAGGAAAAGGACATAGGATACTTTTTATCCCGTTCGACCGCGTTTTCGTGAAGCATTTTATAACTCAACAACGGCTGAACCAATTTGATTGAAAATTGGTGGAGAGGTAGCTTAGAACCAGGAGACGGACATAGGATACTTTTTATCCTGTTCGACCGCGTTTCCGTGAATAAATAAGAGTTGAAAGTTTGTATTAAAGTCCCCCAGTTTTGATGCAAATCTATATGAAAATTGGTATTTGATAGGATTTCGATAGAAAGTAATTAAATATCTATTTTACGATATTTGCAAAATCAACCCTTAAGTTGGTTAAGTAGGGGTTGGAATTTTATATTAAAATCCGTTAATTTGGAAGCAAACACTGTAAAAATTTGCATTTGGCTTTAGAAGACACTTCGTTTAGAAATAGGCAGATTTTGAAGCAAAGTCTATGAAAATTGGAATTTAGCTTTTTGATTCAAAATAATAGAACACATTTTTCACCGTTTTTGGAAAATCAACCTTTAGGGACATTTAATCGGGTATGGAACTTTAATTTAATATCCGTTAATTTGGAGCACTAAGAAAATTATCATAAGACATAATGAAGCAAAAAACAAACAGTGACTCACACTGTTTGTTTTTTTAGATCAATCCTTAAGACTGTTATAAATCGCCTTTCTATTTACACACCTGTTTCAGCATTTTTAGCTATTCAACAACCCGATTAGAGTACTATAAGTAAATAAACTTTCTTTAAAAAAAACCGTTATTGAAGTTATAGGTACTTCTTTTCGCGTGTTTGTAAAAAAAATAACAAAAAAATACAACCGACTTCTATGTCACTACAAAGTAAAAAATAATTCGAACGAAATATATTGAGCGCCGACTTCAGAAATATGTACTAAACCAACATTTATTTGAATTATTTTTTACTATGTAGTGACATAGAAGTCGGTTGTATTTTTTGTTAAAAATTTTTTTACCCTTTTTAGTGATGACATAATAACCTTTATATTAATCCTTACTAATATTATAAATCCGAAAGTAACTCTGTCTGTCTGTCTGTCTGTCTGTCTGTCTGGTTGTCTTTTCTTCACACCTAAACCACTGAACCAATTTTAATGAAATTTTGTATAAAGATAGTCTGAGACCCGAGAAAGGACATAGGATAATTTTTATCCCGGAAATCCCATGGGAACTAGGGATCTAAGATCGATTAATCGGAGAATCGATCTTTTGGACCCAAAACATCGATTATTTTAATCGATATTAGTATGTTATATTATTTTCTTTTAAACGCGGGCGAAGCCGCGGGCAAAAACTAGTACAATATAAAATTGTATAAACGTGATCATGAATTAAGGTACGGTCTGAATTTACATTGATTGGAACCGCCCGCACGCAGGGCGCTGCCGCGCCCTGCCCGCTTAGTTTTATATTGTCTTATGTGTTCCAACCTAACCTAACTAAATAGTCAATGATTTGCAATTTCATTAGAACCTCCTACACCAAATATCTTCAAACACGACTCAATTATTCCCATCGGTTGAGGAGTTACATATTTTGTCTCCGAGCCACATTATCAGACCCTTAAATAGTCAATGATGAACTGACTTTGCAATTTCGTTAGAACTTACACCAAATATCTTCAAACACAACTCAAATATCCCCATCGGTTGAGGAGTTACATATTTTGTCTCCGAGCCACATTATCAGACCCTTAAATAGTCAATGATGAACTGACTTTGTAATTTCATTAGAACCTACAATAAAAAATAACACAATAAAAAAATAATTGTTAAAATCGGTTCACTAACGGCGGAGTAATTCGTGTACATACATAAAAAAAAGATACCGGCCGAATTGATAACCACCTCCTTTTTGAAGTCGGTAAAAAAATAACAGAGTGCAGAGAGGTAGAGTGAATTTTATTTAATTGTATTTTTTATTTTCCTGTTCTCCTGTGGCCATTTCCTAATATTTACCAGTAGTTTATGGACATAATACATAAATTACACGAGTGAAACCACGAGGTACAGATAGTCATTCATAATTAGGTGGTACGAAGTTCACCGGGTCATCTAGTTAATAATAGTAATTATTACATCACACTGATACGGGCATAGTGGCACTAATTACGCCTAGTGTTGCGAGTTCGATTCTCGACGCAAGCAATAAAATAAGGGGGCAATTTGCACTACTAAATAGGTGTCCAGGCTTTGTTGTATTTTTTAAATAAAAAACGATGGCAATATCTAAATCAATAAATTAATAATAATAATTACAATTTGTTTTTTTATTTGTTGAACTCATAGAATGGTTGAACTAGATAAAAAACTAATTTTGTGGCTATACAATCATTTTTATACAAATATCACTATTTTGAAAATAAAATCTTACATGTAAAATTCTCGTGTCACAATGTTAGTTACTGTATTCCTCCGAAACGGCTTTTGTCGATTTTCACCAAATTTTATATGCATATTATAATTATGGGCTGAGTTTCCTAAGTAATAAGGGTTGTTCACCCTTAACATTTTTTCAGTTTAGTTATATATTTATACAAGTTTATCTTTTTTATTTATGTTACTAAATTTATTGACTTATTGTTACTGTATATTAAACAAATAATATGTACAGAAAGATATAAAAGTAAAATATATTCTTTAATACAATACTATAGTTATTTAATTAAAAAGCTATGGTTATGAAAACATTTATTAAAATAAAATAATACTTTTTACTTAACAGTATTTATATGGTAATACTTTTTGTCCTCATCACTGATTATATTAGGAGCCCCTGATAATGGGTCTTTGCCCTCATGTGACTTGGGGAACGCTATCACATCCCTTATAGACTCCGCATCACATGCTAATGTGATTAACCTGTCGATTCCTAGAGCAATACCAGCATGAGGTGGGCATCCACTTCGCAAGGCATTCAGAAAATGAGACAATTTGGCTGCATCTATGTTTAATATCTTTAATACTCTCTCTTGTAAATCTGCATTGTGTATACGAACAGATCCTCCACCTATTTCGTTGCCATTCATAACTATATCATATGCTAAAGACCTGACTTTTAGAGGTTCAGTGTCTACTAAATGCATGTCCTCTGGATGAGGAGCAGTGAATGGATGATGGCACGTTTCTAAACCGTTATCACCTTTAACAAACAGCGGGAAATCAACCACCCACAATGGTTCTACATTTTCTTTGACTTCCAGTAGATTCTTAGATTTTAATAGTCCGGCTATAGTTTCTCGTACTTCACCGAGACACATACAAACATCTTCAGCATCTCCTAAAGCAATAATAAATTTAGTATCATTTGAAATACTGCAAATTTTACTTTTGAATTCCTGTCCAAGCTCTTTTTCAATGTTTTCATGTAGTACAACTTTTGTATTATATTTCTTTCTTAGTTCACCTAACTTTTCTTTATACTTAGTACTGAGTTTATCTAATTTATTGTGGTATGGTAAAGCATATGCTCCGAAGTTCTCAGTCATATCACTAAACATGTGTGTAATGTTCCTTAATTTTAAATCATAGGTTAAATTTGGTTTGTCACTCCCATAGTTTTCGATTGCATCTTTATATGTCATTCTTCTAAAGGGTGGTTTTGGTAGCTCCTTAACAAATGTTGCGTACAACAATTCTTCTATCATTGTTAAAATATTATTTAAACTTGTGAAAGATAATTCTATGTCCAGTTGTGTGAATTCAGGTTGCCTATCCGGTCTTGTAGTTTCATCCCGATAACATCTTGCAATCTGGAAGTATCGGTCGACCCCACCAGACATCAGCATTTGTTTGAACTGTTGGGGACTTTGTACCAACGAGTAAAACAGTTCCGGGTGCTTTGTTGGTACTACAAACTCTCTAGCTCCCCCGGGAGTACGACAGAACAGTGTTGGAGTTTCCACTTCAACAAATCCATGCTGTTCGATAAGAAATCTTCTCATATTATGAAGCATGGTAGACCGCACTCGTAAGTTTCGCTGCATTTCAAGAAACCTCAAATCAACATAGCGGTGCTGTAGTCTCAGTTGCTCATTTGGTTTCTGGTAGCTTCTCAAATTAAACGGCACCTTGTCGGCGGAGTTTAGAATCTCTAGGCAGTCGATAACAACTTCTATATTGCCTGTCGACATAGCGCTATTGACCATGTCCTTTGGTCTTGAAATAACCGTGCCATCAATTTTAATTATTGTTTCGAGGGGAATTTTCGATATGTCTGTATTTGTATCGCCGACAACACACTGTACGAGTCCATATGAATCTCTTAACAGGAGGAATTTTGAAAGGCGCGAATACTGCACCCAACCACATAGGGTAACTTTCTTGCCTACATGCACAGACCTCAGCTCACCACAAGTGTGTGTTCTGTATGTAAAAGTATTACAATCCGATACAGTTTGAGTGTCGTCTACTAAAATTTGTTTTGTGTCGTGTTTCATAGCGGTTATTGAAACATTTTTAGATGTTATTTGCAGCTGCTTTGTTAAACTGTGGTAGAATTTTTTGCTATGTACAGGTCTTATACAATTTGATGGATGTGGTAAAGTAAATATATTTATTATTCCATGCTTTCTCCGGCATAATGCGAAACTTCTTTGCAACATTGTCACATAGAGGTTACGTACTGAACGTCTAAATTTCTTTAAAACTAAATATATGCTTGAAGCTTTACGCTAGGCTTAATACGGAAATTAACTTTGATGCGTATTTATTTCATTAAAGCAGGACACAACGGTAATACTTTTATAATAGATATGAAGTTTTGTTTTGATATTTATTTATTATCAACTCAACTGTCATTGTCAAACTCAAATATGTCAAAACGAAGTGGTTTCCTAGTCTTAGATTCTTACTTTTTGGCATAAATAGAGTGAATAATGCATTTTATAACATTTTAATAACTTTCCGGTTTAAAATACCCTTTTGTTTTACCTAAAGTTATCTGTTATTTTTTTACTTTGCATTTTATGGGAATGTGTTGTCGTCATTAGGTTTAATGTAAAGTACAAGCGAGCCGCATTCAGAAATCATTTTATTATTCTAAGTTTTCGTTTTTTTACTTGTATTTTTTTACTCTATTTATCTGCTTTGTAAATAGTTTGTTAATTATTTTTTGTGCCTCAAACATTCAGATGTGTCAATTAGTTTTATTTTATAGTATGTACATCATTTAAACTTGCATTTCACTTTTAAATCGGGTGGATCGGTAGAAGACTGTAATGAGATATTAACTTAATTGTGTTGAGAAAACAATCAAAGACGAATAAAAAAATGAGAAAAATCCGACATAAATGTGTTCGCAATTGTGTTTGTATACAATATATAAAATAAATAATCTTTTTTTTTCATGTTTTCGGTAATCATAATTACCGTTATCATTTATTTTGGAAACCCTTTATTAATTTGATTGTTATTAATTGATGATTTTCCAAATAATTAAATCACAATACACCAAAATTCAAAATTATCTACTATGCAACATAGATAAGTATAAATATCTCACTGCCTTGTAATTGAAGGAAGCCATTAATAGGTTGATAATTATGTCAGTCATTTGATGGCTGACTGGTGTAATTTACGCGGAAAAATGCCGTAATGCCCAGTTAAGTGGTGCAAAAACACGAAATCGAAGAAAAAGTGCGGTGAAATATCGTTTCATTCGTAAATGATCTAAAAACTATTTTTTTTTAATATTTTCCAAACACGAAAATTGATGACAGTGACAATTTCAACTGTCAAAACTGATTACATTTTCTTGTTAGGAGTGAGTAATCTTTACTAATCTATGCTATGCAACTCCAACTTACTAAAACATAGTAAGCCTTGCGGTAGCGAACATTACAATAGTTATATGGAAGATATATAGGTACCTTACCTAATTATGAATATAAGAATTTAGATAAATGTAAAGCAAGATACTGGACCTAATGCTTTATTAATTATACGTGAAAATGATGGCATTAAAAAAAAGATTTAATTAATTTCATTCATTCATATGATTTTTTATGTGATGTCGAACTTAATTTGCAATAATTTTAACAAAACATGTCTTACTCTAATACAATAACGTTATTAAGCAGAGTAATATTATAAATTGAGTGTCAAATAAGTCATTATTCTAATAACACAAACTATTTTCTTGATCCAATTTACAACTTTTATTATTCCCGCGTAAAATACAAGTCTCGCGCCAAGCGCGTTCTTTTCCTTGTTTTATGCTAATGCACACAATCGTATAACCCATACAGCCAATGATTATAAAATGGGCACTTATTATTATAAAAATAACACATCATGAATATAACACAAAATAATTAAATACAATACTATAATTAAATAATTTGAATATATTGCTAACAATTTATTCTTCTTCTTTCTTCTCTCTTTGTCTGAGCTATGTCTGAGCATAGAATATAATAAATCATGTTAGAAACATAATAATAATTAGTAATAACTTTGTATTTATAGGCTTGGATTGTTCCGGACCTCATGAGTATTACGATTGCGGCAGTGAATGTGATAACGTGTGCGCAGATTATCCAGAACAGAGTAAAGAGAACTGTCCGGTAGTAAATATTAGGTGCAAAAACAAATGCTACTGTGAGGACGGTTATGCACGAAACGACCGCAAAATTTGCATACCCATCAAAGAATGCCGTTAGTTATCCTACTTTACTTTAAAATTAACTCAAAATTATTATAACTTAAGTGCTTGTTATTTTACATAACTTATTCCTAACTTTTGGAAGACGTTGGAATGCTTGTAAAGTATCACAATTCGTAGTTTAATACAAATTATTAAATTAATTGAATTAAGTACTTACTATAATTTCTTAAAATTATAAGACTTGCAAACATTCTCTAAATAATAAACAAACCCACTTAAAAATCTAGACTTTAAATTAACAATTATAATATAACTGTTCGATTTGTATTTTTGTCTACAGCTCCTCGGAACCAATGAACCAATATGGAACTGCGAAACGCTCCAGACTTCAATGAAACGGCTTGTTAAATGAAAATCTACGAGAACAGCTATCGTGATTCCAAATACAGTTTATTTGTTAACAAATAAATAAAACTGAAGTATATGCTTTTGAAATCATTTACCTACTACCCATTATTTGTAATTTTGTACGCTCCACATACCAAATATACTCTCTACCGAGGTACGCCCAAACAAAAAAGTCAGAAAAGTGTTTTGTAAAACCTCGGAGAAAGTAAAAAATATTCAAACATACAACATTATGTTTATTTGTGTGACATAAAATATGCATTCTATCATGCGGATATTTGAATACCAGAATGATTTTCACAATATACCTACATAGCTACCTAACTTACGTAATAATACTTACTTTACAGATTGCCTTTCCCTAGAGACCTACCAACTTAACTTGTTATTTCATTAAATCCTTTCATACATACATTTTAGTGTAGAGCGATTATAATACTACACAATAAGTCTAAGTCATCGTTTTTTTTTTATATAATATAAGATAAAAGTAGCAGACGAGCATGCAGTCCACCTTATGGTATGTGGCTACTGCCGCCCATGGACATCTATAATCAACCCCAGTTAGGATTAGATATTCCTGCCTGAGGTCGGCCACAGATGCGCCGCTACCTCTGAGGACTAAGCTGAAAGGCCTCGGAAAAGTCTGTCTCCCTTACCACACCCTTCAAACCGGAACACAGCAGCGCCTAACACTGCTGTTATTAGGTAGTAAATATTAGGTGTGGCGGTGGTGCCGCCGGAGTCTAACCACAAAGGGTTCTACCACCTTCAAAAGTCAAAGACTAAGATGTCAAAAGTCAAGTCAAAGTCTAAGATGATATAGATAAAATGATATAGCATGTAATGTAGGTGAGTACATACTTAAAAAATATGGGTCTACTAACTTTTACTTACTAGGATTTGTTGGAATCTTTAAAATATTTTCTACTAGCTAAAACCGGTTGACCAAAAGCTTCGCTTAATTAATGATTTTATATTTATGTATCTTTGTTTCAAGATTGGATTGTTCCGGACCTCATGAGTACTATGCTTGCGGTAGAGGATGCGATAACGTGTGCTCAAAACTCCTTGAACAGAGTCAAGACAATTGTCCTATAAGGAACATAAGGTGTAACGATGAATGTTACTGTGAAAAGGGTTATGCCCGGGACGCCCGCCTCGTTTGCATACCCATCAGTGAATGCCGTTAGTTAGTTTTTTATTTTTATCATCATCATCATCATCATCGTCAACGTCATCATTAACGTCCCACCGCTGGGCACGGGTCTCCTCTCATAATGAGAATGATTTGGACATAGTCCACCGCGCTGGCCAAGTGCGATGTTTACCTTCACCGTTTAGCAAGTGATAATTAATTTTTAATACGCAAATAACTTTGAAAAATCAGAGGTGCATGCCTGGGATTTGAACCTCGGAACCCTCGATCGACAGGCCGAGTTAACCACTAGGATTTCACTGCCTACACTTTTACTTTTATAGTATTACATAATCACTAACATTTATTTCTTCTGTCTATAAATATATTATTTATTTTTACTTGTATACGTTTAAAATATTGGCGCATCGCAGGTAGATACCTAAGTAGGTATGTACCTATATACTTATATCATATTTAACATATGAAGACAAAGTAAATATAGGGATGGCTTAATATTTGACTGTTACTATATTTTTACTTACCTAAAACGAAAATATTCGTTTCATTATCATTACTTACCTTTCCGATTGTTTCAACTTGTTTTTATTTTTTAACAGCTTCCCTTTGCACTTTACCTAATGAAGAATACACCGATTGCAATAAAAAGTGCCCCCCAGATACATGCAACGCTCCGACGATAAGATGTATTCCTGATACAGAACCGTGTAAACCTGGATGTGTATGCAAACCAAATTTCTTGAGGAAGAAAGAAGGAGGGCCTTGTGTTCCGCAATGCGAGTGTCAGGAACTACGAAACACTGACTTATGTAAAAATACCACTTGTAAGTCTCATTAATTGCTACTGTTCCTAAAATCCAGTTTATCTTAACTACTTTTGGAAAGAGATTTTTGTTTTAAAATTGTACCTATTTCACACTACTACCACGTAGTTAGGTATTTTCCAAAAATATTTGTAAATCCACTTTATAAATATTTTTTTGTTGGTAGTCCAATTTTCGGAGTTTGTATTTATATCACCCTACGACATGAAATGTGAATTTATATTGAAATAATATTAATAATATTATACTATATATTTCTTATCGTTATTTCTTAAAAAGTAATAACTGTTTAAAAAAATAATAAAAACATTATTTTTTATATTAAAGTAAGTTTAAATTAACTATCAACCTTCCTAAAATTACGCTACTTTACACATTAAAAAAATTAAAAAATAATATACAAGAATATATTGATAGTGATATATTCTAGGATTTTAGGTACTGCGAAATTTGGCTGTGGGGTTTAAGATTTTCACTTATAAGCGTAAATATTACTTCAATATTTAATTTGATATTACAATTTTTTCAACAGTTCCCCTATGCACTTTACCTAATGAAGAATACACAAGTTAAAATAAACTGCCCCTCTGATTTATGCAGTTCAGTAATATCAAGCTGTATTTCTGACGAAACTCCGTGCGAATCCGCCCGTCCGTGCAGGATGTGTTTGCAAACCAAAGTTCTTAAGGAAGAAAGGAGGGCCTTGTGTCCCGCAATGCGAGTGTCGGGAACTACGAAACACTGACTTATGTAAAAATACCACTTTTAAGTCATAACTGTTATTGTTTCTAAAATCCAACTTCCAATAAACAGTTAAAAGTGTGTGTGTGTCAGCTACGACGCACGATTGGAGTTTACTCCTTACGAATGATAATTATGATATATATCGAATAGAAAAAAGGGTAGGTAAATGAACGCATCTGCTAAAATGATAAGAGAAACAAACATATATCTGTAATTATTCGGATTATTTATATTACTTCAATAATGCGTATTACATAAAGTATGTTACAAAATAATATAAAATAGCGCCATCTAGTGGCAAGTTTTATAAATTGTAAGTTTGCAAGTTTATCAATCTATGTATTTTGGTTCCAAATATTATAATGGTAACTTAATATAATTGTTTATATTAAAGTAAATTTTAATATAATATAATTATTTATATTTAAAACAATGTTAAACGTTTTATAACTTAAAACTTAATAATTATAATTTCTTTGCCATCTATAAAATATCCTTGTTGCAATTTACGGATGAAATTTATATGAGACTCAAACATGTTATTATATGTAATTTGGATTGTTTCTGAATGTTTTATAATTCTAGAATTCATTTAAAACGTATTGCTAATTTTATATAACTTATTTTGAACATAATTCATTAGCAATAATTCTGTAATAAATATTAAATAATACTGTTTTGATTTGCCCGTTTATCGTTGATAGATGGTGCTGATCAATAATGCATCCATTTTTATAAGTTAAATTAATATATCAGTAACTTACAAAAGCCTCTTTATGTTAAAAACTTATTATGCTAATATTATATCTTATTCAATTGCTTACTGATTTTATATGTTACTCTTCTTTAAAAACGTTCATAAAAGATTGTTAATCATATTATGGCGCCAATGTTCATATTTTTCACAGTGTTTATAAATGATCAAACCTATAACTTCATTTATGCAAAAATGTAAACAAATTAGTTAATGACGTTTTAATGTTTTATATATTGCTAATTATTTTTATTGTAATAATTACTTTCATATGGGATTTGAACTTACTGTATTTTAAATTAATAAAAGCACTCTTGATTCATATTTTGGTTACCGTTACGCCTCAACTTTTCGTGTTACACTTGATTTTACTCCTCATAAAATTTCCGTACCGGGCCTTATAACTCAAATCGTTTCTTAAGGAGTAAACTCCAAAAACTCCAAAAATCCAGTTAATTTAAACAATAAATTGGAAAGTTTTGTTTTAGCATTACTATCTCTTTCACACCTACTACATGTACTTTTTCAATAAATATTTATAGAGCAGGTAGTCGTAATTTTTTAAGTTCCTATTAACTTAATGACTGAATTCAAAACTATTTCATATTGTTATTTCTTGAAGTGAAAAATCTTTAGAAAATTTAACAAACATTTATATACTAAAAAAACTACTTAAGTTACAACAATAAATATCAATCTTGCAACAATGACGCTGTATTAAAAATTTTAAAAAATAATATATAAAAAATATAGAGTTACACGGTACACCTACTGCGAAATTTAGCAGTGGGTTTCAGATTTTCAGTAAACCACTCTTATAATTAATAGCATTATGATTTGACCAGTTTGTTTTAAAGAAAAAAATAATTGAATTGGCATTGTGTTAAATTGTAAAACCAACTTCGAAAAAAGAGGGGATCTAGGTACGACTGTATTTTTATGATCTAACGAATAGTACTAATACTACATGTATAAAAAGGCATGTACAAAGGGTTGCACTTTTTTATAGGAAAAATAAAACATGTCTTGCAAAAATATAGTAGGACAATTTGCAATGGCGACGTGATGCATTTCTATATTCAGAGCGGACTAGCAGTTTTACGCAATGACAACTTTACAGAACGTAAGAAGTATATTTGTTCAGATGGCAACCCTAATGTAGACCGGGAAGAGAAAATAAATATTCATAAAGAAAATAAATATATATTCATAAATATTGAATATATTTATGAATATTTATTTTAGCAATAGTAGGTAGATTTTCAGAGCTTCCTACTCTTAATATTTACGATAATGAAATTAAATTAAAAGAATATACCAATCATATTCTAGCAACACTGAAAAAACTTAGAGACAGTACGAGCCGAGGAAATATTTGAATCGACGTTACTACAAACTACTTACAAAACAGTTAAAAGTAGAATTTTTCCCGAATAATGCGAAGCGAACTAGATCAATCATTTTTTGCGACAAAAGCAGCGCAAAATCAAATTGACAAAATATTAATTTATTAAAAAGACAGCTACAAATAATAAAGCACTTGAGGTAGATAATGAGTCAAATATGTAAAGGAAGTAAAAATAAAAATGCAAAATCTTAACATGTTATTTTTAATACAGTACATTCTCTCTGATTATACCTAGGTATAGACACAAGGAAGCACTGAAATTGGCAACTTTACATACAGATGTAAATACAGCCTTTAGTTCAAAGATCTAATTTTCGAATTCTTCAATATCTACAGCAAATTCAATCAACAGCTAGGTGAATGATAATCAAATTAAACAAAAGTTATAAGCATAACAATCAAAATAAATGGTCTAATGGTAACAACTGAAAAATATTGCTAGTCAACTTACAAATTTTAAAGCAAGAGTCAAATTTGTCATGGAAAATGTAGTCAAATTTTCATGGAAATAAAAGTAAATAATTTCTACGAAATTAATGTTAATACAAACTAGTCACAAATTACAGTTGCAATCCAAAATTTAAAAAGCTTCCTGCAAAAGTCCAAAAAAAACGTAGTCATAAGTCAGTACCTAACAAGGTAATAAAGATTAATTTTAAAGCGAATTATTACAACATGTGACTAATGTTTATCATTGGTCATGTATGTTGTACATAAAAATCAACAAAATACTAAACAAATTTAACATTATCACAATGCTTACCATTGTTCAATGTTACAGATTACCTATAATAAAATGTAAATAACAAATGTAAATATTGAAATCCTACTCTATATACACAGTAATAGATTTAAGATTTCTTTTAAAATATAAAGAAAAGAATTTAAATTCCCCACATAGTTGGAACAACTGGAACCGTTGATTGTGGCCTGTTGTACAGTGAAGCATTCATACAGTTATATGGGCTTACATAATTCGCAAGTGGTGGCGGCATCGGTGGTAAGATAGTGTGGTAAGTTGGTTGAAGAGCAGCAGGAGCCGAGCTCTGGATTAAATCTGCTCGCAACATCTGAAACAAATTATTCATTATGCTCAAAAATATACAAGTAATCACACTTTTTAAGTATTGTCATAGGAAGAATACTATTGAATTATCGATTTAAATCTTGTCTAGACTTAAACTAACCAGTCCTCTAAGTTAGATCTTCAAGTGGAAACATTAGCTTCAGATACAGCCCTGTTCTTATAAGAGTTGATTACATGTGCATGGGTTGAATCATCCACTTTAGGTGAACTGTATGGACACAAAAAAAATACCTTTATAGAATGCAAAGCAACTTCCGCAGCCTCGACATGAGCTTGCTGGAGGGAGTAGCAGGCTCTGGTCATCAGGGGCCCAAGACAACGAGGCACAGACAGCAGCGGCAGGCCTACTTGCGGGAGCTCCACACTGCCAATCCAAACTTCTGTGCCAGTAGGGTCTACATACTTCTGATATTCATACACTGGTGGTGCCCACATATACCTGCAATATGTAAAAAATATTGTATAAGTTTACTAAATAATCCAAATATGCACAAAATTACTTATTACGCATAGCAAATAAAGTAACAATTATGAATTAAAATGAGGGTACATTAGTCTTACCTTTTACACATTGCATCAAGCTTAGCTGGAGCCAATGTGTAATTTTCATGTGGCATGCCAAACCTAAGAGCTGGAGAGTCCACAGGTGAACAGCATTGGGATTCCCCAGCACATGCAGATCCAATACCCTCATCCTCCTTCGCACCAATCTCATATTCCTTCTTATCCAAGTGCTGTTTGTAAAGCAACAATGTTTGTGTCATATCCAAACTATTATTAAACTTAGCATTGCCCCTGCCTTGCTTCTGAATTCTGTACAATTCGCGATTTACTGGCTTAGCCCATCTTATTTCGATATTACTGCCATCTATATCTGCATTTTGCAACTTTGCCATTGCCAGCTCAGCATGTTCTCTTTTATAAAAATGTATAAACGCATAGTCATAGATTTTTTTAACCCTCTCTATTTTGTTTTCAACAGCAGTTTCGAATATAGTTTGAATGGTCTCAGGAGTGGTCCTAATTTGAAAGTTACGCGCATAAAGTACAGTCACCTACAAAAGAGGCAAGAGTTAAGTATGATAATGTTATAATAACAATCACAAGTGTCATATCGTAATATTAAACTTTATAAACAAATTAGCGAGCGTCCAAGGTTATATTTATAGTATAAGTGAATATAAATAATTTTGCATTGAATAAAGTCACATCACTATAATAATAAAAAAAAATCGCAAGTTGTACTAGAAGTGAAATTACTGAAGAAAAAATCTTACCCTCCGCATGTCCTCGTCATCAATTTCGGGCTCCGGTTCCGCCCAGTCCACCTGTACCTCTTGGTCCCAGAGCTTTACACAACCGGGAACCAGGGCGCGTCTGGCCATCGCGGCAGCCCTGTGGGATGTGAATTCCACGAAAGCAAACCCTCTATTCAGTCTTTTATCAAAGCAGTTCTTGTAAAGAATTATATCAACGATCCCGGATACCCGCTTCGATAGCTCTTCGTGAACTTCTTCCTTAGTCTTAGTCTTGGGGATGCTGCCGACGAAGAGGCGGCTGTTGTCCACGGACTTCACCACCCCTATGTTTCTACGGGGTCTTATCTCATAGCCGTTGAGTTGTCTCACCGCGGCGGTAGCTTCATTACGATTGCTGTACGTAACGAAGGCATATCCCCGGTTAGAGCCCGAAAAGTCCATCATTAGCCGCATCTCGTATATTTTCCCGACGGTGGAGAATATTGGCACCAGCTCATCTTCGAAGATTTCTCTCGGCAGCTTCCCGATGAAGACTTCGCAGCCTCTCTGGGGGGCCGGGCCGACCCAATCCGGCGGCGGTCCGAACTTCCGTTGTCCATTGTGCTGGACGATGGGGTAGCCAGTCTTCTTCATCAGGTCCAACAATTTAAAGGTCATCACGTTATTTGCTTGCTCCACCATTCTCGATCAAATGAAAATCAAAGTTTTCCAATCAACTTATTACGTACGAAGTCCCAAATCAAACTAAACACCAACGGTGAAGAAGCGGCGCATCAAAGAGCCGGCGCCCTTTATACCTTTGTCGGAACCGACAAATACCCCAGCGGCGGTAGTGACGTAGTCGAAAGTTCGAAATTGGCGGTGAAAGAAAACTTTTTCACACTTTTAAAATATACTTTAAATGTAATAACATTTTAATTCTAGATGTAATAGAATGTAACAAATATTTACTATAGTAAGCATTTTATTGTTTTTATAATAATCAATATCAATAGCTAATTTTATTTTTTTTAAAGAAATTGAGTTGTTTAGTTTCCTTCATTTAAGTCAAAACACAGGGGTGTTTTATTTAGAATATTTTATCAATAATTATTTTTAAAACGTATTTAATATATGTTTTTGTTTTATGTAATTACTCAATGTTATTTCAGGATTTTCAAGTACGTTTTAATGTAACTGAGTATAAAGTTAATTGGCTGAATTTAATCATTTATCGGTTCACAATTTGCCATATATTCTATTGCTATTTAATACTAAGTTAATTAAATTGAATTATTACACTTTACTTGAGCTACAACGTCGTATAGCCAAATAAATAAAAACTTAATATGACAAAGTTCTTATTGAACTTCATAAAGTGTCTGCAGATGGCGCTGTACCGCTATTTTTCTATGTATCTTCCAGCTCGCAGGAATTGATTGTTTTATTTTGAAATTTACGCTAGTATATTTTTTTATAGTTATACTTTTCTATTGGCAATGTATTGTAGTGGTCAAGAAATACTTATGTGATGTGTACTTCTTCCGTCAAACAGTATAGCATGCTTAACATTAGAACGTATGTGGTTAAAAAGATCCGATATTTTTGTGGTCACTGAAAAACTGTTATCAGCCACGATTAAGATAAGACCTAACTAAATTTTAGAGCACTATTTTTGTCCCGGAGGACTGTTTGTGTGTAGGCAAAGAGTATAGTAACCTATGTGTGTAAGTCATCGAGGCGTTCCGGCTTAGGCCTCAGGAGTAGCGGCGCATCTGTGGCCGACCTCAGGTAGGACATCTAATCCTATCTGGGGTTGATTACAGATGTCCATGGGCGGCAGTAGCCACTTAGCATCAGGTGGACTGCATGCTCATCTGCTAGTCCTATATTATTAAAAAAACATACTTTTTACCGTGCACGTAATGTATACACAAGAATAGGGTATTGATATGCATAAATAAATAATTTTTACACTCGTTTATCATTTTTAAATATATTTAATCCATCATCACAGTTAATACAAGTCACAATCACATTATAATATCTTAAAGTCTACACGATATACACATAAAAACATTCACTTATTATATAGGAATCGAGAATCTCAGATCTTACAAATCTAAACAGGATGTTTTATGTATAGTCCGCGCCAAACTGCTAGTTCATTCTGAAGTTGTTGCGAGCAGGTGTAGTCATACAATTTGCTATACGCGATTCATTTCTATATTCAGAGCGGACTAGGATTTTTACGCGGACTATACGTAAATTAATGCATTATTATATATTATAATTATATACCACACAAATGTGTAAATTCTGGACGAAAAACGACAGTGTTATATATTATGTTTATTACCGTAGTTTTTTTTATTTTTTATTACACGACTATTGTACGACTTTTACTTATTTTGTTTAATTTTCATTTAATCTTACAGTAATACATCGAATTGGACAAATCTCTTAAGCTTTTACTTCAACATAATAATATGATAGCATATATTTTTGTTTGTGCATATTTTAAATGCTTATAATCCGACGAAAAACATGCAAAAAAACTTGTTTTGTCTGAAATTAACGACAATGTATAATTACAACTTTTAAGACATACATTACCCTGTAAATTTAAATGATAATATTTTAACAGTGAAAACTTTTATGAAAAACGTTTATAAACTAAAAAAAACATATAAAAAAGTGGACGGTGAACATTTGCAAAATAATCTTACTTTCTTCAAGTTGATTCTCAACTTAATCTAAAATTAAATATACTGCAATCACTGTTTATCAATACCAAACAATGAATAGAAGAAATTTTAAAGCATTGTCCAATAAAAAATAATAATAAGAAAACACTTCTTAGAAAGGCTGTGTGAAGGATATTATATATCGAGAATATTATCAACTAATAGTAAAAAAATTGGAATGCAATCACACACGTCGGCCTGTACTAAGTTCCTTATTTTAGGTGTTTCGATCTGGTGGCATACAAATATTAAAATTGTCAATTTGTAAGTGTCCAGTGGGTCTATGCAAAATAAATATATTTATTGTACAACCCTTGAAAAAATTAATGTCCTATGCATAGATTAGTAAAGATTACTCACTCCTAACAAGAAAATATACCCAGTTTTGAGAATTGAAATAGTTGCGTAAAAAAGTTTTGCCACGTCTCCGTGCTAAAATGTGCCTAAAATATTTGAAATAATTATTTATTTATTATGTAAATTACGCAATAAATTTATTCGTAAATTTTGTCTAAAAATGTTTTTATTTGTCAAGAATTCATAAAAAGAACTTACTAATAAGCCGTTTGTGGCTTCATTCAATTTCAAGGCGGTAAAAGTATCTTTACTAATCTATGGTCCTATGTGAAAAAATAAGAAAAGCTTTGTGCAAAAGCCCGTTTGCCTTGTCATTTTAAGAATATAGTTAGACATACTTTTCCGTGTATGGTGGTTTTTGAAAACAGCTGTATTCTTGTCATGTGTTAAATATTGAATAATATAATCATTAAAATTTTCCACTATTTAGGTAGTTTTGAGAACCTGGCAACATTTTAATTGCCAGTGCTGCCCCTACCGTTCTCACGGAAAAGTTTGTCGGAATATATCAACATGATGAATATGTTTAAAACGTCAACATTTTTATTATAATCTTATTTGGATATCAAATACTTGATTCAATAGTTCTGTATTTTATTTTAGCCTAATTACATATTCAATAAGCATTTTAAGTCAGTTTACAATTGCGCTTACTTATAAATAACACAGAAAAGACATCTATACATTGATTACAATAACAATAACATTTCCTTCATTTGAAATATTTCACTTTTAAACATATCTTCTTCATAGGTCTCCAACCATCTCCTAAAACCTCCACCACATTATCTCCTGTTCAATTTGACTTAGTAACAATCTTATATTGGTATTAATATAATATTTTCAAAAAATATGTCATGATAGCGTAGGTTTAAATATGAGACATTATTACAACAGACGCATTGTAATGTTATTTCGATTACATTATAGCAATAAAACGTCTTTATTTTATAATTTCAATCAAAGAACAATTTTGCAATTTTTTGCACATGCATTATTATTATTCACTCCGTTACTTTAGCCACTAACAATTCGAATATAATTGTCGAATATATAAAATAGCCCCGAAATTCAATAGTTTTAAGTCTAACACCAGCGCTTATTTTTTATTTTTTTAAGTAGAACTTCTTCCATTATCTATTATTTCATCTCCTAACCCCCTTTAAGAAACAATCTATAAATTTTCCTTCTGTGTTTATTTTATCTACTCAATATTGGCGTTAGTTGGATATTTGAAGCAACCTTCCAAAATTTCAGGGGAATTAAGCTTACACAAGCTTCCAGGTAATAAGCCATGACACCACCGTGGGTACAAATGATTTAAACTAGTGCATTAGTGTTATATTACTACCACCCAGTAGAAGACCAGTGTGAGATAGGTACTAGATCACACTCGGACACTATATCAGTGTCGAGTTGGCATAAAACCTTGTTGGGTGGATACTAACCTAGGAGGGGTAGACGTAGGACTATAAATAATCATCATAATCAATGTATTCAATATTATACCTACCGAAAAGAACATTGACATTGATATTTGACGATCCCTTCATATTCGACATTAACAAGTTGCGATCTTTCGATCAAATCGGATAGATAGATTATTAATAACGGGCGTAACTAGACCAGTCTATAATGGGCACTAGACCAGTATCTAAATCAAATTAGGGTGGGCACTGTCCAATTACAAAACCCCCCCTACCCCTAATGACACCAATACATTACATCTCAGAGTGTTCCATAGCCTTGTTATCGTAGCCCCTCGCAGTTGTGACAGAAGCGGCATCAGTATCGAAGCTGGCGTCGCTATCCACCTCCACGACCCAGGGTTGCTTCTCCGCTGAACAGAACAGCCCGTACACTATCGCACCGACCAGGTATATCATGCTCGATATGAAGAACACGAGACGCCATTGTTCCGCTGTCTGGAATGTATGAAAACATATATTATTATCACATTTACTCGCGTTGAAAAGTATAAATATTATGGAGATTGCAGTGCGGAACCAGGGTGGGTTACTACCATCTCTTAACACAACATTATTTTACTCATACTTTTTCTTTTTTGGCAAGAAATTTAACTTTTTAAGTAAAATATGACAATTTCAGTTGGTTTTACACAATGGATAAGCGAAAAATTAATAGGGGTTTAAGTTTGTCCAACTGTGTATGACGGAATATTTTACTATTCTAAGGAGGAAATAAATCTTTCCTGAACTATGATGAATTTTGAAAGAAGGCCCCCTGAACTTTTTTTACAAGTAGGCTACGAGTTGCCACTTTTAACATCTCATTAATTAGGGTTTATCTCACTAATTTTTGTATGATTTGACGAAAGGTTGCTATCCTTATTAAGTGTCACTGTTTGTCACGGGACACTGTTTCGTACGACTCCTTAAGGTTTAACATGCCCTCCGAAGCACACAAGCTGTCTGAACCACAGAGGGCTTTACCACCTTCAAAAAATTTTATAGCTGACTAATGAGTGCATACCTTATCAGTAACAATGGATCCTGCGAGTGGCGGTGAGATGATGCCGGGCAATGTGGCGATGGTGTTTGACAAACCCATCAGTACGCTGGCGTGCGGCGGGGCGATGTCCAAGTGATTCACACTGGAAAGTGTTAGAAAATTTGCTTCTTACGTTCGTTATGAGAGTAAAATAAATAAGTAAATAATGCTTTTTACCCTCATAGCCCTATACTAGGAATTTTCTTGTATCGTGGTTGCCCTGGACACACAAAGACGGATACACTAACATCCAAACCCAGATGAGAAATCTAAATTCATTATTTAGATATCTCTCTGACCGGGGATCGAACCCTGAATTCACTGCGTATCAGACTGGTATGGTGACTGTTTCGTCACGGGGGTAATCATAGATAATAATAGTAAACACAGTGATAATCTATTTTTTTTATTTTTTTTGTTGTTTACCTGAAACCAGACCAAGCAAAGCCTCCCAGACCGACTGCTATTGTGAGACAGACTACACAGCCCACAACAGTCGTCGCATAACCGGCAGCGATCATAAATATAGTCTGAAATAAACAAATTTACATTGAAAATATATATAAAAAACAGTCGAAAAAAGGGCAAAATGTGATGCTTTAGAAGTTCTTTTGCCACATGATGGATTTCTTTTTAACTTTAAGACACACATTTATCTATCTCTTTATAGTTTCTAAATTTCTCTCTTTAACCTATTAAAAAAAAGGAGTATATATAATCTAACTAAAATTTTATTTTTTAATTATCAATATTAGAAATATTTTTCTAATCCATTTTAACACCACCCCTGTATAGTGTTAGTTTTAACAACTAGCATTATATTTTTCACCTGTGCAATGTGGGCTATTCCTTTCTGATTCATTTTGACACATCCTATATAGTGTGTAGTATAGTCCGTGGCAAACTTCTAGTCCGCTCTGAAGTTGTTGCGCGCAGAGAGAGCAAATGCGGTCGAATAAAACTACAAGCATAACAGTAAGGGCACACTAACTTACACTTAACTTGCTACCCGCGCTATCTTCGTCTAGCTAATATCTACAATTTGCTATTGCAACGCGACTAGTTTCTATATTCAAAGCGGCCAGCAGTTTGACGCGGATTCGACCACTATTATATTTAACCGACTTCAAAATAGGAGCTTCTGTACTCGACCGCTAGGTATGTATTTGTGTATATGTATGTATGTATATTTATATATCCGCGATGATCTCAAATTTCTCAAAAACTACTCAGTCAATTTGGATGGGGTTTTGTTTATTTGACAGCTTATCACCTGTGCAATAAAAGCGCCACAGTTGAACAGTTTCCGTATATTAGTACGGGACAGTACGCCTTTCCGTAAACACCAGTCCGCGAGATGACCGGCCACTTGCAGCACCACTGCCATCGCCAAATATGGAACTGCTGATAGCCAACCGGTCTGCGATGTCTCGAACTTGAAAACATCTGTAATATTATGATAACGATTAAATTGATGAATAAATGTTGCAGTAAACATTTAGGTGTTTTGGGAGAACCATCTGTGGGTCGATTGATGGCTATTACCTACAGATATTCCTACCGTCAGTGTTAAGCGCTTCTGTATTTTAGTTTGAAGGGTGTGGTAAGGGAAACACATACTTTTTTGAGGCGTTCCAGCTTAGTTCTCAAGGTAGCGGCGCATGTGGCCGATCTCAAGTAGAAATCTAATCATATCTGGGGTTGATTACAGATGTCAATTTTACCATCAGTGCACTGCATACTCACTCTCTTTCTCTGCTACTTTTATATTATGAAAAAAATTAAAAAAGGAAATATGCCTAACAACTAACGAATCTTATAAAACTATATTTATTTCGTTTACCTTGCATGAAAGTAGGTAGGAAGGTCAGTAGCGTATAGAAGCCCCAGTTCTCACTGAAGTGCGCCATAACAATCGCCCAGACGGGAGGCGACGTGAGCATGGCGCGCCATGGGTGACTGATCTTAGACCCTTCCACCGCTAACGTGCCACGTGAATCCTGGAAACAGTTCATCAAAGCATATCAATACCTACAATATACACGTTGAAATCCAGCTTGGTCCTCAAGGGTAGCAGCGCATCAAATCATTTTTTTTATTCAAAATAGGTTCAGTACAGAGCACTTTTTGTCAATACATTTGACACCACTTCACAAGGTGTTTCGTTATGAAGAAGAAGCGGCGAAACTCCATAAAATTGAGGCCATCTGTGTCCGACCTCTGGTAAGAATACCTAATCCTATCTGGGGTTGATAACACATGTCCATGGGCGGCAGTAGCCACTTACCATCAGGTGGACTGCATGCTCGTCTGCTACTTCTATATTATAAAAAAATAAAGACCAAATTACCTGTATATATTTTAGCTCGGCAGGGGTGATATGAGGGTCCTTTTCGGGAGACTCCTTAACGACTAGCCACCATATTGTAGTCCATACTAATCCCATTATACCTGAAATTTATGTATAGGCAAACATTAAAAATATGTTAATGTTTAAAACTGACACCTAGCACAGTATTACAGATATTACTAGCTGACCCGGCAAACGTTGTGTTGCCATATAAATAAAAAAATGTTAAGGGTGAACAACTTATCGGTTAGGGGTATGAAAAACAGATAGTAGCCAATTCTCAGACCTACTGAATATGCATATAAAATTTGGTGAAAATCGGTAAAGCCGTTTCGGAGGAGAACGGTAACTAACATTGTGACACGAGAATTTTATATATAAGATTAATTTTACACGACTGTGGTGGTTAATATTGTCGAGCGTATGTAAGTATGTCTTATTCTTTAGCATGCCTTGCATCCAAAACGGCTAGACGGATTTTACCATATGTGAAGTCGATGGATTCGTCTAAATTGTAGGAGTGACGTAGGCTATATTTTTAAGCAGTTGAATTTTTTGGTTTTTACTACAATTTTATAGTTATTTATAATCAGAATTAATAAGCGATCCTGAGGACGTATCAGGTATGTTGCTAGACCTAGGTTGAAATGCTGTTATACATGTGTCTCTATTTCCTTGAAAACCTTTATTTTGTTAGTAGCTGTAATACTTCATCATACGTAGATAAAAAAATATTAAATCATTATTAATATTTGTACTATTTTTTAATACTGTGATGTTACTACCATGTACCTTATATGTAAATCACCTTGCTTGAATCAGCAACTTGCAGAAGCATCACAAATTCCAAGAGCTACGAACACATTAGACTCACCAAACACATAGAATATCCCCGGCCAGCCGGTGTAGTGTGCTAGGAGGGAGCATATCGGCATAGATACAACAGTGCCGACATAACTCCCACTGAAAGCGAAGGTTGCTAGACGAGCACGCTCCTCACTCGGTGCCCATTGAGACCACACTGCGTGGATGCAGGGGTAGGTTACACCCTGGAATTAAAAAAAAATATTAATTAGAGATATGAAAAAAGTGAATTTATGGATAAACGGAAAAAAACAATTGTTTGGTGTATTTAGTACCAAGAAAAAACTGGTACTGCACTTCACAAGTGGAATTATTAAATAATTTCGCTTTTCTTCCTTCAACCTGTTGACATTTTCAAATAACTGACAAAAAGCTACACTGGGTCACTGGCATAAAAAAGCCTCATATACACAAATGTAAGTTTCAAGGAAAATAATAATACAGATAACGTAAAATTTGTAACCTAAAGTTTGAGAACACAACACTGCCTAGGGTAACTTCTTTCAAGTCTTCGGTAGACGGCGATATTTTACTCTTGACGCATTAATTTCGTTGTAATAATTGTGTTTTCAAAATTTTAGGATTCATTTACATCATAGGGCGTATCGGACGGATGGATGACAGATAAAAAGTATTATTTTATACAATGTGTATTGTCATATTTATATCCACCGAAACAACCGTGCCCGTGCCTGTGGTGTGCCCGTAAAAAATTTTGCGTAGAAATTATTTTGTCTGTTAACGGCTTGTGTCTGACACGTTAAATGTCTGTACTTCTGTAGATATTAAAGGGGCCTTGTAAATATATAATACCTATACCTTTAGGAAGATGTATATAGAGATTCTTTACCAACCTCAAATAATCCTTCGATCACTCTAACCGCAATCAACAGGGCGGTGCTTATGTGTGCGAGTGGCGGCGTAAATAAAGTCAGCAGGGACGTGGTGCCGATGCCTATCGCGAACATTCTGGAACATATACATAAATATATTTTAATTACAATAAATACGTAAAATTATTAGATATTAATTATCACTTGCGGTAACGGTGACGGAAAACGTCTTCATGTGGAAAATTGCATACCTGAGAGACTTAGAATAAAAAGGTTCTTAAAGGTGAAGTCTACCAATACGCATTTGGCCGGCGCGATGGACTATGGTCTAATCCTTCTCATTATGAGAGGATACCCATGCTTAGTAATGGGGTAGGAATGGGTTGAAGACGAATATATCAAATAATGAAGTTAGTTATTTCTTTCTTTATTAATTTACTATTGCGTGTGTATACTAAAAGCAGTGATAGCCCAGTGGTGGACACTCGACCACTTGGTTTATGCATTTTAGAAAACATCTTGAATTATAGTGGTTATACAATACACACTCTGTAAAAATTTAAGTGTCTATCCATTACGGGACAATATATAGAGGACAGGAAAATACATCAAATATTTTTCTACTTTGACATTTTAAGGTTTATTTATTTTATTTTAATTAGGGTTTATTTTTTTTTTGTGGCAAGTGAAATGACTTTACAACCTTGGTGGATTTATAATACGCTTTATACACATGTTTGTACAATGATATGCATATAAATATTTCAAATATATGAATATAATGTATTAATGATAAGATATTTCAATTGGTAAACATGAGAGGCTATGAATACATTACGTCACCTTTAAATATTACACCTTTAGCAATAAAGTATCACACGTGCTTGAATTATTCGCGAAAAATAATTTTATTATAATAAATTATTCATACGAGTAGGAAGACCGCTCGTATAATTTTCATTCTTAAAATTGTTATACAGGGTGAACTTTTCAAATAGGCCCTCAGGGCCAAATCCTATAAACTATAAGGATTAGCGAAAAATGCTGAAACGAGTTACGAGGCCAATTTTGATAAAAACTACTCCATCATTCGTTTTTATGATATCTTTTTTCCTAGACGGGAATCGAACGACTTCATTTAGAAAAAAAAATACATCCTCTAAATTATTCCACTATCTGATAGTGTTGTATTTAAGGATCAAATTCTAGGAAGAATAGAATTTTTATAAAGTTTAGTAAATATTTATTTGAAAAATCCTAGAGCATTTTTAAAGTAATTTAACATTAAGATTTTCCAGCAAGTATGAAATACCACTTAGGATGTTAGAGATTGCATCATTACAAATTACAATACTGGTCTCGGAAATCCATTCGTTGCGGTCATTTTTCACATAATTACATCAATGGGGATGTACTCGTAACACAATAGAGACATACAAAAAGAAAAGAAACAGTCTCCTAATGCAGGATGTGCATTTCTGGTATTACTTCAGTCACATGAATCTTATGTAAAAAAATCTTTAAAAGATAAATTCATTGAATCTCCCAATGCGAACGTGAAATCGTACGCTCACATTACCACGCATAATGCATTAAAGTACTGAGTCGTGTACTAGTGTCGGAATCCGAATCTTCGGTCGGTAAAATAACTAATTCTCTGCTCTCAGATTGACCAGTTTCTTTTATACGAAATATACATAAGGAGTCTATATCACTTCATCGTCTTAAACTACATGTATGAACGAAGATTGTAATGATAAGCGAAATATATGCGTGCATTCAAACAATTGTTAGTGTGCTTTGTGAAAAGGAACGAACCTGTTACCTCCTATTTTAGCTGCAAGCCACCCGCCTGGGAGCTGAGTCACGAGGTACCCATAGAAGAACGAGCTCAGCACAAGACCCTTCGTCTGAGAAGTCCAGTCGAATTCGGGCACCTGTAAAATTAAAACAAAAGGTTTAATAATAATCAAATTAATGGGACCATATTTAATAGTGAAATATCTTTTTGTATTTCGTCGTTGAAACAAAGGTTTAATAATCAATTAAATGGATCATTTTTAAAATGACTGCTCTTTTTGTGTTTCGGCGGCAAGAGAAGTTTGGTTAAAGGGGGAATGTAGGAATAGGATAGTATAATTAAAAATTAAATTCGTGGAGTTTTAGAGGTAGTAAATATATACTAGAAATAGGACATTTTGTTGTACGTCTGCCTCGACTGCCCATCACAAAATCATCGTTTTTTTTTCATTCGTATTATGTATTATCGTATTTCGTTACAAATATCATGTACAATATTGTAATTATCATAATATGTCACACAAGATCATTTTATCATTTCGAAATTATGAAACAAATCTATACTAATATTATAAAGAGGAAAACTTTGTTTGTTTGGTTGTAATGAATAGGCTAAAAAACTACTGGACCGATTTTAAAAATTGTTTCACCATTCGAAAGCATTTTTCACATACACATACATTTTCCACGAGTGACATAGACTATATTTTATATGAAATATATTTGATACAAACATTTTGAGGCGGTACAAAGTTCGCCAGGTCAGCTAGTTAACCATAAAACGCTTTTAGCCAATTTTCAAATAATACTCATAGGATAAAACATAATCTTCAGGCTTCTGCCATAAAACCGTGCAAGAGATTGCCTATAAACATAAGATTTGACACTGTTATTGATTGGACCTTGGACCCTGAGACCCAAGTCATAAGTGAAATATATGGGTCCCTAATATCAATTTTACAGTTTTGGCCATCGATTAGGGCCCTCAACGGTGTTTTATTATCAACTTTTACCCCGTGGACCCAAGAATCATTTCGAAACATCGGAAAAGTTAGCGAAGTCTACGCCGTGATACGTATTAATATGAATTTACGGCGTCGACCTTGCATCGAAATCTTTTACAAGAACGTATAATTTTACTACATCACGGAAACAAAATTTTCCTTCGCTGGAACGATTTGCCATTTGTTAGAACGGTTTTTGAATGTCATTTTGTACAAAAGGTCGAACCCATCGTGGATTGGAAAAGCTTAAAAAAGAGACAATATTAAAAATTCTTTTCCTAAGATACAGTAGTTGTAAAGGAGCACGGAGTCCACGTGATGGTAAGGGGGTACTATCATGTATATAATTCTGTAACCAACTCCAATTTATTTATTTATTTATTTTATATAATATAGGAGCAGCATACGAGCATGCAGTCCACCTGATGGTAAGTGGCTACTGCCGCCCATGGACATCTGTTATTAACACCAGATAGGATTAGATATTCCCACCTGAGGTTGGCCACGGTGCGCTGCTACGCCTGAGGACTAAGCTGGAACGCCTCGGAAAAGTATGTCTCTCTTACTCCCTTCAAACCAGAACATAGCAGCGTGGATTAAGACAGATCGTTTCGTGTATTTCTCTCTTTGCATTTCCTTCAAACCACACCCATAGCAGCCCTTACAACTACTGTTATGTAGTAAATGTGGATAATATGTTAATTATGTCATAGACACAGACATTTTTCTAGTAGGTAATTCCGTTTTATTCTACTCATTCATAAATAAAATATATTTCATTCATTTATTTATTCATTCATTCAATATTTCATTTTCTACACCTAATTCGTTAAATTTAGAATCAGACAAGGAAGTAATAGGTGAGGAAATAACGACAAAATTCTTCGAAAATTCTAATTTGAATGTTACGACGGAACCTATTGTGTTCTTGAATGGTATTGAGTTAAAAATATCATTATTGTCACGTTATAAAAGACGCTATAACATCAATATAAACGTCGACAGTAAAATAACTATCAGAGACATGATTTTAATACCCGATACGTTACAATTTCAAACAGTTATTGTAAAAATTGCGACATCACGCAACAGCATGAATAGAGAAATCACAATAACGTCATTATATTTGCTCCAGTTGCCTCACAATTACGTCGATATAAATAGACATTGTACAATATGGGCTATGAAGTGTGATTGTCGTTAAAAAATTTCACGATTTCAATATATGTACCTCCGGTTTTTATAAGGAACTCTCTTTGATTAGACTCTGGCTGTACCACTGCCACACGTACGAGTATTATGCCACACGTACGAGGAGGAGGTTTTTGCATCCAGCTGTTTGTATTTTTAATAGCAGTATTAAGCGCTGCTGTGTTATCTGTATAGATATACTTTTCCGAAGCGTTCCAGCTTAGGCCTCAGAGTAGCGGCGCATCTGTGGCTGACCTCAGGTAGGAATATATAATCTTATTTGGGGTTGATTACAGATGTCCATGGGCGGAACCTACCATCAGGTGGACTGCATGCTCGTCTGCTACTCCTATTTTATAAAAAAAGGTTACTCACATAAACAATGGTCCCATTCTCCAACTCAGTTTCAATTGGCTCGGTCATCGCAACCACGGCGACGGATAGGTTCACTCTCAACGCGTACACGTTGAAGAAACCGAAGAAGGCCAGGAGAGCCACCACCAGCCTCCTCTTCCTCCAGAAACACCATGTTGTACCGCTTTCTTTTGTTTGCTCTCTGAAAAGGAAAGAATATTGTTTGTGAATTACAATATCGGTATGGTCATGTATATTAAAACCTTAACCACGATTTTTGCAGTATCGCTATCTCACACTAAATAGGACAGATGATTTCGCTTTGCTGAGGGGTACCCTAACAGCGGATCCACCACGGATAAAAAAAAAGATAGGATTGTCTCCGAACCTCCCGCATATGACGCGAGCATCATAATCCTTAGGAGAGGCAACACATTCTTATCGGCAGGTAAAACCGTTCTTTTATACGGAATGGCTTGCTATTTTCATCTTGCTATCATCACGGCAGGGACCACTTACCATCAGGTGGAATGCAGTCCATATCACGATCTTGTTTGCTATTTAAATCCCATAAAAAAAACAAAGACGTTAGGTAGGTCTGAAGAGACTAAACCGGAACACCTCACGAACAATATCCGCTCTCCAAACTAGATTAATGAGCAAAGTAACTTTAATGTTAGTATAAGGTTGAAAAGGGGTCACGGTAGACTCATTTATATTTTCAGACTTTTATTTTATATTCTTAAGAGCCTTTTGTTAGGAGTACAAAATGAAATATCGACTGTTCTAAGTACAATGTAATTAAGCTTTGTGCAGCCTTGCAACTGACAATATAATTATCGAAGCCCTGAAACCAACTATATTAAAATTTTCAAGAAAAGAAATGTGAAGTTTTATTAATGATTTATTAACAGAAGGTGAAGTTATATACGCGTTAGGAAAGTTTCATATCACAGGGAATTTTCTATTAAAGTAAAAATTAATTAAATAAAAAAAAAATCGGCTCACATCTATAGAAGTTAATAAAATAAAATTGCTGTATGTAATGTCAAAATAACAGCTAAACTTAACTTTATAATAACAATTGGCTAAGTGCAAGTCGAATTCGCACCCGGAGGGTTCCGTATCCCCCATTTTTTTATTTTTCGTAGTTTTATTAAATACTAGCTGACCCGGCAAACTTTGTACCGCCTCAAAATCTATTTATAAAATATATTTCATATAAAATATAGGCTATGTTACTCGTGGATAATATAGGTTTTGAATGGAGAAAGAATTTTTAAAATCGGTCCATTAGTTTTTGAGCCTATTCATTACAATCCAACAAACAAACAAAGTTTTCCTTTTAAAAATATTATTATATTATATTATATATAGTATAGATATTTATGCTTGTGGGACAAATGTCATGTAAGCATTGTAGCACTTTTGGTAAGCACACTAAAATTTTACGTGTACGCTACACGTAGTAGTCATCACTTAGGTACCAGATCAATCAAGTTCACTTTACATACAATATTATCGTTATTGACAAAGTGTTTAACTATCTAGTATGTACGTAATACGTTCGAGTACTTGTTTAAAGTAGACTACATTGTGAAGTGAAGTGTTTACTGCACTTGAATAGATCTATTCTGATATCATTAAAGATGATATATGGAACTAATCTTTGTCATCAAGGTCTTTTCATATTTCATATATAATCGATTCATATAGAATCGATTTGAATCCTTCACCGGCGACCCATAGTATAAATAATTTTCCAAACACGAGAAAAAATCGCACAACGAGGGTTCCGTACCACTACATTTATATTTGTTTTTATTTTTATTTTTAGCAATTGTTATCATAGCAGCCGTGGAAGCGAATGCATTGTGAAAATTTTAAGTGTCTATCTATTACGGTTCCAAGATAGAGCCCTATTACAGACGGACAGACAGCGGAGGTTTAGCAATAGGGTTCCGTTTTTACACTTTGGGCACGGAACCCTAAAAATAATGACCTTCGACTATAGTAATGTAATAGTTACTACGTATTTCTAACACGTGGCCGAGAAGACAGAAATACGTAATGGTTTTAAGTTATTCATATATTCCTGAATGTATTAATGTAAGAAGGTTGATAAATATGGGGAGACCCCCAGTATAGAAGTAAGTTATATGTCCGTTTCATTCAGGAATTAAAGTGATTCACAATAAACTATAGACACATCATAAATCATTATGAACAATTAAAATAATTAGTTTAATTACATAAAGTAACGCCTTCATTATAATAACAACGCGTCATTTTGCCAAAGTGTGACACACTAAACAAATACTTGCAATCGCTCGTATTGGTTACAATGTTACATAGTTTCGTTGGGAATACGCAGACTTAATAACGAAATCGACTCCTAATGAAAAATATTACTATTAAAAATTTTAATTTGTTCTATGTATTAACTAATAAAATGCTTATTTTCCTTTCTATTTATTAACTACATCGTTGACATATGATTATCCATTCTAAATCTACTCAATACTTATCTGTAGAATTATCTTTTGCGTATACAGATACAAACAAATACTCATATCGATAATTAAATATCTGAATTTTTGAAGATCGAATACGGAAGTGACCAGAGTTGTGACTATTTTATGGCAAATCTTCAGGCCCCGTTTCTTTAAGTTAATTAATTTTCACCATTATAGTAAGTAAATTTTTCCAATTGCCACGTAACTTCGAAGAAATTATGACTGGGATTGGATATTCAAAACACTAGGTTAACGACAGCTTAAAATTTATCTGTACGAAATCTATTAGGGCTCTATCTGGTTACTTCGTCCACGGACAGACGTCTTGACTTAGCTCCAGGGACTTGTGATTTATTACATTAAAATGTATCCTTGCGATTTCGACTAACTTTATCTTATTGGGAGATAAATTGGAACTGGAATTACCAGTTTATTGGCTTGATTTCCGATGACTACGATTCGTCTTTTATTTCACCTTAATTTGGTACATGACTACTAATTTAAGAAATATTTATAATAGAAGTTTATTTTAGATACGATTATTCTTTTTAGGGTTCCGTACCCAAAGGGTAAAACGGAACCCTATTACGAAGACTTCGCTGTCTGTCCGCCTGTCAAAGGGCTCTATCTCTGAAACCGTAATAGATAGACACTTGAAATTTTCATAGAGGATGCATAACGGTGGCCGCTAATACAACAAATACTAAAATAAAATAAAGTTGAATATTTAAGGGGGTCTCCAGACAACAAACCGGTATATTTCGGAATTTTTCGATCTTACTGTTAAACCGTACTTGGAATACAGTGAACAGTTTCACAGATAATGTATAACGGTGGTACGGAAGCCTCCATGTGCGAGTTCTACTCGTATTCGTTCCACTAAGTCAATTATTATTTGTATGCCATTGGAGTAGCAAATGAGCTGGCAGTCCATCTGATGATAAATGGTCACAGCCGCCCGTGGACATCTGTGTCCAACTCCTTATAGAACACGTTTTCCAATATTTTAGGTCGCAATTAACTGATTTAAAATTCAGTTAAAAAATTGACTCACACGTACCTACATACAAACTAACAAAGTTAAATAAATGTTTGTAAAATGCTTTCGTATTCGTATTTCATCATTGCATATTTCATATTATTTATGGAAACACAGAATGTTTCGTTAATTAATATAGAAAGCCTTTCATAGGTTTCTTGAGAAAACTGATATCTCTAACAATACCTTAGATTGAATGGGCAGCGATTAATTGACTCTATTATTTATTTATGTATGGCATTCGTATATTTTAAACACGGCTCGATTATTTATTATTGTAATGAATTTATTGTTTTTTCAAGCATTACTGAACCTGTATGTATGTGTGTATGAACGCATGTGATGGATATAATAAGGTAATTTTCACCGTCAGTAACGTCCGATTAATTTGAAAATTTGCACGTATTACACATGGATTACAATACAGTAATGTATACAGGGCTGATCTGATCAGGGAGCCAAGAGGTGAGGAACTCTTCAGTCGCTACTAGTAAACCCTTCGAGTTTGGACTCGTATAATTCGTTTTAACGAGTCCAATAGTTATGTAATAAGGGTCCTGATATCCTGATGATCAAGATTTAAAGTAATAAAATAAACTGTAGTTTAAGAAATTACTAAAACATTATTGAGGCGTCATCGGTTTAAACAGTGAAAAATAATTCTTATGTAAATATTGTCTTTTGTATTGTAGTTTTGTGTGTGTATAAAAGAAACGTGGGGTGATTAATATAATTATTTTAGAGTAGTAAAAATCATTCCACGGGTTTCTTCGACCTATAATCGATTACTCATTCATTCATTCATCGGTTCTAACATTCCGAATACAGACGATTTGTGCCTAATGTAGGCTAAAACTATTTGGCAGTAAAGTCTCCAACCTACCAACCTCCAAAATTCAGTTTAATACATTTATATTTACTTAGCAAGAAAATATATAAAATATCAAAAATTAATAAGCACTTCAGTGGTTATGATATTTATTGGCTGCTTAGGGTCGTACACAAAACTGCGATGCAACGTCGCATCGCAAAAATCTGCGAGCTCCCTCGACGCATCGCAAGAACTTGCGAATTGATTCGCATCGCACAGTGGTTGTTGTTGTTGGTCACCCTGAGAGACGCTACGCCGCACGATATCGCATCGCAGCAATTCGCATCGCAATTTTCTGCGTTGCGAATTCGCATCGCGTCGCATCGCAGTTTTGTGTTCGAGCCCTTATAGTTGTTGGCACAAATAAAGGCACATACATAATTGCTTACGCGAAGTATTAATAATTTCTATGAAATCAACAATTACGCTTCTTCTTCGATCTTGTGCTTGTTCGGCCGTGTAAAGCGATAACAGATGGCGCTGTTCACATTAAATTACAATCTTATTATAAATGCATAGTTTTGTATAAATTTCTACGAAATCAAAGCGAAACAAGTGAAAACTAGGTCAGTCTGTCCAGCCGATTGAAACTAGATTGAAATCCGAGATTACGTCCAATACGGTGTCGTGTTACTATGGCATAGAACTTGTAATTGCTCGATTTTGTTGTGAATAATTTTATAGACGGAAATCTAATACTTAATACGCTTTTACGTGTGTCAAGACATGCACAATAGTATTAATTCGAGGCAAACTGGTAATGATTGTGAATGGTCAAGTGATATGGGAACTCTATCGGAAATGGCTCATTATAATCTAAACTGTTTAGAAAGATAGGTACTTACTTTATTATTTCTTATTTCCTTGAAAGTTCACTTTAACACATGTTTATATATCACTAGCTGACCCGGAAAACTTTGTACCTACCGCCTCAAAATCTGTTTATCAAATATATTTCATATAAAATATAGCCTATGTTACTCGTGGATAATGTAGCTTTCGAATGGTGAAAGAATTTTTAAAATCGGTCCAGTAGTTTTTGAGCCTATTCATTACAGTCAAACAAACAAACAAAGTTTTCCTCTTTATAATATTAGTATAGATAAGCAAAGAATAAAGTAGGTAACATACAAAACACATTTGGACTGACAAAACGTACCCCAACTAGATGCCAGAAAATCAAAAAGCAATCGAAGTTTCTACTTGTAACTATTTATTAATCTGTGGTTTCTACATGATTTTTGAAAAGATTAACATGAAACTTAATTTCTTTTCTTATGTTATCTTTTCGTGATCTTTGTAACTTGCAAATTTACGCGGAACAAAAACTTAAACTTACTTAGATACTACCATAGTCCATACCTACTCTGTAGTAAGTAGTTGGTATCATCATTTATGCTGCAATACTAATTTATGTACGTTTTTATAAATTTATCAAAAAGCAAGTAATTTAATGAAAGAAAAACCATAGTTTATCCTAGTCATGCAACGAATTTGTTAGAGGTTCTCGGTATTTGCATTTTATTATCTGTTCATTTGCGTCATGGAAGCGGGACTTTCTAACACACCATAAAGAAATCTAGAAATATTCGAGCACTTGATATAAAATTGATATGATAGATTAATGTTATAGGAATTAACTTAATTATAATTCTAATCTTTTATAGAATACAGCTTTTTTTATTTTCAAATGTACAATTTTATCCTTTTATGGAGGCTAAAGATTTTCAAGTATCTAATTATTTAAAGGATTTAAGGACGTAATACTAACTCATATTTTTGACTTGAATGCGTCATAAGGACATGTCACTTGAATATCCGATAAATGTTGTTTCTAATTAAAACGAATTACACAGTTATTACACTCAATACTTCCTATTTGCGACATTTGAACATTTCGATTTCTATAACCTTGATTTGAGTTTGACCTGGCATGCCAACGTAACATGCAAGGGTTAGCGAGGTATTCAGAGCTTTCAAGAGATTCCTACAGTAAATCAAATGTGTTCCTTTTTACCGTACCTATACGTTGACTGAGACCATAAATTATTGATAGTCAATAAAAGAATGAATGCTGTAATATCGTATTTTAGAATTATCTTGCGTAAACGGTGAAAGAGGACATTGAGAAGCACTGTACTGCACACATGAGTTCGAAAAAAAATCTTAAGGCTGTGTGAAGTATGCCAATTCGCACTTGACCAGCGCATTGGCCTTTTTTTTTTTGACGAGGGGGAAACCTTCAAAAGATACCCGACGCCATGGGAGTGACGCCGGGTTATGTGGGATTTTTACCGCACTAAAACCCCCCCGGTGGCCGTCCTCAGCGTTTGGTGGAGAACTCCGGGATCTCCAACGGAACACAACCGGAGTCCTCCTAACGCGATGCCCTTCTATCTGGCTGGGGGGAGCAATTTACGCTCCTCTCACATCCCCTGGTGATTACAGCAATATGCGACCACACAAACCGCTGTCCTTCCCGAGGTCGCTTGCTGGACGCATTGGCCTATGGAGATCCGTACCCACCACTGAGACTATAATAGGTTGATGAGTACGACGACGTGGTCCCAATCCCGTTCAATTCACGACCAGCATCAGTCTCACACGCAGCAGGCGGAGTCCCTATATCCCGGTATGCAATGCCATAGTAATATTCTTCGAATGTGTACCTATGTACGATTATTTGCGACAAAAACATTGACCTTACGGCCGCGTGCGTCGCATGCACGGCATTCCGACTTGGTATCCATTTAGAGAAGCGTGTGGCGACGGTATCGATTGTGGTGCAAGAGCCCACATTCCCACGGAGTCAAGGTTACAGTCAAAGTTGAAGTCAATTAACATACCTACCTGTGCCACAGTAGTATTACTTTGTTATTCAACCCTTATTGTTACCAACTCATACTTTCCACTGCTCGGTACGGGTCTGCTATTAGAGAGGGCATAATCCACCATATCTACTGGCTAGATGTAGTAGACCTCACACAAATGTGACAAAGTTTTTACAGACCTCTCGATCATGTAGGTTTCCTTACAATGTTTTTCTTTGCCATTAACCAGATCATATTTTTTTTGTACCTACTACGCACTTCTTACTACAGCTATTATTTTACCAAACCTTTACTATATTTACTTCAATGGATGTTCCTAAGTTTTTTTATTTATCTCCATATAAACATTTTGAAGGTGGTTCGACTCTGAACCCTTTGTGGTTCGACTCCGGCGGCACCACCGCCACACCTATTTCTATCTAATAACAGCAGTGTTAGGCACTGCTGTGTTCCGTTTTGAAGGGTGTGGTAAGGAGACATACTTTTCCGAGGCGTTCCAGCTTAGTCCTCAGGGGTAGCGGCGCATCTGTGGCCGACCTCAGGTAGGAATATCTAATCCTATCTGGGGTTGATTACAGATGTCCATGGGCGGCAGTAGCCACTTACCATCAGGTGGACTGCATGCTCGTCTGCTACTCCTATATTATAAAAGAAAATAAACAAAAAAAGTATCTAAGCTACATAGCATAAAAAGCGGCTTCTTAAAATTAATTTCAATATAAAAGGAGCAGATAAACCTTAAATAAACTTTCAGCATAAAGAAGTCACGATCTTGACGAGTTAGGACGAAAAATTAGCATCTGAGGCGGACTCTGAATTCTTAGATTTATTGTCAACATTTATTCCATCTCTTTATACATAAATCCATTTATAATTCCATGAATCAACCTTCTTATAGTCCAGGGAATATTTTACAGTATTTTATGAGCATTATTTTAACTTGTTTCGAATGTGAGGGACAAATCTTGCAACTGATTGTTAAGCCAGTAAACCCCGATTAGCGTAGTGACGTCATTCTAAATCCAATATGGCGGATGTCCCAAAAAGGCGACCCAACAAATCTTTATACACCCTTACGATATGGTTGTCAAATCAAACAGTTTTGTGTGAAGAATACGAAGTATGAAGAATTCGTCAGCGGGTTGTTATGCCAGTAAACCCCGATTAGCGTAGTGACGTCATTCTAAATCCAATATGGCGGATGTCCCAAAAAGGCGTCCCAACAAATCTTTATACACCCCTACGATATGGTTGTCAAATCAAACAGTTTTGTGTGAAGAATACGAAGTATGAAGAATTCGTCAGCGGGTATTAAGAGGTCTTTGGTACAAGGCTTCAAATTCAAATTCAAATAGTTTATTTGTTTATAGATATAGGTATACATGGTGGTTTACATATTAATGCGAGTTCCATTATATCTAGTCATGTTGTTATGACATACAAATATTCTAATAATTATTTATGATACAAAAGATAACAAAAAATACAAAATTGAAGTATAATATAAGTCAGCCTATAAATTAGTCAGTATAATAAATTAGTCAAGTAGAATTTCCAATAATTATGTCGCTATTCATATTCAATTAATATATTATTATGTGTATACATTACTATTATTATTCCATCCCATAACATTTTATTAAATACACTTTCAACTTGTTCGTCATTTATTAATTTGAGGCAAATTTAAATATTCTGTAATAGAATAGAATGTTTTATCTATTAGCCATGTTTTCAGTTTAGGCTTGAATAAGTGGAAAAGTAACTCTTTGATTTGAACTCTTCATACTCTAACTTGTTGACTCATCCATTACTAATTTCCGTACTCCGTCTCAAAGTATACAAAATGTAATACATATTGTATTTCGTACAGTAAATAATTACACACTGACACAAACCGGTTAGTACGTTACAAAAGCTGCAAGTAATTTAATAATTATTTTCTCAAGGCCTACAAGTACCGTTACTTGCATATTAGGGTTAAATAATAATTTTAAGGCCCATACTGTAATTATTTGACAACCACATCAAATCAAAATATTTTATGTAAAGTAGATTCTTCTCAGAATTATTTTTGAACCGGTAGTGCACTTATGCATACGATGTACAAATACTTAAATAAATCTGCAAATCTGCACTAAATGTCTTTATGGATTTAAAATTATTTTTGAATGGACGTTGTTACGTCATTGACAAAAAGGTTTATGTATTATTAATAGTCAATCTATCCGATGTTTTGCTGACCAAAGCCCCGGTTTTTGCCCACTAAATAGGTAGGTATGTCAAATTTCGACTTTGGGTATGCAAAAAATAGATATTAATGTGCCTCGAAAATCTAACTGTCGATATAATGAAAGAGCAAGTAAAATCACTTAAAGTTTAGTATTAAAAGCAACCTTTTCATTTTTCGGTTACTTAAACCTCATAAACATTTTAATAAAGTTACCGAGTACCACTCCACCCTATTACCATACCATACTTCTAACCCATCTTAAAAAGGTTCCATTAATGTGTACGAGATTTAAAATATCCGGCTAATGATCCCTTACACGAACCAGTTTCTTTGTGTGATAATGCAGACTTTAAGATATCCAGCGAAACCATTTTGGAAAATTTTAATGAACCAAATGGGACGTACGGTACGTTTTAGGGATGCTCGACATTTAGCGACGACATATCGGACATTTTTAGATTTACGTGACATGGGTACAGTCGTCGTAACGTTATCATTACATTGTATATGTATACAGTCTTCACCACAGCTACTTATGCCTGATAGCAGCAGAGTTTGTGTGAAGTTGAAGGGAGTAAGGGAAACATACATAAAGAAGACTATGTAACAGAAACTGAATATGATTGTAGTGAAACGGGCACGTAAACAATAAAGTACGTGACTCTATTTACATTTCACAAAATCAGAAATAACAGTAAGTAGAAGTACGAATGTTCTTAATGACTACGTCCTCAGTAATGGGGAATCAACGATATCGTCGATAAAGTTTCGAGGCTAAGTCGTTTAGAATGAATCCAAAACACTTGTCCTTACAAAATTAGTCTTTTATATGATATTCGTATATTTGTCTTCGCAACTAGTAAGATTAACAGGTGTTTACTTATTATGGCTCCATGGAATACTATCACTCTATTTAGGAATATATTTATTTTTTAAATAAAGCTTGTCAAATCGCGATTGATAAATGAGGAGAATCCCTGAGAGTAACTTCCTGTAAACATAATTATGTCATATGAAGTTTTAAATCTATTGAGATTAATAATGTAAGCTGACTTGGAAAGTGACATTACGACACATTTGCCTACATTGTTCTGGTGTTACCCGTTGAGTGTATCTAATTTTTCTCAAGAAAGTTGACTCTCTATTTAATTAAATTGTGTTTGTGACGAATCACATCCAGTGGCGGATTAAGCTCGTCGGAGGCCCGGGGCGGAAGTTTGAATGAGTGTCCCAGTCTAAGAAGTTGATCTAATTTTACAAGTTTTTACACAACTGCAAAGAAACTTATAGGAGGCTATACATTTGGAGGCTCCCCAGGCTCGGGATGCACCGCCCCAGATAAGTACGCCACTTAGGATATCTCATGTTTCTAATTTCGGAACGTCATCCTCATCCTTCTATACACCCTACTGGCCACGAACTTCTTCTTCTCGGTGTGAGAAGATTTTACTTCATAGTGTACCACGTGAGGATAAACGTCATAAAAATCACTAAACTTTTGTGTAGAACTGAGGTATGCCGGTTCTCTCGCCGCGACGTTTTTATTCGTTATTAAAGGAAGTGTTAATTCATTTCTAATACTCACATTACGATCCCTGACAAAAAGACTCCAAAAACCACAAGGTTGTCACTGTCTTATATTTATCGGTATCCGAATTTGTACATCATCAATAGCTCTTAGGCATGAGAAATTCACAAGGCTGTACTGTCGAAGGTTATTAAGATAAATCTTAAATTAAGCGATCTTTAGCGAATAAAACTTTACCATTCCAGAATATTCCAGATTGGTTTACTTAGACAATGATTAAAGATTTGGAGCCCAAGTTATATTTGAATTTTAAACCTGTTCGAACGAGGACAACATTAATTAGAAAGTTGGATGGATTTTGCGTTATAGTGGTTTATAATTTATGAAAATTTGCACGCAACGACGAATACCTCATATATTTACTTATATCACATTGTTACGCTGTTGTTACGAGGTCCTAATGCGTTAAATATAAGTGAAATATAAATAATATATATCTAATTGTTCGTCTGTTCGAGAGTTTGTATGATTTTCTAGTTTAGCACACCCTACAGCTTTTTTTTTATAATATAGGAGTAGCAGACGAGCATGCAGTCCACGTGATGGTAAGTGGTTCCTGCCGCCCATGAACATCTGTAATCAACCCCAGATAGGATTAGATATTCCTACCTGAGGTCGGCCACAGATGCGCCGCTACCCCTGAGGACTAAGCTGGAACGCCTCGGAAAAGTCTGTCTCCCTTACCACACCCTTCAAACCGGAACACAGCAGCGCCTAACACTGCTGTTATTAGGTAGAAATAGGTGTGGCGGTGGTGCCGCCGGAGGCGAACCACAAAGGGTTCTACCACCTTCAAACCGCTCGACGGGTTTTAACAAATGAGGTGTCGTAGGATTTGTAAATTGTGAGAGTCATATAGACATTATTTACCTTTTCCTTTAATTCTCTCCTCTATCCTATATATATTTGTATCTATCCTACTAGCTGCTTTGCTGACTTTCAAAATTAAGTCCACCCAATTTTCTCCTACCAAAATTTGACTATATCTAGTGTTAACAAATTATTAAATGTCAATCTTTGGCACACGAAACATTGGGCAGATTGATCATTAATAAGCGTTAGACGATACACGCGGGATTTTTACGTCAAGTGACTTGACAGATAAATCCCAATGATTCATTAGCGATTATAAAACATTATTAATTTACATAAACTACGTGTGGGATGTTACTTTTAAAGTTCAAACACCTATAAACAATTATTTATAACGGCAATTGAATAAGGATTAAATTGGACCATTACGATCAAAATTCTACGGACGGTTTGCGAAGCAATGTTGTTTGGTTCATAATGAAAAAAGTTAAACAATTATGCTAAGCATAACCATTACGTGGATAAACAATGAATTTATATTACCCTCAATCAAGTGCCGATCCTAAATGAGTATGGTTTATGCAACATATTGTAGAAATACTTTCCCAGATTCTGTTGTAATTGATAGTTCTCAAAGAGAAGTGAAGACATGAAAAATGCTCCGTGAGTTCTAACCTAACCTAACCTAATCTCTCTATTCATTTCATTCTGATACTGCACAATCTTTTACGAAATTTTACGAGTAAATAAAGTAGTAAATAGGTATTGTCTTGCTCTTATTTATTTTATGCTGGTCTGGATCAACATCGTGGCAAACTTGTCATCATGCTTGTCAAATGTGGATGTTATGCTTGTCTGTTGTAGTTGCAGATTAAGTTATAAACCTCTAAGCTTACCTAATTCAAGACTATGATATGATATCCAAAAATCTGCTAATCGTACTAAGTACATGAGAAATGTTACAAAGCATTTTTTTCGATTCAGTTCTGTCTTATAATATCATACCTTGGCAATTTCTACTTTTATTTGTATCATAACCTAAAGTACATTAATTACTCTATTATATTTACAGTGTAATTACGTGTAACAGTAGCGGGTTGATCGCCTAACCATAACGTTTGCTCCAAATAAATCGATTACCACTGGTTTTTACTACTTTCAAGGTGTTAGAGACGCGGGCCGAAGAAAATGATGTTTTACGGCAATTTGCAATCGTAATAAACAAATGCCTCGTATTATTCACTAATTATTATTGTGGCAGTGATCTTCGAGATGTGATACAAGTTGGGTGGCGTCGACAAACGAAGATAAGGTATTAAACCAGCACTCGGTCAGCATGTGGGGTAATAGTTTCAAAGCTGTTTATTGCTGTTTGATAGCTATGGAGTAGCTTCAGCTTCATCACAAAACACTACTCGTAGTTCCGACAATTGGTTATTACTAGGCTATCAAGATAGCCTAGTAATTGAAATGAGGCCTTTCGGTCGAGGGGCCCAAGATTCGAATCTAGGGAGAGGAGACTAGTGCCCACTAGTAATGGGTTGACGATGACATTGAGGCATCTCTGTTCGCTATAAATAATAATTTTACTTCAGACATTGTGAAATCGACTAACCAAGTATTTACAATGAAATATTTCAATAACGCGACTGAACGGCACAATAATTAGATTCTAATATAATCGCAGCGGCTGCTGAAACAATCTCTAGCTTCATTCCTGAATAAATATTCCATCGAGGTTATCGTTTATTAATATCATCTGCTTGGAAGATTATAGGTGCGTTTAATACGTGGCAGATTTTTAATCTTTTCATCAAATAAATCTGTATAACTGAAAAATAAAAAAACGCACTCTTATAAGTGAAAGTCTTAAAAATAGACTCTTAAAAGTCTTTGTACGGCTGAATCGATTTCCATCAATCCTAGTTGAGAGCCGCCAGACCACGGCACCGGACAGATTAAAATATATTTTTTATGAAGAAAGCTTCAATATTTTTTGGGAAAAGTAATCTAGTCTACGTTGCTTCCAGTGAGGTATAATCTTAGCACAATAGTCCTAACTTATATCTAATCCTAGTTCAGTAGTTTTGAAGTCTAGAATACCTATATGTATGCTTTTTTATAAATGACAGACACACTAGTTTTATTTATTCGAATTTGTGTCCAAGTCGAGACATAACTAAATGGAACTCCAGTTAACGATTTTTTTGAAATGACAAACATACTTTCACCGTTATTATCAACATCATATTACTTGGCACTGGGAAAGGATTAGGCCATAGTACATCACCCTGTAGTACACCTTGCCCAGTTGGTAGTCAACAAAACTTCACGAACTCTTTTTTTAACGAAAATCGTTTTCTTTCGTGTAATTGCTTAAGAAAACACGGAAAGAAACATCGAAAGGAAAGCTATAACCCAGGAGAGGAAAACGATCTGCAAACAATCGTGTCACTCCGCCTCCAGAATCATTGCCCCCTTCAATAGGTACGTCGTTAAACAAATCCCCGATGGTACAATTATTTCGATGGCGACCATAAGATGCTTGTCGATGGTGTCACCCGACCTAATTAGGTTGTGACCCAATTACGGTTTTTAAGTATCTCGCAGCAAATCTTTCAATTTAGTCCCATAATCATCTTTAATGTCCTTTCAGTTTTCTAGTTATACGGATGTTCACAAGTGGATTTAAAAAGAATATCAGAAGTTTGATTTTACTCATGTATGTATGTATGTTCATTGTTCAGTAGGTACCTAATATGTAAAATGGCAATTACATGGACATATCAAAAAGATTTCAATCGTAATAACGTATCAAATAGCGGTCCTATAATAATCTAATCGAAAAGTTAAATAATTTTCAATTGGTAGATCGTAAGAATTTAATAATTTGTAAAAAGTTATTACGAACTCGGCTACAATAAACTTTGTCAACCTTGCTCTAATCAACCTATAGAGAAGAGTAATAGTAGGATATTATTCCCAAAGACAAACCAATGAATCGATTAATTATAATAAAAAAGTTAAGGGATATTAGTACCTCATTTTAATTATGGGTAAGTACAGTCTTTAGTAAACATTGATGAGTTCGAGTCCATTGCTTTGGAATTGTGACGAGAGCAACAAGAAAATAATGACCTAATCTCTTGTTTGTATGAGTGGATCTAGTTCCTTATTAACAAGGAAGTAATTCTTTCTAAGTTGAAAAAGCTCATTGGGATAATTAGTTCATTTTCTACATTTCAAAAAGTCTGAAGACATACGCATTACTAAACCTAATTGGCAGAGTAGCTTCTTAAAGAATTTGTTCCGATTTTTCTATTCTATTACACGGAATTAATTATCTCGGTGAACGTATAAGCGTAATCTCTGAAACGGTTCATCTTATTTCTAGGATTTTTTTGAACGTTGTGTATGTATGGTTAAAAGATAGGATACTTTTGGATCAATAGGCGGCGCTGTTAGCCGGATCTATTTTTTAGGGTTCCCTGCCCAAAGGGTAAAAACGGAACTCTATTACTGACCTGCCTTATTTGGTGGCATGGAACCCTCATGGCGCGAGTTCGACTTGCACTCGGCTAATTATTTTTTCTTGTCGTGGTATATATCTGTTTGTCTAGCCCACTGGTATTCAATAGTTATTTATTCAGTCGTTATGACAAACTTATGTACTGGAAGTAAACATGGCAAAGGAAATGTGTTCAGATATAGCTATGATTGATATTAAACAGACTAGTGATAACACGTTATACAAATATGTCGTGGTTGTGGGATTGGTTATATTTAAGGAAATGTTACACTAAGACATCGGAATCATATAATGAGGATATCTGATTCACCAAAAAATTGGTGAGTTATTCACCAAATGCAGCGAAATGCAACTATCTAACACTTGTGTGCCCGTAATTCTTATAATAAAATCCGATTATGATTCAGGGAAAACGGCTATTAGATGACTTGGTTGGAAAATGTCGTATGATAAAAACGTTGTACAAAAAGAAAAAGGAAATATCACCAAACTCGAAGGATATATCACGAGACCTTGGCACGATAACAAAAGAACTTTAGAGTGGCTGCAACAATGAAAAATATTGTATAGTCATCTTTTCAGTCGCTTTTTATAGCACAATGTGAAATATTAGTCAGTACCTACGAACCAAGTCGCATTTCTAACGACGCAGAAGTGATAGGGAGGTCACATTACTGATATGCGGAAATCGAGACAAAACATTCCAATGCAGACCTGCCATTCTTAGAAAACAACATACATGAAAAAACTGTATAACCGTATATGCAGCACTATATTATCCATATTAAAAACGACAGTCTTACCTAGTTTTTGTCGACAACTTCAATGAAGTAAATTAAAAACTCCGGTTTAAAATACTGCAGAAACGCAGTAGTCATTTCAATTCTTTTTAAACATTTTACAAACTATAATGCATATTAGAGGCATATCCCCAATTACAATTTTATCACAGTTACAATTAAATAGACGTACTAAGCATACCGACATAGTTCTTAAGATTAGTAGGCTGAAGTCGCCGAACACTTCGCTCGGAGGGCTGATGGGGAAGAAAGGTCCTCGAGTGGCGACCACGTTTAGGCAAAAGGAACACAGGTCGACCTTAAATCAGGTGGACCGATGACCTGAAGAAGTCGGCGGGAAACCGCTACATCCAGAGGGCACGGGACCGGTTGGCATGGTGCCAATTAGCGGAAGCCTTTGTCCAGCAGTGGACTTTAAAATACTGATTGATGGATGGATGTATAATTCAATAAAATTTAAGTCTAACTAGACCCTAAGCCTCTTTCATTCGGAAACCCATGACCAGCAATGGAACAGCAATGAGCTGACAAAAACGACTTCAGATGTAATGTATGTAGACAGAGTTAATAATCCAGTCAAAACTAAAATGACATCACTTTTAATTTCCGGCTGAGCATTTATCCGTCAATTTGTACAAGATAATCTCAAAAAACAAAGGCAAGAATTCGCAAAGATTTTTAATGGTAGGTATGTTCTGAGAGGTCAACAGAACCTAGGAAATGACTCACATGTAAATAAATACATTACAGTTGTTTATATAATGAGTCTTATCTCAAAACAATGCGTATTCCGTTCTTAACAATGTTATCTTTCTGAGTAATTAATGCGTCTTCTTAATCACAATTATTTTCAAAGCTTCAGTTGTCTTTACAATACCGGGTTTACTTACGTGATTTACCTTTTTTAGAACTGTTACTAAACCTTTTTTATACAAAACATCGATAAATAAAAATTGGCCAAGTGCGAGTTGAAGTCTCACACAATTACCATCAATATTTTTTTAGTATTTGTTATCATAGCAGCGTTAGCAGTAAATGCATTGAAAAATAAACGCTACCTATTACGGTTCAAAAGATAGAGTCCTGTGACAGGCGGACGTATGGACGTCCGGAGCGGAGCCCTACTAATAGCGATCCGTTTTTACCCTTTGCATAAGGAACCCTAACTATTATTTTTTGCTACAATCACAAACAATAATGCCCGTTGGAATACCCTATGAAAATGTTGCCTACCCTTTGGTAGAAAAAAGCAAATTTGGTAAGCAATGGAAATTTATCAATTTCTTGTATGAAGAAATAATCAAACTTCGGCAAATGTCTGCGGGATGCAAAACATAGATTGATTATGAATAACAGGCGAATGTGATGCGACTCGTACCCAACATAAGCGTGGAATTAAATTCAACATATAGTCTGGTTGCAAACGTTTTTACATCACCTTTCGAAAGCATAAAAACCGGATAGAATTACAATGCCTCCGCCTTGCCATTGTGCCGGCTGGCTTTACGTAACAAATCGAGTGGGTATTAGGGTTGCCACCTTTTTTTAAGAAAATATCATTTTGAAAAAACATTGCAAAACTACAGTACTTTAGGAAGAACTATATTATCTATAAAATATGCATTTCTCTAAAGACTTTTTCGCGTACGTTTTTCTAAATATTGGAAACCACTGCTTAACAAGCGATTTGGGGTAGAGCCCCACGACATCTGAATTACTTATGAAATAGTGCAATAATTTGTATAGGTGGCAACCCTATTGGTTGGTATAACTGGATTTTTTATTTGACAGTAGCGGCTCGCTAGTTCAATAGCGACAAATACGATTTTATGCGCGCGAATTGTTTCAGCAATTCATTATTGTCCCACTGCTGAACCATGCCTTCATACACCATTCTAGATCGTAAAGAAGAATTGGCTGGATGTAAACCGATCGGGCTCAGTGGCGTTCCTTGCGAGAGGTCTATGTCCTAGAGTTGACTAATGTGAGCTGAAGAGAGAAGGGAGATTGGAAAACCATAATTAAGCAGATTACCTAATCGTGTTTTTTTTTAACATTTGATCTATTCTATGTAATAGCAAATTACCTCAAAGTTAAGCGATTGCGAACTTGAATTTTAATCGTCAAACGATCGTCTGGAACTAGTCAGACATTTTTTTGTGTCATAAAATGTTTATAAATTGATCTTTCGATCCAACGAAATAATTTCGAAGAATTTTTTTTACGGTATATCGCCTGCTTAGTGAGAATGAGTCAAGTTTCAAACGAATAGTAAGGCAAACATTATTTATACGACTAAAACTAATGTTCTCTGACCTTTTGATTATTATAAGTCACGCAAGAGACGCGTAGACATTTGCAACTCTGTAGAAGCTTTTTGCTTTTTGGTACAAGTAGTTATTTTGTGCCTTCTGTGGAGAGCTTCAAATTCTTGCACGGTTAAGACGAACGCGCAAACCGGATTGGGAAAGATCACGTACATTGAGATGATATGAATAAATATATCAAATGCTAAGAATATATCTGCGCATAGGAGAGTCGGTGAGGATTTTTAGGGAGTTTAGAAAAGATGCCCTTAAACTTTTTCGTCTCGTAGACTACTTGCTATTTTCTTCTGTTTCAGTCCCGATTTACAGTAGACGCCTTTTTTGACTGGGAGACATACGGGTGACATTTTTTGTGGTGATGAGTGGAAACCCCTCCAAATATGCTACGATGCTTTTGAAAAGAGTACCACAGTGCTTTAGGAGTCATAGGATTATGTTAAATTTATTCTGCAACGCACCCCGATCCTTTTTTTCTGCCACATGACCTTAAAGGTCATTGATACTATATCATTGACATACAAAAAGGTTTACCTATATATAATGGTAACTGATTCATAAGGGAACCTAAAACGTCCTGGAAACTATTCATTACAAAAATACCACGTTTAGGTTATAATGTAGCTATACTTTACTAGCAATTTCTACTGTAAGTGGAAATGTGGGTCTCTAAATACATTAGTCGCGTAATAGAAAAGTAATTGAGTGCAATAACGGGGGCCGGCGTAATAAAATCTGGATAATGGAACTCCTACACAGCGAATAAAAGTAGTTGTATACTGTTTATAATTTTCTACAGAACAGAATAGAAGAGAAGTTACGGAATAGTCAATCACACTGGTAAAGAAATTGAGTATCTTGTTAATAGTATTCAGAGCTCTCTTTTTAACCGACTTCAAAAAAGGAGGAGGTTACTCAATTCGACCGTATATATGCTTTGTCCAGGAAGATTTTCTTCGCATTAAGTTCTTAAGTAACTAATAAAATAATTCACGAAAAAAACATTATTAGACAAAGAAACTTACTGATTATTTTTTGTTTACAATATTAATGGACGAATAACGTTATAAATTGTCTGTACTATCCCGTGAAACTCCAAGACTGAATTATTTTAGACCATGATTTTCTCCTTGGATTGGACGATTATGAGTGGAAACGGTTCTACCTTCTCCAGCCTGTCTAGCAGTAAAATTCTGAGGACTTACGGATAGATGACGTTGCGCCTTTGTATGTATACAATTATTGTACATGCAGCAAAAATTTGGACGTCATTATCTCAGCTTCCGTTTAATGTAACAAATGTGGCCAAAATAAAAAAAATACAGTGAGACCAGAACACATTTAAGAATTACAAAAATGTGACTCACTTGCATATAAAGTACTTGAAAACGAGGAAATAGCCAGCACATATGTAGTTACGAGAGATGAAATACATTTTGACTGTAATTAAAATGTCAGATAAAATAAAAGTTTACAAATTGTAACGAGAATATATATTTTTATTACGTTTTACGTACCTAAATAATTTTATATCCACATGTATAGCCATGTGGTAAATGTGCGAATTAAAAACTAATAGCAGTTTTTTATTTATGATTTTAAGTTAATACCTACACTCATTTGTGGTTCACTTGCGGTCAAATGACGTCATATATATGTCTACGTTATTAAATACAGGTCTTCTCTTTGATTGATTGCAGTGAGCTATTCCAACTGATTATAGACTTATGTTTGAGTTCAACAATATTTGGAGCATATTTGAGAAAAAAGCACAACACATTAAAAAGGTTACAGGTAATATAACATGTGGTCTGCAACAGCCCCAAGCTCCACTTGCTCCATTAAAATAATTCCACCAAAATTACTCATGTGAAATAATCGCTTGATTCCTATACCAAAATATCGACTCCTCAATTTATTGAAATCGGGAATTTGGTCTGGATGCACTCTGTGCGTCTAGTCCGTGCGTCGTTTTAGTTACCTTTATATTATAGAAGAAAAGGTGTGTGTTATAGTGACTGTGTGTATACCTAATATACTTCAAAAAATATTAAAATAAATACTCCTATCACATAAAAATACGTGCAAATACAGTTTATGAATACAATTAACACTACAGCGTCAAGTGATAGTCGTGACCGACTTATAATAGGTATGTATCGGAATAATATTTTTATATGCTATCATACTACAGGTTCTTAAATAAATAAGGACCCGACGCTGGAGATTTGCAGAATATTGATTATCTTTTGGGTGAGTTTAGATGACAAGTAAGACCCCTTTTATATCTACAAATATACACACATGACGCACGTGTTGTGTCATACCAAAATATATTTTTCAATACATTTTTTTCATCTGCTTTTAATTATATGATACTAGTTTTTGCCCGCGGCTTCGCCCGCGTTTAAAAGAAAATAATATGACATACTAACATACATAAAACTGAAAATTCGTACCTTCAGTGGCGCCATCTGGCGAAAATTGGTCGTACCAACTCTGAAACCTTCGTGGGCTCATGGACAACAACTTTGCTAAAGATCATCTGCATCAAATGCATAGTTTTACGATTCAATCCTTACTAATATCGATTTTCCAAAAGATCGATTCTCCGATTAATCGATCTTAGATCATCGTTCCCGTGAGATTCCCGGGATAAAAACTATCCCATGTCCTTTCTCGTGTCTCAGACTATCTTTGTACAAAATTTCATTAAAATCGGTTCAGTGGTTTAGGCGTGAAGAAGAGACAAACAGGCAGACAGACAGACATATTTATTACCAGGTAAATATAATTATGCGAGGTTGTGTACATAAATGGCACATAAAATTACGGAAACTCCAGAAGATTGATTTAAGCCTTTATAGAATTAATGCGAAAATATATTCATGTAATATCTACTTCATACACATCAGTTACAACTCAGGGAAAATTACATCGCTAGAAAATTACGTTCAGAAGGTCAGCTCGACGGTTAGCAACATTTTAGTCAATAAAATAATGTAATGGTTGCAAATAATGTTATCAATTCAATAGTTATACAAATAAAATAATGCTTCAAGCATTTAAGATAACATTTATTGCTTTAATGGTCAAATATATTTTTATTGTTTAATAGCGCAGAAAAAATCATGAGGAGCGCTCGATAGATTTCGAATGGTGAAGTTTTTCAAGTTTACTATTATTATTTACACGAAGTTTTTATAAAGTAGCAAGCTCTAGCGGCTTAAGGGGGGAGGGAGAAGCGGAAGGGGCGGTCCGACCAAGGCCTCTGATCCTGGGAGGCCACTAAACACAGTTGTTAAAAAAAAGGTCGTCAGAACCATACATCAATGAAATGTAAAAAATTTTTTCGCTGATACAGTCAGCGAAAAAAATTTTTACCGGATTACAGGCGAAGTTTTTCCACTGGGGGCCTCCATTCAACTTACCGCCTCGGGCCTCCGACGACTTTAGTCCGCCACTGGTAGTGAACATTGCCTTAGTGAACATTGCCGTCTCTGGATTTGTTACCAACTTCGTGTGAAACAAGTATTCTGCCTGAAGCCGATCACAGATTCGTTGCCACTCTCGAGGTCTACGATGGTCGCCTCGTATATATATGTCGTAGTCGGATGACATCCACACACTTCCACCAAAAGAAGCTAGAAAATGGTGAAGCGGTGGCAGTGGTACATTCTCCGTCCAAGCGTACTACTAGTTCTACGGTTCTAATCCTTTGGGCAATCCGTACCTAATAGTGGGACAGTAGCTGATATGTAAATTTTATTTATAATACCTACGGAACTTGCACAGAAATGAATCTTGTCTATTCCGATATTCTCCTTGTGTAGAACACTCCCACACGTATACATCTAATATGAACAATAATTTTATCGAAGGCGACAGACAGACGATACACACCACCCACGTTTGACATTTGCTGTAGCGTAGCTATTCGAATATGAAAGACAATGACGTCATTACTCTTAAGCTGTAGTTCCACGAGCGATGTTCGAGGAACCTTAGCTATAGATGTTTACCAAATCCACAAATAAGCTGGCTTGATTTATATATCACGATATTTCATTGAATGAAATCTTACTTACATTACTTTAATTACGCACACAATATATAATTTATCCAGAACGCACATCTCTTGTGGAAAGGCACCCTTTAATGTTTCTTTCAAGATTAATATTATGGTAAAAGGATACAATCGATAATTTTAAACATTAATATTTTTTACAACCTGCATAAACCTCGTATTGAATACAAAAGGAAAGGTAATAATAACATGAGAAATAAAAAAGGTATTGTTATTTACGCTGAACGTGACAGCTAGTTTTTCAATTTAAAAATACTTAATATATAAAACTGAAAAAAAAACCTTTTTCACAACTTGCGAAAATCGTGATTTTCGTCAGCTACTGAATAATAGGTTTTTATTAAAATTCGTTACTCACGTGTTAATTTAATACTGAACGTGAGCAAATAAAAAATACATAAAAATGTACAGATACAAAAAGTAAGTAGGAAACTAGAGAATAATACCCATAAAATGAAGCAAAAAAGAAAACTGACTACAATAATGGAGTTAAAAATAAAATTAAACAATATTTTTTTGCTTACATGCGTAAATGTAAGTGACTATGTGTAGGATATATATCTTTCAAATAATTCACAATTTAGACGAATCTAGCGACACTTCATAACCCTTCGTGGTTCGACTCCGGCGGCACCACCGCCACACCTATTTCTGCCTTATAACAGCAGTGTTAAGCGCTGCTGTGTTCTGGTTTGAAGGGTGGGGTTAGGGAGACATACTTTTCCGAGGCGTTGTAGCTTAGTCCTCAGGGGTAGCGACGCATCTGTGGGCGACCTCAAGTAGGAATATCTAATCCTATTTGGGGTCGATTACAGATGGGCGGCAGTAGCCACTAACCATCAGGTGGACTGCATGCTCGTCTGCTACTCCCATATTATAAAATCATGTAAAATTCGTCCGTCCCTTTGAGCTGTAGTGCGTACCAAAGAATGAGACATACTTACACTGCATGACATACGCTCGAAAGGCATCACCTTCTGCAGTGGGGTAAAAATCATGTAACTAATATAATTATAGAATATCAAAGTGCAGAATACGCTTGGTACGTGTTATAATCAATTAGTTATAATTTAATTCTAGTTCAAGTATTTTCGGACATGTTCGCCTTGGATGCTCACTCACCTCATTTCCTGTTTTCAGTGCACGCGATGAATTTTATACATAAAACATTTCTCATATAAAAATGTAATATCCGCGTTATCGATAACATATTTTGGTGCACTTTTTAATTTCAACATTCTTTTCATTTCTAACACTTTTATACGGTTTAGAACGAATCCAATGATACCCAATATGTTCAATACTATCAAGCAGTTAGGGTGGCAGGGCGTGCTAAATATTGAGGCGGCTAGAGAGTGAGAGATACATATACTTAAACATGAAGCTTGAAACATCCCACCGCAGTCAGGTAAAATTAGCTTCAATCGTATGATTCACCAAACAAAATTTTCATTATGTTGGTACGCGACATTCTTAGGATTTTATCCCTTTTTTATACGTAAAGGGATAAAAATAATAGGATTTTGGAACAAAACTAACAAAAAATACGTCTCACATACATATCTTTATATATAAACGGACGAACATCATCCATCTTATCTCTTCGATGTCCTTAACATGCATTTTAATACGAATTTATAGTGTCTAAGTAGATAGGAACTATTTATAATTTATTATCCTTATTTAATTAAGTGCTACACGTTATCCAATAGGTAAATATTAAAATTTCATTTATTCAGAGAGATTAGGTACATACGACGTTGGAAATTAGTACTGCATGCCTGCACAGTAGGTACACACCAGTAAAACAAATTACTAACCAGCGCATAATGTGGTATTTAGAATAATTCACATATTGAGGAGTTTTATTTCGTAGTTTCCTCTTTACTTGTGGTTACAGTTGTTCTTGAATGGCGGAGGCCAGAAAAGATTTGAACTGCATGTTTGTCTGTTTTTTTTAAATAAAAAATGTTATAAAATACTTGACTTGCGCATACGCAATAAAATATGAAACCTATTGAATTATGACACGAGGAAGATTTTTTTCCTTTGAGAAAAACATACCACCGTATGCCAGACATCGTATCATAATGCGTGCTAGCTCATAAGCACAAAAAGGACAGAAAACAATCAAACTCGAGAAAGTAGAATTATCAGAAATCTTCATGTCCAAAAAAAGAGCAAGAAAATTACAGTTTTGGCTCATATCCCCATCCAAGGAATCCCTGTGTCATAGATGTACTAAGATGAGTAAAAAATAACAAAGATTGAGAACAGAATCTAAAAATTTCTATTTATTTAGTCGGGGATCAAATCCGGAACTTATTATATCGACGTCCGGAATGTTCGGCGTTTCATACGAGTACAGTGTCTGCTTAGCTCCGCAAGAAACATTAGTCTCTGAGTAGAAATTTGAATTCTTTACTCATATGTCTCTCTGACTCTAGCTGGAACTAACCCAGAGCTTCCTGCCTATCAAACCAACATAGTGTCGTCAAAATAGTCCTTATAGTTTAAATTATATTTATTAGTTGAAGCCGCATCGAAATGCATCACTATCAGGCCCCGCAAATAATGAGTAGGTAAGTATTAGGGGTCGCAATACCGGACCATCTAAGCAAAACCGGTATTTTCGGTACTGACCCCAGACAAATCCCGGTATTCCGGTTTTTTCGATATTTTCGAGATTAAGATAAAGTTACTAATTTTTATTAAGCATTTTACTATGTAATGTTAATTTAGTGGAATTCCGAAGGAAAATATGTCCTATTACTTAATACCAAGTTAATTACAGAAGTTTATGATTTATTAACGACGTTATGAGTTCCGAATTCATCAATAAATGAATTATATAAAAATATATGTGGAAAGCTGGAAAAAAATATCTCTGTAGTCGTGCACTCTTGACAGAGTGGTCGTGGCATGATGATGACAACTGGTCAGTCATCCACAGCTGCCTTGAACAGACGCTATTGCGATCCTTCGCCACCGCCTTGCTGGCCTTGCGGCAACACTGTTGGCGGGTTGTTTCTTGACGCCTATTGTCATAATTGTCATTGTTATAAAATATTTTGAAAATGTATCATCTTCCTCTAAATGTTTCTTTTATTGTGATACACTCAAGAAATATAGCATAAAACTATAGTTACTGCACTTCCTTGTCGACCCTTTTGTATGAAGTGTAATGAAAGTAGTGTGGGCCCAGTGTCGTGGTCACTGTCCATTTTCCCAGACGCGATTACATATGGTATGCAACATGTCAACCTCGAGTTCATCCATTGATCGAAACACTTCAATAGGAATATCATCTATATTAATTGCTTTGTCGCGTTTTAATAAGTTAAATAGCAGCGCGTACTTCATCTTTGAATATACATAGATGGTTCTTTTTGTATATCATTTTTTGGCATATGTTGTGTATAAGGTCGACTATTAGAGAAAAGTGATATGAAGTATTTTGTCATACATTGACGATTTCCTTAATTTCGGTAACAATCACATTCACACTATTAGAATCCTCAATAGCCCATGTTCTGGATTTAAATTGATGGGTTATACATCGGATTTTTTAAGAGATCTTTTATTTCAAATCGAACCTTTTCTTTAGCTCTCCGACGAAGCAATATACAATACGCCAAGTCTCACCTGACATCCAATGCTGATGTTTGTTGATTTTCATAGGTTGTGTCGATTGTAACGCTTGTTTAATATGGACTTTTGCATTGTGCCAGAGTCCATTGGAGTCAATTTATATGACTATAACTTTATTTTGTTTTATTTTACTAAAAACCGAAAATACCGAATATCCCGGTTTTTGTGAAATTAAAACCGGTATTAATAAGACGTAAATTTGGCCCGGTATCCCGGTATTTTCGAAATCTCGAATACCGGATTGCGACCCCTAGTAAGTATCTATTCATGCGAACTTATCTAAGTAGCTATGTAGATATGATCGCAATGAACTATATCCCAGGTTCATGTACCCACTGACGCAACGTACCGTAACGAATCTCACAAAAGGCACGACGAAATGTACATATATTAGCGAACAAAAACTCATGTGATGGTGCATATTTCAGCCTATCCATACGTTGAAAAGAATTATGATGCGTTGCTTTACAACTTTCCATTGTACAATGTTAAATTGATAATACTATCGAGCTACTTTTTTTACAATTATCGCGAATATTCACTTTATAGTATGATGTAACAAACATTTCAACCAGTTTACCAAGTCTAGACGCACGGCTGTGCGTCCACCAAATTAATTTAATACTTTACTATGTAAGATTTATTTTTCTTTGCCATAGGGAAATCTTCCGCTTGATGATCGTACCTTTTTTGTTTACGAGTGTAACTTTCTAAATATACCCGGTGCTATGGGAGCGAAAGAAACGATCTCCCTTCCGGTGACAGTCCCCAGGGCTACGTGGAGTATTCTGGGATTTCCAAAGGAACGCGAACGGAGCCCTCTGAGCACGGCCGCCGCTGATGTCACGGTCACCACACCTGCCACACATATTGTCGCTATTCCTGGGGTCCGATCTCCCACTCTTACCGCAAGCACTCCCGGATGCCCCTGTTTAGTCGGCTCTTACGACAGACAGAGAGTACCAATATACAGTACCCCTTGTCTGAGCCCGAGAGTGCAGGTACAGGTGATCATGCCTGGAGAGCGACCGTGCTGCCATAGTCCCAGTTCGGAAGTTGAGCTTAGATAAACCTGTAGTACCCAGTGATTAAACGATTACCGAAATTCCTATCGTTGTCTTTAATTTTTACATGATTAATGACATAATTATATTGCACGACATGAGTAATAGGTACATTATTCAAATGAACATATAAATTAAATCGTAAGTACATACGTATATCAAAGATTTTGTGTGTAAATTTACCATTCAAAAGCATATAGTGGCCGCGTGGGAACCCTAAATTTAATTGTTTCAAGCACCACCAAACTTAATTGGCTCAAGTAATTAGCGTTATTTAAAAATTAAAGTTAATATTATGCAGATTGAATGTATGAACGCGTTGTGTATAAAATCAAAAAGAAATTGTTTGCGATTTTGATTAAAAAATGTTTGCTTACATATTTTCAAATAATTGGAAGAGATTACGCTTGATTATGTCACATTTAATTTTATTTACTTAATTGTAACATGGCGTGCGAACTTGAAAAGCTCGGAAACGTTACGTAGACTAAGCAAGTATTATACAAAATTATACAACAGACGATGTTAACCTTTATTCATCTGTTATTAGCATAATACATATATCTCACTTATTTATACAAAAAATATAGGTAGTCCCACACGATGGTCTCGTGTAGATTACGATCTGAAATTGGTATAAAATGATGACCGGTTGAAATTATTGCCTGTTTAAACTCTCGAATGTGAACCTTGTTATGTTATATTCAAAGTACGTGAACGCAGCCACGTTTAGCTGTGGATCTGTCTAACATTTCCATGAGAATATTAGCATAATAATTATATAAAAACACTCTTATGTCGAAATACAACGTTGCAATAAAATTTAAAATTAAAACATTGACTGCTTTTCGAGTTATGCGAACACAAACACGGATGTTTTATAAACAAAAATAAGGTTGTTTAAACGTCTCGAAAGCGCACATGTAGCGTTCCAGTGTAACATACGTTGGCAGTTTGTAACAGCAGTCGCATACGACAGAAGGTAAACAAACCTTAGAGTGGAATTGTAGAACAACGCAGCCTGTCGCTTCAGGTCGTCGCCGACCGTGTTGTCTTCGGTCATTTCGCGAGTCCACGTGGTCACTGCTGTCTAAACACAACAAGAACAACACGAACAAACTTTGTCGTTTACACTGGCTTGGGTTCAACGTGTTCGATTGTAAGTGATAGTAGTAAAGCCGTCGGTATTCTGAGGCCGGCCAGTCGTTACCGTCGACGCCCGCGCCTCTCACTTCGCCAACTGAACCGATCACACACTCACGCGATCTCTTACCCCCCTCTTGGCGTGTGTGTTACCACTGTCGCACCGCGCACGGCACGCGATATAACGATAACGTGATAAATGAAAATAGCACGTTGAATGAGTAACATAGTTTTGCCTCACTTTACGAGTTGTTTAGTGTAATTTGAGTTACAAATAAGCGTACGGGTATAACTATAAATAAGTTGTTTGCATGTTTACATGCAATTAGAGAATCAAACTGCTTTTTGTTCGATACTTTAAACTATTTTATACCTAATAAATATCACCGTTTTAGCGAATGACTTATTTTCTTTTCTTCCTGTAGAGATTACAGGATTTTCAGGAGATGAATAACGTTAAATTCCTATTAAATTATTCCTACTTAGCAACAACTAACCATGTATGTAACGTTGGTAGGTATTCAATTGTTTTCTAATTACAGAGATTTAATTTGTTTGTCGCCAAACAGGACAGGTTAATTATGAAGTAATTTATCCCACGCGTCTATTGTCATTCAATTGTTATAGTTAACTAGCTTTCCTTGTGGATTCACCCACATTAATATCAAAATGTTATATAAGCACACCTGCCTGTAACTGGAACATAGAACAGCATAGACTCCAAATCCAACAATACTCTAAGGAGGATTACTAAGATGTAATCAAAAGAATTATAGTTTAAAAATCCACGCAAAAATCACACAAGGAAAATCGTGATTGCTGACGATCCTGATGAGGAGGATGGGATAGAATCGAGCATTGTCATCGGTCCTTGATAATTGTTTAAAATCACGGACCGTTCAAAGTGGGTAAAAATCGAGTTCAAAGATTCCGTTACATACATACAGGTCAAGCTAATAAAAGCGTGGTAATAAACATAGAGGCGACGCTTGAAAGGCAATTCCTACTCTTTAAATTGTTGGATTGAAAATATACTCGTATCTTTCTGTTAAAAATTCAATCTAACAATTAGGTGAGTTTTTTTTTATAAATAATTAAATTTTAAATAGCTCTCCTGTAAAGTTACTCAATACCGCGTAGTATAGATTGCCTTTCAAGCAGCGATATGCTCTATAATATTAGTATGTCTATGATAGCCGCGTGTGGTGACACAAAAGATGTAGTTACAAAGAGAATGTAAATTAAATGTAAGTAAAAAATGTTGCAGGTGCAAATGTTTTGCAGAAACAACTGTCACAAAAATAATGACACAGCAATATCATAATGTATGCACATTTTTTGTTCGCTATTTAATTACATAAGTATATAAATCAACATATAGTATGAAAGTATTTTATGTAGTTAATATACTGATGTTATATAGCTACCGTCAATCTTGTACAATGTACATTTCTTACCGAAAGCAGTGATTGATAGACTATCCTATCAATTGAGGGGTTCGAAGTTCGAATTCAAAGGACGCATCTCAAATTACGTGCGTTTACTAATTAAGTATCACTGGTATTAACGGTCAACGAATCATTGTGAGGAAAAAGGTCTCAAAGATATTATGTGAATTGTGAAGTGCAATTAAGTAATTTTGTTTTTTTTTTTCAAAAAATAAATTACATGGAACACCTATGCACTTTAAATAAGCTCCAAACTAGTCCTGAGGGATAGCAAATATACCAAACATATACATCTTATTTGGTCGATTGTAACATATAGGATATATTAGCTTTTACCCGCGACTTCGTTCGTGGTCGAACATTTATCACAATACAATAATTTGATAACATCGTCATTTTCTCATATTTTATCTTGATAAGCTTGGATGAAATACAAACGATACTTTCCTTTCGAAAAAAAGGAAACCTATGAACCACTTTTGAACCCTTTCTGAACCACTGAGCACGTTCCTAAAAAAAATTATAATCGATTGAGTAGTTAAGGCGTGAAAGTGTAAAAAATAAACTCACATTCGGGTTAATAATATTATTTAGGACTAGCTGACCCGGCAAACTTTGTACCGCCTCAAAATCTATTTATCAAATATACTTCATATAAAATATAGCCTATGTTACTCGTAGAACGTAGCTTTTTTAAAATCGGTCCAGTAGTTTTTGAGCCTATTCATTACAACCAAACAAACAAAGTTTTCCTCTTTATAATATTAGTGTAGATATACATGCGAAATCAAAAATAGCTGATTATAAGCGACCGCTTTGACAATACGTATACGTTTGTTATTGGATTGGTCAATGGACTCGTACCGTTATCACAGCATCGGCAGGCAGTAGTTTTATAGCGTTGTGCTAACAATGATAAATGGCCGACCGTTATAATTTAGAAAACTAAGCTGTATTTGAAGTTATCTTTGTACTAACTGCATGCGGTAACTGTTTAGATAGAACGGTTTTAATGCGGCAAACCTTCGAAACTTATTTCTTAGGAGTAATAATAAATCAAGTACGAGTCGATACACGTGAGGGTTCCGTACTCCGTACCACCAAATCTTGTTATTTTTATCACTTAAGGGTATGAAAAATAGATAGTAGCCGATTCTCAGACCTACTGAATATGCATATAAAATTTGGTGAAAATCGGTAAAGCCGTTTCGGAGGAGTACGGTAACTAACACTGTGACACGAGAATTTTATATATAAGATATTATATATCAATGTACTTACGACACACCGACAGTTAGAAATATACCGGGTGCTCACATATTACACGCAGTCATAGGTATTTCGTAGCAGTGGATATCCGCAAGATAAAATAATTATATTCGGTTGTAAGCTACTTATCCACTTATTAAATAATTTTTAGGTCATGTTGCATCGGTTATCGTCATTTCCTACAAGGCTACATTCGTAATTTTATAAAGTTTAACGTGGTTTAACGCCTTTGTATGTTAAGGTAAACAATGCGTACCTTAATTTGGCAATCTGTTATTAGATAACAACTCAATTCATCATCAATCCGTTAACGTCCCAGTGTTGGGCACGGGTCTCCTGTAAAATTAAGGGAAGTTAGGCTATAGTACGACTTTGTTGAACGTGGTACGTTTTACATACCTTTAAAAAAATCACCTTTTTCCTCAAAAGAACCCTCAGGGGGCGTAGAGCTTCCTCACGATGTTTTTCTTCACCGTTATAGAAAGTAATAATTACATTCTACTTCTAGTACGAACCATAATGAATAAGCATGAACATAACTTTACGTGCCACGGATTCGAACCTCGGACTCTCGATTGAGAAACTGTGTTTCAAGCACTAGGCCCTAACAATTATCTTTTATTATTACGCTTAAAGACCGAGGTCGGTGGATACTGGAGCAATACATTATCGAAACGAGATATTACGCGGATCGCTCCATTATATTTCCAGTATTTCTTGGGAAATTTCCACCGCTTTCTTCAGCTTTGAGACTTGTTATTAATTCTACGGATATATAATTACGGTAGGTACTTTTACTGACATTGACAATAATTATTTTAAGAAATCAAGTTGTTTATCATTGAAAGCAAATGTTTAAACTGGCAGTTACATTTTTTTATAATATAGAAGTAGCAGACGAGCATGTAGTCCACCTGATAGTAAGTGGCTACTGCCGCCCATGGGCATCTGTAATCGACCCCAGATAGGACTAGATATTCATACCTGAGCTCGGCCACAGATGCGCCGTGACTCCTAAGGACTAGCTGGAACGCCTCGGAAAAGTATGTCTTCTTTACCACACCCTTCACACCAGAGCACAGCAGCGCTTAACACGACTGTTATGAGGCAGAAATAGGTGTGGCGGTGGTGCCGCCGGAGTCGAACCACAAAGGGTCTTCCACCTTCAAATGAAGGAATATCATGATTTGGATCTACTTTAGGGAGAAGATGTTTGTCCAAAATTTAGGGAGAAATTTATTTCCATATAGGCTTTGCTGAGTACAAAAAGGATTTGTCCATGACAATAAATTGTGACTATGGTTTTTCTTATCTTGATATTTAAAATTCATTATGTCATTTTACTCATCTGAGTAATAATTTAACTATGTAGCAGTTTTTTGTCTATTTTAATATAACTTAACATATATTCAATTTGTGCACCCCAATGTGGCAAATGTGAGATTCTGTTCATTATAAATTATAATCAACATAATTGTAACCACATTGCAGCAAATAAAGTTACTTCATTTCAATTCATCTATTTTTAGCAGAACCTTCTTCAGCAGAATTCTTATGTTGGAGAGAAACATTTTCTACATAGGAAAATGACAATATTTCAAATGAAATATAAGCTTTTCGAACTGGACAGTTTTTAATAATGTTAAAAGCATTGGTTGTATTGATTACACATAGGTATCCAGGTACACACTACTATTGTAAGCAACATATAATTATATAGACACTGATGCATTTTCAAGATTAAAGTACTTTATTACAAGGTTGGTTCGACTGTTGATCGATACTTGTGTTACCCTTTGAATTATTTAGCTTGAAAATGAAAGTATGAAGGCATTTAATTAGAACTACTGTACATTGAATAGAATAATTATGGTAAGTTGTTTAGATTTAAAAACCATTCTTTTTGAAACTGTATAAATTCATATGAATATTTATGTAAAAAAAATAGATCCTTGTGGCAAAGAAATGCTTGGCATCATTGAATATTCTTAATGCTCAAGCAAATAGTATATGAAAATCCTAATTATTATTAAAAACTATTATTTAGAATATTAACTACTCATGTTTTGCCAGTCAATACTATATAGTCCACTTGATGCATTTATTTGTATATATGTAAACATACCTAATTGAATATGTAGATGCTTAATTTAATGTGGGTGTATAATAAATATGTTAATATTCATAGTGTGTGTTAATTTAATTTATAGAGAACTTGCTGCTACTATGTGCATGTAGATGACATTTGCAACTTCCAGTATATTAATATTAAGAATTTATAGAACCAGTTTGGTTCTACTACGAATATACCACTGACACACCTATTTCTAGTGTGAAGCTGTTCTTTATTTTAGTTGAAGGGTCCACAATCACCTATCTGCTGAATTACATGGAGCCATTATCTTAGTGCTAGGGAGTAGCAATTTAAATCTATGAGTCCACCATTTTGTGCTCAGGAATGGCAATACATGTGCGCATCATTGCTTTATATGGAGTTGGTTACAGGCACACAGAGGTAGCAGTATCCTCTTTTTATCTCTCCATGTCTCTAGGTATCTATAATCATAATATATACACACTAGCTGACCCGGCCAACGGTGTTGCCGTATAAATAATCAAAAAAATATTAAAGATGAACAACCCTTATCACTTAGGGCTATGAAAAATAGATAGTAGCCGATTTTCAGACCTACTGAAAATGCATATAAAGTTTGGTGAAAATCGGTCGCCGTTTCGGAGGAGTACAGTAACTAACATTGTGACACGAGAATTTTATATATAAGATAATGTTAGAAAAACAGGAAGGTGGCGGTGAAGGTGGTTGTATCTAGCCCCAATGCTATGCAAGAACTGAGGATCTACAATCTGTACTATATTTATATATTGAAATTGGGTATTAAAATATGTCTGTGCAGCCATGATAGGGATTACTATTATGTGACTTGACTGACACAATCTTTTTAATATTTTGATAATAGCTGTACTCTACAGGTCGCCATATACATATGGTATCAAAATTATATACTTTAGAAGTAAATGTATGATTATATGAAGAAGAATGTTTGTTTTATTTACAATTTGTTTCTTGTTTCACTGCGGGGATAGTATTATTCTCTTCATTAGAGCATCATAGTACTGAATAAATGTTAATAAGATGATATAGTCAAATAAACGATTCTTATGAGACTTTATTCCACACCTTACCTTTCTCATGTTTAGTGTGGTTTTTAGCCAAAATATGTTGTTTCTTTATAAAACTAAAATATACTTACGTACTCGTCACCAGCGGTGAATAGGTGTAGTTGTATTTCTGTTTATTTCCCATTTTAAAACAACTTTACTTCACGTTACAAGACACATTTACTTCACCATTTTACACTTGTTATTTTCCACATAATTTATTTTAAGCCCTTATTTATTTTCAACGAATCTTTTCTAATTTTCTAGTTTAGAAATATTATTTCCTATTTTCCCTGAATTTCGTTTCTGACGTTGACATTTGACATATGTTTGACATATTGTATTTTTAAATCTTCATTACACGGTCCAAACATTTTTGTTTGTAAACAATAGATAAATCAAATTTTATAAGAAAAGGCGCCATCTGGTAAGTACTACATACTTGTACCTTTTCAACATAGAGGACGTTACTATCGGGAAAATAGAAAACATATTGCCGACTGCCGAGTTTGATGAATGTAATGATCAGAAAGAATAAATTTATTATGTGGTTCAATTTAAGTAAGTATTTAAAACTAAAGATAATGTGTTTGTGCACATAAAATTTGATCGAAGTATTTTTCAGATAAACGAAGGAACATGAAATGAAATAGTTACATGAAAAATCATTTGCAAAATTTTTGATTCAGGCGCTTCGATGTGTCTTCAGATTTTTTTAAATGATACTTGAAATAAATGAATACTCTTTATAACGTAACATATTATGATTGTGTTAGGTTAGCCATGATCGTATTTGATATTTTTGGGGAATAAACAGCACAGATACTACGTCGATTCGACCAAAATATTTATTTTAAACGGATTACGAGTATCTATTAGAATATTTTATTCGCCATATTTATTTAATCTTTTGATTTATTTTCCATTTCGACGTCCCACGGTATAAGCCTGTAACATGTTTCTTTTTTTGGGAAAATAGGATTTAGGCTGCTCCCAATACACAAATAAATGAAATTCAACCAAACATCTGAAATATTTAGTAAGTAGATACCTAGAATAAAAATAGAAAGTAAGCAACGTTTATTTTCTTGAAAAATGTCATCTGATATCAAATCTAATTTTCTTTTAATGGTCGGTTCTAAAAGGGCGAATATCCCACGTCCTTGTCATCGCGGCTTGGCAAGTCGGCACTTAGTTGTGAGTCGACTAAAACTTTGCAAAATTAGAGGAATTCCACAGAACCTTCTTCGGCGTTTCCGTGAGCGTCGTTAATTTATTACGGTTGGTGTGAGGTTGATAACGATAGGGCAAGGCGACGCAAAATGCGTAACGACAACGAGAATATTTACGTGTCGAATATTACGGCTAGCTGCAAAGTTCAGTGAATGAGAGAGTTTTTGCAGACTGTTTTTGAATTCATCCAGAATTTTGCCTGGTCGAGGATCGAATACGGAACTCTGCGTGTTTGGTATGCTAACCGCTTTGCTCGTGTCGTAAATTATAGATCAAGAATTTATCGACATATAATATGATTAATAATATAATTACCTACATTAAAAATTGTTTTGTTCCTAAGATAAGATAGTCATCATAATTCCTTTGAGGGAGGGAGGGTGGTACATACTGCATGGTTTAAAATATATACCATCATCATGTTGCGGATTGCTGCGAAGTAGTTTTAATCTCAACTTAATAGCATGGATTTCCGCAAATAACGCCTGATACAATGAACTATCTATCATAATCGATAAAAGATAGAGCGCTGTGACAGACGGACAGACAGCGGAGGCTTAGGTTAGGTTTCCGTTTTTACCCCTTGGGTATGGAACAATTAAAATAATAGGCTACATGTCTTCACGTTCGTTACGCTTTATTTAAACGACGTCGTTTACGATCGTGCTTGCCTAACAGATATCGGTATAAGCTACAAGGTACATGTTGTACGATGGCTTGTAACGAACTCGCATAAATCTTGGTAAACGTCCCAAAGAGCAATGGTATTAGTAAATATTTAATTATTCCGCTACTAAATGAGAGTTGGGAACGAAACAATGCAATGTGACCTTTAGATGCCTCGTAGTTCCGCCTTCTTTGTTTTTTGCAGACTTTTGAAGAATATCTAATCCCATTTGGGGTTGATTACAGATGTCCATGGGCGGCAGTAGCCACTTACCATCAGGTGGACTGCATGCTCGTCTGCTACTCCTATATTATAAAAAAAAGATGCTATTTGTGATGGTAACTAAAAAAATGGTTTTTGTGGGTTGGATCCATTTTGCATAACTACGTCCATTTAAGAATGAAAGTATTTTGTATATAGCGTGTAATTTCTTTGAAATTGATACGATTTTATTTGTTCAAAGAGATTCTAAATCGTAAAGCTCTTAAGATTAGACGGGGTTACGTACCATAACAAACGGTATGAGAAAAATAAAATAAAAAGGTAATCTGTGGGTGTGCGGAGATTAAGATGGTTACGGTGGATTTAAAAAATTGACAAAGAAAATGTTCTTAATTTTTCCTATAGAATAGAACCAAAAATAAAATATGGGTATTAAAATGTAGTTGTGTTTTAAAACATGTGTTCAATTAGATTTAATTAGATAGATTCATTAGTTCATTAGTTTTAATTAGATAGATAGATAGATCAGGAACGGCTCTAGCTCGTGTAGCGCCCGTGTGCAATGAAACCCTGGCACCTCCTAGGCCCTGAAATAAGGTTTATTTCGAGTTGAAACAAAATGTTCGAAAAAGAAGCCGCCCATAGGGCGCTCGTGTTTGATGAATGCCGCCACCGCGCTGGCTGGCTGCTTCTGTCATATCATTGTTGTACCATGATGGTCCAAGTCGATGCTCTTAGCCGTCTCAGGGAGCGCCGCGGCGCCCCCTTTGACGGCGGCGCCCGTGTGCATTGCACACCCTGCACTATAGGTTAGGCCGCCCCTGACATAGATAGATCATTTCGAAGGGTTCTACGTAAACTGGTGCAAGTGCGTTTTCACAATTTTACAGTAGAGCGATTTGAATGTTCTAATGCGTGTAACTTTAACATTATTCTCGTATAATGCAGTTTTTTTTCAAAAGGACTCAATTATACTATTTTAAAATTTTAACCATGTACGTTGAATAATGTTAAAGTTACACGCATTAGAACATTCAAATCGCTCTAGTGTAAAGTTGAGAAAACGCACTTGCACCAGTTTACGTAGGACCCGTCGATTTATATCCCACAAATACAAATACGTACTTAATTACAAATATTAATTAGGTACGCGAAAAAGTGAGCTGTAGAGAATGAAGCGAATTCAATAATAATATAATTCCAAAATATACCAAACTAAAGATAAATGTGTAAATATAATTAAAACACGCATTGTTCGTCAAATATTTCATTATCAGGCTCAGAAATTATTATAGCCATTTCATTTCAACATTTAGAGTTGATTAGCTGGAACCTCCATTGTTTCGCAGCCAAAACACAATTACTCTGATAATTTGCGTATTACGCAGGACTAAGTAAAGTTGGCCAACCCTCGGCTGATTAACCCTGGCCTGTATATAATATACTGTACAAAGTCCACACATTTATATACAGATTTTCAATACCTACAATATTTTATTGAAAGTATTGTTCTCATCAAACCGTCCATAGTCTTGTAGTTGTTTTTTATAATATAGGAGTAGCAGACGACCATGCAGTCTGATGGTAAGTGGTTACTGCCGCACATCTGTATTCAATAGGATAGGATTAGATATTCTTACCTGAGGTCGGCAACAGATACGCCTCTACCCCTGAGGACTAAGCTGGAACGCCTAGGAAATAAATGTGCCTTTACCATCCTTCAAACAAGAACACAGAAGCGTTTAACACTGCTGTTATCAGGCAGAAATAGGTTTTTTTTTATTATATAAGAATAGCAGACGAGCATGCAGTCCACCTGATGGTAAGTGGCTACTGCCGCCCATAGACATCTGTAATCAACCCCAGATAGGATTAGATATTCCAACCTAAGGTCGGCCACAGATGCGCCGCTACCCCTGAGGACTAAGCTGGAACGCCTCGGAAAAGTCTGTCTCCCTTACTACACCCTTCAAACCGGAACACAGCAGCGCCTAACACTGCTGTTATTAGGTAGAAATAGGTGTGGCGGTGGTGCCGCCGGAGTCGAACCACAAGGGGTTCTACTACCTTCAAAATTGAATTGAATGTGGTTGAAATCTGACCTCTTAAGTATAAGGTAGTTTACATAATTATAAGAAATTAATTATTACTGCTGTAGCGGCGAAGAAAACATGAGGAAAACTACATGCCTTAAGCTCTAGACAGACGGACCGCATTTCAACTGCAATCCAACCGCAAATTGCAGTTCAGGTGCAGTTTGAATGCAGTTGACACGACTGCAATAGAACTGCAAACCAAACGCGCAGTCCGATTGCAATTCAATTGCAGTCGTGTCAACTGCATTCAAACTGCACCTGACTGCAATTTGCGGTTGGATTGCAGTTGAAATGCGGTCCGTCTGTCTAGAGCCTTAGAGTACTAAATAAAAGTTTTACCTAGCAGTGCGACGATAATGGGTTGACGCGTTCTTTTTAATTAAAAGAAAAAGGGCACCGCCGTCATAGTCAGTTCTGCTTTATTCTAGTAGCGTGTCTCTTTGTGTGGTTTGAAGGCAGTCTATTCTTGGATGCAACTTACTATAAGGCTGAAATTTAATATAGGTAAGTTTTTATTTCTATATGTATGTAAGAACCTATACCGGACACGCTATTAAACCACGAAATTGTAAATATCCGTGAAAAATATTTTTTTCATAGATAAATTAATGATGCCTGTTGCCCCGTTTGTTGATATTTTAAAATCGTTATATTTATTCGGTTTAAGGATATCAAATTTAACACGAAATGCCGTCCGTCAAAGAGAAAGTTTTAACGCGTTAATTAATCCGGATGAATCCATATCCGGTCATGAGGACGGACCCGGATGTGGTCAGCTTACGTCACTAATCATTAGAGTTAAACCGGGATATCAGGACCGTGATTTAGGGTTGCAAAATTAAAAAAAATTGTAAATATTTTTCACAAAAATATTTCAAAGATATTGTGTGTACATGCAATATTTTTTACTAGACTAGAAAATTTTTCAAATATTGGAAATGCCGTCTCATGAAGTGGATTTCGGAAGAGGGCCTCGACTGCTTCAATGACAATGAAAATAAAAATACACGTTTCATAATACAGCAAAATTTACTGTAGTACGAGTACCTATTAGGATGGGCCGGCAACTCTATCCTGGTTATAACCATTTTCTGATTAGATGTGTTTTGTATTTAATAAGTGATTTTTATAGCTTATTTAACGGCTTGACCCAACTCTTAGATCTTTATTATCAACCCATTTCTGTCATTGCATGGGACTCCGTTCAGAGTGACAAGGACTTAGGTCATGAACCACAACGCTGGCTGAGTGAGGATTGATAGACTCCAAGCTTTTTAGGCCTGTTTATTTTATAAGCCACAAATATGTATGTTTCCTCACTATGTTTTCCTTCGCTGTGAAATCAAGTTATCATTTCCAAGATGCTAGTAACTTAAAAATCGTAAGGCGTGTATGGGATTTGAACCCCCATACCTCAAGCGTAGTAGGGTGAATTACAAAACAATAGGCTACCATTTCTGTTCTATACTTAAATCATATCACAAGCCGAGGCGTCATATGGACAAATATAGGCAGGAATTTTCAAAAAATATTGACATAAAACTTTTAAAATTGACGTCAAATTGAATTGGTTATCGAGTTTGGCACGACACTGCGTTGGTTTATCAACTTTTCCGTGACGTTGCCAAAATTTTCTTAAAATACGTCCGCGGTAAAAGTTTGTTTGAAAACGATGTCTAAACATTGAAATGACTTTCTATTTCTCCAAAACAACAGCGTTGTTATATCATGCGGAAAGTAAGTCCGTTTCCTACTTTTAAAGTTTAATCTATTTATACAAAAAATAATGTTTGTTTGTCTGTGGGTTTGACTTAAACTTTGAAACCGCTTGACCGATTTTAAAGCAATTTTGTGACGATTGGTTCTTTGTAAGATAGGATACTATTGAACCCGATAGGTAGTGCTTCCACTGAAATCAATGTTTTCAATGTTAGTGTCAGGACAATCTTCGCGGTCATTAGAAAAAACAGAAATTATCAGAAAAAAATAAGGCGGTCGGAAATTTTAAACGACCGCCTTATAACGATCCGTTCAGCGCAGGCCCACATCGGTCTGGATTTCAATCCAAATTCCGGGTTCGATCCCTGGCCAGGCACACATTTAGACCATGAATTTAGCTATAGCAGCAACGACGCAGGTAATTCTTGTCTAAGTTTTATGCTTTCATGATGATAATGTCTAATGCTCAGTGGTATGACAATAAAATATAAAAACCAGTTTAATTTTATTTCATTGCTATACAAGCATAATCTCGGAAACTAGAGAAATTCACATAGAATTATATTATCAACCCAACAAAACATAAATGTGAAAAAGCGGCCAAGTTCGGCAGAAACAATGTTCGAATTCGTCGTTGACATCCGTAAAAGGGTTGAGATGTATCGGGTGCCAAGTTGACAGATTTTTGAAATTTATGTGAATATGCAGGCCGCGTAAAAAATATAGCTTTTTCAGCGAAGACCGATTCGATCTCGCACCAGGAGGGTTCCGTACCAAGATGAAATATTTAACGTTGTTATATTTTAAAAATAGTATTTATTTTTGTAGCAGCTATGTAGTTCATGGAATATGGAAATATAAATTGTCTATCTACCTATTTAAGTTCATCATTTATAGTCACAGGGGCAGACGGGCAGGTGAACAGATAGCGGAGGCTTGGAAATAGGGTGCCAAGTTGCTAGATATTTATTTTTTAAAATTTATTTGAATATGCAGGCCGCGTAAAAAATATAACGTATTTTCTATAATTTGCATGCTACCGTATTGTTAGCAGAATAAGAGGACCTAAACTTTGTAACACCTGATTATGTACGTATTCTATGCAAATGAATTATTCTATTCTATTCTATTCTAACGAAGTGCGATTCGGTCTCGCACAAGAGGGTTCGGTATCTCGTTGTAACATTTAAAACTGTTATATATTTTTAAGTAATATTTATTATTGTGTTATATGGAAATATAAATAGTCTATCCTACCCATTTAAGTACATAATTTATTGTAACAGGGCAGACGGACAGATGATAGCGGAGGCTTAGAAATAGGGTCCCGGTTTTATACTTTGGGCACGATACAAATATATAGATCCTTATACTGTGCTTTGGGTATCTAAAAAACATTCATCGATTATAGAAGTCCACGTCCTAATTTTGCCAGCTATAAGATCATGTACCCAAGATATCACCGCGTTGTGAACCTCATCAATCTTACGAAAGCTCAGATGGATCGAGATAACTTGCTTCGAGTACTAATGGGAACTATCCTGACACTTTTTCTACGTTTATTAGATAATTCGGTTGTATCTCGAACAATTCGCAAACGTATTGATAACCGTCGGAGCTAATATTTTGACTGTCAGAATTAAATAAGTATCTGTCTTCATGGCATATTATTATACAAAAAAAGTTTTGGTTAATTTTTAATTTATTTAGTTTATTTCGATTAGATTAGATTAGAATTCATAATAATCCAGGATTTGTATAATTATAACATTTAAAATTCACTTACATACCCTTTAAAAATGAACCACTTCGCATTCGATGTTACTCTGTTTACAATGTCCATCATATTGGAGATTTAACAATTTTCAAACATGCATCTAAAAGTACGGCAATTATAGTACTACAATGAAACGGAAATAATACTCTGAACTTCGTGAAGCCTACACATGAACAGTGGCTATCAAGTTATCGACTGGCATGTAGCGCCCTAGTTTAAAACATAAACTAATTTAGTTCACCTACTAAGAACTTTAATTAGTAACGTGGATGAAGGAAGGAAATAGACTTAAGTTTAAATACCTAAGGGGTTTGGCATTTGGAAATAATACACTGGCCGACTTATATATGAAGTATCATTAAACCAGAACCCAGCAGAGTTTAACACTGCTGTTATGAGGCAGAAATAGTTGTGGCGATGGTAACGCCGGAGTCGAACGACAAAGGGTTCTACCACTTCCTTGCAGAGAAGTAAATGTTCTAATTTTTTTGCACAATGAGATTGCCGTAATTAAACCAGTAATAAAAACGTATAATTATAATGATACATTTAGGACAGATGTACTAACTTACTGTCTAGTGTCAATGTTTTGTATTAAGAGTTTATTTGCTTACTCTATCGACGTCAACAACTATGCCTAAAGCCTAACGACGGCTGAAAAGACCTAATTTGCAACTATGGATAATCGAGAAAGTTGTTCTAGGCATTAGTGCGTCCTAGAGCGTCCATCAAGTTGATAGATGTGTTAAGGTATCACTAAAAGCTGACAAGGGTACCAACGTGAGAATTTACCTGAAATTTTCGTTAATGGTTAATCGATGCAAAATAATGATGTGTTAATTTTTTTTCTTATGATTATCATTTTAAAATCAGTGGCCAGTTGTAGACTAGTGGTTTCAAATACAACACAAAGACTGCGTGGGCGAGGGAAGTATGTATGAAAGTTCTTATTTAATTTTATTTACACGGACTATGTTTTGTCGTTCAAATCAGCTGTAGACAGTACTGACGACATACAAAAGAACTTATAATGCAACAAACATCATCGCTCTTTAAAGAACGGCCACTATTGCAAAGTGTTTGTATTTACCACAACAAGAATCTGCTATGATGCTATATACTTATACATGTCACCACTACTTGTCGACATTATGAAATAAAAAAGAACCGTACTGCAGTGTAAGCTGTTTCAAGCATCATCAACATCAAACGATTTCTACACTCACAGCCCCACACTAGGATTCCCTGTATCGTGGGTGCCATGGACACACACAGAGACAAATACACAAACACCTAGACCCAGAACAGAAATCTAAATCCATCATTTAGATATCTGTCTGGCCGGGGATCGAACCCGGGACCCTCTGCGCGTCAGCCCGGTATAGTGACCGCTCCGCCACGCGGGTCGTCATTATGTCGCACATTCGACACGAACTGCCTCAGTGTAGGCGTGTAGCGTGGTGGGTGCTTTTAAGAATGGAGATTAAGGTCATGTTCCTAGCCCTAAGACTTAGGTTATTAATATGTATGGAAAATTTAGTTTTTTGTTGGCTACACTGAATAGCATTCGAGATTATTCATAATAATAAATAATCAATAGAGTGTTTTGCTTCATAACAATTGAAATTTAACCGTATCTACTACGAGTAGGAACTAGGAAGAAAAATTCATAGATTGAAATAAATATTTATGAAATAAAGTTTAATTTTACAAACTCAGTAGGAATAATTCAGTACCGACTACCTACTTCACTCGTGCCCGAAATAATATCATCTATTTTTATTGACACAGGATGTCGCTAAAAGCAATATATAACCAAATTAACTTCGTTGGCTGTAATTTAAAAACATGACTCTCGAGTTCCAGGATTCGCCAATAATCTGTTATTCGCAATAATGATTTCTCGGAAGTTGATATTTATTTATTCTTACGTTATCACAGAGACGATAAAGACGTGAAGCTCGCTTGAAATTGTAATTTCTTTCGTGCTAATGTTCTTTTAAATACTACCTACGAATGTAATAACGTCGTAAATTTTGCCAAAATCGAAAGGTCGTGTTGTGGGTCATGTTATTTCTTCGATTTATGCATCATAAATGTCCGCAAAGTCAATACTTATTCGGATGGCTTTATTAAAAAACGAGTTTCAGTCGAATCGATCCGGCACAGGTATTATTTTTTATGCAATGACTTTATTAATTAATTTTGGGGTAAGGCAAGAATAGGTATAAGACGGAAATATAATACCACCTCAGTCGAAATATTTAATTTTATCTTTATGTTTTTTCAATCAATCAACAATCAATCAGAAAAAGAATGTTCAATGTTCTACCTGAGACTACAGATGCTGCTATAGAGGAGCGAGCATGGAGGTTCTCTACTATTGTGACTACTTAAAATTTATATAAAGTATAGTGTTATGGCCAAGTATAGTATAAGTATATTATACTATGTTCGAAGTAATATCATTATTCTATTCACTATTTTATTATGTGATTTATTACATTTATTTACTTACATCGTTTCGTCGAAGTAAGAAATCTTAAAACAAAAGCAACCTCATTTTGGCAAAAGTTTTGTATAGTTTCCAAAGTTTTAGGGGCCAACTTAGTCACTGCTACAGATCTGAGAATCTAGTTTGTTATTTTATGCATAATATTACAATCACAAGCCTTGATCGTTTGAAAATCAAACGCAAAGTTTTGTATTTTACAAAATATTGGGTAAAGTTGGGCAATCTAGGCACGCGGTAGTGTCTCAGCCAAGTTCTAAAAAAAAGAACTGGCGACGCAGCACCTTATGTTATTACATTTACAATATTGTGGAGACACATATTGCGAAATTTTATTTATTTTATTTTTAAATTGAAGATTAGTATATATTTTATTTTTACGTTAAGTTCATGCTGTTATTATAATGGTGTTTATTTTATGAACAAGTCATTAATTTCTTATTATTATTTACTGTTTTTGGTAAATAAAATACCGTTCTAATTAAATAAATAAATATTTGTGCTCGTTTAACAATGTTTCGTTGTCATTGTGTGGGTAACATTTTGCTGCTTGATAAATTATCACATTAAATTATGACATCACTTTTTTCACACCGTCTATGATTAATTGAAAGAAAGGGAATGAAATGCAACCTAAAAACAACCGTAGAACTAATCCCGAGTTATTCTTTTCATAATACAGCGTCTAGTCGGCGTTATAACGAATATTGCTGCACGCCTTTACGTGCTTACCGTTTTATTTTTTTTCATCGTCCTTTTACTACCGATACGTGATGTTACATTATTTTCTTCATACATAAGATTATATTTTAGCAACATACATACATACATACATTATATATAGTTGTCACCAAATACATAATATTCTTACCATAAAGTTGAATGTCCTGTCCTGTGCGCTATCCAAACCATAATTGGCGATAAATTATTTTGAAATTTTATATCATGTCAAACAATCCGAGATAGTATTGGTGTGAAGCAGTATGAAAGTTTTTGTATGATAATGCAACGCCCTATATGTACCTAATCCTTATCCTTACTATTCCTTACTATAATATTATAAATCCGAAAGTAACTCTGTCTGTTGTCACGCCCAAACCACTTAACCGATTTTAATGAAATTTTGTGCAAAGATAGTCTGAGACCCGAGAAAAGACATAGGATAGTTTTTATCCCGGAAATCCCACGGGAACTAGGGAACACCCAAAACATCTATTATTGATATTAGTAAGGATTGAATCGTAAACTATGCATTTGATCAAGTGATGATCTTTAGCAAAGTTGAAGGAGTTTTCAGTTTTATATATGTTAGTATATTATATTATCTTCTTTTAAACGCGGGCGAAGCCGCGGGCAAAAACTAGTATTTAATATTTTGATTAAATATGTTCATGGGTGGCAGTAGCCACTTATCCAGTGGTGGACTGCATGCTCGTTCTCTACTTCTATAATTAAAATAGATACAGTTTTAAGTACTTAAAGCTTTGAACAAAATTCACCTGTTTCTTAACATTTTTATCCATCTAAAGGGCACACGCACTAAAGAATATACGTAATCTTTGCAAGAACATTTTTCCCGAACATGAAAATAATTTATGTACTAAAATGTCGTGTAGTGTAAACATGAGTAATCTTTAACAAAGTCCGTAAAATACACCTCGTTTATCTAAGGAAGTTCACGTGGAAAATCGGCGAAATATATGAATTCGTTAACACTCCCGGCGGCTATAAATTTTACTGGCGAAGCAACACTAAATCTACTTAAAACGAAGCAGATGGTAGCATTTACATATTATTTTCTTAATCTGTGTTCTCCGGTTTTGTAGTAGGTTTCTTGTTAAGTTTTGGTTAAGATCGAGCTTAGGAATTATCCACACTGTTATCATCTTAAGTTGAATAATCACTTATTATTTTATGAAAGGTGAGCAATAAATTAAAAAAAATATTAAATATTGATAGCATGCGTCACATAGATCTCATATTAATGAGTATTTGTAACCAACTCCGTATAGAACATGGGTGCTACAGATCCGTTCTACCTTCTGAGGACAAAGAGTCAAAAGATAGAGGTAGAAGATAGAATCGTCAGTCGGATATAACACCCTAACACTAAAACGCAAGAACTCTTCCACGCTAGAAGAAGTTATGGTGATGGTTTCACCGCCTATTTAACCTTTGTGTCAAATTTATATTTTCTTGTCTTCTTCAGTCTACACTGGAACTGGTGACGTATGCTCCAAAAGGATTAGGGTGCTTGCCCTCCAGTGGAACATCATAAGGGTTATAGCAATGAGCATAATACCGGCTTTTATAGAGGGTAGCAGTGAGCAAGGACCTTTAAATGATGAGATAAAAACGTAGACTTTTTATACGATTAGCTCAAGAGCTTTTTTACACAGAAAAACGTTAAGATTACATAAGTCTTATTTATTAAAATCTGGGAACCCTAAGTACATTTTTACGAACGGGCGAAAAATCGTAGAAGATCTACTTTTTGTAGTATTTGTTTAGTACAACCATCTAAAAGTATTAAATTTTCACAAATGTTCGAAATAAAATTTCCCCTTAGTCGATTCCAATTCGCTAATATTCCAATAGAATTGTGGGCAGATATTTCATTTTCCTAAATCTTGTATATTAATATTTTTCAAGAATAGCTCTGGTAAAAAAGTATATAATATATTAAAACACAGTTATTGAAAAAGAAAAACATGTATGGGATTTTAACTTACGTTATAAGATAACATTCAAACATTATTACTCCATTTGGTTCCATTACACGTGCCGCTGACAGATTTATGTATTTGTCGGCTCTTGGAAGGGTTCAAGGGAATCGGAGTTACGAGCGCTGTTTTCTAAAGGTCCACAAAATATCCATACTTAAATTCATTTCATAAATGAACTCATAAATATTTCCTTGTTATCTTCGTAAATAATATGAGTACCTACGTTGCAGTTGCAAATAGCAATAAAATTTATTGCAATTCCATACAAGATACGGCATTTGATATCTGTAATGGTTATTGCCCCTCCAATCTGCTCCTCAATGGAACGTTTCATGGCGCGTGACTCATGAGTATCTAGATATTGTAAATCTAGATCTTCACTCTCGCGAAGTCATGTCACGCAAATAAGAGGATTCTTGATCCTCTATTTCCCGCAATTTATCAGTAGCTGATGCCACTAATAATTCACATGATCATTGGGCTCTTACTTTTCTATATAGAGTAGATACTCGAAATCGGCCACAGATGCGTAACTATTCACAACAATTAAGTTAGTTTAAATCAGAACGTAACATCTAAATACTGTTATAGGGCAAAAGGCGTTTGACTTTTCTGAGTCTGAGTTCGTATTCACTGACGTAAAAGAGAAGGAAACGTCTGAAATTTCGATCGTACGAACGGCTTTTATAAGCCCTCTGATATTACCGATATGGTTTAACGACAGCTATCCAATGATAACATCAGGTCCGACGATTTAATGTGCCCTCCAAGGCAGTGAAATGGATAAAAAGCCACCAGCGGTCACCGGTTAGCCATTCAACTCCCGACCGAGTCCGATGTCTCACTTTCGATATAACCTTTTAATTTTATTTTATTACGCATACGCACATACAAGATATCAACAAAATAACTTTGTTTAAACAGACTGTTGAACTTTGGCGAGATTTAAGACCATACATTACAATATACCTCACAGAGTAACTTTCCGCCGATACTTGATACCCGATCTACGATGACTGAGATTTATGTTGTGTGGGTTTTGCGCGGATAAATCTTTACATCGGCGCTGATATCTTGTTGATCGTATTTCGCAGTTTGTTGTTGTTGTACACAATCTATAGGTAGTTATGGTTTCTTTAAACTTTAAAGTGAGAGTAAAGTAGAGGTCGTGTAAATAAAGATTGTTTTTTTGTACATACCAAAATGTGGGAGTTTCTTACTTTTGGATCTATGAAATTTTGTGACTTCATTAGGCTGTAGAGCTGTAAGGTTGTAGAGCTGATATTGAACAAAAAAGTAGATTTAAAATTTAATAAGTACAACTTAGGAACGTTTTAAGTCTAAAATACATCTAGATTGGCATTTTATAATGTCAAAGTATCAGAATGACGGTCAAGAAACAGTAGAGAGTAGGCTGTTTGGTCGGTAATTTTGATATTTAACGAGTTACTACTGTTAAACAAAATGTTCGGGCAAAATGTTCAGCGTAACGGTATCGTCAACCATTGAAGTGCAGTTTTACAACCTTTATTCAAATATTAAAATCAAAACACTACAGACGACTTATACTTTCAAAAACAGTTTGAATGGACGATTCAGCAAATGCAAGTTCACAAGTGCACTTAGCTCTAATCCCAGCTCGTTGCGGCTATAAATAACAAGCGAAATGCAAAATAGCTTCATAAATCACAAACTGTTTAGTTGGTAACATAATAAATCAGGTATATTTAATTTTTATGTATAAAAACATCAAAGAAGATGCAGTTGATTTTAAGTTTGTAGGTTGTAAAAGTTTTGGCTCGACTGCGGCGATATTGCTACTCATACGTATGTTTGTTTTAATAATAGTGTTGCTCTGCTAAAATAGGTATAAAGGTGTATAACTCTCAGAGAGATGCAGTTGATTTTAAGTTTGTAGGTTATAAAACTCTTGACTCTTGAAGGTGGTAGAAACCTTATGTGACTCCGGCGGCACCACCGCCACACCTATTTCTACCTAATAACAGCAGTGTTAGGCGCTGCTGTGTTCCGTTTTGAAGGGTGTGGTAAGGGAGACAGACTTTTCCGAGGCGTTCCAGCTTAGTCCTCAGGGGTAGCGGTGCATCTGTGGCCAACCTCAGGTAGGAATATCTAGTCCTATCTGGGGTTGGTTACAGATGTCCATGGGCGGCAGTAGCCACTTACCATCAGGTGGACTGCATGCTCGTGTGCTACTCCTATGTTATAAAAAAACTCGAATGCGGCGAGCCTATTGCATCTCTTACATACGTTTATTTAATAATAGTGTTGCTCTGCAGGTGGTAGACTCTCATGGTGTCTGCATACACAAGTGCTAAGCGCTGCTGTGTTCCGGTTTGAAAGTTGTTGTAATTGTCTGAGGCTTCTTAATCAACGAGGATCATGGCCCTAACCTATAGCAGTGCATCTTTGTCCGACCTCAGGCAGAATTCTCATATTGTCTGGGCTTGATTACAAATGTCCATGGGCAGCAGTATGCACTTATAACCAGATAGACAGGTGCTGTACCTGAAGCTGATCACAGATGGGTTGTCATTGGCATTTCTTGAAACAAGAACATACCAGCTTACTATTACACAACAAAAAAATCAGGTATTTGTAATACATGTAAATTTCATCCACTTCTAAAAGGTATTCGAATCGAAGCGTGCACTTCTGATTTTTCGAACGACTCCCTATTTCTGACGAATGCAAGTTAACAAGTCCACTACAAGCGCTATTCCGAGCGCACAGCGTTCAATAAATAACGCGTAACAGGGAGATTGCTTCGTAAATCTGGAATCTGTTTAGATAGTACGACTGTAATCGGTATGAGTCAGTCCAACTGATCAATGTTTGGATTTAACTGCACGATTCGTATTAACTGGTTGAATGGTCACATGGACATCTGTATTCAATTAAATAACACGGGATCCTCTTTCGATACGATCGAATTGAATTTCTGATCCGCGTCTTTTGTAGGTGGCAATCCTTTTAGAACTTGAAGGCATCACCGACAAATCTATGATTGCCTGATAACGGCAATTTTTAGTGTTGGTAGTCCGGTTTGCTGGATAAAGGAAACATACTTGTCCGAAGCGTTTAACTTAGTTCACAGGGGTAACAACGTATCTATGGCCAACTTCAGGTAGAACTCTAATCTTATCTGAGTTTGATTACAAGTGTCCATGGCCGGCAGTAGCACTTAGTATCAGGTGAACATACATCTCATTTGCTATTTCTATCGCGTGATTAAATATATCCAGTTTTCATCCAGTTATGGAGATTTACCTATGCACTGCAGTGTGACAAAGAGGTATCGAAGGACTAATCTAGAATGCCTCATGTCTCATATTTATATCACATCTTTTGTTCCAAAAAATAAGGGTAAAAAATAAGGGACAGAGATTGTATTATCGTAACTTAAGAGTTTTGTTGAAAAAGCTACCAATCATACTTCTTTATTCTGCTATGTAGCATGAGGTAACAATTTTTATTTGGACATAAAATTATGAGTAGCTGATTTTTAAGATTTACCTCAAAGGGATTTTCAGTTATTAATTTCTTTACTATTTATGTAAACTGTTTATTTAAAAATTTTAAAAGTGTTCATAATGACTTCTTCTAACGCAAAACGGTTAAAAACAGATGTCAATGCAATATATTATTGTTATCTAACAAATATGTAATTTCTTATAATGGTATGGTTTTTAAACAACTTATATTTATTTTTATTGTCACTTCACTTCTATGGCTCTTTTATCCTTATATTAAATACACATACTATGTTAAACCATATTATGTTTTATGTTAATTCATAAGTAAAAGGATTATGTCGCGCCCTGATTTAGGGAAATCGATTTGACAAAAACGCCTGATAAGTTCAGAATTTTGATTCGCATTTCTCCTTAAAATGTTAAAAGGCGTTTCCGGAAACACAATTTTCGCGTATGACACGAACGCCACATCCTACGCGAAGTGCGCTTTGGTTAGGACGCGGTCATAACAATTGCATTTCATGCGTCTTTACGACCCCTTTAATTATCAGGTCTTTTGTTTTTTTTTTCGAAGTAAAAATATTCACCATGTGTCATCTGCTTAACAGTCAGAATTATTGCTAACTAACGTAATAAATAATACATATGGGAAGTGACTATGATATATGAATATGGTAATCAGTTAATCATCAAGGCGCCATAATCGCATTGGCGATAAAGCCTGATTTGCTCTGAATAAAAAAAGTGACGATGAATTATGAAATAACGACTATAATTTAATATAAAAAAATGAATTTTAACCTGATATTCAAAGCCAGCAACAGTACTGTACCGGACATTTTTTTTTTTTTATATTATAGGAGTAGCAGACGAGCATGCATTCCACCTGATGGTAAGTGGCTACATCCGCCCATGGACATTAACACAGCTGTTATTAGGTAGAAATAGGTGTGGCGGTGGTGCTGCCGGAGTCGAACCACAAAGGGTTCTACCACCTTTGAATAAATATTGTAATATAGTAATAATAACGTAAAAAAATAAGTCATTCTTATCGTTTCAAAAGCATAAACTCCGACTGCCTGTATACGTTGCATATGCCGACGATATTCTGTAGTATACAAATATTATACGAACAATATAACCCTTCTTCTGTCGCAGTGAAACGGGTTAAAAGTCGCAAAATCGCAGTCAAACAAGTAGGCCAAGAACGTGCTTTCTTACATTTAAAATTCTATACACGTTCAGAATGTGCAGATAAGCCTGGTGACACGGTTCTTGAATCTTGTGCGAGGGCGCGACGTTACCTAAAAATGCACTTCGTAGGGTAGCGAGAAAATTGTGTCATAAAATATACTTAACTATTGTTTTGTCCTTAAGCGAATGGAGGGTTGAGAGTAACCGTTCGTTTCGCCCTCGACGGGGCTTGTTTATTTTTCTTTCATATGTGGGTGAGAGTAGTTGTATGTAGGTCAAGTCGTAGGACTGGTTTGTAAGATTATCGGCGATTTATTGTTATTTACTTTGTATTATTTTAACAGTATTATTTTTACCTATTTCGGTCTTTTAGTGGTGGTGTGAAAACGCTCTTGAGGTGTAGTGTGAAAGATCTCGTATCTCTTATAATATAGAAGTACCTGACGGAAATGTAGGCCTCCTGTTAGTGCTACTGTCGCCAATGATAAGAGCCTACCTGAAAACGGTTCGGAAGTCGAATATGTGTTGCAACTCCTGACGAATAAGTTAGAAGGCCTCGTATAAGTACATTTTCCTAACGTTAAAGTTCTTAACGTTTGTCTTGAAATCGGAACCCAGCTGTTATTAGGCAGAAATAGCACAATGGGTTCTACCACCTTTGAATATTGCCTTAGTACTTCAAGAACACGTACACAATGCTACTCAATTCAATACTCAAGGGTTTGTAAGTATCTTTGTAACTACGAATTTGTAAGTAACTTTGTATTACCTAAACACTCAAATCTTAACTAAAGTAGAATAAAATTACAGAAGTAATGCGACAAGGACCACTTAGAATTAGTTTTATTAAGTTTGCTACTTCAGATAAAAAACACTTTTACGGCTTTGAATAAGAAATCAAAAACTAAACATAATAGCAGCTGATGTAGGGACAAAAATTTTGAAAATCCCATGTGTCTTGACCAAACCTTGCCAGAGGAAATAAGTATTATAATATGAGGAAGCCATTTATGTGTCCTTCTAAGTACAGTCCCTAGAGGCATTATTTTGACGTTATTCGGCATATCCTTCAGGAAATATTCCTATTAAACAATTTTCCTTCCAGAAAATATTGTGGCTTATTCTAATCTGTCAACTATCTTTACGTAAAGAAAGTTTGATATTTTTATAAAAGATTTGTTATTGAAGAAAATATTTGTAATAATATACATTTTACTTTGTTAATTTTAAATGAAGAATTACAATAAAGAAGTAACACTAACGTTAATATGTCATTTCTTGTAAAACATATTTAGGGAACATTTATATTTTTTTACGAAATATGTTAGTAAAGTGAGGCAACAACAACAAATTCTACAAATTACTTGCAGATAATCTTTAGAACAGAAAACGGGCATAGTTAAACGCAACACATGTGGAAAGTAAGGGTTGAATGCATTTATTGAAACATGTCTTTCTTATCCAAGTCACTTGAAGAAGAGTTAGGCCGCGTTTATATTTACAGTCTCAGACATGGGGCGTGACAGAATAATAATTGAAAAAAAATAGTAAAAAAAAAACGACTTCTATGTCACTACAAAGTACAATATTTCAAATAAATGTTGGCTTAGTAAGAACAGTTCTGAAGTCGGCGCTCAATATATTTCGTTGGATAATGGCGTAAACAGCGTGTCCAATATGACCCTGTGAATATAGCCGCATACAATGATGTTTGAATCATGTCGATCGGTCGCGGCATTGCGAAAAAATCGCTGAACGTACATAAAAAAAAGAAAAAAATAAGAGAAATATACGTGTCGAATAGATAACCTCTCTTCCTTTGGGAAGTCGGTTAATAATGTTTTTGTATCTATTAAAATACGGCCGCGCAGATACAGCCCGTGCCTGTCAGTAGTACATAGTATAGAAATATGTTACTTTGTTTGCCATGGCAAGTTCAATGCCTATGCCCTTTTACTATCATGCACGTTGAATAGAAGTAATGGCTACTAGTTCGGTTGATCCTCATATTGGCGTACGTTCCAGGTCTCCTATAATCTCGGTATCAATATTAAATACAGCTACGGTATCACCTGCCTGTCAGGGTGACAAGAAGGAGGCATCCAGAGATGCGGTATCTAGAATGGGATCTTGATTCGCCGAGCCAGCGACCGTTAAAATGACCTGTTGCTACATATCGTCGTGAATACCTGATTTTTTTTTAATAATATGGGATTAGCAGACGAACATGCAGTCCACCTAATGGTAAGTGGCTACTACCGCCCATGGACATCTGTAATCAACCCCAGATAGGATTAGATATTCCTACCTGAGGTCGGCCACAGATGCGCTGCTACCCCTGAGGACAAAGGTGGTACGCCTCGAAAACGTCTGTCTCCCCTACCACACCCTTCAAACCAGAACACAGCAGCGCCTAACACTGCTGTTCAAATTCAAATTCTTTCACAGAAGAGCCCAAAAGGGACACAGCTCTGATTTCTCTAGTGGCATTCTGTTGAAGATGCATTAGTCATCTACATTGTGCAGAAAACGGCTGGGCACACAAAGGTTTGCAGGAATATATTTGATGTATTTCTTAAAAGCTTCAGATTATTTTAAGCTCCTACACGGGCGTTGCCCTGGCAGAGATACGTTACACGTGATAAGGATATGATGGAAGCAGGAATGATTGATTTGTTTTCGTACATTATCCCAATAGATAAAAATATTGCGTAAACTGGAATTAAGTGTGATAACGACCTCCAGTACACTTGCGTAGGTGTGATAGGCTTTATTCGCATCTGTTCATTATACCAGCTTAGGTTGATTTTTCTATTTTTAACAGTACCCCAAACTTTGAAGTGCGTAGGCAACGTTTCCATTACTATGTTTAGTTTATAGAAATGTAGGTTTACTGTGTTTTATATTAAACGATGTTTTAAGATATGTGTTTTTAAAATGGTATTTACCTGGTTGCAGGAATACCTACATAATGAAGTTATAGTCACCGTGACGCAGTAGTCACCCTATTGGTCTGAAAAGCAGGTTTGAACCGGGGTTAAGCAAACTAATAAATGAGAAGATTTCTGTTTTGCGCTGGGTGTTCTGGGTTGAGTATGCCTGTTTTCTCCTGTTTGTAAACTCCCATTCTAGTCATACCTATGTAGGTAAGTTTATAATGGGTGTAAAAAGCAATGCAGGATATTGTATATTTATTTATTTTAGACAGTTTACATAATTACCTAAACACTTGTATGTATGTATAGTATGTCTTATTGTGTGTATAATCACATACGCAGGCATTTCATTTTAATATTCTCATCAAAGTACAAAATCATTACCAGCCCTATTCTATAATTTGAAACAATGGCATCGTGAAGGAACGCGACAATATACATTATGTGCCCCTGGCATTATTTATTGTCTATGGCGAATCAATGACCGATAATTGCTTGAATGCTTTAATTTAATATCCATTGTGTTATTCTGTCAAAGGATGCATAAATTACAACAAGCAATAGGTTGCAACAAGCAAGCAAATGGGATGGTAATTTAGTTAAAACAAATTTATTTAAAAATTATTCCAAGCTATAACAATAAACATTATGACATGATCAATATAAACCCTTCATGCCATCATGTACTGTGTGAACGTACCTTTTAAATTTATTTCGTTAATAATGTTTTGGCATACCGAAAAAATAGTGAAAAAATTAACTCGCTTGCTTAACGATGAAGGACAGCATCGTGAGAAAATGCATGCTTGAGAGTACTTTACTTTACTTTAAATGGAGCGAAATATCCATATGTATGAGAATGAAGTTACAAGAGTGACCTAATTGAAAACTATTGTCAACAAATGATTGTATTCGAGTTTCATAAATGTCGCAAAGTTTTAACGCGACGCTGTCGCATAATCACTGTGCAAATGTGTCCGCGCCCTAAGGTAGACAGTGGCATTTAAGAATTATTTCCTCATTTTAAAATAACTGGTAAATAATTATGATAGTACATAATTTAATATAAAATACGTCACTAAATATACGAAAAGGATTTTAGACGAATCGGTACAGTGGTCTGATTTCTGAAACGCATTTTATGTCTCATCCACTACTAAACATAATATTTAATGATAATTTCAATTCAACAAGTCTATAGTGATCGAAGGGTGCATCAGACGGCTTACAATAAATAATTTGCCAATTTGGACAATTGCAACCGAGCTCCAATAGGACATGAGTTCTAATAAATTTTAATAATAATTGCAATTATGGAATAAGTTATAGTGCAACTATTCCTAAGAAATTATTATTCTGCATATCTACAGCTGTAATACTTAATAATGTCTTCTTTACGAGAAAATTCAAATGGCAAAGTTCATATTTTTTTAAGAACATTATTTATTTATTTAATTTTCTTGTAACACCTTAAACTAGTGTGTTATATATTGGCCTTAATCACCATAGTTAGAAATTCGCCTTAAACAAAATTATAAAGAAGACATCCGATCATGCACCGCCGCCGTGCCGTGGGAACGCTGACAGTCCCGAACGTGGGAATTTACTCTGGACGCTAACATTGCCCCAGTAAGTCACCACTTAGGATAGCTAGTTTTAATTTAGGTTAGATTTAATCCAAAACATGTAATATTCTGTTTTGATTAAATACATATATATATAAGTAATTCGGTCTTTCTGTATCCTGGCTGCTGCATCCCGACGCAATATATAACTAGTGTAACAACATTACCCGCTGCAGTCGAGGAATGAAGTAGTAGACATGTCGGTGGTGTCACAGTCGAGTCATCGAAATCATCTACGACCTATGACTGTTTTTTTATAATATAGGAGTAATAGACCAGCTTGCACCTGATGGTAAGTGGCTACTGCCCCGCTCATAGACATCTGTAATCAACCCCAGATAGGATTAGACATTCCTACTTAAGGTCGCCCACAGAGGCGCCCACCTCTGAGGACTAAGCTGGAACGCCTCGGAATGTATGTCTCCCTTACCACACCCTTCAAACCAGAACACAACAGCACTTAACACTGCTGTTATTTGGCAGAAATAGGTGTGGCGGTGGTGCCGCCGGAGTCGAACCACAAAGGGTTCTACCACCATCAGACTTATCACTAATCTGCTTAATTGATTCAACCGGCAGTCATATCTTATCGTTACCATGGTTTTGATTTAAAAGGGCTTAGAAGGGGAAGCAAACATTGTAAATTAAGGTAAACAAACAGATCTTTGAACTCTACATCCAAATAATTTGAATTTGATATTAAATTTAAGTACTTAGAATTACAGTTCGAAGTAATCTATTTCTACGATGTAAGTCTGATTAAAATATTCATAAAAGGGATATTAAGAAAATGATATAATGAAGCAAGATAATGGTCTGTAATAGGCCCATAACAGGGCAAGCCTTTGGAAATAGCCTTGTTGAAATTAGAAGCAGTATCATTAAAACATGTACTGAATAATGAATATGTTATGCATGAAGTTGTGGTAAACATAAAGGTTGAGGTCTAACATGAGCTGCTAATGAGAATATAATTATCATTGTAGAATATAACTAAGTTATGACAGAGGTAAAAACAAGCTGTACCCTTATCATGAGTTTTCAAAACATCCCACAATTTTACGTTACGTTTACTCAATCCATTATTCTGTTCCGTTTGCTTCAGTAGACCGAGTAAACGTAACAATAAGTACTCGTAAGTGCTCAAGTAACGATGTCTCCCTCACATGTTCGCAAAAAAGAGAGACAAAACATTAAGCGCCATTTTGTCAATTTAGACATTTAATGTTACGTTACTGACACTATAGTTCTAATTCAATCCGCTAGGGGCGCTGATTGGAATTTGTATGGGCAAATACGTAAATAAATACCAAAACAGTCATATTTGTCAAAACGTAAAATCTCATGGTAAGGGTACTGAAACCTTGTGTTTTTCGGAATTTGCTAACGCACTCCGTGCTTTTTCATAACATAGTTGTTTTAATGGATCCTACAATGAGAATAGTTTATGCTAACTACCTCTACCAAAGTGGTCACGTGAGGAATGATACGTAGTACAAAGACGTTTAAGATTTTCTAAAGAAATTCACAGGCATGTAGGTGTTTTCACGATGTTTTCCTTCACCGTTAAAGCAAGTGGTAATATCCGGTACTTTGTTACGTTATTTACAGAAAACTTTTATGATTATAAGTAAAAAGTAATAAAGTTTGTTTAAGAGCTTACTCGAAGTTAACAAAAATCGATTATTCAACTTTTATTTTAAACATTATTGCGTAGTAGCTTCAAGAAGTGGTCTGGGTTGAGAATGAACTATTTTAGACAATTTCTCAGGAGAAAATCAGAATTCTAAGTGGTGTGACGTAAGTGAAATGAAACTACTCCAATACGGATGTTTTGAAGTAGGAAACAGCTGTAACAAACTTTCATACGCAGGTACAGTGGAAAGTTTATGAGGAATGACGTAGGCTACATTTTAACTCAAAAGTTTCAAGGGTCCTAGTGAAAGATGGAAAATTTGACGAGTGAAATTTTCGAGCAACTTGTTAGGAATGAGAAGCCAAAAATAATTTGTACTTCATACAGAAATAAGCTGAATTTAGCGCTCTTTGACAACAATATATTTTCCTTCGATAAATTCAAAACTTATAAGAGTTACTTCCCCCTATTATTGTTATAGTGTGTGTACACATACGTACGAGTACGTGTAGAGGTACTGAAGATTAAAGAAAAAAGGCAGAAAGAGTGTTTAGAAAAATCCTAAAGTAGTTTTTGTGTATTTGTGACAGGGTATGGATGCCGTCTGACCTCTGAGATGACTATCTCTTCCTCAGGAGTTTCCAGATCTCTGCCAACTTCAGGTAGAAACCACGTCCTTTATGGAGTTGTTTACAGATCCATGAGCGGCAGTGACCGCTTAACATCCGATATGCCTTTTCTTTTCTTCTAAGACGTACAAAAGTTTATTTATTTGTATTCTTGTTAATTTTAATAAACATTTACTTTATCATACTTCAAGTAAACATTTACATTAGGGTGTTTTATTTTACATCTTTTTTTGTGTATTTTAACATAAATATACACAACAAACACCTACCTACAGTTTGTTTATTTTAACCAAATTCTTAAAAGGGGAGAGATGAACCTTTTTTCTTGTAGATATTATTTTCTTTGTTAATCTCAAGCTCTGAATTTCGTGTGTTCTATCTGTCCTTTTTAATTCTATGTCATGTCATCACGGGAGGAAAGTTATGTTGCAGATTTTTCCTTATACCCCAAACTTGCAGGAAGTCAGACGTGCACCCAGCGGCTCATCAGTACCCATAGAAAACTTTTGATCCCTTGAAGGGATATTTGGCAAAAAATGGTACTTTTGGAAAGAAGTTTCTTGCTTTTATTATTGTTCCTTAGATTAAGTTAATCCGTTTGCAATAATGATTAGAAAAAAGTCTACTTAAATATGTAAATTAATCGTGCTGTTTTATTAACAGTTTGTCTGTTGATTTCGAGATCGCTCAGCATTTTACGAGTATCTGTCTACGATGTTTTCTTTCGCCGTTAATTGATAATTAAATGTCAATGAATAAATGAATTGTATGGGTGAATAAATTAAAATAAATGAACGAGTAAATGCTTGTGTTAATGAGAAAATTAATGACCTTTTCAGTAATTAACCGAATGAGCGAATGAACGAATGACTTTCTATACAACTTCTGCTAAGACGAGAGGAGTGTTACGTACTATCTACTGTCATTATCAACCCTTTATTGTCCCACTGGGCATAGGTCTCCTCTCTGAATGAGAACGATTAGGTCATAGTCCACTGTGCTCGCCAAGTGCGTATTGTTAGACTTCATATACCTTTAAAACCTTTTTAAGATTTCTCAAGTATTGTGGGTTCCACACGATGTTTTCCTTCACCGTTTAAGCAAGTGATAATTAATTTTTAATACCCACATAACTTTGCAAAATCAGAGGTGCGTGCCTGAGATTTGAACTCCGAACCCTCAATCAAGAAGCCGAGTTTCATAATCACTAGGCTATCACTGCTATCTGTAGATAGCAGTACTAACTCACAACCTATGAAACAACACTGTTGTGGTTTCCAAACTATTTAATTATTGTTATTTAAGGCAGATGTTAAAATCAATATCGTTAAACTGTTTCCAAGTAAACCTACATTAATTTAATTTTCCAGTAATGTACGTACTGGCTTACCATCGAATATTCGAGATAATGGAGAATTACTTATTAATAATTTAATCAGTCTCAACATTAAAGTAGACGTTTTCAATTTAAAGTTGAAGATTGTGTTAGGGAGTACTGGACGTCGTAATTTGGTAAATTTCCATAACCAATTTGGGTATTTTGAATACTCAAAATACCCAAATTGGTTATTTTGAATAAAAATTATAAAGAAACATGTATCATGTTTCTTTATAATTTTATCTATTTAAAACAAAAGTACCAAACGAACGTGTTGTCTACCTCATGGTAAGTGGTAAGCCCATGGAAATTTTTAATCAATCCCAGATAAGATAAGATTCCTACCTGAGGTTAGCCGCACTAAAACCCCCCGGTGGCCGTCCTCAACGCTTGTTAGAGAACTCCGGGACCTCCGACGGAACACAACCGGAGTCCTCCAAGCGCGATGCCCCGATCAGGCTCTGCCCACCTGAGGTTAGCCACGGAGGCGTTGTTACCCCTGAGGACTAAGTTAGAACGCCTCGGATAAGTACGAGTATGTCTCCCTTAGCACGCCCCCAAAGCAGAACACAACACTTAACACTGCTGTCATAAGCCAGATATAGGTGTAGCGGCGATAAAGGTTCAACCTTCAGTCAGAACTCACCAAAGCCGCCGTTTCTCCTAAAAATAAACTTAACACGTTAGCTGCGGAACGCGGCTTAAAACACCTCGTCCATGTCTGGTCGTTATAGCGGTAAGAAAAAACTTTAACTTCTCTGTGGTGCGAGAGGCATAACTTCCGTCTGGTTCAGTGTAGGAGAGTGATAACTATATGTTTGTGATGTGCTACTGATTCCTAGTTCTATGGTACACCAACCTAATGTCGGGTTTGTTAGACCTCGTGCCGCACTGAACAAATAATAATGCTAACACAGTGCGGAACGAGGTTGCGAACGCCTCGTTTCCCCACGCACCTCGTACCGCACCCCACGCTACCTTCACGTGGTTAGTGTTGTGCAACGCAGTCGAGGCTGTCTTTGTGTTGAAAATTATCATGTCGAAACGTTGCCGAAAAAAGTTGATCATGGAGGAAGATGAAGAAAAACCGGTTGAAAAATCTGAGCCAAAATCAGAATACAGGAAGATATTTCAAAAACAGGTAAGTCACAAATATACTCTGTCTAGGTGAAAGTCCAGTAGTGAGACTTGGCAGGCTAGGCGTATATCCGTATAGTAAGAAATTACATTATAGATAATTACGTTTCCTCTTATGGTTCAAACAAAAGTTAAGTAGCTACATTATTGATATAGGAAACGTAGGCAAAATCGTTACCGAGTATTCCGATTACTCTTTACCCTAATCTACTCGCTCCTACTTTTCAGAATCCACTGCAAAGAAAGCAAATCATCTCGATAAGGGTCCAAAGAAGAAGAGATGTGTCGGATGCTACGAAAAACTCCGCACATTCTTGACATGTCGTGAGGCAGACAAAAGAACCAAAAAAAAAATCTCACGGAATGCACTGTTTGAAAAAAACCTTATTGTCTGAAATGTTTCAATGAAAAACATCCATAACTTTTCCCCTTTTTGTATTCATTCTGTCCATAACGTTGATAAATAAAAACAATAAAATAAAATCGATATTTATTTTCCCATCACTAAATTATATCGAAACCTGCCATTTTTCAGTGCGGGCCGAGGTGCATTAGACCCCACATTTTATTTTACCCATAGAATCTAAACTAACTAATTTGACCACAGGCGGTGGCAGATCTAGGTTAATCAACTCATCGTTAATAATAATCAAGACAAAAGCCGCCCATTTTATCTTATTTGGCGCCAAAAAAAGGATTTTAGTCTCCTTCGGGCGGTGGGATTTAATACGCCTCGTGCCGCCACAATGTCGGGTATAGGACGAGGTTTAAAACAACTCGTAACGCAGTAATGGAAAGTACAGAAAAATCTGTGCCGCAGGGAACGTGTTAAGGGTTGATTCAATTTCTTAACTGGTCCTTAAAAATAAGAAAATCGTGTATAGGGAAGTTATGTGGCAATCCATATTCAATATTCTAACATACTTACGTATCTGAAATAGGTATTTGATAACAATGTTTTAGCAGTAAAACCACAGAAACAAAAGTGCAAACGAAATCAACATGCAAAATGCAAATATGATTTCCACCGCGGCGCCATTGAGTGGAACCGAATAGAATCAATTTAGACGTATTTTTGTTTTATCGGGTCATCGCCCTCTATTAGGATGAGCGTTCACTGAAACGAAGGAAACAGAAGATTTGTTTATTTTCCGCCACTTATTGTTAATTTGGTAAAATCACACCATATTAACGGTCTCTACATATTTTTCAGACATGAGAATTCAAGTACAATTTCATACAGTTAATTTTGTTATATTGGTCTTTTTTTATATAATATAGAAGTAGCTGACGAGCATACAGTCCATCTGATGTTAAGTTAGTATTAAGACTTTGATATGTTGGGACTACCTTTTATGCCTTAACATTACCTTAAAACAGTGGTTTAAAACTGCTATAACTATTCCAGTTAGAAGAGTGTTATAAGGAAGATATACTAATTAGTGATTTTTCAATTTGGTCTTTAGCAGCAACGTATCTATGATCGACTTAAGATAGGCCTCCTTTACTATTTGAGCACAGATATATGTGGATAGCATAAAAATATAGGAAAGAAGCATGTTAGGGATAAAAATCAAAGACAGAGCCAGGAACGTAGATATCAGAAGAAAAACAAAACTCACAGACATTCTACCCGCATAGATGTCCAAAAATGGAGATGGGCTGGGCATATGCTACGCCACCCCATTAACAAATGGAGCATGTAAGTCACTCTTTGGCAACCAAGAAACGGCAAAAGAAGTAGGGGCGTCAAGTCAGGAGATGGGAAGATGACTTGAAACAGACAGCGGGACCCTTCTGGTTGAGAGTGGCAAGATATAGGGTCTATTGGAAGGAATTGGAGGAGGCCTATGCCAAAAGGCACACCGAAATTAGGGAGTTCTTGTTACCCTATGTTTAGATAATAGTGGATATGTGGACCCTATGTGGAGATAAAAGGCTATAATAATAATAATAATAACATGGGGATAGAGATATATAGGGTGGAATGTAAAAGGTATAGAGATTCATACGAGTATTACAGATATTATAATCGTCACTTAATAATGAGGGTTTTCCTGCATTTATTCACATGCTGCTTAAGAGTTCAAGTCGATATTGTGTCGATATGGAGGGAGGCTTTATCCTGTGGAAATGAAGGAAGGAAGAATGAACAAGCAGGGGTGCATTTTTCTCCTTATTTGCCGCCATTCTATTAGGTGGATAAAAGCTCTGGATTGTAAATGGAATAAGGCCAGGAAATGAGTGTGAAATAGATTTTATTTGATAAGATTTCTTTATTTAAATAGGTAGCTCGAGTAGCTCCAAGTCAAATCATAAAGTTTACTACCACCTATTATTTCCTTAAAAAAAAACTGTTGGTCAGCCCTTATACGTAAGATTGCCTTAATACCCATCTCAGATCAGAATACAATAACGAAATCACTATATATGTAAAAAAACAATCTGTGAGAGTATTTGTGCCGCAGTATAATTGGAAAGGTTTATCAAATAAATAACTAAAAAAGCCTAATTTTGAAAAGAATTGATTAAGAACTTAATTGAAGGGTCCGTGTTTCGAATCCCATACATTTCTGATTTTTAAAGTTGTGTGTTGACGGCGATATAAGTTTAACAATTTCGTCCAAAAACAACACATTTCGTCCCAATTCACAAGGATTCGCACACACTCGCGACTCCCGAATAGGTCCTCTGGACCTCCATGATAAACTATATTATATAATAAACATCCCGTGACGAATTCCGAATGCCGACTGTATTTATTTCATATGAGTAATGACAGAAACGTCAACATTTTTGAATTTACTTTTTATAATCAGTACTCGACCAGTTCTAAATACTGAACAGCTACAGTGTATCATGGCCTTATGCCCGTTAGTTTTCCCAGATAAAGATAAATGATAACTACGGATGCGTCTGCACACTTGTGCACATAGCGATATGATCGTATGATTTGTGAACCACTCTCGTGCATTCAAGATTTACGTACATGCTCGTTTAGAAGAAATATTACGGTAGTTTATGGGGTAAAAATTAGGGAACGACTGTATAGTTTTTTTTTTTATAATATAGGAGTGCAGAAGAGCGTGAAGTCACCTAATGGTAAGTGGCTATGCCGCGCATGGACATCTGTAGTCAACCCCAGATAGGATTAAATATTCCTACCTGAGGTCAGCCACAGATGCGCCGCTACCTCTGAGAACTAAGCTGGAACGCCTCGAAACAGTATTTATCCTTCAATCCAGAACATAGCAGCGCTTAACACTGTTGTTATGAGGCAGAAATAGGTGCGGCGGTGGTGCCGCCGGAGTCGCACCACAAAGAGTTCTACCACCTTCAAATTAAAGTGCTGACGCTTATAAAAAAGTACGCTACTCTAAGCAAGCAGTGTTAGCTTAGCGGTTTGAATGCGTCAGAGGGTCCGAGGTTTTAATCTAAGGAACCACTGGTTTAGGAAGTTATGCCTTATTAAATATTAATTATCATAACGGTAAAGGAAAACATTGCGTGATACCTACTCAACACGCGTGAGAATTTCAAAAAAGAAAGAAACTTCCCACTTATTTGAAATGTGTGTGTCTATCAATTTGCGCAGATAAACATTAAGTTCGCGTATACGCACATGCGTTTATGTGTACGATTTACTATAAGAAAATACTATTCTCGAGCTTAAATCATTTACATGAATTAATTAAAATTGGTTGTAGCACTACTGACTAACTCTCAAAGCAATACTGCAAACAATAATTGAAAATTAGACGAGCTTACCTGTAAGCGAAGTCTGATTATAATTTTATGAATGGTGATCTGAAATATAATTGAGAATTACAATGTAGTATCCTTCTTCCCACTCGTCGGCATCGCGATTGTTTAGCCTTTAAAAACAAAAAAAGTTTAAAGACCACTGACACTGCGTATGACAGTGACAGCTCCGGATTCCTCACTTAATTTAGAGTCTATCATTTCCAACTTAGTCTCCTTGATAATATGCATGCTGTCTATATCTAGGAGACTCTTGTTCTTATTGTTGCAGTATGGGTTTTGATTTTGGGAGGGTGGGTAATTATATTTCAGATCACCATTCATAAAATTATAATCAGACTTCGCTTACAGGTAAGCTCGTCTAATTTTCAATTTTATTTCATGGTGATCTGAAATATAATTGAGAATTACAATGTAGATGTTTAGAGACAACTGCAACAATGGGACATGTAATTAAATTAAAGATTTATTACCATACATATATATTATTATATGGATTTAATTACATTGCTGAATATTTATTTGTTCTGCATCATATGGATGAGATGTTGTGAAATCCATAGTGCTTAGTGAGATTTATTCTCAATAATAAAATATTTATTATATTTAATATTTATATTATATATTATATTTAATATTTATATTATTTTTATATATATATAAAAATACAATATGAAAATATCATATTAATAAGAGTTTTTTCTCTTAATTAGGTATAATTATAAAATATACATAATTATTAGGATTGCTAACTGAATATTTACTCTTACTGTATAATATGGATGAAATGTTCTGAAACACATAGTACTAAGTGAGATTCCCTCTGAATTAGATGAAATAATATTCAGTGCAATAATAATGCAATATTTTTCTCTAAATATATTATTACTAAAATTGGCCAATAATAATAATAATAATAGTAATATTGTAATTTAGTCAGTGTTAATAATTATTCAATTCAAGCTTTTGCACCTTGCAAAAAATAAATACATACAAGGTCGAAAATATGTTTTCTACCCTCCATAGTATGTCATAATTATGTGTAGAATGAATTACTTGGTCAATTTTATTGACACAAATAATACTATTTCCTTTGCTATATAGCAATATGTGTATAAATATGTTTCATATGTGATGTGCATTATATAATTATGTACTTTTATATAATACTATACTTAAATGTACCAGTAGGTACATTCATTACCAGTAGGTACATGTATTCCAATATTATTAAAATAGGAAGCCATCCCATGTTGAATATTAAGGAATTAATACCATTATTTATTGACAAATTATGATTGGGTATTTGATTTGATCTTGGGATGATATATGCCCCATGTGAGATAAATTTATATTTTATGTTGTAGGTATACCCGGTATAATATTGGGTGTTATACCTACTTTGTTTCTTTATATTAGTGTGCATGTTCAGGAGGGACATGATCATTCTTAGATCAATGAAACATTTTAGTTTTATATGACTTCCTGTTTTTGTAGGTATATATCAGATTTGCAAAAGTTACTTATACTTTTTGCTGTACCATGCTTATGCATGCCCTCTGTAAAGTTACATATCTATATGGTTGGTTGGAAAGCTTATGATGTGTTTCCTTTTGAAATCCAATCTGACTTTCCATCTAACATCTTTTCCTAAAAATGTGTGTAACTATCAGTTATGTGTATGTAAAAGTTGATATCAGTTTTCATAGCAGTATTTATGTATATGATTATTTCAAACCCCATTCATGACTAGACCAGAAAAGCTTATCTTGACTCAAAAATATTTATGCTGAGCATTCCCAGGATTAATTCAGTTTTAATAAGTCAAATATTTTATAATTTCCATGGGGTTCTGGCTTACTTAGCCTGTAATGATTACTAACTCAACTGGTTCTAGTTACAACTCTGACAGTGATAAATTATAAAGTTATAACCCACATTTTTCTCCATCTTAATTCTTTAAGAAAAGGAAAGTAGATAAATCTTCAATATATAATAATTATAATAATAATTTGTATATATAATATAGTTTTCTTTGTTCCAGGCCAGATGTCTGCCATGTGTGTCCTATATAGTAACGTTCATCACACATACCCCTAAAGAATTCCTATTAATTCTAGGGATGCTAGATTTACATTTGAAAATTGATTGGACATGCAGCTTACTTTCTTTGTTTTATGTTTTATAAGAGCATCTAGGTATACACACTAGGCATAAAAGACCCAAAGAAGATATCATATTAATGGCTGGCCATTCACATGATATAATAATATTGTTATTACTTTTATATCATTAATGTGTCACATATTACCATGGTGGACATTATTTACCCTTAGCCTAAGCTTCATTATGAAATGAGAACAATTTCAGTTTTAGTGTAACTAACATAGACATTATGAAGCCTTCAGTGCAATAGCAATTCTCATATTATGCTTGTCTTTATTCCAGGATTAATGGACTGCTGTGTTATTTTTTGACCTGATGACTGGTGTATAAATGTATGATGCATGTTTCTATATAAACCTGGTGTTGCTAAAGGAAATGTTTAAGCAACAATATAAGTAGTATATTAATATTTGATTGCTTTTTGTAATGTTGGGAGTACCAGGCTTCTGTTGTATAGCATTACATAGGCACCAATAATCTTTAGTCAATTTTTTCATGATGATCAGCCTCATATTTTAAGCAGTTTTACTGTACATGTAAAAGTGAAAAAATATGTGCAGATATTTAATAATTACCCATATGTTTGTGGACTGAACTTCCAAACCTTTAATTATTACTGTATTTATTCCTATTGAGTCACTGAAACATAAGTGTAACGAAATCCAAAGTGTTAATTTTGTATAAATTCTCACATTTGTACATAAAGTTCAATCTTGACATTCACATATTTGCATTTATGTCACATATGCCATATAAATAAGTAATACTAAACAAGGTTTTTGAATTATTTACAAGTATGGACATTTATTATTTAGCACATTTGTATTGTTATAGTATTACAGGTATTGTTATAGTACCTGGCCTTAGAATAAATCATAAAGGTATTTGTGTCCAAAGACAACTCCAGACTGCTGCATTGATTATCACTGTAAACCAGTGTATTAAATAGATAATTTAAAAACTTCAATTCAAGTTACATCTATATATAATAGAGTTATATATATTATGTAAGCTCAATGACTTTAAGTAGGTACTCTGTACCAGTAGTTAAGTGGTGCATTATAGTTCTGATTGTACTCCTTGATACAAATCTCCTTAGAGTTATACCTTAATAATACGAGTATTTCCTGAAATCCGCAATATCTTGAAATACACCTAATCTGGATGTTAGGATATTCATATACCTAGCCCACAAGATATCAAATCAAACAGCTTTATATAGCTGGTAACTGATTAAATTTTATTATACATAATTTGTATATATGTGAGTAAGAGGTACTACAATATAACCCATGTAATATTGTTTACTTTGAGCCATGTATAGGTACCTGTTATTTGCTTATAAAACAGCTGAGATTGAGTAGGAACTATAGAGTATCCATAACAAATCAATGAACTCTGCTCAATTGTGTTGAGGTATTAACACAGAATGCTACTATCAAAGCTAGGATTTCAGACGCTGGTTCCAATATATGAGATACTTATAGTATTCTTTCTTCATGTGACTAAAAATATATTGGACAGATATGTGTCAGTATCAATAAGCCGGAGTCTTGTTTGCTTAATCATTGTCCTCCTGAGGTGGTTCTTTTGAGAGAGCATGCCTTCTGTTCTATTTCAGGTTAACATGAAACAGTTGTCATGTATATACACCAGTGTGTATGTGATAATGTGAGGAGCACATCTATTACCATTTGAGATCGAGCATTGGATTAACTAGTATACAAAGATAATTTTGTCATCAATGTTGTAAGATTTTTATCTTGACGCCATATATTAAATTTTAATATCATATAACACAATTGATTTGTGTGGAACGACCAATCTCAACCAATTTCAAATTGGCAACGGGGTGCTGCATAAAACATTTATGTCACAAATGTCTATTTTAGACATTGTTTTCTGATAAAATAGTTAGTCTTCTATCATTTGTAATGCAGCTAAGTGAGTTTCAATGTCTTCAGTATGATTCCGTTACATGAGCTCATGAGCATCATGCTGTGCGGTGAATCCTGATAAGATTCTTATATGCACGGGGTTATATTTGTTATGGGTTAGCGCACCAGCAATGTGATGATTCCTATTTTCTGTTCTCCATCATGTATTGCACATATTTTTATCGTGTGTATTGTGGTGGAGCATAAAAAACCTATTATGACCTTTATAGGTAGCACTAGTTAGTGTTATTCTGAGAAGAGCATCAAAATGTACCAGGTTGATTTCCTCAGTTCTCATTGGAATATGTTATTCATCCAGTTGCTTCACACATACCTCCCAATTTTAGAGAACTCTGATGATATTGTTGTATTCACTCGTTGTCCCAGTATGTTGACATAATATTTTCCATTTCTGTTAGGACACTGTTTTGTCATAAAGTTACAAATATGTTTTGCTATTTGCAATAACTCCATGAATGATTCCTGAAATTATAGCTGGTTCTGAAAATTATTTTGTCAGAGTTGGTATAACAGGGTTGGCATAACCTTGTGTTGTAGCAGCTCTAGCTTGGTGCTTATAAATCATTCATGCTTTATACTGTGTATTGTTAGTGCAATAGCTAGTGATGGAAGCATTCAAGCCATTTGCCACATATAAGTATTAGCGCAGGTATCTCGTACTCAATGGCGAATGAGTGATATGTTTAGTGTCAACAAAGTAACACTTGGAGTATCTCGTACTCGACGGTTCTGATGCTTTGTATATTCGACCACTTGCCACATAGAAATGTTAGCGCGAGTATCTCGTACTCAATGGCGAATGAGTGAACCGTTTAGTGTCAACAAAGTAACACTAGGAGTATCTCGTACTCGACGGTTGTGACTCTTTGAATATTTGAACATTTGCCACATATAAATGTTAGGACCAGCATCTCGTGCTTAATGGTGAACATGGGAAACATTTAGTGTCGACAAAGCGACGCAACGAGTATCTCGTACTCAATGGTTCGGGTGCATTTTATATTTGGACCATTAATTGCTAAATTAAATGCATAAAAATGCAAGCATCTTACGGTTAATGGCGAATATGAGCACCGTTTGGTGTCTGTAATGTGCAACAGCGAGATTGGCGTGCATGAATAGTTTTGAAGTTGTAGATACGAGAAAGTTTTTCGAACAATATAGTTTCTTTCTGAGAATATGTTAGTTATTTAGGCATTTTTATAGTCGTGCACACATACTGTAAAAGGTGAATAATGCATTATTTTCTTACATACCTGGTAAGTAATTTGTACATAACCTCTGAACCGGTGATCCAATCCGAAGAATTGCTTCGTAAATTCCTGCTACTGCGACTACAACTACGCGGACGTGATTCTTCATTCCTAGTTTCCATTTTCTTCATTTTTTCACTAGCTTTGCTTCACTATACACGTTTAACAAAACTTTGAAAAAATAGTATCACGATGCCTTGGAAGCGCGAAAAAGAAGTGAGGAATCCGGAGCTGTCACTGTCATACGCAGTGTCAGTGGTCTTTAAACTTTTTTTGTTTTTAAAGGCTAAACAATCGCGATGCCGACGAGTGGGAAGAAGGATACTACATTGTAATTCTCAATTATATTTCAGATCACCATGAAATAAAATGCACTTTGTTGATGAAAACGCGTCAATTATTATATAAGTTTGAGGCGCAGTAAAAAATGTAATTTAATTGAAAGCGTGCGGTTAAAATTTTGAAATTTGTGGAGTAGTATAGCGTACGTAATTCGTTTTAACCACAACCGAATATTCAGTTATCTGGTTTCAGTGCAATTTGCCGCAAATGGACAAATCACCCTCGTAATTTGATTAGCCACCTGAACGATAAATGTGAGCCCTAATTGTTCGTGACGCTTTGCGCTGAATAAGGTTATACGATACTTTAAACTGTATTATTTTCCGTTCACGTGTTATGTCGTCATTAACCAATTACTGTCCCACTGCCGGCCACGGTTTCAGAATAAGACTATAATCCACCGCGCTGGCGAAGAGCGTATTGGTAGACTTTACATACCTTTGAGATTTTTTTTAAACATCTCTCGGTATGCAGGTTGCAGCCAGAGGCCAACTTACAACTACTAGGCTATCACTATCACTGCTTTATTACTATCACATTATACGTATTACATTATTAGTCTAATTAAACAGACTTAGGGCAGGGATTAAAAAAAATCAAAAACAATATCTAGCTAGCTAACTAGTTTACTATAGTAACGATATTTTATTTTGCGTATTCTTGTCAAAAACTTTTCCATTTTATACTAATTTGGTACCCATGATATCATGGTAGTGTATAAAAAATGTGCATTTTGAGGCGTCCTCCATATAGGTAAGATGTAGAATGACACCATTCATCCGATCATAATGTCAAACTGATGTATGTATTCGTATTTCCAGATGCTTTTCTTAGAATTCTTGGTACAGAGTTGGATTGCAAATACATATGATGTACATATATCCTTATCTTTATTTTAACTGTGATCTCTACCCTTAGTATGAGTTTTTACCTTTTTACAAAAATGACTGTTTTTGTATTTGTTTACGTATTTTCCATACATCAGTTCTGATAGAATCCTCTTCGGGCGCTGATTGGAAATGTATGGGCAAATACGTAAACGAATACCAAAACAGTCATTTTTGTAAAACCTAAAAACTCATACTCAGGGTAGGTTTGCTATTTATGAACAATGACCATGTATGTATATGTGATCGAAATGTCATCGATCATGTGATCGAAATTGATATTTAGTTTCATAGAAAAAAACAAGATACAAGTAGATGCTTGTTAGTAATGGTTTGATATTGAATTAATTTTGGTGTTAATCACAATGGATTTAGACCATTTAGGGAAGTGCGGTATATTTCAATCAGAGTTAGACTTAACCTCTAACCTGATAGGTACTAAACTAATATAACGTAAACGTTTTACGTAACCATAAACGTTAAGTCAAAAAGAATGAATTTCGAAATGGCAGAATTTCTATTTATCTCTCGATTGTTCTCGACAATGTGTGAGCGAGAAACGTATACATAAGCCGCTATTTCTGATTACAATTCTCATTGCAATAAATTATATCCACAAATGAATTTAGACTCATTAACGCGTATTCAGGCGTCCGGAGTTCAAATTGCGAGCTTTGTTAATTATTAATAGATAATATATTCTGTGACCACAGAGTAATGTATTATATTGTCGATAATATTCAGTAATATCAAGTTTTGTCTCACTACTAAGCTCTTATTAAGATATTAATCTGTGTTAGTGTGTTAGAGCTTAGGCACAAATGTTACGTACTTGAATGTGGTAGCTTTTGTGATGTGCAGGCAGTCCACCTGATGGTAAGTGGCTTCTGCGTCCATGGACATCTGATAATCAATCCCAGAGAAGATTAGATTCCTGCCTGAGATCGGCCACAGATGCGCCGCTACCCCTGAGAACTAAGCTAGAATGCTCTGTAAAAGTATGTGCCCCTAGCCGACTTTTAAATCAAAACGTAAGAGCTCTTAACACTGCTATTGAACAGAAATAGATATGGTATGGTGCAGCCGGAGTCGATCCGCTAAGGGCTCTACCACCTTCAAACCAGCCATGTAATGACAACGAATATGCATGCATTCCAAGGGATATTTAGCCGTCTTAGCCGCTAATAGAAATTAATCCGAGAAATATAAAAAAAAACTTACGCATAGGACTTCTTGTAATAATTGTATAAATAACTGAAAAGTAATCATGATTCCAAGATTTCCAGCAGGAAAAGTTTATAAAGAATCGAACCATCTCAACTATGAGGCCAAGGCTGGGCGACCGGCACATTGTCAAATAAAATGACTTTATACATTAATAGCTATACTGTGGGTTTAATTTGTTATCGGTATGGTATATGTGACATAATTTTGGTTAAAGTGCTGAAGCGAAATCTGAAACCGTGTTCTTAAGCGATCTTTTAAGGCTTTTCTAAAATAAAAACAATCATCATCATCAACACATTATTGTCCCACAGCTGGGGGCACGGGTACCCTCTCAGAGTAAGAAGCTAATCCTATTCCACTAAGCCATAGTCCACCGCCGCCCCCGGTAGACTTCGCATACCATTGAGATTTTTGGAGTTTATTGGAGTTTACTCCTTAAGAAACGATTTGAGTTATAAGGCCCAGTACGGAAATTTTATGAGGAGTAAAATGAAGTGTAACACGAAAAGTTGAGGCGTAACGTAGAAAGAGACAAACATATATATCCACACTTTACGCGCAACACCAGTGAAGTCACCATAGATATATTATACTAATAGATTGGCAATCCGAAAGAGTCATAGCATAGTAAACGTATGTGTTAGAGCGAGATAGACAGGCGAGACCATTCACATATAGGCTATCAGCCTGTATCAGCCTGATGTCTGTTATCGTAAAAATAAATCGCGCTTATTTTTAAAGATTTCTAATCAAAAACAGTTAAAACAGTGCTTAGTATAAGTGATTGGCCATGTTTACGTGTGCTATACCTGGATGTAACTCATCCAAGAAAGAAAACCCACAAAAATACTCATTTCACATGTAAGTACTACATTAATTGTTTAGCTGTTTTAATGCAGTATTTTACACTTATTACGAAAGTGTTATATACCAAAAGATAGGAAAAATATTCGAATTTTATTATATTAACACTAGAATTGCATAGAAATAGCTAACCTAACCTAACCTAACATTATAAAGAGGTAAAGTTTGAAATCTTGTTTGTTTGTTTGTAAGGGGTAATTTTCGTAAATACTGAACCGATCATGAAAATTATTTCACAATCAGATAGTTACACTATTCAGGAGTGCTATAGGTTATATTTTATTATGATTGAACAAAAAGTTCAGAGAAAGATAATGGCACATGCATATCAAGTCAGCGGAAATCGGGAAGTTTTAGTTTTTACCAAAATCGGCCTCGTAACATCTTCTCGCTACATATCTGTGCGCATTGATGTTTTTCTTTATTTTATTCTTTAGCGATTGTATCACCTTTAAGTCACTGACTGATAATAATAAACAAATTTGTTATTGATATCTTTATTTAATCGATATCGATAGATTATTAGCAGTAACACTAGCGATGCACACTTTGGCATTTCACACACACATAAATAATCAGCTTTTAGTCTCGCTTGACGTTTGATATTGCCAATCTACCCTACGTCAGTAGGATAATATAGGAGACTAAAAACTGATTATTTATGTGTGTGTGAAATGCCAAAGTGTGCATCGCTAGTGTTACTGCTAATAATGTATCGATATCGATTAAATAAAGATATCAATAACAAATTTATTTATCAGTTTGTTCAGTCAGTGACTTAAAGAGGATACAATCGCTAAAGATTAATTACGAGTATGCTGGTGAAGACCGCCAATAAATAAAAAAAAGAAAAACATAAATGCGCGCAGTTATGTAGCTATGAAACAAATTGTAGTAGTTACTTGCTACCTGTATTATAAATTGATGCAGTTTATGGAGTTTTCATACCTTTTGGCAGGTGTAAGGGAGTTAAAAAAACTATGAACGTTACTCATAAGATTTTTTTATTTTTTATTTATTGTTTACTATTTAAGCGTCTTCTAAACGCTTCAATATCTTCTTCCTCGGAGAATTGTCCAAATTAGTAACATTACCTGCAGAAGTACAGGGCACTGGAGATATATTTCTATAAACATATGACGATACTTTACGTATTGGTTTTAATACAACCTGCAAGAAATATTTTATTATAAATATTTATTATAAAATAAATAAACAATTAATAAAAAGGTATTATTATTAACATTCACAAAAACAATTAGGGTAAATTTGTCAAATGGGCCTTCATGATCAAATTCGAAGCTATAAAAATAGCGATTCACCCGGTATACATTTAAAACGAATTTAAAGTCTACATTCGCGTAAGTAGCCAATAACTATACATGTTATCCTATGTATTTCAAAAATACATACGGGCATAAATAATGCCCGCGTTTAAAAAAAATAACCTACCATACTTCTGAAAATGTATACCCTAAAGAATTTTAACGATGCAATAGGATTAATATTTAATGAACATCATGTTCGTCTATACCGAACAGTTTAGTCAGCGCACGCCGGTAAAGTATCATATCTTTCCCAATTTCCGCTGACTTGATGTATATATTTATTTTCCTGTGACTTTTTGTTCAATCGTAATAAAATATAGCCTATAGCACTCCTGAATAATGTTATTTTCTGATTGTGAAAGAAAATTCATGATCGGTTCAGTATTTCCGAAAATTAGCCCTTACAAACAAACAAACAAAATAACAAACTTTACCTCTTTATAATGTCAGAATAGATTGGCCTATGAAAAAAAAAAAAAATAAGTTTAACAAGACTTTATCAAAATTTACATAGATAAAATCGCCCAAAAAATATTAATCCAACAATAAAAAAAAGGTGAGGCCGGATAAGATTTTATATAAGTTGCACGCAACCTATTTAAACTATATACTTTAGAATTAGAAATATCGATAATTTTTTTTATCGATATTGTCAATACGCAACACCAAAAATTTGATAAGAAATAGCAACTATTCACGTATTTATTAATTTTTTTATTTGCATTTCTGTGCATTTCTAGTGTTTATGTGATAAATTTCGAAGGTTTTTCCTATCTTTTGGTATATAACACTTTCGTAATAAGTGTAAAATATTGCCTTTAAACAGCTAAACAATTAATGTAGTACTTACATGTGAAATGAGTATTTTTGTGGGTTTTCTTTCTTGGATGAGTTACATCCAGGTACAGCACACGTAACCATGGCCAAACACTTTTAGTAAGCACTGTTTTAACTGTTTTTGATTAATAATATTGAAAAATAAGCGCGATTTAGTTTTACAATAATAAACGTCAGGCTGACTTGGGCTGACTGCCTATACGTGAATGGCCTCGCCTGTCTATCTCGCTCTAACACACACGTATACTATGCTCTGACTCTTTCGGATTGCCAATCTATTAGTATAATATATCTATGTATCTATGGAAGTCACTGAATAGAACTATCATAATTTTATTTTTTTGTACTAGTGACGTGAAGGAATGCGTTGTATCGGTAAAATAGGTTCACAGACTACATATTAAAAGTATTTTTAGCTACAAATAAAACATAGATAATTTAAAATAAGCCAAATACGAAGGTGCTAAACTCGGACATGTATACATGTCCGTGGACGGTTACGGTACATTTCGTTTCGGACATGTATACATGTCGCTGGGCGGCAACGAATGAATGATCCATTACAATCCCTCCTTTTTATTACAATCATCATATCCTCTCAAAAAGGAAGTAGCGTTTTTAACCAAAATATGAATCAAGAGTGCTTTTATTAATTTAAAATACAGTAAGTTCAAATCCCATATGAAAGTAATTATTACAATAAAAATAATTAGCAATATATAAAACATTAAAACGTCATTAACTATTTTCTATTCGATATATATCATAATTATCGTTCGTAAGGAGTAAACTCCAATCGTGCGTCGTAGCTGACACACACTTTTTTTTAATACTCTCAGGTATACAGGTTTCCTCACGACGTTTTCTTCACCGTTTTAGCAAATGATCATTAATTTCTAATACGCACACAATTTTGAAAAATCAGAGGAGATTTGAACCTCGGACTCCTCGATCGACAGGAAGATTTTCTTAACCACTAGGCTATCACTGTCTTACAATAAAAATAAATTAATTATCAGCTAATTTAGTGGCAAAGAACAAAACGGTAAACAGAATTCTTGAGAATTATTATGGTTCTCAAAGAAAGAAAATAGGAAATAACAAAAAACAATTACTTGTCACAACAAACAAGAATTCCAATTTGATAAATCATCGACAAATCCTTTGTAAAACCGAAGGTCAAAAGCCAATCGTTCATTAGTAGATCAATGGGAAACGAAATTTTCCTGTTGAGTTTTCGTGTCTTACAGGGTTTCTCAAAGTGAGATGACACCAGGTAAGCTCTAGGGGTACGAGACCAAATAAATGTAATTGCAGTAAATTTGCTAACCAAATTAATGCAAAATTTGGTTAGCAAATTTTCGTTCCAAAACAAACCCACAAATCTCCTTAATTAAATAAATTATATAATAGTATTGCGCTGTGTGACTGCACTTCTTATTTATTTATAGGCAAAGACAAAATAGTTTATCTTTTCTCTTTTGTCAGTCAATGTATTTTTGATGTGAAACATCTATAGCCGCACGTAAAAAAGATTTCTGGCGTGGCGACGATTACCTTTAACTACATAGACAAATGTTCTATAAGGGACAGAGCTATTAGAACAATGTGATAAAAAAAGACAACTAGTGTTTGACCTTGCGTTTCAAGTGTACGCAAACGTAAATATTGACCATGGAATATAGTGACCAATGATTACTTCAGTCAAAACGGGACATCGATTTTTTTATGTCAAATACTTTTTACTTGAAAAAATATAGTTAGAAATAATAAAAAACACGCTTTTATGATAAAATTAACTAAAAAGTAGAAAATAATTTTCAATCTAGGAATCATTTAAGGAAAAGTAAATAGTATAATTGTGCAAAAAATGTGGGGCGCTTTATGAAAACTGATAAATGGAGCACCCCATGTTTTTTTCACAATTATAATATTTACTGTTACTTAATTGACAATGGCAACGGTTCATTTCGGAGACAACGGCACGAAGCATCGAAAAAAGGGACTGTCCCGTTAAAAACGGGACGTATGGACGTATATTTCTCATTGATACTCATGCTTGTCAAAGACAATGAAATAATGGAACAGAAGGTAAAAAATGTCCAGAACTGTCGATAATAGTTTTAGTACATCGTTTACGTAGAAATGTTATAGTACAGTTTAACTAAATAAATTATTATTATATAAATATATAATTTGATGAAAGAATGTATCTATACAGATGTATCGACTGGTTTAAAATATACGAATTAAAAATTGTTTATATTTATTATCGTATATTAGTAAAGATTACTCACTCCTAACAAGAAAATGTACCCAGTTTTGAGAATTGAAATAGTTGCGTAAAAAAGTTTTGCCACGTCTCCGTGCTAAAATGTCCCTAAAATATTTGAAATAATTATTTATCTATTATGTAATTAGGGTGAACAACCCTTATCACTTAAGAGATATGAAAAATAGATAGATAGTAGCCAATTCTCAGACTTACTGAATATGCATATAAATTTTGATGAAAATCAGTAAGAGCGTTTCGCAGGAGTACAGTAACTAACATCGTGACATGCGAATTTTATATAATCTTACCGTGGTCTTTTTGAGGATTAATTTCTGGCTATACAAAGATTGTTTATTAAATTTAAGATTGTTTATTAAATTTTAGATTAAGCAAGGTGTGTAATTCTTTTATGGGGAACTGTATTCGTTTCTACAATAAAATACCAAAAGACATTATCGATTTATCCGAGAAAAGGTTTAAATCTACTATAAAATTAACTTTATGTAAAAAAGCTTATTATAATGTAAATCAGTACTTAAATGATAAATCCGTATGGTATGACAACTCCAGCTCCAACATCAAAAATTAATTATATGTACCACTATGTAAAATTGTATATTATTTACTCTTTAAAAGATGCAAATATGCACACGTATGGAGTTTCTTGCGCCGCTTCTTCTCCGAAGCGGTGGTAGTTTGTTGACTTTCAAAAAGTATTCTATATGAATCAATTTTGAATAAATGAGATTTGAATTTGAATTTGAATTTGAATTATGTTTAGGTTAATTTATTCAATTAAAGAAATTTTAAAATACCGTATACTATCCTATATAAATTTTATGGTAATATTTTTTATTATTTACCACAGATATCGAAGAAAATTTAGAGATTAGGATACAGAATTTCCCATATATCGATTTTATTTTATTAATAAAATAAACTATAAAAAGTTATATTTTGACTAAAACACACTAATATAAAAATTAAGCAGTGGGATCTTAAACTATAACATACACGTATGAACATCGTGAGCTTCAATAAAATGTCACTTCTGTTCTGTTGATCTATGGTCATAGATCAATGAAAATTTTTCATTGATCTATGACAGTTCAATTCAATCAATGAAAGTTTTTGTCAATGAAAGTGATAAAGACGCAAAATGCATGGTCATGCATTTTGCGTCTTTATCACTTTCATTGACAAAAACATACTTTGTCTCTTTCTGGTTACTCATGTAATCATGGCGGATCGAACACGAAAAATAAACAAAATTTAATAATTTCTCTTCATTTACGTGTGATAGGTGATTCCATGAATCTTGTTTCTTTTTCGAGCATATTTTTTGCATTTATGCATTGCACAAGAAGGCATTTTGAGGCTTAAAATTCAAAATAATGACGTTTAACGTGTTCAGTGACATTCGTGTGTATTACTACGCCGCGCGAGAGCGACTGGAGTCGTTTTAACTCGTTTTACACCACTTGACGTATTTTGTATGTTTTAAGTATTGCCCGCTTATTTTTCTGATAATAAAATGTCTGACCGTGATAATTTAGAGAGTGAAAGTGATCAGCCTTCTGCAAAGAAAGCAAAATCACACTATGACACACCATCAAGTCATCAGTAAGTTAATTATTTTTTTATAATTAAAGTATGCATTTATCTGTGCATTAAGCACGCGTATATTTGGTGTGTTTTGAGCGCCAGCAAATGTAAAATCTACTATCTTGGTAGATTAAAATTCACATAAAAATCATTGCATACAATGTTTTTAAATTATTAATTAATTTTAATGTCATTCTTCTCAGAGAATAAATTTATTAAGACTGACAGAATTGTATTTCAAAATCAGCTGATGGCGTGCAGCGCACGAAAGTTTTTTCTTATTTGTTATAAATATGAACATTAAAAAATTAATATGTTTTTTTCTGCATATTACCTACTTTTACAAAATAATGTCGATGTTTCACATCTGCCAGGCGTCCCGTGACGGCTCACATTTTTCTTTTTTATTGTTTGGTATTTACGAGCTATGTATTATTAAAACAAAAAAAACATTTTTTTAATACTAATGTTGTTTGATTTTCTACCATAAGAAGAACATAGGTTATAATAAAACTGATTGTGATTTGAAGGTGATCTTAAAGGGGTACAGCGTTGATTAGAAATCTAACAGGGGTTCATAGAGCTATAGGTTTGGGAAACCCTGATCTATTTGATTAGGTACACAGAAATTCCCGCAAATTACTGCTATGAATAATTTATTTTGCAAACGGAAATGACTCATTTATATGAATGTTTCATACATAAAGGTTAGTTAACGAATTCGTCTAACACAATATGTAGTTTAGATACCGACTGCTAATCGAGGTCAATGATTTATTACTATGGTCACAATACCGATAGTGATAATTTTGGGTTAAATCCTCGACCAGACAAAAAAATATTTTTATAAGGGTAGTAAGTGGATAGGGTACGCATATCAGGATGCAAATTTTAGAGAAGTTATATAGATTTGTTGGAAAGATTTTGAGTTGTTCTCACCATATCTATTCGCGTTTCTACAATGTACTAACCTGATGTTGAAGTGAACACCACCACAGTAGTGTACTGTGACACCACCTTCACAGAGAAACAATAGAGATTTGAAGTGAAAATTAAAACTTGTAATGCAATTAGTATAGATATTTTTTTTCTTAGTATTAGTTACTAGCAGTACTAAATATATTTTTTGTTGTTGTTTTTCTAATGCCGCCCACAATAAAATTCTAGTGATAATTGTAATTATTTTATTTATTGCAGGAACCGGGAGCTAAATAGAAATGAAAGTATTTTTAACAAAAATCTTTATCAGCACGTCATCCTCATATGTTATCCTCATAGATATGGTATAAAAGCATCCAATATGCGTAGATTGCGTGTGGGTTTTTTGTGCGTGTAATTATTTATCAGTTAAAATGATTCCAATTAACTGTTTATCAACATCAACCCATTTTTGTCCTACTTTGGGACACGGACACTTATGATGTCCAATTTACATTATCGTGAACAATTCGTCAAATAACTTTCCGATCAATGACGAATATGTAAATGCCATATATAATACTTTGATTAGCTCCAAGAAACCCAAATCTAGCGTAGACTATTTACTTATTCTTATTTTCAATTTTTGTTTGTACTCGACGATAACAATTGAACTACGTTGTCTAATGCACATTGGTAGGGAAAAGTAAATTTAATTTCATTAATTCTTTATAAGTGTCATTTGATAAATGAACACTCGTTTTAAAATAAATGCGTTTTCATCATTATCATCTTCATCAAGCAATTACTGTTCTACTGCTGGGCACGTATCTCCTCTCAGATTGAGAAGGATTAGTCCACCGCGCTGGTCAAGTGCAAATTGGTAAACTTTACATACCTTTGAACTCTTTTTTTTTTAGATTTCTCGGGTATGTATGTTTCCTCACTATGTTTTCCTTCATTGTTTAAGCAAGGGATACTTAACTTCTGATACGCACATAGCTTTGAAAAGTCAGACGTGAATTTAAACCTCGAAGCCTCAGATTTAAACCTCGAATACTAGGCTATCACTGCGGTTAATAAGTTTTAATCTTATTTAATAATTAACATGTAAGTTTTAACCATTTATGGTTGCGAGCGGCCAATGCCCTCAAACCACAATGATTCTCTCACAACAAACTTTTCGTCTGAACCGGAAACGTAACCAGAAAACCTTGGCGTAGAAGGCAATTGTATACAACGGGGAATTGATATACCAGTTTTCAAAAATATAACCGTATTTAATAAAATCGCTTATTACTATTTTATTTATATAATTTGGCTGAATATGTACTAGCTTGCCCTGCAGTAATGCTCGCTTGCAATTCCCATACGCCTTTAAAAAATTATTATGTGTGACACCATGAGGGTGGTAGAACCCTTTGTGGTTTGACTTCAGTGGCAGTACCACGACACCTATATTTGCCTATTAACAGCAGTGCTAAGGGCAGCTGGTTTTGAATTGAAGGGAGACTTACTTTTCATCGACGTCCCTATTTTATCCTTAGGGGTAACGGCATCCCGACGGGGCAATGCGCTAAGAGGACTGGTTGCTTTCCTTTGGAGATCCCGGAGTCCTCTACGCAGCGCCGAGGACGGCCAGGGGGGGGGTTTTAGTGCGGTAAGAGTCCCACATAACCCTGTGTCGCTCCCAAGGCATCGGGTCCCTTTTGAAAGAAAGGGGTAACGGCATATCTGTAGCTAACCTCAGGTAATAATCTAATCTTATTTAGGATTGATTACAGATATCCATGGGTGCTAATAGCGGCTTGGCATCAGGTGGACTACACTCTCGTTTGTTTTATGTTTTAAAAAAACGCTATAAAGGCCTTTATCGTTTTATAACAGTCTTATCCAAATTATTTCAGTATATTCAAGATTACAAATGACCATATTTGTTATTAGAGTGGCTACGTAACTGTGAACGGCTTGAGGTAGAATACTTGGTACGGAGATTGTTACAAATGTTCACGGACCGCGGAGATATAATAAAAGCTTCCTACGACATTTTTTATCTAGACATCATATATCTGGACATAACTTACGCGAAGAGATCCCTGCCTTGAAGTGCCCTGAAGTAAAATTGACTCATAAAACGGTTTTTTATGGTCTAATATTTGTCCTAATAAACGCTATCTATTATTTCAGGTTCTTGTTCCTAAGTTACGCTATTTTCTTATTCCTAGTATGCTCTATACGAAATAGAAGCTACGGAATCACTTCGTTATCATAATAATATAGACAGATGTATCTTATTGGAGCACTTGATTCTCGTATAGGGTCTAAGCAGACATGCTACTTCTATCAGCAGCGATCGACGTATTCGGAAGCTAGTCGCAGTGATCGAATGCTACGCCGCGCACACATTTGAACGGAGCAAGTAAACGCGAAAAACTCGAAACAGCATCAATGCAGTCGTTAAAACGCGTTTTTGCGTATTTAGTGTCTCTTGCGAAGCTTGACGCAATGACCGAACGCTAAACCGCGCACACGTCTGAATGGAGCAACTAAACACGAAAAACGCGAAACAGCATCAATGCAGTCGTTATAACGCGTTTTTCATACGATGTTGCTTTTCGGAAGCTTGACGTAGTGACGAAACGCTACACTGCGCTCGACGAAACATCGAAACGCGAAAAACGCGATACAGTATTAATGCGGTCGCTAAAACGCATTTACTATACCGCAATCACGAACGTCAATCGCAGATGTTAAATCAAGTCTGTTAAGGCCGTAAGTACGCCAAATGTGTATATCCTGTGCAGATGTTAACGAAAATTATGAAAATGATATGAGAGCTTTGAAACTGTACTGAATATTTGAAGGGATATAGGTCTAAGAATCTTTATTTCTCATAAGACTCTTACATCACTTAGAATGAGAAACTTAAAATAATTATAATTCTTATTTGTGTTCATTATGCCTATGTGTGTGTACACACACGTTCGCATGTGCGCATGTGTGCTTGCGCATGCGTGTGTGTGTATGTGTGTATTAGAAATTAATTGTCACCTGCTTAAATTGCGAAGAAAAACATATGACGAATCCTACGCTAACAATTTAAAACGTTTTCAAAAGTGTGTGATGTCTACCAATCAACTTATGACTAGTGTGTCCTAAAGTTCTCTTACTGAGAAGAGCCTCTTGCTCAGCAGTAGGACACTAATGGCCTCGTGTAGTTAACACCTAACTTTTGCTTCAACTTAGTTATTCACTTGAGAGTTTAACAACCAAGTTCTTATTATAGTAATAATGATTATGTTATCTGAGGATGATATAAACAGAGATGACGTAAAAGAGAGTTTCTTATAAAAGACTTGTCATAAACATTGCTCTCTGCGCTTCTTTGCGGAATTAATAAGCTCAAGTAAAGTTAAAACGTTGTGTAATTAATATTGTTTACCTGGCAGAGGGGAATGCTTTTCGAGCGTATGTATGTATATAAATGTCTCATCATTTGACACGCTCTTCAGCCCAAATAGCATAATTGATTTTAACATGAGGTATTCTTGTCGATTGTGAAAGTCATAGGCTTTATTTTTAAGCAGTGTAGATTTTTGTTTCCAAATAGTCAATATCGACTATCGATTATCTACAAAGACATTCAATTAACTAGTAGTAGTAATCGATCAAGCATGGGAGGAAAATATTAAATTAAATGTCTGAATGACCGGGAATCGAATTCCGAACTCTCTGACAAACCGGTGCTAATGTTCAGTCGTCAGTATACTAATAATACGTAATTCTAAAACTTTATGACCGAAAACTATAGTTAGTACTCATTATGTATATTATACGCAGTTAGTCTTTACAAGACATAAAAAACCCCTAAGAAGAGCAAAAAGATATATTTATAGATAGATGCTGGGATGCCTCGTATAGGTTCCTTTCTTAGCGTCAATAGAACCAGAAAATAGAAGCGTTTAACATTTTTGTTATTTAGCAAGAATATATATGGCGGTGGTGTCCCAAAACTTCAAAGGAGTCAAACCTCAAAGGGCTCTACCACCTTTAAGTTACTTTAATTAGGTTGCCTTTAAGTTACAATAAAAACAAAGTTACAGGTGTGGTGAGAGAGACGTATTTTTCAGAGGCATGCCAGCTTAGTCCTTTAGGGTAGCGGCGCATCTGTGGCCGACCTCGAGTGAGAATACATCTTACCTGGGTTTAATTGCAGATGTACATGGGCGAAAGGAGCCACTTACCATCAGGTGGACTGCATGTACATCTGCTACTGTTATAAAAAAACTACATTACAAAAAGACAAAGCTGCCATTCCATTCAATTAAACCACAATGAAGCTTCGACGATCCCTTGCACAAGATGTAAGCTTATCAGACGTTCAAATCTTTTACAACAATACATTTGGCGTGCGATTTTTAAATTCAATCTGACATAATCTTCAATCTCCCTTAATTTCGCGACAGGGCATGGGATAGTTGGCGGGAAGACTGCAAGTGTAACGCGTATTTGATATTTCACTTGTATACCGAACACAGGAGCGCGCGCTCGTGTCGACCCGCGCGGCAGTTCCCGCGCAAAAATACGATAAAAAAGTGAAAATGTATCAATGTGATATCACTTAGAGAAACACAATTAAAATATAGATACTTTTGTTCTTTTTTTAAATTTAGTTTTAGTTTTTAGTGACTTTTTAAGTGATATTTAATTTCGCGGTAAAAACAATTCGTGAATTGACAATGACTATTTGAGGCGATAAGTGTGAATTTCAAGGCGGTTCAATTTTCGAGTCAAGGGGAAAAGTAATATCGTAAGTAATTAAATGTTTTTAATAGTGGTGTGACATAGTAATTTATCCGATTATTGTGAGTAATTTATTACAAGAACTCCTTGGAAGTCGGTCGTGTATAAATAACTTTCTCGTAATGTGTTAAATGCCCTATTTATATCGCCGGTCAGTCTTTAATCGGTGTAATTTTTTAATTAAAATCGCAACTGTCAAAAATGTTTTGTTAATCACTTTGCTATTTAATTTTAATTCGGAAGTCTTAACTCGAAAGTAACCTTAAATTTCAAGATGTAGGTCATTAAACTTAACTCTATATAAAAAGGAATTAATTAAAAATTAATATTATATTTATATATCCTACATATAGGTATTGTACCTATATGTTGGATATATAAATATAAATATAATATTTACGAGTAGGAGTACGAAAAAAATATCTTATAACTGTATGCCTCTTTATCTAATGTTCAAAACGAATAAACTGATTTTGATGAAACTTTACCACAAAGATAAATAACTTTATTGGCGAGTACAGAGGGCATATAAATAAATGTGTGTGGACGGTTAGGTTAGATACCTAAAAAAATATACAATCCAACCAACCAAGGATAATGCGAAGATACGAGTGAATGGTCGGATTAAGAATTAATTGGGGTTTCTAAAATAAACAATTTTATCCTTCTTGGAACAATTTTATCTTTCTTTACTCTGAGCGAACTCAGGGTACAGCTGTGGGAAATATTTAATTCGGTATTTTTTTTCATAATTTACTTATGCTCGTCGTTAAAATAATAAATATGAATATTTGAATATAAATATAAATATTTGAAGGTGGTAGAACCCTTTGTTCGATCCCGAGGTTCGACTCCGGCGGCACCACTGCCACACCTATTTCTACCTAATACCAGTACTGTTAGGCGCTGCTGTGTTCCGGTTTGAAGGGTGTGGTAGTAGACATACTCTTCTGAGGCGTTCCAGCTTAGTCCTCAGGGGTAGCGTCACATCTGTGGCCGACCTCAGGTAGGAATATCTAATCCTATTTGGGGTTGATTACATATGTCCATGGGCAGCAGTAGCCACTTACCATCAGGTGGACTGCATGCTCGTCTGCTACTCTTATATCATAAAAAAATATGCCTGCCAAAGTTCGAAATTTGACAAGTTTTGCCTACAAAAATTGACAAACTTTAAAATGTTGTAGGCAAAAGTTAGTAAACATTAATTACTCGTAGATGTAACTAATGGGCTTTAGTTGCTCTCGAATCGAAATAGATAAACATTTTAAAATTTCATAATGTACATAATTCTATAGTTGCAATGATAACAAATACTAAAAAAATAAAAAATAACATTTTGTGGTAGGGAGTCCTAGGTATGGGAATTTGACGCACATTGCCAATTATTAATTCGGTTATTCTATGATACCTATATAGTTAGTTCACGGAAACAAAAATGTTGCACCAACATCCCTTCGAGTAAAACAACAGACTTAACCATAATTTGTTTGTAACAATCCTTACCCCACCGGACATCGAAACCGAACTCAGAAAATACAATTTGTGAAAAAATTTCTTTTGAAAACTTTTTTCAGGATCTTTACTTAGAAAGTATAATTTTAGAGAATTATTTTATAAACACATTTCAATAAATTATAGAATTCAAAATACCTGTAATCCAAAACGTATTACCACACCTATTTCTCTTTCTCTTATTATATTTTCAGCATTTCAATGGAAGGGTGTGGATGGTAAATTATTGAACGGTGTAAATTACATAAATATGAGGCATCCATCTTAGTTGTCCAAAGTGGCAACGCATCTATGATCGGTTTCAGGTAGAACCTGTTTTACATGTATGGAGTTTCTTACAGATCTTTACATCTGCTGATTTTTCTCAGAAAACCCTATCATTTGCTTTCCATATCATGGGGCTGCATAGAAAGTATTTGGTATTACTCATTCATTAGATTTACTTAGCATGCTTTCCAGGCCAATCATTCATTGTTATCAAAGCCAGACGTGTATGTAAATTTTCAGCTCAATCGACGGATATTAACTGGTTTAAAATTTAGTTTTTTTTTTATAATATTAGAGTAGCAGACGAGCATGTAGTCCACCTGATTGTAAGTGGCTACTGCCGCCCATGGACATCTGTATATAATCAACCCCAGATAGGATTAGATATTCCTACCTGAGGTCGGCCACAGATGCGCCGCTACCCCTGAGGACGAAGCTGGAACGCCTCGGAAAAGTCTGTCTCCCCCTTCAAACCGGAATACAGCAGCTCCTAACACTGTTATTATTAGGTAGAAATAGGTGTGGCGGTGTTGGCGCCGGAGTCGAACCACAAAGGGTTCTACCATCTTCATTTGCAGTTGCAAGATTTGCCTCTCCCATTATGAACTAACAAGGCAAGTTAAATAAAAGTTTATAATAAATGAAAATAGGGTTAGAAAAGGCAAAATAGGACTAACTTTCGAAGCCAGCCAGCACTTAAGTTATTCGGATGTTGAAAGCACCAATTTAAGTTTGAGGTCTTCCTTGGAACTAACTTTTAAATTGAAATCAAGGATTTTTTAGAAAATGTCACTATTATCATTTTCGTTTAGAGAATTAAAGGGACGTGTGTTTTAGAATAACTCCTACTTTAGTCAATGAAACAAATTATTATAAAATAAATAAAAAAACGCGACTGATCTGATATGATTCACAGAAAATTTAAAAACAAGTCTTTTAAATTAATGGAATATCGATTAAATAAATATTTTAGCAATTAAAAAAGTATCAATCCTGTTGATACTTTTTTCAGTAATTAGCCTAAGTCACTAATGAAGTCACTCCTACAATAATTTAGAGGAATTAAACGACTAATTTACGTAAGGTGTAATAGCCTAGTGGTTAAGAAACTCGGCCTCTCGATCGAAGGGTCCAAGGTTCAAATCCCAGGCACGCACCTCTGGTTTTTCAAACTTATGTGCGTATTAGAAATTAATTATCACGTGCTAAACGGTGAAGGAAAACATCGTGAGGAAACCTGTATACCTGAGAGATTTATATAGAAAAAAAAGAATATATAGAAAAAAAAAGAAATCTCGAAGGTATGTGAAGTCTACCAATACGCACTTGGCCAGCGAGGAGGACTATGGCCTGATCCTTTTCACTCGGAGAGAAGACCTGTGCCCAGCAATGGGACAGTAATGGGTTTATGATGATGAAATGATTAATACAACGGGTAAACGGGTCATAAAGCTTTTCAAAGAATAATACATACATACGAACGATCGAAAAACCTTTTGGCGCAGTCGGTTAAAAATTTTTTCATCCTAACAAACTTTATCATGTAATTTTATACTCTTAGGTATTTCTTAAATTTCTTCTTTATTTTGTGTCGAGGTCATTAAACAGGCTAACAATACAAATTTCGTATTACTTGTACCAATACAATTAAAACTATCTTACAAGTAAATTCCTACAAATTTCGTGTTATTTACTTAACTAATGAAATCCAAAATTTCAAATGTTCAAAATCGCCATTAAAATGTTCCGATTGAATACACTAGAAACTAATTATAAGCCCATATGTATTAATTAGTTTGTTTTGTTGTTTCGTGTTATGTTCCATTCGTGTAGGAAATGGTTATCCATCTGATGTTATGTAACTTAACTGAAGTACCGATATTTGCACCAAACTTTGAAAATCTAACTGAAGTCGGTCATAGAATTATTGGTACACTTAACAATCCTCTAAAACTTTAACTTGGAATGCTTTTTATAATAAAACAAAAATACGTTTTAAAGTTCTTGCGTTTCGGAAGAAAAATGAAAGAAAGAAGAATTCGTTAAAAAAAAATGCAACAATAATAGGCTTCAGGTAGAATCCCGTTTAATATGGAGTCGCTGACAGATGTCCCTGGGAGATAGTGATCACTTATTGAGAGGTTGACGGTATTCCAGTTTGCTGCTTCTGTCTGATTAACAAGCAATTATTAAAACAAAATACCCGACTGCTTAAATATATAACCTTAGGCTATATATTTAATCAGTTGAGGACACTCTCCCCCTCTCCACAATCTAATGCCACCTCTATGTTTGTTTAAATACGTCAAGTACTATGAGCTAAAGAGCTTGCCAAAGAATGAGATATACGGTCAAAAAAACCTCCGCAGTCGGATAAAAAATCCTCTCTGCATCCCTAGTACATAAAAATAAATTTACTAGGGAAAATATCGAATGTCAACATAATATGAGTATGTGATGTGTTTTGAAGCTGTTGAAATTTTATTTTTATGTCCTGACCGGAGACGCCGTTAACCCTGCGATTATTATGCCCTTTTTATAGGCTATGAAGAGATGTGCCTGTTTTTTTTTTGATAGCACAAGGACACGGAATGTTACTGGTTTTTGATGGAAGAGGAAACCCAAATTCGATTTTTATCCTGAAACCCTTTGAGGTATTTATTATTATTCTTTTCTGTAAAGTCATGTTTGTCCCTTTTTTAAATAATGGTAGAACCCTTATTAGTTCGATTCCGTAGGCACAAATGCCACAACTATTTCTGCCTCATCAATGTAGTGTTAAGTGCTAATATGTTTTGTTTTGAAGGGTGTGGTTTATCTGAGGCATTCACATCCTCAGGCATCTGTGCTCGACCGCAGCTAGAACTCTAATCTTATCTGGAGTTTACAGATTGATTTCCACGGACAGCAGTGGCCATTAGCAGCAGGTGGATAGCATATTCCTTACTTCTATAATAAAAAATTCAGTATAAAATATCGGTTAAGACTTTATAAGACCACATACAAACAGATATATTAATAGTTCAGACGAAATATTACACAGGATTTTTCTGTTTCGTGCGCCATATTTGAACTATACAATCAAATTTTTACCTTTACTGGCATGTTGATATTTGAAAGTTCGTATATTGTAACTGACTTTGCCTTTCCTTTATTCAATTGTTGTATACTGAAAACAATTTTCAGCCAATTCCTTTATTGATTGTGTAAATGTTTTTTAGAAGATTCGAAAAGAAAAATTATTTTTGTTAATAATTCTAAAATATCTCTAAAGCTTTTTATTCCACATGCATTTTCGTGGATGAATAAATAATATATATGTTTTTTTAATAAATACATTTATTGAGTTTAAGATTATTTATTATACCTTTGATAGTATAATATTTTATTCGAATAGTACAAAGTATTTTAATATCAAGATTCCTAACTTGATTTATATGCACGAAGACAACTGTATGATGCATTTCCTGTCCCGGGAAACAAACATACATATTTATTTATGATTCCATTTGCTTAACATAACTCAAAGAAATGTACAGATTTGTATTCAATATTTAAATTAAAACAATTTTACCTAGTAACCAATGTTATTATGTGAATATGAATTATTTGGATTATTAAAATTCACGTTTCCTTCTATTCTCTTCTTCTTCTTTAAATTTATTTATTGATAAATTCTATTAATTGTTAAAAATCTGAGTGTACCTACTATTATACTATTATGCAAGTAGTACAACCCAAATTGTCAAAGGGAGGTTACACACACACAGGGAGTGTCAGTAAGCTAATATATTAGATACAGTTTATGTCGGTGATCATTGTGAACTATCTTTGGCGATGGGTGGTGGATGGATGGCATTCGGCAGCAGTTGCTAACGACAGGCGGCGACAGTCAGCGGCAGTCGCTGGTGGCCGTTGGCAATAATTGTCGCTTGAGCTGTCGCTCGTGTATCAGCCCCCTTAGTAATTCTTCGAAATAGGAACTATGTTTGAACACATTGAACGTTTAATTTCGAAGTTGTCGATGTGCATTGGTACATTAAGCATTTCAATTGAGCCCTCAGGGAGCAATATGGACCAGTAATTGATTTCAAATCGAGTTCAATTTGTAGTAGGTGAAGGTTATAGACTATTTCTAGAATCAATTTAGTAGAATAAACATATGTAAATACGGGTAACGGATAAATATAGTTATATTATGCAATGTAAGATATATTTTATGTGTCAGAGATTCATAATGTTTTCGAAAGTAGAAACTATGAAGTCCTGAAAGTATGTAGAAACGATGAAATAATGACAAATACTTTGGTCTCCCTATGATCAGTTATAGTCCGCGTGAAAACTGCTAGTCCACTCTGAATATAGAAATGAATCGCGTCGCCATAGAAAATTGTATGACTACCTGCTCGGAACAACCTCAATCGGACTAGCAGTTTGGCGATAACCATAATTTTAAACAAGTTGGGAATTTAAATCCCTGTTGATTAAGCTGAAGTTTTGCATACTTTTAAATGAACGCATGATAACAAGTGACATACTAAATCCAACATGGCGGACGTCCCAATATGGTGGACCAATTATTGTTAACTACCCCTTTATATGGGTATCAAATGAAACGGTTTTTTGAGAAGAATACGTAAAACAAAGTTATGTTAGCACAAAAGTTTGTGTGTAAAAGTTTTTCAATATTAATTTATATATCTTTAGAGATTTTAAGTGATATTAGCCCTTATCGACAATATTGGACGTAAACTTTAACGGGCGATAAATAATAGCGAAAGGTCAGTTCGATAAGGCCTTCCTAATGGGAAAATACAATTTTTATATTGCCTACGTGTTTTCTATTCTTGGATGTTTCAAATTACGTGATGTTTCGTGACACCAATTTGACATTTCGTTCATTTTTGAAGTAAATACCTAAATATGTTTAAGTGTTCATATATTTTGGTTATTAAGTTAGTAGAGGTAAAAAGATAAATAAAGGTATAAGAAATGATGAAGGGTTTTGACAGTCATAACCAATACTAAAATTAAGTATGACATTACAATAGACACACTCAACGATAAGTGTACGAACACGCAGAACGAAAATAGAAGTTTATAATTAATAACATATCTGTAGACAGAAATCTGGAATCAATAACATCACAAAATGTTAAAATCTTCTTGTGATTTTATTCAAAGTAACGAATTTAGTTCATACATGTTGATTTTGGCGACTACAAAGGCGTCTACGCTATAACCTTCTAATCCGCATTTAGTTGAGTTGGCTCTTATCCTGTCAAGGGAAGACTTGAGCTCACCAGCTGTTTATTCATTTTACTGCGTTTATCACATTTTAATATATAGGCTATAAGGCGTGATGGCTGCTAAAAACAACGCAATATATTCCCGAAATCTATTTGGAAATCACTAGTCGGTAAATAACGTAAAAGCTAGCGAAATAGTGGATTTGCGGAGTCCTGCCATCCGTGAAATATGATTTCTACATGATTGTTTATTTAAAAACTATTTAGAAAAAACCTTTTCAAATTTAAAGTTAGTTGTAAAGACGCAAATTTTGGATCTTCATTAAAATTAATTACTGATGTCTTCATCTTTGAATATTGTAAAGCTTACTTCTGTTGAAATAGTCGATAGGCAATGATTACACCATGTTACTTAATTTAATAAATTGAAAGTGTTTTATCAAAATTTGTTTCTAGTTCTAATATTATTTTTTAGTTTGTACTAAAAATAATAATATCTTCGAAATATCTGATATATATCTAATATATCTAATATAGGGTCAATGTTATATGTTCCAGACAGTGGGTTTGTCTAATCTTACCATCCGTGAAATATGGTTGGTATAGAAATACATATATCGTTGATTATATCTATATGATGTAATTGAATGGAAAATAAAATTAAAAAAAAAAACAAAAATCACGTAAGTCGAATATTTAAACACAATTCTGTATTCAGAAACAAATTCAGTAATGTCGAGGATATCTTTAATTTACGATACTCCATAGTGAACTATTTTGAAAATTTCTGCTTCCATATTCATAAGGAATAATAAATGCCAGACAAAAATAACAATACCAAGTAACGCAACCCAATACGTTCTGAACGTCTGTTCGCGAGTCGTTGAGTGGGATAACGACTTATAAGCTAGCGAAACAATGGGTTTGCCGAATCTTGCGATCCGTGAAATATGGTTTGATTCTTACTTTGTTTGTTTCTTTAAATATAAAAAAATAAAGTAAACTTTAGAAAGTTATTTCATTTAAGGTTTTTTTTCTTATAATATAGGAGTAGCAGACGAGCATGTAGTCCACCTGATGGTAAGTGGCTACTGCCGCCCTTGGACATATGTAATCAACTCCAGATAGGATTAGATATTCATACCTGAGGTCGGCCACAGATGCGCCGCTACCTCTGAGGACTAAGCTGAAACGCCTCGGAATAGTATAAAGTGTAAAGTTTCAGCTTACCTTTAATGAAATAACTTCCACATTATAAAATTACGCAAAATTTAAATGGTAAATCCCTTAAATTAAATGGTAAAGTACATAGGAATGTACACACACGTTTTAAGACTTCTTATAATTATTAACTGTGGCATTATAAATGGCAAGGGATTTTTTGGGTTTATATAAAAAATCACCAGACAGAAATAAGCAAAACCCAGCAACGCAATGCAATATGTTCTGGATGTCTGTTCGCGAGCCATTGAGTGGGATAACGACTTATAAGCTAGCGAAACAATGGGTTTACCGAATCTTGTCATCTGTGAAATATGTTTCGTAGTTTATTATTTTTTGAAGTGATAAAATTAAGTAACCTTGTTTTTTAAAGTTACTTAATTTAAAGTGGGCACACGGTCGTTTATTCATGAACCATTGGTCGGGATAACTACGAGTAGCTAAGTGCCAGTGAAGTAACCATTTTGCCGAGCGTTGCCATTCGTGAAATATGGTAAAAATATTGTGGCTGTATTTATTTGAGAATATATCTTCCATCCATCCATCCATCAGCCTTTACTAGTCCATTGCTGGACATAGGCCTCCCCTAGTCTGCGCCACGCCGACCGGTCTTGGGCCGTCTGCATCCAGCGGTTACCCGCCGTCCGCTTCAGGTCGTCAGTCCATCTGGTCGGGGGGCGTCCTGTACTCCTTTTGCCGAGACGTGGTCTCTATTCGAGGACCTTCCGACCCCACCGGTTATCGGTCTTACGAACTATGTGGCCAGCCCATTGTCGGTAACTTTCTTCGCCTACGTTTATTTCCTCGTTACGAATTCTGTCGCGTAGGGAAATACCGGCATAGCTCTCTCCATAGCTCGCTGAGCGACTTTGAGTCTTCCTATAACCACGTCTCGTCTCGAATAAATCTTAGTGATATTGTTGTTCGCATAAATATGAAACATAAACAGAAATTCTAGACAGGAATAAGCTATAGCAACTGTTATATGTTTCAGGCGTCTGTTCGCGAGCCATTGGGCGGGATAACAAGTTAAAAGCCAGCTAGGCAATGGGTTTGCGAATCTTGCCATCCATTTGCCAATATAGGCACTTTCAAATATAATTTGGTTTATGCCTTTTAAGCAGAAAACAACAAAAGGAATTGTTTTCAAATATATCTGATGTCTTGAACAAAAGGTTTATAATATAATAATTAAAAAGGTTAATATTCAAGTTTAGCATTTTTTAAAATATTTAAAAATAGGTTAACATTGATTATTACTTACGACAAAAAATCGTAAATTATAAAAATATATCGCCAATATATCGCCAATATAAAGTAAATTCATCCTTTTGAGGCAGTGTCTAAATGTCTTATTCAACGAAATTTTTACTTGCCAAACTTACTTATCTTTTTGTGCCTTTGAGATAGTAAGATGATATTATGAAGGTTAAAATAAATGGCGCCTCTTCTTTTAATATGAGGAGCTGCAATTTCAACGTCCTGAGGGATTACTCGAATTGAATATTGCATGAAATGAATTCAGAATGACATATCATTCCTATTTTCATAAACCAGTAGTAGACCGTGATTTTATAAAGATGTATTTTAATATTTATAATAGGAGCAGACGAGCATGCAGTCCACCTGATGGTGACTGGCTATTGCTACCTATGGATAGCTGAAATCAAACCTGGATAAGCACAGATTTCTACCTGAGATTGGCCATATGCGCCGCTACACCTGGGGACTAAGCTGTAATTCCTTGACAAAATGTATCCGCCTTCATACTCTGCAAACCAGAACACAGCAGCGCTTAACACTGCTGTTATGTGTAACCCCTTTTCCAAGATGGCACCCGAGGGACAAGAGTAGGATTTAGCTGCATGCAAACCCGCCCTTGATTTCCAAAGAAATAATTGCGCAAGATGGAACACATCGAAAATAGTGAAAGTTCTGTCTAGAGCAAAAACAGTCTATATCGGGAAATCAAACTTATATCATCTTCTATGAGTCCAAACAATTTTTCATACGTCTAAAAGTATTTTAGGATAGATTACCGCCCTCATATACAGAAGTAGGGCTATTTTAAAAGGTCTTAAGAAGTTTTGGTCATTTAGCAAACTTAAGTGGCAAAGTTTTGACCCGCGACCCAGGATTCTTAATGGGGTAGCATGGGATTTTGTTTTAATGAATTTGAATATTCATGGTCACACCGAAGTGTTATTTCAGGGTGTTAGTTGCAAAGTTCCATGGAATGGCATATTATGGGCTCCTTAATATCCCATTGTGTGATAATTATATTCTTATTTTCAGCGTATATTTTGTGAAGTTTGTTAAGTTTTTAAAGGTGTCTGAAGAGTCATCCACACTTTGTTGGGGCACTTTTTGAAGTTTTTGAAGTCTTAATCATCACTTAGTCAGCGCGGATGGATAGCGATCAAAACTGTTTTCTATCTAGGATGACTCGCGCAGTAATGGAATAGTAATGAGTTGATATGGATACTACTTATTCTCATAACTCACTGGTACAAACTTTCTCCCGTTTACAATCATGAATTTTTGGAACGAAGTCCCTTATCGCGCGGTACGCTGGGTAAGGGGGCAAGGCGAGCGTCACGAAAAATCCTCACGACACTTTTGCTATAGTGCGTAGCGCTCGGAGAGGGGGCAGGCCGAGTATAGGATTCGACTTATTCGTTCTCTCTCTCTCTCTCTTGACAGTGACAAGCCTAGCGACGCGCGCTTCTGCTGTGTATGTGTTTTTATATTCATAACTTTAAAAAAATATTGTTTACAATATTATTTGCATTCCTTCACTTATTTCATTTATCATTTAACTCCTAAATATTGTTAATTTATTTAATTATATCTCCTATAAAGTATTATAGGAGATATAATTAAATAAATTTTAAAAAGAAAGGAACTTCGTTCCAATCGGGTGTTCCATGTGACATGTGTGATGTGACATCTCAGATATTTTTGTTATTCAGTCCCAAGTCAGTTCAGTCTCAATTATTATGATTAGAGATTAGTTTTATAGGCGGTAGACCCTTTGTGGCGCTATTCCTGACTTTGCTCCGATTTCTATAGTATAAAATGTCTATATGTATAAAGTTCCTATCAGTTATTAAGTGATCCATCAATACCCTTGGAACAAAATTTATGTCGCTATGAAGCGAAATATCAAAAATATTTGTCTTTTTATTGATAAATTTCTGCGAATGTCCTTGTTCCGTCGTATGTAGGGTGTACGTAAATTTATGGCGAAAAATATATCATTGTGTCCTGTCTGCCCAGTGATATAGGGGTGTCCTGAGGCGTGTCTTGACACCATCGTTCTCTGACTTAAACATGATATTAAAATTACTTCCTGATTGTAGTTATGAGTGTCAATGACTTGTCTAAAGCCAGTAAAAATAATAAGAGTTTATATTCAAAGAGTTTGTTTGAGTAATAAGATTAAGTTGATTTAAACGACTCAAAACCAACAAATTATTATAAACTAACTCAGCTGTACACGCTGCTCGTACATTTTTAAACAAAAATGACTACGATGTGTTTGTTAAAATTGATGTAAAAAATGCATTTAATTCGGTAGACAGGGGACCTCTTCTAGCGGAAATTCAAAAAGAAATGCCTGAAATATTTGACTACATGTGGCAGTGTTATGGTACCCCATCAAAATTATTATTTGGCGATAAAGTTATTGAATCTTGTGTGGGATGTCAGCAAGGCGACCCTCTTGGCCCAGTTATGTTTAGTCTGGCAATACAACCAATTATTACACAACTAAATTCAAAATTTAATGTATGGTACCTTGATGATGGTTCTTTGGGAGGAAATGCATCAACTGTATTGGAGGACCTTCAATTTATAATCGATCGCTTTAACCAAATTGGTTTAAATTTAAATTTTAATAAGTGTGAAATTTTTTTTTCGGACAAATTATCAGTCGAAAGTTGTCATCATATTTACGAACAATTTAATTTATTATCTCCAAATATAACTATTGTAGATAAAGAAAATTTAACGTTATTAGGTGCTCCAATATTTGAAGATGCATTTTTGCCCATTATAAATTCTAAATTGACACACTTTGAATTAAATTCGGAACGACTTTACGACATAAAACCGCATATGGCTATCTACATTTTACGCCTTTGCCTATTCGCACCTAAATTCTTGTACTTACTTCGTTGTTGTCCTATTTGGAAATTTCCTACGTTTACTCACATTTTAGACTTATCATTAAAAAATTGTGTGTCCAAAATTCTAAATTTACAATTTGATGATCGTTCCTGGATGCAGGCAACTCTTCCGATTAAGTTCGGTGGCATAGGTATCCGCAGGACGGAAAGTTTGGCGCTCCCGGCTTTCCTGGCCTCTTGTCATAGTACGACTACCCTCATCGCCGACATCTTAAACATTTCTATGGATGATGTTCGGGTAGCGTACATGTCGGAGGCTACGGAGGCCTGGAGTGCTTTATTTCCGTCTGAAGATACCTCAATTATAGACAAATCTAAACAATACATTTGGGATATGCCAGCAATTAAATCTGTTTTTGCCTGCCTTCTTGAACGATGTTCGGATAACTTCGATAGGGCCCGTTTACTAGCTGTTGCCCAAAGCGAGTCAGGCTATTGGTTACATGCGCTACCGTCTAGTAATATTGGCACCGTGCTGGATCCAGTTACCTTAAGAATTTCTGTAGGTCTCCGGCTCGGTGCCAAGGTATGCGAGTCTCACTTTTGTCCGTGTGGGCAGGCGGTGGACACATTGGGTCGGCATGGCTTGTCCTGTACCAGGAGTGCCGGTCGGCTTTATCGTCACGGGACTCTTAACGATCTTATTCGTCGGGCTCTTGCTACCGTTTCTGTACCAGCGACACTGGAACCTTCTGGTCTATTCAGAGACGATGGCAAGAGACCCGATGGTATCACTTTGGTGCCGTGGAGTCTCGGACGACCCCTGGTATGGGACGCGACCTGTGTCGACACTCTAGCCCCATCTCACGTTGGTAATACCTCTGTGAGCGCTGGGGCTGCAGCCGACCATGCCCAGATACTAAAGCGCCGCAAATATAGTAATATATTGGATAATTATTTGTTTGCGGCGCTTGCAGTAGAGACAATGGGTCCATGGTCATCTGACATGAAGAAATTCATGTCAGATATGTCGACCAGACTTGTCCTCGCTTCTGGTGACCAAAGAGCTGGCGGCTACTTCGCCCAAAGATTGAGCCTAGCAGTGCAGCAAGGGAACGCCGCCAGCGTTTTGGGAACCATGCCTCACACGGCAATTTTAGATGGTTTGTTTTATTTATAGTGATTATTGTTTTTATTCCCCTTTTTTGTATATATTATTATGTACAAAAATATAGTTATAATATAATTATTGTAAATATTTTTTTTTTTATAAATAATGTAATGTAGATTTAAAGTTTGTTGCAATAAAGATATACCAACTAACTCAGCTTCTCAATCCTTCGAAGGTTCGGGTTCGAGGTTCAAATCTCAAGTAAGCACCTATGATTTTTTAAAGTTATGCTATTTTAGAACCTGCTAGAACAGTGAAGGAAATCATCGTGAGAAGATTTCTTTAAAAATAATCTCAAAGGTGTGTAATCCACTAATTAGCACTTGCCCATGGACTATGATCCTCAGAGTAAACCTGTGCCCAGCGGTGGAATAGTAATAAGTTGAAGACGACAATATTAGTTCAAGAGATTTTGGATACCAGCGGATACGGTTTATCCCACAATTACAATAAAATAACAATAATGAATAATGTTGTCGTTATCTCTAATATTTATGCCTGTCTCATATTACATGCATATTCTCATTACCCAGGATTCACTGGCAGAATTTCTCAACATAAATCCATTAAATATGCCGTTTATACTCTAATATATTATAGTAACGTAAATTATTTAGAGTTAATCAACATGATTGTTATTTTTGTGTTATGTAGAAACACAAGCTACCATATTGTACTATTAAGTTGACCGCCCATGGGCTACTATCAATGATAGGCAAATTTTTTCAACAGTTCGACGACTATTCAGTAGCTTATACATCTGGGGGGCTAGCCAAGTTGACATTCTACAGTCGCTTGCGCTGTAGAAACGCTATAGAAACGCTAAAATGTATGAAATTATCAATGATCACGTGATTAAAATAGCGAAGTAGAAAAGTCGTAGCCAAGTTACACGATAGAATAGAACGCTAGCGATTCTACAATGCTCATGTCATTGCTTCTTTCCATACAATTGACAACCTTTGACAACCTTTTGACCACCTTTTGACTTTTTTGTCAAATTTGTTAGTGAAGCGTATTCTAAGATAAATGTCATAGTGAGCGATCGCGCCGACCCTGTAGAAAACGTAAACGCTAATAAAATGGCGGATTCTGTATTAGCTGTTTGTCACTTCACTACGCGCTATCACTGCATTATAGACTTTAATTACTTTTGATCATTTGAAAATGTATACTTTAAATGTGTTGAAATTTGAATATGGCTCTCTATAACTAGGGTACCCTAAAATATTATAGAAATGAATTACACAGTCGTTTTTCTATTTTAAATTAATAGAAGCATATAATATAATAGACAGATACGATAGAACTTAGAGTTATTCCAGTGTTTAAATAAAAATATTGTCTCAGTTTAACTATTTTATTGCATAATTATTAATGCTTCTCATATTAGCTTTACCTACTTGTAACTAAACCATTTATTTACATTTTAAAAAAAATATTAATATTAATATCTGTATCCTTTTTTTCATTATTATCTCCTGTTTCCCAGCAATCTCCCTGTCTAGGCATTAAGCTGGTGGTTATGAGGTTTCATTTGTTGGCATGGCATGTATGGTATACACCCAGTGGCATTTTCATTTCTAATAATTGCCTCCTTGGAATCCGCTCCTACGATGGAAGAAGATCCTGAGTTTTGAGAAGACCTTTTGATGAACTTTAAAGTGCGGGTGGAATTCATAAGTTCACTAGCAAGTTCATTGGAGTGTCTTTATATGTACGAGTATATGATTGTAGTTTATTTGTCACTTTCTCTCTCACTGTTGTCCCTGTGGCATCAGCTATCATGCGAAGCATTTTCGATTGGAAGCACTGTATGATGTCCAAGTTTGAGTTGGATTCGGTTCCCCAAAGTTCGGATCCATATGACCATATAGGTTTTAGGATTGATAGATTTGTAGTGGACAAGTTTGTTGCTGAGAGACTTTCGTGCCATGAGCCAGTAAATCTTAACAAGTTGGACGTCCAGATATTTATATAGGTAATTTTATACAAAAAACATGCAATCGCTGTTACTGTCATTAGTAATATCACTATGAACAATTTGTATACTCTTTGTAAACAATCACTAATCACCATAGTTACCGTCCATAAACACATTATTAAGTTTAGTTTTTGCAAATAATTTTAAATAATAAAATACATGTGCTATAAAATATGGTATATTTTTTATTTATATTATGATGATATATTGTAATATTACTATTAAATAATTAATCATTACCATGTAGCTATTTTGGCTGGTGTAGAAACCAGACGATATTGTATTTGACGCCTAATTGATGTAAATGTGATAGCTAACCATAGACTTATCATATATGTAGAATTACATTAGCTAACGAATAGAATAGAAAACGAATAGAATGCAAAGTTTGTAACATGGCTAGCCCCCCTGTACAGACACGTAGACATTTGACTGTTGAAACAGTTTTCCAATAAAATCAAACATATACCCGTCGGTCATACAAACGAATTGGACGAGCGAGCGGCAGCTTTGCTTTGAGCAACTTTTTAATGGTATAAGCGACAAAATGGTATTTTTTTTATAATATAGGAGTAGCAGACCAGCATGCAGTCCATCTGACGATAAGTGGCTGCTGCCGCCCATGGACATCTGTAATCAACCCCCCATAGGATTAGATATTCCTACCTGAGGTCGGCCACAGATGCGCCGCTACCCCTGAGGACTAAGCTGGAACGCTTCGGAAAAGTCTGTCTCCCTTACCACACCCTTCAAAACGGTACACAGCAGCGCTTAACACTGCTGTTACTAGGCAGAAATAGGTGTGGCGGTGGTGCCACCGGAGTCGAACCACAAAGGGTCCGACTCCGGCGGCACCTTCTAATTACATGACGGTAAGCAGATTATGAAAAGTTAATACAGTGAAACCTGGTTAAGTGAGACATCAAGGGACCTGCAATGTCGTTTCACTTATAGAGGTATTCCACTTACCCAGTGTCTTAGATAAAGTTTCATCAAAAGTTTTATCGGGTAGACACTTATAAAATAAACCCGCTTCGTCTGCGTTAAAAATATCATCAGCAGAATAATTGCGTAATAGAACTGGTAGGTCTTCAATCCATTGGCTACATTTGTTAACATCAACAGCGTTACTTTCTCCACAAATTGCTTTGAAAACTATACCGTTTCTTTTCTTAAACCCTTCCATCCAACCATTGCTGCTACAAAAATTATGAATATCGAGCCTTCGCGCGAAATCTTGTGCCTTTTCTTTAATCATCGGTCCACATACCGGAACGTTTTTGTTACGAAGTTGCTTAACCCATGTTAGCAAACACTGTTCAAGTTCAGGATATTCTGATAAACGTACACGTTTTAGTTTTCCTTGTCCTTCAGAACATTGTGATTCAATTTTATGTTTACTCTGAATTATTCTACAAAGAGTAGATTTTGGCACATTAAATTCGGCACAAACTTCTTCGCGTGTCTTCCCACTTTCATAAACGGATATTAACTTCAGTTTTTCACGTAATGATAACGATTGTAGCTTTCGTTTTGACATTTTTCAAATAAACATCTGTATGATAGTAAAGCGAAACTAAAACTGAAGGTAATTGAAGCTCAAAATTTGTACTTACGTACTTGGAATTACGTGTGGAATTTGTGGGTAGAATAAGAATGAGTAAACAAACAATGTTATCTCAGTTACAGAGGTTTATGCATATAAAATTTACTCGCTGTCTCAGTTATAGAGGTAACTATGATGATAAATCAAAAGAACAAATCCCAGATATAGAGGTTTACCTCGTCCCACTAACAGAGGTAATTCAGTGCCAAAGTGTTGGGACCTCAGCATGAGTTCCAGTTATGGAGGTTTCTCACTTATCCAGGTCCCACTTAACCAAGTTTCACTGTACCTTGTAGCTGTGTTGTGGTACAAAACGTGTTGTGCGGTAGAGTGACTTTCATACATACTCGTAGTGTCTCTTGTGTATGTTGTGGTTGCCATGTGCCGTCTCCCAGTTATACTACACTGTTAATTTGAATGGAAAAAGGTGGTCGTGTGAATATCTATTTTCATACAAATTTGCATCTATTTACACAGTTATTGTAGTGTTGTCGTGGCGTGGTTGCACGTGTGTATCGAGACTTAGGTTATCAATACACTGTTTTTATATTCAAACAAGCTGACCCGGCAAACGTTGTATTGACATATAAATAAAAAAATGTTAAGGGTGAACAACACTTATCACTTACGGGTATGAAAAAAAAATAGTAGCCGATTCTCAGACCTTTTTTTTTTTTTGTTGACGAGGGGGAAACCTTCAAAAGGTACCCTATGCCGTGGGAGCGGCACGGGGTTATGTGGGATTCTTACCGCACTAAAACCCCCCCGGTGGCCGTCCTCGGCGCTGCGTAGAGGACTCTGGGATCTCCAACGGAACGCAACCGGAGTCCACTTGGCGCGTTGCCCCGTCGGGCTCCGCCCAGGTGAGCTTGAAACTCACCACACCATCTGGTGTTCACGACGGTATGCGACCACACATACCGCCGTCCATCCCGGGGTTGCTGGCCGGGCGGTTCGAGATCCCACTCTTGCCGTCCGCAACCCCGGAAGCCCCCTTTTAGTCGCCTCTTACGACAGGCAGGGGATACCGTAGCCCTATTCTGGTCCCGGAACTACAGGGACAAGCCGATTCTCAGACCTACTGAATATGTGTATAAAATTTGGTCAAAATCGGAAATGCCGTTTCGGAGGAGTACGGTAACTAACATTGTGACACGAGTATTTTATATATAAGATTTATCAAAAATTTTAAGTCAAAAACGGTTTAAACAATAATTTTGCAGTCCACTACCGAAAGGCTGCATGAAGTATAAGTTTGTTTCACAAGTAACTTATTGTTCGAAAACTGACACGGCACTACTCTGCACTAAAATTGAACTTTCTATTTTAAAAAATCTTTACTTTCCAATTATTGTTTAAAAAGGTTAACTAGCTAAAATTGGAGTGCATATTTTTGTTTCTATTTCTAAAGGTTATTTTCTATGAGCGCAAACATTTCTCTTTAAATTTCTCTCTTCTCTTAAAATGCTATAAATATTTTGAATAGAAAGAGGAAATTGAAGTTATGAATGTTGACTATAAATTATTGTATTACTATTTTCAATTAATTTTCCAAAGTAAAGAGGTTATTTAGATCATTCTACAGGTTAGAGTTTAATCATATTCACTGATTACCTCTCATGAAAATTATAATGTATTTGAAAGTGGACCAAGACTTTCAACAACATATTCACAGGCTCAACAAAGCAGTGATTTCTCTTGGCTTTTAAAACCGGGGATCTAGGTTTGAATCCAAGGTTCTGACGAAAGTGTTATAACGGTTAAGGAAAACATTGCGAGGAAACCGAAGCGCCTGCGAATTCTGTAAACTGTTTTCAAAGGTGTGTAAAGTCTACCAATTCGCATTTTGCAAGCAGCATTGTGCTATGGTTTGAAGCACTCCCACTCTGAAAGGAGAGTCGTTCCCAGCAGTAAGATAAAAATGGGTTGACAATGATTCAATAGCTATTAAAATGTTTGACTAGGGTGTAATGTGATGAGAATTCATTACTTTATGAATTATCAAAAAGCAGAGTCTTACAAATAACATTAATTTTATTTACGGTTTAATTAGTTACGTTTCATGGTATTGTATCGTACCTACTCTACTCTACCTCTTGTAAGACAACTACAGGTAGATTTAAATTGAAATTGAATGTTTACGCTAATCGTATTCCTAAGGTACCCAATTGTCATTAATGAAAACACGTTCTAACTGGAAGCGTGCCTTTAAGATGGTAATTTTGTTCTGTTAGAGCTAAATTGTAACATAACAGTTCAATTTAACTTGTATTGTATCAAGGTATAGTTTCCTTAGCAGTAACATTCATAGAATTAAATTAAATAAATAAAATAAAAATTTAATTTGGAGGTGGTAGAACCCTTTGTGGTTCGACTCCGGCGGCACCACCGCCACACCTATTTCTGCCTCATTACAGCAGTTTTAAGCGCTGCTGTGTTCTGGTTTGAAGAGTGTGGTTAGGGAGACATAATTTACCGAGGCGATCCAGCTTTATCCTCAGCGGTAGCGGCGGTAGCGGCGCATCTGTGGCCGACCTCAGGTAGAAATATCTAATCCTATCTGGGGTTGATTACAGATGTCCATGGGCGGTAGTAGCCGCTCTCCAGGTGGACTTCATGCTCGTCTGATACTCCTATATCATATATATATATAAAAGAAATAGATTTGATTTAGAACTTTTTGTTGAAATCAGGTTTCAATTTAGTAGTAAATTGAAAAATATATTTTTTCCCTTATAAGCTTGAATAATGCAGTTCTAATTTCACGATTATGGAGTGTGTAGTAGGCAAAGTCACGTATTGGGCTGATCTTTTAATAAAATAACGTTATAAAGCCAATAAAAATCGATTACAAAACTTTTATGAAACAAAGATTCCAAGTTTGTCTCACAAATAACAAACAATTCAAGTCTTATACGACGTAACCAACTCAATCTGAAGAATCTCACACACTCAAGAGAATCGAAATAGATATCTGTACCCTTACCATGAGTTTTTACGGTTTGACAAATATGACTGTTTTGGTATTTATTTACGTATTTGCCTATACTATTTCCAATCAGTAGGACTACCATGAGTTTACAAAAGTATTACTCGCTAGCGACTGCGTAAAATAAATGTATGAAAAATTGTACAGCGCCTCTGGTGGTTACTCGTAGAACTAAAATCCGTAGTGACGTAACTCGATACGTAAAAAACCTATCGAAATCAAATCGCTAGCGAATGTCATTATGATCTATTGCCATACAAATTCGGTCCCATGAGTCATTAATTTGACAGACGTTGTCAAGAAATACCGTAACGATAGTAGTTATGTTATTCACTAGCAAAATGACAATAGTTTTCTATTTACCATTTCTATAGTGGCGTTTCTATGCCAACTCATGGTAATGCTACTGTGCCTCTAGCGGATTGTATCAGAACTATAGTGTCCGTAACATAACATTAAATGTCTAAATTGACAAATGGCGCTTTATGTTTTGTCTCTCTTTTTTGCGAACATGTGAGATAGCCAAAATGTCTTGAGCACTTACTCGTAATTATTGTTACGTTTACTCAGTCTACTAAGAAAACGGAATAGAATAATGGATTGAGTAAACGTAACGTAAAATTGTGGGCTTTGAAAACTCATGGTGAGGGTAATGGTCGAGAAACTCATTTCTTGGCGGGATGAAGTGAAATCGTAGAATTGAGTAATGGTGGTACACTAGTTATAAATGAAAAATTGGTCCTGAGACCGCACCCGAGAGATTTGACCGCGACTCACGGTGATAGAGGGCTGTGAACTCACATTTAAGGTTTTTGATGAGATTTTTACTGAGTTTAGTTTTATTTTATACCTAGATACTTTTCAACACGTGAGGTTCATATTAATAGTAATAATTAATCCAGAATTGGGAGTGTTGTGAACTCGCACCATTTGATGATTTTCAATTATTTTTTTCTAAGTGTTGTTTTATTTTATAGATACTTACTTTTATGTTTGTGTATATTAATATAAAGTAAGCAGGTGAATACAGACTCATGCGAGTTTCGTTTACTATTCCTTTAATTAAATTATAATTATAGGATTAAAGATTACAATACAATACAACAAAGAATTGTTGTATTGTATTGTAATCTTTAATCCTATAATTATTGCACACCAAGGACAATAAAATAAACAACAATAATAAATAATTAAGGGTACAACCGGTGGTCTCATCACTAAAATGGCGAATTGTCCCAGAAAGTCACTTAGGATAGTTAGTTATAATTTAGGTTAGATTTAATCCAAAACTTGTAATATTCGGTTTTGATTAAATACATGCATATAAGTAATTCGGTCTTTCTATATCCTGGCTGCTGCACCCCGACGCAAAACATAACTATTCAAATAATATTGTTTTAAGAGATGTTAGTAACACCCCTGTTGTTTATAAGAAGTAATCACTAGAGCTATGTATCACAGGAATTCTTACAGCCACAGAAGTGACATGACGTTGAACCACAATCGTACGTTAATTCTTCAAATTGATAGCGACAATAAAACCTGTGCGTCAAACAGGATGGGCGTGTGTCAGATGATAAAGGACAGAACTTTAACCTCTATTCCACCTTGTATTATAAAATGTATTAGCTTTTGTAAGAACCAAGCAAATAATCTGAAACATTGTTATAATACCTACACAGTTTGCAGTTGTCGCATTGGACAAAAGTTTTATCTTTGACAAAAAACGTATTAGTTTTTGTAGGGATCAACGGAACAATGTAAAACGGTGTAATACTGTGTAAATTGTGGAGTTTTCTTTAATACTCATGACAAACAAAAGTGCCTTTTGTACGGTAATAAATGTTGTAAATAATAGAAATAAAACACGTAAATATTATTTTTTTATTTATTCGTGCATTATTTAAATTAAGTCGGCCGAAATCTCCCGCCGGGCTAGATGATCATACCCGGGGAGCGGCCGTGCCTCGACAGTCTATTTCTACACCTATTTCTGCCTAATAACAGCAGTGTTAGGCGCTGCTGTGTTCCGTTTTAAAGGTGGTGTGGTAAGGGAGACATACTTTTCCGAGGCATTCCAGCTTAAACCTCAAGGGTAGTGGCGCATCGGTGGCCGACCTCAGGTAGGAATATCTAATCCTATCTGAGGTTGATTACAAATGTCCATGGGCGGCGGTAGCCACATACCATTAGGTGGACTGCACGCTCGTCTGCTACTCCTATATTATAAAAAATATATACATTCATACAGGCTGATCCAATAGCAATTTTATCAATAAAAAGTTGTCCTTAAAATTGCCATGTATAGAAATACAAATGCAGGTGTAGCCAGCTTTGGGCGGTATAATGAGGCATAACGATAAATCATTATGGGGTATTACGTACTCAACATATAACGAATTCGGAAAAATGTACGCACGCAATTTTAATGGAACTCGAGAGCAGTCGGTGCTATGACGCGTGGTAAAATTAGGGATGTGACATCGAGTAAAAAAATTCTTCAAGTACAAGTCGAACTCGCACATGGAGGCTTCCGTACCACCAAATGTTCATTATTATTTACTTATTTTTTATTCATTTTATTATTTTCAACAATACTTAGTTATATGACACAAAAATAGATGGCGTTGCGGTGATGATGAATAATACGTAAATAACGTATAATAAAATTAAAAATTTCAAGTGTCTATCTATTAAGGTTCTGAAGATATAGCCCTGTGACAGACGGACAGACAGCGAAGTCTTAGTAATAGGGTTCCGTTTTTACCCTTTGGGTACGGAACCATAATAATTAATTAATTATCGTTTTTTTTTAATTAACCATAAATTGATTTGAAATAAAAGTATTATTTTAGAATTATCAAATTATTTTTTGTAGCAAGCTGAATTTTGAGTTAGCTGGCAAAAAAGGATGTAGAGCCCTTGAAATTTGAGGGCGTAAACTACCCGTCCGAAATCTGATGCAAGGTAAATCCGCGGACTAACATGCAGTCCGACGGCTCATTTAATAATTTACTTTTTAAATCGAATATTCGACATAAGTATTCGATCATTATAAAAACGGACTGTTTTTCACATCCCTAATCTAAATCCCGAAGATTTATCTCAGTTACACAACCTTCAATTTGTTTGACAGCGACAGGGTAAGCTGTTCAAATGTTAAGGGGTGATAATGATGCTTTAATGTCAGTAAAAACTCCGCGGCGTGTGTAGATCGTAACAGTTACTGGCGATGGAAGATGCATGGGTAGTCCCTTTCTTTATAACGATACCTTCAAAAGATACCCGGTGCCGTGGGAGCAACACGGTGTTATGTGGGGTTCTTACCGCACTAAAACCCCCCGGTGACCGTCCTCGACGCTGCGTTGAGGACTCCGGGATCTCCCAGACTACATGATAGTCCCGAATTATCTCGGGACTAGGGACAGTATGGGTAGTCCCTAGTATCTCATCATGTATGCTTTTGTGATTTGGAAGACACGTTAAGCCTCTAATCCCCGTTGTTATGTTAGTCAACGGTAAAAAGCATTGATAGCCTAGTAGTTAAGAAATTCAGCCTCTGATTAAAGGCTCCGAGGTTCACATCCTAGACACGCGCCTCTGATTTTTCAAAGTTATGTGCGCATAAGAAATTAATTATTACTTTGCTTTGTGAAGGAAAACATCGTGAGGAAATCTGCATACCTGAGAAATCATAAACAAAAGTTTTCGAAGGTATGTAAAGTCTGCCAATTCGCACTTGGTCTGCGCGGTGGACTATGGCCTAATCCTTCTCATTCTGAAAGGAGCCCTGTGCCCAGCAATGGGACAGTTGATGATGATGATGATGATGATGATGATGAGGATGAGTGAACCGTTAAACTGATTAAACTGAAAGCTGGTCAATCATATAAAAGAACCTTGTCTGTGAACGTATTACGGAGTTGAAAATTAGTTGCCAGTAATTTATATTCTACCAATTTTGTACTGAAGCAATGTGAAGAATGGTCCATATTTCAACCTTTTGAGAGCGACCCGTGCTAAGCAGGGGGACATAAAAAGGTGAATGTCCCTTTGTCATATCAATCGGGTCAACTGTCAACAGTTTATACATCAGTTTCAGATGCCTAAGAAATGTCTAGCTTTTCTAAGTGACCACCAAATTTCAAAACTTCGATCCCTTATTAGTTTCAAAACCTAATCTGTTAGAAACTTCACGACTTGAAAAACTAATTTTATCAAACCAAGATTAAAATGTCATCTTTTATGTATAAAGTTACCTTAAATATACTTTTGAGATTAGATAAAGGTTGTGGTACTACATGGGTCATTGTAAGGGTTAATTGACACTATATTTAGTTTAACACGGGATTGTTAGCGCAATATATGCTTGCTCGATTTTAATTAGAATCTCTAAAGGGTCTTTAACTTGTGACAGTTATAATTAAGGGAGACTTGAAAGGTAACTCACGGCGCTGTAGAGGACTTATCATCTCCTACAGATTGTCCAGCCGTTTGATCGAAGGACGGTATGGGATTGGTTCAGATATTTTTTCTTCTTACAGATCTTTCGAAAGTGGTAGAGCCCTTAGTGAGTCGACTCCAGCGGCACCACCGCCACACCGATTACTGCCTAATAACAGCAGTGTTAGACACTGCTGTGTTCCATTTTGAAGGGTGTGGTGGTAGGTTAGGGAGACATACTTTTCCTAGGTGTTCTAGCTTAGTCCTCAGGGGTAGCGGCGCATCTGTGGTCGACCTCTGGTAGGAATATCTAATCATATCTTTGTTGATTACAGATGTCCATAGGCGACAGTAGTCACTTACCAGGTGGATTGCATGCTCGTCTGCTACTGCTATATTAAAAAAAATCTCAATTTAAAAAACTTTCTTCTTCGTCAGTTATTGATCCTCCCACTTCTACTATGAGTCTTTCAAATGTTTTAGCGTGTCTGATACCATTTCATTTTGTAATTTTGATTGCAATATTGTTTTATTTCTGATTTTGGTATGTGAAAAATAATACAACTGACCGCCTATTAGCTACTAAGTTAAGTAGGTACATCAACACGATTAGGCAGCCACTCAAATTATATTCCACGATTATTTCGTTTTAGGCATTTATACAGAACATTAACAGATTTTTCGAATAAAATTAAAACATGTAACGCTCGTCGTTTGCTTAAACAACAAATTGGACGCCCACACGGCCGAGGGTTAAACAACTGTTCAGTAGATTAAGCGACAAAACAGTTGCCTACGCAACTATCGCTCATGAGATAGTAGCCAATTAGCGGTTAGTTACGGGTAAATAAATATCAAACATATACTAAGGTATGATTTATATTTGATCAACCGGTATTGTTCGTTTGGCATAGCTAACTTCAGCTTATCGAGATAGGAATCTAAAATTGATCTAAAATTGATTGATATCAACATTCATTTAGGTTCGACTTAAGACAGGGTTAGAAATGAGTTCTATAAACAGATTGAAATTTAAATAGTAAAATGAAAAAATACTATATTACTATTGATGGTGGAATACTTTGTGGTTCAACTCCGGAAGCACCACCGCTTCACCTTTTCTCTCTCTAATAACAACAGCGTTAAGCGCTGCTGTGTTCTGCTTTGAAGGGTGTGGTTAGGGAGACTTACTTATCTGAGGCGTTTCAACTTAGCCCTCAAGGGTAGCGATACATCTGTAGCCAACTGGTACCAATTTTATTTCACCTGAGGTCGAGTAGCCACTTACCACCAGGTGGACCGCTTGATCGTTTGCTAATTCTATATTATAAAACAGAATCGAAAAACAATTCAATGACACAGCTATACTGATAATAATTTTCTACGTGTCAATGTGTCTTTGGTGTGTCCATGGCCTCGATACGACATAAAAAGAGTCATGTTGTGGCACTATGAGTAAGTGCCGTATATACCTAATTTATTAATATAATATACTTATCCCTCGACGAATTGTACTACTTGTTCTGAATGTCCTCGACGAATCAATCAAGATTTATGGAAACAGGACGATTGATTACTTATGATTTAAGGAAACTAACATAAGAAAGAGAAGTGTGTTAAGTAATATAAGTCTAAGTAGGATGGAGCACTTAACAAAATTACAGATAAGAGTCTATCTCCGAGAAAAGAGGACACCGTTCATTTCTCTGGGTAACGCCAAACACAGGAGTACAGTAATGAGAGAGCATGAGCACTCAATATAAAACGATCCTACTGACCTGTCTACTGACTACATTTCAACCTGAAATCGATCACATGTTTTATCACTTCTTATTACTAAGATGGTCGCCTCATAATTATAATAATAGTTTACTGTGTCTGTCTTACTGTCTCTTGGAACCAGAAAACTGCTGTAATAACAGATATGGGTAGAATTGGGTAGAATTAGTAATAAAAAAGTGGAACGCTTTATGCTCTTATTAGGTCGTAACGCAAAGGTAAGGTGTAAGTCGCTGGAGGCCTAGTATTGCCTGCGCAGCTGAGTTTTATATCTACCCGACGTGTTACCTTAATGAGTGTTACTAAGTTTTTCCTAAGTAAGGCTGTGTAAGTGTTTTTATTGTGACTGTGTACTAACTGTGGCAGTTTTCACAACCTTAGAGTGAGACGTGATTTAGCTCTCCTATCCAGCACATCAAATTACTAACATTTGGTACTTGTTGATAGATTAACGGCAGCCATAGCCCAGTGGTTACATGACCTCTCGATCAGGAGGTCCGAGGTTCATATTCCAAGCACGCATAGAAAGAGCGCTTTAGGGTAGTCAGTCAATAGGGTAGGGTTAGTACCTTGCTTGGGTTGCTTCAAAACGGAACACAGCAGCGCCTAGCACTGCTGATATTAGGTAGAAATAGGTGTGGCGGTGGTGCCGCCGGAGTCGAACCACTAAGGGTTCTACCTCGTTCAATAATATATATAGTGTTGCCATATAAATAAAACAATGTTAAAGGTGAACAACCCCTTATCACTTAGGGGTATGAAAAATAGATAGTAGCCGATTTTCAGACCTACTGAATATGCATATAAAATTAGGTGAAAATCGGTAAAGTCATTTCGGAGGAGTACGGTAACTAACACTGTGACACGAGAATTTTATATACGAGTATAAGATGAAGGCTACTGGTACGAGTACATCTTCTAATTTACAGAATTTCCTAAAATAAGTAGTAAGCAAATCGAACCCGGATATCTAGTTTGAGGTCAAAATGAAAACACAATTGCTTTACGCATTCCCACCACTATCGATTAAATAATGTAAATATTTATTCTATTCTGTGCATACAAAGAATTGATGAAAATCGATTTGTGTTTGTGATTCATGCCACCTACTACAAATTCTTTCTATCATCATCTTAGGCTAATCATAGAATGCTAGTTGGAATGTATTTTGCTATTAGTAAAATAATCATTATTACCATCATCATCATCATCATCATTATTATCAACCCATTACTGTCCCACTGCTGGGCACGGGTCTCCTCTCAGAATGAGAAGGATTAGGCCATAGTCCACCGCGCTGGCCAAGTGCGTATTGGTAGACCTCATATACCTTTGAAACTTTTTTTTAATAAACCTCTCAGGTATGCAGGATTTATCACGATGTTTTCCTTCACCGTTTATAATTAATTTCTAATACGCACATAATTTCGAAAAAAAAGAGGTGCGTGCTTGGGATTTGAACCTCGGACCTCTCGATCGAGAGGCCGAGTTTCTTAACCACTAGGCTATCATCACTGCCTCAAGGCATCATATTACCATCATCGTTATCATTGATCTTTTAGTTTTGTGCAAGGCTCTGAGAATGAGATACGTTCAAGGAATAGTCTACCACCGCAAGTACAAACTGGTAGACTTAACACACCTTTGGGTAACTTTTTCAAATTCTTACAGGATTGCAGATTTCTCACAACGTTTTCCTTTACCGTTAGAGTAAGTGTTTAAAAATTTGTAATATAGGTACATATGATGAAAAATTTACTTACAATATAAGTAGGTACTAATAAAATTAGAGAAAACTAAAAATATATAAAATCGCAACGCATCTATGGCCGACCTTAGGTTGAACTCTGATCGTGTCTAAGGTTACAAGTGCGATAATAGCCTTCAGTACCCTTACCATGAGTTTTTACGTTTTGACAAATATGACTGTTTTGGTATTTGCCCATACAATTTCCTAGTTCTGCGTTGATTGGAATTTGTATGGGCAAATATGTAAACAAATACCAAAACAGTCATATTTGTCAAAACGTAAAAACTGATGGTAAGGGTACAGATGGACTGAACGTTTGTTACTTTTATTTTATAAAAATACATGTTATATACATTTATTGTTTCCCTTGTTCCATTTTATTTTCAAAAATATTGTGCAATACGACTTTAACTTTATTGCAAAATATGCTATACACGCGACAGACAAATCATACCGTTTAATGAAACTTCACTGTATTTCAGAGCAATTGCTTGACCAATGTCACAGCGTAATCTAGATTACTTTTGTACTCACAACTTGTGATAAAGTGTTAAAAATCGTTGTAGATAAAATACTTTTTTTCTTTTTTTTAAACAAAACAAACAAACAAAACAACCAAACGAAACAAAACAAACAAACAAAACAAAAAAAAGATAAAAGACTTATAAAAGCAGTAGAAACTGTGTTGCGGTTTTTAAGGCGGTAGAACCCTCTGTGGTTCTATTCGACCGCTATAACAACAAATACTAAAAGTAAAATAAAGTTGAATATTAAAGGGGGTCTCCATACAACAAACCAGTATTTTTCCGCATTTTTCGATCTAACTGTTAAACCGTTGTAGGAAGACAGTTGAAATACTTGCAATCTATTTACTGCTATAACTGTTATTATCTTCACTAATATTATAAAGAGGAAAACTTTGTTTGTTTGGTTTTAATGAATAGGCTCAAAAACTACTGGACTGACTTTAAAAATTCTTTCACCATTCGAAAGTTACACTATCCACGAGTAACATAAGCTATATTTTATATGAAATATATTTGATAAATACATTTTGAGGCGGTAAAATGTTTACCAGGTCAGCTAATAATAAATACACATAAGATAATACAAATAAAACATATTATAATATGGTTATTTTATAAAAATAATGAACATTTGGTGGCACTGAAGCTTCCATTTTTATTTATAATCCAACGTCGACGTTCAAAGCGGTAGACATACAGTGGAGGTGTAACTTTCCTTTTCATCACAAGCCGCTATCGAGAAACATGAAAGGGGATGAATAATTATCCCGAGCTCTGTAACAAACAACCGAACTTCAACAAAGACGGTACAAAGGCATGATTTTAATATGTATCTATCATACAAGATGTTGAAAAACATTAATATGAAAATTTTGCTTCAAATGTTACCTTTCTTATTTATATAATAGTAGCAGATTAGCATGCAGTCTACCAGATGGTAAGTGGCTACTGCTGCCCATGGACGCCTGTAATCAACCCCAGATAAAATTATTTTCCCACCCGAGGTTGACTACGTCGCTGCCCCTGAGGACTAAACTGGAATGCCTCGAAAAGGTATGTTTCTCTTACAAGAGCTTTCAAACTAGAACACAGCAGCGTTTAATACTGCTGTTATTAGACAAATCAAATCAAATCTCTTTATTTGTAAATATAGGTCTTTCAGGTGTTCATACGGTTATATAAAGTGCGCTATATTTGACCCTTTTGGGTATACAAATGACATTGAGACAGAAATAGGTGTGTCAGTGGTGCCGCCGGAGACGAACCATAAATGATTCTACTACCTTCTACGACTATTAATAACAATTACTATTAATACTTAAGTATTCTTAATATTCAACATCAGTAAAGTAGGCACATAATGCAACAACAGTAAGTCTTATCACATGGTTAAACGTCAGCTACGCAATATTGTTGTTATAAGGTAACGCGAAATAATTTCATAGGACTTTTCTCACTTTGTCCCTGTAGTCCCGGGACTAGAATAGGGCTACGGTATTCCCTGCCTGTCGTAAGAGGCGACTAAAAGGGGGCTTCCGGGGTTGCGGGCGGCAAGATTGGGAGGTCGAGCCGTCCGGTAAGCAACTCCGGGAAGGACGGCGGTGTGTGTGGTCGCATACCGTCGTAAACACCAGACGGTGTGGCGAGTCCTGGAGCTTACCTGGGTGGAGCCCGAAGGGGCGACGCGTTCAGAGGACTCCGGTTGCGTTCCGTAGGAGATCCCGGAGTCCTCTTGGCAACGTAAAGGAAGGCCACCGGGGGGGTTTTAGTGCGGTAAAAATCCCACATAACCCTGTGTCGCTCCCACGGCACCGGGTACCTTTTGAAGGTTACCTCCTCGTAAACAAAAAAAAAAGACTTTTCTCACTTATTAGGTATTATTTTTGCCCTTGTACATACATTATCTCCCATAGTCCAAAGTCTGGCTTAGCGGTAAGGAACCAGTGGCTACTTGACATGAGGTACACCACCACATGTTCATTTTGCATTAAATTTTATGAAAAATTATAAATCAGGTGTATGAATTATGATTTTAGAATTTGATAAAACAGTAATCTGTAACTGACTCTACCTTTCAATTTCGTTTTATTGTATTTAAATATGCTGATTTTGAAATAACACGTCACCGATTTGCAATTCTATGAATAAACACAACAATATACAAATGAATAGAATGTTTTGATTCGATAAAAAATATTTATGTTCACTTTGACAACATCCGATTATATTATTGACTACTGAAAAGCTTTAAGTATCCTTATAATATCCATTTTACACTATCGTCAATGAATGTAATATATGTAGATGTTGATATATGTATTTTTAGGACTTAGCTAAAGCTTATTTATCATAAAAAACATAAATGAAAAATGATATCGCGTAGTTAAATTTAATAGATAAGCAGTTCAATATAAAAATAAAGTGATAAATTTTAAAAATAAAGTGATAATTGCGACAAAAATTTTGGACTATTCGCCATCGAACGAATTTAATTTATTTTCATCAGGAGTGTGCGCTGCCATACTATTAATTGTGGCCTTGAACCAGAGATCCGTGCAACTAAAAATAAACCGACGTCGGCTCATAATTGAAGCAGCCGAGTTATTTATTGGGATCGAACGATTTCCCTACAAATTGATTTCGTTTGTAAACAACCGGAATCCGCCCCCTCTTTTAACCGAGGTCAGAGTCAGAACCTTGACTCTTTGTGAATCGTCGAGTTAAAAACCGAATTATGCAAACGCAATATAGCTGAAATGAAGGTCTCTGATGAATAAAAAATAATTACAGTTTGAATTTTTCAGATATACCTACTTATGTAGGATTAGCGATAAGCGATAAATACTTTGACTCTGCGCCATCAGTGCAACGTATATACATAATTACAAATACGTTGTAGTTTTTTTCCCTTTTCATCGTCAGTAATTAAACTTTTGCATAATAGTAATACTAATATCACGTACATCATAGTCATTAACCACTCAATGTCCCACTGCTGGGCACGGGTCTCCCCTCACAATGAGAAGGATTAGTCCATAGTCCACCGCGCTGGCCAAGTGCGAATTGGTAGAGTAGTAGGTAGAATATCAAGTGGGCCTTGCTGATTTTATTTATCGCATTAATAAGTGACATTAATCACTTATTCCTTTTGTCCATTTCATTTTTTATTTCATGTAAGGGATACGCATAGCCTGGATAGTGAATCTCCCGCTATAACTGTCACAATGGGCGAAGCCGAACAAAATAATTGAAGTGCAAAGTGAAATGATACTAGCCAATATATTTATTCTATAAAAATATAGAAAAAATATATTTTCAATACCAATATGTCTCACAGACTTTTTAATATTTCATCGCAGACTTCACTACTCGGCGTTGAGGAAACACTTCATTAATTGACTTGACAATATTTTTTAATCGTTTTATATGATCATTTGGTTTAATTAGACGAAATAAAACCAAGCTTAGCTTCCTTATAATTTCTTAATACGGCATTATTTTAGTTGGTTTTTCAATTTATTATTATTACAATTAGTTATAAACAACTACTTCTATTTAGTACATGTAATATATTTCAATATTATTCATTTTTAGGGTTCCGTACCCAAAGGGTAAAAACGGAACCCTTTTACTAAGACTTCGCTGTCTGTCCGTCTGTCACAGGGCTATATCTCCTTAACCGTAATAGATAGACACATACAATTTTTTACAGAGGATACATAACGGTGGCCGCTATAACAATAAATAGTAAAAATAAAATAAAGTTGAATATTTAAGGGGGTCTCCATACAACAAACCGGTATTTATCGGCATTTTTCGATCTAACTGTTAAATCGTACTAAGTATGAATACGGTTGAAATTTTTACAATCCGTTTACTAGTATTATAATAAATAAAAATAAGAACCGTAAAACATATTTTATATAGTTATTTTAATTTTATTAATAATATTGTACATTGTTTACGTATCATTCATCGTCACCCCAACGCCATCTATTGTTGTTTCATATGACTAAGTATTGTTGAAAATCATAAAATGAATTAAAATAATGAACATTTGGTGGTACGGAAGCCTCCATGTGCGAGTTCGACTCGTACTTGGCGAATTATTTTTCTCTTGAATGAAATACTAAAAGAAAATATTTATAAATCTCGTTACGGAATAGTTCCACCGCTTATCTATCACATTAGAACACACTTCCACACCAGATCTAATTTAGAAGCGTAAGGAGTAACGTCTGAAGCGTAGCAACAACTTGATTGTGACTGACATCAGGTGAACTCACGTTACTATCTCGGCTTGAGATTAGTTACAATGGAGTTTAGTTATAGTTATAGCTTAATAGAATTCACTTTTTTGATACTATTAACAAATAATGAAGGTGGTAGTACCCTTTGTGGTTCGACTCCGGCGGCACCACCGCCACACCTATTTCTACCTAATAACAGCAGTGCTAGGCGCTGCTGTGTTCCGGTTTGAAGGGTGTGGTAAGGGAGACAAACTTTTCCGAGGCGTTCCAGCTCCTCCGGGGTAGACCTCAGGGGTAGCGGTGCATCTGCGGCCGACCTCAGATAGGAATATCTAATCCTATCTGGGGTTGATTACAGATGTCCATGGGCGGCAGTAGCCACTTACCATCAGGTGGACTGCATGCTCGTCTGCTACTCTTATATTTAAAAAAAAATACGCTTACGTGTTTCAGTAAAGAATGTTGTACTTAAAATTACCTGTAGCACTACCATGAGTTGGCATAGAAACGCCACTATAGAAATTGTAAATAGAAAACTATTGTCATTTTGCTAGTGAATAACATAACTACTATCGTTACGGTATTTCTTGACAACGTCTGTCAAATTAATGACTCATGGGACCAAATTTGTATGGCAATAGATCATAATGACATTCGCTAGCGATTTGATTTCGATAGGTTTTTTACGTATCGAGTTACGCCACTACGGATTTTAGTTCTACGAGTAACCACCAGAGGCGCTGTACAATTTTTCACACATTTATTTTACGCAGTCGCTAGCGAGTAATACTTTTGTAAACTCATGGTAGTGCTACTGTTGTTTTTATTTGACAGCGTCAGAAGCAGTGCAAGTTTTTCGAGCGCTTTAGTCTTTAATTTATGATATAAATATTTTCTCCAAAATATTAAGTATATGAATACTACTCTACAATTTAAGAAGTGTCATCTGACTTGTGATGGTGACTTCTAATTACATTTCGTCCCCAATTTTATAACATTACAAGTATTCGATACGGTATCGTCCTGTATATTAGTATTTTCTTCTTCCAGAATAAAAAATCAAATATATTTTTACCATTAGATATCCAATATAGCAATAACATTAGCTTAAGAGCTTCTTTTGTAAGCAAATTTCGATTACGTTCGATGTAATACGAACTTCCGTATCCAATAAGTTTTCTCATATCCGTCATGTTGAATTTATGTTATGTGAAATACTCGTATTATAAGAAATGCAGAAACACCAATACAGCCGATAAGATGAAGCCACCAAACGATAAGATTTAATAACTTCCAATGATAACAACCTGGATAAAATGAGATGGTCCTCTGCAGCACGTAATTGAGCATGAAATTTTGCAACTGATGGTCACCCATCCAACTTCCGACCAAGTCCGGTGTTGCTTAACTTTCTAGACCGCTTGGGATACACACGTGCCGCGGTGCTATTCGTATGCATGCTCCTTACCTTAAGTGGTTTATTTTTAGAATTTACAGAAACTACTATTACTATTATCAAAACGATACAAAAGCAATACAATTTAGGCGGTAGCTGTGGATTGACTGATATCTGTAGTCGATCCTAATCACGATAAATACACGTCTTTTATCTAAGGCTAAGGCTGATTACAAACGTGCTCCTGAGGATTAAATTCGAACATCGAATCGAATCGAATCCTGCTTTGGCCAGTGTACCGAAATGGAATTTTAAATGTAATTTGTTTAATGTAATAATAATGTATTTCTTTACTTCAAATTTTTTATGTTTGAAATTAAACACTAACAATACCAAATCAAATTGCATTGTATTGACGGGCGTCGTGGACGAAGCAGAATATTGTTGAATATGTATCAAAAGTGTCAAAGAAATTGTGGAGCAAATTATGCAAAATTTGGTGAAGAAAATCTTCGTATCTCGTCTTATCTCGATGATTGATGTCCGCGTATTAATTTCGTCTCCTAATTTGAAGTTTTGTTGAAATACGAACTTTTATCACATAATGAGAATTTGTCTTATGAGATTTGGTGATAGTAGAATAGACAATCCTATGTTGATTGATCCGAAAGCACCGCTACCCTTCCTTCTAATAATAACAGTAGTGTTAAGCGTTGCTGAGTACTGGTTTGAAAGGTATGGTAATGGAGATATACTTCCCCAAGGCGTTTCAACTTATTCCTCTGGAGTAACAAAGAACCTGTCTGTGGCTGACCTTATCTGGGTTTGAATACGGACATCTGTGGGCGGCAGTGGCGACTTACTAACAGGTCAACCGCATGGTATATTATAAGAAATAAGTACCCCTTCATAATGATTCAAGCAAAAACTAATAGTCATAACTACGCCAATCCCAACTTTTCTGTATACGTAAAATTATAAAAACATCTACCTTTACAAGTGAGGCCATGGTCAAAATGCCAGAGTAAAGTTTCAAATTTTAAGTAGACTCCAATTTATTTTACCTATCCCTAAGTTTGAACTCAAATTAATAGCAGCTGTGAAAGGACATTTGCATTTGGAGGGAGAATAACCGGGTGCCCGACCCGTTCCCAGTTTATGTTACAACAGCTTGTCGTGTTCATGATTTGGTTTCGAATATAACTGGAATTGATTTAGGATTTGCTTGTGAAGGTAAGACATGTTAGGAGACGTCTTTACAACGACTTGTAGCTTTTTATGAAATCGAAATTTCATTTTGCTGGCGGTCTTTTGATGGTGAGTTGTTATTCTTACGTATGGACATCGATAGATCTCTGAAGCGATTTATTTTACCTATCCCTAAGTTTGACTCAAATTAATAGCAGCTGTGAAAGGACATTTGCATTTGGAGGGAGAATAACCGGGTGCCCGACCCGCTCCCAGTTTATATAACAACAGCTTGTCGTGTTCATGATTTGGTTTCGAATATAACTGGAATTGATTTGGGTTTTGCTTGGGACGAGGTAAGACATGTTAAGAGACGTCATTACAACGACTTGTCGCTTTTTATGTAATCGAAATTTCATTTTGCTGGTGGTCTTTTGTTGGTGAGTAGATATTGTTGGCTATGGAAATGTAACATCTATTCCAGATAACATTCTTTTTACCTGAGTTCAGGATTACATACTTTTTAGGATTAAATTGGTATGATCCGTATATGTGTTTTAGATACTCTTCAGAAAATGAGCGCTTGACACTCCTATCATAAGGCAGAAAAAGATGCAAAGCAGAAATAAGTGTAGAGATAGGAGTCAAAACACAATGGGATCTTTTCCTATCGATCGCTTGTATATTTGTGATCGTCCGAGTATGGTGGTGACACATTATGAGCATTATTATAAAGTAGGACCATGGTGTACTAAACCACCAATCATGCCCAATTGAAAACTAGAATCCATGCTGTATAATAGGGTAATATCAGGCTTACCTTAATAAATTTAATATTCGGTGTTATAAACAATGTTAGCTGATGAACTGATTTACATTTTAATAGATTTTGTATTAAACAGAGCATTCATCCAAGAATGTCACGTTATTTTGAATTAGCCTTGAACTCAAAACGTTTTAGTAAGACAATTTAGAATCATCGCCAGATGTAGAAATGCAATTTGGAAATCAAAATGTTTCATAATAATATTATGACTAGAAAATACACCGAATATATGTCGATTATATAAAATATACTGCAATATAATAATGAAGTTAAATATCTGAGTATTTTTTTATATTTGTGGTTAAACCGCGGTGACACTACAGCCACTCTATTTTGAAAGATGTGTACAGGAAAATCACTTTGGTTTAACCCTTTGAGGTTCGACTCCGGCGGCACCACCGCCACACCTATTTCTACCTAATAACAGCAGTGTTAAGCGCTGCTGTGTTCCGGTTTGAAGGGTGTGGTAAGGGAGACAGACTTTTCCGAGGCGTTCCAGCTTAGTCCTCAGGAGTAGCGGCGCATCTCTGGCCGACCTCAGGTAGGAATATCTAATCCTATCTGGCGGTGATTACAGATGTCCATGGGCAGCAGTAGCCACTTACCATCAGGTGGACTGCATGCTCGTTTGCTACTCGTATACTATAAAAAAAGTCTACCTGATACAATACAAAAATGATTTATTGTACACCAACTAATAAATGATAAATATTCACATACATATAATGAAAAGTACAACAGGCGGTCTTATCACTTAAAAGCGATCTCTTCCAGACAACTATAGAGTTATTGAAAGAGAATCATTTCAGATACAAGAAACACAGGGTAGGGGTGTACAAATGTAAAAACATATCAACTAGAATTTGTCTTTGGACATATCAGCAGCTAGCGTAGAAGGTGAAGAAAGTAGGGGATAGAGATAGTGGTATTACACAAAATAAGAAAAAAACGATAGGATAAATAAATACAAATAATAATAATATTTTAAATATATATCAGGTTAAAGTGTCAGGTAAAATTCCTTCACTTGTCTTTGAAAATAACTGCAAATCACCTGATAGTAAGTGGCTATAACCTCCTGTGGACATCTGCAATTAACCCCGATAAGATTTGATAAATGAAGTTGACAATAGATCCACCCGTGCGGGCTTGAATGCGGGCAAGTTCGCGTGACAAGAAAAAGACACGAGGTTCTAGGAAGCACTAAAATTCTATTTATTTATTTTATTTATTTATTTATGCACACATAGATAATTCATACAAAAGACTTATAAATAAAATGTCGTGCAAAGGTACTGCTTATACCTAACGGAATATCTTCCAGCAGACCTGTAAAAGTAGATAGGTTAACAAATGGTGGATATGCGCGCACGTGACTGTATAAAGATATGTTATTATATATTTTAATCATACATTACATACATATAATATTGAATAACGCATGGAATGATATTTAACCTATAAATAAACGTACATATATAGATATAGTTACATAAAGAAAACGGTGTAATACATATTATTATAATACAAATATAACAATAAATAATATATAATGATTTGATTAATACTCATTTTGCTAAGGAGAAGTAGTGTTCTTTTACTCTCTTTTTAAAAGTTGATATGTTCTTAGACTCTCTTATGTTTGGTGGAAGCGAATTCCACAGTCTATTCATTCATTCTATTTAAGTTCAAGCGAATTATTTTCCTGGTATTTTTTAATATTTCAGCATAGTGATGTGGACTCACTTGCCGCGTATATGAGATGGCGAAAAATCTCATATCTGCTCTTCAAATAAAATATTTTTCGATGAGAACTATTCCAGGTACAGACTTTTGACTAGACGGTAGTAGAACATGAATTTTTATAGGTACTTTAGGAGTAGACAAGCATACAGTCCACCTGATGTTAAGTAGCTACTGCCGCTCATGGACATTTATAATCAACCCCAGATAAGATTAGATTCCTACCTGAGGTCGGCCGCAAATGTGTCGCTTGAGGACTAATAATGTCTCCCTTACAACATCTATCAAACCAGTATACAGCGGCGCTTAACACAGTTGTTATGAGGACAAAATAGGTGTGCCAGGGTCTAACACCTTTAATTTTTTTTTATACAACACTGAAACTACCTGAAAAGTTATTTAAAAAACAGATTCTGTTTTTATACAGAAAAAACATCGAATTCACTTATTTGAGTACTTACTTAACAAATATTATAAATGTTACAGTATAGCTCTCTACAGAGAAAATGTTTTGAAAAAACATTAATAATAGTTGTTAGGCGTGACACTTAACACAATTTTTATATAATGAATAAGTAGCAAGCAACCATGCAATCCATGTGATTGCAAGTGGCCACTGCTGCCCATAAACATCTTTTACTAAGCCTAGATAAGATTACATTCCTAATTAACAAATAAACATGCAAATCACCTGATGGTAAGTGATTGTTGCTCATAAACATATTTAATTAAGCCCAGATAACATTGTGTTACCTAAGGTCGGTCACAGATTTTTTTTTATAATATATGAGTAGCAGACGAGCATGCAGTCCACCTGATGATAAGTGGCTACTGCTGCCCATGCAGATGTCCATGGGCAGCCCCATCATCAACCCCAGATAGATATTTCTACCTGAAGTCGGCCACAGATGCGCCGCTACCCCTGAGAACTAAGCTGGAACGCCTCGTAAAAGTATGTCTCCCTTACCACACCCTTCAAACCGGAACACAGCAGCGCTTAACACTACTGTTATAAGGCAGAAATAGGTGTGACGGTGGGGCCGCGGGAGACGAACCACAAAGGGTTCTACCACCTTCAGAATGTTCAGAACGTTCTACAGATGCGTTCTAAAGACTAAGTTAGAATTTCGGATAAATACCACAGTCATCAAATCAGAACACAGCAACGCTTAACCGTTGTTGTAACCTTTTTTTTTTTTGACGAGGGGGAAACCTTCAAAAGGTACCCGATGCCATGGGAGTGACGCCGGGTTATGTGGGATTTTTACCGCACTAAAACCCCCCCGGTGGCCGTCCTCAGCGTTTGGTGGAGAACTCCGGGATCTCCAACGGAGCACTACCGGAGTCCTCCTAACGCGATGCCCTTTAATCGGGCTCTGCCCTGGGGGGATCAATTTACGCTCCTCTCACATCTCCTGGTGATTACAGCGATATGGGACCACACAAACCGCTGTCCTGCCCAGGGTCGCTTGCTGGACGGTTTGAGCTCCCACTCTTGCCGCCCGCAACCCCGGAAGCCCCTTTTAGTCGCCTCTTACGACAGGCAAGGGATACCGTAGCTACTACAGGGACTACAGGGACAAACCGTTGTTGTCACCTACGAATTTGTTTGCGAACAGAACACGGGGATCATAAAGACTAATATTGTAGTCATTTTATTACTTTTGAAATAACTTTAGCTCATTAAAACCTGTTTATATTCCAAACTAGTGATTCATCCAAACATTATTTTCAACTCGCCCTGGCCTACAATTATTTCGAATAACAAAGAATTTGCTATCACCTGCCAGAATCAGAAAGGAAGTTTCATTAAAACCAAAAATAGTTTGGCAAAGGGAATTATCAAGTTCTTAACAGTAAATAAATTCTAACTAAATTTGTGCCATTTTTTTGTAATGTACGAGTAGCAGACGAGCATGCAGTCCACCTGATGGTAAGTGGCTACTGCCGCCCATGGACATCTGTAATCAACCCCAGATAAGATTAGATATTCCTGCCTGAGGTCGGCCTCAGACGCGCAGCTACCCCTGAGGACTAAGCTGGAACGCCTCGGAAAAGTATGTCTCCCTTATTGCACATTTCAAACCAGAACACAGCAGCGCTTAACACTGCTGTTATAAGGCAGAAATAGGTGTGGCGGTGGTGCCGCCGGAGTCGAACCACAAGGCGTTCTACCACCTTCAAATGCTACTTTACGAGTATATTTTGAGTATAAAATTGCAATTCGTAAATAACTTTGTTAATTAATTCATTGTAACGGTTGAATGAATGCGAAATGTCACGGAAATTAAGGAATTGGATTAATATTTCACTGGCATTTTCACGTCTTTCATAAATATAAATTTCACAAATTTTCTAATTTGGGACCCTTATACAAATATTTGAAGAATAACAATATGAAACTTTAATATTTATTGGCAAGATCTCTATATATATTTTCAAGCGAAATTAGTAGATTTTATTGTACGTTTTAATAAAAAAGAAATACTCGTATATAAATAGAAAACCAAAAATAAGAACGATCACTGTGTATAATATTGTACATGATATTATTCAAAATTCTTATAAAATTACTAGCTGACCCGGCAAACGTTGTATTGCCATATAATAAAAAAATGTTAAGGGTGAACAACCCTTACCGCTTAGGGGTATAAAAAATATATAATAGTCGATTCTCAGACCTACTGAATATGCATATACAATTTGGTGAAAATCGGTAAAGCCGTATCGGAGGAGTACGGTAACTAACATTGTGACACGAGAATTTTATATATAAGATTACATATTTTTATGATGTGTTTATATACAAGTGCTTTTTCTCTGTGCTCTAAGTAATCTATAATATGATCTTACAAAAATCATCAAATAAGTGCCTAAAGTAGGACTACCATGAGTTTACAAAAGTATTACTCGCTAGCGACTGCGTAAAATAAATGTATGAAAAATTGTACAGCGCCTCTGGTGGTTACTCGTAGAACTAAAATCCGTAGTGACGTAACTCGATACGTAAAAAACCTATCGAAATCAAATCGCTAGCGAATGTCATTATGATCTATTGCCATACAAATTCGGTCCCATGAGTCATTAATTTGACAGACGTTGTCAAGAAATACCGTAACGATAGTAGTTATGTTATTCACTAGCAAAATGACAATAGTTTTCTATTTACCATTTCTATAGTGGCGTTTCTATGCCAACTCATGGTAATGCTACAGGTGCGAGGGAAAACTTTTACGTTAGTTTTTCGTGAATTGCGAGAAGGCTCAAGGTCAATAGTATTTTCAAAGAAAATAAAGCGTATAAGCTAAGGGTGCTATTCAATTCTATATCCTGTAGGAAATTCTGTTAGCATTGTGGAATTATGATTATTTTATTACACGGTTATTATAACTTGCTTTGTAAGTTTGTATTTATTTGAGAGTCAAATCTTGTAAATTAAATTTACCCAATTGCCGGGGTCCGATTGAGTTAAAATAGTGTACACACGTTTGGTTTGGATGCATATTACGGATTATGGAAGGGATTGATTAGAATGATAGATGGATGAAATAGATGATGGAATGCATGTTTAGATTGGCATGATATGGGAGTCAGATTGCTAGTGATTACGGTCGGTCGGTCGGTCACAGATACATTGTGACCTCTGATGATTGAATTGGAATGCCTCGTGTTGTCGTCTTATTACGATAACTGCAAGACACTGATGTTATTAGGCAGATATAAAGAGGCTGGTGTTGCCCCTGGAGTCAATCCAAGGTTTCTTTAAGATAAGCTCGACAAGATAAGACTTAAAACTTCTGAAAACAACGTGAATCTAGGGATGCAAAGACATATCTTAAATTCGATTATATCAAAACTATATATTTTTATCGATAGTGCACGATTTTCTATACAATATTATCGAAAAAAATATATACCAATTTGTGTCAAAATTAATTATTTTATTATTAAAGAATTAAAGAAAAGTTGTCAAAATAGTGTTTGAATGTGTTGGCGAAGAATAAAAAGTTTCTACCCTACTATATTTAGTAAAACTTGGATTTATCGATACATTGATAAAATCGAGTTTAAATTATTAACGATATTGTCGGTATATCGATAATGTCAACTTGCCCTACTCTAGTCCCTTGCAAACGAAGCTTCTGATGTCCTGATTATTATAACGGCAGTCGTTTAAGCCTTTGTGGGTACGACGGATAAGTCAGTTTGTAAATTATTGTTTTCATCACAGAGAAAAGAATTTTATCATTATCATGCCTTCGAGATTCCAGTTTGATTAAAAAGACAAGAATTTTATAATCCAGATTAATATTTTTTGTATAATATGTTATGGCTGTGCTGTGGTTAAATTGTGTGTAATGTTCTGGAATTTTTCCTTTCATTTCTGGCCTTAAAGCTACGTAATAAAAGTACCTATAAGTTTATAAGACACTAAAAGAAATATTTTTCTTTCTATGTTATTGTTTTATAAGCGCAACTAAACCTTGCCTATTTATTTTAAATTGTTATAACTATTTTTATTATATACTATTAGACGCCGGTTTTCTTGAAAACTGAAAAGTCTGGAGCATATTTTTAATAGAATGAAATGTTGAATGAATTTAAAATTATCCATTTTTTCTGCTTTCAAGATTCCACTGGCAAATAGATTCCCTTTTAACACTAAACCTGTCTGCAGCGGTAGTGTGCTAATTTCCGGACGAAGTTTTCGTTCGGCACGGTTTAGAATAAATAACCTTTATACTAACCTAGATTGATCCTTACCCTTCCCTTGCAATATGTCCCCTTTGCAATATGCAACTTAGTCTATCAATAGATACAAACAAGTAAATTCAAATTGTAATTTTGTTTATTTTCACAATGTTTGTATTAGTTTCTGATTAGCAGACAATATAACTAGGTTTTACGTTTAATCACTCTAGTATAGGTCTTCTTAAATTTTTAAGGTCAAGTGTGTTTACTATTTTAATGGTTAAGGCTTAATGGTTATTCTATAAATTCCAATAAAAGAGTTTTCTAAATTGTGTCAAGTCTACAAATTCAAACTCTTGTCAGTGTAGGGAACTATGACCCAAACTGGTCTCATTCTGAAAGGAGATTCGTGTCCAATAGTGGGAGAGATGCTGATGTACAGATTATATGTATCAAACGTTAACTCGAAAATAACAGTTTCCTGCAAGATATGTTCTTGTTGTGTAAGATTTATATGGTGGTTCATAAATCATGCTTTTTCTCAAGTTTAGCCAAGCCAACATTTATTGTGTCCCGAGGGTCGGAACCTGAATTCATGTTCGTCTAATGATCCAAAAGTTATGAGCCTCGGATTTTTATCGTAGAGACGTTAGAGATGGCGATGCTTTCCGAAAGAGATCGATTCTTGAATCGATTCGAATCGAAGTGCAATAAATGGAGGCTCAAAGAAAATCAAGGTCCAAAGTAACGATTCTCTAAAAATCGATATTCGATCTTTTCAACTAAAAAGGGAGAAGATAGCGAAAAACAAGGTTATCCTATGCAATGATAGCCTAATGGTTAAGAAACTCGGCCTCTCGATCGAGGGGTCCGAGGTTCAAATTCCAGGCACGCACCTCTGATTTTTCAAAGTTATGTGCGTATTAGGAATTAATTATCACTGCTAAACGGCGAAGGAAAACATCGCGAGGAAACCTACATACCTCAGAGATTTTATCAAAAATAATTAATCTCAAAGGTATATGAAGTTTACCAATACGCACTTGGCCAGCGCGGTGGACTATGGCCTAATCCTTCTCATTCTGAGAGGAGACCCGTGCCCAGCAGTGTGACGATAATGGGTTGTTGATGATGATGATGATAAAGGTCATCCGGACCAAACAAGCACTGAAATACGAATCCGTCAGCAAAAAGGTCTAGAACATATTCAACCAACTTCGAAAAGATCAACTTTTGATTTTCTAGGATGAAAGATCGATTCACTGAATACTGAATACACGATACATTACTGAAGATCGATTAAAATAATCGATTTTTGACAAGAGATCGATTCTCCGATAATCGACCTCTGATCACCATCCCTAAGAGACGTAAAGATTACGTCTTGGATATGGTGAGGTTACTACTGTTTTGGTTTTGTGTTATCCTTACTTTATGGCAAGATATGGGTTGATGACATAGCTATAACATTGGTGATTTACTGACCGATATTGAAATATACGAAGGAAAATATAAACAAAAATAAGGGAGGAAAATTTTTTTATCCGCATTTTTGTAACATCAAAAATTATGGCCATATTTCTATGTAAAAATTTATTTTATTTCTGATTGCACAAATTTGAGTTACAGTAACATGTACCATTAAAAAATTGGCTATTTTTCAATACGTTTTAAATACCAAAACAAACATTCAAACTCAATAGAATTGCTTACGCATCAAACTAATATATTAATAAAATAAAATAGAGTCTAAAATTAATACTCCCTTCATTGAACTTTCAATAGTATGTAGAGTAATGTGTTTATTGGCTCCGATACCTTTTGTTCATCTGCCGATCAAACACCAATCGATGTAAATTATTATTAAAGGTATGATCAATCAGTATAATCTTATATATGAAATTCTCGTGTCACAATGTTAGTTACCGTACTCCTCCAAAACGGCTTTACCGATTTTTACCAAATTTTACATGCATATTCAGTAGGTCTGAGAATCGGTTACTATCTATTTTTCATACCCCTAAGTGATAAGGGTTGTTCACCATTAACATTTTTTTATTTATGGCAATAGCAACACAACGTTTGCCGGGTCAGCTAGTATAGCTATATAAATAAATTTGAAAATAACAATTCCAAATTAATTCTAGTTAGTACTACTCACGGAACAAAAAAAACTAGTTTTTATTGTTCAGTGGTCCTACCCTACTTAAATACTTTTGAAGGTGGTGGTAGAACCCTTTGCGGTTCGATTCCGGCGGCACCACCGCCATACCGACTTCTGCCTCATAACAGCAGTGTTAAACGCTGCTGTGTTCTGGTTTGAAGGGCGTGGTAAGGGAGACATACTTTTCCGGGGCGTCCCAGTTTAGTCCTTAGGAGCGGCGCGTCTGTGGCCGACCTCAGGTAGGAATATCTAATCCTTTCTGGGGTTGATTACACATGTCCGTGGGTGGCAGTAGCCACTTACCATGAGGTGGACTGCGTGCTCGTCTGCTACTCCTATATTATATAAAAATAATAATAATAAACTGTGGAGCCTCACACCTTGATATATAAATATAATATTTTCCTGAATCATCTGTTCTCTTATGTAGGAACAGGGTGATAGTACTTATTCAAGGCATTCCAACTTAGTTGCTGTATCGACCTTCCCAAATAGCTATGATCTAATACTATCAGATGGACTGCATGCTCGTCTGCTCCTATATTATAAAAAAACTACAACCTAAGAGTTAATTCTGGATACTTAAATACTTATTCCTTAAGGAAATAGAAGTAAACGTGAATTGCCATTAGAAACTCGATCCATTAGATCCGAAATAGCTCCATTACACTCGATTGCGTTGGCTCTTAACTTCAAGTAGTTAAAGAAACAATACAAAGTTTCCAGTTCCAACCAATCTGTGATTAACGTTAAGAGCAAACCAATTTCCTTTATTATTAACCTATGATTATGATGAATTATTGACCAATTCATTGCAATGTGCGTTACTCGAATAACAAACTTGTAGGGAAAAGATGATTAGGACATTAAAGGGACACGTTAGTCAGTAATTCAGTAATAATAAAATTTGTTATCATAGTCAGTCGGTCAAGTATATGGCATCGCATAATTTAATAAAATTAGTTATCATATTCAGTAAGTGTACTATATAGCAAAATAACCATAGCGAGGGCTAGGACAGTCTATTGAAACAGACAGCGATCCGTGCACCGAGACGCATCCAAACCAAATGCGTGCTGATCAAGTGCTTCAACCCTTTTTATAGGAAGAGCAGGTAAAGTAATCAGGTAGATGGGTCATAAGGCGATAAGGAATGTCGTCCGGTGCAGGTGCCGCCAGCATCTGGTATTACGTCATCTGCTTTCAACGCCTAGACCTGCCCCCGACAACCTAATTTTCTTGACACAATAAAAATAATAATATAGGTACCTATATTTTCTATTTTAACATTGTTTGTTCTTTTGTTTCGATTGGATGGTTCATGTACAGAGATAGATAATAAAAGAATATTGGAAGCGATTTATATGTATTATATGAGTTCTTTCATATAATACGGAGTAGTAGACGAGCGTGCAGTCCACCGCATGGTAAGTGGCTACTGCCGCCCATGGACAATTGTAATCGACTTCAGATAGGATTGGATATTCGTACCGGAGGTCGGTCACAGATGCGCCGCTAGCCCTGAGTACTAAGCTGGAACGCCTCGTTCGCCTCGCCTCGTTCGGAACGAAAAGTATGTCTCCCTTACCACACCCTTCAAAACGGAACACAGCCACGCCTAACACTGCTGTTATTAGGCAGAAATAGGTGTGACGGTGGTACCGCCGGAGTCGAACCACCTTCTAAAATGTAGGTTATTTAAATGCTAAATTACCTACTTGCTAGATTAAAAAAACATGGGCGGAAGTCCACGGACATTATAAAATAGAGACATTTGAAAAAACTCTCATCCATAATTATGCAGTTTTATCCAGGAAGTTTTAAGAATTTAAAATCTTTAGTTGAAAGTTAATTAGAAGCTGGAGTCCAATTTGCAACGGGAAATGCAAAATTATTTCAGTCCTACGTCGCTTTTGGATCGACTTTTCATTTTGTTGTTCAATGAACACTTTAATGAAACGATACTTCGTGATTAATTATATTTTGAAACTCATTTTAAAAGAAATAATAATTTTGTTAATTTTTTTCAAGATACTCATTTTTCATTTAGATACGTAAAATTCATTGTTTTTGGGTCAAGCTAACTTTTTGGGTTTGTGACGTCATGTTCAATGTCACTTAGAATAAAGATCCTGTAAATATACATATAAATCTATCCATGTGTACCATTAGGTTAAGTTTAACATTGTAAAAAACATTCTTTTTAAAAGATGTGTGTTATGGAGTTTCTTTCGCCGCTTCTTCTCCATAACGAAACACCTTGTGAAGTGGTGGTAGTTGTATTGACATTCAAAAAGTGCTCTGTAAAGAACCTATTTTGAATAAAAAAAAATGATTTGATTTGATTTGAAAAAATAAATAAAATTATCTGTGATTTCTTAATAATGGGAAATATATCGCAGAATTGGTTATTTCCAATATAAGTCTTATGAGCAATAAATCGATGGACCAATAATTAATCAGTAAACTTGAAGATCTGGTTTTACGTACTGATAAGTTTAAAAAGCATATAAGCTGAGAATATATAAAAAAAGTTTATAACACTACGTTGATACAAATAATTAGATTCTGTTTTTTCATATCCTCATTATGTCGTGTTGAATCGTGGAGACTTCTCAATTATTAATGTTATACATCGATTCAATCCACACTCACGTCAAAGGTAATTTATTTATATACTTTTTGTTTCCCACGTCGCGATCAGGTAACTCAATCTTATTTTGCAGGTCCCAGATAAGTACGTTATTTATTTATAACGTGACAACTCGAAGATGGTAGAACCCTTTGTGGTTCGACCCCGGCGGCACCACCGCCACACCTGTTTCTGCCTTTTTTTTTGTTTACGAGGGGGAAACCAGGCACGGGGTTATGTGAGATTCTTACCGCAATAAAACCCCCCCGGTGGCCGTCCTAGGCGCTGCGTAGAGGACTCCGGGATCTCCAGAGGAACGCAACCGTGGTAAGGGAGATAGACTTTTCCGAGGTGTTCCTGCTTAGTCCTCAGGGGTAGCGGCGCATCTGTGGCCGACCTCAGGTAGGAATATCTAATTCTATCTGGGGTTGATTACAGATGTCCATGGGCGGCAGTTACCATCTTACAGCCACTTACCATCAGGTGGACTGCGTGCTCGTCTGCTACTCCTATATTATATATAAAAAAATAATAATAATAAACTGTAAAGCCTCACACCTTGATATATAAATATAATATTTTCCTGAATCATCTGTTTTCTTATTTAGGAACAGGGTGATACTTATTCAAGGCATTCCAACTTAGTTGCTGTATCGACCTTCCCAACTAGCTATGATCTAAATATCTGAACGCTTTTTAAAGCTTTCGAAAAACAAATAGTTTACCGAACGCTAATATCGATAGTAAAAGTACCTGGCATATCTGTTGGGATCCTTATTGGTGAACAGATAGCCAATTTATTTGCTGGCTTTTCTCATTTAATTTACATTATTAACACAGCCTTTCTAATATAAACAAATGAATATGTAAATAACAATGTTACCTTAAACAGCATTCAGCAGGCGAGTCACAAAGTAGGCTCATAACAGTTTTATACAATTGCCAGGGAGATCTGCGTAATGTTTCGGAAGTGTGAATGACAAATTCGCATCATTTTGTACCGGATGCCGTATCTGTGCTATTCGTAATACTTTCAGTTTCATTCGAGGAAGGACGCGGAGAAGTTATAACTATAACTTTTAGCTATTTAGATGTTCAGTAGTTTTTCGCAGTTACAATGGAATATTTTTTTGTTACATTTTATATTTAGGTAGGTGTTCAAATCAGGTATACAGCATTTTATTTACACCTATCGTTATTCTTTTTGAAATTGACATTATTTTTCAAGATTAGTTTTAAACGAGATACTTACTTATATTTTCGGTTAAACTTTAGTTTTGGTGCTTATCGGTTTAATAAAAATATACCTACCTAAGCTTCATAAAAAATATGTAAAGGTGGAAATCAAAACACATTTTGATTATATTACATTTTATAGATAACAACATCATCTCTAGAATAATAAGCAATTTAATTCTAAAGAAGAAAAGGTAAAAAGATTGTCACTCACACGCGAAAAACTTGCGATTAAAAATCTAGACACGAAAGCGTATTAGCAAAAAGTTCTCCCTCACAGGATATTACATGAGCTTTGTGTGGGCGTTGAGAACAACTGCATTATGTCTTCGCTATACAATATAAGCTTCACACAACAATAGACACTATTGTTTGTAAAGGAACCTTTTCTTCTTTAGATATATATTTTACTAGTTTTTGCCCGCGGCTTCGCCCGCGTTTAAAACTGAAAATTCGTACCTTCAACTTTGCTAAAGATCATCACTTGATCAAATGCATAGTTTACGATTCAATCCTTACTAATATCGATTAAAATAATCGATGTTTTGGGTCCAAAAGATCGATTCTCCGATTAATCGATCTTAGATCTCCAAACCTAGTTCCCGTGAGATTTCCGGGATAAAAACTATCCTATGTCCTTTCTCGGGTCTCACACTATCTTTGTACAAAATTTTATTAAAATCGGTTCAGTGGTTTGGGCACAACCAGACAGACAGACAGACAGACAGACAGAGTTACTTTCGAATTTATAATATTAGTAAGGATAAGGATTAGATTGAAGTAGCGAATAAGCTTACAATTCTTTTGGTGGTAAGTGGTAATTGCCGTCCGTGGCCATCTGTTCCTAATTCCACATAGGACACGGTTTTCGATCAAAGTTCTAACTGAAGCTAATTATAGATGTCTTGCTATTTTTGAGGAGTTAGATGGTCATATAATAACGGAACAGGGGTTCGTTCCTACGATCGAACTTCTACCTGAAAACAATAACAGATGCGTTGGTACTCTTAAGAAATAAGATCGCTTCATATAATATGTAAGTTAGTTGGCATCCATTATTTTCCCCTGATGCGCAAGATCTACTTCTCGTTAGGAATAGATGTGGAGGTATGGTGGTATGTACAAAATTTTAGATACTTAAACACCTTTAAACCGCATTTAAGGAATTGATCTCGAATTATGTACCTATTACGGATCATGTATCTAGAAGAAGGTATATGAATGTGTAATCAAAAATACTTTTTATTGAAAAACTAGCTGACCCGGCAAACGTTGTGTTGCCACATAAATAAAAAAATGTTAAGGGTGAACAACTCTTATCACTTAGGGGTATGTAAAATAGATAGTAGCCGATTCTCAAACCTACTGTATATGCATATAGAATTTGGTGAAAATCGGTAAAGCTGTTTCGGAGCAGCACGGTAACTAACATTGTACACGAGAATTTTATATATAAGATTACTATTTACTCAACGAGTATACTATCTTAAGGAACGCGTTAAGAAATTGCTTTGCTCGTTACTTTCAGTTGAGCAGGTATCTGCGAAACCTTCAACTTCACACACATTTTAACCGCCCTCCTTTATTTGCTGTATAAAATTGCCATTTACTGTCGCGTACGGCAGTAACACCCACATGTTCATGCCATAAATTAATGCGGAAAACATAATGGTCAAGGAGAAACGATGCCAATTTTCGATGGGGCCTATCCAATATTGGGATTATCGGGATTTAGAAGCTTACCAGTCGTATTTTCATCATATTTTTTAGATAATGGATCAAAGGTATGCCATAACTCAGCGATTGGATGAAGGGAACAAAATTCTCATTAAATTGTCTAAATTGTAGTAAAACATTTAGGTATTTTATTATATATAGTCTGATTCATAATTAGGTGTCCAAAATGTAAACAAACAAATGTCACTATCAAAATTAACAAGAAACAAAAACTAACAAACTCAACAAAAAACGAAAACTATACAATTATTCACAATTTAACAAAGGCGCTATGAAAACGGTAATACATTCGAGTTTGATTACAATCACGAAAATGAATAACATCAGCTACGAAACTTAAAAATGACTGCACAAGAAATGTCTTGAGTTCCGATTGTGTTACCATTATCACATTTTAATTTTCTACCATAAACCTTGTTTTTTATTATTATTACTGTATGGAACGAAATTGAGGTATTATAAATATTAGAAAATTTGAATTGATCTTAATTTATTTAGATTATTATTTTATTATTGTTGTATTAATTTAATATTGTCAAAAATAAGAAACTACCATTTGAAACATATTTTCTTGATAGGACAACACCTTTGTTTACATTTTGGACACCTAATTATGAATCAGACTATAGTTGCGTTTTGATTAAACTTTAAACACTTAAAATCATTAAGTGTTTAAAGTGGGACACTTTTAATTTTTAATTGAAAATACTTTAATGCGATTAATGAGTTGTTTGTGAAATTAAATAAATATAATATTTTGTTCATCGAGTATTCGTTGTGGATCGTCGGTGCATTTGATGGTAATGGACACTGCCACCCGTGAAAATCTGTATTAATCCCTTTACAGGTTTATTTTTGACTTGCGTTTACCTAAGACTCTAAGAGTAAGACCTAAGACTCTAACTAACTAAGAACGCTTCATACAAATCTCTGTAATTCCATATTGCTTAATATAGAACAGTTTGAATAATGATTTCGTTTAACTTTTCCCCTTCTGACAGAACAGACGACATTTTTAAGAATTGGTAAACATAACCTTAATCAGAGGATTTACCGCTTTACGGATCGCCATACATTGTGGTATGATTTGTGAAACGGCAAGATGGATGGTCCCAATCCGTTTGTTCTATCTCGGCCACTCCGTTCCGTCACTGATTAAACACATTTGTTCAGTGACCAAAACACGAGATGTTTTTGAAATTCATTCGTGTAATTCAGTCGTTAATGTTTGGATTTTACGTTTTGGTGACAAAAAGGTAAAATTCATTTTTAGATGACGTATTTTTAGATTGTACGTGGAAAAAAATACATAAACTGCAGTTGTTTTACTTTCTTTACAATTGTGCGTTTTAACTATAACAATACCTACGGTGTTTTAGAGAATACAAACTTAAAAAAAGAAATTGTATAACAAACATTAACATTTAAATCAGTAGATTTTTTCACATGAAATAAAATAAATATATATTTTTTATTTTATCTTCTTACAATTATGTAATATACAATTATGTGAATTTCCGAGAGTATTCTACGACTCAAGATTCCATTTATGTGTTAAAATAAAATTAAAACGGAATTATCGTTATAATAACATATTATAACACTTTACTACTATTTAATTTCCTTATCGACTTCACCAAGTATTGTTTGTTCTCTTTGGGAACTTTGTTTGTAACGAGAGTGCTACGATTAGATGGATATGTTTATGTTTTGAAGAGAGGTGTTATGTTTATCCGGCCTCATTTTTGTTGTTCCATAGTTTATGGGTATTGCGCGGTTTTAGGGTTAACAGCTACTTTAATACTGTTACTATTATATTAATAAATTAACCTTCACACGTAGAATGTTTTGATTCGCATGAATGTAAACAAAATCGAAAGTGTTTTGTTGTTTGAAAATAGGAATTCGGGAAGTTATGAGTCGACTTTTTGGGAAATTATATCGTCATCGAACATAGAAATAGTTTCGTTTCATTGTTCACCATAGTGTTCGGTCCTAATCTGTAAGACTAAATTGGAATGGCGTGTTCCGATTCTTACTTTTTACATCAGATAATTACAAACCAACCCAATCCTTGGTCACAGAGCATTTGCTACACTTGCGACTAACTTAAAACGCCTTTTGTGCCACTACATGCTTCCATTTACATCCATTACTGCTCAGCGGCAAATAGATAAACTGGCAATACAACAGTAACTTTTGCAACTCTTCTAATTTTCAATTAATCTTTTAAATTCTTTCAACTGCAAAATGAAATAATCTTGCAAAGTGCAATTTTATAATGAGACTTGTTTAAAGCAAAATTAAACAAGGCTAGTAAACAAGTCTTAATGAAAGCTCTAGGATGAGTCGGTAAAAGAATTTTAGCTCAGTAAGTAGTTAACGTTGATTGAAAATTATATTGTTTCTTATTATTCTAAAATATATAAGTCTGTTTATTAAGAAACTGTTTTCTATCGTCCACGCAGTATTGTTTCACTGTAGCGTTAATGATCATGGAGATCATGAAATTCTTAAGAGAGTGCATCAATTAAATATACATTTTCGACATTAAGTCTCGACAACATCTTCACGAGACATACTTCTCTGAAACGTTCCAACTTAGTTTTCAGTGCTAGCGGCGCATCTGTGACCGAGCTCAGGTAGGAATTTGATCTATCATTTTCTCAGGGATTAACCACTTACTATCAGGTGTATTTCGTTGTTGTTTTCTACTTTTACATTTAAACAATCTTTCGGTAATTCGTTTATTATTTTTCACTTCATACACGTAGCTAAACAATAAGTTTCCAGTTAATTAAAAGCGATCAACAAACAGCTGCTAATGAGTTATGGTCTGTATAAATCATGCGTATTTACGAAAACAAAAAATAAATATTTGTTTCATAAAATGAATTGTTCATTTGCGCCAACTGTTATGCTTAACAGTGATAGGAAACTCAGCCTCTTATTCGGGGGATCCGGGGTTCAAGTCCGGGGTCCACAACTCTGAATTTTCGTTAAAAAACATATTCGCTTAAACGGTGACGGAAAATATCGTAAAGAAACCTCTACGCCTGTGTCTTAAAAAATGTTCTCAAAGGTTAAAAAATTCAGAGCTGGCCAGCGAGAGACTATGGCCTAATTCTCATTCGAAGAGTACAGAGTCAGCAATACGACGGTAATGGGTTGATGATGAAAATGTTAGAACTCTTTAAAATCCAATTGTGGTTGCACCACTGCCAAGTCTATTTCGGTTATTCATTAATCATTTTGTATGATAGAGCATAGAAAGATGGTCATAAAAAGTGGGGTATTGTGTCTTAAGTGGGAGAAACGTATATATTTGTAAAGGACAGTAGCTAGGATTCCTATTAGGAATCTGATATAAATAATAGTTGTTAATGATTAACTGCCCGTAAAATAATATTTGAGCCTTAGGTAGGTACTACAATTTATTCATACAAGATATTGATAATTTTCCATATTTGATAAGCTAAATTTGGATATATCGATTAATAATAACGCATACTATGAAAAAAATTCCAATTGACCTTTTCTCGCTCATTTAAAAAAAATGTGAGCCGTCACGGGACGCCTGGCAGATGTGAAACATCGACATTATTTTGTAAAAGTAATATGCAGAAAAGAACATATTGTGATAGGAACTAAATATGTCATAATGATAAAATAAAATATTACTATTTTTTTCCAGATAACGATGACTATTTATTGAATAAACACTACTGCATATAGACTGTACATATTTACCATCGTATAACGTGGCGGCGCGTCGCCACGGCATACGTCGCCACGCCAGAAATCGGTTTTACGTGCGGCTATAGATGTTTCACATCAAAATTGTAGGTTTGAACAAAGCTTTAAAAAGCCATAAAAAGTAAAAAATTACAACATAAACAACAGCAACTTTCACATTCATAAGGAAAAACGCTACCGGCATGAATTTGATTTATTTAGGCCGTACAAATTAGCTTATGAAGTTCTTATTCATTTTGGAAATTGGCCATTTTTCAATTATGCGAAACATTTCGATTGCGATCCTGGTGACCGCATTGCGATGTGTGGAAGTATGTGACATTGATCTTATGTCCGTTAATTATAATGTGCGTAATTGTTTCAGTGTGTTTATGACTGTATACAGTGCACACACGCAACAATACGTTCTTGAACTAAAGTTGGATGTAAATTTGTTAAGAGTCTGTGTAGGATCTGAAAGAAATTGTAAGAGCGATTGGTGTATAGTACACGTATGTTTGGATGCTAGGACTTTTTCTGGACCTACTGCGGAGTTACTATCTTTGCATGTATGTATTACAGCATTGTAATAGTATAACAATGTATTACAAAAATATTTATTTTGCGAGGGCGCTACCTTGATTCTTTAGCATAACATCGGAGTTACATAAAATGTAATTCTGTAATTCGATAGGTATCTACAGGAGGTGTGTACGACAAATAATACGAGAGCTTAAATAGATTTTTACATCATTTTATAGATATATATTTTTTTAATTTATAATTTTTTTAATGTATGTGTTTCTCTCCCTCTTCATTGTGGTACTTCATGTTCATTTTGCTTTTTAACTTATTGTGAAATTTAATAGTGGAAACTGATTATTCTTCTGTTTGTGTTTCTGAACCATTTAAATATGTTATATAGCATGAATTGTTTGTTTCCCAAATAAATAAAAAAATTAAAAAAAAAATAGTATTACGTTATTATGAGTATTAAAATATTTTTTTAAGCTTGCGCCTTTTTTTAATAAAGAACGCGAAATGAACGAATTGTTCAACTACATTTTTCATTTAATATTTTTGATTGCCGTACACCATTAAGTACTGTTCGATATCCTAAACTCATCATTGTCTTGTGCGGTAGTCTTAGAGAAGAGACTTTCTTGGAAAAAGAGACTTATGAGTGACGATTTTGTTTCCAATTACTAATGTAAAGAGCATTACCTTTTTTTAATAGATGAAAATGAATATTAGGAATATCAGGATATATTATATAGAAATACTAGTGGTGCCCGCGGTTTCGCCCGCATTTTAAAGAAATAATATGACATACATAAAACGGAAAATTTGTACCTGTATTGAAATGACAGTGGTGCCATCTGTCGAAAATTGGTCTTACCAACTCCCAAACCCTCGTGGGCTCTTGGACAACAACTTTGCTAAAGATCATCACTTGATCAAATGCATAGTTTTCGATTCTATAACTACTAACGAATTAAAGATTAATTAAAAAAACCTTTTCCTTTTTAAACCATTATCAAGTCCCCTTGAACACACACAACAAATTTAATCAAAGTAGTCGAGTCGTTTAGGAGGAGTTCAGTGACATACACACGCATATAAGAAATATATATATAAAGATACAAGATACGATTTACACAATTGTTGCTGCGTCCACGTTTCTCAAAACAGAACTAAAATATTCATTTCTCCCTGTTACGAGTATTACGACCATTAGGACGGTTCTAACCGCATTTTATCGACACATCAAATTAGTCGAATGTTTCTGTTGTTTATAACTTTATTTTTGAATTACCTTCCTTTAGTATACCTACTTTATGAGCTTAAATTCAAATTAATATTTTAATAACAGTTAGTTCCTGCACAAATTTTGTAATAAAAGGAACTACAAACATTAATATTAGACATTACGTCTATTCAAAGTTTAGTGCTACAACACACTATAAACAGAAAAGGTATGGTATGCTATTCATTTAAACAATAATTTTCACAAACAAACTTGCATGTGACTTTTAATGTCATACATTTCGATGAGAGATCGCCTCGAGATTAGTCGCCTCTTACGACAGGCAGGGGATACCGTAGCCCAATTCTGGTCCCATCGCACAACAAGGTACAAGGACTGGCCTCGTCGCCAGTATTTGAAAGGTACCCGGTGTCGTGGGAGCGACGTAGGGTTATGTGGGATTCTTACCGCACTAAAACCCCCCCGGGCTCCGGGATCTCCAAAGGAACGCAACCGGAGCCCTCTTAGCGCGTTGCCCCGTCGGGATCCGCCCAGATGAGCTTGGCGCTCACCACACCGTCTGGTGCGTACGACGGTATGCGATCACACATACCGCCGTCCTTCCCGGGGCCGCTGGCTGGGCGGTTCGAGCTCCCACTCTTGCCACCCGCAACCCCGGAAGCCCCCTTTTAGTCGCCTCTTACGACAGGCAGGGGATACCGTAGCCCTATCCTGGTCCCGAAACTACAGGGACAGAGTGTGATTTCACCTGGCGACGGTTTACAAACGTCGCCTATTTGGAAGCTGTCAAATGTATGCAAGTGTTTTGATTGGATACGTCACTAGCGACGTCGCTGTGGCGTGATGAGATGGGAGCAAAAGAGCGAATATTGTCAAGATTTTCATACAAAGAATTATACCCTGTTTCAGACTAACAATATCTTAGATTGACGGTTGAGATCCACTTCTTACCAATTGATAATAATTCGTGGATGATTCTTTTCCTCCCCATAATCTACTGCTACTTTGTATTTGAATTTATTTGATACAGATATTCGTATTATTTATAATTCAATTTTCTTTAAAAAAAATGTACGTAATTTTCAAAAATATGTGGCCCAAATATCATTCCCTATGAAGTCCTATCAAACTCCCGTGCGAATATTATTACAGCCGTTCTCAAACCTACTTCGTAGAAATATAACTATCTATATTTCTATTTCTACTTAAGATCGTCTTTTGTGGATATCTCGCAATATTTACATAGTCAGCATAAATGTACCAACATGTATTTTTGTATAATCTTAACATTTCACGATCATTCGTTGATTTTTGACGAGTACGGGAACTTGAGCGCGAAAATTAAAGTAGCTCAGAAATTATAGGTATTATTTTCAATTTGAAAAAAAAAAATTATATGACAAACGGGGAGCGGGCAGTCACTCATGTACTACAGTCCATGATTTTAGACTAAACCTGACCACGATCCATGCAATTAATCGAAATATCGGCAATAAAGAAATTAAAAAATCGAATATCGTGAGTGCCTATTACATAGTAAGATACCTCACTGTCGCTCGTGTGTTAACACCCTTATTTTCCACAATCCTCAAAATCATTCACGAATGAAATGGAGTCATGAATATACCGAACGAATGACTTTTACTCTGTTGTATGCGGCAAAATAGTTTCCGTGCTCAGATTTCGCATATCCGGAAAATGTTCTAGCGTGACAGATTGCCTGTTCAGGTTGTATACGAGTACAGGTTAACTGTACGCTGCAACAGAGAGGAGAAATTGGTAAAGGGAGATTTAATAGGCTTTGTTGTGGCGGTTTCAACAGTTTTCAACAGCTCTCGACAAATGTCATGCTTAAACCTAAGTATATATTTATTTACCTTTAGGTATTTATATAAAATGGATTATATGTAAGCTAGAATTGGAATTGTCCTGCTTTCTGTAAGTTTCTTCTACAACTAGATCAATTATCAATTAACTTGAAACGACGACCTTGTTTTCGCCGACTTATTATAATTTAGATTACATAGTATTTTTTTCTTTTGCAGGTCAGTTACGGCGCCGTTCAATTAAGAAGTTGGCAGCGGGAGAAATAGGTATGGTGATTTTTTTTTAATATAGTAATAGCAAACGAGCATGCAACTAATGGTAACTGCAATAGCCAGCCAGACAGCCAGATAAGACCGCACTCCTACCTGCGGTCGGCTACCGATAGGTTACTACATAAGTTGGAACGCCTTGGATCGGAACGCAGCTGCGCTTAGCACTATTGTTATAAGATAGAAATAGGTATGTAAGTGGTGTGCCCCTGTAGTTCCGGGACCAGAATAAGGCTACGGTATCCCCTGCCTGTCGTAACAGGCGACTAAAAGGGGTTGCGGGCGGCAAGAGTGGGAGCTCGAACCGCCCGGCCAGCAACCCCGGGAAGGACGGCGGTATGTGTGGTCGCATACCGTCGTGTACAACAGACGGTGTGGCGAGCGGCATGCTCACCTGGACGGAGCCCGACGGGGCAACGCGCTAAGAGGACTCCGGTTGCGTTCCTCTGGAGATCCCGGAGTCTTTTACGCAGCGCCGAGGACGGCCACCGGGGGGGTTTTAGTGCGGTAAGAATCCCACATAACTCTGTGTCGCTCCCACGGCACCGGATACCTTTCGAAGGGTTCCCCCTCGAAAACAAAAAAAAGGGTATGTTAGTGGTGCTTCGGGAGTCGAATAATAAATATTTTAACTTAGAATAATTCGCCAAGTACGAGTCGAACTCGCACATGGAGGCTTCCGTACCACTGTACCGTATTTTTATTAATTTTATTATTTTCAACAATACTCAGTTATATAACACAAAAATAGAAGGCGTTGGGGTGATGATAAATAATATGTAAACAACGTATAATAAAATTAAAATAACTATATTAAAATATGATTTATGATTCTTATTTGTATTTATTATAATACCAGTTATAGTAGTAAACGGATTATAAAAAAATTAACCGCCTTCTTAGTACGGTTTCAGAGTTAGATCGAGAAATGCCTAAAAATACCGGTTTTTTGTCTGGAGAGCCCCTTTATAATATTCAACTTTATTTTATTTTTAGTATTTGTTGTTATAGCGGCCACCGTTATGTATCCTCTGTAAAAAAATCACGTGTCTATCTATTACGGTTCCGGAGATAGTCCTGTGATAGACGGACAGACAGCGAAGTCTTAATAATAGGATTCCGTTTTTACCCTTTGGGTACGGAACCCTAAAAAGCAGAGTAATTTTGCGTATTAATTATAAACTATTCCAGTGGAAATGTTCCACTGTTTGTTTAGAGTTAAAGCTATCACCGTAAATGGTAATTGGTTTAATTTTGCCAAAGTTATATTTGACGTGAGAGTTTGAAACTGAAATGAAACTCCTAGTTAAATATCTGAATTGCAAAGTTTTGTGTGTATTTTGAAGTTGCAAATGCGATAGTTGCAAAGTTAATCGTAGGGATGCCTTTTTGGGATTTACACTAATGTCTAGTGCACTCATTCTAAAATAATTTTATTAAAATTTTAAGTGAAATTTTGAACACTTTATTAAATTAATTACCATTCACTTAAGCCGTTAAGAAAAACATCAAAAGGAAGTGTACAGTTGGAAGTATACTAATAAATCCTTTTTTGGTCAGCCTGGTGGACTACCCTTTCACTAGGAGACGAGAGGTGCCCAGCAGGGGAACAGATGGGTCAATAAGTAGTTACCTAACCCTTTTAACTAACCATGTTAAATATATTATTTATTGACATGTTACGAAGCACAGTTTTTTATTTATTTATGTACATATAGTTGATTAATATAAGAGACTTATAAATTAAAATAAGTCAAATAAAATAAAATACTTATAAATAAAAATAAGTCGAAAGATACTGCTTATTCCTAACAAAATTTCTTCAAGCCGATCTGTAAAAATAGATGAGTTAACAGATGGTGGATATGTTTTTGTTTTTAGCTTTATTTTCCCATTTATCATATTATTAAAATAAGCAATAAAATACCAAGAAACGTCAGAAATTACGAAACAAGTAGCTGATAAAACAATGAATAATTCACATGGTTGAATATAGAGATGTAGGTTGGAGGCACCTGGGAATATCTTTTGTACAAAACATGCCGACTTTGTTTCAGAATGGTGAAAAAATGTTTGCTTCGAGTACAAGGGCACGAGGGCTTTGGGGTGGAAATTTAGGAATTTCTCTATATAGAGTTCCTATGTTTTAGTTAGTCGTTTTAGAATGTTTCGACAAGCATATTTTACCTACATTTTATTGACGTTTGTGTAATATTCAAAACAAAAAAACAGCTAATAAGAAGAAAACCGCCCCGTGAGTTCTAAGCCTAAGCTGCTATGAAGAAGCATGACATTGGTATTGTTACGACTTTTCGCTACACATCAAGAGATGGCACTACGAGTTTTCTGAATCACGCTACCGAAGTTTTCTCAACATCCCGTCTCAACAAGCTCCGACCTGAGACTGTTGGAGCACGGCCGCTCCCCGGGCATTACCACCTAGCCCGGCGTGAGATCTCCCTTTACCAAAGTATCATGAGGCCTCTGTTTCAGTTTTCCAGTTGTATCTATGACTTACAGCCAAGTTGTTTGATCTTTTGGTCTTGTTTCAATACTATTTGTACTATTATTGGCTGAGAGCCCAGTTAAGACACATTGCTATTCAGTTGACAGTTATTATCGTTTCTTAATTTAACGTGAATAATAGCCGCCCTAATAATTACAAGTTCTTAACAGTGTTTACTATGAATTGGTAGTTAGATATAATACAATATAATATGGTTTTGTTTATTATTAAATGGTAACAAAATACATCTAATATTTTTACAGAAGTCTTGTAGAACTTCAATGCTACTTTCACATTGATAGAGAAAATCACGGAAATCTTAGGATTTACAATTTTTGTTTTAATTCTTGTTGACGACCCGCGTGATGGAGCGGTTACCACACCGATCGGATGTGAGTTCGATTCCGGGTCAGACAAATATCTGAATGACGAATTTAGATTTCAGTTCTGGGTCTACGTGTTTATATATTGTTGATGTGTATGTGTGTGTATGTGTCCAGGGCACCCACGATACAGAATCTTAGTGTAGGACAATAAGTGTAGAAAGCACCTAGAAAGCATCTTCATAAACATCCTTAACGCACAAAAAAAGATCACACAGCGTTCCATTCAAGCCAGTTTCAATTCTTGGATTCTTTCATTCAGTCCATTCATACACATTACGTACATACGAACGGACCGCGCGTAAAGTTCTGAATTCTGATACATTCGGGATTACATCGTTATCACCGGCTGCGGCTTAGAATGCGTTAACTAGCTATTTTAGATCCACTATTTATAAACCTTGGCGCCGCACGCACCACGGAATAGAAACAACAAAGAAATGAACCAGTGTTTATTCCTGACCTAACGTAATTATTACTTTTGAGCTTCCAAATTACATAGACTTTTTAATAGCTATGTATTTTTTAATTCGAAGTCTTTTTTATTTCTTGAAACATATTGAGCCGAAAAACATTCTTACATATGGCCGCAAGTAAGGTAAGTTCAAAACCAAAATCTTCAATATTTTTTTTCAAAATCAGAACATTTCCTTTTTTATAAGAATCATTGCTTGATTTTAACGCAAGTATAATATTCTTACCTAGAATCTAGATAGTGAGTATGCAGTCCACCTGATGGTATGTAGTCACTATACACGATGGGTAAAACCAGAAATGCTTCACGATGGATTGTTTTTCGTTTTCCTTTAATACCCATTTATTACTAAAAACATTGAACTATGTGTTTATTTCCTGAATATCATTAAATTTTATTATTTACTAATAGTAAGGAAAGTATGAAATAAATAAAGTAATTAGTTTTGATGGATCCGTTGCGGAAGGAGGAAATAAACTGTAAATTAGCATATGTGCTGTGTGACAGGAATGATGAATAGTGCGTACAACGACACAAACTATTAGTGCATAAATTTTAATGTTTATTTAAACTTTAATCATTATGGAGATGGGTATTCATTACATAAATTTACTGTATCAATGAATTGCGAAAAAACAGAGGTCTATGGGTACAAAAGTTTATTATGTTTTGTTTTTCAAAATGTAAAATAATTCGTTGATCGATTTTAGAGACGCCATCACTTCTAATGTTTGTCTAATAGCAGTGATAAGCATTGTTGGGTTTCAGTTTAAAGAGTGTAAGAAAAAGCCACATGATATATTCCAAATTAATCCTCAGGAGGCAGAAGTGCGCGTGGGTAAATCGAACCTTGGACGTCTGGCATTAGAGGCCGAGTTTTAATCACTAGCCATCATTTCTATCCTGCATTTTTTAAACGTATGTATATAAGTAGATATTAAAAATATAGTTCCTTTAACGGTGAAGAAAAACATCGTGAGGTCATCTGCAGGCCCGATTGAAAATGTTTAAAAATGTATGTAGTCTTCCAATCCGCACTTGTGGAGTGGAGAATGGCCTAATCTTTTTCATCTTGGAACGCACGCCTAGCAGAGGGTCAGTAATGAGTTCATGACGAATCTTCATGAGAAGCAATGTATCTGTGACCGACCGCGAGAAGGACTCCAATCGTACTTAGGTTCATAACAGATGTCCACGGGCGGTAAAAACACTTATGTACCGGCAATGATGTACCGGTAATGCCCGTTATTTTAATATACAAGTTCATAAATAGCCACAGTTTATTAATATCCCGCTAAAACACAACAACAAGAGCTAGTAGGTATCACGTGAACAATCCATCGAGATAAGGATTATCTAAAAAAGCTTTGGCGAAGCTGCGTCCACTCGACATGCCCCGGCTCGCGGGCGCCAATATTGTTACCGAGGTACCTATGCTGATGGTATTTATATGTGGTAGTTATTATTAAAGCAGAAATAGTCAATGGGTATATTTTTTGCAATAGGCAGATTGAGCCCCGATGAGTCAAATATCAGACACCTCGGGGTTATCGATGTTAAATAACATTAAATGTCATCTCTATTTATTTCTATAACGAATTTGCGTAATTCTAGTGATGACATGTTGAGATTGCTTTCCTGCACCATTACAGTATGTGACTAGTCATACTACTACAATGCTACTTAACAATCTGTAAGTATTTTAAACAAAACAATTCTTTAAAATGTTTGATATTTACCGTATTTAACATTTATCACTCATTCTATAATAGCTGAGAATGTATGTGTAATCCTGCTGAGGTCAGAATGTGTGGGCAACGGTGACCACTTATCATTAAGAGTTCTGCATGCTCGTTTACTATATTATTAAAAAATGTTTCATTATAATTGTCTAAAATCCAAATTTGTCCATAAATCAGACCAGTGAAATGGTTAAGAAAAAAAAATATTGTAAAAAGAAAAATATTCTGGCCTGAATTTTTTTAGTCAACACATTTGCAATATACTTATTGAGATATTTAATTTGATATGAAAAACGTTTCATTCACTAAGCAGCTCGGTGAAGGTCGTCTTATATCGGGATCTTCTACTAAGATATGAGTAGATAAACGAGTTAAAAAAATTATGTCAATTTTAACCGTTTTCCACGTAATCAAAAATCTTTTTTGACCAAGTTTTTAAAGAATCATGGTTTCTCTGCGGCACGTATTTACGGATTGGTGCGTTCTGATGAATTTTTTATCCGGGTAAAAAGATGCGGGAACTTATTCTCATATTAAAACCAGGACTGAATGAGCCTTTATCGAAAATGTATGTGGTTTTTGCGATTCGTGTTGATTATGTATGGAAGTTGCTTTTAAACATTTTACAGGCAGAAAACATATTTATTCGGCATGAGAAAGATGATTTTCATTTCCGGACGAAGATCATCATGGAAGATTTTTGGGATTTTTTGGTATTATTATATGACCACAAACTGAGGATTCTATCCATCTAATAATATGAATAATATGAATCTCAAATCGATTTGTTAGAATAAGTTAAGAATGGCTTGTTAAAATTATTATCAATCTTTCTTGTAAGTATTCCTCTAAATATACGCACAGAACACATAAAGTTTACGTCATCTTAATTTGAATTATAAAACAATTGTCGAGGATACTTTTTAAAATCGTAACTCCCAGGCACCTTTTCCTTCGAAGATAAAATGCAAATTTTCGTAAACAAATTGAAGTAAAACCCTGTCCCTTACAATGTACAGATAATAAATGTTGGGTCACACTAATTCCTGTATACAATACCGTCCTTGGCTTACGAAAAAAGTAGGTAAACTACTCTTTGTAATGTTTGTATCCAGTGAGAGACCTTTACGCTAGGGGTGTGAGAAGAGGAGAAAAAATCGAATAACAAATAATCGATTTTTCTTTCTTCAAAATAAATTGATTATAAAGTATATATTTCTGTAGAATTATTAATGCTGAAATCAAAATTAGCCGGTGAAAAAAATTTTGTCTATAGTCCTTGAAATTTGGCGGTGAAAAAAATGTCACGAAATTTGCTCCAATTTCTAAGCTTTCCCAATCGTTCATACAAGTTAGTCGGTGAAAAAATCGATTATTACACGTAAATATAAATCAAATCGAATCGATTATTATAAAAATCGATTATTTTCACATCCCTAACCTACGGGTTGAACCCGAAACTCTTTCATTTAATGGCTGCCGGGCTCAAGGAAACTGACGTTGTACCAAATTATTATTAAAGCGTACCTTGTACTGTTGAGTGCAGGAAAATGAGGGTTGTAGGGAGAAATGATGCGTAAAGTCAGAAATAATTTTGGGAAATTATTGCGGGCACTCCTAGCATTGTGGTCTGTGGATTGCAATCGATTATTCAAAAAGGATAGGGTCTTTTTCGTAACGTTGCCATTTTCTGGTAAAACTGTCTAAAGATATTTTTAGTTGATTGTCTGTAACCCATTATTGTTCTACTGCTGGACATGGACCTCCTTTAAGTGAATTGTCCAAAATAGTGGGCAAGTGCTGATTAATAGACCTGTCACACCCTTGAGATTTTATTGTTTAGCACTCTTATTTAGTTAACTCGTTCGGTCTTTCGAAGCTGCCTCGGGATGTTGGTAGTTGATTGGCGTTATATGTGTACTCCATCATGACATCCATGATATGTCCCACTGCTAAGGACGGGTCTCCTAAGCCACTCTAGTGGCTTAGGTCAGTGCGGATTGCTACACTTTAAAGATTTTATTTTTTAAAACACTTAAAAATATTTTCTTACTTTTTGCCGTAAAATAATTAGGACTATCATTTAATTTATAAAAAAACTTTTAATAAAATACAATGAAAACCGTACAGACCATTACTACAGTTTTTAATCCGTCATCTAATACATAAAAGTAATTATTCTAATATTTGTATGTAAACTTTGTAGTAGTTAATTAGAAGTAACACTAGTGGCGTGTGACAGCCCCGCCTACAGGGTAATGGAATATCAGACATTAGGGTTGCGACACGCATTTATTTTATTTATGGATCCTAATGATTTGATTCATTCATCTAAAATGTATCAAGAGTTCGATCGTAATAAATAGCATTTATAATGTGGTCAGGATGCGCAATGCTACAAAGTGGCCACCTAACAATTTATAGATTTGATTTTTAAAACCATAATTCCACTTATTTCTATATATTATGAAACTGCTCAGTATGCCTTTCATTAATTGCTTTCATAGATAGAAATATATATTTAAATCAAAAGACATAACTTTTTCGTAGTTAAGAAATTGAAGAATAATATAAGAATATAAGAATGAAGAATGTAAGGTAACTTTATTCGCAAATTTTAAACTTATGTTAAAGCAAGTGGTGATTAATTTTAAAATCATACCTTTTAACAAAGGCTGTTCTATGGATTCGAACTCTAAAATCCGGATTGAAATACACATCACGACTTTTAAGCATCGGGGAGTTGAAAATTAAATTGATCGTACTTACATCAATATTACTGTCATAATCTATAGTTTTAATATATCATTGTTATTCATACCCTTTTTGCTAACGTATACGTCGTTAATTCTGAACGTATTTCTTATACAAGTAATAATAAATTAAACACTAAGCTGCAAGTAATTGAATAGTTATCTCAAAGCGATTTAATGTAACGACATAAAGCTTGAACTTACTTGATGCAAAGGGCAAATAAAATACGAAATAAAACCGACAGGACCGGCCATAGGCTTAGGAAGATAAAGTGTAGGGATAAAAGAGGGAATAAAAAAGATAATTAGCCAGCAGTTCTTGATTATACTTTATTAGGGACTCTTTTAAAATGCGTCTTAAATGTACCTCATTAAAGTAATCACATTTTTATGAAAGAAAAATATGTACAAAATGAAAATATAATATTTTTATTAAAATTGCAGAGAGAAAAGTGTTAAAAGAATTTATTTAAGTAATGTAAACTTTTTTAAACTATAAATTGTATACAAAATAGCGACCTTTAGAGTATGTTTTCTTGAATGTTCAATATCAAGCTTACACGTATATATACTGAAACAAGTTTACTCTACCAAGCGCTGTGTACATTACACAATACGGTACGGTGTACAGTACACGCGTTACTATAATAAGTGCTCGATGGATTTTTTTATTTATTATGACTAGCATTTGCATTACTTTGTTCGCATAGCAGACTACAATTACTTTACAGTGGATAACATAATCATGGTATAAAATGAAATGAATTTTCAATCAAACTTTCCTTATCTATTTTACATTCTTATAAGACAAATTATATTATATTTATAAAGAAATCATATGGGAGTGATTGCAAAAATGTCAAAAATTGAACGTCGACTCGAATGCTTTATTTAATCGAAAAGTCAAACATACGCCTTATCATGAGTAAATTCGGCCATTTCTTTTATTAGTATCATAACAAAAATGGTTGAATTTTATAGTAAGTACAAAAAAAGAACGAGTCTTTTTACGTCTGTACATTTTCATAGAAAAATGTTTTAAAGAGTACTTTAGTTTGCACATTTGTATATTTTCATTTAGAAAATTGCATCATAAAATATTTGATGCGCTTTCATCATCACTAGCTTTTTACTCTCATTGTTTCTGTAATATCTGTACGAGTAACGCAATATTGTTTCTTTTATACGCTCTGCAATTTTAAACAGTCGTCCTACGCGACTTATAAAATTTATAAGTCTTATTTCATTTAATGAAGATGTAGACTAGACTAAGAATTTGGAAAACATATTTCTAAGTTTTTATATTATTGAACAAAAAATATTCCAATAAGAACAGATACTATTTGTCGCTAATGATTAAAATATTGAAATTGAAAGTAAATAGGGTATTGAAATAAAAAAAAAATACTAAAGAATGCACTTTTAGAAACTAAAGAAACTGTTTACTTTTCATTTGATTTAATTTAAGACAAAAAATAACTTCGTAGGTATTACTTAAAAGATAACATAAGTACGTAGGTACAATTTTTACGACATCAAACTATTTCTTACATAAATATTGAAGGTACTTAAGCGTGAAGTGTATTAGCAGAAAGGGTATAAGTGGTTAACTGCTTTCTGCTATTGATAATCCATAGTTCTTCGTAAACATGTCCTTGACATATCCACGTACTGTCTGTCCTTGAAGCTTGGCGATTAGTGGAAGTACACCAACGAATCAAGCCACCGATATGGGCAATTCCATCAAATGGTCCGTCGGATCAAATTGCGTTTGCTTTACTAAATCAGGGTCAACAGCCACTTACGGTTACACGTACGGTAGCGTCGATAACACACACCACTTGACGCTGCGAATAATTGAGTATGGTTTTTAACCGACTTCAAAAAGGAGGAGGTTATCAATTCGGCCGGTATCTTTTTTTTTTATGTATGTACACGAATTACTCCGCCGTTAGTGGACCGATTTTAATAATTATTTTTTTATTGTATAGAGACGAGCTGGAAGTTGGTCCCATTTAAATATGGTTAGGATTCATCGATGGGTTCTGGAGAAAATGAGGGGAACTCCTCCACCCATGTAAATATAACAGCCATAACTTCGCTGTTTATGAACCTATTTTAAGGCCTTTAATTTCGTGTGTGTACAATTGCTACAAGTTGGTCTCATTTAAATATGATGATGATCAGAGCGGGTTCTGGAGACAAAATATGTAACTCCTCAACCGATGGGTATAATTGAGTTGTGTTTGAAGATATTTGGCGAAGGTTCTAATGAAATTACAAAGCCAGTTCATCATTGACTATTTAAGGGTCTGATAATGTGGCTCGGAGACAAAATAAGTAACTCCTCAACCGATGGGAATAATTAAGTTGTGTTTGAAGATATTTGGTGTAGGTTCTAATGAAATTACAAAGCCAGTTCATCATTGACTATTTAAGGGTCTGATAATGTGGCTCAGAGACAAAATATGTAACTCCTCAACCGATGGGAATAATTGAGTTGTGTTTGAAGATATTTGGTGTAGGTTCTAATGAAATTGCAAAGCCAGTTCATCATTGACTATTTAGTTAGGTTAGGTTGGAACATATAAGACAATATAAAACTAAGCGAGCAGGGCGCGGCAGCGCCCTGCGAGCGGGCTGTTCCAATCAATGTAAATTCAGACCTTACCTTCATTCATGATCACGTTTATACAATTTTATATTGTAATAATAAAAATGTTAGTATGTCATCACTAAAAAGGGTGAAAAAATTTTTTTAACAGAAAATACAACCGACTTCTATGTCACTACAAAGTAAAAAATAATTCAAATAAATGATGGTTTAGTACATATTTCTGAAGTCGGCGCTCATATTAGACACGCTGTTTCCATCGTTATCCAACGAAATATATTGAGCGCCGACTTCAGAAATATGTACTAAACCATCATTTATTTCAATTATTTTTTACTTTGTAGTGACATAGAAGTCGGTTGTATTTTTTGTTAAACATTTTTTGAAAAATAAGGCCTAGAGTAATGTTTTGCATGATTATTTAGAAATAGTAAATAACCCGAACGAACATTGTTTTATAATATAGGAGTAGCAGATGAGCATGCAGCTCACGTGATGGTAAGGGGATACTGCCGGCCATGGATATATGTAATCAACCCCAGATAGGATTAGATATTCCTACCCGAGGTCGGCCACAGATGCGCCCCTACCCCTGAGGACTAAGCTGAAACGCCTAGGAAAAGTACGTCCCCCTTACCACACCCTTCAAACCAGAAAACAGCAGAGTTTAACGCTCCTGTTATGAGGCAGGAATAGGTGTGGCGATGATGCCGCTGCTGTCGAACCACAACGGGTCCTACCAACTCAACCTACATCCAATTCTCCTGATGGTAAATGATCACTTCAGCCTTCCATGGTATTTCTAATCAAGCAGATAGGATTAAGACTACCTGAGGTCAATGATAGATGCAATGTTACCTCTTAAATTTAAATTGAAACGTTTTCTGAACGCATCTCACCTTTACGCTCTTTATACCAAAATTGTAAATAGTAGCGCTTAACTCTACCTACTATTTCAAGGCAGAAAGTGGTATGGGTATGGTGCCTCGGGAGTTGAATTACAACGGGTGTCCGACTTAAATATCAGTTTTTATTAATACCTATGTAACAGAAATACATTCTACTACTAGCTGACCCGGCAAACGTTGAGTTGCCATATAAATAAAAAAATATTAAGGGTGAACAACCCTTATTACTTTGGGGTATGAAAAATAGATAGTAGCTGATTCTCAGACCTACTGAATATGAATATAAAATTTGGTGAAAATCGGTACAACTGTTTCGGAGGAGTACGGTAACTAACATTGTGACACGAGAATTTTATGTATAAGATAAATAACTTCTATTTATATCATAGTATTTATAAAATTAATATTTCTAATTATAAACCTTAAAACATGAAATTTGTAAGCATTAACAAATCTTCATTTCCTAGTACAAACTTATAATGCCAATTAGGGCCCATCAAAGTCGCTTCGATATAACAACGAAACGCTCGATGTTAATTAACGAGTGTAAATGTTAATTAATAATTAACACGATAAGTCGCTTGAAACACCTTATCCATCTTAGGTGCGGATTATATTATTATAAGTTATATTTTAATACGAGTAATACTCGCCTGTTATTTTGCTATCCGTATCCATTACAATATTACATGCATTGATGAAATGTCAAGTCTTAATAAAGTTAATGAATATGATGGATAGATAGTCTCTTTATTGCACATGTACAGTTGAATTTAAACAATAAACAATATACATAAACAGGTCAAGCAGTTTGCATATTTCTTTGTTTTAACCATCACTGTGCTAAACTGTACTTTATTTCCAAATGGTCTTCGTTGACAACGCTGACCATTGACCAACCCTTCAAATTTGAATACAAACATATAATACCGCAGAAATAGATTTTTTTACTCACTCGCCTCATAAGTTATTTATAAAGACTGACGGATGAATGGGAGGATTAGATGACGTTTTTATTTTATAATATAGAAGTAGAAAACGGGCATGTCGTCCACTTTGCGGGTTACTGGTTACTGTTGCTCATGAATATCTATAATCAACCTCAGATAAGATTAGAGTCATTTATCCGTTAATACCCTTGAGAATTAAGTTTGAACGTCTTGGATGGGTATACTACACCCTACATACCAAAACACAGCAGCTCCTAACAGTGCTGTTCTTAGATAGAAATAAGGATGGCGGTGGTGCCTTTTGAGTTGAACCACAAAGGGTTCTACCACTCATATGTCCATTTATGAAACCGCTTTTGTTTCTTGATAACTTTTACTACTTAAAGGTGGGGTGAGAAGTAATCCGTCTTTAGTAAGGATAATAAATTACGTTTACTCAGTGAATATGTAATAGAAGGAAATACAAATAGACCCCGGATATTTAGCAAAACATCCAACTTTTTACGACGTCGTAATTTATAAATATTCGTCAGTCGTAAAGCGAACCGCGGTCAGGTTTGATGTCAGATTGTTACATGGTAGAAATATTTTTCTTATCTTGTATAATAAAATGTTTCAGCTAGTGGAAGCTGAAAATAATCTTATACAATACTAATGCCTGTGCTAGTTTTCAGGTAAAGCTTATATAGGTTTCCAAGAAATCAGAGCTTTTACTTACAATACGTTGTTAATAATAAGTTTGGAGCAGTGGCGGACTAAGCTCGACGTTAGACCCGAGGCAGGAAGTTGAATAAGGCCCCTAGTCTAAGACGTTAATCTAATTTTACAAGCTCTTACGGAGGAGCTTATGTCCAGGAGCTTATACCAAATGTCCATTTAGTGCCCCCCCCCCCCCAGGACCTGAAGCCCGGAGCGGCCCCCTAGTTACTAATTAATCATTATATTTATTTTTCAAGATTTTACAGAAGTCTATAAGGAAACTTGTAGACATTTGGTGGCTCCCAGAACCAAAGGCCCGGGGCGGACCCTCCTAGTCCGCCAGTGTTGTAAATTTAACCTAAACCTAGGGCCTGTTATATGAACTCAAGATACGCACTGTATTAGTGCGAATGCATATATATCTCGACATCATAGTTCCATAAAATTTAGTCTAAAATAAAAAGAGACTGCATGTGTACATATTTGAATCTTTCAAATAGATTATCCGCTTTCTCCCTATCGTTAGTAAAGCTTGCTAAAATTAATCTCCGTTTAATTATAGACACAGATTGACGTGGATAAAACTAAGCTCTAGCAATTAGCGGCAAATTGACATTTAATTAATGGGCGCTTTTTGTTCTAAAGATTCCATCTGATTTTTTCGCTAAGTTTGCTAATAGATCAACATGGCTAACAGGAGTAAGTTTTGGCCATTCAATCCTTACTAATATTATAAATCCGAAAGTAACTCTGTCTGTCTGTCTGTCTGTCTGGTTGTCTCTTCTTCACGCCTAAACCACTGAACCGATTTTAATGAAATTTTGTACAAAGATAGTCTGAGACCCGAGAAAGGACATAGGATAGTTTTTATCCCGGAAATCCGACGGGAACTAGGGATGGCGATCTAAGATCGATTAATCGGAGAATCGATCTTTTGGACCAAAAAATCGATTATTTTAATCGATATTAGTAAGCATTTAATCGTAAACTATGTATTTGATCAAGTTCGAAGTTTCGAAGGTTTCAGAGTTGGTACGACCAATTTTCGTCATAGTGCGCCACTGTCATTCCAATGAAGGTACGATTTTTCAATTTTATGTATGTTAGTATGTCATATAATTTTCTTTTAAACGCGGGCGAACCCGCGGGCAAGTTTGACATAAATAACGATTTGCGTGACGCGATGGTCACCATACTCATCTCATAGGCGGTAGCCGGTTTGATACTTAGCTAAGCAGGCAGTTATATAACGATTTTAGTTATCTAAGTCTAAGTTGGAAGTGTATTTGTGTGTGTCTATAACACCCACGATACAGGGAATCCTAGTGTAACGCGAGTGTAGGAAGCAAGTTTATTATTATGATTCATTATTATGCACACATATACACAATTATTATAAAAATCCATAACTGTAAACCACTAAAAATATCTAAGTAGCTCTACCGTTTTAAAAAACTATAGCCTCTACCATTCTCACAATTTAGATTTAGACAAATCCAACAACAGTACCCCTTACTATGAGTTTTCAAAACATCCCACAATTTTACGTTAGGTTTACTCAATCCAATATTCTGTTCCGTTTGCTTCAGTAGACTGAGTAAACGTAGCAATAAGTAAGTGCGCGAGTCTTTCTGTCTGATGTTCGCAAGGTAGTTCACGTGTTAAAATCCGTCGAGCCATTTGGTTGTAGAGCGCGCTAAAACAAGAGACATTAAAAAAATACATACTTTCGAAAAACACTTCCCTCCGCAGTCAAACAAAAACAAACAGCCAAAAATAACTGCTATTTTCTTAATGCTCGTATCGTAATGAAAGCCCATTTGAGTTCATTTAGAAGCAATCCTTTCTCAAGAATTATATTATGCGTAAAAATACTTTCAACATCTATGTTTGTCGTTGACATTTCAACCAAATGTTTCAATTATGTGCGACCTTTTCAGCAGTTGTTTCTTTCTTTATAAACCCGTTTGAATAAAAGAATTATATTGTTAAAAATAACTTTATTCTTTGTACAACGATCTCGTTATTCTTTAATTAGAAGATAAAATACTTTTTAAAATATTAGTAAACGTGTTTTTGGAGCAAGTACTATCAATTAACTAAAAATAATTACAAAAACTCGATTAAATTTATATTATTTACTCTAGGAGTAGTAGTACATATTTATATAACATTTATTTTCTTTTTAGGGTCCGTACCCAAAGAGTAGAACCGGAACCTTATTACTAAACCTCCGCTATTTGTCCTTTTGTCACAGGTCTCTATCTCATGACCCCTAATAGATAAAAGCTTGGATTTTTAACAGATAATGTATGTAGTCGCTTCATATCAAAATAGTTAAAAAGAAGAAAAAAAATATTGAAAATTTGGTGGTCCAACGTATATATTATCAATTATATTATGTACTCCTACTAAAATCCTTACTAAATAGGTAACCGAACTATCCATTTCCAATTCTCGATTATTGAGGCCTCGATTTTTTGTGAATCGATTTATCACACATCGAATCGAATCGATTCAAAAATCGATCTTATTGGGAAATTATCGTTATTCCTAATCGATTAAATCGATTAAAAAACTAATAAATTAATAATCGATTTTTTTATCAAACTACTTATTTTGAAGAAAGAAATATTTTTAAATAATCGTTTATTTACATTCATTCGGAATTCCGAGTTAAAGTGAGTTATCGATCGATACTACATCCGCGAGAAAAACATCGACAACCATTTAGATTTAGCGTTACACAGATAACATTGTTTCATCATTAGTTTTCTAAGCACAAATGTCATTTTATGACTTGTGCATATCAAAAATACTTTGAAGTTAATCACAGATGCGTTACTACCGAAACTAAGTTTCGCTCGGTACTTATACAAGCTACGCGATAACATCGTTAGCGTGTTTCACGTTAACGTGTAACTTCTTACAGCGCCATCTAGTTCTCTATAAGGAAATGTAATGCGGCTACAAGTCGCGAGGTAAGTTGGCAAAGACGTCACGTGGTTGCGTTACCGCCATGTTGTTTGTCTTACCGCTCCATATTTGGTCGGTTTTTAGCGCGAGTCAAAGGAATAAATTATAATCAATGCGATGAGCGGGCCAGGAGCATAGTTTGCTTGCTTCCGATTTTCCAATTAGGTCTCGATTTTTTTGTAAATAGATTTATCACACATTATTTCGAATCGATTCAAGAATCGTTTTTGTTTCGGAAAGAATCACTATCCCTTATTAGGGATGTAAAGAACGAAATCGATTTTTATAAAAAGTAATAATCGATTTTTAACAAACGATTTATTTTGAAGAAAGAAAAAATATTTCTAAATAATCGATTTTTTAACTCGTTTGGCCTTCTGCTTTACATCACAGTATTCAGTACGTATCGTCGTATCGATACTGACTATGCATCGAGAAAAAATATCGATATCCTATACCCATGCGTCACACACGAATCACGCGTTCAACTTTCTAATTTCTAAGCACATTTGTCAATTAATGACTTGTGCATAACAAAAATACTTTGAAGTTAATCACAGATGCGTTGCTACCGGTACCAAGTTTCGCTCGGTACTTATACAAGCTACGCGATAACATCGTTAGCGTGTTTCACGTTAGCGTAAAACACCTCACAGCGCCATCTAGTTCTCTATAAGGGAAACTACAAATGGCGAAGATGGCAAAGACGTCACATGGTTGCGTTATCGCCATGTTGTTTGTCTTACCGCTCCATATTTTGTCGGTTTTAGCGCGAGTCAAAGGAATAAATAATAAATGTAGCAAGGTTGTGGTTGTTAGGAATATATTAGTGATAATGCGATGAGCAGGCGAGGAGTATAGTGTGTTTGAGTTTAAATACAGAAACTACAGATGTGTTATTAAGTGTACTGTTTATTTTAACTTACTTATGATCAATTAAAGAAAAAGAACCACCAATTCTGATATAAATTAAACGATACGGCACATTACTTGGACCGTTGATTGCTTTTGTCTAATGTACCAACTTTATATATTTTTAAATTAGATGTTTCAGTATACTGTCAAATACCTTTAACTGAACTGAACTGAACGCCACGGGTATACTCGCCATGGTACTCTTTAGGACATTTATATTCAATTTAAAATGTGTATCGATAGATATACCACAATATAATTTTGCAACCCCTTATTCCATGATTTTATAATGACTACAATAAATACCTACAAACGTAGTTATATTAATAAGTATAGGTAAATCTCAAGATATAAATTAATAAGGAGAGCCTAGTAAACTATGTTCTTAGCCTACTTAGAGTTAGTACGAAGTTCTATGCCTCGAAATGGGACTTTAATAAGTTGTAGCAATTAGGCTAAAAAAGACGAAATGAGGACGTGAGGAAAAACCCACCCAAAGAATCAACCAAATGTTCTACTTAATGTACCGAACCCACCCAAAGACTCAACCTAATGTTTTACTAAATGAGTGGACGCGTCATTTGCACCTAATTTCATTGTTATTCCAATACTAAATGTCACTCAAGGGTAAAGAAGTCTTTCTAGATCATTAACATACAGGAATGGTCTACTTAATGTTGTCTACTAGCACTAATGTCTGGCACCACATGTAAACATCACAAGACATTTTATAAGTGTATTAACTTACGCCGATTATTCATAAACAATCTATTCTATCGTATATTTACCTGCGAAAGATCAAATCATGATAATTTGTAATAGGAATAAGTTAAATGTACTCGTATCTTCGGTAGACAAATTGAATATGTACATTGATCATTTTAACAACTGGCATTAGTGTAGGTACCAGATGACTTTTAATTTTTATTTAAACATATTGTTATAATAAGATTCTGAAGACGAAATCTGAGGAAGGAATTTAACTCTTTTCTTTCCCTTTTTTGTTCGAAAATGACTGATTCCATTTTAATGGCATTTTCAGGGTGACTTGGTTACTTTATCATACCGAAAGGCCATATGAAAGGGGATTCATAGACGGTGGTACGGAACATTCTAATATAATAAATCTTGTTCGTACATATTCCAAACATAATAAAATTGTTGCTTTAAATTATTATGAACATTTCGCTAAAGATATAAAAATATTGTTTGAACCAGTATCACATAACAACTGATCTATGTCGGACGAAGTTTCCAGAATATCTTCAAAGCTTCGAGTAATTATTTTCTTTTTATCGTTGTTTGAATATTGTGATGAAGATATTTAACGATTTATTCCTTCACAGGCAGATGTTAATCTTGTATAATATGTTTAATAATGTAAACGTTATTATTAGAAGAAACTATGATAATGCGAGGGTAGTTAAGTGCGAAGATTAGGACAGTAAATGTAATAGTTCATAGAGTAACAGTCTAAAGACTTTGTAATTATGAACAAGAAATTACATTCAACTAGAACACGTGAGCCACGTGCTGTCGACCACCGATCGTTGTCACAACAACCCAAATGGTCATTCTCCCCATTGCTCCATGTTACGTCAGTTATTGAGTTTGAAAATTAAATAATCGATACCAGTATCATCTAGTCAATACACTACATGCATGCGACCATGCAGTCCACCTGATGGTAAGTGGTTACTGCCGCCCATGGACATCTGTAATCATCTCCAGATAGGATTAGATATTCCTACCCGAGGTCGGCCACAGATGCGCCACTACCCCTGAGGACTAAGCTGGAACGCCTCGGAAAAGTCTGTCTCCCTCTTACCACACCCTTCAAAACGGAACACAGCAGCGCCTGTTATTAGGCAGAAATAAGTGTGGCTGTGGTGCCGCCGGAGTCGAACAGAGGGTTCGAACACCTTCAGAAAATGAAAGATTATAAAGAGGATTAAAAATTGACTTAAAGGAATGTCGACCCCGTCCCATTCGTTAGTTCGTTGGTCTTTACGCGGCTTAAATCAAAGGGAGAATGTTCTAACTGCGTTAACGAATTCGTCTTCAGAAATTGTAAGACTAACGTGACATACGGACGTATTGTTCGTTCAATAATTACTATTTCTATGATAGTTAAACATAAATTGTCATACGAAGCAATGACATAGGAGTGACTTATAAGTGCTATTTAATTTTAAGTCATGATTTTATATGTATTGAAAATTTAGAATCAAAATTTATTTAGCGTCAAGTGTACGCCTGTGAACTTCCTTTTAATCCCTTCAGAGATAGTTGATAACGAAATCTTGTCACCTTGAATATTTCAATTAGTGGAGGAAAGCATTTGCATACTACAAATAGTTTGATGCTGTCCAGAATTAATACTTCTTATGTTCCGCTGAGTTTCCTCGTAATGGGACGCGTGTTCTACGACGACTCAGAAATACGGACTATCCGATACTTTTTACTTAATGAAGTTATGATTGCCTAATAATATAGCCGTGTGTACGGGACCAACGCTGAATATCAATGAGACGTCGTCAAATTAGTAAATTCTCACTGCTGCTATTAAACTGTGATTTTCAATTTTCATAACAGATTCTATTTAAATATTGTTGTATTTGGGTTTACTAACAGATTTTTAATATTGACGTTGATATATTAGGTACTTATAAAGTTATTGATTATTTAAGTTTATTTAAATTAAATTCACGTAAAATAATTTGTATTGATTGCTTCCTTTTCCATTATCTACTCGATTAAATGTACACCAATGAGTTAAAGTATCTAAAAATTAAATTTGCCTTTGGTATTCCTAAATTGTTCTATAATAAAGTGTAAAGAAGAATTAAATAATTGGGTTACATATAACTCTGGCATGGTTTACTTATAGAATCGTACGTGGTAGAATTTAAAGTGCCTCTTCTATAAGTTTTACGATATCTAGGTGTGATACAAGATCTAATATTGGCAGTGAATTTTACGGCTTCGTATTCGCAATGCGTCACAAAACAATTCAATTTTATTTGTACAACTAAACGCTAGAAAACTAGACGGCAATGTGAAACATTACGTATTCATCGCTTGCGTTCAAAGCACGTTGAAGACTTCTAAGCAAGGAGGAAAAGAGTTTATATTGTGATAATGAAACTCGTTTTGGGTGAAACGCCCCTTTTTATTGATATAATTGTATCATAGTCCCCTCCTATTCACATCTTGAGAGTTTTTACGTAAAATACTCACGTTTTCTTTGTCCTCGAAATAGCGTAAAATCGATTTACATTGTTATCTAGAGCCTTAAGAAAGTGAGAGTTGCTGACGCACCTTTATATTCCTCGGAAAATGTATAATCTATACAATGTTTATAACCTAGTTAGTGATAATATATATCTGAAAAACCGGGATCATTAACGAGACGAAGTTTATAATCTCAATTGTCGGTATAGATTTGTTACTTCTTTACAAAAAATTAACTAAAATTGATTCCTATAAATCTTCTAAGTTATTATCGTCTAAATCGTCTCAATCATCTTAATGATATCCTTTAAATTAAAAGGGAGATAGTTAATTTTAAAAACATAATTGCATCTGCTTTTGAGCATTTTCTTACTATTTATAGGAAGAATTTACCGCTCTGATCTGCTTCGACTATGTTGCAGAAGCAACTTTTTTGTTAATAACGAGTTTTATGCATCATTTGTACCTTCCTTTAAAACAAACATCATTTGTTGTCGTTTGTTTTAAAGGAACTTTGGCTTCAACCTAAATATTTCTTGACATTTGCATTTTCATCGGTTCTATGATTTTGTTATTTAAGGTAAACCATCTCAAAAGGTCACTGATCCCGTTTTTCAGAGGCGTCTTTTCCAAGTGTATGAGTCAATCATGTTCAAAGGAAATTAAAGCCGAGAAGGCTACTCGTGTGCGAAAAGATTAGAAGTGGCTTGAACTGTGGGTGAGTTCAATGTTTGCGGAGTGGTTTGGCAAGAGGTTTCTATAATACTCGTAGGAATGTACCTTTGGGCATTAGTATCAGTCTACCTTTTAAGTAATTGAAGAAGAAAATAAAATAATAAATGAGAATGCAGTTCACTGGATGTAATAACATAGTTGCTATGTACTAACTTTAAATAGTGCTTAGAGTAGACATGATCGATTTGAAATTGGTTACAGACACTCTTGAGGACTAAGTCGGAAAGTCTCATGTTTGTGTCTTGTGCATTACCAAAATTGCTTAAAAAAACGGTCTAACGGTGGTATTTTTGAATTCGAACCGGAAAGTCTTTGCAGAACATAAGTCACGATTAGCATCTATGAAGTGTGAGCCTATAATTCATATTCCTTGATTTGCTTGCTCATGACGTACGTATTCTTCACTGTTAAAACAAGTGAGAATTAATTCCCAATACATGTGACGAAAGCTGTGTATTTTATCTTAAAGCTAGGAAGGTACAACAATTCTCAGTTTACTGTACACAGAGATAGAACAACGACGACATATGAAACAGTAATTAAACATCAAACGAGCGTTACAAATGTAACAGAGCCCGCATTGGAGATGCTTGTTCTGAAACTATATTTGGAATTTTGGCAGCTAAACAAACATTATTGAACTACAACCATTCTCTTAAATAAGCTTTATCAATCACCTATTGTTCCGTTTTGGGCACGGGTCTCCTCACAGAATAGTCATAGGACCATGCACCTGACTGAGCAAATGCATGTAGTTTTCACAAAAATTTCTGCTAAATGCAAAAATGTTTTATTTTCGGGTATGATCAGGCATGAACATTTATTCCACGAATTATTTTCTAGAATGTTAAAGAATGTGATAATTTAATTTACAATATGATTTTGAAAAATAATGAGTAGGTTGAAACAAAAGGTCAAAAAATCATATCATGATTTCAATCGGGCTTAAAGAAGTACAACGTCCAAATCTACCTGATCTCCACTTAGATTACGTAACCTGTTCCAGATATCTTTAGATTGTTTGTGTCTGCAACTTTCCTACTTCCGACTGTTATTTTTGCCGCTTCGCTAATATTAGCTACAATTTGCGAGTTCGTCGGCACAGGTATATCGGCCAGGTGGATGGACTAGTTTCGAATAGAGTTACGAACTTTTGCTATGGAAATTAGATAGATATATGGTATACGCTTCTAATTCAGAATTCTACGAAATGTTCGGTTTTCGACTCTAAATGGAGATCTAAATGATGAATACACGTTTTGCCGCAGAATATAGTGATGAACGATTCGATATTTGAGAATATAGACTGCTATTTTTCATTTGGGTGATTGTTTTCGTGTATTTTTAGATATCCATCGAATCCACGATTGAAGAAATTCGGGTATGATTACGAATGCATAAGACTTTTTACTCGTGTTTTTATTTTGTGTTGCGATTATCCATCATGGGGATCACGCCCGGTTTCCGGTACGTATTTGAAGGTGATAGAACCCTTTGTGGTTCGACTCCGGCGGCACCACCGCCACACCCATTTCTGCCTAATAACAGCAGTGTTAGGCGCTGCTGTATTCCGTTTTGAAGTTCCGTCCGGGTGTGGTAAGGGAGACATACTTTTCCGAGGCGTTCCAGCTTAGTCCTCAGGGGCAGTGGCGCATCTGTGGCCGACCTCAGGTAGGAATATCTAATCCTATCTGGGGTTGATTACAGATGTCCATGGGCAGTAGCCACTTACCATCAGGCGGACTGCATGCTCGTCTGCTACTCCTATATTATAAAAAAAAGGTCACTTTGTCCTCAGGACTGGCAACGCATATGTTATCGATTTGAGGTCGAACCTCTGTTATACGTCTACTTGCTTCATCAGTCTTATAAAAATGAGTCTTATTCCATTATATATATAGTTACTCGATGATTTCCATGAGCGACAAACGATTTAACCACTAACATCAGAAAAACTATTATGCTTCATGTCCATGAACATATATCTTCCTATTAAAGAAACTTTAATAAAGAAGCGACCTACATATTATGAAGTATAATGAAAAAAGTAATAAAACTTTCATATTAGACTGTAGCGACGTGCGTGGATTTAATTTACAAAATAATATGGCGAAGGACTGAGGAAGGTCGTATTATCTGGTCTATATATTAAAATTCTTATTGTTCAGTTTGTAACGGGTTGTTGGGTATGTAGGCGGTTGACGTCACTCTTCAGGCTTATGAGAAAACTGTATGTTTTTATGGTTAGTTAAACTACATTCCAGATTATAAAATAGATTTAGTGGTTCTTATCTTTCTTACATCAGATGTTCGTAGTTAGGGAGAGAAATGCATCATCTTAATTGTTCTATCGAACAAAGTTATGTAGGAATCTACTTCTGTGATAAGACCACATCTACCTTTACATTCCGTTCTTATATAGGAATCAAATGCTATTTGTGAAGTATACTTATATAGAACTCGAAAGCCTAAAGCTATTGATTGAAATATACGAGAGCTTAGTTATGAAACTTTTCCATGGGGGTTCTCAACGTTGTGAAAGTTACCAAATCACATTTTCCCATTGTGGTAAAATGCATCCCAAACTTCTTAAACTGAAAGGTGATCCATCAATAGAATAGGCGATGATGACATTGCACGGAAATTTATAATCCGTTCAAAAACAGCTCAGATTTATTAATGAAAAAAATCAGGATGAAGGAAATAAAAAAATATTTTTGCAAGAAAATGAAACGAGAGAAACAGTGAAAATCGGCTCGTTTTTTAAATCATATTTTATAGATGATGCAGTAGGGATAATTAACTTGATGGCTCATCATTTGTTACTGTCCAGTCTGAAATTCCATACTAATTAGGCTGCGTGCTGCTGATTTCGAAATTTTATTTGAATTTGGCTGAAATTGAGCCTTTTGTTTTCTTATCTTGCTTTTGCTGAACCTTGCGATCTTAATTTAATATGTGGCCTGAATAATAGAATGGTTGACTGGCAGAGAATGCTATATATGCTATAGCATTAAATCCGCCTTTGTGCCTTTACATTTCTGTAAGGTTCATAAGGAATAAATAAATAAATAAATAATACGAGCATGTATATGTCGGAGAAAACACGATTAGGACATCAAAGGGACACGTCAGTCAGTATTTCAGTAATAATAAAATCAGTTATGATAGTCAGTCGGTCAATTATATAGCAAAATAACCATAGCGAGGGCTATGATAGCCTATTGAAACAAATAGCGATCAAATGCGTTACGTAGGTAAACCGACAGTTTCGCTGTGGATATGTGACCGGGTCCGTGTCTCGCGGTAAACTACCCTCATTCTCGAATACGATTCTGTCCACATGGCGCACCTTTGTTAAATAAAAGTGACGTCACGGCGTCTACCTGAAGTACAGGTACTAAGATAATAAAATTAGCGATCTTATTAAATATCGATATCGATATCTACGACATATATTTGTTTGTCTCATTCTTTGACATGCACTGCAGAGCAAACAGGTTGACGGATTTTAAGATTTAATTGCGAGGTTTGGTGGGATTCGTCTCAATTGTGGGAGTGAAGAAGTCAAGCTTTTTCTTTCATAATAATTCTCTAGTATACATTCTCTAGCATACTTTTATATTACCTTCAAACCTTTCATTGCATAAGAAATGAGAATATGCAAACATTTTAGTTTCAAACTTATCTTCTATCCGCAAACATCTATCAAATAAGCAAATAATATTTAAAGATTTCAATTTGTTCTACAAAGTCTTTCTAAAGAGTGATGATCAACAGGAGTTAGCTTTGTAAATAAAACTCAATATAAGTATTATGATTAAAACTTTATCTTGTTGTCATAATATTATGAGAGACGTTTCATAAACATCGTTTAATTTTCTAATGCTTATTAAAATAGTACTAAAAGTAGTTTTATTGATAGAAACTAGACTAGGAGGCTCAGGATAAAGTTGTCCTGTCATTAATTAGATCCAAAAGTACTTCATCGTCCAAGCTGGAGCTTTTGCAACAGTAATTATGTAAATACTCATTAAATTACATTGAAATTTGTTAAGTGGTTTCGGAAATTAGCGCGCATGACAGTACGAAGACTGCGACATGAGATTTATATAAATTTATATTTTTAGGGTGATATATAGAAGAAATTGAAATTTTATTTAAACCTGCACGAGAATAAAATCACGTTTTCCTTTATAATAACTGGATACTGTATTTTATTGGAATTGAAAAAAATCGGTTCTATACTCGATAATTATGTATGTACGCGATTTTCTCAAAAACTACTCATCCGATTTGCATGAAATTTTCGTTAATACCTGACCTATATTTGGGTAAAGACACCATTACCTCCAGTCCGTATTAAATTTGCCTGAAAATCAGCGTTCCTTAAATTAGCCTAATATGAATTATCTACTCTGCCTCCTGACATTATAAACTGGCTTGTACCAGCCACAAATAAACAAGTAGATTCCACTTGGCACGTATTACCGTCGTAAATAATGTTGAAAAATAGCGTTTCATACTAGCAATATAATAGTTTATATTCATCTACGACCATGTTTCAGCACCAATTTGACGGTCGGTTGCAGACGAGTTAATTAGTTGGATTTACGAGGTACCAACAAAATTTAATGTCACCGTTAAGAATGTCGTAACGAATATTAGTAACGATTTAAGTAGATCTATGCGGGTTTTTATTACTATTAAAAAATATTTGCCGTGTCTGCAGGGAATAATATTGCTCATGATCGCTTTAGTACTCATACGTGTCGTGGAAAAATTCGTGATTTAGAAAGTGATCAAATTTTTACGAACTTATGTCGTTGTGCCACAAAACATGAATTCTAATTACTGATTTGCGACCAAATAAAAAAAAACTGTAAATGAGTATTTTCACTTTGGTAAAAACTTTTCATTATTATCATTATAGTTCTAGAGCACGAGTTTTAAGAGCAAAGAAACAAAACAAAATTAAAGATTCTGCTAAAATTACTTCGATTCAGTGAAGAAAGTAGTAAAGGAGGGACGATATGTTATAATGTTACTATGAAGCATTTTTTTAAAATAACGTAATAAATATGTGATTGCGATATCAACTATTCAAACTCATATACTTCCTTTCTGAGTCAGTGATGTACATTATTTAACAACGAGCTTTTGCCCGCGGCTTCGCTCGCGTTATGAAGTAATATTTTCATCCCCTTGGGGGTAGAATTGATCAAAATCCTTTCTTAGCGGATGCTACGTCATAACATCGCCCGTCCAGTGGTTTAGGCTGTGCGTTGATAGATCACTATATCACTCACCTTTGAGTTATATATATTTAAATAACCACATAATTGTAGCGCATTCCGGAATACCTTCCTATTAGTGAGACTACTATGATCTGTGATCTTTCCCACGAAACAATCTTTCGGTAAGTAATAAAACATGTACGGTTTTACTGACACTGAACATCAGTCACTTAACTTACTTTACGGCTGAGCAGCGGGTGAATGCAGTAAAAGATCAAAACGGAATTGGTCACTCTAACAAGGTGTCAGGGACAGATGGGAGTTATTAAAGGTCGTAAATGACCCATGAAATAGGTACCTACGTTACATCTTAACAGTCGTTTCTCTTAATGTGCCGTTTACGCCATGTGTTACCCCATACAGTGGCTCGATTTGACATCTCCGTTTATTGGTCGTTTCTCAGTGTTACAGTTGAATTGTCTAAGCTTGGTGAGTGCAGACAATTATGTAGGTACAGATATAGGGTTAATTTTTCAAGGCGTGTATCAAGCTATCAGCTTCTGGTTAGAAACTGAGCCTCCCAATTGGGTGAGTCGAGGGTCCAATCCCAGGCACTCGCTGATTTTACAAACTTATGTGTGTTTTAGAAATTATAGTATCACTTGCTTAAACGGTGAAGAAAAGCATCGTGAAGAAAACTGCGCGCTTGAGAGTTAAAAAATATTCTTAAGGGTGCGTAAAGTGCATAAAGTCTAACAATCCGCACTTGGCCAACGTGGTGGAATATTAATGAAACCCCTCCTGCTTTGAGAGACACGTGTTCAGCAATGGGACTTTAATGCCTTGACAAGTGAATACAAACGATCATGTAGATATACAGGCTGAATTTTACAACTAGACGTGGATGAAAATCCAAAGGGTAAGCAAAAAATGATCACAGAATTTACGGGGCTGATTTTAAACTAAAATGACAGAGATATATTGGTTAAAAGTTAAAAATAAATTATACTAGGAAGCAAAAACTTGCTTACGTTATCATTCAAGTGAGTAAATTAAAAAAATCTCTTTGAACTTCTTTGACATTGGCGCAGTTAACAATCTATTTTTAATGTAAAAACAGCTGATAAATGGATCATGTAAATGTTACACGAATGTACGAAAACTCTAAATATTTTGCAAAAAACTTTCCATGTAACTATTACGCAAACGCCGACGTCAATCATATTTGTATATTTGATGTTGATTGTTGAGATGTAAATAGTGCTTACGAATTTGCTTAAATGTTGATTGATGTTTTGCATGCAATGTCTAGGGTATTTTTTATATAATGGAAGTAGATGGTGGATGGTTCAAGGTGGTAGAACCCTCTGTGGTTCAACTCCGGCGGCACCATCGCCACACATATTTCTACCTCATAATAGCAGTGTTAAGCGCTGCTGTGTTCTGGTTTGAACGGTGTGGTAAGGGGACATACTTTTCCGAGGCGTTCCCGCTTAGTCCTCAGGGGTAGCGGCGCATGTGCGGCTGACCTCAGGTATGAATCTTTATAATTCTTATCTGGTGTTGATTACATATGTCCATGAGTGGCAGTGGCCACTTACCATCAGGTGGACTACATGCTCGTCTCCTACTCCTATTTCGTTTCATCGAAATTAAAAAAAAATGTATTGTGAGTACCAACTTGGATCATCGTCTTAGTATGGTTAATCGAAATGTACAAATTTAAATAATTCTGTAGGTATGCGAGTATTTTCGTTAACGCCCTGCGTTAGCGCAAGATTTATACTTTCCTGTTGACTAATCAGATTCCCCGAATGTGTTTCCGATTTTGTACGAATTTATTGATCTTCCTGTCCCACATCTTGCAAATAGCTGTTAAGTCAACAAGATGTTTCGGAAAATACAGGGACAGCATAATTTATTAATGTACTGATATCTCAAAATAATATGGCTCACAGCGTTCCTTTTCGCAATCTTTTATTTGAGCTGCCTGGTTAGTTTGTTTGTTATATTGGTATAGGTCAAATCTTGCGACTGAGTTTTAAGCTCCAACCTCAACAAATGAAGAAGAAATTTTGCATTTTTTTGTTTGGGTGATAAATGCATGATTAGCCTAGTGACGTCATTTTGAATCTGAAATGATGCCTACAAATGGATAAGTAAACAAATTTCGAGTTTCGATAATACATGACGATGTTAAATATTAAAAACCTATTGTCTAAGCTTGACACTCGAATAAAGCGGATTACAAATGATAACATTACAAAAGGACCACGCAAACCGCTTTTGTGACCGTCAGCCGAATGGCATGTCTTACACGTTTATTAAGATTTTTACACTCATCAGATTACAAAAGGTTCGAAATAACTGCAGAACGAGGACGCGACGTCATACTGTATTATTTCCGTTCCCACAATTTCAATTGGTTAAGTAATACGCGTCTGGGTAACGGATGATTTATTCTTCCGCGACACATTTGTACTTCTTTAAGCCAATTGATTTGCAGAGGGTCTATTGACCTCTGCGTCCTATGATCACTGGTAGACAGACCCCTTTTTACAACGGTATTGGCAAAATGAATCTACTTCTGGTGATCTTTATCAGTCACGTTTGATATTTTTTTGATTTGACACGTAAGCACTATGCGTGGTTAAATTTATTTACTGTCGGACTAAATCATATGTTTGCTATTCGAGAGAATAAATCAGAACGTGTCGTTTTTATCTCCTCGAAACAAGGGATAGCTAGCTTTAGTTTAGGTAGGTTTTCCGACACCACCACTTCTAGCCTTACAGCTGTTATAGTGGTTTGCCAAAAAGTTGTAGTTATTATAAAAGTATGCTAAAGAAGGCTTATATGAGATATTCCAATTTTTTTATAATATAGGAGTAGCAGACGAGATAGGACCAGATAGGATTAAATATTCCTGAGGTCGGGCACACAGATGCGACGTTACCCCTGAGGACTAAGTTGGAACGCCTCGGAAAAGTGTACTATCCTATCTGGAGTTGATTACAGATGTCGATGAGCGGCAGTAGCCACTTACCATTAGGTGGACTGCATGCTCGCCTTCTACTCCTATATTATAAATAAAAAATAATGCTTAGATCTTCACTTTGTCACTATCATGATGGTCACGTCAGTGTACTATTCCATATAAAATCCTGTTCTGGTACAAAATCATCACCTCACTGTTAATTAGAACAAAGCCACGGTCTATGTAGTATTTGTTAATTTATTTGGCATCGAGATAAATGGATAGATTTATCACTAGCTTTCATCGGTTCATTTAATGCACGATACGGGCTGAGTTTGCTGAGTGGAATACAAAATTGCTATTTACAGTAAGCGAAAATTTATGGGTAGAAATAGGTGCTGTATGGAAAATAGATATTGGCAATTATCGTGCAATGGAATATTCCGAGATATGGTGTAGAGCAATTAGTGAGAGATATCGTATATTAGTTGGCAACAGTAGAGAAAGTCTCGAAATTTTGATACAATAGTACTCTTCTGTAAAATACAACAATTACATGTACGAGTCATCACACTTCATACTCAAAAGTAGGGTGGTACTACCACTCATTACTTAAATTATACAAAGATCGGCGTATCAGGAGGAGGCGTGGCAGTATACCTGTTACCCACAAAAATGAATATATACTCTCCGTCCAGTTTCACGATCCGTATGTGTGTGCGCATGAATAGAATGCAAGCCACGTGATGCAGGCACGCGTACGAGTGGGAGCATGACGCATGCGCAAACATGCGCGACAGGAAAAAGACCTTAAAACTGTAAAAGCAATAGTTTATTGATGGTTTGATGTCTTTATTGTAACTGACTTAATACTACTCTAACACTAACTTATATAACATACGGCTCAGCTCTAAACCACAGTAAACTATACGAAATTTCGCTTAGGATTACTAAGTATGCTAGCAGTGAAATGGTATAAATCATCTTCGATCGCAATTATGTCATAGCTTTTCTCAGTTTTAAAGAATATCATATATATCACTGTAAAAGTAAACTATACGAGATTGCACCTAGCAGTACTAAGTATGCTAGCAATGAAATGGGATACGTCATCTTCGATCTCAATTACGTCATAGCTTCACACAGTTTTAAAGAATTTCATATTAAAGTTCAGCTCAAAGGGAAGCTCGTTACTCATTGTTTACACAATTCTAGACCGGAACAAAGTACTACGTTTAATTAAATAGTATTCTTATACAGGGATTAAAAGCTTAATTAAAATTCCAGTTCGTCAACTTTATTTACAGTTACACAACACAATGAAAGTTTTTGTGTTTGTTTTGATGTTACACAGAAAAGTATGTAATGCGTCCGCAAAAGTCTTGCAACTTACATTCAACTAAGTGGTGTTACGAAGTACATAAACATAATCATTTTGGGAATTGTAGGAGCCACAGTTAATCAAAAAATACAGGAACTGAAGCGATTGATGGATAGGTAGCAAATTCTGTGTACTGTACTGCACAATGTACCTACTATTCATAGGCTGATAGAAAACATAATCAGGTAAGTCATTACGTTGTAGTACTATAATTAAAATTTGGAAAAATATAATTACTTAATTATTACATATTAGAACACGCGCGTTTTAATTTTCCAGTCTTAGAAAAAAAATGATATGTTTTTCAAAGTCTATGGTCTAAGATCCCGATATAAGACGACCTTCAACGAGCTGGTTAATGAATAGAAAGTATTTTAAGTCGAATTAAATATTTCGATAATTATATTGCAAATGGGTAGTCTAAAAATTTCTGTTTAGGGTACAATTTTTTACAATTAAAAAAAAATCTTAAACATTTCACTGCGCTGGTTTATGGACAAATTACGCAGTAGGCCAACTTGTTTACCTGTCTATACCCGCTTACCCAAGGGTTGTGACAGGAAAAAATAGTGAACCTAACGTTTGCATATTATATAGGATACATACTTTCCATTAGTATGTAATTTTTCTATTAACGAAACCAGTGAAATGTTTAAGAAAAAAAAAAATTCTTATTCTAGACAAAAATTTTTATGATTTTAGACTAAAATTATCGCGGAATTGAGACATTTTATTATGTAACGGGTACTCACGATATGCGTTTTTATTGCCGATATTTCGACCCAGTTGCATGGAAATTTTTTAGTTAACCCATTTAAAATATACTTTTTGACACATTTAATTTGATATAAAAAACGTTTCATCCCTTAGCCAGTTCGGTGAAGGTCGTCTTATATCGGGATCTTCTACGACTAGTATCTTTTAAAACTTATTCGTTTCATCACTACATCAATTTTGATAAAAAGTAACATGATTGATAACAAGTTTATGCTGAAAATATTATATTTTAACGGACGGTGAATATTCATCTACTGTCAGTACGGCCACCGTCCGACCAGGAAGGAAAACGGTTATATTTTGAGTGTTGCAAGTTTTTCTTGATAACCTTATTGATAAGTACTTAGTATGAGTGCCCTTATAATGAAACCCGCTTTCCGTTACGGGAAGTTATATTTAGCAAATTAATTAAAAATTCGGCGTCTTGATTTTATTTGAAACGGAAATTGGTTAAGGAACATTTTACTCTTAAATGCATCTCAGCTACTAGGTATATATTTATGTCTGTTTAATTTTTCAAATGAAACGATCCTTTAAAAATCTTAGTGCAATGACATAATTCACATAATTCAAAGTGTCGTAAAAACGTCATTGAATGTCTAAATATTTTTTAAAATTGCTCAACTGATTTTGGTTGTACAGGTACTATCAGAGAAATAGAATAATTGATAGTTAATTCCTAGGAAATAATGGCATGAACTACCTTGGTTATTTAGCGAATTCTGTAGTAATATTAAAATATACTTGTACACAAAACAAAATGGTATTTTTCAAAGTATGTTACTTAAGTTTCCTTTTTGTAACAAAATGTGAAAATAACGTTCAGAGAGCATCTTACTCATCATTTAAAAGTCACACTCCATTATGTCATTTTAAAGGAGAGTCGTTTTTTCATACTTTAGAAACTATCATTTTACATATTGTGAAATGAAAATTTTCAAAGATTGCTCCCAAAAAATATTACATGAATTTTACCGTCAAGTAAAAAAAGTTTTTTTTTAAGACAATATGATTTCAGAATTATTTTTGAAATAAAACGTTGGAATTTGAATTCCGCGGTCTTGATAGGATCGTGTCGTTTCTTATTCTCCAGAAGTAACCAGAAGTAACAGAAGGTACTTCTTTGGTGCAATTACAAATGTAATTAATGATGTTTACAATGCAAATAATTTTATTAAAATAGACTTACAGTTCTTCTGTAAGTCTATTTTAATAAAATTATTTGCATTGAATAAAACTATTTGCATTTGAATACTTATTGAATTTTATTCGCACCGCCATTCTGTCAATTCTCTGTAACGGCATGCGTGTGAGAAAGACAACACACATATTTTACCTTAATGCGTAAAGAAGCATAACTTTGCAAATTTAAATTGCTTCTTATACTTGAAGTATGTCGCTATATTACATGGATTTTGATCCTTAATAACTAGACTCGTCACTTTCAGAACTAGCCGAATATGGGTTTTCATTTCGTCATACCTTCGTCACGTACACTAATGGAGCGTAAAATGACATATGTCAATATAACTGGTTCATAATATAATATTCTACTCTCCATTAGTATTTAAACGTGTATTGGATTGCGGTTTATGGTCGAATTAATTTGGTGCCTTTGAGAGATGAGAGAGTACCTGAGCACAGCATCAGACGCATTGCTACCCCTGAATTGCTAAATTGAAATGGCTCTTACAAGTATTTCTTCCTGGTCCCATTTTCAAGCAGTATACAGTAGCGCATTATACTATTATTAGGAACATTTCAATGTACTTAATTGTGGTGATCTGCTCTCTTCGCTTCGGCACTAAGTTTCCACTAAGCAATCCAGGAAGAATTTTCTTGATAAATTATATTATTCTCTCCTTTCCAAGTTGTATGTATTCTAAGTTCTCTCCTACAACAGCTACAGGATGGCCTTTCACGTCATAACTCCACATTTAGTAATGCATTTAAGGAGCTTAATAGCCAAACCCGCCGCGACCGTTAACTTCCTAACTTATTTATCACTAACCATTAATTCCGCCTACGCCTATCAGCCACCGAGGGTACAATTTACCCAAACTTCCTCTTTAAATGCGACATATAACATAATTATTCTCACGCTTATGGGAAATGTAGTAATTATCAAGGTTACGTGGTGCTATGTTTTCTTGTATGAAGTTAGGTCTGTCTTGTACACGAAGATATTAATTACTGACTAGAAAGTTTTAAATTTGTTATAAGGTTCGCAATCTTACATATGAGGCAATAAATTATATACATAAGTAAAAACAATACATTGAAAGGATTCTTAAAAATGACTCAGGTTAAAAAAAACTTTAAGATTTATTATATTTTCAATAATATGAAAGTATCAAATACTGCAGTCGGCCATCTAGTCTGAAACGCTAATCGGGGCGCGAATGACGTCATTTTTGGGTATGTCACTGAATTGCTTGAACTTTTGTTTTTTGACGTCACCAACGGACGCCATGACACCCGCGAGCGTTTTCGCGCTCAATTCAAAATAAGAATAAAAATATTTGATTCTTTTCGTTAATACTGAATTTATTGCAGAAATAATACGATTTTTGGAATCAGTAGACATGCACTTATGTACATTATAGAAGGGGTTTTCAAAATTTGTCATCATGCCCATTATCTTAGTCCTCAAGTGGCAATGCATCTGTGATCGACTTCAGCTAGATCTGTTCTACATGGAAATGTTTACAAGTGTTCATGGGCGATAATGATCACTTACCATCAGGTGGACTGGAAGGTCGTTCGGTATTCATCTCAAGAAATATACATATGTACAGATTTGTATGCCTGTATTTCTTTTTGTAGTCAGATAAATGTTGGAATTTAAAATGATGTAAGTACCTTTGATTTGCCTTGGTCTCAGAATTGTAATGGCTATAGTCTACAGTCAGGAGTCCATTGCAAAAAGCTTTGTACTTATAAAACCGACTATGTGATTTGTTTACGTTTTAAAATATGTTTGTGGTGACAACTTTTACGATTTTATTACTATGGCTATATTGAACACAACTTTGCTATTTAACAAACATTTCTTATTAAAATAAACGAAACTACATCACGTATCATTACTGAGATTTACATACTAAAATAGATAGAGAGTATCCAATTATATTTCTCTTACATTATGATATAACAAAGCCCTTAGGTTTCATGAATAATGCGATAACTTACTCAAATTCGAGTTTGATCCTACGATATGTTTTGGACCCTTCATAATAACATACTGAGTTATTAGACATGGGTTTAAAGGGCTTACTATTCAATTTGTTTACAACTATCCGTCCACTATTTGTTCCTTTGACAGATTGGTTTAGTGATTTCAAAGGGTGGTGTGTCGAAGAGGGAATCGATTAATTAAAATCGAGTTATTATGTTTTCGTTGTTTTTTTTTTTATATGAAATTCGTCTAGCAACAGTAATACTATAATTTACATAATTATGATAATATGTTATAAGATGTAATTTTTTTTGCAAGGCCGTTGATAAAAGATTTTTTATATAATACAGAAGAAGCAAACAAGCATGCTTCTCATCTGATCGTGGCTTCTCATTGACACCTGGAGGTAGAACCCCTTGTGAATAGTCTCCGGAAGCACCACCGTCACCTATTTCACTTTAATAACAGGGGGGTTACTACCATCTCTTTTATTTTAATCATACATTGAAATTTCGTACCACGATCTCGTTAAAGTAAGATTGTTTTTAAAATATTACAATAAGCAGTTTTGTATTATATGGGTCGAAATTATTCATTCTCTTTTTGCAGGAAATTTAACTTTTTAAGCAAAATGTGACAATTTCAGTTTTTTTATACAATTAATAAGCGAAAAATGAATAAGGGTTTTAGTTTGTCCTTCTGCGTATGACGGAAACCAATCAAGACCGCGGTACGAAACAAAATAATGTTAATACAATATTGAAATAAAACTTTCCTGAACTATAATGGTGGTAGGCCGCAGCAGTGTTACGCCCTGCTGTGTTCAGATTGAAGGATGTGGTAAGGGAGACATATTTATCGGAGGTATTGCAATTTGGTCTTCAGGGTTTGTAATCAGCTAGTTTATATTTTTTTAAGCTTGTTATGGAAAATTCTAGTCTAAATGGTTCTTTTAAACGATACGCAAATAGAAAATTATTTCTATTTTCAGAACATCCCTGTTGGGCACGTAACGAGCGTATCCAAAGGATTCAATAAAGGATTCCTTTAATCGTTACGTTCCAATGTAACATTATATGTAATTCGGGCGTTTACCTTCCCGGTAACAGGATTCAAATGACGTGGGCGTATTATTGGCGAAACTTTTCCTTCTCATTTATTCATTAAGGCTGTTTTATTACATTTGTGGATATGGAAATTTTGTTGTTTACAAAGAGACTTTTTATATAATACTAGCTGACCCGGTAAACGTTGTGTTGCCATATAAATAAAAAAATGTTAAGGATGAACAACCCTTATCACTTGGGGGTATGAAAAATAGATAGTAGCCGATTCTCAGACCTACTGAATATGCATATAAAAGTTGGTGAAAATCGGTAAAGCCATTTCGGAGGAGTACGGTCACTAACATTGTGACACAAGAATTTTATATATACGATGATGTTTAAAGGATTTTAAGTATCTTCCTAAACTGCGTAAACTGTATGCTCGTCTGCTACTTCTACGTTATAAAATATATACACTCATTTTCATGATAATTAAAAAAAAATAACTTTTCATACATTAAATATATAGCAATTGTTTGTGGCGACTTTGGCTTTGCCAAAGTATTCAGCGGATATGCATGATAGCCAAGCCGCGATGGAGGCTCGTTTATTAATAAAATTATACAACTATTCGGGATGCGACGCTCGTGGCATATTCCGACTGATTTACGTTCGTGCACGAAATTGTTACTTGGGTTATAAAACAACGGCATATGGGCTGTACACGTACCTTACGACTGTCATATACAAGTCGCGAATGGGTATGAGTATTTAAGCGTGCGAAGTTTATATAAGGGCTTCTATACACTAGCGTTTTTGCAGCTCAGGCGTTCGAGTGTAGTGTGATGGACGTAAACGCAGCGTAGTCGCTACGACGCCGCGTCAACGACGCGTTATGTACAATCGTGTCTAAGCTTAGTATACCGTTACTTAGTATTATTTTAAACTATGTATCGATTACTGGTTTTGTCAATGAAATGTAAAAAAAAAGTTAAGAGTTAATACGAAACCTATGAATGCAGACGTGCGCCTGCGCCTATGGAAGTGTAACGCCAGTGTACAGGAGCCCTTAGATTTTTTTATATCTACAGACACTGAATTTGTCAGGTAAGGGCCGATTGATGCCTTTGGAGCTGAACCACTCTAAAAAGGTTTGATTATAGTTCTAAAATATTTTTATAATATAATTAAGTACACTATAATTATTATGTTTTCACAAATAATGTCTAAACCTAATGTTAACTAGTATTAAACAAACACATACCTAGTCTATCTAAGGCTTTGTTTACAATGGAGTATAATTATTTACAAATAGAACGTCCAACATCGTATGGTACGATTAGGTAAATTTTGAGACTCACATTGTGTACTTAGAGATCACTATTTAATCGTGTGAACTGTAATACAAACGAAATAATAAATACATATTTTAAAAAATATTTTTAAAAACTCTGGCTAGTCGTTACTAAAAATCTGTTTTAGTAACAATTTTTTTGTATTCTTCTTAGAAAACCTTTTGATTTGATACCCATATGATGGGGGTTGAAAATGGTTTGTTAGTTTGAGGAGTCCACCATATTGAACTTAAAATGACGTCACTAATTCAAACATCCATTGTCACCCAATTCAAACATAATTATATGAATACTAGCTGACCCGGTAAACGTTGTGTTGCCATATAAATAAAAAACGTTTAGGTTGAACAACCATTATCACTTAGGGGTATGAAAAATAGACAGTACCTAGACGATTCTCAGACTTACTGAATATGCATATAAAATTTGGTGAAAATCGGTAAAGCCGTTTCGGAGGAGTACGGTAACTAACATTGACACGAGCATTTTATATATAACTAGCTGACCCGGCAAACTTTGTACCGCCTCAAAATCTATTTATCAAATATATTTCATATAAAATATAACCTATGTTACTCGTGGATAATGTAGTTTTCGAATGGTGTAAGAATTTTTAAAATCGGTCCAGTAGTTTTTGAGCCTATTCATTAAAATCAAACAAAGTTTTCCTCTTTATAATATTAGTATAGATATTTCATCAATCGGTAGGAATTCACTTACTTAAAATTCGGTTACTCTTACATACATACTCGTACGTACAAAAGAAAGTTAAATAGAAGCTTGTAATAAAACTCCTACAATGGTAGGTTAGCTGAAAAAATAAATAAAAATGTTTGCTGTCACATTTTATCCGTTGTAGAGAAAAGCTTTCCAAGTTATTGTGTGGTGACAGGCAAACAAAAACTATTGTTGCGTACAACGATAGTCAAAGTCAATATAGGTTGGTTGTGGGAACAGCGACAATGGATTTGAACTCAACGACCGTTTACCTATTGTCATTGTTCAGAAGTAATCGAATAATTTAAATAATTTAAGAAGATTAAGGCTTCGTTCGTATCTAAAGACATTGAACGGGCTGTGGTAGACAAAGAATAAAGTTTGTGCAATATTTTGATGGGCGTGTCCGCGTGATTGTATTACGGTAGATATGAATTTGTCAATACATATTGTACTATACTGACATTAATTTTTGTAGTTAATTGTATCAGGCGTTACTTTGCGGAAATCCATGCTATTAAGTTATAAAACTACTTCGATCAACGATTAACCGTCGTAGAGTCAACTTACCCTGATAATGCTCCGGTTTGGAGCGAAGCACGTGGTGGTATGTATGGTGGTGTATATTTTTAATTTTTGCATGTGCACTCATCGTTTGAGGGAGGGAGTAACGCGAGCGAAGTCGCGGGCAAAAGCGCGTGTACAATAATCTTCAGTATAGGCACTTTTCTATTTCATTCTAAAACTATCTATTCTATCGTAAAGATTCTAGCAAATAGGTGTTTACTGGTAGGTAGAACAGATGTAGCAATCCTAGATAAAACGCGTAGGTCGTAAAATAAACATACTCGTATCTTGCTAGGGTTTTTGGGTGAAGCGTTGTTATTTCGCGGGATTCTGTCCTATAAATTCTGTGTAGACAATGGCTGGATAATAATATTTTCTACACTTTTTATTTTGGTATATTTTGTAGGTTTATTATGGTGTTTATCGTGTAACAGTGTTAATGTTACGTCGAGCACTCTAGTGACATATAAAAAATACATATTGATGAAAAATATAAAAAATTGGTTTTCGTAAAAGCCCTCATCATTTCCAAATGTTTAATACATTTTTAGATTAAATTTGTTTTTACAAAAAAAAAAAAGCCAAAAATACAGGAAAATATTAGTATAGATATGTATATAGCCTGCTAAAGATAGACAATAGATAAAAATCATCCCTATATTTGATTGCTCTTATTTTTTTTATAATATAGGTGTAGCAGACGAGCATGCAGTCCACCTGATGGTAAGTGGCTACTGCCGCCCATGGACATCTGTTATCAATCCCAGATAGGACCTGAGATCGACCACAGACGCGCCGCTACCCTTGAGGACTAAGCTCGAACGCCTCGGAAAAGTATGTCTCCCTTATCACACCCTTAAAAACGGAACACAGCAGCGCCTAACACTGCTGTTATTAAGCAGAAATAGGTGTGCCGTTGGTGCCACCGGAGTCGAACCACAAAGGGTTACCATCACTACCACCACACCTTCAAAGTTTAACCTTTATTGGAGGTAAAAAGAGGTCTTGCATATAAGCGAGAGTATATAAAATTCGATATAACAGATCTATAGTCTGATTCATAATTAGGTGTCCAAAATGTAAACAAAGGTGTTGACCTATCAAGAAAATAAGTTAGAAATGGTAGTTTCTTATTTTTGTCGATATTAAAGTAAGACAACAATAATAAAATAATAATCTAAATAAATTAAGATTAATTCACATTTTCTAATATTTATACCTCCTCAATTTCGATCCATACAGTAATAATAATAAAAAATAAAGTTTATGGTAGAAAATTAAAATGTGATAATGGTAACACAACCGAAATCCAAGACATTTCTTGTGCTGTCATTTTTAAGTTTCGTAACTGATATTATTAATTTTCGTGATTGTGATCGAAGTCGAATGTTTTCTCGTTTACATAACGTGTTTGCTAAATTGTGTATATTTGTTAAATTTTCGTTTTTTTGTTGAGTTTGTTAAAGTTTTTGTTTCTTGTCAATTTTGACAGTGACATTTCTTTGTTTACATTTTCGACACCTAATTATGAATCAGACTATAGGCACTTTAGTGTTACAGTAATATGGATACTGCCATCATAAGTGGCGTTCTGACTTATAATCGAACATTGGCTTTTCTTATCCGTGAGAAAAATCTCTATTTATACAGACGTTCACACTCGATAACGTTTATATAAGAAGATGACAGAGTCCTTTGGGCTTAATGACAATCATAAACTCGGTTTACGAGTCGTCAATTTACTTATTGATTACTGGTAGGCTCTGAGAGCTCGAAGAACTTGTCTGATAAAGAATAGGTAAGATAAGCGATATATAAGCCATTATGTTTCCGAAAAAAAAAACATTCGACTTTTGATAAAATACATAGGCACATATATTATTTACCGCAACCACATGCAACCCCTCGATTTCGATCGGTTAAAGTTATCGATCGGCTATATTTGTCAACTCCCCTATCTTTCAATTTCGACTAAAAATTGCGGTGACAGCGACACAAATGACGTTAATGCCAAATCAATTGGTGCAACACAGAATTCTTACATCCCATCGCTACCGCCAAAGTTGCTGTTATTTTTAACTTTAACGCAAACTTTAACTAGGCTTTCGATGCAACCCATCCTTAGAAATTAATTATGTAACTTAGTTTAACTGTGAAGAAAACAAGGAAACCTATACAAATGAAAGTTCTTTATAAGTTTTTCATGGACAAGTGAAGCCCACCAATCTGACTTGGTCAACGGGTTTTCTTACGTTGATTGCTATAACTTAAAGGTTTTTCAATTGAAGAAAATATGATAGTCTCAACACCGTGAAATAAAAAAACAAATACCTCGTTATAAGTTGCTTCTAAGTTTCATTTTCATTTCTTATTATTTGTTTTTAGCTTGTGATGCAAGTTTAGTTTAGTCAAGTATACGAAGATGGAGGATTTTAGTAAACAATTTTCAAGTTAAATACACTTGGCAACTTTCTTTTCTTTATTTCTTCCTTTGGTTCTATCGTACAGTATTTTTAACCGACTTCCAAAAAGGAAAAGGTTTCTCAATTCGACCGTATATTATGTTTTCCTGTTTGTTTGCGAATAACTTCGTTGTTTAAAAACCGATTTTGATGTTTTCTTTTTATTGGAAAAAAGATATTTTAAAGGGGGTACCATTATAAGGAAATCAGGGTCTGATGATGGCAGACCAGAGAAATCGAGGGGAATTTTCAAAAATCGTAAGGGCGACTAATACGTTTGTAAATTTTTTACTATTTCCTTGCTTACTCAGCAAATCATTTCTTGAAGGACAAATGCTTTTTCATGAAAAAATATTCTAACGAACCTCTTTACACCCGCACTTTGGGAATCGTAAATCTCGGGGGACCCATCAGAGGACGAGTCTGAAAATATCGGTAATCAATCTCCTGCCCTTCTACTTATACACGTTTAGCGTGCCTTAACTTTTCTTCCCTATAATAAGGGTTATGTCCCTAGTTATTGGGGTCAAATATCGGTCAGGATGGGTAAGAAACAAAATATGTAATTTGATGGCATAAGAACCGCAGAATCGGTGCCTAACATTAAATCACAGCCCTCGCTCAAAGGCCTGAGCTAAAATGTTGTTTGAATGAAATCCACGAATAAAAAGAAATGTTTTCAGGATTATTATAACATTAAGATAGTATTCTTGAGTAAATCCTGCGGATTTTATCGCTTTTAAATTAATTTAAATTTTTAAAGCTTTATAAATCTTCATGATTTTCTACAGACTTTGCTTAATCTAAAAGTATATCTAGAGCTACTTATAATTAGTAAAAAGTGGTTAAATACTGAATCTTGATTGTAATCTCTCCATTTATTTTAAGAGGCGTTGCCATGGAAACAGGTAAAAGAACCAGATAGTGACATTTAATCAATATCTTAATTTGTGCCTATTATAAACAGGGGTCCCTATTGTACTGTGCTTAGGCTACACTACAAAATCCAAAGGTCCAATGTTTACAACACGTAAATTGTATTATCGTACATTAAGGTCCACTTTTGGGTGCTCGTTTTTGAAAATTTCTTTGTCATTTTGTCGGGTCAACTCCGTTTCAATCCGACGTCCTATCCGTAATCTGGTGGTTTCTTGTTATCAAAGCCTTTGTTCATTTGAATTTAGATATTTGGTGAGATATCCGTCAGGTCACATTATGCCTGATGGGACAATGGGCAATCGTTTCTTTTTACAAGGTTTTTAATATAAAATTACGTATTCCGCAGGTCTTTGTCGACAAGCTAAAAATATTCACTTTTTCTACCTTACGAGCGATAAATAAAATAAGAATTTTATCATGAGAATAATTGAATGATATAATTTTGTATAACATAGGAGATTTAGGTACATATTATGAGAGTAACTGAATGATTTTGTAGTTAAAAACACTTGGATATTTTTTGCAGTAACAATTTTACTTACTTTGTAAATATTTTTAAAATAAAATGGAATATAGAGCCTAGGAACATTAAAGTTAGTATGTTGTTTAGGTAATATTATTATAATGCTACGTCCTAATTTCTATTACAATATATTTATATCATTATAGTATAGGTAATGTGACTTTTAGTTACAATATAATTTATTGAATTAAAAGAACAAATTTCAAGATATTTCGTTCAATAGTACTAAAATTTTCATAGAACACACGGCATAGATACGGTATAGATATATATAGATAAAATCCATCAAAATTCCCAATACATTTTACAGCACTTATTATCTTTCATCTAAACTGACTTTGCAATGTTTACATTAATTTTAAACAAAAACACGTATGCTCTCCGCTTTAGATAGAGTTTATTGTTGTTCTCCAAAAATACGTTATTTTATTCCAACAATACGATAGCCAATATATTTTTAAGTTACCTTTAAAAAAGCTTTATTTAAGCTTTATTAAGAACGTCTGTGCCTGCGACTTCGTTCGCGTCCAATATTACGTCAATTGTACAGCGCCATCTATTAAGCTCACGGAGCATATCAGTAAACTGAAATTCTTCGTTTTGCATACACGTCAAGCAATGTTAGAAATAATACTTTTAACTATTAATAACTTTAGATACAGTAGATCAATTTGAACGAAATATAACTAAATATTTAGTCAAAATATGGACTATGAACTTATTATTAATTAATTGAATTTAATTTAGTAATTTTGCTTTGATGCGATTTCAAACATACAGACAAACAGACAAACAACAATTCTAAGAATAATAGAAATCGGCATTATTACTTATCGTCAGTTCTCCTAACTAACTTCTATGCAAATATATTCGATGTACAGATACGCGAAGCTTATATTCTTCTTGTATGAATAAAGTAGATATGACTTTGTGACTACGGAACATGTCTTTTATATTTCCAAAATAAATCACAAAAAGTAAGAACACATAAATTTTACATAATTGAATAGCCAATGGATTTCCAAGAGCCTATAAATAACACCATAAATATAAGCATTTCTTCGATAAACTTTTCCAATTAACTTTGAGGAGTTCGTTGAAATATTGAATCGAGTGTTGCGAATTTCTGAATACGCATAAAGATCGTATTTCACTCTGGCCGGAAGAGATGAAAAGAAAGAATTTACTTAGGATTTGTTAGAAAACTCCGTCGCTTCAATAAAAAAGTAGTCAATTACATGATATTTGTACCTAAATGAACCAGCTCGAATAATTATCTCTATTTGTCACAAGTGACTATTATATACCCATTAGAACGATCTGGTTAACTGGACGTTTGCGTTGCATTAATTGACAAAAATCGTATAAGTACATTGATTCCGTCAAAGCCATACGAAAAGGATAGGTATGATAATCGGAAAGACCTTTAATTTTATGTAACAAGATATTCCTGCCTTTTAACAGAGTGCTAAGCGCTGCTTTGTTCTGGTTTGAAGGGTAAGAGAGACATACATTTCCGAAAGGTATCACCTTAGTCCACAGGGGGAGCTAATACGGGTAATCCTATCTGGGGTTCATCACACATGTCCATGGGCGGTAGTGCATGTTCGTCTGCATCTCCTATATTATAAAAAAATAACATAATATAAGAAGATATTACCTTGCTCGCTTTCTTTGCTATAATTTTCTACGCTATCTACTCGCCGATAGCGGGACGGGTCAGAAATTATATTTGAAACAATAATTATATTATTTACTTTTCGGAAAAGAAAGTAACTCTTAAGTTACTTTATTATCGCCTTAATCCAAAATTCAGTACCCAGAAATGCATGCACGTAGCAACGCATCTGTGGTGATCTTAGGTAGGACTCTACTGTTATCTCAGGTTGATTATAGGTATTCATGGGCCGCAGGGCCACTTCCCATCAGGTGAACTACATGCTAATTTGCTACTTCTATATAACAACTAGCTGACCCGGCAAACGCTGTGTTGCCATATAAATAAAAAAAATGATAAGGGTGAACAAAAATTATCACTTAGGGGTATGAAAAATAGATAGTAGTCGATTCTCAGACCTACTGAGTATACATATAAAATTTGGTAAAATCGTTAAAGCCGTTTCGGAGGAGTACGGTAACTAACATTGTAACACGAGAATTTTATATATAAGATATCGTGTAGCAGCTACCTTAGTAATGTTAGAATATTCCATTATCGTAATTATTTGTAGCAAAACATATTCAGAACATGTTCTACGTGTCAATAAATTATTTCCACATCATAAATCGTAATGATTTATGTTATAAATAATGTGAAGTTCACAAATACGTGAAACAGGCCCTTGGATAAAATATTGGTGAGTGGTTACGTCATACTAGTGGTGTTAGATAAAAATATATTTTACGATAAACCTCCAAGCGGTGAACAGATAGAAGCAGCGTAGGACGAGGCACGGACTGGCTATTTATTTTGTTTAAATATTACTATTATAGCAACAGATGCTACGTGACTGAAACTACAGAAGAAAGGTGGAGCGAGTGTCTTTTATGGAATACGAAAATCGTTTTCAGGTTATTGAATTGCAACACGACTAAAACAAAGGACAATGCCCATGAAAGTATGGACCGCCGTCCAGAATTGCATCAAATTGAAACTTGTTGTGGACGATGTATAATTAACCAAATACTACCACCAATAATTATTTTTAGATCAGCACCCGGGTTCTGAAGTTATTTACCGAAATGTTACATAACCTCAAAATCGAAAATATCCGACGATAGATTGATGGTCGGTTTTAACTGATAGTAGGTACCTATAATGTAGTTCGATTAACATATTCCATTTTTTTTAAAGGTAGTAGGTAAATAAACCTAAAATAATCCTAAAAACCTAAAATAATGAATTCCGAGTATAAAATACCGCCATTTTAATTTTTAAGAACAACAATCAACATTTCGTCTTATTTTATCTTAAATGGAATCCCCTCTTCAAAGAAACTATTCTGACCGATAAACTATGTAAAAAAATCAAAAAATAATTTTAATATTACTTTCATTTTGACGCATGAGAAAAATCATTAGTCAAAACCACTAATAGATCTTATTGAATTCCGAGTATAAAATGCCGCCATTTTAATTTTTAAGAACAACAATCAACATTTCGTCTTATTGTATGTTAAATGGAATCCCCTGTTCAAAGAAACTATTCTGATCGACAATTTATGTAAAAAAAAACAAAAAATAATTTTAATATTACTTTCATTTTGACGCATGAGAAAAATCAGTACCAAGAATGGGCATTCTCCTTTAAATAAGTGTTAAAATTTACTTTTACCAATGAAAATACATTCATTTGTCATTTTTGACCATAATACTGTTAAGTGAAAAACTGTCAATGTTACGTTATCAAAAAAAACTTTATTCTTCCTGGAGAGAAAACCAGTGGGCATGGGATGCTGTCTGAATGACGAACACAATAAATACTTACTAGTTTGTTTGATACGGGTGTTGCATCCGCGTCTGTCGTGTCTTCTATGTGGCATGCGTCTAACATAGCTGTTTTGATCAATCGTTTTAAAATAACTCACGGTCATTTCTTTCAGCTAGAAAAATAACTGAAACATTAGATTCATGTTTCCATTCAACATCCCTTATAAAGCCACTGCTAAAACGCTGAGTTCATTTCGTTTTCAAAACATATCTCTTTGTATGAAATAACATTAATAAAAGTGTTAAACAATATCATGGACATCTAGTATAAATCCCAGATAAGATTAGATTCCTACCCTAGTTTGGTCAAGGATATGTTGTTACCCCTGAGGATATAATACAGCTCCGCTCTGCATTAAAGTTGTTATAAGGCAGAAATAGGTGTGGCGGTAGTGCCTCCATAGTCGAACACAGAGGGCTCTATAACTGTATCTACGACTGTACAAATGTATGCATCATAAATTTCTTAAAAAAAAAAAACAAAAAATCCCAGCTCGTTAACCGTGAAAACAGTTCACATTATTTGATTATCACTCGACTATTTCGAGGAAAGAAAAATGTATGTTTTCTTAACCTCATCGTCTACACTACAAAGCGGATATTCCGACGTTTATTACACTATTTATTCCTATTGAAGTGATACATTGTTTATTTCTGTTGAAGTGATAGAAAAATTGGCTAAGTGCAAGTCGAACTCGCACACAGAGGGTTCCGTATCACCAAAATATACATTTTTTATTTTTAGTATTCTAGTTATTCTTTTTGTTATTCTAGCAGCCACTGAAGGAAATACATTGTGAAAATTTGAACTGTCTACCTATTACGGTTTAATAGATAAAGCGAAAAACGTCAAAAAGGGGTCTTTAATGGCGATCCCCATTTATTTACAATTTTTATTTTATTTTTAGTATTTGTTTGTTATAGCGGCCACCGTTATACATACTCTGTAAAAATCATGTGCCTATCTATTATGGTTCAGGAGATAGAGCCCTGTGACAGACGGACTGACAGCGGAGTCTTAGTAATAGGGTTCCGTTTTTACCCTTTGCGTACGGAACCCTAAAAATCACGCTTGAAGTAAACGGCTAGACCACTTAGTAGTATTATGATGGCGTCCGTTTTATTGCAATTCACAAAGCTGAAAGTTACGAGGCCATCAATTATTTTGACTAAAAGTTTTTTGGATACACGCCAGCCACACCTTTGTATTGTTGTGTATGACAGTATCGTACTGTTAACACATTTTGATGAAATAAACACAATGTTGGCTAGTTGTTTAGTATTATTAAACGTCTAACTATTATGCGGTTAATATAGTTTCGTTATTATTTCTGTGTGAACGTCATAGATAGAGATTTGCGTCAGAATTATTCATATTATTAATTAGGATAAGACAGTACGTGGTTTTGCATTTTATTCGGTCACGCTATAACTTATTTTTTAGTATCATAAAAATGTCAGGAATATCCAGATGAAGCCAAGAAATTATTTATAATAGAAATATTTAAAAAAAATGCATTCATGAAATTTTGATAAGAAGTAAAGTAGCTAAAGTAAGTTCATACTTTAACTATTGGAGATTGACATATTCGAAGGCTTCTCCTAACTGGCGACCTCAACCTGGTTCTGTTCTCCCTGCATCACTTGAAAAGTGATTACCTCCTAAATGAATTAACATATTTCCTAAATGAATTAACATATTTAATTCTTTCTCAGGTTCAAGATGGATCCGGACGAGCTCATAGAAGAGATGGAGCTGCAGACCACCACCCGCGCCTCCATCTTCACCACGCCGTACCTTGAGGGTGCTAACCAGAGCGCGTGGAACAGTTCCCTCAACACCACTGGGAGCGTCAACTACTATTATTTTTATGACGTAAGTACCTTTAATACACCTATTTTTTTTTTGTTGACGAGGGGGACACCTTCAAAAGGTGCCGTGGGAGCGACACGGGGTTATGTGGGATTTTTACCGCACTAAAACCCCCCCGGTGGCCGTCCTCAGAGCTGCGTAGAGGACTCCGGGATCTCCAAAGGAACGCAACCGGAGTCCTCTCAGCGCACTGGCCCGTCGGGCTCCGCCCAAGTGAGATTGAATCACTCCACCGTCCGATGTACATGACGGTATGCGACCACACATACCGCCGTCCTTTCCGGGGTCGTTGGCCGGACGGCAACCCCGAAAGCCCCTTTAGTCGCCTCTTACGACAAACAGGAGATACTGTAGCCCTATTCTGGTCCCGGAACTACAGGGACAATGACGTAAGTACCTATTATACACCTAGTAGGGATTACTACACTGTCATATTTAATGACGTTTTGGAACTAGGTAGGGCTCGAGATTCGAGTCGAAGTTTGACGGTCGACTAGTATTAGGTGACAATCTTAGTCCTCAAGAATGGTTGCAACTCTTCCACTCCACTACAACAAACTGTCCGTAGACAGAGATTTCCATTTTTTGTATGATATATTGATATAAGAGTAGCACACGAGCATGCAGTGCACCTGATGGTAAGTAGCAACTTCCGCCCATGGACATCTGTAACCAATCCCAGATAGGATTAGATATTCCAGACTGAGGTCGGCCACAGATGCGCCGCTACCCCTGAAGACTAAGCTGGAACGCTTCGGAAAAGTATGTCTCCCTTACCACATCCATCAAATCAGAACATAGCAGCGTTTAACACTGCTGTTATGAGGCAGACATAGGTATGGTGTTGCCGCCAGAGTCGAACCATAAAGAGTTCTACCACCTTCAATGGATGTCCATAGTCGATAGTAACCATTTACATGTTAGGTTTGCAACTCCAATTTAAGAAAGACCCACTCTAAATTTTACGAAACGTGTAAATAATTAACTTGGGTTGCGTTGGAAAACATCGTAAGAAAATCGACTCAAACATGCTAGAGAGGAATTTAAAGTGGTTCAGGGTATATAAGACGTGAAGTTTACCTATCCGCACTTGATTTGCTACGAGGGCCTAAGTCCTTCGCACTCTGAGACCCGAGCACAAGATTGGGGCAATAACGGCTTGAGATGAAATGAAATGAGGCTAGCCGCTAGATCTATCTAGCCTTTGTCCTTAGCTTTTATCCTAACAACACTATAAAGTGAAGTATATACTAAATATCAATCTGTGCCTGACGCAGTATAAGGCTTAGAACACACGGAGCGTTTTTCTTCCACTCCCGTGTACTCTTTTTTGTTTTGAAATACGAACACGCATGAATTATCCAACTTGTTAACCCTATACTTGGCAGAGAATTTTATCGTAAAAAAAAATATACTTTTGCTACTTCCCTGCGTTAATTGGGTTATAAAGATACTAGGAAAAATAAAATAAAAAATCTTTGAATTTCAGTTTTCAGGATATAGTATGTGTCTTTAAGTGCACACTGCCAGGTTCACAAGAAAAAAAAATGTGTCTTTAAATGCACATCGCCAAGTACTCACTAAACTAAGAAATAATTAAAAAACATAAAAAATATATATTTCGAAAATACTAAAGATAAAAGTCTCAGAAGCTATGACATATCAATAAGTTTTGAGATATTTTAGTTGAGTTGAGAGATTAGAAGACCTCCTCCAAAAAAAACGCAGATTCCCAAATAAAGCGACTCGAAACTTTTTGAGTGGCAATAATTTTTGTTTACCACTATTCTCATGACGAAACAGCAACAAAGAATTACAAACGAAGATGTCCAAAATCTGTGAAGACAATACTAACAATGGCCTATCACATCTGTACGGTTTAAAGCGATATGTCTGTTTAGACCTTCATCCATATTTCCGTTATAATGCTGTATTGAATTTGAGCATATGACTGGACGTTATTCCACTTGTTTGAAGGTTGTGGTAAGAAGATATACTTTTCTGAGGCATTCCAGCTTAGTCTTCAAGGCTAGTGGCGCATCTATGGCCGACCTCAAGTGGGAATTTGGTCTTATCTGGGATTGATATTGCAGATGTTTTCGAGGCATCATTATTGGAGATGTTTACATTTTTGACAGAAGACGCTATTGATTCGACAGGACTTGAGTTCAGAGACGTCTTGATGAGACCTACACATCTCGAATTCATCTTTCTAAGATTTGCTGGATTCTACATCAGATTTAATTACGCAATTTGGACACCAAAGCTAGAATTTTTCGGCCTCCAGTCATCTGAAAGAAAAATATTGCAAGCTAAGGACTGGGAATTTAGTGGAAGGGGGGAAATATGAATTGCAGTCATGCATTATAACAAAAAAACTCTTTCTGAACCTTGTTTACCCTACCCCTACCTTGGGTGCAGAACCTTAGTATATAGTAGCAAAGTTGGCAATGTGCATTTAAAGACACAATATTGGCAAACAGTAATAGTGTATGTCGTTGGCAGTGTGCATTTTAATGCACACATAACAAAAGTCATGAATTACTATATATTTAAAACATTATATCTCAAAACTAATATCACCAAAAAATGCATAAAGCTTGCAGAAAGTAAAATTATATAAATTTCATACATATAACTTAATTTCATTCAGATAAAATAAGATATTTAGAGAGCTTTGCGCAGGCGCTGACCGACGGCTCGCTATTTTGTTTACCACTGACAATGTGTGAACGAGACAGATATAGATTTCATTTTCTGACGTAAAGAAACGTTTGCTAAGTCGCTTTGAGTTATTATTAATAAGAGTCGATGTTGCATTTTCCAAGAAAAAAAATCTGATTCGAACGTGCATTTAAGTGCACAAGGTCAAGTATAGGGTTAAAAAAAGGCTGAAAAGGGTACCTAATGTACACTATGCCACTTCCTCAATTTAGATCAATGTAACGACACCTCATTTGTAAAAATCCATATAAGTCGTTTGGCTGTAGAGGGCTAAAAATTAGGCATATTTTATACATACTTCTAAATAATATTGCCCCCTCATTTTAACAAAACGATACTTTTCATTTTCAAAACAAACGGCCGTTGCTTCATGAGCTTTGTTTAAAATGTTATATTCTCCACAATTAGATACCACTGGACCAGACCTACAAAAATAACGAATAACATATTTTCCATCACACCCATTCAGTTAATAATTCATTTATCGAATATATTCGCTACTGTGAATAGAATGAATTCCCTTGATTGACGCGTTATCTCTCCCTTTTGTTGGCAGCGAAATAGTTTCCAATTGCATTTCCCCAACATCTTCCATGTCATGTAGCCGTGAATGGTGGCCGATCAATCAAACATCGTTTCGTAGGAAGTAACAAGGAAAACTGTATGCGTTATTAATTCCGTATTAAGAATGGGAGCATAAATCAATCAAAGCTTTTGTGTCTGAACATTTTTGCATAATGGAGAATGAAGTCTTCTGTACGCCGTGTTTTGGTACCATGTATGATTTTTGAATATTATAAGTGGAGAATAATAATAAATTGGCGCCCGTTATTATGAGTATTAATAAATATATGCAATGTTTTGCCTACTAAAGATTTTATTTGACAATATTTCCATAATAAAAATTGTCTTTCGATCTTTAAAAGGCAAATTTTGTATAGATTGGGCATCGATCATGAGGGTAGCATGTTTATATTAAATCTTTTCTTAAATCTAATTTGGAATCTGATTTTACTTAAATTATGATAACATCTTGAACCCAGTTTCGAAGCCAAATTCAACTATGACTTACCATTTTAAAAGCAATGAAAACTCTTGACAAGAGTAGGAGGAACTCGGATGGATCGAATATTGATCTTTAACGAGCGCAAATGGGTGAGACAGACATTACTATTACTATGACGTCATAATCTAGCCATCAAGCCTTCGAAAGTCGAATGGATCTCGTCACGCCCACGATTTTCAGGTGGATTAGTGGATCATAAAACCTAAAAGGTTCTAATCGTGTAATGGACATTGGAGACACTATCGGGGTAGATAGCGCTATCAACACCCACTGAATGTGCGGAGTAATACTGCCTACGTTTATCGACTTGCTACGTAGTGGGCATCAATATCACATGTTGCATCATCCTCTTTTTGAAGTTGAAGACTTTTGGTTTGGTTAAACTGTCAGATTTTAAAATCAACATTATAAAGTTACGATACGATGTGATACGAGACTACCTTGCGTTATGTTACGGGTGGATTATTTTACGTGATGCAAATAAGTTTTCCGTCCTCCTAATAATAAGTCTCTTTGGCTCATCTTTGATTAGTCCTAAAGACTTACATGCCTCATAATATGTAAGTTAGCTGGTATCTACAGACTTCCAACGAAACGCAAAACTGCTTGAAGCTAGAAATAAATGTGGCAATGGTACCTCCCCGTACCATACGTGCTCTACCTCCTTTCATATCATAATGACAGATTAACATATGAGTACTTATAACGTATACTCGTTACTAAAAATATTTTTGTTAGTTTCGTTTTGATACTTTTTTCATATTTCTTGTAATTATTTATTAATATAAGCGTTTTTCATAAGTTTTTCCTAATTAGTTCGGTTTTGAACTAATTATGATAATGAGAAGATTTCAGTGAAAAGTATAATCCTTTATTATTATGAAGTAACCCTCAAAGTAAATTCATTATTTTGTCTGCCCAGCTGGGGATCGCAACGTTTGCGTGTTAGGCAGTATACAAAAAATAAAATGATTTATTTCACGATATTAGTTACATTAACTATATTAAGTACCATATTTATATATCAATATTGCTAACTATAACTTATTTTTGGAGAGCAAGTGACTTAAAAACTTAAAGGTTGGTTCATGGTTCGACATAACGGGCACCACATACTTTTACGCTGCCACACATTTTTTTGCCCAAAACAGCAGTGTAGCGCTACTGTGTTCTAGTTTGTAGCGTACGGAAATAAAGAACCATTTTGAAAAAGGCTCTATCACAACCTAACGAGATTACTAGATGTTTTTGGAATGGGAAATGGAAGTAACGTTGATTTAAGGTGTACGTGTTCATCGTTTTTAATTTTACGACATCAAACAATCATTTTATTTTACAAAATATGACATAAAAATAATGGACAAATTTACTGCGAATTTTACGGGCGAAGTTAACCTTTTGAGTAAAAATTTTACAAATTTCCCAATTAAACAAATTTTACAAAATCAACGGTACGTAAGCACCGACTTTAGCAAATATAAATACTTATAAGGAAAATAAATTTAATGGCTAATTAAGGAACAGGGTTTACCTTTTACGTGAGCACTGATGAGTTCCCATTTTTTTATCAGAAGTTTTCGTACACACACCACTACATGTGGTTGGGCGATAGGCGATAAAAATATATCGCTGTACGTAGAAATGCCATTTGAAAAATTTTATTATACATTTCTTCATCCATTTGGTATATTAAAAAGGAATAAAAAATACATAGAGTCGAATATAGAACGTTGTTATTTTTTAAGCAGTTTGTAAATGAGTACAAGTCACGTGTCTACGATTCTATTCTGGACCCATAATTTCCCATACTCATACCACTACTCTATCACTAAAACCTTTAAATTATTTTTTACATATTTTTTACAAATAGAGTGCATACGATGTAATCCACCTGATGGTAAGCAATCACAGCAGTCCACGGCCATCTGTAAAAAACTATACAAAACAGGTTCTATCTTCGCCGACTACTGGAGATTGACTACTATGGTCGCCTCGTGTGTAAGTCAGCCGACATCAAAATCTTCGCCGACCACTGGGGTTGACCAATATGGTCGCCTCGTGTGTAAGTCAGCCGACATCAAAATCTTCGCCGACCACTGGAGATTGACTACTATGGTCACCTCGTGTGTAAGTCAGCCGACATCAAAATCTTCGCCGACCACTGGGATTGACTACTATGGTCGCCTCGTGTGTAAGTCAGCCGACATCAAAATCTTCGCCGACCACTGGAGATCGACTACTATGGTCGCCTCGTGTGTAAGTCAGCCGACATCAAAATCTTCGCCGACCACTGGAGATTGACTACTTTGGTCGCCTCGTGTGTAAGTCAGCCGACATCAAAATCTTCGCCGACCACTGGGGTTGACCAATATGGTCGCCTCGTGTGTAAGTCAGCCGACATCAAAATCTTCGCCGACCACTGGGATTGACCAATATGGTCGCCTCGTGTGTAAGTCAGTCGACATCCAAATCTTCGCCGACCACTGGGGTTGACTAATATGGTCGCCTCGTGTGTAAGTCAGCCGACATCAAAATCTTCCACCAAAACACAGAACTACTTCACGCTAGAAATACATATTTGTGGCGGTCATACCTCTCTGGTTATACTAGATCTATCCTTAAGGTCTATCTACTAATTTCGTGTACTATTGTTCCAGGCCGTCCAGTTCACAGTGATGTGGGTGCTGTTCGTCCTCATCGTCGTCCTGAACTCGTCTGTTATAGCGGCTTTGTTGTGCACCAACTCCAGGAAGAGCAGAATGAACTTCTTCATCATGCAGTTGGCTATTGCAGGTAAGATGTTTTCACAAATAGAACAAAACCGGTGCAAAAAGGATCTAAAAAGCTTCAAAGCTCCCGATGAATCGGCGACTGCTCTGATGTCAAAAATGTCTATAAGCTTTTAGTGAAATAAAATGAACCGCGAGAAATGTAATATTTCTTATAGAAATGTGCTGAGATCAGAATAAAAAATTTTGTCCTGGCTAAGTTACTAATGGATCAATTTTAGTCGAAAATCTCGTTGATTTATTTAAAAATTTATTTCATTCATATGATAACAAATCTGAAGACAATGAGACAAAAATGGATTTAGTAATTTTATATATTAAGCCGACTATTAACATAAAGACAAGTAGGGAGATAATGATATTTTTGATGCGATAGTATAGTCTATGGTACCACACCTTGTCGCGCCAGTGCCTATTTCATTATTACCAGTTACCCATATCGTAAAGGTATGACGGTATCCTAATGTTACTATGTATTTATTGCGATTTTTATTGCCATACCTTAATGAAAGTGACACAGTGCGCGGCTAACTAGTCAAGACATCTTCGCAAAATATTATGTTCATCTTCGTTTTTCGTAAGGCAAGTTATCCAGTACCCACGAGTACAAGTAACAAATACAACAAATATACAAGTAACAAATGACAGTAGAACTTAAAACTGGTATTATTAGGCAGAGATAGGTTTGGCGGTTATGTCTCCGTAGTCAAACCACAAAGGGTTCTAATATCTACAAGAATTAAGTTAATTTTGAGGCAATGATTTTCCCCAAAAATACCAAAGACGAAAATAATCAATACGGCCCTATAAAAACGTTAACACCCAATCGAGTGCTCTGAATATTGTGATATAAGCTAACCTCCCCGTTATCGACACGGTAAACCACTTGACACATATTTTCCACTTATTGAATAGGTGACTCGCTTCCGTAGCTTATATTTAGCGTACATTTTATATCTCCTCGGTACGTTTTTTATAATACAGGAGTAGCAGACGAGCATGCAGTCCACCTGATGGTAAATGGCTACTGCTGCTTATTGACGCCAGATAGTATTAGATATTCCTACCTGTACCCTTACCATGAGTTTTCAAAACATCACACAATTTTCGTTACGCTTACTCAATCCATTATTCTGTTCCGTTTGCTTCAGAAAACTGAGTAAACGTAACAATAAGTAAGTGCTCAAGTCTTTTTGTCTACCTCACATGTTCACAAAAAAGAGAGGCATAACATAAAGCGCCATTTTGTCAATTTAGACATTTAATGTTACGTTACTGACACTATAGTTCTGATACAATCCGCTAGGGGCGCTGATTGGAAATTGTGGGCAAATACGTAAACAAATACCAAACAGACATATTTGTCAAAACGTAGAAATAGGTATGGCGGTGGTGCCGCCCGCGTTGTCTCACAAAGGATTCTACCACCTTCAAATTATATAATACCACGTTTAAATAATACAGTCAAAAACAGTGAAAAGAAAATAAAGGGCTAAGCGCTGCTGTCGCCGTGTTCATTAATTATACACTACACTAAATAAAGCAAAGTTCACGAGGTATCGGTTCTCAAAGTTTTATTTCAAACTTTAATACGACGAGAAAACGACTTATGTTAAGTATTTAAAAGATCTGAAACGTTTAATTTGAGGAAACATTTTGTGTTTAAATAGTATATATTTTCTGGATAATTTCATGAGAGTGTCTAAAGCTTTGATAGTCAAATTTTAGCACTACGTGTAGTGCAAGAAAAATGCCAGTTATTTTAACAAGATATGACAGGAAATTTATTTATGTAAATCTTACAATAATAAAACATTCCAACTTAGTCATTAAATGCAAACGTATATTGATTAAACATCTGAATATGAAACTTAAAAACAAAAAATAATCCACATGACTAAAAAAAATCATCTGAAATAGTATGTTTTACTAACAATATTTATTGCAAATCATCATGGGCTACAATGTCAAATTCTCATATTGAATACCGGTTTCTTAATTTTCAAACACAATAGAAGCACAACAATTTGAGAACCACAGTCCCCGTGACTAAGTAATTGAGTTGTTTTAAATAGTAGCTTACTAAAAAGTAGCCTTGAGATTTCCGTGCAAATAATCGCTGTGTTTAATTATAGTGTAATATTTTGTGTGTAGTCGGTTATAATTTCAAAAATATAAGCTTTCCTAACATGGTTCTTTGATTATTTACACTATTGATGTTATAAGGAAGACATTTAGATGAGAAATTCGAACTTAGTCCTCCGCGATTAATACCAGGATATCATGAAGTAGCTTTGCCATTCGTTGGAAGGGTATAGAAGCCCGCTGACTTACGTATTAGGCGACCATCTTACGCCGTTTGTCCACCGCAACCGTAACCGAGCCGATACCGATAATTAATGACTGCGCCGAAGTAGCGTACATACATTTACTATAGCCGCTTGTACATCGAACGTCCGTCACCCGAGCACCGTCATCCCGGCCGCCGATATTTCGAGTAGATCGCCGTGATCGCTAGATCGGCACCGAGATTTTGACGGGCCGATGTGCCGGCAATAAAACACCTTGGAACTTGTCCATACACTGCCGTCACACGCGTGACAGCTGGAACAAAATAAAGCGGCAATATCGGTCGCAGTGGACAAGCTATCGCCGTCACATCATATTAAGATCGGCCCGAAATAATCTCGTTCTCGGTATCGGCTCGGCGACGGTGCGGTGGACAAACGACCTTAGTCATCAGAAGTAATAAAACAAATCTGATCAGCTTTAGTTAGAAGTAGAACTATAAAACTACTGACCTAAAAGTGGGTTACGGATGTTCTTGGGCGACAGTGACCACTCACCATCAGGTGAACTGCATGCTTATTTCTTACTTCAATCTTATAAAACATATCTGTGGTTGATCTCGAATAGGGCTATAATCTTATTTAAGGGTTAATTATGAACCTGGTGAATCTCATACTCGTTTATTTTATTTTGATAAAAAAGTAATAAACTAAATAAAACAAAAACATCATTTTGTACAATGTTTTCCCAATTTTCGGACCTGAGCCATAATTTAAAAATATTTGCGTACATTTTTTGAGATAGTAAATTTTCGAAATAAAGAACTTTTAACAAAGCGTGCGTGGGTTCCGTAAATGAGATTTTATATTTGTTTAAACTTTATTTGAAAATAAGCTTCTGTTTTATACTGTCATATTACAGGAATGTAGGCACTGAAAAAAATCTGCGGTCGGTTAAATTCGTAGTATTGACAAAAAATCCATAATTGGGTTTCTTCAAAAGGACATCATAATAGTAGATATAATGTAATAAATGTGATTTTTTGGGATGATTTATCATTACTTCTATTGTAATTTTATTTAAAATATAATTAATTACAATAATTTTACACAAAAAAATGTCGTTCAAGTTATGCGGTAATTATATTCGACTCATCTTGTCAGCTTCGTTAAATTTTCGTGATTTTCGTAGAAATGTTCATAATGATGATAAATTCTTGTTATTGTACTTGCTACAAAAAATATTATATTTACGAGTAATTATGTATTGTTCTCGGTGACATTTGGAACGAAGGTTAATATTTTATCACAATTTGCTTAATATTTTGTTTGGAAAGGGTTTGCTTCCTTGACCTGGAAAGGGAATGTTATAACGAAAGTCTTGAAACTTATATCTCAAATGGTTAATAGGTATTACAATAATTACGGAATGAAATACTCGTAAAATTTTTTATAATATAGGAGTAACAGACGAGCATACAGTCCACCTGATGGTAAGTGGCTACTGCCGCCCATGGACATATGTAATCAATCCCAGATAGGATTAGATATTCCTATCTTGAGGTCGGCCACCGATGAGCCGCTACCCCTGAGGACTAAGCTGGAACGCCTCGGAAAAGTCTGTCTCCCTTACCACACCCTTCAAACCGGAACACAGCAGCGCCTAACACTACTGTTATTAGGTAGAAATAGGTGTGGCGGTGGTGCCGCCGGAGTCTAACCACAAAGGGTTCTACCACCTTCATGACTTAATGACTTAATGATGAAGTGAAATGAAGTAAAAAAGAGGTAACATTACATACAAAATACATAGATCTAAGCAGTCTTTCATAAAACACATGAAATGATTACATACATAAATCATATTTTGTTTTATTTTTTGTTTCAGATCTCTTTGTTGGACTGATATACGTGTTCGTGGATATAATACAGAAGATTACGATAGCATGGCTGGCTGGGGAGTTCATGTGCAAGATTGTTAAATTCCTTCAGGTGAGTTTAAGCTAGAACTCTACGTGGCTTGACTTTAGTTTCACCAAATGTGAGTTTATTTTGTGTCATAATATTAGTTTTTAACACGCTTTTATTAGCTTGGGTTGTATGTATGTATAATTGTATATATGTATGTACGTAACAGTAACGGAATCTTTGAACCCGATTTCTATCCACTTTGAACGTTCAGTTTAATTAAAAATTTTGAGAAATTATCAAAAACCGATGACAATACACGATTTTAATAATTTTGTACCATTGTACTTATCAACATCCTCAGTATTAACGAAAAAGTGTGGGGTGCTTTTCGAAAAGTGATAAGTGGAGCACTCCACGCTTTTTTCACAATTATACAATTTACTGTTCCTTAATTGATTCCTAGATTGAAAATTATTTTCCACTTTTAGTTGATTTTATCATAAAGCGTGTTTTTTAGTTTTTTGAACTATATTTATTATATTAGCTATTACCTACGCAGTAGTATTAGTCTTTCATATTAGTATTAGCTATTACGTATCCGGTGCAAATAAATATCATTCGGAAATATTTTTTTCTACGACTGGAGAGTATTTAAGGCATATTCGTGAAGAAAGGAATTGCCAATTAATAAGATATTATTTTCATCGCTTATAAAGCATATGGCAATGTAACTATTAGTAGGTATTCAACGATAACAACTGGATCGAGCTTAACGTTCTGTTAACCTTCTGAAATACAAAAGCGCTCATGAAAGTAGAGGTCACCCATCCAACTCCGAATCGAGCCTGATTTTGCATAAATTTGTAGATCAATTACAATCTGATCATATTATAACTGCTCTTATGATCACGTTTATGTAGAACCTACTGTGGAAAACAATTCATGCCTTTTATGGGTTTTTGGAAAAGTTGAGAGTTTATTTATTTATGCTTCTTATACCTAAATGATGGTACAAAGGTTATCTTTATGCTATGAGCATTCTCTACCAGTCAACCTATGTATATCTATTTTCCCAAAATAATCACAGACATTTTTGAGATTAACGTTGGTGCATCAGCAGCAAATAAAATAAGATTGTATCAAGAAACAAAGAAAAGAACGTAATACAAAGCTGATTCCATTCAGGGACTTAGTTTTCTGAGTTAGAAAAATTCAATTGACTTTAATCTTTTGTCTTACAGTAAGAAACAAGAGAGATTTGAAAGCGATATCTTTGTTGCGATATATGACGATTGAACAGACGCGTATGGGTAGCAGTACCTTACGATCAGTACCCTTAGTATGAGTTTTTACGTTTTTACAAAAATGACTGTTTTTGTATTTGTTTACATATTTGCTTATACATTTCCAATCAGTGCCCCTAACGAATTTTATCAGAATTGATTGGAAATGTATGGGGAATACGTAAACAAATACAAAAACAGTCATTTTTGTAAAAAAACGTAAAAACTCATACTAATGGTACAGTTGGAATGCACGCGATATCTGTATTTTAAAAAAGTAATCTCTATATTTGCTCTATCTCTAAGTATCTCTTATAATGTTTGGTCTTTTATTTCTTCTTTTATTGCGTATATTAAAATTATACCAATATTGCAAATGATTTCACTTGCTCTCTTACGTCCCTTATTATTAATAAAATCTAGGTTATCATCCAATTTTTGCCTACAATAGATCGCAATTTGTAAATTTTTAGTAGACAGATATTATCAAATTTCGAAATTTAGTAGACAAAACAGAATAATAACGTACATTAATAAAGCTATTCGCTTATCTTTCATAGTGAGTCAAAAGCATTTTCGAAATTACGAAGTGTATTAAGTTTTTTTACACTGCAAGTTGCTTTTGGCAATCTAACACGCCCTGGGGGGAAGTTTTCGTTAATAGATCGACTTCAGTTAATCTCCCTGACTTTGTTATGCAAATGTAAGCCGTGTAGAAGATACACTCCGGTTTATTTCGAGATGGATTTTTGGATTGGTGGGCTGAATTTAGTGGATAAATAGAAATATAGTGACATTGTAATTTGTAAATAAATATCTGCTTTAAATTGAGCTTTGAGAAGAGCTTTCAAAAAGACTTTGGAGGACTTATTTTGCTTACAAATGTAAAATAATTGATGTTGTGCTTCAGTACTTAAATATTTTCAAAACTAACAAAGTAAGAATTCAATTAATATGTTTACAGTTGTCGCACTAGTTAAATAGTTACCAATACTGTTACTGTGACCATCAGATTGCCTACTAGCTCATGTAGTAATACTTATAAAAAATATTTGAATTTTATTTGTGATTGAAATAAGCGAAATAGATTGATTTATTTTGAGCGCCTTTTTATAGAATCGACGTTCTGCAGTAAAAAAGTAATTTCATTTATATTTAAAACGAACTCAAACAATGTGTGATATGATTGTCTGGGAATCAAACTTCTAAAACGTCAGTAAAACAGACATCTCCATAAACTTGGCTCATAAACCAAAACGTGCAACATTGATTTTATTTGCAAGATTAAATCTTTGATAAGCAAAATAGAAAGATACTTCACCGCCTTAAAATTGTATGAAGTCACAAACGCTGATTTGTCACTTATTTTTTGAATTCTTGAAAAATAAAAAAATATTTTAGAGAAACTGTACGTATAAATAACTAATACTACGCAATTTACGTAATAAATAATCAAGTATTTCAATCATTTTAAGGACATTTTAGCACGGAGACGTGGCAAAACTTTATTTACGCAACAATTTCAATTCTCAAAACTGGTTACATTTTCTTGTTGGGAGTGATGTATCTATATTTTACTCATCTAAGGATAATACCTAAACAATTTTATTGTTTATTGGCTTTAGTGCTTAAAGAAACTGAGTATCGCTAGTAAATAAAATTATTTATTGAATCTTGTGAGCAGCGTGAAAGCAATATTTATTTTCAAACGAAAAATAAATGTACATTTCAGGTTTTTGTCTAATATTAGCCCTGACAGATAGTAAAAAAAATGTATTTGGGTTTGATGTGAAAATAAGTACCTACAAAGGTTAACAATGTTAGAAAAGGGTAGATACTTAGTTGTTTTCGCACTAGTACCATAAAGTCTGATTGGTTATAATCAATATCATTGAAAATAATTAAGTGCTCTGAGCTTGCACTGATATTCAAAATTAGACAGTCGGTTCTTGGATGGGTGACCATTAGTGGTTAAGTACCTACTTACGCAAATTGTGTAAGGCCGTCGGTCCTTGTTGTTATTGTAGATGGTAATTATTTAATGTCCGAGTTCAGGATATGTTTCAGCTATAAGCTTACTTGCTTATTTTTCAGCTATAAGCTTACTCCATCTTTATTTTTAGATATACTTTGATTTCTAATCAGTACCCTTAGTACGAGTTTTTATGTTTCTACAATAATGACCGTTTTTGTATTTGTTTACGTATTTTACCATACATTTCTAATCAGCGCCCCTAGCAGACTGTATCAGAACTGATTGGAAACAAAAACAGTCATTTGTGTAAAAACTAAGTACTAAGGGTATAGAATACGTTTTACAAATTGGTGTTTTGTTTCATTATCAGGCCGTGGTGATGTACGCATCAACGTACGTGCTGGTAGCGCTCAGCATAGACCGGTGCGATGCCATCACGAATCCTATGAATTTCTCCGGAAGTTGTAAGTAATTTATGTTTTACACTTCTAGAAGCGGCAGTAATTCATTCACGTTCAAAGAATCCACAAATAATCCACTTTGAAATAATTTATTTCCATTTCATTTATTTTTAATATTCAACGATGTGATCTCAAATTTATACAAATTGAATACATACGAGTAGGAGTACACAGATGCAAAATATAAATTATAAAAATGTATATTTAAGTAAAAGTTAAATTGAATTTATTGACGCACTCCGTTCTTCTTGATTTTAGTAATAACATCTTCTAAATATAAAATTCTCGTGTCACAATGTTAGTTACCGTACTCCTCCAAAATGGCTTTACCGATTGTCACCAAATTTTATATGCATATTTGGTAGGTCTGAGATTCGGCTACTATCTATTTTTCATACTCCTAAGTGATAAGGGTTGTTCACCCTTAACGTTTTTTTATTTATATGGCAACACAACGTTTGTCGGGTCAGCTAGTAAATGTATAAATAACTTATCTGTTGTTAAGTTAAATCTAATTAAGTATATTGTATACTTATATATTGATTTATGTACAAAATATGAACAATTAATGTATCCATTCTTAGAATCATAATATCTATAATATTCATAGACTACTTTGGAAAGGCAGTTTTTAATGGGTCTTAAGGGCCTTAATCCTTTATTTGGTCTACAATTAGTGACCGATTGATGATTAGTCCAAAATGTCTAAGCATAACCCTTAGAAGGGAAACTTCCACTCACGACGTTATTTGTGTTTGTATTTTGTATTGTATTGTTATACGACGTTGCCTTGAAGTAAAATATACTCGGTTCCCAATTTTCCCAAATTCATTGTATAAATAAAGTGGGTGTACCACTTTTATTTTATGTCGAACGTCTCAGACTGGAAAATATTTTCTTAACAAGATAAAATAACCGCAGACATCACATAATAGGACTCCGCTGGAAAAGTGCTGTAAAAAATATATTACACACGTATTTTAGTACCCAAAAATATACGAGGGAAATATGAGGTCAGTGACCCAAAACCCGATTGTTTACATCTATATATTAGGCAAAAACTTTGTTCTATTCACATTCGATAGATGTAAGGGCCGTAGCAGACATGCTACTTTTAGAAATGGCGATTGGTAGTTTAGCTATTTTTCAGAAGTTCAGGATGCAGCGACCAAACGCCACACCCCGCACACATTTGAACGCTAGTAGTGTTGTTTTTAGATATTCGATGCAGAAATTGATCATGAATAACGCGCTGCAGCCGCGAAGTGGTCGCTAAAACGGGTCTTTTCGATATCGCAACCGAACGCAACAAAATGTGATGCAGCATTGATGGAAACGCTAAAACTCGAGTCACCAATGTTAAATGTAGCAAGTATGTCAGGACCCTTAGGTGAAAACTTTTTTATTCGCATTCGTCGGCTATAAATAATATAGGATGCATTAACGTAACGCAAAGTTGTTTACGATGTCAGTGGTAGAAATATGATTATTGCACTGATTTTTGTATGTTAGAAATAAAATATTGCGAACATATCCCAAATTTCGGAATAGGGTTGAACATTTCTTGCTCATTAATTACTTGTTTAAAGGTAGTAGAACTTTGTTTTGACTCCGGCGGCACCACCGCCACACCTATTTCTACCTAATAACAGCAGTGTTAAGCGCTACTGTGTTTTGGTTTGAAGGGAATGGTAAGGGAGATATGCTTTGCCGAGGCACTTCAATGAAATATTTTTTTTTACTTTTCACATAGTTGTACCCAAATGTAGGTAAAATGGAACCTTATATTTCAAGTGCTATTGCACTATCATTTTATAATTTCGTATGCTGAAATCCGCAGTGATCAATCAAATTCGTCTTCTTTAAAAGTTCGCCAGTGCCGATGGCGCCAAACATTTTAGCGTTGAGAGAAGATTAACAGTTTAGTGCCAGGAATTCTGACATTGCATTACAGAATATTGGCATCTGAAACACCATTTCACTATTTTTTTTTATAATATAAGAGTAGCAGACGAGCATGCAGTCCACCTGATGGTAAGTGGCTACTGCCGCCCATGGACATCTGTAATAAACCCCAGATAGGATTAGATATTCCTACCTGAGGTCGGCCACAGATGCGCCGCTACCCCTGAGGACTAAGCTGGAATGCCTCGGAAAAGTCTTTCTCCCTTATCACACCCTTCAAACCGGAACACAGCAGCACCTAACACTGCAGTTATTAGGTAGAAATAGGTGTGGCGGTGGTCCCGCCGGAGTCGAACCACAAAGGGTTCTACCACCATCCAACTAGTAATTTAAGTTGACTCAGAGCAATCACGATTGTGATGTATTAAGATTCGTGTCGGTATTTTCGAGAATCAGTGCTGATATTGATTTAGCAGCGCAGCGTAGTTAGTTTTGATCACACCGAGTGAATCGTGATGATAGCTAGGTTATATATACGTTGCGTGGCTTTTTTGCGTATGGAAACAATATTTATAGCACTTTCCACATTCTTCCACCACTACTACTTTTCCCTCTCTGGACTAGCTCAATGGAAAAAATCTCAAAAAATAAACATTTATATTGCCCTTCCATATATATGACGACGCATACTTACATAAGATCTAACAGGATCCAGGAACAGTTCTGTATTACTGATCATCATAAGTTTACAGGGTAGACACTTTTCTAAATCTTTCTTTATAAAAGATTTATCAAAGTAAAAAAATCCAATCAGACTGACACTTCATCTTGAATAAAACTAGTATAGATATCACATAATATGAAATATTATTCAGAGTTCATTTTACATTGTTTTTCGTAACATGGCCAGACAGTGGACGGGCAGACACGTAGCACTCACATGTACGCAAGGAATTTTTAAATTGGAACCATTGCAGTCACGTTTAAATTTTTTCCACCATCATGCTCCTATTGTTAACCATTTGCAAATCCAGTCTATGTATTCGTGTAGTCATCATACTCATTTTTTATTATAATATAGGAGTAGCAGACAAGCATGCAGTCCACCTGATGGTAAGTGGCTGCCTTCATAGACATTTGTAATCAACCCCAGATGGGCTTAGATATTTCTATCTAATGTCGGTCTATGCGCCGCTACCCCCTGAGGTCTAAGCTGGAACGCCTCGGAAAAGTATGTCTCCCTTACCATATCCTTCAAACCAGAACACAGCAGCGCTTAACACTGCTGTTACACCACAACGTATGTAACACTCGTGTCGCTGGAGTTGAACTACAAAGGTTCTACCACCTTCAAACAACACTCGACTTTCACTCGTCCCGGGGTTCAGAGAGTTCAGGGTTCGAACCCTAAAACATTATGTTATTACTAATTACCTATCTATATAATACGTTTATATTATTTCAGTTACTACACACTTATATTATTTCAGGGAATCGAGCGAGAGGCCTTATAGTATCTGCCTGGCTTATAAGCATCATTTTCTCCATACCACTTCTGGTGTTATATGAGATCAAAGAAGTTCAAGGTAATTGTTTTTTTACATCACATTTAAATTTAATTGTGTTATTTTTAGCAGTGGAACTTTCATTTTCATTATTCAATCGCACTTTTATCCGTTAAATAAATGTTATGTTAAGCCAAGATTACATTAGTTTTTGTCTCGCTAAGTAGTCAACTTGTATATAACTCAAAGGTGACTGACTGACATAGTGATCTATCAACGCACAGCCCAATCCACTGGACGGATCGGGCTGAAATTTGCCATGCAGGTAGATGTTATGACGTAGGCATCCGCTAAGAAAGGATTTTGATCAATTCTACCCCCAAGGGGATAAAATAGGGGATGAAAATATTACTTCGTAACGCGAGCGAAGCTGCGGGTAAAAGCTCGATTCAGCATAAATCTATTGGGGCTGATCACGATGTTACCAATACTATATTTACCTCAGCACGGCCTTTAAACCAAATCAGAACTCCTAAATCCTAATACTGCTGTTGGGCAGAAACAAGTGTATCTTCCGTATTTCAACAAAAACTTTCTTTTTCTCTCTCTTTAGGAGAACTCCAATGCTGGATAGAACTCGGCTCACCTCGCAAATGGCAGATATGGATGACGTTGGTGTCAGCGATGATCTTCGTGCTGCCAGCGTTGGCCATTGCCGCATGTTACGCTGTCATCGTGTTGACCATCTGGACTAAGAGTAAGGCGGTGGTCATGAGCCCGCCGATCAACTCTAGAAGAACGAAGACTATGAGGAATGGTGAGTTACTTAGAACAATACTGTGATACTGAGTGCACACAATTTTAATATTTTTAATCAGGCCAAATCGGGCCTTCTAGCAGTTCTAGTCAATCGTGCCTTTACTCTTATTATAACTTCCTCATATTACCACTTAATACGCTTGATTTTATACGACTTTAATTTCGAATTTATGAAGTAGAACGCAGTGAATCAAAGCGAATAGCGCATATTTTTTCCATTAAGTATTAACTTCTTAAATAATAATTCTGACAATCAATTAAAGTCTTAAACATAGTATAAAAAAAAACATAAAAAGGCTTCGTTCTCCTTTCCTATATCTTACGTATTATTATAATTTTTCGACAGTCTCGTTAAAATCCGTTCAGTCTGAAAATTTACCAACAGTCAGACAGACAAAATAAATAAATATAGTTCAAAAAACTAAAAAACACGCTTTTATGATAAAATCAACTAAAAAGTAGAAAATAATTTTCAATCTAGGAATCAATTAAGGAACAGTAAATTGTATAATTGTGAAAAAAGCGTGGAGTGCTCCACTTATCAATTTTCGAAAAGCACCCCAAGAGATAAAGCCCTGTGACTCACGAACAGACAGCGGAGGGTTTCATTTATCCTTTGAGTACGGAATCCTAAAAATCATTCTACAAGATGGCATTATAGATATGTTTCAGTACATTTGAGTTATAGGGAAATAACATTATTATTTTTCAAAACTAAAAATTAATCTAGTAACTTTGCCTGAACGCTCCATAAGGCGCTTTCTCTCGCCTCTTAAATCTTTAATCCTGAGGATATTGATAAGGGCAATGGTACAAAATTATTTAAATCGTGTATTGTCATCAGTTTTTGATATTTTTTCAAAATTTTGAATTAAACTGAACGTTTAAAGTGGATAGAAATCGGGTTCAAAGATTCCGTTACTGTTACGTATATACATACATACAAACATACAACCCAAGCTAATAAAAGCGTGTTTAAAAAAACATGTTTTTTTGTGATATAGTGACAATTAGCTGAAGATCAAAGGCTTTTACTTTGCAATTAAAGAATGTATGTCAAAATTTTGGTGAATATTGTATACTTAGATTTTGTTTGAAGATATGTTTGAACCAAAAATAGACACACATAATTTGCATGTTATTGACACAAGACCAATGCGACAAACGTTCGCTTTGATGTTTTTTTGCGGATTCGCAAAAAAATAAATACAAATATTGTTCAAATCTGCGAACAAAAATAATAGAGCGTTAATCCTAAACATGTGAATCCTAGAGTCGTGATATTTTTGATTCGTTTTAAAATAGTGTCAATAGACTATTCTTTCGACTATTTATTTATTTTCATGCTTATTATTGCTTATAATTCTACTTCTTCTTCAACCATTATTCACCCAATGCTGGGTATAGGTCTTCTCATGGTGTTTCCATGTTGCTCGATCGCTCGCCATTCTTATCCAATGGCGGCCTGTTATTTTGACCAGGTCGTCGGTGGGTCGATTGCTTATAATTATAACTACTTAATAAGGCAGCCATAGCAAAAATGCAGTGATAGCCTAGTGGTTCCATCTGACACACGCGGCCTCACAATCGGGCTGTCCGAGATTCAAACCCTAGACTCTGTCCTAGACCCCTGATTTTCTAAAATTATGTGCGTATTAGAAATTAATTAGTACTCGATTAAACGTTGAAGGAAAACCTAATTAGGAAACTATATGCTTCAGTTTTTACGTTAAAAGCTTCAGTTAAAAGGAGATCCGTGTCCAGCAGTGGGATAAAAATGGTTTATTTAATAACTTTGACACGCCCAGTGACATATCAAGTAGGAGTGTATAACTACAGTTTATTTAGAATTTTACCAAAAAAAGTGTTATCAAAAAGTGGCAAAGAAGTAATAACAAGAAATAAATTATTAAATTTATTTCCGCAATAAATTTCAGTTACTGTTAACGTGCTTAATGTTTCTCATTTTGCGTGTAATTTTTTATAAATTATAATGAAGGAATTCGTTTGATCCCTTAATTGCGCATTTTGGAAAATATGATTCATAAATATCGCCTCCGTGATGCCGGTAAGATCAAAGATTTCGTGAATATTAGTACAGTACTTGTAACAATTTTATTAATTAAACAGACGATTAAAGATCCGTGACATATTGGTTGCTATGTCTGTAAAGCACGGTCCCAGGATTTATTTTCGAGTGTGGGTATCAGTGCACTAATTTTGAGTACATAGCGTATACATATAATTGGTTACAATAAATAACCGAAGATATATAAGTAGAGCTTTAAAAAATTCAGTTCAAGATCCTGATGGCGAGCCTGACGTGCGAGTCATAGAGTCGAGTCGAGTTTGGTGGTTTATTAATATATTATACTCGTAGGAGGAATATATTACTCGTAAATTATGTTACTTACCTATGCTAAGTACTTTAGAATATGTAAAACTATTTTTGTGAGAAAATGAAAACAAAAGAACAGGACAAGACGGGCGGCGTTCCTTTACTGCGGAACCCAAAAATCTGTAACAAGAAGACCACCAACCGCGGCGTGATAAAAAACAAATGTCTTTGTTAAATTGAAACAGGAAACAGACAACGGACCGCTAATGAGTGTTTTTAATAGACATTCCGAGAACATTTGAAATATTTTTTAAATTTAACTTTCCAGGGCAGGTGGAATGCGACCCGGATTCGAGGCGGGCCAGCTCGCGCGGATTGATCCCCAGGGCGAAGATCAAAAGCGTTAAGATGACGTTTGTTATTGTTTTTGGTAAGCCACTTGTTTTGTTGCTAGCGACTAGACGAACAACTAATATATAACGATAAAGATTAATGATTAGAAAGTCGTCCTTTCTATCGGGTGGGGTCCGAAGTTCGAAACCCTAGTTACTCAGATTTCCCAAAGTTATGTTCTTACAAAGTGTATCCGACGTTCGAATTTTAGATTCCTCTGATTTATCAAATTTAGGCGCGTATTAGAAATGAATGATTACTTGCTTGATGAAGAAAAACATCGTGATATATTCTCGTGGGGAAACCCTGCATGGATTCTGCTCAGCTGCGGGGGCAGCGAAGAGGATATGCCGGACTCCTACTGTCTAAAACCTCACGGTGTTGCCCTGGACGCCTTTTGTCGGGACCAACGCTAGTAGCAGTCGTCCGCGATCGTGTGTAACCGGTACAGTTGAGGGTTCTTAGAAAAGCTTCTTAAGGGTGTGTGAACTCTGCCGCACTTGAGCAACGCGGTGGATTGCAGCCTACACCCTTTAAATGAGACCTATGCCTAGAAATAGAGCAGTAATAAGTTGACAACGAGAATTTAGTTTTTCTGCACATCATTCACATTTACTAAGGTTAACTGGTAGAAAATGCTATTTAGTATGAAATCCGCCTTTTGTACCACATTTTTTAAATATGGTCCATAAATAATAAATAAATAAATAAATTGAAAGTTTTTGTTACACAAGATTAAACACTCTAGCGAGTAAATTTATCTCTTCCCTATCCTACATTCGTAACAGAAACTGTGAAGCTCTTAGAAGTGGGAGTTTTATAACCCAACTTTTGAACTACTTAAGTCTTTTGTTTTTATAGGCCAACTAAACTTTTTATACGACTGAAATTTTTTGTCTTTTATTTGCATATAAATGCATCACAATAAGGCAACGAGAACTTTTTTTTGTTAAGAATTTATTTTCAAATTTCTTTTATTTATTATTAACATTTATTTTATTATTTTATATATTTAAGATTTTTGTATAAAGTAGACGTAATATGGAAAAAATATTTTGTATTTTTTTCTTTATTATTTACTCGTTGCTCATTTCACAGAATATGTATAAAAGAGAGTACTGATAATTAAAAAATAAAGTGGCTATGTTACTAATGATGAAATATTGCTCTTATGTATAAAAATAATATGTATTTTTAATTATAAAAAACATCCCCAACTGAAAAAAACGTATTCGTGTGTCTTCCATAACCCACAAATCCATGATCAAAACATAAATCCATGATCAAATATAAGTAGTTTAAAAACAAGTATTATAGTAGCAGAAAATATAAACATAGGACTTGATTTCTATAAAGAACACGACAAACTGCACATTATATTATACCAACAAGATTTTCTCAGCGCGGATGTGTTTCCATACTTTACAAGTCGTAAATATATTAGCGAATTACAACTACATTTGTGTAAAATAAAATAAAATGAAGAAGTAAAATTTTACATTAATAGGTCGACAGAAGACAGACGAGACTATAATTTACCGCGTAAATTAAGACGTCTAGTCAGGTCTTGGTTCCACATCAGCCGTTGAAACATTAAGCGATATTATTTTAGCGATATTTTTAATATTCTGACAGGTGAAGGATTGAAGATTACGCGTATAATGTTTCCAAATTATTTTATATGGTTTAGTGTTCGCTTACATTGCTTCGTGTAAGTCTTACGCTTAGATGATGATGTAATATAATTTATATAATAATGCTTTATGATTTCTTGGTTATATTTCTCCGTATACAGTACGTGTGCCAAATTACAGATGTGGATAACATATGGGCAATTTAACATTATTAGTTATACTCCACAGCCAGTTATAACGAGAACGTTATATTCTTGGATTCCTTTACGATTGATTACGACGACCTATCCTTACGACCGATTGGTAGTATGCCTATTAATAATCACTCTTAACCAAGTTTTGACTTCTAAAACTTAAAGTGCTTAATTTGACAGTTTTCTATGCAATAATTATCAAATTCCTTACTCTGGTACTCAAACTCGGTTAAGATTCAATATTACTTAGTGACGTAAGGCTACTATACTATAATATCATATAGCTCGCTAATTTCTCCTACGATCAGACAAGTACCTAAGTCAAATGGCGCCTGTCTCCCAAATAGTTTTAGTGTAAAATATTTCACCTCATTTCAGTTCAAGAGCATTTAATTTTAGATTAACACGTTTTATATTTGCGATTTTACTTCCGTTTTTTATAGTAAATAAAAAAGAGACAGGTATATTTTTATTGAAATGTGAGAAAAACCGATATATATATACGTACCTATTTAGTTATAGTTTTGATTCTAGCCGTAATAATAATAAGAAAATACGATATACTGAAATCGAGAAAAATTTTTTTTTCAAATGTATGTACCTATTTATGACTAAACAATTGAATTTTTAAAATAATTAATTTATATATTTTTGGTTAAAGTTTTGTACCTACTCATATTTCATTTAAATTCTGTCAAAACAATCATTTGTTTGTTTTACAGACATTTGTAATTCTAATGCCATTTCTGAAGCAAATTCATTATCTTATATTGTTTTTGCATTTACATTTGGACCCAAAATAAATAACTTGGAGTCAGAACATAGAATAGTAGTAATAAAGTAGAATATTCTTGTTTTCATAGTTAGTGATGGTTCAGCTCAGTGGAAAGAAAATGGTTAAGGTTTGAACCGCACAAATATAGAGTTGAGAGGAGTAGAATGGAAAATGACTCGGATTTAAGGGACTCAAAATCCCCAACTAAAATCATGTATTGATCCGTTAGCGACCTTTTAGGGGTCTGTAAGAATACGGAAATAGGTAAACCTTTTATTTTTATCGATGGTTTTCGACCTATTCCTATGGAGGCCGACAAATGAAATAAAACTTTCAACTAGGTCTAACCTCTCCCAAACCAAAATCTGCATGTCACCCGACCATTCGTATCTATTGTATCGTATCGTATTGGTAACGTATCGTATCTTATTCGTCCTGTATTCGTTTCGTATTCCTATCGTTTCCGTATCGAGTCATGTAATATTTGCAAATCAATATAAATCAGAAACTATAATCGTAACGTAACGCTCCAGCGTAGCCAGTAATGTTACAAAAATAATTTCAAAAAATGATTTTTGTTCCCTCGTATAACAAACTTAAAGAAGTATAACAATACATTTAATCGTAATCAAACTTACGCCTAATTCCGCAACAAGATCTGAAAACTAAATGGAAACTCAACAAGCCTGAACTATGAACGAGACGGCAATCCAGATAACTAGAAAAGTTAGATTCTCTTTCGCAAGTATTCATTATCGCAAATAAGAAAACTACAATACAGTCCTGATCTGTTTATCTTTATTTGGTGTGCAAGGAATATTAAGAATATGGATTAACTATAGACAAATACTTAGTTTTTGTTTGAACTTTAAGGCACATACATTTTAGGGCTTTAACGTAACAAGACACAGCATAATGTAACACTATTGAAACTATATAAAAACTAGCTGACCTGGCAAACGTTGTGTTGCCATATAAGTAAAAAAATGTTAAGGGTGAACAACTCTTATCACTTACGGGTTTGAAAAATAGATAGAATATTTGAAACTGCAATGGTAGCGAAGTCTGTCGAATCCAATGTGAAACATTCCAAAATCAACAACTATTTACGAATTAAAATTTATGAAACAACCTTTGTCCACGGACTAAATTGTGAATCTAAATCATTCTCAAGTCCCCTTGAACACACACACCAAATTTCATGAAAATCAGTCCAGTCGTTTAGGAGGAGTTCAGTGACATACACACGCACATAAGAAATATATATATAAAGATTTCAAAATTATTTCATCAAAACAGTACATAGATTTTATTATTTTTCACAGTTAATAATGACATAAGTAAATTATATTATGATCATACATCATCATCAGACCATACATAACACAGAATTATTACTACAAACTCAAACTCTTTGGATTCGAATGCGGAAATTTGTATACACTACCGAATTTAACCACTGGGCTATGATAGCAAGGTTATTTTTACGAACGCACAAATATTCCGGGAATACCTCGGAAGATACAAACTTCTTTGCTATTCTCGGAACGATAATAAACAGTACAAAAAAGTGTTTTACTCCTACCGCGGAGGGTAATGTTCTTCGATCGTATGTGTGTAAGTATATATAAGTGGGGAAGGAAGGTCCTCGAATGGAGACCATGTCTCGGCAAAAGGAGTACAGGACGCCCTCCGACCAGGTGGACTGATGACCTGAAGCGGACGGCGGGTGACCGCTGGATCCAGACTGCTCAAGACCGGTCGGAGTGGCGTAGATTAGGCCTCCCCTATGTCCAGCAGTGGACTATTAAAGGCTGATGGATGGATGGATATATTATATAAGTCAAATTCTTTGGCACGCCCTAATGGCCATTAGGATTATTGTTTTATTGTTGATGTTACAGATTTTAATATAATATTATGTTCCGTTATATTCGCCTAAACTGTGGGTGTAAGCATAAACTATATTTATAATCAGTGAGGTTTTGGTTTTTATAATATTTAGTAATGTAAAGGCATTTATGAAAATTCTTTTCCGTATACCGGTCTATTTATACTATGTATCCTAATGTAAAGTACCTAAATAATGGCATATACATACTAACATAAATACATACACACACATACATAAATCAAATTTATATTTGAACCTGACCATAAAGCAGACGTGCTACCTGATGGAAAGTAGTTAACGTCGATTATGGACATTTGCAACACCAGAGGAGTCGCCAATGCATCGCCGGCTTTGAAGGAGAGCTCTTTTTGCACCTTTTTTGAATTAAAAATAGGTTCTTTACAGAGCACTTTATAAATATATATTATATATACGTGTATATTTTCAGTGTTCGTGCTATGCTGGTCGCCGTACATAGTGTTTGACCTGCTCCAAGTGTACCACTACATACCACCGACACAGAGCAACATAGCCATCGCCACCCTCATCCAGAGCCTGGCGCCACTCAACTCCGCTGCGAACCCGCTGATATGCTGCATGTTCTCACCACACATTTATACCAGTTTGAGGTACATAACATAGACAATTATGTAGAAAACCAGTAGAATAAACTCGATGTATAGTCTGATTAATAAGTAGGTGTCTAAAATGTAAACAAAGGTGTTGACCTATCAAGAAAATACGTTAGAAATGGTACTTTCTTATTTTTGTCGATATTAAAGTAATACAAGAATAATAAAATAATAATCTAAATAAATTAAGATTAATTCATTTTCTAATATTTATATACCTCAATTTCGTCCCATACAGAAATAATAATAAAAAACCAAGTTTATGGTAGAAAATTAAAATGTGATAATGGTAACACAATCGGATGGTAAGACATTTCTTGTGCCGTTATTTTTAAGTTTTGTAGCTGATGTTATTCATTTTCATGATTGTAATCGAATTCAAATGTATTATCATTTTCATAGCGCGTTCGTTAAATTGTGAATAATTGTAAAGTTTTCGTTTTTTGTTGAGTTTGTTAAAGTTTTTGTTTCTTGTTAATTTTGACAGTGACATTTGTTTGTTTACATTTTGGACACCTAATTATGAATCAGACTATAGGTGGTTTTTATGACTTTGGAGTACGTAACAGAATGGGAGTTCGTAACGTCGTCAAACGCGTTAATGTCGCTGATCGCTGAAGCTGGAACGCCTTTCATGTCCTTACTATATCATACATATAAAAATGCAGTATTATATATATATTGTACTATATTGTTGATTGCTATTATGCTAAGGTTGATTGGTATCATCGAAGTGGCGCCGCAGACAAACTGCGATGGATTTTACCTCCTTCAAAATGTATTAAAACGGCAAGACAAACTAACAAGAAGAAAAATATCAGTAATAATTAAATCTCAATACGATTGCAGTAACATACGTATTAGAAAGACGACACTGTAATATAGCGCCACTAAATTTCCATCAAGTTTCAATACAGAATTGAGATTTAGGTGTGTACTGGAAGCTATCTCGACGTATAATTCGAGCGTGCAATTGCAAATTGAGTTACGTCTGCGAGCAGGTGTGCAATGCAACGTCTGCAATGTACATATTAAACGGAATACGATGTGTATTTTGAACAAGGAATGTATTTTGTTAGGTTCAATGATGTGTTAAATTCTAGAAGGTATTTGTGAAACTCGTGAATTATAAAAATATGTTTCCGTTAGTTATTTTTAAATAATATCTCAATAAGTCATACACACGAATAAATATTAATATACTTTATAATTTTCATGTTTTCAATTTTCTTGAGTTATTGTTTCCAGTGGCTCACAGAATTTTGATGGGATAATAAATATTATCATTGACAATCATATTTTATCGAATGAGTAGTGAAAAGTGTACAAATAAAGCAAGTGATTTTTTCTACATTTACAATATTAGATAGAAAATATACAGTACTAATAAATATATAACACATTACATTTTCACTACTATATAATATCAGAAACATGCCTCCGTATTAGAAAGATGACACTGTAATATAGCGCCACTAAATTTCCATCAAGTTTCAATACAGAAGTGAGATGTAGGTGTGTAGTGGAAGCTATTGCGTATAATTCGAGCGTGCAATTGCAAATTGAGTTACGTCTGCGAGCAGGTGTGCAATGCAACGTCTGCAATGTACATATTAAACTGAATACGATGTGTATTTTGAACAAGGAATGTATTTTGTTACGTTCAATCAAGAGTTAAATTCTAGAAGTTATTTGTGAAACTCGTGAATAATAAAAATATGTTTCCGTTAGTTATTTTTAAATAATATTTCTTTAAGTCATACGCGCGTGTTACATGCGCGACCTAGATGAAGACCGCCGACGCTGCAGCGCGTGTTAACTCCACGCGCGCCCTCAATTTAGATGTAGCTGACGCGACATCAGCATTTAATAATTTTCATTTGAATTATAATTAGAATTATTTGTCATTATATAGCTGGATCTCACATCGACCACTATAATCTTAAATTGTAATTTAATTAGTTTAATAAATTAGTTTAAAGTAACTTTGGTTTTTTTTGAGTCCTCCGGCTGTCGTTAACGTAATTGGCGCAGTCGGTAGGATACTTCGAAGCAGTGGTTAGGCTCTAGAAGACCAAGAAATCGGACAGAAGAGGACCAGCTGCGTACACTATCAAGTGTTTCGTCGAGGTATCCCGAACATCGTACGTTCAGCCGAGGCCGCACTCAGAAATCAGCGCCGAAAAAGACCAGAGAAGACACATGTAAGTGCTTTGAATTGCATTTTCTTTTCGTGTTGTCTATCCCTTCCCACCATTTTCCATCTAAGAAAACTCGGGGAAGAATCTGTCTCTTCAAGACAGATTCATAGAAATAGTGCTTTAGATTATAATAGAAATTTGGATACATTAGATTCGGATTCTAATAATTCAGATTCATTAAACTGTAGCGTAGATTTAAATTGTTCTAGCTTATATTTAGATAGTACGATAATTAATTTAAATATGGACCCAGATACGATTTTTAAGGCTTTACGCTCAGTCCCAGATTTTGACGGCAATCCTAATATTCTCACACGATTTATAAGATTTTGTGACCAATTAGTACTACAATATATTAAAAATGATCCAGGCTACGAGTTGACGAATTTATGTTTAATAAATGGCATCTTAAATAAAATTACGGGCGCCGCAGCTCGTACAATTAATTCCAACGGCATTCCCGATAGTTGGCTAGGTATTAGAGAGGCCTTAATTAATAACTTTGCCGACCAGAGGGATGAAACTGCCCTCTACAATGATCTATCTCTAGCGACTCAAGGTAACGACACCCCTCAAGAGTTTTATGACAGATGCCAGACCCTTTTTAGTACAATTATGACATACGTTTCTTTGCATGAGTCTGTGGCTACAACCATTGAGGCCAAGCGAAACCTTTATCGTAAATTAACCAAGCAGGCGTATGTCAGAGGTTTGAAAGAACCTCTCGGGTCCCGTATACGGTGTATGAGACCCGAAACTATAGAGAAGGCTCTGGAATTTGTCCAAGAGGAACTTAACGTGATGTATCTTCAGAATCGCAATAGCTCTTCCTCGGACCGGCGTCCACCTATCACACCACAACCAACACCAAAAGTACCGTATTTTAACAATTATTCTGTGCCTAATTTAAATTCTCCCGGACCAAGCTGGCAGAGGCCTGCCCCCACGCCTGTTAATGCACCCCAGCATTGGCGTCCCCCTCCTCAATCTAACCAACCCCCGCAGCGTATGTTTATGCAGCCCACTCGTACGCAGCAAATGTTCAGAGCTCCCCCTCCAAACTATAATAATAGTGGATTTAGACTTCCTCCCAGGAACGCCCCTCAGGCTACAGGACCAAAACCTATGAGCGGAGTTAGTCATTTTACACCTAAGCCGTTACCCCCGCGAATCTCTGGTCACGATTGGCAAAGATTTGGCAATCCCCCTCCATCTAACTACTTTAAGACAAGAGAAATGAACTTTAATGAGAGTTATGACTACGATGACTATAATTATGATTATTATGACTATTATTATAACTATCAGACCGACTATACAGAACCTGACTATAATAATTATTATGACTACCACACTGTACCAGACTACCACTACGAAAATTACCCTCAGTACTGTGAGAGTCAGGGCTCACGTCCCATGCACTCTAAAGAACCGCCGCAACCCTCTAACAGAAAACCCGAGAAGGATTTTCCCAAGGACCACTGCGAAACCACACCAGAATAGAACTTAATTTGCAATCAAAAAAAGAATTACCATATATTCAGTTCCACAATCCACCTCTTAAATTCCTTGTAGATACCGGTGCAAACCAGTCCTTTATAAGCCCTGAAGCCGTAAATACTTTTTTCTCACACATACAAAGAAACTTTGATCCTTTTGAAGTCACTAATTCGCGTGTGACAAGTACGCATGAACATTCAATTACTATACCTAGTTTTCCGGAATTCAATAGCCAGAAAAATATTAAATTATTCATATATAAATTTCATAACTATTTCGACGGATTAATTGGCTTAGATTTGTTAGAAAATTGTAAAATAGATTTAAAACATAACCTTTTGTTAACTGAATTTGCAAGTATACCGTTATTACGTTATCAGTGTAGAAAACCTAAGTCAGAAGAAATTATTCCGGCCAACTCCTCTCGCCTAGTGACCATCCCTATTCATCACCCTAATGGCGACGTATACATCCCTGAACAGTTTTTATGCAATTGTGTTATACACGAATGCATTACGACAGTGACAGACGATACTGGTATAGTGGAGATCCGAAACCCGACAAACAATGACGTATTACTTACCTTTGACCGACCAATGACTATTGAACTCTGTAACGCAGAGTGTACCCTTAAGGAACAAGACCCAAGTCGCGTTAATGACGTACTAGCCCGACTTCGAACTGACCACCTAAACCCCGAAGAACAAGCTAACTTAAAGACCTCGTGTGCACAGTATGCCGACGTATTTTATATAGAAGGAGAACCCCTGACATTTACCAACAAAATCAAACACAATATTAGGACCCATGACGAAATCCCAGTATATACCAAAAGTTATCGCTACCCTTTCGTACACCGACAAGAAGTTAGAGACCAGATAGAAAAAATGTTACAACAAGGCATAATACGACCTTCGGACTCTGCTTGGAGCTCGCCTATTTGGGTAGTACCCAAGAAAGCGGACGCTTCCGGCAAACAAAAGTGGAGACTGGTAGTCGACTTTCGAAAACTTAACGACAAGACTATTGACGATAAATACCCCATCCCTAATATTTCAGACGTCTTAGACAAACTTGGTAGGTGTCAATATTTTACAACTTTGGACTTAGCCTCAGGTTTTTATCAGGTCGAAATGAACCCCGACGACATCCCTAAGACCGCGTTCAATGTCGAACATGGGCACTTTGAGTTCTTACGCATGCCCATGGGACTTAAAAATTCTCCATCGACGTTCCAACGAGTCATGGACAATGTACTCAGAGGACTTCAAAATGAAATATGTTTGGTTTATTTAGATGACATCATAGTTTTCAGTACTTCTCTACAAGAACACATGTTGAATCTCGAGAAGGTTTTCAGTAGACTTCGAGAATCTAATTTTAAGATTCAGATGGATAAATCTGAATTTCTAAAATTAGAAACAGCCTATCTTGGACATGTAATTACTAGAGAAGGCATCAAACCGAACCCTGATAAAATTAAGTCCATTCAAAATTACCCAATACCTAAGACAAGTAAAGAAATAAAACAATTTTTAGGACTTTTAGGCTATTATAGGAAATTTATACCGGACTTTGCACGACTGACAAAACCAATGACTAAATGCTTAAAAAAATCAAATAAAATAACTTTAGACTCAGAATACATTAACTGTTTTGAGAGATGTAAGACTTTACTGACTAACGACCCCATTCTCCAATATCCCGACTTTACAAAGGACTTTATCTTAACGACAGACGCTTCTAACGTAGCGATAGGAGCCGTACTTTCACAAGGTACTATAGGTTCAGACAAACCCATCTGCTATGCTTCTAGAACCTTAAACGATAGTGAAATGAACTACAGCACTATCGAGAAAGAACTTTTAGCCATAGTATGGGCGACTAAGTATTTCAGACCCTATTTGTTTGGACGAAAATTTAAAATTTTGACTGACCACAAACCCCTCCAATGGATAATGAACCTGAAAGAACCGAACTCTAGACTGACACGATGGCGACTTAAACTGAGCGAATACGACTACACTATCATTTACAAAAAAGGAAAATGTAACACCAACGCAGACGCCCTATCCCGAGTTCAGATTAATAACGAGGAAATAGAATCCCTCCTTAGAGAATGTGGAATCGATCTATCCACGAGACCTGAACCCCCTGGATCTTCAACAGCCACCATACACACATCCAATGAAGACCCTATTTTAGAGATCCCCATCACAGACGAACCCTTAAATAAATTCCACAGACAAATTTGCTTGACAATCGTAGGTGACATTAAACGACGGACAACAGTTACAAAACCTTTTGACACGCACACACGAACCCACATCCAAATCTCCGAGTCGACTTTAGAACAAGACGTTGTCAATGCAATTAAAGAATACGTTAACCCCAAAATAAAGACCGCCCTTAAAATCACACCACCACTAGGGATGTATTCTGTTATTCCAATCCTTCAGAGGAACTTTAGAAACTCGTCTATGAACTTAGTTTTAGCTAAAACTGAGCTAGAAGACGTAAAGGAATATCTAAGACAACAGGAGATAATAAAACACTATCACGAGGGAAAGACTAACCATCGAGGCATTAATGAATGCTATTTGTCCCTCTCCCGTCGTTATTACTGGCCTAAAATGAAGGAAGAAATAACTAAATACATAAACGAATGTACAATATGCGGACAGACTAAATATGACAGAAACCCTATCAAACCACAATTTAATATCGTACCACCCGCAACTAGACCCTTTGAGATAGTACATATGGATTTATTCACTGCACAGAATGAGAAATATTTGACCTTCGTAGATTCCTTTTCAAAATACGGACAAGCCTATCATTTACGTGACGGTACAGCCCTCAGTATCTTACAAGGATTATTGACCTACTGTACACATCACGGACTACCCCTGACTATAGTGACCGACAATGGAACCGAATTCACAAATCAACTTTTCGCCGAATTTATAAGACTTCACAAAATTAACCACCACCGAACATTGCCTAATTCACCTAATGATAATGGAATCATAGAACGATTTCATTCGACGTTATTAGAGCATTTACGTATATTACGACTTAGACAAAAGGACGAACCGACAATTAATCAGATGCCTTATGCGATATTAGCATATAATAGTTCAGTACACAGCTTTACTAAATGCAGACCCCACGACATAATAAGAGGACATTTTGACCCTAGAGACCCACTGGACATTGACATTACCGAGCACTTAATGCAACAGTATATCTTAACTCATCGTGAACAAATGAAGACTGTATACGACTTGATAAACGAGTCTACCACAGCTGACCGTAACCAATTAATGAATAACCGAAATAAGAACCGCGAACCCGAAATAGAATACTCACCTGACCAACAAGTATTTATTAAAAACCCATTAGCTAATAGACAGAAACTAGCACCACGATATACACAGGATACCGTCCTTGCCGACCTCCCTATTCACATATATACCTCAAAAAAGAAAGGACCCATCGCTAAATCCCGCCTTAAACGTGCGCCTAAGAAACCCAAATAAAATTGTTACAGGTTTCGACTGGTACTGTTAGCTCACCTGACGATGGCGCTCGAGATAAGACTGGAACCACTTGACAATGGACCTGGACTACTACCCTTTAACCTTGGACAAACTAAAATTATTACCCATTACCATTCTTTTGTACAGTATATACAGCTCTCAGACTTGGAAAACCAACTTAACTCTATTGACAACCAATTGAACTATTTTAAGACTGAATTAGACAACAACACCCTACCCATATATGAACTTCAAATTGACTATTTGACCTCCAAACTTATAAAGATAAGATCCCAACTAAAAAGCTTAGAACCTAACCGCACAAAAAGAGGTATTTTCGATGGATTAGGATCATTAATTAAGAGTGTAACTGGTAACTTGGATCATTCGGATGCCGAAAAATATAACAGCGCAATAGAAATATTAGAGAATAAAGAGCAAAGATTGTTATCTGAGTTCAATAATCATGTTAGCCTTAATAAAGCCTGGATGGTTCAACATTCACAATTGATTGACATCTTAGTGGAGAACCAACAGAAGTTAAATGAAACATTTAAATTACTTTTAGATAAAAATTACATTTACGAAGTTAAGTATGCCAAATTTGCACAACTCTTAGCTATTATCAGTGAAAACGCTGAGGATTTATATTTAGAAATAATTAAACTAGAAAATATTTTAGCATTTATTCGTGCATCGAGCACTCATCATAGTATGATAAGTATAGATAACTTAGAACATATGTTAACTAAACTTAGGAAAATTTATAGTAGTAATGAGATATTAGATGCTGATTTAAGAGAGTATTATAACGTCATTAAACCTGGTAGTTATTTCGTTGATAAACGATTAGTATTAATATTTAAATTTCCGATTATATCCCCGGACACTTACGAATTATTTCGCCTTTCCATCGTTCCTAACAAGTTCTTACAAACCTTTTTACCTCCGTATCCTTTCATGGCAACCGATGGAAAAGCATTCATGTACATGGAGGCTGAATGCCCGAAGTTCGGTCACCACCTTCTCTGTGAAGAAAATATTAACCATCTCTTAAGAGAGCACACTGATTGTATCCAGAGCATCATTACGCACCAGCTGATAGATAAATCCTGCAGTCCTACAAAAATTACAGTCACCAAGGAGGCCATGGAGCAGTTGGACGGACAACACTACACTCTTTTCTTCCCACAACCTACGAAAGTGGATTTAAAGTGTGGCCGTGAAGAATACTTATCTCTTTCTGGAAGTTATCTCGCCACTATTCCATATGAATGTTCCCTGCGTACAGAATCTATCACAATCATTAACATCAACGATGAAGTAAAAGGACAGCCACTGAAAATTACGGAGATCCCCAATCATCACATTTCCGTAGACGATAGTAATATGAACCAAATAACTCTTAACTCCGTCAACCTGAAAAGTCTACATAAATTAGAAGACAGGATATTTCTTCAGAAGCCACTCACCTTGGACAACACAAATTCTTCACTATACCATACGACGCTACCCTTCTACACTATTATATTTGGGGTACTCGCAGTCACCGCAGTTATAATAATTCGCCGCTATGTGAACCGCACTACCGCTACCTCTGAAAAGAAACCAGAACCCAAAAAGGACGAGGCTCACACCTATGCTACTCCTGAAGGATCCAGAACCCAGGAGGCCGTACCAGCAACATTTTCGGTCAAGGTACTCAAATAGTTGCTGCTCTGGGGGTGGAGGTGTTACATGCGCGACCTAGATGAAGACCGCCGACGCTGCAGCGCGTGTTAACTCCACGCGCGCCCTCAATTTAGATGTAGCTGACGCGACATCAGCATTTAATAATTTTCATTTGAATTATAATTAGAATTATTTGTCATTATATAGCTGGATCTCACATCGACCACTATAATCTTAAATTGTAATTTAATTAGTTTAATAAATTAGTTTAAAGTAACTTTGGTTTTTTTTGAGTCCTCCGGCTGTCGTTAACGTAATTCGCGAATAAATATTACTATACTATATAATTTTCATTTTATCTTCAATTTGCTTGGGTTATTGTTTCCAATGGCTTACGGAATTTTGATGGGATAATAAATATTATCCTTGACAATCATATTTTGTGTAGGATACTTGATCGATTGAGTACTGAAAACTGTACAAATAAAGCAAGTGATTTTTTCTACATTTACAATATTAGATAGAAAATATACAGTACTAATAAATATATAACACATTACTTTTTACATTATATCAGAAACATGCCTCCGTATTAGAAAGACGACACTGTAATATAGCGCCACTACATTTCCATCAAGTTCCAATACATAATTGAGATGTAGGTGTGTAGTGGAAGCTATCTCGGCGTATAATTCGAGCGTGCAACTGCAAATTGAGTTACGTCTGCGAGCAGGTGCAATGTACATACTAAACGGAATACGAATTGTATGTTGTTACGTTCAATCATGTTTTATCAATATAAAACATACTCAATAGCTAGCAAACAAGGTCAATAGCTTTGGAAGTGATTTCTTAACTTTTAATGTCATCAGTTTTGATACTAACCAAATAAATTAAATCTATGAATACTGATAACAGAGTACGTCTGTAATTTATAAATACGAGTAAGTTATTTTCGGGAGTCATAATATACTTTTTTAAACATCTAAATATATATAATTCAAAGGTCACTGACTGACATAGTGATCTATCAACGCACAGCTCAAACCACTAGACGGATCGGACTGAAATTTGGCACGCAGGTAGATGTTATGACGTAGGCATCCGCTAAGAAAGTATTTTGATCAATTCTACCCCCAAGGGGATAAAATAGTGGATGAAAATATTACTAATCTGATCTGATCTGTTTTAATCTGATATGTGTTACAGGCGTGTGCGGCCGTACCGCTGGCTGTGGTGCGGGCGGCGGCGCGCGCGCGGCACGCTGCGCTCGCGCTCCGACTCCACCGCCAACTCCGACCTGCTCAGCTCCACTCACGCACGTCGCACGCACTCTGTCGCTACGGTAACTATAATTATAGTATATTTGGACAGAATTTCCACCTAAAGAGATTCACAGATATGTATGTATGTATGTACAGGGTACACTACAATATTAACTAAAATACGGGTAGAAGAGAGAATCAGCTGATGTTATCCTGTCATTCTATAAGGAACATCATGTTTTATGCATATTTTTCTGAATGTAACAAATTATTTGGATTTTTGAAGGTGGTAGAACCCTTTGTGGTTCGACTCCGGCGGCACTACCGCCACACCTATTTCTGCCTAGTGATAGCAGTGTTAGGCGCTGCTGTGTTCCGTTTGAAGGGCGTGGTAAGGGAGACATACTTTTGGCCGACCTCAGGTAGGAATATCTATTCCTATCTGGGGTTTATTACAGATGTCCATGGGCGGTAGTAGCCACTTACCATCAGGTGGACTGCATGCTCGTCTGCTACTCCTATATCATAAAAAAAAATGTATATTGCTATTCATACCTTCGAATAAATTGGAATACTTCATGTTACGGGAATAAGAACGCAAATGTATAGTTTCAAAATAACAACTTTTTGGCAGATTAGAGAGTCGATACCATCCTAAATAGGAGATTTGCTTAAACTGGACAGTCGTGTTATTGCTTGAAGTTTCGACAGTTGTATACGTAGCTACTCGTAGTTGCTATATAAAACTTATACAACTGAAATATAGCGGACTATTTAGGGACCTAGCAGACATGCTGCTATAAGCTTCGGCGTTTTCGATACAATGTATCGCTGCTGCAAAGTGTTTTGGCGACTTGTTGCGTTCGGTTACGGTATAAACGCTTGCTTTAGCGACTGCGATAACGCTGCGTCGCATTTTTTGCATTCAGTGGATGCAATAAACGTCTAAAAATGATTGTAACCTGGAATCATAGGAGAGCGTTTGATGGCTACATCTAGTTCCTGAAAAGCAACTAAATCTTAGATCCGAATTTAATATTAGCATGTATGCTGCGGCTCTTATACATTAAATAGGTTATACGTTAGAACTAATAGGAATAAAAACAGGATTTATCGTCCACTATTTTAAGTTCTACTTAAGTTCACTAGAATATTTCATCTGTGCAAATACTTGGAATATATACGCGTACTTGATCTCAGTATTATTTTATTCCCAACAAGCGATCAAAGTAAACAAGTTTAATTTTAGAAACTAGTTTATTTTCATTAAAGAGTTGGTGAGTGAGCCGCGTCTTTACAAAACTTTTAAGAGCCTCGAAGAAGCTGATATTGAAAGATACAGTAAATTATTAGAAGTTAGGATTAAATTTAAATTTGAACATTTCAAGTGCTTTGGGCAAACTGTTAGTATCGCATTGAAGAGCAAGAACTAAGTGCTTAATTGACTAATTGAATAAAAACTAAAATAGAAATAACAAATGGATTTGCAGTGCAGTTTTAGTGTGGTTTAGTTAATATAGTGTGTAATATACTGTGATGGCGTTCTGTATAATTGTAATTAAGCAAACCCATGGGTTGCTTAATTACAATTATGTTAAATATAATAAATATCAATAAAAAATTACATTTATGTCATATTATGTTAAATATAATAAATATCAATACAAAATTACATTTTTGTCCAAAACGAAAAGATTTAAGGACACTAGATTTATCTTAAAATTTAAGGGTGAACAACCCTTATCACTTAGAGGTATGAAAAATAGATAGTAGCCGATTTTCAGACCTACTGAATATGGATATAAAATTAGATGAAAATCGGTAATGCCGTTTCGGAGGAGTACGGTAACTAACATTGTGACACGAGAATTTTATATACTCGTATATGATATTCCCATACATAAATATCCTTTACTTTACAGGTACTCAACCGTACCCGCAGCAGCAGCATGTCCCGTCCGCAGCAAGACAACCGCCGCATTCAACTCTTGGTGCTGATCTCGGCACGTGACTGACAGTACGAGCCCGCCGTGACGACTAATGACGTCATGCTGTAACAACAAAGTCAACGGCTAACGACAAAGTCGAAAGTGTAGTGTGCAACAACAAAAGAGATAACATGTTACTGTTGTTGCGTAATCGACTGTACAATAAGTTTGGCTTAAATGGACAATTATTAAAAGTATAATAAGTGAATTATATTATAACTAGTGTTTAAGTAATTAAACGTTGTAGAGTCAGTATGGTTTGACCGTTACACCTATTTAGCGCGTGAAACAGTTTTTCTAATATGGAAGCTTGTGGATATTGGCTGGATTATGAGGCATGAGGCGACCATCTTACTCTTTAAGAGTGGCAATACATCGACTGCTGGTAAACCTACTGTTCTGCATGGAGTCCTACTTACCATCAGATGGACATGTTCCAAGCAGGAGTATTGTTGTATGGGGACGTTTCGGTGTACCGTACGGTGTTCAGTTCTGTTTGCAATGAAATCGATTGAAAACATACGGTGTCACTCGAAAGAATTGATTTTAGATCTTGCGCCGATCGCCTGAAAGGGTTTAAAAACCGAGGCACATAAGTCTATTCCCACACAGTACGGTGTACTTGCGCAGGTAGGCCTCTCCGGTGCACCCTATTGTGTATGGCAGGCATTATATAAAAAGTCACCAACAACAAAGTGTTGTAAAGTACGGGAACCGAAGTATATCGGATATTGTATGACAAAATGCATTATTATAGACTAGAACTATTTAATAGTTATTATGTATTAAACGTTTTTGGTGGCTATATGGTTCATATTATTTATTTGTGCGTATGATACTAAGTGTAGGGTAGGTATACTTGTACAAGCAATCAAGTTATGGTTATTCAGCATTTTTGTATTTACCTTGAATTCAATTATGTAGAGCTATTAATTAATGGCCCGCCACGCTGGCCAAGTTTTGGGGGGTTTGGTATATCGAAAAATCTAAAAATATCGAAAAATCCAAAAGTATAGAGGGTTTTCAGGCATGTATTTTTTTTCTACTATTAAAAATCGCAGGTAATAAATAGTTTTCTTACGAACACACAAGTTTAAACTGTTGTAGTATTTATGTTCACTTATTCGCATTCCTAGCTTCCCAATTGTGGAGAAACCTGTGCCTAACAGTGAGTGAAGTAGCCCAACAAAGACTCATACGCACAAATTGATGAAATGATATATGAATGTATTATATAAATAATTGTTGCATGTTTAAAATGTATAGCTTAATAGAGTACAACTCTATGTATAATCGCATTATATTGTAAATTTTAATACTGTGTTTGTATGAAATACGAGAAATTCTCGACTATTTTTTCAGTATTTTAAACAATACTTCATTAAGCAAAGATTGTAATTTTAGTAATAAAATTATGATGATTAATCATCATACAAATATAATCATAATAAAATTACTTTTTAGTATTAAGTTTAATATAAATGTTATGAACAAGAATCACCGTGCCATCTAGGGGCTACTGTGTAAACTTATAGTTAAGAAAATAGATTAGTAAAGATTACTCACTCCTAACAAGAAAATGTACCCAGTTTTGAGAATTGAAATAGTTGCGTAAAAAAGTTTTGCCACGTCTCCGTGCTAAGATGTCCCTAAAATATTTGAAATAATTATTTATCTATTACGCAGTATTAGTTATTTATTCGTAAATTTTCTCTAAAAATGTTTTTATTTGTCAAGAATTTAAAAAAAGAACTTACTAATAAGCCATTTGTGGCTTCATTCAATTTTAAGGCGGCGAAGTATCTTTACTAATCTATGGTTAAGAATAAAGAACAAAGTGTAATGGAGTGTATCGTAAGTATAAATTGATTCTAGCCAAAGTCTACGCTTTTAAATATCGTCTAGTTTTAAAGTGTTAACACAAGTGAGACGAAGTGACTTAGTCTTGAATTATTGTAATATCATATTATTTTAAATATTATATTTTATTAATAAGCATAGCTTTATGTTATAAGCATGTTAGATGTATTATTATAAGTAGTATTGCTGTGAAAATATATAAAGTGTTTAGGTATTAAAGTGTAATATTTAACGCGTAGCGCCATCTCTGGAAATAAAAGCGTAACTCGCGTACAGAGACTGTTTAGTAAGTTTGTTCATAATTTGATTTCCTTAAATCTCCAATAGAGACCTCTGTAACCTTACCATGAGTTTTCAAAACATCCCACAATTTTACGTAACGTCTACTCAATCCATTATTCTGTTCCTGTTTTCTTAGTAGACTGAGTAAACGTAACAGTAAGTAAGTGCTCAAGTCTTTTGGCTTTTTTGCGAACACATGAACACATTACATAAATTAAAAGAGAGACAAAACATAAAGCGCCATTTGTCAATTTAGACATTTAATGTTACGTTACTGACACTATAGTTCTGATACAATCCGCTAGGGGCGCTGATTGGAAGTTGTATGGGCAAATACGTAAACAAATACCACAACAGTCATATTTATCAAAACGTAAAAACTCATTGTAAGGGTACTACTGTTCTTAAATGTTTTCGTAATTTATTTCAATATCATATATTGATTACAGGAAATTCAGTAACATTATAACCGTATGTAACACCACTATCTTAAAATGTTCACGTACCTACATTTGATACAAGATAATGTAAATTTTTAATTATTAGTATTTATGACAATGCAATCGTATTTAAATGTTTTCGTATTAAAGCAGTGTAAGAATCACTTCAGTTATCTACATATTTATATTGGAATTATTAACTGTAGATACTTTTTATTACCTAAGTGTAAAATGCTTTGAGCTGCTTTCTCATCTTTCGTATCTTTGCAATTTAATTCAAGTATTGCCATTAAGTATCGTAATAAATTAAATTAATCCGTTACACTGCGATGTCATGAAATATTTAATATCGGGACCTTTTACAATAGTTTTGTAATAATTCAAAAATGATTAAAAATATGGAATATCTTGTGGTATTATTTCTACCAAAGACTATTGTTATGTAAAATAAGAACTAATAGTTGTAATGCATTTTCTCTTAATGTATTCAAATTATTGAGAGTGATCAAAACATTATGTAATGAGATTTCAAAATTCAAGTTGTTATATCAAGATCTTAAATTGTCTATTTCTTAAATAAAAAAAAAATTCAAACATTTTAAGGTGCTTACAAACTTTAGCATTTGTACACCATATTAATGGTTATTGTCATATTTTTTACCAATAACTAATACAAAAATGAATTTAACGTCTTAATGTAAGATTAAGCATCGATCTGTAAACATAAAATGTTATGAAATAACACCTAACGCTTTATTTTGTTTCAATATTGTTTCTCGATTCAACAGTATTATTATACATAAATGAGATGTAAAAAGGATAGTTTAAAATATTCAAATATTTTATAAGCAACTTTTTAAAAATAGTCACATGAGATATGGACATTTTCATTGTATATTTGACAGATATATCGATATCGCTTGGACTTTGTTTAAGTACACAGTGCATTCCGACGTTACAGCAAACAGCTTTAGTTTGTACGCACCCTAATAACACTGTAATAAATAATAATAACAAAGTTAAAATAAACTTATACTATTAATTTTGCTATAGGATAGTTCGATATTTGTGCATCTTTGTATAATATTGTAAAAATGTACTTATAAAATGGAAAGGTGTTTAAAGAAATATGTACTTTTATTTTTGTACAACGCAATACGTGGAGATGTTCAGAGTTATATTCAGAGAGATTATATGTGTCATGATGTATGTTATGTGTTTTATTTATAATTCTTATCCGAAAATATTTAATACTATAATCATAAAGATTTGAGAAAATAGTTCCTATATTACTATTAATTTAACTGAGTTAAGTAAAACAAATTAAGTAGCAAATAGTTATTATCTATGTTTTCCTGAATGCACTGAAAGTCAGATAGTCCAGTGGCTGTAACTGTGCCTCTCAATCGACGGGTCCGAGGTTCAAATCCCAGACACACATCTATGATTTTACAAGTTAAGTTTTTATTTAAACTGTTACTGTTTCAAATATATTTGATAAAAATGATCACATTTTTATTTTTTGTGATATAGGAGTAGCTGACGAGCATGCAGTCCACCTGGGGGTAAATGGCTCCTGCTTTGGACATCTGTAATCAACCCAAAACCCCTGAGGACGAAACTGGAACGCCTCCAAAAAGTATCCCTTACAACACCGTTCAAACCGGAACACAGCAGCGCTTAACACTGCTGTTATTAGGTAGAAATATGACATAATAATATACATATCTATACTACACTGGGCTGAATAACAAATCTTTAAAGAACTAAGTATAAAAGCAACCTATAACACTTGCATACGCTGTACAGGTTTTAGTGCCAATAACCTTATCTAATGGTGCAAAGGGTCCTAATGGGTCTCCACCGTGGGGAGATAAATGTTATGGGAAACTTTAGATACTTGGATAGTATGGGGGAAATCCGGCGATTACCATTCAAGGTACAAATACGAGTACGTATAGAAACTATTCAGATAAGACTTGCATAGCTAAACTTAGTAACTACAGTAACTTAGTAACTAACTGCAAGATTAGATGTCCGCGTTACGTAGGTAATGGTCACAATACTTGTTTTCAGACGGTTCCGTGTTCATTTGTAGGTGGTAGAATGTGTATTTTTTTATAATATAGGAGTTGCAGACGAGCATGCCGTCCACCTGATTGGAAGTGGCGACTGCTGCCCATGGGCATCTGTAATCAATCCTGATACGTTTTAAATATTCCTATCTGAGGTCGGCCACAGATGCGCTGCTACCCATGAGGACTAAGCTGGAATGCCTTGGAAAAGTACGTCTACCGTACCAGAATCTTCAAACCAGAATACAGCAGCGTCTAATACTGCTGTTATGACAAAGAAATAAATGTGGCGGTGGTGCCGCCGGAGTGAAACCACAAAGGGCTCTACAACCTTTAGACATGCAAGATTTGATGTTGCGTGAAGTGTAGGTAGCGGTCACAATACTGCTTATATGCAGACGGTTCCGGGTTCAATTTTATGTGGTAGTATCTATATAGTTCGACCTCATTACACCTTTTTTTTTCACGAGGGGGAAACCTTCAAAACGTATCCGATGCCGTGGAAGTGACACGGGGTTATGTGGGACTTTTACCGCACTAAAACCCCCCCGGTGGCCGTCCTCGGCGCTGCGTAGAGGATTCCTGGATCTCCAAAGGAAGGCAATAGGAGTCCTCTTAGCGCGTTGCATTGTCGGGCTCCGCCCAGGTGAGCTTGACGCTCGCCGCACCGTTTGGTGAGTACGACGGTATGCGACCACACATACCGCCGTCCTTCCCGGGGTCGTTGGCCGGGCAGTTCGAGCTCTTACCTTTGCCACCCACGACCCTACAAGCCCCCTTTTAGTCGCCTCTTACGACAGGCAGGGGATACCGTAGACCTTTTTTTATCCCGAAACTACAGGATTAAACCCCATTACACCTAGTTCTGTCTTATAATAACTGTGTTAAACGCTGCTCTGTTTTGGTAATTGGGTGTAGTTGAGAGTCTCTCTTAAAAAGTGTCTACTTATTCGAGGAGTTCCAACTTAGTGCTCAGAGCAATACTTCTATAGCCTATCTCATGTAGAGTTCTATTCTTAGATAGAGTTTGTTCCAGATGTCTATGAGCAGCCATATACCAACAGATGGAGTGCATTCTCATTTGCTACTGCCTAATTTGCGTAATAAGTATTTTAATAAAAAATACTGGCATGATTCCAGCGAATAACAGCTAACAGCTACTTTAGAATTAGGAAAGTTAGGAGAATTTGGTTACACAAGTGTATTATGTTATTATAATAATATTTTGACTAGTGTGTCTGTTTTTATAGAGGCGTGATTTGATTTGTCGATGAGTTATGCTTTTAACCTTGTATTGTCACTTATTATCTGTACTATTTGGATCCATGGTTAGTTTTGATGGTGAAACTGCTGTTAAAATTTTATTGCTGATGTAAATTACAATAACAATGACGTCACGCGTAAACCATTATACATGGAGGGTTTTTAAAACTAAATATTTATTCCGCAATCTGTGAAGTCTACCAACGGGATTTTGAGCTTAGAGAGCCGTGAACCGTTCTCATTATAAACGGGAACTTAGCAGTGGAACAATAATGGTTTGATAAAAAAAATAAAATTGGAACTGGAATTTAAGCAATTAAAATTAATTTCAAGTTATTTTCAATTTGTAAGTTTTTGAAAAGTGTTTGAGCCAGTGGTGACGTATTTGTGATCGGGTTCAGGTAGAACCCCTGTTTTACGAATATATAGAGTTGGACACATAATATGTCCACAGGTGACAGTTACCACTTAACATCAGGTGTGGACTACTTTCTTGCTAATGCAATCTTGTAATAAAAATGGAGTTATAAAAATTTGCATACTTTAGAAAAACACTTCTCTTCCGACATACTTCAATTTTTTACTTGTTTACTAAAAGAGAAGAAGAAATTTATTATCTTGGACTATAAGAAAAAATACAAAAAACGAATACCAACGGGCTATAAATTCAATCTGTCGTCGTCTGATTTATATGAACCTACGCGAACCTAACACAACAAAGTTGTTTGGACTACACCAATGCATAGCAGGAATGAAGGTGACATTTCGTACTCGAAAACTCTCTGCGTAGTACGGTAAACTAACTGTAGTAAACTTTCATACGGTGAACATGATATATAATTCCCAGTTGCCGTTTTCTGGTTAAATTTATTACAGTAAAATTCAAGTGCTTTATTTTTGCCAGCTACGCTTCTATATTTGGCACCATATTATATAAATTGGTCAAGAAATGCTACAGATCGCGTTGTCGAAGCGACATGTTTTTACGTCAGTTATATCTATGTCGATTCATCTCCAACATTTGCAAAACGTATGGTGTATTGTTTGCAATAAAATAATCAATCATGCAATAATTTCAAATCCAACCACTTAAGTTTAAGTTTACATAATTAGAGTAGCTATTAAACACTGTCTAAATAGACGCTTCGTAAAGTCACTTGCGTATAAGATGTAGAATATTAATGAATAACGTTTAGTCGTCTAAAATTTCACTAAAATTACCTAAAATATTCAAGAGTAATTAATTGTTATTAAACTCTGTTGAATTAGCATTTACGAGTATATCTGTCGATAAAAAACTTCGCCTTGGATACTTCTTCGATACGTTTTCGTGCTTAGCTTATAAAGTACATCTTCCATTCCCTTAGCACTACTCGTAATAGCTTTATGGCTTTCCTCAATTTAATAAAACTACAGAATCTATGGTGAAGTGCCATCTCCATCCATTGTTCCCTCTTCAAATCTCACTTTTGTTTTTAGGGTTTATTGCTCATAAATTTCAAATAATGTATGCAAGTTCCAAAGATATTTATAACAAACATCTCACCTTATATTTCTCTCTTTCATAGTTATTTCACAGACAAGTTATTTCTTTTCGTACTTAAGTGTGAGATTTATCTTGAAAGCTTAGTAGTTAAGTCAGAACTTCGGAAGTTCCGATCGCTTATCCATTGTGAAAATGTTAAGCTTTAGAAGCTTTTGAAGATTTTATAGAATGTTTGAGGAATTTAAGAGCGTTTATTTAACTTCACTTATTATGTCTCGGATTTTTCGAGTTAAAATTGATTTCATTGTTTAATATTTTTTTCATTGTTTAACAATATTTCATTGTTAATTGATCATAATCGTATCATTATAGTTGATGTAACTGTATAAAGCGTAAGTAACTAATAATTATTATCAAAACAAAAACCTGATTTATTTATATATCCTAGACATTTGTAGCTGATTGTAGGAGCTGCTAAAATTAGACGTACATACATAAATACGTACCTCACGTACGCTAGAAAAACATTAATTTCCACAGTCGGCCAAAATATAACATAAGCATCAGTATAATACAATACAGCCAAACAAATATAAACTATATAATATACTGTTGCAATCCTGGGGTATCCTTATTCATTTACAATTTTCCGGGATCAAAGAGCCGTCCGGGACATCCGTGGCAACGGTCACGTAACCCGTAAACATTAATTTGAATGAACTCAACCCAAAGGGGGAGACCGACGAGAATTGAATTTTATTTGTTTTTTGAAGTGAAAACTCCTTTAGCGGCGCTGTGCGCTTATTGTGATGGGTAAAAAATGTTAAACGCGTCAGGATACGTGGCCTGATCTAAAATTCGTAAGACGAAAAAAAACTGCAGGTTAAGATGTCACCCGGTGTAAGTATAGAAAAAATATGTCAATGGGTGTCAGTTCCATTTTTTATTTATCATATTTTGTTATTCAAGTTAGATTTCGAAAGTTTTCACTTCTGCTGGCAGTCAGAGTGCAACCCGTATTTTTAACGAATTATTGTCAGTTCGTTTTCAGCCAATAGCGGCTTTAAGATTTTTAAAGAAGATAAACTGTCATCTGTCAACTGCCATCTGTCACAGATAAATTAATCCGAATCTACTCTACCGATTAAATTTAAATTAGGTACGCGTATGGGTTTCGGTCCATAATATCCAGAATATAAAAATGGGTAACCCTTTTCAGTTTTCACTATAACAGATGGGTACTGGTCACGTAATATACCGTGATTATAACCTATTACCTACATGTTTTTCACTTCAATTTTAAAATAATCATAATGGCAATAAATTGGTCAATCACGATGAATTACTATAGAGATTGATAAAACTTTCATAAGTTCATGCTGTTCCATCATTAAAATTGCATGAATATTTTTATTAAGTACGTATTTTGTTTATTTATTATTTTTAAATTGCAAGGGCGACATTGGGTAGATGCAATGCCTGAATGAACACAATGAATTCACTTAATTAACTTCAGTTTACCCAGTAAAGTAGAAAAGTTATACGACGAGAATTAAAATGTCGCTTTTTAAATAAAAATAAAACATCTGATATATATATATATATATATATATATATATATATATATATATATATATATATATATATATATATATATATAAATATATGATGTTTCTTTTCAGCTTGCATGCATATGCAATCTACGTTTAAATATAAATAACATTTCATAGAACGCATCAGCTGACGATAATTACTGAGGACAGTCACCTCTCGTTAACCATGCAAATCGCGTCCGCAGTTTAAATTACAACAAATTAATGAACGGTATTCTAAAATTTATGATCCAATGTTACCGGATCGTTTAACGTGAAATGAGGTGGCGACCACATCAATTATGCACAAAATAATAGATGAAAATGTTCCATTTCAATGTTCTATTTTGATTTAAACGCGTTTCAAATTCTATTTCAATTGTTCTATTTCTATTTGAATTTGGAAATGGTAAATGCGGTTGTAGTCATTGTGATTGTTTGGATTTGGAACAATTAATTGTATTCTATTCAAGCTTTTGTTTTATGAATGAAAAGTGATAATTGTTTTTCTGTGTGGTTTCTGTTCTTCAGTGTTCTGGTTTGTAGTTTGTCCTCAGGCGGATATACTTTTACAACTAAAACTTGGTCCTCTGGGGTACGTAGTAAATTACGAACGGATTCTATTGGTTAAGGATGGGTAAATTACACAGGATAAAGTAAATTTAATGCGCCAGTGATCTCTTATCAGAGGAATGCCTTAGTTTTGCATTGCTATTTTGTTTCTACTATCACTTTTGCAAATCAGTTTTAATTATTTTTACGTAATATTAAATGATCACGATACCCATGTCCTTCTGCTGGTTACTGCAGCCAATGGATATTTGTAACCAACAATAACACAGATAATTCAAAAGATTAATACGATATTACGAACATACACATTTTATTGCGTATTACATAAAAACGAATTTACATAAGTATATGTGCTTTGTACTAAAACGTAGGACAATATTGTACAATTAAATTCCCTTTGATGGACCTAAGGATGTAATATCGGACTATTTGCTTAGGACAGTAAATATAACGAACTCGATACAGATTTCTCCAAGGTCTGCAATCATTTGTTACGCTTATATGATTTTTTTTTCAGAATATAGTTATATAGAAGCTTTATTATAAATCTTTTAATATATTTATTCACTTATAAAAATGTTTGTTCAGTGTTTTAAGGGCGTTTTTCTTGTCATGCCTGTTTACGTCCGTGCCTTAAGTTAGACGTGCGTGCGTCTCACTCGCATACATGCATTACTCGCAGCGGTTTCTTCGCGCCTCATGTGCATATGAGGCGATAGGATGCAAGTGACATGCGTGCGGGGAAGACGCGCGTAATGGACGTAAACATGTGTGACAGGAAAGGCATCGTAACGTTATATGTTATTGTGACGTGATAACTTCTGTGCGATTTAATATTTCTACGCCCATTAGTACCTATTTTAGAAGCACCTATAACACGCAGTCTATCATGTTCATTCAGTGTTCATTCAATGACACAAATAAGTATTCGAGCAAATACAAAATCATAATTATATTATCATAAAAAATCGAATATTAATGATGATCATTGACATAATCGGACACAGAAAATTAAATTATTATCACAATTAAGATTTTTAATTATTTTAAAAGCTTAGATAAATAGATTTTCGCCGGCTCATTGTGATGGCATTCAAAGCAATGGTTTAGGTGCAAAACAGATAACAGTATGAATGGGTACATAGAATACTCTTAGAAAATTACGTTTATTCAAGCGCAAATTATTCAAAGGATCTGTTCAAAGGAATTCGTATCTCCCTTAAAATAATTAAATGAAGCTTGTTATGAAAAGGCTTGAATTATTTTAAAACTTGTCTTAAGTTATTGAACAGAATATTTTTGCATAGTTCTTACAACTAATAAGATGTAACTTGAAATATTAAAGAACTAAAGAGTCTTTGCAGTTATAAAATGCTGAACTTTTGAAGTGCTTAGATTGTGGATGCCGGCTGAATAACATATGAGGACTAATTTTGTCCTCTAAAGTGGCAACGCATTTGGGATTGGCCTCAGATCTTACCTTGGCACCCTTATCATATACGAAGTTAGTTATAGGTTTCCACAGCCGTAATCAGATGGACTTTTTTTTTTTTTACGAGGGGGAAACCTTCAAAAGGTACCCGGTGTCGTGGGAGCGACGTAGGGTTATGTGGGATTCTTACCGCACTAAAACCCCCCCGGTGGCCGTCCTCGGCGCTGCGTAGAGGGCTCCGGGATCTCCAAAGGATCAGATGGACTGCATGCTTGTTTGGTAATTTAATTTAATAAAAAAGGGTAATGCTGGTTCTGGTTCAAAGGGCGTGGAAACGAGATAATAACGTTCTAATTATGATAATTATGTTCTAACAATTTATAAAAATATTGAGTGGTCTTTTAACTTCAATTTTAAATAAGGATTTCGTTGAAGTGAAGCAGCTTTCCTGTTGGGATAATTGGTTAATTGCCCTTCTAATCATTTATATTATACGGTCTTACAGACAATAAAATTATATTTCGTCATAATTGTACCTTATTATTTCCTTATTTAATTATAATGCTTGTCACTTCCTTTATAATTAAACGTTTTGAAGGATGAAAGGTACGTTTGAGTATGTTTTTCCCTTTTATTTTTTATGTAAAAAAATGTGCTTTGTGTTCAACAGATTGATAATATTTCTTCATTAATAGTACCTATCTTACGTAAGTACAGCAAAAATATAATAAATATCAATAAACAAATACACAAACACCCAGACTCAGAAACAGAAATCTAAATTCATAATTTAGATGTCTGTCTGGTCAGGGATCGAACCCGGGACCCATTGCGCGTCGGACCGGTATGGTGACCGCTCCGCCACGCAGGTCGTTAATATACATGCTATACAATATACATACTACTTTTTAAAATGAGGTATATTTAGTCACTTGGTTATGTCGATATTATGACGGGTAGACATATTGTAGCCGACCCATACTGGTAACGATACAATGTTCCAGATGAAAAAAGTTTTACATGATTTAAGAGCACTTAAGAACATTTTACTGCGGGTAACGTAATAAAATTTTGGACCTTAGATACATTATTTCTTATAAATTGTTACCATGTTGAATTATCGTCATGATTTTTTAATTTTATCGTGATTTCGTATTGCGTTTAACTCTAGTTTTGTAATTAATAGGAATTGCAAGATTATTTTTAATATTAAAAATATTTTGAAAGCTAATAAACGAGCCGGTCGCCGACGAAAGGTAGCGACAGTCGACAATGGTTGTCTCTCGTCCTTTCAATCGTTTTCGACGGATGCCGACGGCAATAGTCGACGGTCAGCGATCGGGGTCGCTGACTATTATTGCGGTCTTTGCGAGCGACCGGCCAAGAATGTCGTTAGTGAACTAGCTCATTGTCGCTCATGTGTCACTTTCCTAATATACATGTAGATGGCTGGTAGAAAATCGACACATAGATTTACAAAATGGAAATAATCTGATTACAGGGTACTGCCATCCATTGGTACCCTGACGCTGATGTTGTAGTACCTTGTGTAAGTCTCTACCTTAACACCGTATAAACTAAAACACAGTAGAGCTTAACAACTGCCGTTACAAGTCAGAAATCGGTGTGGAGTCGATCCGCTAGAGTCGAACTATGAATCAACACTACCGGAATCGAACTAGTAACTTTAGAACTTAAACAAAACTCAAACTATTTGTTACCTGCCGTTAAGATTGCAAGGTAGAAACGTTTAATTGAAAATTCTTTGCAAAACTCCCCAAAGTTTGTTTGCGACACACGACCAAAGTGGAAGGGGCACTCAACCTTCCGGAATTCTAATTAAAGACTATTCTACATGGTAGGGTTGCAAGATGAACCAAAATTCAAAATTATGAGATGCGGTATTGTGATTATTATTCTTATTCTAAAATTATTATTCGAAGATTATTATTCTAAGGTGATTTTTATTATTCATTTTTTTTGTAATATTTCAAATACAGTGTAAATATCTTTTTACGATTAAAGTAGCACAGCAGATGCGCCGCCACTTCTGAAGACTGAGATGATTGTCTTATATGCAAGTTAGTCGACATTAACATCCTACAGTTTATGCACAAGTTTTGATAAACTCTACAAATATGTGTTGCCCTGTGTACCTGTAATAGTGATACACATGGGTTCAACTATGAAGAGAAAAGATAATATTTCAATTTATCATGCCTATTTCGGACTGCTGACAATAATACGGCACCGTATGTGGCATAGTATATGGCACCTATTGCCTAATAACAGCTGTGTTACACGCTGCTGTATTTAGTTTGAAAGGTGTGGTAAGAGAGACATACTTTTCCGAGGCATTCTAGCTTAGTCCTCAGTGGTAGCGGTGCGTCCGTGGCCGACCTAGATAGAAATATCTAATCCTATCTGGGGTTGATTACAGATGTCCATAGGCACCAGTAGGCACTAACCATCAGGTGGATTGCATGCTCGTCTGCTATTCCTATATTATAAAAAAAACTGTTAACAATAATAAGCCCGTACTTAGTTTGGAGACCTTTTTTTTTTTTGCTCCGGGATCTCCAAAGGAACGCAACCAGAGTCCTCTTAGCGCGTTGCCCCGTCGGGCTCTGCCCAGGTGAGCTTGACGCTCGCCACACCGTCTGGTGCGTACGACGGTATGCGACCACACATACCGCCGCCCTTCCCGGGGTCGCTTACCGGGCGGTTCGAGCTCCCACTCTTGTCGCCCGCAACCCCGGAAGCCCCCATTTAGTCGCGTCTTACGTCTCAGGCAGGGGATACCGTAGCCCTACAACCTTGTTGATGATAATACATTGGAGACCTAATTATTCACAAAGAATAAAAATAACCGTGGAGGATAAAAAGACAAAACACTGCCATATCCAAAGTTCTTTCCTCCGCGTCGTACATACTGCATCGACTTATCTACCACCGCGACACCACTACATCGTTTAACGGGAGTTCATTAAGCGATTTTGGTACAATTTGTTAATGATAAAGTGACGCGACGTGAAGTCTAGATCCATATAAAAGTAAAGATACAAAATTTTCATTCGAGTTTTTCATTGAAAATCTGAATTAAAAATGGCGTCTTTCTATCTGGTTCTAATTCGTTCTCTATGATAATTATAAAGGAAATGAAAAGTCGCTTTTTGGATTAATTCTTGGACACATTTGAATAAAAATGTCTGTTTATCAAAGTTTAAATATACAAAGGCTATTGATAATAAATGGACTTCAAAAACATTTAGGTTATCTTCAAAAATATATACTTTTGTTCATTTAAAAGGTAAAATTAATTATCATGCTTCTCTGCATTCAGGAAAAGGAAGGCTTATTGCTAATGAACGTGTAACTAAAAAAAATAAAACAAAAATACGAGTGCCTACTAAGTTCATATAAGTGAAATTTGCGTCATTTGTTTTTACACCATGGGTATACACAATGTATTTAGGATCTGTGCCTAATAATAGTCCACATAAAACTTGTACCCAAAGAAAGAAAATTTCAAAGGAATTCCATTTTAAAATACGAAACTGCGATGCAAAATTTACCTTATCCAAAAGTTATTTGGCTGTGGATGTATACGATGCATCAGTCTTGTTTGGCCGCCGCCTCAAGTTCATTAAGCCTGCTTCATTAAGTTTGGATTTGGAACAATTTCTCATTGATTCAATGACACCACACGTAGATAGCTTTCAATTTGCCTTAGACCAAAATGATGTAGGTTTGAGAGAAATGTCTGCATTTCTAATAGATAGAATTGTCTAATTTCTTGTTTAATAGCATTAGGTATCTCAATTTTCAGCTGCATGTAATTGAAGTCGCAGGTGCTTGCAATACAAACCCAACCCCACAAAGATTAGCACATTAACTAATAATGTAGTTTATATGCTGGAGCCCTTACGTGTTATTATAAAACATGTAATTTAATCCACAAAACTTTTACTTTGTGATATTGATAAATTTTGAACCACTTATTTTCAGATAGTTTTTACCACCTTTCTTGGCATCTCCAAACTTTTAGGGTTATTGTAACCTAAACCCCTGATCGTTGGGATGAGACAAAAACTGAACATTTGCTATTGACACTTCGTGGGTGACAAACTATCTTGTGCGGTCGAAGCAAATAGGTTTAAAGTAATAGTATAGGATCATAATTTAGTGTTTTGTTTGAGACGATATATTGAGACACCAGAGAGTTGTATAAAATTATTATTTTGTAGTTTGACCTGAATTGTAGTATTGTTCTGAGGTAGTGACTTACAGTATAGACCAAGTATAGGAACCTTTTTTTTGTTAGGTTACCTTTTGTAAGTGAGCCAAATTTAAGAACAGATTTAAAGAAAAACAAAACCAAAACGCCCAAGTTTTTAAAAAAATCAAAGATGTGATGTCTACGAGAAACATAGAAACCCAGTATATTTCGTTTTATATATTTAAAACTGAATCACATCTTTTGAAAAAGTAGCCTTAATATTGCCGTTATATAAACGAAATTAATTTCAAAGAGTGTGGATTAGTCCAATCAATAGCAAATAGTTGAAATCAAAGTAATAAATGTCTCACAAAAATTTAAAGGTCCATTTTCTATGACGCGCCGCTTTTATTAAGTTCGTGTTTCATTATTGAACAAGATTTCACCGATAAAACCTTGGGAAATTGCTTTTGAAGGAAAATGCCCTGAAGGGTATTTTGTGGGAAAATGGATCATTACGATGATTTGGTTGTCAATCGTGGTAATGTGGATAAAAGCTTTTAAAATCGTTTGGATAAAATTGTCGTCAATAGTCGGCAACTCGATCATGAATTGAATTTTATTGACCTATTACCATAAGGTAAGTTTTTTTTAAGTTAAATCTTCTTTAGCGGCGTTGTGTTTTTTGTGATGGGTAAAAAATTTAAACTCACGTCAGGTCACGTGTCCTGATCGAAAATTCGTAAGACGGCAAAGCAAACTGCAAAGTCAAGATGTTATCCAGTGTCAGCATAGACAAAATATGTCAATTGGTGTCAGTTTCATTTTATATTTATTATATTTTATTATTCAGGTTAGGTTTCGAGGTATTACTTCTGCCGGCACTTCCGGAGTGCAACCCGTTGATTTTTCTAATAATATTGAAGTAGCAACCGAGCATACCGACCATCTGATGGACAGTGGACTAGAAGACCCATGTTATATATGTTAACAGAAGTTCATGGGCAGTAGTGGCCACATTCCATCATCATCATCATCTTTAACAACCTATTATTGTCCCACTGCTGGGCACGGGCCTCCTCTCATAATGAGAAGGCCATTAGGCCACCGCATTGGCCAAGTGCGTATTGGTAGACTTCACATACCTTTGAGATTTTTTTTATAAATCTCTCAGGTATGCAGGTTTCCTCGCGATTGTTTTCCTTCACCGTTTAGCAAGTGATAATTAATTTCTAATACGCACATAATTTTGAAAAATCAGAGGTCTGGGATTTGAACCTCGGACACCTTGATCGAGAGGGGCCGAGTTTCTTAACCACTAGGCTTGACATAATATCACATACCATCAACTAGGCTTCATGTTCATCTATTACTTCAATTTCCCTTTTCCTTTCCTTTCCTTTCCTTCAAATATAGCAACAGTTAGGAACAGTGTCTATAAGTGGATGATCAAGTACCTTAGCAATTTGCGCGTGTTTCTGTGCTTCAGGAAGCACGTACAGCAATTACTTAATATTCCGGTTATTAATAAGCCAAGCTTGGCAAGGTAAGGTTGGAAATTGCGAAAACAAATTTATTGTCTTAGGACAAAATGTTCAACTTTCATAATAAATATTTTGTTAAAAAATAGCTTCTTCCTTCGTTTTTGGCCATCATTCTGAAATAAGTAACTATATTCTGGATAAAAAATATTTCGATTACGATACAAATTCTAAAAATCAAAGACATCTGTGACATACCTACGTTGTACGTCTGGAAATAAAGGGATTTAAATAAAAAAGAGGAAAGTGAAAATTGTTCGATTCGCATTGGTGGAATTGAAAGCAAGTTCGTAACAAATTCGATGAGCGAAGTATTGTACACGACCGTCTCGGCGTAAGGGCTTTATCCGTTATTGTATTGGATTCTGTTAAACGTAGATACGAGTGTTCTATGTTTATGTCTTGGGGTTTTATGTAAAATAGCAGAAGCGTGTGCAGGTCACCTAATATTACGTCATCATTGCCATTCATGGAATTATGTAAATCATTTTAAATACAACATGTATCTTATCTGAATTAACTTGACAAAATCGGGGTATAAATTACGTTTATAATAAAGGGGATCAGTTCCTCACCTTACTGGACCAACGCAAAAAGGATCCGGGGTCGATCCTTGGTCTAGCAGGTTTAGATTTGTTCTGTGCCAATATGCTTGGCATACCGTCACGTGGCCTTGGTACCAGAATCAGAAGGAATACCAATATAAGACTAAGAGTCTGCACTTTTTAAGAGCTTAAATACTTAAAGATTAAGAAGGAGCTTCGTATTTAATCATCAAATGGTACTGCCAAGTCAATCAGAGGATTGTTCTGGTTGAAAAGAGGGTGTGATAAGACACACGAGGCATTCCAAGTTAGTTCTCGGGTGTCGCAAGGCATCTGTGGCTGACTTCGTTACGTCAATCTTGCTTGAGGTTGATTATAACAGATGTTTACCATCAAATTTCTATCATTTCATTAAAATAAATTAAAACAGACAAATATGATACAACATGTCACATATCAATGAATATAATCTGTACCTTCTTATTGGCTTTATGGAAATATTCCATGCCAGAAATATGTAATATCTGTAGAAATATTTATTAAGGAATCAGATCAAAGATTCGATATCAAGCCGGTGGGAGCCCAGCCGTTCTGACTCGTCCGTGATTCAAAAGAATTTTATGAAAACATCTTCGAAAATATTCAATTGACTTCAATGACACGACCTTATAAGTTAATGTTTGGAAACGTAGAAAATGAACGAGAATTGCGCCCTGTTTACTATTTTTTTATTAAGTTTGTGACGTGACAATTTTATGTTTAGACACGGTTAAATTTACATACGTCGTTACTGAAAGATAAAGTTGTTTAAGCTTTAGGACGACAGTCCTAGTCGTAGTGCTAATATTGGAAACCTCCAAGGCTTTTTATCTTATAGCAGTGTTAATCGCTGCTAAGTTTTGGTTTGAAAGTGGTAAGTTGCCCATATTATATAGGTAACATTTATATGGGGCTATTCAACATAGTATATACGGGCAACATCTGTGGAAGATCTTAGGTGGTATTCTAATGTTATTTGAGGTTGATAACAGTTGTCCATAGGCAGCAGTGAGCTTTTACCATTAAGTGAACTGCACTTTTGTATTATAAAAAAATCATCGACATTAAGTTATGTTAGGTAGGAAGTTTTAAAATATAAGAAAACATTCGGTCGACGTTAGTATAACCAAGACAACTCCTGTTATTTATATTACACTATCAATTCTACTCGTGAATAGTTCCATGAATGATTATTCTGTCCCTTTGAAGTTACTTACAAAGGTAGTGTCGTGATCACGTATTTATTACGAAACGTATTCATTACTACCTTGTCATACTGAATATGACTAAAGAGCAAAATAATGATGTATCGTGACTCTTGTCGCACGTATTCCAAAGCTATGAGTATATAAATATACAAAAGTTCTCGACTCATTGTTCATGCTCATTATATTGGTTTCTGTAGCTAGCAATTATGTTATGTGTGGGACCCTGTAGCTGTTTCAGGGCTAAAATATAAACGTAAGATGTCTTGTTGAATATAAATGTAAGATTAGCTTATTTTATTATTAAATTCCATTGTTCCATATACCTATAAATGTAGAGGCGTCAATTCGAGCATAGTATTGTAATACTTTTTGTTAGTTTTTGGGAAGTTTCCTTTGACCGCTAAAGAATTAAAACGGCATAATATATGCAAATTTGGGCATTTAAAATTGTAAACGAAGATTATGATATACACGCAACAATCAAAAAGAGTATTATTTTTGGGAATTATATAAAAAAATAATTATTTTTGAGTCATCATTAAATTAAATTAATTAATTCCCATGAATATGGAATTACATTATACTGCAAGTTTTGTGTGTTAACTATTTTATTTTATTTTCGTTACTCCATAGTTGGAAGGGATGAGACACTTGTCTTATTATAGTTCCTTTGACAACCACTCATGTTTTTAGATGATCGCTTTAGCAAATACACCACAGCTGTTCAAGGTAAATATGTGATAGAGAATTTGAAGCCGTTTAAGTTGGTTCGTTATGTTCTTACAAAGAATAATCTTGTCTACTCGAAAAATATAACATTTTATTATAGGTATTCAGGTTGTAATACCAGTATGTGGTTTAATTTTTCATATTTTTACCCGACTTATTCTACTAGTAATAACTTTAACTAACACTACGTACTAGTGATCTCACTAAGTAACTTTTAACTTTAGACCAACATGTGGTTGGAGACAGGTGTATTCTGACTTTTAAGGACTAAGTCGGAACGTGTGGTATAAGTTTATCTCTTATCATAACCTTCAAATGAGACCACCAACGGTTAATACTGCTGTAGTAAGACAGAAAAAGGAGCGCTTCTAACGTCTTCTAATTATTTTTTATTTGTATATATGCCGCTTCCTCAAAAAAAACAAAAGGTTCTTTCAATTTTCTTTTATCTATGCTAAGGAAGCTGTTCGGAACTCTTAGCCAGTACCCTTTAAATTCCCATGGTTTTTAAATATGCCGCTTCGGGAAAAAACAAAAGGTCGTCCCATTTAAGTAATGTTTTTTCTATGCTAAAGATATTTGGTGCTAAAGATTCTATGATTAAGAATATCTATCTATCTATCTATCTATCTATCTAAAGAGGGTACTAACCCCTTTCCCCCTTAAACGCCTTAGACAGGCGACATTAACCCAAATTATGAAAGCAAAAGATTCCGTTTTATCTCCACGCCCACATCCTTCAGTCTGTGGTTAGCTCATTAGAGTTCCTTTGTGACTCCTACGTGATGTGTTAGTGCTTGCTGTAATATGGTAGGGTTTATGACAAAGGTCCATTAAGTTATAATGTTTGTGATATTTAACGATGCTATTTACTGGATGATCATTTAAACTAATGGTGGCAATGTAATGGGAAGTTAATAGGTAGTTAACTGTATCAGGCGTTACTTTGTGGAAATCTATCTTAAAACTATTTCGCAACAATCCGTTACAAATATGTATGGTATATATTTTTTAAAAATAGTAAAAAAAATAAAAGTGAATAGGTGCTAGTTAAAGACTCGTTGGTGTAGCAGTCACTTTACTTATCTGAGTTATCCAAACGATTAAATTATCTAGATTTTTGATCTGTGTCGAGATATCTATGGAAATCCATGACATTCACGATACAGGAATCCAGTTTTCTTCAGGGGTAGTTTAAGGATTCAAATAATTATTATATCCAATGCTAGATACTTTGAATTTATATCCGTGGATGTGTAAATTGAAAATTGAAGAAAACAAATGCATAACGACTTAGACTCAGACCCAGAAGAAAATAATAAATTCAGATGTTTGACTGAGTGTTCAATCTGTAACATCTCTCTCTGTAACATCTCTGGTCTCATCATACTTCAAGCATATTTAAAGTATTACTAGTCCACCCGGCAAACGTTGTGTTGCCATATAAATAAAAAAAATGTTAAGGATTAACAACCCTTGTCACTTAGGGTTAAAAAAAATAGATAGTAGCCGATTCTCAGACCTACTGAATATGCATATAAAATTTGGTGAAAATCGGTAACGCCGTTTCGGAGAAGTACGGTAACTAACATTGTGATACGAGAATTTTATAGATAAGATTAGCATCATTTTCTAAATATAAAGATAAATTCTATAGTATTATCATAGGACTTGAAGCCTAAAAACTCAATGTTTGTTAATTTAGTTCCTATGTCACGCCTACATAACGACGAGAGTGTTGGCTTTTGGTACGCGGTAACAAGTAACGACATATGAGAGGGTTTTGTTGTTCTTGTGGTAATAAATCTAAGTTTTCAGTGTCAAGTAAAACAATTTTAATGGAGTTCGCGTTAGAAAATATTTTAATATTGTATTGTTGATAAATTTAAATTTCTGTTCTGGGTATGGGCGTTTCTGTAGGTACTTGTCTTTTAATAACGTTGTTTTTTGTAATATAGGAGTAGCAGACGAGCATGCAGTCCACCTGATGGGAAGATCCAGATAGGATTAGATATTCCTACCTAAGGTCAGCCACAGATGCGCCGCTACCCTTGAGGACTAAGCTGGAACGCCTCGGAAAAGTCTGTCTCCCTTACCACACTCTGCAAACCGGAACACAGCAGCGCCTAACACTGCTGTTAACCGTTTTTATGTATGTGGTACTTATTATATAAAATATCCATATAGAGTTAGTCTTCTTCGAAGACAACCGAAGACAATCGCATTGCAGCAATTCGTATCGAGTTGCGAATTCGCATCACGATGCGAACACACGTACACGTTACATTCCAGTTTTGTGTACGAGCCCTTAATGTCGCGACGTCTTGCCGAAAGCCGAAAGCCGGAAAAATCAATTCCATATTCAAAGATATTAATATCTTTTTCTATATGATAAATCAAAGGCTCTTTTCTTACAAAAGGGTAGCTAAAGGCAAATTTATTGGACCATTATTTTATACTACTCATGACTGTTACTAAGTCGTAGGGAAACATTGCCAAGTATCTTTTAAATAATGTTCTCACTAAATCTATTATTCCTCATACGGGCTTGAAACAACCTTTTGTTTTTGTTTTTTTTTTTTTTGCGGAAGCGGCATATTTAAAAATAATAATTAAAAAATAATTGGAAGACGTCAGAAGCGAAGCTTTTTCTGCCTCCCTACAGCAGTATTAACCGTTGGTGCTCCCACTTGAAGGTCGTGATAAGAGATAAACTTATACCACACTTTCTTAGTCCTTAGAAGTCGGAATTCACCTGTCTCCAACCACATGTTGGTCTTAAGTTAAAAGTTACTCAGTAAGGTCTCTAGTACATCCTCCTCCTTGCGTCGATGTCCTCAATGCTGAGGGTCGTGACCCCCTCCACGGATCACCTTATCCCGGACTTTATTGCGCCAACGGTTCCGGTTCTCAGCAACGTGGATGGCATCATGCATCTTGCTATTGAGAGTGGTGCGGATTTGATCCGACCAGCGCATCGGACTACGTCCGCGCGGTCTCTTTCCCTGGACTTTGCCGGTGATGACTATCTTCTCGAGATTGTCGCTACTCTTCCGGGCAATATGGCCGAAATACTCAAATTAAAGTTAAAGTTATTACTAGTATAATAAGCGTGTAGAAAACTTTACCTTAGTAAGCAAACTTTATTATTTAACACAAAACACTACATTTCCGTTCTTACTAACGTATCATGTAAGCCACGTCGCGTAGCTCTAATCACAATATCAAAGCCCTAAGAACAGTCACGTCCTTCACAAAGGAACCCTTAATAGGAATACCTCGATCGTAGTGAAACTGAAGAGATGTGAGACGTGTCCTATGACTTAGAATTGATATTGGTAGAAGTAGGCTGGATGTAACCGAAATACCTATAATTATAGTAATAATCACGTTTAACCAAAATGTTGGTCTATTGAAGTTTGAAATTTGAGAACGTTGAGAATTCACGAAGCGTTTTCCGAAGCGTTTTTAATTTAGGGAAAAAAGTTATATAAACATATTTGTAGGCAAAACAATTTGTTCCAATTTATGACTTTACAAATTTTTTGCAAGACACATAGTTTCCGAGATATCGCGAAAAAAGTGTTTTTACCCCTTTTTCCAAGATGGCGACCAAACAAACTTGAGGTTAGGCTTCTATTAATCGCCCCACACATGTTCAAAAAATAGAATTGCGTCCTCTAAAAATGCAAAGCTCATGTAACATTTCAATGAACGGATATAAATTATTTATATATATCCAAAACAATTGACAACCGCGCAAGCCGCGGTAAAAAATCTCACCGTGAAAATTGCAACTGGCATTTATCTACATTATCATAATTTTACGTTTGTAATTTACACATTATATTTAAAAACTCCTGAAACTACAAATTTATGTGTGTTTACTAACTTAGGTTAAGCTTAAACTGTATACTAACAATAAATATCGGACAAACCTAGTCTGAAATAAAAAAATATTATTATTATTAAATTACATCTCAATATTAATATCGACTCACCTACTCACCTTGTTTACGTGTCAAACTTTATGTTCATAAACTTAGGTATTATATCACAGATAACAGCTAAAGTGATTCTAGACCTACATCACACGTCCCTGTCTTGACGTTGATTGTGGTTGAGCGGCTTATGGTACTCGTTGATAAGATTTGTTGCTTCAATACACTGTCAATCTTATATAAATGAGTAGACTGTACGTTGTCTATACTTAGGGATTTATTTGTTTAACTCTCACTTCAGATTACTACGAAATGAAATAATGAGATAATTTTGTTAACGCCTATTAGAGGTATTCAGAAATGTCATTTCAGTCAACGGCGACCAGTTTCGCAGCGTGAGTAGCTAGGGAAGTATTAAATTTGACACCCTGAGACATTTTATAAAATTTACGCCCCAGAGAAATTATCTATAATTTATATTGATAACAAAATTGAAGATTGTGGCCATGTTAATTACCAGGCCAGTCCTAACTGTCGTATTTAAGTAGTCGCAGGTACTGACTACGTCTAAGTTTTTTTTTACTTTGTAACCACGATATTACGGGACTTTTTCAGGCATGAAATTCCCTTTCAAAACATTTGAAATTACGTCCAGTCCATAAAGAATCAAGAAATTTAAGTAAATAGCTACAAAAAATAAAAGTTGACACAAAATTGCTAAATATTAGACATGACAAGTAATTTCTGGCGCAAAATTGTTAAGCACCAAGTCTTTCAGACGCTGGTCTGTCGTCTGAACGGTTGTCGTAAAATAATTGCTTTCAACCGCGTCAAAAGACAAGGGAAATTGTTTAAAGATTAAAGACGATTTTCACTACAATTTGTTACCGACCTATAAAGGGTTTAATTTAAACAGGACCTGTTTAAATCCACACGTGGTTCTGACTTTGATTGATCGGGGTTGATTAATTCTGCTGTACACTGAGCTTGTTTTCGGGAAAGGCTTGTTTAGTCGCCATTAATGACAATTTCGACACTGTCTATGTATACACAAGATCGCCTTATGAGGCGGCGGCGATTTTTGTGGGCGTAAAGTAATGGCTAATTTACTTATATATTTACAAAAACGGTCCCTGAAATGCACGGTTCCCAACTTAGGGGTTTTCCCCCCAGATTTAGGAGGTAAATGAGTGGTTTGGGATTTTTTAGGGGTTTAATATGTCTAGGGGTATTTTTAGGGGTTTTGTAGGGGAATTTTCAAATAATTAAGGCAATTATAGGGGGGTTCGACTTCAGTTTAGGGATAAATATTTTTGAGAGTTGGTAACACTGCTGAAATGCATAGGTAATGTCATTACGTTGGTAAGATATTTATCTTATGCCAACGCTATATTATATACCCTAGAATTAAGTGTAGGTTGTAGAAGCACATCGCTAGATTTAGTTTGTAAGACTTACCATAGTGAACTGTCGTAAATTTGTGGATATTTTGTATTATGACATGAACTTTGATTTTTTTAATTAGTTTAGTTTAGATTAGGAATTCCCTAATGAATTCACTCGATCTCCTGATAGCAAATACATGGATCGGATAACAAAAACATCTTTAAGATTTGTATAACAGTACTATAGCGCTATTGTGTTCTGATTTTAAGAGAGGAAGATACTCTTACTAGAAGCATTTCGAAGCTATTTTAATAGTAAAAAAAGCATGTGGGATCAGTTCTTTACCTGAATACCTTAATAAGAATATAATAAATTACGCCAATTCGCTGTAAAACACTACCCATTTGCATTTTTTTTTCATTTTTTCAGGTTTGTACAGTTGTACGTTACTAATATCTCCCTTAAAAATATATACCTGATATTATAAAGACTAAATGTACAGCTACTTATATTCGACATATATGCGACTATTATCTTCGATATATATGCGAAAAAAGCTCCACTTTACTTCTTCGCAAAAACATAAAAAATATAATTTACTATTCAATTTACACCCGACTAGTACAGTATAAATAACCATTAATTATTTCAGCCCCATAATCCTTATACCTACGCCAAAATTTCACTCAAGGACTCCAATAAAGCTTTGCAATGTCTGCAGTTAGCAACTTCACGCCGGTTTTATTGTTAAACTTTGTAAATTGACGCTCCGATGGCGATCTCGGAATTTGGGATTGATCCAAAAGAAATAATTAAAAGCAATGAGTGATGGCTTGGAAGTAAACTGAATGATTCATTAGCGTTACGAATAAACTACACTTAAAGTGAATTAGGATGCGGTTGACATACAATAATGAATACATAAATAAATAGGGTTGTCACTATAAAAAAAATTAAAATAAACAGAGAGAAACTAAGAAAGAAAAAAGTAATATGTTATGTCATGTTATATTTGTCTGTTTGTTTTATGTATTATGTATTAACTACTATGTAACCTTAATGTAACAGGATGTTTACCGAAATAAATGTTTTCTTTCTTTCTCTTTCCTTCTAATAAAAATATTAAAAGAAGAAACAGCACCATAAAAAAGTCAAAAGTCCACGACCAGAATAGAAATATCACCGTGAACACTGTACTGGCCACTGCTGGGCAAGAGTTTTCTGTCAGAGTGAGATAGGTGAAGTCACGCTGTCTAAGATTCTCTGGCGTGCAGATACCTCATGATGCTGTCGTTAATCCTTGAAGCAAGTACCTAATGATTAATTTCTAATATGTACATAACTTCGAAAAATCAGAGATGCGGCCAATGTCTCTGAGTGCAACATAACAGAAATCTAACAATTTTATGTTGTTTCCGTTTATGTTGTTTAAACTCGGACACCAAACGGAACGTGATAAACCCATATGGAGCCATGTACGAAATGAATAGTCAGTGATGAGAAATAAAGTATAAAAAACTCAATGCCATAATATTTAAGTACGAAAGTTTACACTTACTTAAGATAAATAGGATAAAAGTCATAGCCTATTACACCACAAAACAATTTAATTCCATAAAACATCCTAAACATAATATTACGTTATCTCTATAATCCTAACGAAGTTTCCTGCCATTTTAGGGGGAGAACTCACGGAGCGATTTCAGGCAATGCGCGCGAATGTGTAATAGCAGTTTTATATGGTTACATACCCGCCGCAGAAGCACTTGAAAACTTAGGGGAACACGATCGTAAGTCGAGCGGAAAAACATCGATATAAATTGCCAACCACTGCAGAAACAGCTGACAATCACGAGTATCACATGTAAATAAATCACGTAATAAAAATGTAGAAAAAACGCAGTTATGATGAGAAGAAAAAGTTTCGTGTTACATTGTATACATCCCTGGAATTGCGTGTATTCCCTGAATTTTGAAGGTGGTAGAACCCTTTGTGGTTCGACTCCGGCGGCACCACCGCCACACCTATTTCTACCTAATAATAGCAGTGTTAAGCGCTGCTGTGTTCCGGTTTGAAGGGTGTGGTAAGGGAGACAGACTTTTCCGAGGCGTTCCAGCTTAGTCCTCAGGGGTAGCGGCGCACCTGTGGCCGACCTCAGGTAGGAATATCTAATCCTATCTGGGGTTGATTACAGATGTCCATGGGCGGCAGTAGCCACTTACCATCAGGTGGACTGCATGCTCGTCTGCTACTCTTATATTATTACTAAAAAAAAAAAAAAATTTGGTGGACCCACTGCTGCGCATCTATATAAAATTGCAACTGCATTTTACTTACATCTGTATTCCATACGTCCGCATTTGCAGGCGGCTGAAAAACGCTCCATGTGTTCCAATCCTAACCGCCTCTCGCCGCAGCGCAAAATTAATAACTTAAAGCGACGTACGGCCCATAAAAAATTGTACAAATTACGCCGGGGTCTTTGAACTTCGACAATTTATTTACGACGGAGACTTTTACTGCCCAATAAAAATTTTCACTCATTTCCCGGCAATTAGGCGAGAATGTACCGCAGCAATCTGGGACCGGCTTAACATTACGACGGCGATGCCCGCTTGATTAATTTAAGGACTAAGCGCCAGATTTTTGCTAAGTCTAGCGTCAAAAAACTTATAAAACTACATTAACCGTAGAGCAGCGATTGCTTTTTTTGGCGATAGGGAAACCTTTAAAATGTACCAGGTGCTATGGAAGCGACATCGGGTTATGTGGGATTCTTACCCACTAAAATCCCCCTAACCCTTAGCGCTGAAGGACCCTGGGATTGTCAAAATAGTAACGAAAATCCTCTAAGCGCAATGCCCCGATCCGGCTCAGCCTTAGAAAACATTCTCGTTCAGTTGCGTACCATAATACGGGGTTACTCATACCGTTGTCCTTCTCGGCATCACAGGGTGGGAGGTTCGAGTTCACACTCTTGTTGCCTGCAACCCCTTAGATTCACTTTTAGTCGTTTCTTACGACAAATTGAAGATATTCTGATCCCGGAACCACGAGCAGTGACAGCCTAGTGGCTAGAAACTCGGCCTCTTAATCGAAGGGTTAGAGGTTTGAATCTCAAGCACACACTTACGATTTTAACGCTGTGTGCGTATTACAAACTTATTATAACTTGCTTAAAAAGTGAAGGTATACTTCACGAGGAAAGTTGAGAGTTAAAAACATCTAAAAATGTAGGTAAAGTATGAGTTTCATAACGCATCAATGACTTCATATTGATCTACACAGTCTTGGGTAGGGTATTTTAGACTCCAGTCTATTTTTATTTCGTAACAAATCACTGACTCTTAAAAGGATACATTCTTATTGAGACGTAGCATGTTTATCAAATTAATAAACTATTTTCGTTATTCCAACTTCACAAAAAATATAACTTCGAATATTGTAAGAATGACTGATATTTATTTACCTGCTGGAAGTTTATTTTTTAACCGATTAGATAAATATTTCAGTTTCGTTTAGAATATTTCGCTACAGTAGTGTATTATTTATGCTCCAGATAATATTGTAAAAATATTTAATATTTCTTGTACAGTCGGTTTTAAAAGTAGATGAAGAGATCCAGATTTCCAAAGCACCTCAACATCGAAATGTACATAAAATAAAGATGAACATTGTAAAATGTCAAATTTATCTGAACATTACATTTTAGCATAGATCTATCTCAGCAAGAAGCCATGACTTTGTCACTGACATATCCAAATAAACCACGTGGAAACATTTGACAGCTATCAAATTGGCGTTGTCAAACCGTCGCCGTAGGTGTTTCGAAAATTTGCACGTGTTCTATTTTTGGAACTGACTGTACCACTTTGTTTGAATTATGTATGATATTGAACACGAATACGCTAGCATCAATACAGTTCTGTTATTTCATACTACACAAATTATTTGCTTTATAAGCTATGGAAATGGTCTAATTGTATTAGCGCTGACTACATATTGTATTATCCCCTTGTTTACAGAAAATTTATGGTGTAATGTGATCGTGTTCCCAATTGAGATCAGAAATGCTTTTATAATTATTTACATATCTATAGCAGCTTTTGTTTATTTTGTAATTCTGGAACTAAATTGCAGACTTTAAGTCTACGCCTTTATTTGATTGAAGAAGAATTGAAGTATGAGATGTTAAAGATACGTCCAAAAGGACTTCGAATAAAACCAAAGGTTGACCAAAGATTGGGTTTAATAGTCTTCAATGTAGGAAACATTGAAGACTAAATTGAACTGCCTCATATAACTGTGTCTTGCCTCATATAACAAGCTGGTCTAGCTTTGAAACTAAAAGACTAGGGCACCACACTGGTACTATTACATTGAATAGAGATGAAGTCAATTAAATTATCTCTTTAGTGCTAATTATTTTCTTCAAATCTTCTTATAATTATTTTCTTCATTTCTGTATCTGATACTTAAAGCATACTGCTCAACTTCTTAATGATTCAGTATTTCAATATTTTCCCTAGCCTTTTCGAACAAACTTGAGCTAAGTCAAATAAAACGCTACAAACTGAAATACACCAATATTAGAAGTTCCGATATTGGGTAAGGCGGTGATATTTATTGAGATTGGCAAAGAAATCAGCCCTTATAAAGGTCGGGAATGTCCCACACATTCCATCGTATCGTAAGATTGGGATTCTTGGAACACTTGAAACGATTTTCTTCAAGAAATATTGGTAGCTTATGGTATCAGGCGCTACTTTACGGAAATTCATGTGAAAAATATAATTGTTTAGCACCAATCCCTTTACTTTTCATATAAGTGGCATGCTTGTGTGATGAAGTAGCAAATAAGCATACAGCTCACTTGGTGGTAAGGGGTCTGCACCATTCATGAGCATCTGTAACCACTCCATACAGAACCTACATAACCATCGCCTTGTAAAGCTTTTACCTGCAGCCGGCTGATGAATTGCAACTCTGACCACTAAGATTGTTGCCTCATATGTACCTTTTATCAAATCGAAACCCTTCCACGGAATCGAAAGAACTGATGTGCGGTAGAAAAATCGGCGAGGTGGTGATACTTCCCTGTTAAAAATCTTTCAAATATCTAGTTTTCCTAATGTCTACTATATTTTGTATTTACAACAACTTGCAACGTTTTTAACACCTTTTCTGCTAATGTAGTTTAATTATGTTTCAGTATAAAAGGTACTTAATGGTAGATGTATTTGAAGCTGATTTTTCAGACGGGATTACTGATTAATTCGAATTTGGTTATACATTTTCTCAAAATACTGTTTAACATATATGTCCGTTTGTAAAACTCCGATGACAAGTCATAGTAACGAAATAAAAGATGACAGTAATTAATAGCTGTAATCAATTTCACTGATTGACAATCAGAAGAAAGGATTAATTAACAGTCTGGAAGTTTGCGACCTTCGGATCAAACTTAGGAACCATTCATCGAAAATCGGAAAGTTTCGAATGTTAACGATATTGAATGAACGAAAAGAGGTTTGAAAATGGAATGATGACGTTCAAGCTTAACCTGTAATTAATGTTCTGGTTAATTATAACGATATGGTTGAATATAATGAAGTAGGTAACATGTATATAATATACAAGCTTGTGGGTTGGATTCGGAGTTAAAAATTTAAATATAATAGTATTTGTAGAGTATCGTATCTATATATCTAAATATAGTAGTAGTAGGACAAGTCATAATGATAGGACTAAGCGTACAATTTTCTTTCTATTATAGCATATTGATGTCATAACAATAACAATTCTACAGAAGAAAATACAAAGACCTTGTGCCTAGAATCTAAGATAGGATGTCCAGACAGTAAAAGAAAAACTTTGGACTACTTAAATTTCTATGTTCGTTTTTGGCATTTTACTTATTGTACTATTTTCTTGGTCTAGGAAGATACCAATAATAGATGACATCAATAATAGATGCATAAGTTGAAAGAGCTCATATGGCAATATATATTTATTTTGCAGTTGTGTCTATGTCTTACATATATTACATTGTAAATCCTATTATAAATTTAACTTAACTTAACTTACCCCCTCCTAACAAACAAAACTTTATAAATATGTATCACATATTACTGGATACTGATGATTTCCAAAGGAAGATAAAATAAAAATAAAAAACAAATCTGTAAACGGCCATAATCAAAATCAATTGTTTACAAACCGGGCTTAAAACATTCCAATCCCATCCAAAATCAATATTCCTTCATTAATATTCATCTCTATTACTTTCCGTCTCCGTTCCTGTAAAACAGGATAATTACACAGGACCTCGACCTTGGAGATCTGAATCGAATCGCCTTAGCGACCACAACAGGTTTCACGGGCAGCTTTATTGCCCCGGAAATCCTTTCGCATAAGGCATTTGTCTCATCTTTACTAGTTTAGCGTAAAAATATGATATCTGTGTCAGTTAAGTTTAAGTCGTCATCAACCCATTACTGTTCCACTGCTGGGAAGGTGTCTCCTCTACGAATGAGAAGAATTAGACCATAGTTTACCGAGCTGGCCAAGTGCGTATTGGTAGACTTTTCATACCTTTGAGAACATTTTTTGCAAAGATCTCTGCGGTATGCAGGTGTCCTCAAGATGTTTTCCTTCACCGTTAAAGCAAGTGACTTCATATTATGTTTTCATATTTGCTAGAGATATAGGTAGGTACATTGTTGAATTAATGATGAATGCTTCACTTAAAAAAGTAACTTTTTGTATAAATTGTTAAACGTGTGACCATCGTGTGACGTATGATTACGACTATTGAATATGCTTAATTTAAAAAAAAAAAAACTTCATACACGGAAGAGCGCAAAACAAACATCAAATGATGAAATTAAATATAAGGTGGTCTACTAAAAGTATTGCTTCACCAGGCTACCAATGAGAATATGAGAAATTTTGATTAGTTTACTACCTTTTTTCAAAAACCTTTTAATTTATTTGCTTATTATTACAACCATATATCGCCTATCGCCCCTCGTCGTTGATAGGGTCACAAACACAGTTCAACGAATTCCCGAAAACAAATTCCCAATAATACGAAACAGCCGGTGATCTAGCGGGATTTTGGTCTTAGCTAGGTAGTTTTAGTGCTGGATTAAGAAGCGGAAATTGAATAGTAGGCTAGGAGTAATTAGGTAGTGAGCGTGGGAGTTTATTTCTAAGCGGAGATAGGGCAGCCACCTTTATATATTGAAGCTTTGTCTGAAATTGTGTTTATAGGAAATTTAATTCGTAGAAGTTTTTGTGGTCCAAGCATCCATCCGTTTTATTAGCCACACTCGAAGTAGTGTAAAATTGTATTAAGAATATAATTTTTGTTGTCATTATGGAGGATTATGAGAATAACAGCGCATTTTAACAATTATCTAAGATTATATATAATTTCGAGGTCCAAACAAATTCGAGGTTCTAATATTGTTGATGGTTGATGTCGTTACAACCTATTTAATTACAGTTGAGACCTACATAATATTTTTGCTAGCCTAATATATTACTTTAAAATCTATGTTAAAATAGACTGCTTTGTCTTTTATAAACCTACTTTCTTCCATGAAGAACAAAACCATTCTATGGGCAATGGGCAATGGGCATGGCTTTTAAGGAACATCATCTTCTTAGTTGTTTTTCGGAAAGGAAAGGATAAGATAATAAACAAAATAGAAGTGGACACTTGCCCATAATCGTGTCGTAAACGGACAAGAACTAAACCTAGATATGACTAAAATATTATGTTGACAGACTTCTTAGTGGATATGGAGATAAGTTATATTAATGGGAATATTTTTGTGTATTCAATCGCAGAGATGGGCTATCTGTTAAGTTGTTTTGACGTGGCTAGCTCTAATATTATATCGGCCTTTTATACCTTTATTGATAGGCTGTCCACATGAAACAAACAATATCCTAACACAATTATGAATGAGAATGAATAAAATCATCTAGCATATTATGGTAATAATACCTAAGTACTCGTATGTTAAGCCGTGTAACAAGGAAACGCCGCCAGCGTATTGGGAACCATACCTCACGCAGTTTTTAAAATATTACTAGTATTGGGGAAACTCGTTCCTGTAGTTCCGGGACCAGAATAGGACTACGGTATCCCCTGCCTGTCGTAAGAGGCGACTAAAAGGGGCCTTCGGGGTTGCGGGCGGCAAAGGTGGGAGCGCAAACCGCCCGGCCAGCGACGCCGGGAAGGACGACGGTATGTGTGGTTGCATACCGTCGTGTACAACAGACGGTGTGGTGAGCGGTATGCTCACCTGGGCGAAGCTCGACGGGGCAACGCGCTAAGAGGACTCCGGTTGCGTTCCTCTGGAGATCCCGGAGTCCTTTACGCAGCGCCGAGGACGGCTACCGGGGGGGTTTTAGTGCGGTAAGAATCGCACATAACTCTGTGTCGCTCCCACGGCACTGGGTACCTTTCGAAGGTTTCCCCCTCGAAAACGAATAAAAAAACGGTATTGGTGAAGCTTATAATGTAAAGTTGCGCATAATAAACAGTACTAAGGCCTCTGCTAAATAAATAATCTAACAGTTAAAGATTTTTTCTATTTTAATTTGTTTTAATAACCGACATATTTATATCTCATCTTTAGAAATACATCATCAGGGTAAGTTGACTCTACGACGGTTAATCGTTCATATACCATCATAAATATTTGTAGCAGATTGTTGCGAAGTAGTTTTAATCTAACTTAATAGCATGGATTTCCGCAAAGTAACGCCTGATACAATTAACTATAAACAAATACTTCCTGTGTACTTTCCTTTATGTACTTAAGTACGTTTATAGCGATTACACCAATATGTCGTTCAAACAGAAAGTTCAATATCGTGCGAGCAAGGGATATTTGTTCCAAGTTGTTCTTATATCGCCAAAATAACCGGTTAATAACGAGACTGGATTGGATATTGGATGTGAGAAGTCGGATAGCCTATATTGTATCTTGGGAGTTGGCAGCTGCTAATAATATTAATCTTAAGGAGACATTTTTAATGCTTAACAGAGAGTCTGCTCTGTTTTATGTAAATCGTATAAAACTCAGAGCAGTCACACATGTATCGCCCTTAGTAGTAAGCTAGGACGTTCTATGTCCGCATCAACCAATCACTGTCCTATTGTTGGTTGTGTTGGTCTACTTTAGTTTCACTGTTAAAAGGTTTCTTACTCGAAGTAAGTAAAATTTGGGAATATAAAAAAAATATTATAATGGCTTTATCAAAATTTATTAATGAAAATGTGTGAAGTGGATAATAATAAAATAGTTCTAAAACTGAAACCACATTTTTCTTTCATGACTTTATGTCCTATAGAGGACGTTGCATTCAATTTAATGTGACATCACATAGTCTTTAACTAGCCCATAATCAAGACGCTTCTAATGTTACCTCATTTTTCAAATAATGATAAGTATTTTAGAAGTTATTAAGGAACAGATTAACATACATACGTACATAATATATACACACCGGTCAAAATCATAATCAACCTTTTTGATATGCCGCAGTCGGATAATTAATATAATTTTTGAAACGTGTACCCTTTTGTATTCAACTTCCTGATGAAATCAAATGTTTTCTATTAACAAGTTAGAGAACCTTTTGAAATTAAACTGCGGTAATGAGGGAAATATCTGATTACATGGAAAACGGTTAATGGTTAGGTTATATGCTAATAGCCTCGGAGAAGTAATAATTGAGAAAGTAATATACAAGAGACATAATAATAAACGAAAGCATATTTTACCTAGTCTGTTTGACCGAAGGTATACTAAAAAGTCTAAGAAAAAAGGAAAAAAGGTTTAAGAAGATATTTGGTCACTCTCTCTATGACATGCTCTTCAAGGGAGAAGGCAAGTTTCTAATTTTGGTAATAACGGATATAAATAAGATTTTTAAGGAGGCAATCTGTGGTGGTAGTGTAGATAATAAAGTTGTATGTACTTCCCAATTCACACAACATCAGAACATCGTGCTATGACCATCGTGCTAGTGGAAGATGAAGAGAGTACCAGCTTCGTTCCCCGGCCAGCCAAATATGTAAATAATGAATTAGAATTTCAGATTTTAGTAGTGGATTTGTTACTGCGTCTTCTTGTGTACTCGTATTTATAGCAATCACAAGACAGTATCCTACCGCGAGGTTTTGAAAAAACAATTTTAGTATCCAAAATAATCTCGAATTTTCAAAATTTTCATTTTCTTTTGAGATCCGTACAAAGAATCCAACAAGTAAAGCTAAACCAAGAATCATAATATATGATCGCACACGTGACTTCATTACTACTGACACACACGTATTGTTATGATTAACGTACATGTGTCGTATGTTGTGTTTTGTACATGTGTTTCATAATTTTGGTGTCTATAATAAATATATATATTAAACGACACATAATACAGCGGACATCATACCGGCTTGACACGAAGGTTCCGAGTTTGATTTGAACTCACTGTTTTTAGGGTTCTATACACAGCAATACAGTACCCTTAGTATGAGTTTTTACGTTTTACAAAAATAACAGATTTTGTATTTGTTTACGTATTTGCCCATACATTTCCAATCAGCGCCCCTAGCGAACTCTATTAGAGCTGATTTGATTGATTGGCGGCAGTGCTACTTCTAGGTAATTCTTGCTAATTCTTACTAAAAAAAATTATGCGAGTGTGATAGGAACTTTTTAAATTCTTTCTTCCCATAATTTATTGTACCTAAATTAATACCAAAGACTCATTAAGAATGATGTAATACACCCTACAGAATTACACATATGACGTGATCTGTAACACAAATCGTTTATAATTAATATTGTACAAACACACAGTTTTATGTACCGGTTTTATTGTGGCGGTCTGCGGCCTGAATACCTGCAACATTATATGCATTTCAGATGCAGAATTAAATCTATTTTGAGAGCTTGTGACAGATATTGAGCGCAGTGCACAAGGTCTGCTTGTATAATTACAGATTTCCGAAATTGTTTTTTTTTGGAATTGTAATTATTTATTATTTATAATTATTATTTATTAAATTATTTGTAATTGTAATTACTAATTACGAGCTTTTGCCCGCCGCTTCGCTGGTGTTACGAAGTAATATTTTAATCCCCTATTTTATCCCCTAGGGGGTAGAATTGATCAAAATCCTTTCTTAGCGGATGCCTGCGTCATAACGTCTACCTGCAAATTTCAGCCCGATCAGTCCAGTGGTTTGGGCTGTGCGTTGATAGATCACTATGTCAGTCAGTCACCTTTGAGTTATATATATTTAGAAGATTGTGTTCTTATAATTTTAATTACCTTGTTTAGAAATCTATAAAACTTACATTTAAATTACGAATTTCAACGTCATCATCATTACATGTACGAGTACGTGCCTTGAGTTAGAGACTCGAGTTGTAGTTCCCTTTGTTTTATACATAGATACGATTAAAGGGATTAAATTCAGGAGATAGACAAGAATATTTTTTCTATAAACGTTATTTAACGAAGTGATTAGGCAAACTCTATTTTCTAAGATGGATCATGATAATGTTTTATGCTCAGTGGACTACAAAATGTTGTTGTTTGATGAATACTTTAGAGAAAAATCAAAGACTTGGAACATACATCCAAATAAACCTATCTTTTCATTTCTACCTGGCCGGAAATCGAACTCAAAACCTTAAGTGTAACATAAAGATTTTACCACAGAGGCATCATCATCAACCTATTACTGTCCCACTGCTCACGGGTCTTCTCTCAAAATTAGAAGGATTAGGGCATAGTCTACAGGCTAAGTGCGGATTGGTGGACTTCACATACCTTTAGAGATATATATATATATATTTATAAATCTCTCAGGTACGCATGTTTCCTCACGATGTTTTCCTTCACCGTTTAAGCAAGTGATAATTAATTTCTAATAGGCATACTAACCCACTACATATAAAACAAAGATAATGTGTATCCTACGCCTTAGAACAGTCATCTCATTCAGTTTCCTTTGAATTGTCCGCCAGATAAATTGAAGATGTCGTCGCGAATACCTTTTTGTGTACGCATGTGTATCATTTCAATCACGTGGATATAAATTGCTCCCATTGCATTTATGGTTTAGTCATGTCAAAGGCACTGTAATTAACAATTCAATTGTTAGGCATTTAAAACGAATATTGCCATTGTATAAAATAATTCATCAATAAAGCTCTTATATGGCTTGCTATAAAGTACGAACCATGATATATATCGCTAAAATTCCGTAATAAAATGTTTTGTTAATTTAAGTAGGTTCTTTGTTCACTCGGATTACCTTATGGACAATAAACCCAATATAACCTTTGCAACTTTGAAAAATAATCTTCAAAACAGGTCACCTGAACTAATTAATATTCTACTAAAATATTTTATTTCTTTATTTTATAAGGTTGTGTATACGGCAAAAGGAGTGACTAAAACAATCTAAATATATGTAACTCAAACTGCTATATGTAACTCGTGACTGACTGACATAGTGATCTATCAACGCACAGCCCAAACCACTGGACGGATCGGGCTGAAATTTGGCATGCAGGTAGATGTTATGACGTAGCAATCCGCTAAGAAAGGAGTTTGATCAATTCTACCCCCAAGGGGATAAAATAGGGGTTGAAAATATTACTTCGTAACGCGAGCGAATCCGCGGGCAATGCTCGTATAAAATATAGTATAAAAGATATCTTTTTAGTACAGTCTGTTAATGCAATAAGTTAAACACAATATTAGTGAAACAAACTTGTTTGGTTATATTGTAATTCCTACGTATTATCATAACACAGCTATTCAAACTTAGTTAATTCCGGATTCAAAGTAAACTGCCTGAATTATCCGAGTACATGTACAAATTGGATAAACAGTTCTAACAACTAAACTAGAATGCTTATTCTATTGAATTTATTACGAAATACGAAATAGTTATATACTTACTTAAATTTATCTTCAAGTGAACTACTTAGAAACTATTTTAAAAATATTATCTTTATCATAAGTTACAGATCATCCACATCAACTTCTATTTCAAATGTGTATAATGTACGTAATAATGTTACGTACATTGCAGAGATTGCAAAGATATTTTAGAGAATTAGATTTGGTTTTCCAGAAGAAGCAACTGACATAAGCGTGGAAAAACTGAGTGTTTTAGATCTTATCTGTGAAAAGAAAGTTGAAATGTAACCTAGATATTTATAAATTAGTCATGCCAATATAAATATAAATCATTGTAGTTAATGCCAATATAGATATAAATCATTGTAGTAGAATAGGTGATAGTATAGATGATAGAGTATAGAATATCGACTAGTTTGCAAAAGGCATCAAAACCTTAAAATATTTATGGAATCCAACACATTTCAATCTATTTGAAAATATGTTAGGATACACCGATAGTTAGTACATAGTTACTATGTTCTGGTTGATATAAATAAATAAATTAAAACAGCTACAAAGATGTATATTTGTAGTAATTATCACAGCTCGCATTAACCCATCCAAAAGTCCCATTCATGTTTTGCTGGAAATACTTTCATTCGGAGGATGTAATTGTCATTACAATTCGACCACTTTACGTTGACCCTTGACTCTTTGATTCTTTCCCCTCGCTACAGGAACTTTATTGTTTAGAGGGGAGGGGAGTAGTTCTTGGATAAGTGGTCGGTATGAACTTGCGGTATTCTGGCGGTGTTCCAACAAAGCAGTGTGTTTTCACAACAAAATTTATTGCAAGGCACCTCATAAAACACCGTCATTTGCTCGGTAATTTGATATGATTTGCCGGAGACCTTTATCTAGCTGTCTTTCGTTACTCCTTAGAATGTTGTTGAGTTTATTATGTCTAAGTTTATTTTTCTCAAGATTCTGTTTGACTAAAGTTTTGACAAAATGTATTTGATCACGTGACGTGTTTAGGTGGAAGAGCCCTTCGTGGTTTCATTCTAGTGGCAACATCACCACACATATAACTTTGTTTGAAGTTGTTGTTCTGGTTTGAACGGTGTGGTATTTGTGGCGCTTAAACTTAGTCTTCAGGGAAACAGTGCATCTGCAACCAGCTTTAGGTAAAGCATTCATCTTGTTTGGTATTAACTACAGATTTCCATGAACGGTAGTGGCGATGAAGTTATCTAATTAGACTGCTCATTTGCTACTAAATGATATTAAAAAAGAACAGACAACTTGTTTATCCTTTTCATTAACTCTCTACCGAACCTACATTCATTTGCGTTCATCATTTACTTATACAAAATCAACCTCACTCACAACATTAGCAATAACTCAATAAAACAAATATCCCCGAGTTCACAACGCGTAAGTAAAAAGCGCAATCAATTACCTCATTTAAAACAATCTGACAGTAACATGAAAGCTTGCTTTAAGTTCAATGCATTTTCCTCGTTATTATTGAGCACATCCTGTTTTTAAACGTAAATCTTGTTGCGTAAAAGAAAATGACTGTTGTTGTGAAGTTTGCTCGTATAAATAATTTTCAAGTCGCTATCTACTACGTACTAAAGCAATTTTCTTCATTATTTTTTTAGGAAGTTATACCACTGCTGGTGGTGTAACTGATTGGTGGATTAAGCGTCAAAGTTGGTCCTTAGGAATGGCAACACATATGACCATAAGCGGCAGTGGGCCTGTGACCTTTCTATTAGATTGCCAACTCTGTTGCAACTACATGTTATCAAATTATGTTTGGCACAAGATTATTTCATAGAATAAAAAGCTTTCTACACTCATAGCATCACACTAGGATTCCCTGTATCGTGGGTGCTGCACACAAAGACTAATATACAAACGCACGCAGAAACAGAAACCTAATTTCATCTATACTAATATTATAAAGAGGAAAACTTTGTTTGTTTGTTTGATTGTAATGAATAGGCTCAAAAACTACTGGACCGATTTTAAAAATTCTTTCACCATTCGAAAGCTACATTATCCACGAGTAACATAGGCTATATTTTATATAAAATATATTTGATAAATAGATTTTGAGGCGGTACAAAATTTGCCGGGTCAGCTAGTCGTTTATAGATCTGTCTGGCCGGGGATCGAACCTGTGACCCTTTGCACGTCAGACTCGTATGGTGACCCCTCCGCCACGCGGGTCGTCTACCTAGAATACTATACTTAATTCTAAAGTCAAACCTTAGTAATAGCATAAGAGTCAAACATGGCTATATATTAAAAAAAAAAACTCAGTAAGATTTCGCCTTCATATCCTAAATTGTAAATCACATTAAAGCAACCTCGTCAGTCTCGTCACCTTCGGCGTTATCTCCACAGACGTCAGCGTATGATGGATGTGACACGACTCGAATAAACAGCAGTTCAGCAGAATTTCATAAAATGTCAAGTCTTATTTTAAGCTAAACACCCGAACATGACCTAGTTTTAGTGAAAACTTAAAGCCAAATAATTGTTTGTATGTCAATAGGGCTTGTTTCTTGTCACGCGAGGTTGTGCCCGCGTACGGATCTGGTCCGCATTTTTTTTTATAATATAGGAGTCGCATACTAGCATGCAGTGCACTAATGCCGCCCAGATAGGATTAGACATTCCCACCTGAGATCAGTCACAGATGCGCTGCTACGTTTGAGGACTAAGTTGGACCACATCAGAAAAGTATGTCTCCCTTACCACATCCTTTAAACCAGAACACGGCAGCGCTTAACACTGCTGTTGTTAGTGGGCAGAAATAAGTGTGAGGGTTGTGTGTCGGTGTCGAACCACAAAGGATCCTACCACTTTCCGCATTCCAATTGTATCCTAGTGTTTCGTAGATACTCTTTTATATGAAAGAGACTGCAGCAAGCAAACCCACGCGGGTAAGACACGCATGCGTGCGTAGACCCGCGTGACAAGAAATAGGTCCTTACTTCGACTGTGGTAGTAGATATCTAAAATATTCCAACAAATACAATAATATATATTATAACGAATACAACTAATAAAAAGTACAAAGACAGAAATAGGCACAAGCGTCTAAGTTACCAAAGTTCAGGTAAACCGCCCACTTCAGAATTTATTAGCTTCCCAATTATACTCCTACGTATTTTTGGCTGCCTTCATTATCATTCAAATTGTATGGAAGTTTACTAAAAGGAAGTAAGGAAAGTTGTAAAAGTGTGAGCACTAAATAAGGGACTCAATATACTAGCTCAATTTTACTTAGAATCGACAATAGATGACAAGCTTTTCGGAAACTAGATGGAGCTATCAAACACTACACCCCGCGGGGTTCTACACCGAAGACAGCTACTTTTGGATGCTCGTTGCAACAACTGAACAAAAACGCAATTCCCCATTAACGTCGCCGTTGAAATGCGTTCGATTAATAAATAGTAATAAAACTGAAAGTGCCACTTGGAGAAGAAGATTAAAAATCATGTATCAAAATCGCTGTATAAAACTGTTAAATTTGATTTTATTTTTAACGCATATCATGATACAGAAATATTATGACAATATGTCAATCCTTTTGCATGCTGAAATTTACGATTACGATGTGCGTTGTACATTTTTAAAAGAATATTTAAAAAATACAGTCAAATATATTGTTTGAAAAATGTATTGAAAAATATTTTCTAAAGAATATTGTATGTAAACCTGTTATGTAGTAAAATTTAATTTCAATGATAAATAAAAGAAGTGAGATACATAATATTTCTTTATTTAGATTTATTGCTCTAACGTAAAACGAATTTACAATTACTGACTAACGAATCGTAAAATCTAATATTTCAATTCTTAATTTATATCTCGAGGAATTTAGTTCATCCGAGTATACCTTTGTTTGAATAATGTAGTGCACAGTACAGACTAGCGTTTGAAAATTACATTTAATTACCTTTAAGGATGCTTCTCCTATCGCGCGTGTCTACACCTATGCGCGTGTCTCACACGCATGTCACTTGCATGCTATCGTTTCATACGCGCGTGTGCGCAAAGATCGCTAAGATACTATAGTTAGTTATTTCATGCGTGTATATAAGCGTACAGGTATAAGCACGCGCGTCAATAAAACGCCTTGAAACTATCACTGTCGTTAGTTCGCTGTCAGTTTCACAAGGCTGTAACAGATATCGAACCTGTTTTAAATTTTTTGGGTGTATAAGATATTTATAAAACTAGCAAAAAGCGCAGCTTTATAAGGGCTCGCGTGAATCGTGAATGGTATATTCAGTTTAAGATCCTATATCAAAGATGATGTGGTCACTTATTAATTAACAATAAATTATTAAATCTACTTTTCGTCAGAAGACCTATGAAGAGCAAAGCTACCTTTGATCCAGAACCAGAACCACTTTAAATGCTTGTGGTGGATAACTTAGATCCAATTTTTGGGATTGTAATTTTTTTGCGATTTATCCTTGGTATCTTTTTACTCTTGAATTTAAACTCCACCATACTTATAAAATTATTGCGTCTGATTTGCAAAAAATATTTTTAAGTGCATATGGGTATAAGCTATTGTGGATGTCTGAAACGCAGTACATTATAAGCTAATCTGGGGTATGTTACCAATCAACAAAATGGTGAATGACCTTTATTATCTTCATGTCGATTTGGGTCATTTATCAGTGAATGTTGAATTCACCACGACTCCTTTAATTTACTAAAGCTCTGAGGGATACATTCCGTAAAGCTGCGAATGAGCTACTAATTAATTCTCTTAAATAACATTTTTATCAATTGTTAAATTAACTATTAAATTTATGAATTAAATTAATGAATTATGTGTGTGGGCTGCTCAATTAGTTTTGTATTTTCTTTTATGTTTCTACCTAACAACCAATTCTATAGAAAACAGGAACGAATTTCCGTAAAACACAATGTGATAGTCGTTAAATTGTAAATTTGTCATTGGGCTTTTTGTCACAAACAAAGTATTTTTTGACGATGGAAATGAAATTTGCGGATGGATTCTAAACGGGTAGTATTTAAACGAGTGACTGCAAATAAAAATTTTGAATTACAAAAATAATGAATTTTGGTTATAGTATTACTAAGGGAGCAACTGGCTGCGAGTGACGAGAAATCAACAGAACAGCAACTTACAAACATTAATTTGAGCGACCTAATATTTTTCTAAGTGTAAACATTACGTCCTGCGTCTTATTTAATATTTAGCAAATGTTTTTTTTTTAATACTGAGCAGCATTTTATTTTAAATGAAGTGTTTCGAATACAAAATCACTTTGAAAAATACTATAATAAGTAGAATATTGTGTGCTCATGTCATTGATCATGAATAAAGGTAAGGTCTGAATTCATACAGATTGGGCCCACCCGCTCGCTGGGCGCTGTCGCGCCTTGCTCGCTTCGTTTTATATTGTCTTATATGTTCCAACCTAACCTAACCAATTCAATTACAAAAACCTAATCTATCTTAATACTAAAGTTGCCTCTCTATATTTTCAGTCGCTCACTTAGTAATGTAGTCGCTCACTTAGTAATGTAGTCGCGCAAGTTATTAAAACAGTATGTCATTATCAGTCGCTAAGTTTTTTTTTATTTGATCGTTTTATAATTTCCCACCGTAAACAAAAACTTAGATTAATCGGATATGTGGAGTTTTTGAAACTGCACTGCGTCAAAACATTTATAATATCCAACGAATATTATAAAGGCGAAAGTTTGTGAGTATGGATGGATGTTTGTGCCTTATATTAATCGGATTTGAATGAAGATATGGCTATACTATACTTAGTTGTCAGAGCTATATTGATGTACCTACCATACGATAATACGTAAATTTTATATGAATGGATTAATAGTAATTAATTAGATACATTTTCGGTACGCATATTGTAAATAGATTAACTTTTTCTTTGACACTAAATAAATCGGACGGATAGTTTAAATTAAGGTGGTAGAACCCTATGTGGTTCGACTCCGGCGGCACCACCACCACACTAGTCATAACAGCAGCGCTGTGTTCTGGTTCGAAAAGTGTGGTAAGGGAAACATGGTTTTTTGAGGCGTTCCAGCTTAGTCCAGTTTAGTCTAGGGGTAACGGCGCGTCTGTGGCCGACCTCAGGTAGGAATATGTAATCCTATCTGGGTTTGATTGCAGATGTCCATGGACGGCTGTAGCCACTTACTACAGGTGGACTACATGCTCGTCTGCTACTCATATATTATTAAAAAAAAAACTTATCTGAGACGTTCCAGTTTAGTCCTCAGGAGAGCGGCGCTTCTGTGGCCGACCTCTGTTAATTACAGATGTCCATGGGCCGCAGTAGCCACTTACCATCATATGGACTGTATGCTCGTCGGCTACTCCTATATTATAAAACAAAGAAAAACTTGAAACAAAACGCTTTTAAAATACACCGGTGACACCTCGGTGAATCGCTGCCACGTTAGCATTTTCATATTTTTGATTGACATAATTATGTCATAAATGTCTGCATTCATCATGACGTTTTTTTTATTCTGCCATTATTTAAACAAAAATAATCCAAGTCATACAGCCATCAATGTTACACTAAATTTAAATTTGATAAAATAGTGTTTTTTTTTTGTGTACAAAACCTTATTTCAATCGTGTTGGTCCAATCTAGACATGACCTTAAGTAACTATGTTAAGTTTCAAATTTATAAGCCCTGTAGTTTTTTCAAAAAAGGGATGGAAAGCTTGCAAGATTTTCGAATTATAGAGGACTCGCTTCGCTCGCCCTAATAAATAATCTTAAATGTGTGATTATTCGTTCTTATAATTTAGTCACAGAAAGTTTTGTTAGATACATTATTAAAGGAAATATAATAAAAAAACTGTCGCGTTTCGAACGCCCGTCTGCCGTCCCTTTTCCATACTCGTATACATGCATTAAACCTGACAGTGTCAGATGAAACTGAGTTACTAGCCAAATGCAATAACATCGTTAGGATCCATTGACACTGTGCTCTTAGCTCTCGGTTTGGTGACAAGGACTTGATATATTGAATTAACATACATACATACATTTATACGGTCACATGCAAGGGTCGCCTCACCAAATTATTTACTAGTCGACGTTCTTATAAGGGTTCTTTCCTATCGTGGGTTTATGCCGCACGCGTGTCCCACACACGCATGTGTGTAAGTCACGTGTGCGTGCGGATCACACTTTATTACATTGCTATCTCTTCACGAAAGGTGCGATGATAGAAGAAGTAGGTATAATCCGCGCCAAACTGCTAGTCCGCTCTGAAGTTGTTGCGAGCAGATTAAGTCATACAATTTGCTATGGCGACGCGACTCATTTCTATATTCGGAGCGGACTAGCAGTTTGACTATACTTCTACAATACGATGCAAGTTGCACGCATGTCGTTGGAACACGCATAACGCCGTCAACCCGCGCGACAGGATAAAGGCCCGTAAGTTGACACCTTTTCTATTTCGGTTTCCCTAGTTAATTCCTTCTACTATTAATATTTAAATAAATACTACTGGAAATATAATTTATATTAAAAAGTAGTTCAATTTACTGTGAGTACGCTGGATTCGTTAATTAAATTTTGTGTAACTGTTAAATTGTTTAATTTTTTATTCGATTACAGAGTGTGGCTCGTAAATGACAAATATTAATTTATTTGCCAATCAAAATAATTACTCGATTGCATGACGCGTTGTGAAATTGAATTAATCATTGAAATGTAAATGATATTATTATGCTATATTGGATATTAATGTGAAACCTACATTAAGTAACATGTCAGGTTAAGAATATTTTTTGAAGTTGGCAGAACCCTTTGCGGTTCGACTCCGGCGGCACCACCGCCACACCTATTTCTACCTAATAACAGCAGTGTTAGGCGCTTCTGTGTTCCGGTTTGAAGGGTGTGGTAAGGGAGACAGACTTTTCCGAGGCGTTCCAGCTTAGTCCTCAGGGGTAGCGGCGCATCTGTGGCCGACCTCCGGTAGGAATATATGATCCTATCTGGGGTTGATTACAGATGTCCATGTGCGGCAGTAGCCACTTACCATCAGGTGGACTGCGTGCTCATCTGCTACTCTTATATTATAAACAAAAAAAGATGGAGTTAAGCATTGTGTTAAGAACTTAGCTTATAATCAGCAAGATACATCAATAATGTCTTAAAAATGGAGCTATTTGAAGAAACGAGGAATGGAGGATGTAGAAGACATTGGCTAGACCTGACACACCTGACCTGACCTGACAATAGTTCTGAAAGTATTTTCAGATCTATTCTGCGTATATTAAGTTTGACGAAGAATATATTGGTATGGTAAAAGAGTTACGCCCTAAAAGTGCATATAATAACCTAAATATAACTCTACATTTGGAGAAAATTCTATTATAGAAATATTTGTCTATTATTATTGCGCTACAATATTTCTTTATTACCATAGAATAACTACTTTGTACTACTTCAAACAACTTCACCGCAGTTTTCTCAACTATCAGTGCCATTACAAATGCAAACAGCGTCACTACTGAATAATAAAAAGACACTTATACCCGTCCTGTTCGAGCGTCGGCCATTTTGTATAGCATGCGTCAGGGATCGAGGGTTACAGATTTTGCCGGGTAACACTTCTGATATTTACTGAGCACTTTTTAAGCTGATTTTGATGTAATTGTTATGTTAGAATTGTATTGTTACATATTTTCGATACTCGAAAATGGGGTTTGTTGAACTCTGTACAAATACGAGCTCTACCAGATGTATGGACTACACTGGGTAGGATTTGTAGCAAGTGAAACCAGAGTATCAAAACATCCACTAAATCGACAGCCTATTTGCCTGTATTACCTATAAAAATGTTATGTCTGTATGTATCTCATTTATATAATTGTAAGCAATCAATTTGATCATGTGACGATCTTCTGCAAAGTTGGTGTGCATGAGCCTACGAAGGTTTTTGAGTTGGTACGGCCAATTTTCGACAGATAGCGCCACTATCATTCCCATTAAGGTACACTTTTTCATTTATATGTATGAAATGTTAATTTTTAAACGCGAGCGATGCCGCGGGCTCTACTAGTATATTATAATAGTAAGTAAATTGTGCAGATAATATGACAGTCGATGCCGGAACGCTCAACACAGCGTTTTCCGGTCGTCCATTTCGTCGGAAGCTGTTTGCTCCAGACCAACTGAATAAAACATTTTATTATGCTCGAAAATCACAGATAGAATTTGAAAACTTTTCATTTGCGTGTTATTTCAATTATACAAAATTGATATGTGTCTAAGAATGGATAGGATTTAGTTATTTATCATAAAAACTAGGATTTTCCTGATATTGCGAATAAATGTTTCTAACTTTCTTATGTGTGAGACCCTCTTGACCATTTACACAACGTAATTCGTACCTACTATTATAAATGAAAATTATAATAACGTTCAATGATTCTATTCCTATTCTATGACATTTGAAGGTGGTAGAACCCTCTGTGGTTCGACTCCGGCGGCACCACCGCCACACTTATTTCTGCCTAATGTGCTTAATGTTACAGTGTTAGGCGCTGCTGTGTTCCGTTGTGAAGGGTGTGGTAAGGACATACTTTTCCAAGGCGTTCCAGCTTAGTCCACAAGGGTAGCGGCACATCCGACCTCAGGTAGGTATATCTAATCTTATCTGGGGTTGATTACAGATGTCCATGGGCGGCAGTAGCCACTTACCATCAGGTGGACTGCATGCTCGTCTGCTACTCCTATATAATATTTTTTATGTAATTATATATATATATATATATATATATATATATATTATAATAGTAAGTAAATTGTGCAGATAATATGACAGTCGATGCCGGAACGCTCAACACAGCGTTTTCCGGTCGTCCATTTCGTCGGAAGCTGTTTGCTCCAGACCAACTGAATAAAACATTTTATTATGCTCGAAAATCACAGATAGAATTTGAAAACTTTTCATTTGCGTGTTATTTCAATTATACAAAATTGATATGTGTCTAAGAATGGATAGGATTTAGTTATTTATCATAAAAACTAGGATTTTCCTGATATTGCGAATAAATGTTTCTAACTTTCTTATGTGTGAGACCCTCTTGACCATTTACACAACGTAATTCGTACCTACTATTATAAATGAAAATTATAATAACGTTCAATGATTCTATTCCTATTCTATGACATTTGAAGGTGGTAGAACCCTCTGTGGTTCGACTCCGGCGGCACCACCGCCACACTTATTTCTGCCTAATGTGCTTAATGTTACAGTGTTAGGCGCTGCTGTGTTCCGTTGTGAAGGGTGTGGTAAGGACATACTTTTCCAAGGCGTTCCAGCTTAGTCCACAAGGGTAGCGGCACATCCGACCTCAGGTAGGTATATCTAATCTTATCTGGGGTTGATTACAGATGTCCATGGGCGGCAGTAGCCACTTACCATCAGGTGGACTGCATGCTCGTCTGCTACTCCTATATAATATTTTTTTATGTAAAATCCCTATATATATATATATATATATATATATAGGGATTTTCGATCGTTCCTTACAGCGTCGGTTCTCGTCCGAATCAGTTTGCCCTAGATAAATTGAATGAAAATATCTTTTCAAATATCTTTTTCAACTACACTTTTGCCTGAGTTTGAATATACGAAGTTGTTAGTAGAAGGTAATTGGAAGAAATAAAAAATGATAAAGTCTGAAGTTTCTATCAAGTATTTTGTAGACACACGTATCAGTCTATTTTAAAGGATACTTATATATTATATTAGCTGTTATTCAGTAAAATATTTTTCACAGAAATAATAAAAACGTAATGAGGTTAGCTGCATCATGAATAAGATGTGAGACTGTCAAACGTTGGTTTGTTTAACTGGGCTCCAGTATACTTGTTAACTTTGCTAGATATACTTTGCATTATATAAATTAGTAAATTGACTTAGGAATCGAAAAGATGTTGTATGTGACAGAGAGACACAAAACATTAAAAATCAATAATAATGAAGTAAAGTATGAACATTTATAAATGGATTTATAAATAGGTACATATTGGCTTTAATTACTAAATAAAAATAAATTGTAATTAACTGATAAAATTTAGAAGTAAACTTCAGAAATTTATTACTGGCCTTAAAATATTTCGCTAAAATTCTGCTAAGTATTCTAGTACCTAAGGGTCCCTAAGCTAGGTACGTAACTTTGACTTCGATAATCCGACCTTTCACTCAACTTTCGCTGAGGGACCCTAAAAAATATCATCCCTCATTTCCTTTATTACATGTCCAGGGAGGACATAATGTTGGAGGTGAAGGTCAGTCAAGGGCAGAATGAACTTCGGTCGGACACAAGATTTTCTCTTCCATCCCTTTCTGTTATATACTAAAGAAACGAGATGGAATACGGTCAATTCGTTAATATGATCTTCGCGCCTGATCTACATCAGTCAATCATTTTGTGTTTTATCTCTTTCGTTCAAACGTAGCGAGACAAAGATGTAAAACCCATACGTCAATTGTTAAGAAAAAGCCACGGAATTTTCGCCCGCAAGGCATGTGCAGATATGAGAGATATACGAGTATATCGGTGTAGGTACTGCTACATCGTTAGCTCACAAATCCAAATTAATCCGATTAAAGTGTGGATATATTGTATGTACAATTCTAATAATAATATTGGTATTTCCTGTTATTTATGGTACGGATCGAATTTAATTTGTAATCAATGAGCGCTTCATGTTTACATCTGATTTTTTTCAAAATTGTGGGTATTGGAATTAATTATGTTGCTTTAACGGTAAAGAAAAACATTGTGAGGAAACTTGCATACCTGAGAGATCTTTAAAAAAAGCTGTCAAGTTACTTAAAGTATACCAATTCGCACTTGGCCAGCGCGGTGGATTATGGCCTAATCCTTCTTATTCTGAGAGGTCATCTGTGTCCAGCAGTGGGATGGCCATGGGTTGACGTCGACTCGTACAAGATATTTTCTCATATACCACATCTTTCAATGAGAACTTACGTAAGTTAGTAATGGTTTAAATCTAAATGTAGACTAAATCCTAGTTCATGTTATGAAGGAATTCATTTAATGAATTTTGCCATCCGCGTTGGCGAAATTCGCTTAGATTTAAACATCTGTGACGTATCGATCTAGAGCAAAATCCTATTAGATTTAGACTTAAGTAATTATTTTTGCCTGCATAATTCAAGTATAATTATGCTACTACTACTATTACTAATAACAATAATGACTTCCTGATGTATGTGATGTATGATTACATGACAGTTGAATAAAATGTATGATTTCATGACAGTTCATTAATTTTATGTGTTCAAACAGATAGAAGAAGAATATTGTATATTCTGTCGCTTTAGATATGTATAGTCTGCGCCAAACTGCTAGTCCGCTCTGAAGTTGTCGCGAGCAGGTGTAGTAATAAAATTTACTTTGGCGACGCGGTTCATGTCTATATTCAGAGCGGAGTAGTAGTTTTACACGGACTATACTCGCTTAATTTCTCTATACAAGGTTCTCTAGGCGATATCACATCGCCTATAAGGTGACCAGGCCTTAAAACCAGATTTTCTGCCTGATATATCTTATCGGAGTTGTCGACACAAGTCACTGTGCCTTCGGATTGAGGATTCGTAAGTTGTGGGAACTTCTTTAGTTATTTCGTTTTTTTGCGTACGGAATATTTATGATCTGTGTTATACATGTTTTCCTATGTGAATGGACCGCTTTTGTGTATACAGTGTTCGATATGGCTTCTGTCTCTTTGTAGTGATCCGAAGATACTCATCCTATATTATATTCATAGCAATATTCATAGCATTGTTAATTTATTTACAAATGACACAAAGGTAACACGCTAACAAGGGAATATTTATTCCGAATACGAATTATTTCTTATACAAAATATAATATCGGACTCATACGGAGAATGTAGCAAATTTTACCGTTAAAGGTTGACTGTTTACTTTTCATTAAATTGGTGGTGGACCAATAAAATAAAAAGCAGATCCTTCGTAAGATGAGGAACCGACTAAGATATACAGATCGGTGTACAACCAAAAAGATCAAAGCTATACAGTGGAAATTATTAAGATTTTTATACCAAAACTTTCTTTCTGTTTTACACTGTCTCCATTTCGGATTAATGACGTTTTACATTAACATTGTAGAACAACTTATTACCTACTGGTAATAACTTGGACTAAACTTTTCCATCCATACCTACATAGCTCCTAAAATTGTCAGAAACAAAAATAAAACACAAACTAGAGCTTATTTTAAACACTGATCGTGTTCTTCATAAACTAATGTGTACAACACACCACCAAGCTCCGTACAAACACACTTCAAGAGAATTTGTGAACTTTGTAAATTACCATCCACTCCACACATAATGTCAAGCTCTGGTAATCTTCATCAACCCATTACTGTCCCACTGCTGGGCACGGGTCTCCTCTCAGAATGAGAAGGATTAGGCCATAGTCCACCGCGCTGGCCAAGTGCGTATTGGTAGACTTCACATACCTTTAAGATTTTTTATAAATCTCTCAGGTATGCAGGTTTCCTCACGATGTTTTCCTTCACCGTTTAAGCAAGTGATAATTAATTTCTAATACGCACATAAATTTGAAAATCAGAGGCCTGGGATTTGAACCTCGGACCCCTCGATCGAGAGGCCGCGTTTCTTAACCACTAGGCTATCACAAGCTCTGGTAAACCACGCACCAACTCCTCGGAAAACGATTGTATGTAATTTACGTAGTAAGTAAGCGTTACTTAGCACTTGAAATGGGAACTGAATTCTCTCATTTTGAATATCAATTTGGGAGCGTTAGGACAAAGATATGTTTTAATTTAACTTCTTATAGCTCAATTGTTACACCTGTAGGACTACCATGAGTTGACAAAAGTATTACTCGCTAGCGACTGCGTAAAATAAATGTATGAAAAATTGTACAGCGCCTCTGGTGGTTACTCGTAGAACTAAAATCCGTAGTGACGTAACTTGATACTTAAAAAACCTATCGAAATCAAATCGCTAGCGAATGTCATTATGATCTATTGCCATACAAATTCGGTCCCATGAGTCATTAATTTGACAGACGTTGTCAAGAAATACCGTAACGATAGTAGTTATGTTATTCACTAGCAAAATGACAATAGTTTTCTATTTACCATTTCTATAGTGGCGTTTCTATGCCAACTCATGGTAATGCTACTGCTGCTACTTTGTAGTGTTATATACTCGTAAGTATTCTATACTTTTAATACTATCAAAGTAGCACACTAGGATGGAGTCTATCGTATAATAAATGGCTGCTGCCGCCCATAGAAATCTGTAATCAACCTGTCTGTAATCAATCTCAAATAGGATTAACGACTTCAGGTGGGCCACAGATGTATTTCTACACATAGGTCTAAGTCGTAATGCCGTATGCCTCCTAATTCATTTGCTTTTATGCGAAAAACCACTTGCTTCAAGTGTGATAGAAAATGACGTGAGGAAGCATACATTAAGTTGTACGTAAACATACAGTTTTAAGTAAGTTCTGAAAGTAACAAGCGACTAAAAGGGGGCTTTTGAAATTGCGGGCGGCAAGAGTGGGAGCTAGAACCGTCAGCAAGCAACCCCGGGAAGGACGGCGGTGTGTGTGGCCGCATAACGTCGTAAACACCTGTTGTGCGGGAGGAGCGTAAATTGCTCCCCCTAGGGCAGAGCCCGATAAGGGCATCACGCTCGGTGGACTCAGGAGCTCTACACCAAGCGCATAGGACGGTCACCAAATGTTTTTAGTGCGGTAAAACATAACCCGGCGTCGCTCCTTTTTGAAGGTTTTCCACTCGTGAACAAAAAAATCTGAAATGTATGGGAATCATCCATCAATGCGAACACAGTCAGCGTAGTGAATTTCTGAAACGAGACCTCCTGTTCAACAGTAGAACGAAAATGACTTAATGACTTCACGTCTACAAATACATTCTGGACTTCACATAAACATCAGTTTTGTGTGTGATTTGCGGTTTCCACTAAATAAAGTACTAGACACATTACACATATATACTACAGATAACATAAACGCACCTCATAATAAAGTCAGTTTAACATTCAAAGTGGGGAACTGAAATATTAGTCTCGGTCTGCGAATGTTAATTTGAGCTTCGGTGCACCCATCGTTCTCTACGTACATCTATTAATTGTACCTCAGCTTGGTGGACAGAATTTTACTTATGAAACATGAGATAGAATCATAACTACATATGTTCATAACTACCATAACTGCTTGTAGGTTTGTAGGAAAAATAAGACAAGAGTACAAACATTGCAACAACAAAATAAATATCAACATTTTCTTGTCAAACAAATGGAACAAAAGCCAGAAGAACTTCTGATTTCTCGAACTCACTGTATGATTGTATTTGAAGGTGGTAGAACCCTTTGTGGTTCGGCTCCAGCGGCACCACCGTCACACCTATTTCTGCCTCATAATAGTGTTGAGCGCTGCTGTGTTCTGTTTAAAAGGGTGTGGTAAGGGAGACCTACTTTTTCGAGGCGTTTACTACTCAGGGGTAGCGGCGCACTTGTGGCCGACTCCAGGTAGGAATATCTAATCATATCTGGGGTTGATTCAAGATGTCCATGGGCGGCAGTAGCCACTTACCATGAGGTGGACTACAAGCTCGTCTACTACTCCTATATTATAAAGAATGATATCGAAAACTCATTGGCTACGATCGCCTGAGCAACTGGCGATGAAGTTTAAGAGTATCAAATGTTGACCAGCGACTATTAAGAAGCTTATGGATCTACACAGATGCGTGAAAAATGACTGTTGACAGATTTTTGGAATACAAACAAAAGCGTGCCGCTCACAAGTTGCTCAAACAACAAATCGAACGCCCGAGCAGATTAAGCGACTACACAATTACTTAAGCAACAAATGTAGTCTACGCAACTATCATCGTTGGCTACTAATACAATAAAAACTACTCGTAATAACATTTCGAAGAACTCTTGGTAGTTATATTGCAACATCATAACCGTTATCCTTCCTGTTTTGCCTCATAAATGCACTACAGTGTTGTTTACTAGTTAAAGGGTATACAATAATTTGCTACAGATTTTCCTACATTGTTTAATACTCCAAGGAGTTGTGATCTTCTTGTAGCTCTCGTTCTATATTGCAGACGCATACAAATATCCGAGGGCTTTTATATTTTACTGTAGCATTGTAAACGCAACGTCTACTTATGTCAACCCCAGATAAGATTAGATACCTCCTACTTAAGGTTGGCAGCAACCCCTGAGAGCAATTTCTCGGTGAAGTAAGTCGCCCTTACATGCCTGTGGCATGCGTAGGTTATTTAATGAAGGAAGGGAGTGGGCGCGGACTTACTGTCGGTCGAATGCTATTATACCTCCGTAAGGATGAAGTATCCTGCAATATTTTGTTACTCCCACGTCAAAAAACTATATACTGTAACTGTACTTTATTTCCTGCAAGATCCCTGAATATTGATAATTTTTTTACCTTATATTAAGTTTACTTACTTAAATTGAAATTATATTTTATCACATTCACCAAATGTTCTCCGACAGTTGAGAACACCATTATTACTGTAGGAACATCTTAGGATAAAACGGTCTATTGTTTGATAAACCTTCAGGACTGAGACACCTTTATCTTGAGGATAATTCAGTATTTCTGAATGATTTCGTTCATTGATTTGAGATAGGGACGTTGAAGGACCCTGAAAATGAGGACCTATTATTGGACATTAGACATTACATTGGTCCTGAAAATTATATATATTTCAGATGTATTACTTCACATTATTTTATGCAATGTGTCTGATGACCAGAAAATATGAGTATATTTCACAAATATTACTTCATAATTCATACTATAGTTTATACAGTGTCTGGTGATTAGTTTCGAAGCCTTCAATTAATTTTATCGATCAATCATTAGTTATTTTTTATTATAATTTTGTAACACCCAGTACGTACATACAAAAGATGGTGGCGATTTCGATGTATGGCATTTCCAATAAAAAGTAACTAATGTTGTACATGAATAGTAAAGATCATCCGAGACGATTTCTCATTTACTTTATTGACATTTAAAGGTGCTAATATTTTATAACGCTTAAAACGTAATTTTGTAAAAAAACATATTTGAAGTAATGCCGATTATATTAATTCTACGTGAACCCAGTACTGTCCCCCTGCTGGGCAGGGGTCTTCTCTTAGTGAGAGGGGCTTAGGCCGTTGTCCATCGCGTCATACTTAGCACTGGCTAAGGTCGGGTTGGTAGACTTCACACACCCTTGAGAACTTATTTTAGAACTCTTAAGGCGTGAATTTCCTCGCGATGTTTTCCTACCGTTTCAAATCCGAATTTCTGAATACTTATTTGTTCAGTCTGAATAAGCATACCAATTTAAATGTCTCCATTGTAACAAATCAAGTCAAATTTATGAACCGGGATCTACGAAGTGAATTTAATACATCAATATAATCAAATGAACCGGTACTTTCGACAATAAAACCGTTGTTTACCTCACTTCGGAAGTCGTGAACTTGCGACCGAATATTACCACGAATCTGTCGGTCAACGGACCTGTAAAGTTGAAATCAGTTGTAAACTTTCTATTGTGAGTCAAGAACTGCTTTATGACCTTTCAACTGGTAACTACTGGTAACCACTAGGAGTTTATTGAGTATTATTCCTTAAAAATGCATTACTGTTCATTTGTACCCTAATGGTGTTCTAACACTATCGTTGGATGCATTCGCGTATTCGTGTAATGTTATTTTTATTATTGACAAAACATTTTTTTACAATAAATTCATACATAAGAATTAAGAAAGAAAACACATTTTTTGAAGATTAAAATGATTATAACAGTGTCCTGGGTATCGCAAAAGGTATATTACGGTAAGTTAAGCAAGACCAATTAGTCTAGAAATACAATGTATGTTGTAAGCACACATGAATAGTTCCAATTTAGTTTCCAGGGATAACAACCACCAATGTATTTCTAGTCGACTTCAGGACACATGATCTAATTGGAGTCAGTGACCATGATATACACATCACATTATATTAAACGGCCGTGAAAATAGAAATAAACATAAATGTCAAATATTGCTTTTGTTCTCAAGAATTAGGTTCACAAAATATAACAAAAGTGGTTTCATATCTATAAGGGTCGTACAAACACTTCGTCTTTGTTTGTCAAATATTCCACATGAGCGTTCGGTACCTTATTTTTTCGGCGAGCGTGTGCCTGACACGTTCCTAATCGGTCGTTGGCGAGGTTGTAAAGAAAATACTTTGACACTGCAGAAAGGTTTTTATTATGTGAGTACATCAACTCTCATCTTCTAGATTTTATGGGTCGCTTCTATTTCATATAAAATTTATTATTGCCACTTCACGCGCTATTGCTGGGATTAAACTGCATTCAACGGACATTGTGACAGAATATTACTTTGGTCGGTATAAATTGATGTTATTGAAATGTAGTAAATTTTCTGAGTACAGGTTCAGTAGTAAGTAATCAACCATTGAGGCCCATGGACATTTTCAAATTACCCTAAATAGGGCAATATTTTTTATGAAATCAATCACAGGTTAATTGCTTTCAAAGGTGTTAACCAAATTCAAAGTTAAGTATGCAACTGACGGGCCTTTCCTCACGACTTGCGACAGCACGGTCAGGCAGAAAATGAGTTTTTACAATCGTAAAGGAGACATGAAGAAGTCAGGACCAGCTTTGAACGAAACGCGCTACACAAAATCTGCTGCTATAATACAGATGTATGGTTACTGCGTCGGCCAAATTTGCTCCTTCCATTAATTATAAATAGCAAAATACATCCGGCAGGTGTATTGTTTCGTTGTCCCTGTAGTACCGGGAGCAGAATAAGGCTACGGATCCCCTGCCTGTCGTAAGAGGCGACTAAAAGGGGCTTCTGGGGTTGCGGGCGGCAAGAGTTAAAGCTCAAACCGTCCAGCAAGCGATCTCGGGAATGACAGCGATTTGTATGGTCGCATATCGCTATAATCACCAGGGGATGTGAGAGCGTAAATTAGCGTAATTACTCCCTCCAGGGCAGAACCCGATAGGGGCATCGCGTTAGGAGGACTTCGGTAGCGTTCCGTTGGAGATCCCGTAGTTCTCCACCAAACGCTGAGGATAGCCACCGGGGTAAAAGTCCCACATAACCCGGCGTCGCTTACACGGCCTGTGGTACCTTTTGAAGGTTTCCCCCTCGTCAACTAAAAAAGGCGTGTTGTATCTTATATTGTTAAGTTACACTTAATGTTGTTAAATTTAGCTACAAAATATTAATTGATCGCCTGACCAAACACAATAACGGTTAATACACAAAATAAAACATAGAAATAACTAGGGCACAATTAGGAACAGTCTTCAATTTATTGCAGTTACTTCGTAAACAAATTTGTCTTCTTGTTTCTGTTTTTCGATGCAGTTAGAAGTGTTAAATTATCTTGATCTCATATAAAGTTTAACCATAAATCATGTTTGTTCAGTTTATAGTTTCCAAATGTAAACTTTATATTTTTGCCCGATATTATTGCCTTTATATATTTGCCGTGTCTTTGTGATCACTTATGTATAACTAGTTTTTGTCCGCGGCTTCGCCCGCGTTAAAAAGAAAATAATATGACATACTAACATACATAAAACTGAAAATTCGTACCTTCATTGGAACGACAGTGGCGCCATCTGGCGAAAATTGATCGTAGCATCTCTGGAACATTCGTGGGCTCATGGACAACAACTTTGCTAAAGATCATCACTTGATCAAATGCATAGTTTACGATTCAATCCTTACTAATATCGATTAAAATATTCGATTTTTTTGGTCTAAAAGATCGATTCTCCGATTAATCAATCTTAGATCGCCATCCCTAGTTCACGTAGGATTTCCGGGATAAAAATTATCCTATGTCCTTTCTCGGGTCTCAGACTATCTTTGTACAAAATTTCATTAAAATCGGTTCAGTAGTTTAGGCGTGAAGAAGAGACAAACAGACAGACAGACAGAGTTACTTTCGGATTTATAATATTAGTAAGGATAAGGAATTTCTGGGCAAAATTTAAAGCCAATTTAAAATGTATATCGTCTATCTGTGAATCAATAAAATACCATTGATAGGCTTTGGCTACGCAACAACGATCCAACAACCCTTTAAGAATCCTGATAATACCAAAATTACGGTTAGCTGTGTTGAAGATTTTTTTAAAAATAATATATGTGTAACAGTCCACCTGATGGTAAGTGACTACTGCGGCCCATGGACGCCTGTAAACAACCCCAGATAAGATGAGATTCCTATCTGAGGATGGCCATAGATGCGCTGCTACCCCTAAGGACTATGCTAGAACTCCTCGGAAAAATATGTCTCCCTCACCACATCCTGCAATATATAACACAGCCGCGCTTAACACTGCTGTTATAAGGTAGAAATAACCACAAAGTAATCACAGCTCTATAAATTTTAAGCAAAGCGTTTCAACTTAGTCTTCATCATGCTTAATCCTTATTTGTGGCGGGTCTTAAATACTATGCTCAAATATTGTAGAACTCCAATTCTGTACCGATCGATTATAGATGCCCATGGGTGGCAGCGGCCACTATCCATCAGGTGGACACATGCACATTTCTTACTTTTATTTCATAAAAAAATGCTAGATGATTTGGTCCGTAGTGGCAAGCGGTTGGGCGGTCAGAATTTTATATATAATAAATTGTTTACAAAGAGGTCATACGAAGAGGTCTTAATCCATCGATTATTGTCGTTCCCAGACCTCAGTTGCCTTCGGGACATTTGTTAAACTGTATTAATGATAAGCGATAAACCGGGTTAGGCATTTGATTTGTGTTCCTAATGATTGTAAACATCTTACGAGTATTCCGTTTCAGGAATTGTGGTAAAGACATATGAATAAGACAAATGTTAGATTACAACTTTTATCACCTATTTAGTTAGAATTATAACTACTTCCCAACAATCCGCGAACAATACGTATGATAGTATACAGGAAGAATTTTTCAAATGGGCCTTCACGTCCAAATCCGTATCTATAAGGATTAGCGAAAAATGCTGAAAGGAGTTACGAGGCCGACTAAAACTGCATCATTAAATATTATATTCCCTAATCGGGAATCGAATGAGTTCAATTCGAAAAAAATCGCACCTGTATTATTCCATCACTGGATAGTGTCGCTTATAAGGGTAAAATTCTAAGAACCCTATATATTTTAAACCATAATGAGATGGGATATATTTTATCCCCTGTTTATGCGCAACATGCAATTTTTTTTTAATAAGTACTTTCGCCTACTTGGCCTTTGATTAGCTTTACTATTATAAGTAATGCTGAATGATTACAACAGAAACCAACAGTTTAAAGTTTACTCCGAATAAAGAAAGTGCGTTAAACTTTTGCTACTCGCGGGCACCCATCCAGCGACCGCGCCTGACATAACCTAGCTATGTATATGTATAACTAAGATCTGTTATGTGTACTCTATTAATTAAGTAGCATAGCTAAAAAAATCTAAGTGTTTGGGTAACATTGTGTAACCAATTATAGTAGCGGCCTAGGAGAATAAGGATATTTATTGTAGCGAATAATTACTTGTCGGACGTGAGTCGCGTGAGAGAGGTTAAGAAAAAGTAGTTATATACAAAAACTTACACATCTGGGTAATATTGTACACGATAATATTTTAGGCTACCTATAGGCCACCTAAAATAACAAGGAAGCCTTAACTGAAATCGATAGATTAGTAAAGATTACTCACTCCTTACAAGAAAATGTACCCAGTTTTGAGAATTGAAATAGTTGCGTAAAAAAGTTTTGCCACGTCTCCGTGCTAAAATGTCCCTAAAATATTTGAAGTAATTATTTATTTATTATGTTAATTGCGCAATATTAGTTATTTATTCGTAAATTTTCTCTAAAAATGTTTTTATTTGTCAAGAATTCAAAAAAATAACTTACTAATAAGCCGTTTGTGGCTTCATTCAATTTCAAGGCGGCGAAGTATCTTTACTAATCTATGCTGAAATCTATCAAGCAATCTTCTTTTATAAGTGCTAATCGCAGACCTTATAAGTCCCAATTTTATAAGTGTATTGTACCTTACAGGTCTGTGGTGATAATATTAAATAGCCCTTAATAATTAAGAACGCACTTGAAATGTGTTTTCATTTTATATTGGTCATATTTTTATGAGAAGTTTTTTTTTAATATGTTTCCTTATCTTTATTATGGTAGTAATTAAAACATATGTCATACAATTTTAAATATAATTATCTTCATCAAAAAATACACAGTCTTTTTGCATAATCTTTGAACAAAAAACTTTTATCTAAAAATAAAACAGTATTCGTAGATAAGAATAATAAAGTAGGATGCTCTAAGAAAAATCTGTACTTTCATTCAATTCCCAAAAAAGAAACAAAACGATACGTCTAATTAATTAGCAGTTTCTTTTAACTCACACTTAATTATATAGAAAGCGCATCACACAAAGCATAGCTCTCAAAGGATAGCTTTCAGTTTCAGCGGCGACTCTGAAGGGAGCTTTCACGCGCGCCGGTCGCTTCCTCGTCTCCCGAATTCGCGCCCGATTTTAACTTTTACTTAAGATAAAAGATAAATTACCGTGAACAATAACTATAATAGGTGACCTATCGTGTTGCAAGTGTAAAAATTAATTTTATTCATAAATACCTTTTCCGTATTTTCTCTGCCTCGTTCCTATACCCCTGTTCCTTCGCACTATCGTGGTTTCTTTTCCCTCTTTATTTAGATTCCGTCCATCAAGGCCTCATTGTTTGCCACTTCACGGTATAACGTTTTTACGTGTTTTTCCCTGCGATTGATTAGACAGAAGTTTGTTGTTCGGAAACTAATTGTTTGTTTGTGAAAGTGAAAATATTTATCAGCGAGTTCGACTTCGTTTTTAGGTAAGTTGTATCGTTCGTTTCTGTAATTCTTAGTTTTACAATTTAAATATAACTTCGCTGAATTTCAGTTTTTTTTTTAAAGGAAAATATGAAAATATCCGTGGCCGGCGGTATATATTAGTCATTTAAAATCAGATAAAATGGTTGTCAGTTTATTACTACTATTAATTGAAAAATATAACAACAATTAAACTTGAAACTAAATTTCTATGTAAACGGCATTGCTTTAGAACTGATCCTTTTAAAACTCTTATTTAACATCGAGATATATTTCCGGAGCGTTCGTGAAGAAAGAGCAATGCAAACAACTTCATAAAATATTTTTCTGTGTAAAACGATCCCATTCCTTCTTTTATACTTTTAAATGATCTTCTTTATGGCACGCTCAATCTCTTAGGTGGTTGTTCATACATAAACTCTATTGATACATTTTTTAAACTTTCGACAAGAATTACTTTCTGGCACTTAAAACATTCATCTGTAATAACGCACTAAACGTTTACTAGGATAGCTGAAAGACTTTATTAAAAAGATTAAAAATAATCATAATTAGGCTTCATTATTTTTCAAAGACTAAATGTAATGATAGGCCTTGACGTTAAGAGGCCTTTTCTTTAAAAACTGTTACTGTTATTGTTTCTCTCCTATGAAAATTTGCACACGAGAAGAGTTTCAAATCGTCGGCTTCGATAAAAATGGCAAACGTGCATGTCCACCGACATGAGAAACACTGCTGTTATGAGGCAGAAATAGGTGTGGCGGTGGTGCCGCCGGAGTCGAACCACAAAGGGTTCTATTCCCCCTTTGATATATGCATAATCTAGATATACCTAGATATATATAATAATATGTATATATCTAGATATATACATATTATTATATCAATACTGTGGTATTTTCTCAAGTTTTTTTTTCATATTTTATTTGACGTACTTGCATTGAACATATGGTCGATATGTAGGCGGAACGAAGTGGATTTCGTAATTTCCACATACCGTAACATCCGGCCGATTAATAAATTCCAACACAAAAAATCTTTTTGGTTCTCGGCGCCATCCCCTTGTCATGTTTCAAAATAATTAATGATCTGTGTGGATTTGCAATGTGTTTCCTTAACGCCATGATAATATCAGATGACAAAGATAAGGTTTGAGATACATTTTGGGTTACGATAAGATTAAGTGGTTTTTAGTATACCCATTTGATTTTTTTGTGACGTAGATACCATGGTATACAAAGATGAGATGACTTAGATTTTCGGTACTTTTCCGAGGCATTCCAACTTAGTCTTCCGGGGTAGTGGCGCATCTGTGGCGACTAAGATAGGAATCTAATTTTATCTGGGGTTGATTACAGAGGTCCAAGTTCAGCAATAGCCACTTGCCATCAGGTAAACTGCATGCTCGTCTGCTACTCTTAATAAAAAAAAAACATTACAGTTCCATAGTTGGGCACATACCAAGAGCTAGAAAAGGCGACATAAAAGGGTTAAGGTGGCAGTCCACATACTGGTTAAGTGTGGATTGGTAGACATCCTACAGAACTGCTAAATTTTAATCACTTTTTCTAACACGCACATTACTTCTAAAATCAGATGCATGACTAGGATTTGAACCCTACACCAAAACGAAACGTCAGAATTTGAATTATGAAGCTATAACTTCTTATTACCTTCAAACACGACATAAAATGAAGTGCTTGTTAAAACATTATTATTATTTATAGTGTCCCAAATTAGTAACAATAAGCATTGAATAATAAATAATGTAAATCCAAAGATGGATTATAGCTTGTCACGTGTGTAGTGATTTATTATCATTCAGTAATCAACAAAATGAAAATTGTAATACTTTTGTTCGTACATGAAGAACATTATTTACATTAGGTAAGAAAGTAACGGTGTGGTCTGAAGTAGTTCCAGCTCCACATGTACCATTAGGTTTAGTTTAACATTGTAAAAAACATTTTTTTAAAAGACGTGTGTTATGGAGTTTCTTTCGCCGCTTCTTCTTCATAACGAAACACCTTGTGAAGTGGTGGTAGTTGTATTGACATTCAAAAAGTGTTCTGTAAAGAACCTATTTTGAATTAAAAACATTGATTTGATTTGATTTGAACAAGCTATAGTTTATTATTTATTACTTATTATTTTAGGTAAATTTAAAGAGATTATAGCTTCAAAGTAAAATAACGGCAGTCGGTCCTTATATTTCCATATCACGCGTGTATACATCTGCTCGTGTGAAATAATCTATTGCAATCTCTTCGCTACCATGTACGTGTGGCGTACATAATAGGAAAAGTATCTATGAAACAATATATGTAACACACGGGCGAATGGGCCGCGCGACAGGAAAAAGGCCCTTACATCGAACTTGCTTGTTTTATTTGATGATATTTATGTCTGAAATCGGAGTAGAATATGCGCAATGTAATGGGAAGTAATCACTATACGTATGGGCATCTCAACATGTAACAAACTCCAAAAACCTTAGTCTTCTGTGACATTACATATCTTTGAAAACATTTTTTACAATTTCTCATGCACATTTTTCACGATGTTTTCCTACACCGTTAGAGTAAGGGATAATTAACTTATAATACGCACATAACTTTGGAAAATCAGAGGTGCGTGCCTGGGATTTGAACCTGGGACCTCTCGATTGAGAAGCCGATTTTTAACTACTAGGCTATCAATGCGATCAATATAACATAAATTACGTATTTTCAAGACCTCGCCGGAGAGAAAATCTCACTCGCCTGAGATAAGACATAATAATTTACAGTCATTAGGAGATACTTGACAGGTATTAGAAATCAATAGTAATATAGTGTCAAAGAACTGCACGGGGTGTCTCTTGGTAAACAGTCTCCAGTACCTGCAGCCAACGCAGACGAAGTCGACATAAAAACTTTAGCCATTCAAGAAGGTAGCCGCCCGAATGTTTTATGGAATTTCGTTTACGGGCGTATCACACTCGCTACTTTTAGAACCGGTGATTCGCGTTTTGGCGTTGTATGTACTGTAACGCGTTTTAGCGACATTTGATTGACGTACCGAAAACGCATGTTAGCGTCGGCGTTATTGCTGCCTTGCCTTACGTTTTTTTTTTTTATAATATAAGAGCAGCAGACGAGCATGCAGTCCACCTGATGGTAAGTGGCTACTGCCGCCCATGGACATCTGTAATCAACCCCAGGTAGGATTAGATATTCCTACCTGAGGTCGGCCACAGATGCGCCGCTACCCCTGAGGACTAAGCTGGAACGCCTCGGAAAAGTCTGTCTCCCTTACCACACAATTTTTATCGAGAGAGCAAAGTAACTGCGACCAGTGCTGAAACGTGTGCGAAGTGCGTTTTATCACAGAATTTAGCTTCCTAAATGCAGCTAAACTCCGTTATTTTTAATCAATCTATCTAACTTTTACCTGCCAAAGATCGAAATTTGGGATTTTTTTGTATTTAGAACAACTGTGACATTTGTGTCCTAGTATGTAAAAAAATGATAAATTTGATCTTTGGTAGGAAAAACATTGGATAAATTATTAATCAATAACGGGCGTAAATCATCGATCGCATCAAAAAGTATCACGTCTGCTCGAGCCCTTAAGGAATGATCGTAGAAAGTTTAGAAATATGACTTTAAATAAGGTTCTTTCGCACATAAATTTAAATGTGTGATTTATACAGATGACAAGATTTATGTCATTTGACATTTAGATGTATTCAGTGGATTGTCTGGCTTTTAGCCATATATTATGACCACTGTCGGAAACCGCATTGGGTTATATTTTCACAAAGAATTCAATAAATATAGAGTGGACGGTGTCAAGGTTTTCGTACAAAAACTTTCGCCCCGTTTCAGACTTCACAAGTTTGTTTTACTACCAATTGGTAATAACTCTTGGGTGAGAAGACGAGCATGCAGTCCACCTGATGATCAGTGGCTACTGCCGCCCATGGACATCTATAATTAACCCCAGATAATATTAAATTACCTACCTACCTTCTACCTGAGGTCAGCCACAGATGTGCTGCTACCCTGAGCACTAAGCTGGTACATCTCGGAAAAGTACCACACCCTTCAAGCCAAAACACAGCAGCTCTTAACACTGCTGTTATTAGGCAATTTAGGTGTTGCGTAGTGCCGCCGGAGTGAAACCACAGAGGGTTTTACCACCTTCAAAATTTAATTAACTCCTTATAAATGTTTACAGTATAGTACACGTTTAACCAAAAGTAAATCCTAATACTAATACCTATACAGAACTAGCAAGTTACTAACATAAAGCTAGTAAACAACTTTGAAAGCCACAAGGGTTGTAAGGGTTGAAACCTCAGGGGTGCTTATTGAAGTCCATAAAGTCCTACAAGATGGTTCGCTCAAGATACGTAATTAAGGATAGTGAATATTGTATTGGGAACTAATCTATTCATCTTAGTAATTGTGTAGTTATAGTACTCCGGTGTGTGCCTTTAGGTGTATATGTGTGCGTGCTAAACGGCTTGATTGATTTTAATGAAGTGATTTTACTTTAGCGGTCACCTGTACCCTTAGTATGAGTTTTTACGTTTTTACACGTTTTTGTTTTTGTTTACGTATTTCCCATACATTTCTAATCAGTTTTTTTTTATAACATAGGATTAGCAGACGAGCATGCAGTCCACCTGATGGTAAGTTGCTACTGCCGCCCATGTACATCTGTAATCAACCCCCGATAGGATTTAGATCTTCCTACCTGAGGTCAGGCACAGATGCGCCGCTACCCTGAGGACTAAGCTGGAACGCCTCGCAAAAGTATGTCTCCCTTACCACACCCTTCAAAACGGAACACACCAGCGCCTAACCTAACTAAATAGGTGTGGCGGTGGTGCCGCCGGAGTCGAACCACAAAGGGTTCTATCACCTTTAAAACCTTAGTTCTGATATAGTCAGCTAAGGATGCCGATTGGAAATGTATGGGCAAATACGTAAACAAATACAAAAACAGTTTAAAATTAATTAATGTCAAAAAATAATTAATATTGCCATTACTATAATATGGCAAAATTAATTTGACAAGTTTCTAGTAAACAGTAAGTAAGTCTTTGATATCAAACATTGATCTTCGATAATTAAAACGTTGGATAGATCGATTATTAATAACGGGCAAATATCAAACAGAAGAAGTAATATGCAAGTTATTGGAAATATAAGGCTTTGTAGAAACGTGAAATATTCCGTGGGTATGGTAATCTTCGCTGCAAACTATTTGAAGCATTTTTAATTTAGTTCTCTGAACTTAAACTACTCTGGCAAAAGCTCTACTACATTCCTATATTGATGAATTATGGATGCATTATATTGTTTAATATTAAAACAAAGATTATTGTTTAAATTTATGAAAAATTTTGTCCTTTGCAAAATGTATTCTCATGAAAAGAAATTAATAATATTGGTACAGTAATTATTTAATTTTACTTTCTTTTTATTAAAAACTGTTGCCAGAAATAAAATTTCGTCGACTTTTACTGGTTTATTTTTTTTTTTGTATTTTAACAATTTTCATAACACATTTTCTCCTTGGTGTAGAAGAAATATGTTCAAATATATAAGGCTCAGAGGCAGGCAAACATTTTTTATATTTATATTATTAGTATATAATAGTTATACGTATATATAGTAGACCATCTTTCGTCGCAAGAATTTGCTCTAACTGTATAATAAATTAATAATATAGTATTGATTACTTAAATACGTATTGAGCAGAATTGGTTTATATAAAGAAAATTTTGTGAAGCAATAAGGTTAATTGCAGGCATTAGTCCACCAAGATTGGCTATTAAAATGTATTTGATGTTATTTTACCGCCAAAATTATGGCAAATCAGTTCGAAACGTACTTAAGTGATCCCATTCGGATTAGAGCAGAAAAATATTTGTTCAGACTTAATCGTTCTGAAAACGATAGGACATTATTGCCTACGATTCATTGTCTATTTTGTTAAATACCTTGATTTTATGTTTTTGTGTGTGTGTGTGTGTGTGGTGTGATTTTGTGTGTGCTCTTTGTACAGAAATGATACCTATAATACAAATTATTATAATTTGAAGGTGGTAGAACTCCTTTCGGTTTGATTCCGGAGACAACACCAGCACACCTAATAACAACAGTATTAAGCGCTGCTGTATTTTGATTTGACGGATGTAGTAAGGGAAACATAATTTTTCGAAATGTTCCAATTTAGTCCTCAGGGATAGCAACCATAGATGTCTATGGCCAACCTCAGGTATCTTGTCTGGGGTTGACTACAGATGTCCATGGGTGCTATGACTATGATAGCCACATAATATCAATTTGACTGCAATTTCGTTCGTTACTTCCACTTTTAAAAAAAGCTTTATTTAACTCAATGACTAATGGCTTCAAAGACATCATTATTTTCTTATTATTCTCATTATTCTTCCTTTCATGAAAAATTAATCCCGGAAATCAATAGGATTGATTATAGCAATTAGCTTTCCGGGATTAGCAGTTACAATAGTTGGGGCAATGTGACTTATCGGTCAAATTTCTTGCTTATACTCGTAAGTCAACGCTGATAAAACATCACTAGTTTGGTGCGTAGTTTGAAAAGATATTTTTGTTTTTGCTATGTCTATGCTACATTCGCAGACGCATTACTCTTAATTTAGCTATGTATCTGTAGTTAATACTATTTTAAAACTAGAACAGGATATTTTAAAAGAAAGAGATCGACTATAAATAGTTTTTATCGCCGATGTATTTCGTATTTAGCTGTAGAAGACTGAAACATAGTTACTCTATCATTGTTTTTTTATAATATTTGAGTAGTAATGACCTTGTAGTCCACCTAAAGGTGAGTGGCTACTGCTACCTACCACTCAAGGAAATCTGTTATCAACCCTACCTGAAAGATTTTACCTGAAGTCGATGACAGATACGTAGCCACTCTTGAGAAAGAACAAAGCCGGCTCATTTATCAATCAGCTGACATCCCACCCTTTCACTGAAAAGGAGAACTACTTCACACTAGTGCCAGAGGTCCGGTCGAACCATACTCATTCTACCATCGTACAAACCTCGCTACCCTATCGCTACCCTGCCACACGCTACCCTATAATTTTGGCCGAGGTACAATGTCTGTTCTGCAATATTTCACTCAGAAAATGACGACCTATAAAAGGAATAATGCCAGCAATATCATAAAACTAAAATAACAAATCTTATATCTCTTGCACATACGCATCACAATAGGCGTAAATAAAGTAAGTCAGCAATAAGATAAGGCAACAACACTTGTTTGTATACAGAAGTATATGCTTATAAAGGCCTTTGTTCCCATAGGGATAAGCCAGGGCGAAGAGTTTAGGAACTGCTAACTAGAACCAACATTTAGGCTTTGTTCCAGTTTTCAGCCACAAGTTAGGAAGTTTGTACAAGTAATATTATCTGAAATAATATCTCCGCAATTGGCTGTACCTTTATTACGCACCTTATTAAAAGGGGAGAAACAAGAAGTATTCAGTGTTTGTTAGTTTTTTCAGTTTTGTTATATTTACTGTGTTAGTATTATTCCTTTACATTTTTTATAATGTAGGAGTAGCATACGAGCATGCAGTCCACCTGATGGTAAGTGGCTACTGCCACTCATGGACATCCGTAATAAACCCCAGATAGCATTAGATATTCCTACCTTAGGTCGGCCACAGATGCGCTGCTATCCCTGAGAACTAAGCTGGAACACTTCGGATAAGTATTACCTTACCTTACCACACCCTTAAAACCAGAATACCGAAACGCTTAACAATGCTGTTATGAGTAATAGGTGTGTCGGTGGTGCCGCTGGAGTTGAACCACATAGGGCTCTGCCACCTTCAAAATGGAATGGAAACAGGACAATTTTCCAACTCCCAACTTCTCTATTGATCCTTCTCTATCAAGTATGACGTACGTAGATTAATTATTAAAACCAAAAATACCCAAAGACCCATACCTCTACTAGTACCCATTAAAAAGTTTCATATTGATGCTAAAGTTTCTCATGAAATGAGATATTGATGCAAAAATTCTTCATAAAAATTAAAAGTACCTAGGTTAAAATTATCTTCCTATATTTGTTTGCGTAGCTTATTAGATATCAGTATAAACTTAGACTAGGATTTTTCCTCGACTCAAAACGATACAAATAAAAGTAATAAAAGCGTGTTAAAATATTCCAATACCTATAAAAATGAATATTATCAGACGGAGAGATATTCTTAGCAAATTTTCTTTTATCGGATAAATCTATTCTAAGACATAGATCAACATAAATACGTAAACAATTTGATAAGCAAACAGAAATATCAGTACACGAAATAATACGCCATTGACAAAAGCAATAAACCGGCAGTATGGAAGTAAGTGGACGCTTCTGTAAGCAGACGGCTTATTACGCAATCTGGCAACACTGTACCAGTTTGATCTTATCTGTGTTATTTAGCCTTTGAATTAAACTAGAACTAATGTAAGGATACCATGTTTTTGGGTAGATACTGTTACGGAGTAATTCTTTTCCTGGAAATTATTATGCACGTATATATCGTAGGTCTTTTATTCAAGGATTCAATATAAGTCAAAAATAAGTCACTATATAATCGAAGTATTTCCATAAGACTAAACTTTTTTTATATCACCTTATTTAAAACAATATGTCGTCGCGCCTATTTAAACTAAACAAAAATTCGATACTATCGTACTAAGTCATGACACATCTGTTGAATTAAATCTATGCCCTAATTTAATCATTCATTCTGTAAATGTAGCACCGTTCTTGCTAAAAACATAAACTGAGTAATCAAATAAAGAAATAAGTGCAATTTTTATTATATGCGTGTAACTCAATGTTGACAGAACGCGTGCAGATTGCCTCTATTATGAGCCTATTTGGTAACTTTTATGGCTATTATAAGAACAACCCCTAGAGTAGATCCCTGTGCACAGATATGCAGTGCGTTTGTTTACAGGAAGATTCGATGTTTCCTGTTTGTTCTCTTTTATATTCGACATTATAGTTGATCAACTGTCTGATATAGTTAAAGGGGATGGTATAGTAACTGTACCGCGCTTTCAAATGGTTCAATTGAAAGTTAGGTTGTCTGAATTATTTAATAAACGCTTTCTATACTCACAGCCCCACACTAGGATTCCCTGTATCGCGGTGCCATCGACACACACATAGACAATACACAAACACCCAGGCCCAGAACAGATATCTAAATTCATCGTTTGAATATCTGGCCGGGAATCGAACCCTTTGCGCGTCAGACCGGTATGGTGACTGCTGTGCCACGCGGGTCGTATTTATATCATCCATGTATAATAGTGTTAACAATTTAATGATTCTTAGTATTTTTATCGACTTGCGATCCATTCGAAATCGTAATGGTTCATTCGACGGATAACTTTAGTTTTCACTTAAGTCGCAAAAGAACATAAAATTCAAAGCCAAGTTTAATTACATTGTGATCAGTTGAATCTTTTGTAGTTCAAGTCCGGCACTATTATTGCTACACCTACTTCTGCCTAATCACAGCAGTGCCAAGCATCACTGTGTTCTGCTTTGAAGTGTGGTAGAGAAAACATAATTATCTGAGGCTTTTCAGCTTTTTTTTATATTTGAACCTGGCGATAAAGCAGACGTATAACGTAGTTAACATCGCCTATGGACATTTGCAACATCAAAGGAGTCGCCAATGCATCGCCAGCTTTGAAGGAGAGCTCTTTTTGCACCTTTTTTGAAGAGATCATGTCATAGCGCTCCGGGAATACCTCGGGAGGAAGTTCATTCCACATCTTGCACGTCCGTGGTAAGTTGGTCTTCAGTGGTAGCAACCAGATGAGACTGTAAACTTGCCCATGACCACTTACCATCAGGTGGACTGAACTCTGAGCTTTATACTCAATTACTTAAACAAATTTATAAAGAAATACATATAAAAACCATCTCCTTAATTATCGAATTCAATTAGCCATTGGCTCCTACATGCCATTAACATCTTATTTAGTCGGTGTAAACAAATGTATCGTAAAAGTTAATTAATGAAGTTCACGGTACGTTTAATACCAAGCATTAGGGTTTTATTATGTCACGCCATCGTTACCACGTACTTGTGGGTCACAAAGTTATTTTCGAGTGTGTGCTTCTTAGGAGTTAAGATTTTTAGGGTTCCGTACTTAAAGGGTAAAAACGGAACCCTATTACTAAGACTTCGCTGTCTGTTCGTCTGTCTGTCTATCACAGGGCTCTATCTCTGGAACCGTAATAGGTAGACACTTTTAACAGAATTTTTTACAGAGGATATATAATGACGGCTGCTATAACAACAAATACTAAAAATAAAAAAAAATAAAAATAAATGGGGGTTGCCATACAAGAAACCACTGTCTCGACGTTTTTCGCTTTATCTATTAAGCGGTAAAAGGTAGACAGTTCCAATTTTCACAATGTATTAACTTCAACGGCTGCTATAATAAAAAATACTAAAAATAAAAGAATTTAAAATATTTGTGGTACGGAACCCTCCTTGTGCGAGTTCGATCCGTACTTGACCAATTTTTATAAATTAGTTGGCAACAGTTTATGACATGCTAGTAACTGATAATTAGTTTTGCTGCTGCAAGTTTTCTTATCATTTATAAGAGTGGCTTTAGGATTGGAAGAAGGATCTTTCGGTTGAAAGCAATTTCATATCAAATTTGTTATGATAAAAATATATTGCGAGTACGTTGGCTAAAAAAATAAGATTTATTAAAAATTCAAAGGGTGGTGAGAACTTATGAAAATATATGTAAAAAAATCCTTAAATATTTGATGTGTCATCAATATATTATTCGTAGGATTGGTCCTCGTAAGCAACTTCACCAGATAGCGTTATTACGCTGGATCCTGGATTTTTATCCAGGATTTATTTTAATTACGAAATGAACTAAACTTGACAACACATTTGAAGAAGGCTATATCAATTTTTCAAAAGAACGAGTCAATCGAAATTAAAACCAATAATCATTTATTTCAACTGCAAAGGAAAACATCCTAAAACACATACCAGAAAGTTATTCACTTAATGAAATTTGATAAGGAAATTAGTGTCCTATTTCAAAGGAAGGCACGAACAATGTGTCGAGTGCCTAATTACGTTGCCTTCGAACTTAAAACATACGTGCTTTGAAATGTATATAACATGCCTTTGAAGTTGTATAATTTAATCAAACTTAATTTCATAATGTGGAGTTAATTATAGAATAGGCTTATGAACAAATGCAACGAAGATTTCAAATAATATGCATTTAGGAAGTTGAATAACATTTTTTTTAATTTTTGTAAGGCTTTAATCATAGATAAGTATAGATATCTCACCGCCTTGTAATGGCTGTCATAGTGTCATTTACGCGGAACAATGCCGACATGCCCAGTTAAGACACGAAATCGAAGAAAAAGTGCGGATAAATATCGTTTCATTCGTAAATGATCTAAAAACGACATTTTTTTATATTTTTCAAACACAAAAATAGATGACAGTGACAATTGTCAAAAGGTTACATTTTCTTTTTAGGAGCGAGTAATTTTTACTAATCTATGGGTTTAATATAGATGGGATGCCAATTGAAATTACATTTAAAACATTTAGTAAGAAAGGCAATAGAGATAAATAAAATTGACTATTGCTATAACCATTTCTATACTCTTCTAGGAAGGATCTCTTCCGAGTAGCGACGAATGAAAGTGGAAAACATAAAAAACATATACAAAAGATTTTGGTGACAACGTTTAATATAAACGTATTCCACAAACAAAAATCCGAAAGCGACAGAATTTGTATACAAAGATGAAACGAAAACATCTTGCAGACAATACTCTTAACCGTTAACCTCATGAAAAAATAAACATTTTTCACGACATTAAACGAACAAATGATTTCATTCCCAGTAATGACATCTTACACGTAAACAAAAATCTTAAACTATTCTCCATGGAAAGAGGTTTGGCGAGATGAGTACGAGAAATTGGATCGTCCGCAATAAATTCCTTTTTATCTCCGTTGTAAAAAATAATTTATCATGATCTGCTACAAGGGGTGTCCTTGGTAATAAATTAAATATAATTCTTTGTGTGATACGGTGAACAGATTTTGGGATACTTTTAAGAATATATAATATTTTGTGTAGCTGTAAATAAATTTACTATTTTAGTTATGTAGGTGACACTCATGATGAATTTTGATTTTATGATGATTTTGATGAGTGTTGCCATCAATGAAGAATAAATTATTCTTTAATATTTTCCAAGTATTTTTTTTTTGTTCTGTGATCCTTTATCAGACAGAGATCATACAATAAAAAGTTAATGTACAATGGAACTGCAAAAATGTTCTAGGAAATGACAACGATTTTGCCTGAGTCAATTGCACTTTTAGCATAAGTTTAGATATCAATTTTATAGCATCAGGTTCAAAATGACTTTTATGGACTTGAAAACTTCTCATGCGGAACTCTCAAAAAGAAATATACAAACTTTTATTGTATTAAAAACAAACCTAACTGGCTCTTCTTAGCGTTATAAACATTTCAACTTGTTTGACGTGAAGTTTTCCGAATATTTATCTAAATTCCTGAATGAATACCCATGTTATCCATGTGTTAAACAAGTTTTAAATAACCATAGCTGTAGGTTAGATGCTAAAAATAATCAACCTACCTCAATACCTCTATCAGGGTATCATCTACTACAACAAACAATTAGTCATACTTTCAACATGTTATGTAATAACAATGAGAGTAGATGTACTCCATGCGATGCACGTTCTTCACGCAATATGCCTTTTCCATACAAAACACGTCTGTTCTTATGTCTGGTATTTTTCTATTGGCATTTCCATATCTGTAGGAAAACCAAAAACATGAGCTGATTTCAACAAAATTACTGGTAAGTGACACTAACCTTCCTGCTCACTACAGTCTAAAAAAATTAAAATTTTGGTCAAAATACCTGTCAAGAAAATATGACTAACAATCAACGTAACAATTAACGCCTACGTGTTGACAAATTTCAAACTATGGTAGATTATTCGGATGAGCAAGTAGTATATTGTCGAAGAAGTCAACTACACCAATATCCCTGAAGAGAAAGTTAAAACGCGTCACCAGTAGTTCTGTCTTATTGCTTTAAGCCATTAGCTCGGTCATTGTTTACAAACAAGTTACACTCAACGTTTTAATGTAAAGTGGCTCAGTAAGATGCAAGACGGTCAGCAATCATCCATCTTCCATTGTTTAAGACTGTGGAACTGTGGCAGAGTGAGTTGGACGTCAGCCAGAAACAAATTACCGAGTACAAGACAATCGCAGTTTCTAGGTAAACATTTGGTTAGGTTTGCAATATTTGTGGGTTCATTGTCCTGATTGTTTGTTTGGTATTTGTGTGATTGATTTAAAAATAGTACGTGACCTACGTAAGACTGGGTCTTTCGGAACGAGAGCTTGGATTATTGAATCGTTCTGACCCAGTGGCGATTGGTACATTTTATATCACAGAGAACATCATGGAGATCCCTGGTAATGCTTCAAGATCGCTATTTTAACTTAGGATGCCCACTGTAATTCTAGCTACCTTACCACATCCTTTATTTAAATAACACCATACTACCGCTACATAAAGTAAGTTAGTTGGTTACTGCTGCTGGTTGTAGTCAAATTGACGACGGTATCTTTACCTTTACTTGAACACAGCAGTGATGAGGCTACTGTCATAAGGCACGATGTTGTTACACACATAAGACACGAGGCACATAAGGCACGTTCGCATATAAAACAAATGTTATACAGCTGAAGCACTTCCTTAATAATACAATACCAAAACGCATTATTAAAGACAGTCCAAGAGTAACTTATTATAGCAGTTGTCAATGATTATTAAGCTCCGGGCGTGATAAAGCCTCAGCTCAGTACAACGCAATAGTTCCCAGGGGAATGCAAAGTATCCGCGTAATATTTCCTGTGGCCCGTGATCTATTACATCGTTCCCGTGCGCTCCATACTAAATGTCTCACGTATTGTGTACTTATTTGTTTCTAATTCCTGGCTCAGGATATACAAGTCGGTGATATTTAATGCGGAACGTAAATTGTCACTGATTCACTGATTCTCTAGATGTACTTTCTAGATGAGCACAAATGGGTAGGTACGGAACTAATTTGTATTTAGTTTAGGACAACTTACTGGGTAAGTGATGAACGAAAACAGTAATGTATTAGACCAGCGGTTAGAAACTTTTTTAGTAACGCGCAGACCCACGGGCCACAAGGGATCGTCGCGGGCCACGGGTTGCCGACAGCTGATAGACCTTTTCCCATTTTTCTATGGGGTTAAAATAATCTTCAATTACTATTTGATTGACATCCAAAACCAAGTCCCTTTTAACTGTATTCACATTTCCAAAGTTATAGATATTAAAATATTGGACCATTATTACGTGAAAATTAAAATGATATATCACATACATAATCCGACCCCAAACATATTCAAACTGACACAAACCCTTCAGTGCAAATTTATGTTAAACTTACACACCAAAATGCTTACCAGTATAAATGGAGGGATTACTAAGGACACGGAATTGGACCGCCGCGGGATTACTGCTGTAAGGAAATATAACCGCGGATAAAATGCTATTTCTATAATTTGATTTGTGGTGTCAAGTGGATGCTAAAAATACATTGCAATACGAACTAGACCAGCCTAATATAACTCACCTATTAATGTGAATAGTTGTAAAATATAAAAAAACGCGACTAAGAACACCAAAAAATAATTCTTAACGAATTATCTACTCCTAGCGTATATAATATAGTTTGTGGTAATCCTTAGATAAAGATCTTGGTCAAGCCATTTGAGTTAAGGCGGTCGTAGATAAATCCGAAAACCTCTAGAGATCGATAAATATACTTTGACAGACTACGAACGTTATGCGAGTGTGAAATATATATATAATGATGTTACGTTATATAACATACTTGAGAAAAATAATATAAAGTAAACCAACATTAAAAACATAGGAAATTTTTATCCAAGTTTCTATAACTCTAACAAAGGTTCCATAACTCAGTTTATTAAATTCCACTTTATATTTAGTTTCGTACTAAACTTTCCACTCATAAATGGTGGGATCACAGAGAACGTTTGGACAGAATTAGGCGCGCGAAAAATGGCCACGGCTGGCCGAGATTCCACCGTTATGTAATTCCTGTAACTTCCCACGTCAAGATCAAGATAATCAAACTTACAGACTACTCAAAAAGATATAGTATTATTTGTTCATTGTATGTACTTATAGGATATATCGTTTATCGTCAGCTAATTGCGATGGCTAAAAATATTTCAAAACCAATTCAGTTGAAATTGTCCAGATTTGTAGATTTAGCAATAAATAGCCATAGATTAGTATAGATACCTCGCCGCCTTGAAATTAAATGAAGCCACAAATGGCTTATTTTAGTAAGTTCTTTTTTTGAATCCTTGATATTACGGACGACAACGGCCTAAGAATTTAAATGTAAATGTTGATTAATGTAACTTGTGTATGTAATTAAGACTATGTAAATAAGACATTTTATTGCAATAGATATAAGTCCTACGTAATAAGAATAGATATGTAAGAGTAGGATAGCAATAGAGTGTAAGCATAGAATTGTAAGAGTAAGACAGGCTATGTTAGAAAGGGACGGCAATAGGACGCGGTTGCTGACTGAGCCTGCGCCTGTTGCGGTACCCAAAATAAGTACTTAAGCTCGCCTTTTTGTATGGAAAAATGTACTCTCGCTCTGGCTCTCGTCGCGTACGGTCGTGCCTGCGCGTCCGTTCCCACCGTGAGTCACCGCTAGACGACGCCCTGTGCGTCACCCCGTGCGTCATCCGCCGCCACCTGCGTGCCACGTGGCACGTATCCGCCGCGCTACCTGGCGCGGAGTTTTGTTAACGCGAGTGCTGTGTTGTGCGTTTTACATTGTATCCCTTGGGTACAGTGTATAGTGTGTACAGTGCAGTGTTTGTGTCTTCGTTGTTAGGACAGTGTAGTTCGCTTGCCCGAGGCTCTGCCCGGCGCAAGCAGCTTGTCCGTGCGTGGTTCCAGCCCGCACGCTTACACGAGTAAGTCTTATTATTAGGCACCCACCCCGATTCACCAGATCGAGACATTAGGGTCACACAATAGGCACACACCTCCCTGTTTAGGCAGGGAGGAACACACTTTCGCTTATTGTCAGTATGGCAAAAACTCAATGGTTCGAGGGCATGGAAGCGTTCTTAAAAGAACGCTACCCAAATGTGCTCGAGTCATATATCAACTCGAGTATGCCCTTATCGCCGCAACACCCATCCTCACCCAGCCCTCCAGCCTCTCCACAGGTAGCACCTATGGACGAGGATGAACCTAGGACTTCCGATTCGGAAGCTAGCGCCAAAGCGTTCTCGGACGCAACTACATCGTCGGACTCAGACTCCGAAGGTTTCCAGCCCGTTATGGGCCGTAAGAAGCGCAAGGCGAAGGCCGCCAGCACCCCTCCCCCCTCGAAAAAACCCTCCGTTCCAGAGGTATCTGACCCTAGCCCTGCCTCTGAGCCCCAAACTTCCGGCCAAGTACGGCCAAAAAGCCTCCCGCCCCCAATTTTCGTTAGGGATAAATCCAAATGGGACTCCCTCATGTGTGTCTTGAACACACAAAATATTAGCTTGGTCTCGGCTAGGTCCACTCCCCACGCTATCAAAGTACAGGTAACCTCCGAACAAGACCACAGGAGGCTTACCCGCGTTCTTTCATCCCAGTCGATAGGCTACCACACCTATGCGTTGGAAGATGAAAAAATGCTGAGGGTCGTCATAAGGGGCGTACCCAAAGAACTAGAGCTCGAGGTCATCTCAAATGATCTCAAATCCCAAGGTTTACCTGTTAAAGAGGTATTCAGGATGTACGGCAGGACAAGGCAACCGTATGACATGGTCCTTGTGGTACTGCCAAAATCAATCGAGGCAAAGAAAATCTTTGCCATTAAAACTGTATGCCTACTCTCGGGCATTGCCATAGAGGCTCCCCACACTCGCATAGGCCCCTCGCAGTGCCATCGCTGCCAACTATACGGCCATTCGGCCAGAAATTGCTTTGCACGCCCTCGCTGTGTGAAGTGCCTAGGAGACCATAGCACCCCCGATTGCCCCAGGCCCAAAGACTGCCCTGACCCACCGAGCTGCGTGCTCTGTGAAACTGAAGGTCACCCGGCCAGCTACCGAGGATGCCCCCGAGCTCCTCGCAAAAAAACGTCCAAGAAGGCTCCCCGCCCTCTCCCAAAAAATAATTCAGCAGGGAAAACTCCCTCGATCCCTACAGCTAAAGCCTTCCCGGTATTAGCCGCACCCGTTCCCAACGCATGGGTCAAGCCGCCTTCGATAGTGGCAAAAAAGGCCCCTGAAACCACTCGCCCCCAACCGGCAGCAGCTACTCCTAAACCCCCTGTAGCACAGAATTCTAACCCTTCTGTTGCCCGCAAGCCAAACCCAGTCCCACAAAACCAGCCAACACTGGTGGCGGAGGACTTCCAAACTATCGGGGCTTTCATGCAGGCCATCGATTTTGGTGAGCTCAAACTCCTAGCCACGAAACTCAGGGCTGCAAACTCACCCCATGAAATGATGTTCGCAGCATGCGAGCACTATTCATTATTAGACGCCATGTGGCGATCAAAGTCCTCTTTTAAATAAATCAATTATGGATTGTACACCAACTAGGGAACACCACACAGCTAGGGTAAAACCCCGCTCTCTGGCCATAGCGTACTTTAACGCAAATGGCCTTAAACCCCAAACCGATCTCGTTCGTAAATTCCTTACATCTCATCAAATAGATATAATGCTAGTACAGGAGACTTTTCTTAAACCAAGCGTAAGCAATCCCAGAATTGCTAACTACAACATCATACGCAATGACAGAGTAATCTCGAGACTCGGTGGTACTCTGATCTATCACAGACGGTCCTTACACTGCACCCCATTAGATTCTCCCGCTCTTACTAACATCGAGGCATCCGTATGTCACATGGCAATGACTGGACATCAATCCATCATTATAGCTTCAGTATATCTCCCTCCAGGGAAAACACTCCTTGAATCCGACCTTAGGCTGTTGCTCAGTATGGGAGACTCAGTCATCCTGGCCGGGGACCTCAACTGCAAACACCCCAGGTGGAACTCACTACGCCAAAACACAAATGGCTCCCGACTAGACAAACTAACAGACAAACTACAGTTTGAAATCGTAGCGCCCCTCACACCAACCCGATTCCCCCCAGGGGAACAGTCAAATCATAGCCCAGATGTCCTCGATATAACGCTCCTCAAGAACGTCACACTCACACTCCGGTTGCGAAACATAGAGGTCCTACACGAGCTGGACTCGGACCATCGTCCAGTCCTACTCAACCTAGGTACCGTTCACAACCCCCTCCAAAGGACCAATCGCATCGTCGACTGGTCTAAATTCGACAAAATCCTTAACTCGACCGACTTACAGACGTTGCCTGAAAACATTGTCACTACACAGGATGCCAACGTGGCCATTAGCTCCCTGACTAACCACATACGGACTGCGACAGACAAATCGACACGGGAAGTCAAAGTGGCGAACGATCGACGCTTTGAACTCCCGGACGATATAAAATCTCTCATCACAGCTAAAAACACTGCCACCCGTAGATACGACCATTTCCCTTCTCCCGAGAACCGTAGGACTCTTAATTTCTACAAAAGGAAGGTTAAAGAAAGCATGAACGAGATACGGAATAACCACTGGGGTTCCCTGGTCGAAGCGATTTCGCCATCTCACCAGGCTTACTGGAAACTGGCGAGATCGCTCCGATCAGAGACTGTAGTGTCAATGCCTCCATTGACCAGACCGAACCTACCACCAGCGTTCGATGATATGGAAAAGGCCGAACATCTGGCCGACAGTCTAGAGAGCCAATGCACACCAAGTACTCAACCGACAGATCCAACACACGTCGCCCTAGTCGAAACAGAAGTCGAGGCTCGGTCTGGCCACCCGCCAATCGATCCTCCACTATCACCTATCACGTTAGACGAAGTGCAAGCAGTCATAAAAGACATGCACGTCAAAAAGGCCCCAGGCCCAGACGGAATTACAAATAAGGTGGTTAAACGCCTTCCCCCCCTCCTGCTAGGACTTCTTTTAGCAATATTCAATGCCCTCCTATCCAACTGCACATTTCCAGACGCCTGGAAGGAAGCAGATGTCATAGGAATCCCTAAACCCGGTAAACCGAGGACTGAGCCTTCGAGCTACCGTCCCATAAGCCTTCTGAACACGTTTGGAAAAATATATGAAAAGTTACTTCTGAACCGACTTAGAGCGGTCGTCCAGTCCAAGAACCTCCTAATGGATGAGCAGTTTGGCTTTAGAGCAAAACACTCCTGCGTACAGCAGGTGCACCGCCTCACGGAGCACATCCTCGTAGGATTAAATCGGAAAAGATCTAGAGGCACAGGTGCCCTCTTCTTCGATGTAGCAAAGGCGTTTGATAAAGTCTGGCACCAAGGCTTGATTTATAAGCTCTACCATATGGGAGTGCCAGACAGGCTCGTGACCATCATACGAGACTTTTTATCAAACCGCCGATTCCGCTTCCGAGTGGATGGCACACGCTCATCCCCTCGCTCCTTACGAGCCGGAGTCCCCCAGGGCTCCGCTTTATCCCCACTCCTATACACACTTTATACAAGTGATGTCCCGCGCCATCCAAACGTGGAACTAGCCTTGTTTGCGGATGACACCGCTCTCTATTACACCCACCCAAAACCCTCAGTCGTCACCTCAAAACTCCAGTCCGCAGCCACCGCCCTAGGTGAATGGTTTAGGAAATGGAGAATTGAGGTCAATCCAGGAAAAAGCCAAGCTGTTCACTTTGCCAGAAGGGCTTACTACCTCTCTGCCAAAAGGGACTGCTCCCACAGGACCAAACAGGTACTTAAACAAGTATCACTATTTGGAAAGCCCATCCCATGGGCTAAATCCGCCAAATACCTAGGTGTCACACTAGACAGTAGGTTGAACTTCACTGAGCACATCAAAATAACGCGAAATAGGGCCGCTTTCGTACTAGGGCGACTCTACCACATGTTAGGCAAGAAAGTAAAATGGCACTTCGTCATAAAGTGACGCTTTACAAAGCTTGCGTTAGACCCATCATGACTTACGCCAGTGTAGTCTTTGCACATGTAAAACTCATTGATAGATATCAAAAGCTTCAAAATCGATTCTTGCGCATGGCCACGGGCTGTCCCTGGTACGTGCGTAATGTAGACCTCCATAGAGATCTTGAGCTGCCCACCATCGCTCAATACACGAAGCAACTTTCCAAAAGCTATTTTGATACAGCTATTGACCACCCAAATCAGCTAGTTGTCAAGGCAGCCAGTTACATCCCTGATAAGGATGCAAAGGCTCTACACAGACGCCCAAAACATGTCCTAGGCTACCCTAATGATAAGATCACGTTAGACAATGCCCTCCGGCAAGGAGAACCCCCTCCTCAGCCTCCACACACACTCAACAACAACAGATTCTATACACACCGTCCCCGCCGGCGGAGACGAGGACCCCACTACAGTACAGCCGTCACAAGGTATCCCCGCGTGATTGGTCGTCTTTCCCCTGTGCCCCACATTAGCGTAACTGACCTAAGCCGAGGTCCGTACCTCACAGGAGGTGCCCTTGGGTCAGCCGCAATCCCTATCTGACAAGAGGTGGATGGTCAGGACTCCGGCAGTAGCCGGGTCCGCAACCTTCTCTCCCTCCAGCGAAGATGGACGGCTTAGGGAACCGGCAACGGCGACCAAAGCTATCCCTCCCTTCCAGCCCATAGTCTTCTTGTCCCGGCTGAGCCTAAGGCTCGCCTCTCAAAACCCGGTGAAGCTGTACAGGTCGCTAGGACCAACAGTAAACTACACAAATCGAAAAAAAAAAAAAAAAAAAAATGGAAAAATGTGTACGCCTCGGAATAAAAACAAGAAGAAAAGAACTGAAGATTCAAGTTGGAGTTTTATTTGAAAACCCATAATCTACATTGGTCCTTCGAGAAGCCGGATTTAAAGAAGACTCAAGATGAATACGCCGATCGCAATGAACACAAGGGGTCGTGTTCGCTCCGAATCGGGGTACAGCGAGTCAGAAGCAGCCCCGGGCGCTAAGGGTGCGCCAGGGCCATCGCTACACCGAATTTATGAAGATTCTCCGCAGTCGCCGTCGACGGGTCGCAGGAAATTCCCAAGAAAAAAGGATGGAGCACTCTCCGCCAGAAGGGGCGAGAGAGACAGCACCAGCGACGTCAACGCGGACGTCCGTCATGGGGCCACCTGCACGACCAGCTAGCACGCCACCAAGGCGTGAAACTTCATCGCCGGTGCGGAGACCTACATCGCCGGTGCGGAGACCTACGTCGCCGGCACACACCGCTCGCAGTAACACTTCAAAGCGAAGCATCGACGCACGTATGAAGATGGCACAATACGAAGCGGAGAAAGAACTCGCGGCTATAGAAGAGAAGCGGCTACTTATGAAAGAAAAGCTAATCAAATCGTGATTAGCCGCCGAAATGACTGCAATCGAAGCCGAATCTGAATATGCGGCGAGCTCATGCAACGAAAGGGTACAAGACTGGGTGGATAGAAGCATGGAACAACCAACGGCGACGAAATACAGGGAAGAACCGGAAGAGGTTCGCCCTCCCGTTAGTAAGCAACGGGGGGAGAACGCGAAATTCCAAGGCATTCAACGGCTAGCCGACACCTTAGAAAAACTAGTCGCCTCAAGACCGTTGCCTCGCCAAACAGCGGAACTACCTATATTCACGGGAGCCGTCGCCGAGTGGCTACCGTATAAGGCCGCCATGGAAGATTCTACAAGACTCTTTAAGTTCTCTCCAACGGAAAATCTCCTTCGACTGCGAAACAGCCTGCGAGGGGAAGCGAGAGAAACCGTGCTGTCACAGCTATTCACCGCATCTAACCCAGATATCATCATGCGCACATTAGAGATGAAATATGGAAGACCGGAATTCATAATAGATCGGGCCATGGAAGAGCTCAAAAAGATCCCGAAATTAGGGAGCGCGAGCACCGATCTGTATGAGTTCGCGGTGAAGATTCAAATATTGTCTATACGATAAAAAGTATAGATAGAAGAGGCTACCTACGAAACCCGCTACTCGTTCGAGACGTAATGGACAAACTGAGTCCTCATCTCATAAGCAAATGGGCGGAGTACGCAGCCAATAACGAAGCACGCATCATGGAAGATAATGAAATGATAGTACTCTCCGAGTTTTTAATGGCCGAAGCGGACCTTATGATAAGGTACACCCACACAACGAAGCGAAGCGTTCCGGTACCCGTCAGAAGAGAAGTAGCACCAAAGCGGGTTGCTACCAAGGGCGTATACACTGCGGGGGAAAGTCAACCGGAAGAAAGAAAATGCTTCATGTGTCCAACTGGGGGACACTACACTACTGAGTGCGATAAACTCAAAGCACTCGACGTCAACGAGCGATGGAAGTGGGCAAAGGACAACAAGATGTGCTTCAAATGCATGAAAAGGAAGCACAGCAGGTTCACATGCAAAGCCAAGGCCTGCGGAGTCCACGGATGTACCTACCAACATCACGCGCTACTACATAAAGAAAAAGTAACGGAGTCTACGACTACAGTGAGCACTCCGGACGACGGCAGGGAAGACGAAGCAGCCGCGCTAGTAATGAGCGTCACGACAAGGAGGTCGCCTATTACATCAGTACTGCTCAAAACCTGCGAGGTGAAACTCAGCGGTCCACGGGGGGAGGTAAATACGTACGCCCTCCTAGACGAAGGGTCTACTGTGACGCTAATAGACGAAGAATTAGCGAAGCAACTCACTAACGGCGGACCGAATCGACCTCTGAACATAAGGGGTATTAACGATCAGAGAAGGATCGACAGCGAAGCGGTCAAGGTTCGTGTCAAAGGGGTACACGAACAAGAAGCCTACTTAGTGACAGCCCGCACAGTAAAAGGACTACAGCTACATCACCAACGCGTACCGCACAACTTAGAACGGTACAAGCACCTGCGAGTTGTACAAGATAGCATCAGTAAGGGAGAAGCTCGACCTCGCATATTGATAGGTGCCGACAACTGGCATCTAATAATATCGCGACAGCTGCGCGCCGGCAAGAGAAATGAACCCGCCGCGTCGAGAACGAAGTTGGGATGGGTACTGCACGGGTCGGTACCCAGGAAATCGATTTATCAAGACCAGGCGGCCGTACTTCACATCTGCGCGAGCGACGTCCAACTACAGAAGCTCGTCGAGTCACATTTCGACGTGGACTCGCTTGGCGTATCGACTAAAGAAAAAATTAATAAGCATGAGAAGAGAGCCAACGACATTTTCGAAGCGACCGCCACAAGAAAGGACGGCCACTTCGAAGTGGGTCTGCCCTGGAAGATAGATAACCCCACGTTCCCAGATAGCTACGAGTCTGCCCTTAAGAGACTACACACGCTCGAGAAGAGGATGACTAAGGAGCCGGCGTTTAAAAAGGAATACGCGGCTCAGATCGCTAACCTTATACAAAAGGGTTACGCGGTGCAATGCGACGGCAGCGAAAGGGATAGCAACGTAAAATGGTTCCTGCCGCACTTCGCCGTCACCAATCACAACAAGCCGGGAAAAGTTAGAATGGTCTTCGACGCGGCGGCTAAGGTGAAGGGAGTCTGTCTCAATGACTTCCTACTAGAAGGACCCGACCTACTAGCTTCACTCACAAGAATATTGTTCGGGTTCAGAGAAAAGAGAATCGCCGTCACAGCGGACATCGAAGAAATGTTCCTTAGGGTTAAAATCAGACCCGAGGACCAACCGGCACAGATGTTTTTATGGAGGGACAAGCCTACGGACCCTCCGAGAAGATTTAAAATGGTCTCCATGATATTCGGAGCCAGCAGTTCGCCATACCTCGCTCACAGCGTAAGAAACCGCAACGCCGTCGACTATGAAAGTAAATACCCAGAGGCGGCCACGGCGGTCAAGGAGCGACACTACATGGACGATTACCTAGACAGTTTCCCATCTGAAGAGGAGGCTATTAAAATGGTGAACGAAGTTACCTACATCCATCAACAAGCGGACTTCAACTTAAGAAGATGGAACTCAAATAGCAAGAGAGTTTTAGCTAGCATACCCGAAGATAAGAAGTCTGAAAGCGCGAATGTAAAGTTAGCAGCACACCAGAAGGAAAAGACATTGGGGCTGCGCTGGGACCCGAGCTCCGACACCCTCACCTTCAACACTGACATCAAGAGGGTTCCCGATGAGGTCAGACTGCGGTTGAGAGCACCGACTAAACGCGAAACCCTAAGCGCGGTTATGTCGGTGTACGACCCACTGGGGCTTATCAGTCAATATACGATCGTCGGCAAGATGATATTACAACGCTTGTGGCTCAAGAAGGTTGATTGGGACCAGGAATTGCCATCTGAAGACGCTAACCTATTCGACGAGTGGATAAGGCGACTCCCAGATGTCTCAGCACTAGCAATACCGCGGTGCTATAGCTACAACGTAACGCCGGAAACTCACATCGAGTTACACGTGTTTGTCGACGCAAGCGAGCAAGCCTACGCTACGGTGGCCTACTGGAGGATCGCACACGGCGATCACATAGAAACAATACAAGTAATGGCCAAGGCGAAGGTGGCTCCACTGAAGTTACTAACCATTCCGAGACTGGAGCTCCAAGCTGCGTTAATCGGGGCACGAATGGCTAACACTATAGTCAGGGAGCACAGCTGTTGGAAACCCAAACGAGTCATATACTGGAGTGACTCCCGCACCGTCCTTCAGTGGATAAGAAACGAGACGAAAAAATACACGCCGTTCGTCTCACATCGCCTAGCTGAGATCGCCGAGCTCACACATACAGAGGATTGGCGATGGGTGCCTACAACACTCAACGTAGCCGACGATGCGACCAGGCTTCAAACCGACGGGATCGACAGCCGGGACCGGTGGTTCACGGGACCGCAATTCCTACGAGCCACAGAAGAGCACTGGCCTACGGAGAACGGGGAAGGTGAAGAGACCGGGGAGACGTGTTACACCGTCTCAGAAGAGGACTCGGACCGCAACGACTCATTACCCGACATTAGAAGGTTCTCCAGTTACCTGAAGCTTATAAGGGCGACGGCACTTACTCAGCTATTCGTCGAGAAGCTTCGATCTAGAGACAAGACTCTACACTTAGAAGTGTCACACTTAGAAGCGGCCGAACGACGGTGGTTTCAACGCGCGCAGCGGGACTCCTTCAGCGAAGACTTAGCGCGGTTAAGTCACAACCAGCCGCTACAACGACACAGCAAATTTAAAAGGCTCGACGCAGTATTGAACGACGGGCTAATAACCGCAAGAGGCCGTATAGGTGCGCTCTATTCTACAACGCACTCTAATGAGCCGGTAATACTCGACGGGCAGCATCCCTTTACTCACCTGCTTGTCGAGCATTATCATCGCCGGGCGGGACACGCGAATAACGAACGAGTCGTCAACGAGCTCCGTCAACGATTCATCATACTGCGCTTGAGGCCTACAGTCAAGAAAGTAGCACGAGCGTGTCAATACTGTCGCGTGTACAAGGCGACTCCGACGACACCACCGAAAGGAGACCTACCTAAAGTGAGGTTGGACTCGGGGCACCGCGCCTTCACCTATTGTGGCGTGGACTATTTCGGGCCCCTAACGGTGACTATCGGACGAAGACACGAAAAGAGGTGGTGTGCACTATTTACCTGTCTCACCACAAGGGCCATTCATTTAGAGATCGTCCAGTCGCTCTCTACGGACTCAGCTGTTATGGCGCTGCGAAGGATGGCCGCCAGAAGGGGTTGGCCGCGCGTCATATACTCCGACAACGCCACTAACTTTAGAGGGGCCGACGTCGAACTGAGAAATACATACGGAGCATGGATCGCAGCACTACGGGACTACGGTCTGCAGTACAACACCGACTGGCGTTTCATACCGCCGGGGGCGCCACACATGGGAGGAGCCTGGGAGCGCTTAGTGCGTTCAGTAAAAACCGCACTAAGCACCACGCTCAAAGAAAAGTCGCCAAAAGAAGAGGTACTGCAGACGTTAATCACCGAGGCCGAGTACAGCGTGAACGCGCGACCGCTCACGCACGTCTCCGTGGACCCCGAGGACGAGGAAGCACTAACGCCGAATCACTTCCTCATCGGCTCATCGACGGGGCTACCGCGGACGGGGCCATGCACCGAGGCGGACCGCAGCACGTGGAGAAGGGCGCAGGCACTGGCGGACCAGTTCTGGCAGCGATGGCTGCGAGAGTACCTGCCTACGCTCATTCCGCGGGGGCCGTCCAACGCACAGGCGTCACAACTGCGGGAAGGCGATCTCGTAATTGTGGTCGACTACGCCTTACCCCGCAATACCTGGCCGAGAGGAGTCGTCGAGCGAGTTCACCCGGGACCTGATGGCATCGTCCGGTCTGCAGACGTCCGCACAAAGGGAGGTGTGTTCCAGAGGCCAGCGACGAAGCTTGCCGTCCTTCAGATGGAGGAGGCTTCGAAGAATCTACGCCGGGGGGAGAATATTACGGACGACAACGGCCTAAGAATTTAAATGTAAATGTTGATTAATGTAACTTGTGTATGTAATTAAGACTATGTAAATAAGACATTTTATTGCAATAGATATAAGTCCTACGTAATAAGAATAGCTATGTAAGAGTAGGATAGCAATAGAGTGTAAGCATAGAATTGTAAGAGTAAGACAGGCTATGTTAGAAAGGGACGGCAATAGGACGCGGTTGCTGACTGAGCCTGCGCCTGTTGCGGTACCCAAAATAAGTACTTAAGCTCGCCTTTTTGTATGGAAAAATGTGTACGCCTCGGAATAAAAACAAGAAGAAAAGAACTGAAGATTCAAGTTGGAGTTTTATTTGAAAACCCATAATCTACACTTGACAAATAAAAACATTTAGGGAGAAAATTTATGAAAAAATAACTAATTTACGTAATAATTACGTAATTTACATAATAAATAAATAATTATTTCTTATATTTTAGGGACATTTTAGCACGGAGACGTGGCAAAACTTTTTTACGCAAGTATTTCAATTCTCAAAACTGGGCACATTCTCTAGTTAGGAGTGAGTAATCTTTACTAATCTATGTAAATAGCCTGTACATACAAACAGAAAATAGCATCTTATTTGTAATTTATTTATTTTAAAATCATATATTTGGTGCAAAGCTAACTATAAATTTAAATACAGTTAATAAAAGCGTCACCATACGATATGGCAATTATTTTTCAACTTTTTATTATTGTTATTATTTTAATTAATTATTATTTATTTTAATAGAGTACAGTAAATTTAATCCGAGTTCAGTAAAGTGTCTATAAAGCTATTGGACTTTAATACAATTAATTGCGATTCAATAACTTTTAAAACGAATTGAGACAAAAGTATCGATTACATTTTAAAACTTATTGCAAATTGACTTCAAATGATACAGCTGATGACGTAGAAATGAACTCTCCATATCATAACCCTGCTACAAAGTGGATTATAGCGAATTCAATAGATGATCAAAATTGTAGATTGAGACGTTTCAGTTATCTTATGGCTGTAATTTCATTTGCGACATTCTGGCTTTGGAAGTTTCATGACTACCATAATATTGTTTTGAAAGACTATTGAAAATGGATGTTCGGAATCATACATAAATTGTAACTACACATTGATTGAAATTATTTCTTAATTTTGTTGTTAGAATTTTTTTGTATGCAGCTTTCCTCACGATGTTTTCTTTCACTGTTAAAACAAGTGATAATTTGTAATATGCACATAACTTTGAAGAATCAGAGGTGAACCTCAGACCCCTCAATCGAGAGGCCGAATTTCAACAATTAGACCTTAAAAAATATTTTAAGTTAACTAATAATGTGCTAATCTTATATACACTATTAGTGTAGTAATCTTTACACGACGAAGTGCTTTATCATGAGCCTCATACATATACTAAAGCCACTTAGCGAGCTATGGCGAGCTACGTTCGGAATTTCTAGACGTCACAATGTTCGCATGAAAAATATAGTGAACCTAGAAAGGTTATCAATATACTCCCGGAATTAGTAAACCAATTGTGGCTATAGGCATTATCTTTTGCAGGGTTGATTACGGACATTTTTAGTTAACCTAAAAATAAGGCAGAACTGCCTGATGGAAAGTAGTTACTGACTAAGGATCAAAGGAGACACTAATGCGTAGTCGACTTTGAAGAAGAGCTATTGCGCCTTTTTAAACGGTTTTATTTGATATCATAGTCATACTAGAATACCTGGGAATGAAATTCATTCAACATTTTGCATGAACCTTGGGTGTGAGTGGAGTCTAATCTTTTGGCGAGTGATGCCGGAGTGAACTTCTCATAGGCAGCAGACCAAATAGTTCCCCGGAACATTCACCAACGTGAAAGCGGTAGAACTCGCGAAGGGAGGGTCCAAACCCTCCGCAAGTTTATTGGCAGGATTTAACTTAATGTTCTCAAAGGTGTATGAAGTCAATTTACACTTACCTAGAGAGGTGGTTCATGGCCCTACGTATAGGTAATAATTAGCCCTTCCCATTTCTCTCCGTGCCTAAGACATTAATGAGTTGGTAATTAAATACGTAATCCTATAATAAGAATCTTAAATTTAAGGTACTGAGATGTTTCTGCATTACTCCGCAAAAGAGAGTTCTCCTTAAAAATGCAGATTAATACATTAATAAAATGCGCACTATACCTTAACTATTTTCATGCTGAGGAGAGATCTATGCCCAGTAGTAAAATAGTAATGGGGGGTCGTAAACAAAAGTTAATTTTCAATTTAAAACCATAGATATCACACGAAATAAGACGCCAGAATTATTTCCGTGGTTAATAATACATCTTTGATAAAAGGTCTTACATAAATTTTAGTAGAAGAAATTTTTCAATAATATTTGGCAAGTATCCTATTTTAAGCTGGGAATAGTCACTTTGAATTCACGTCCCATTTATTTTACTTACGTTATAACCATTTTAGGGAGATATTTTTAAAGTAAATTGACTCCTTAAATCGCGCTATTAAACACACGTACATTAATCCGTTGAGTTTCAGAGAATAAAGAGTAATTAAGTCTGTCACTTCACTTATTTTGTAGCATATACTGTGTCTACGAGAAGTATCTGTACCCTTACCAGGAGTTTTTATGTTTCGACAAATATGACTGTTTTGGTATTTGTTACGTATTTGCCCATACAAATTCCAATCAGCGCCCCTAGCGGATTGTGTCCGAACTAGAAAATGGTATGGGCCAACTTGATCACTTACTTATTGTTACGTTTACTCAGTCTACTGAAGCAAACGGAAAAGAATATTGGATTGAGTAAACGTAACTTAAAATTGTGATATTTTTAAAACTCATTTTATTTATTTATTTATTTATTTATTTATTTAAATAAATAAATAAATGGTAAGGGTACAGACTGTCTCTACCACCTTTAAAAGCCATAAATCACGTCGCCTGTCTGCCTTTTATTTCTAGAAAAATAATTTATCTTTATAACTGTGAAGCAACTAGAGCCGTTTAATTAAAACTTCTATAGCCGTCCACTGAGAGACTTAAACAAGCATTTAGCTTTCTGTCATCAAGCGCTTCTCTAAAAATGAACTTTATCTTTTAATACCTTTCATTTTATCTTAGGCGCGATTTGTCAACGACAAACGCAATCTTTTAGACGGTAAATAAGCTACAGAACATATGTTTTGCATAAAATACACTTTTGGCGCGCTCATTACGTCTGTAGCACTACCATGAGTTGGCATAGAAACGCCACTATAGAAATTGTAAATAGAAAACTATTGTCATTTTGCTAGTGAATAACATAACTACTATCGTTACGGTATTTCTTGACAGCGTCTGTCAAATTAATGACTCATGGGACCGAATTTGTATGGCAATAGATAATAATGACATTCGCTAGCGATTTGATTTCGATAGGTGTTTTACGTATCGAGTTACGCCACTACGGATTTTAGTTCTACGAGTAACCACCAGAGGAGAGAGAGAATTTTTCATACATTTACTTTACGCAGTCGCTAGCGAGTAATACTTTTGTAAACTCATGGTAGTGCTACTGTCCGCTTATAATTTGAGAGTTAAGTGACTACAGCTGTAAATGTGTAGAATTTTTTGCACTTTTAAACAGTGGTAAAATGAGAGCTTTCGTAAAAATAAGATTTTTTTGCGAAAAGTAAAATGTAAATAGTGTAATCAGAAGATTCGTAGTTTAACCGTTAAAAGTACTTTAGGTTTTTTGAAATGAGTAATGATTACGTACTTGCTCACTTATTTAAATAAATACTTAATTTACTTACAGAATTTCACTTTATACGATATGAAATTAACTTTTCCCATATGGTTTCGGAAATATCGTTTCCTTTTATCGCTGGTTTAGTGTGCATTTGTTGTATTATTTTGTACTTGACCGCAGAGGGAAATTTTTTTCGAGCGTATATATGTTTGTAAGTGTGTCTTATCTTTGGCACGCCCTGCAACTCAAATGGTTTGACGGATTGTAACACATTATGAGTTGTCGTTGGATTTGTTGGAGAAAACTATGTCAGTCAGGATTCTTGTTTTTAAACTAACTCTCTTGGCGAAGTAGATATTTCATTTTAAGTAATCAAAAGTTTACTATTACCCAATCTTAACAAAAATGAAATACAAATTTAATTGTTCGAAATAAACACTTAAAACAAAATTAACCTCTGTTTTCTAAGTGATTTAACTCCGATGGTTAATGAGTTTGTGGTTTAATTTTTAATTAAGAGCAAAGACTGGGAATAACGAAGACAAAATAATTTCGCCGCGAAATTACCTCGGCGTTAGGCAAATTTAAAGTACCCTTGTGGGGTCAATTAAGCGTGTACTTATCTAAAATACTGGTCTTACGGGACACTGAGGACCCTTACAGCGGGCTTAGTGTAATTTGCAAAGTTTATATAAATTCTTAAGTAAATGAAGAGGGAAATTATTACCACCGGGGTTGAGACTCTTGAGCACCTAAATTGGTTTTGATTAATTCTAGGCTGGAAATAAATACGTTTGGTTATTAAGTAGTCTATTTATCAATATTCTTTATATATTTTTAAAGGTAGTGTAGAATCAGTAGATATACCGGGGATTCCGAGGAGTGTACGTCGCCACACCTATTTCTAGTGTAAAGCAGTTCTTTGATTTCGGTGGGTAGAAATTGGAGGACTGATACCAGTAAACATTAGTCTTTAGATGTGCAGTACATCTGTAACCGGCTTCAGGTAAAACCCCTATTTATGAAGTTGGTTAACTTATACAACTTGAAACAAAATATACAGCGGTAAGAAAATAAAAGAAAAAAAAATGAGCCGTCACGGGACGCCTGGCAGATGTGAAACATCGACATTATTTTGTAAAAGTAATATGCAGAAAAGAACATATTGTGATAGGAACTAAATATGTCATAATGATAAAATAAAATATTACGATTTTTTTCCAGATAACGATGACTATTTATTGAATTCGATTGCGCATGGCGACGCGTCGCCACACCGTACACACTACTGCATATAGACTGTATATGTATACCATCGCCATCGTCGCCACGGCGTGCGTCGCCACGCCAGAAATCGGTTTTACGTGCGGCTATAGATGTTTCACATCAATAACAATGTAGACGGATCCACAGTATCCACACATGACTTACAAAAAATATCGACTTTTGTCGTGTGCCAGCAGCAAAAATCTCAGAATGAAAATATTATGACCGAAAAATCCCATTGTTTAGAAAATGTGTAAGGGTCTTCGAAAAGGAAAGGGTCGCCACTTCTCATGGGTGCTATAGCGGTAAGGGAAATAAAGAGTTTAGGATATAACGGTCTATAGGCTAGGAGCTTACCATTGATGATCATATTTCTATTTATAGTCTAGAATATTGTTTTCATTGATTTACGAGCTTCTCCTTCTTAGTATATTAAGTTAAAAATTCATAGCAATATGGTTTCGGCCGATTATAAAACACAGAAACACAGATTCTTTGAAGGTGGTAGAACCCTTTGTGGTTCGACTCCGGCGGCACCACCGCCACACCTATTTCTACCTAATAACAGCAGTGTTAAACGCTGCTGTGTTCCGGTTTGAAGGGTGTGGTAAGGGAGACAGACTTTTCCGAGGCCTTCCAGCTTAGTCCTCAGGGGTAGCGGCGCATCTGTGGCCGACCTCAGGTAGGAATATCTAATCCTATCTGGGTTTGATTACAGATGTCCATGGGCGGCAGTAGCCACTTACCATCAGGTGGACTGCATGCTCGTCTGCTACTCTTATATTATAAAAAAAAAAAAAAAAACACAGAGAGGACGGTTATGAAGGTTACGACCATACGATTTAATACATATAATATGTACGAACGTAAAATTTATTAAATAATATAATTTAAGAGTAGGTTTCTATACAATTACTAGCTGACCCGGCACGTTGTGTTGCCAGATAAATAAAAAAAATGTTAAGGGTGAACAACGCTTATCACTTAGGGGTATGAAAAATAAATGATAGCCGATTCTCAGACCTGCTGAATATGCATATATAAAGTTTGGTGAAAATCGGTAAAGCCGTTTCGGAGGAGTACGGTAACTAACATTGTGACACGAGAATATTTTACGAGTATGAAATCTTATTCAATTTAACTACTTGTTCAAAATTACTTCCATTTATTTATCTTGTGTTATGACATTAAAGGGTATATTCGATTATGATAAGTCTCGCGTAAAATTTGTCCTATTGTACTTCATACACGACTGATTCACAAAATTGCAAAAATAAACGAAATACCGTGAGGAATATCTAATAATAATATATGTTCGAGAGATTTATACAACGGATTAAATTTGAACGCCTCGTTTCAACTGAGAAGTCTTATTTATATTTCAGACTTCATCATTTTCTTTTCATGGCCTTACTTCATAAACTTGCCTTATTTTTATGCCTCAATTTTCTGTTATTTGCCAAGTTTCAGGTACCTATATGTCTGTTAAAACTGTTTTACTAAGTAAACAGATATGAAAGATCCCTACGTGATTCGACTCTACAACCGCCGTATCTTGTAGGTATAACAACAATGTTAAGGGTTGCTGTGTTTAAATATCAGAAATATCAGAATGTTGCTTTTATTCTTGTATGTCATATCATTTACAAGATCACAAGTGACATTATAAAGACGTATTGGGAAGTTGTTAGGCGCAAAAATTGTATCAATTAAGTCACAAATCAATCCGATGTCAAAAAATGTCTTTAGTAGCGACGCATCAATGTGACCGCCCTCAGGTAGAACTCTGTTTCTATCTAGAGTTGATTATAGAGCGGTAGTTATCATTATTCATCGAGTGCTTGCTTTTATACAAAAACTAAAAATAAAAGAACTGAACTGAACTGAACTGGTGGTAGAACCCTTTGTGGTTCGACTCCGGCGGCACCACCGCCACACCTATTTCTGCCTAATAACAGCAGTGTTAGGCGCTGCTGTGTTCCATTTTGGAGGGTGTGGTAAGAGAGGCATACTTTTCCGAGGCGTTCCAGCTTGGTCCTCAGGGGTGGCGACGCATCTGTGGCCGACCTCAGGTAGGAATATCTGATTCTATCTGGGGTTGATTACAGGTTGCGATGGGCGGCAGTAGCCACTTATTATCAGGTGGGCGGCATGCTCGTCTGCTGCTCCTAAATCATAAAAAAAAACTCTAAGCTAAAAATAAAACATGTCGTGAAATAGTATGTCTTTATGGAAGATTGGCCTCAAATTTCACTTAGACATCTAAAAAATTGGACCATTTAAACAGACAGGCAGATAAAAATGTTAAAACAGTTTTCATGTTCTTATATTTCGCAAATAAGTATAGGAGCCAAAATGTCAGTCAGTTTCAAACACGAGACATGCAATTCAATTTTATTTGTTTGTGTAAATATACTCTACATTTATTTAAACTTACTCTTTGAATGTTACATTTATTTCTAACAACAAAAATACATTTTATTTAGCACACATTTTTAAAGGTATTGTAATGTTGTAAAGGTTAGCGTTTTAAAATGTATTGTCTTGATAAAAGTATTATTTACATTATTGCTAGCTTTTATTTAACTTGCCTTATTATTGTGTGCGGGACAAATCTTGCAACTAAATCTATAACCAACTAGCTAACCCGGCAAACGTTGTGTTGCCATATAAATAAAAAAATGTTAAGGGTGAACAACCCTTATCACTTAGGAGTATGAAAAATAAATAGAAGCCGATTCTCAGATCTACCGAATATGCATATAAAATTTAGTGAAAATCGGTAAAGCCGTTTCGGAGGAGTACGGTAACTAACATTGTGACAGGAGAAATTTATATGTAAGATTAAGCCCGAACCGATTGAATTGAATTTTTTTTATTTATTTACTAATTTATTTCCTATATACACCGATGTGATGGGTATCAAATATAAATATTTTCTAAGAAGAATAAGAAAAACAAATTGTCGTTACTAAAAACTTTGTTACCGAAAACCATTTTTAAAATAAAATTATTCTTTCGTAATTTTTGACACAAAAACGAGACACGGTTTATGCTAACAATGTAACAATTTCTTTTGTTTTTCTCGCTCAGTCCTTAAAGGGCTGGTGTTGTCACTGACAAATCGTACTTGAGACCTGACTCCGAATGAAATAGGGCTTAGGAGATAAAATCGGTTATACTTTATTAAAGCTCTGGGAAAAGTAAGCCTCCGAAATGAAGGATGGCTTTAAATAAACGAGTTTTTTAGCAGATTAACTAGAACAAAAGATGAGTTTGACGTTAGAGAATTGTGAACAGTTCTGATTTATTTAACTATTATATAGTATTTTGTAAAACGCGTATGATCTAGCTTACAAAATAACCACTTCATGCTTTAACGGTGAAGGGAAACATCATGAAGAAAACGTGCGAGATCTTAAAAAAACTTAAGAGTAAACTTAAGAGAAAAAAGATTTTAAAAGTATAGACTTCACATACTTTTAAAATATTTTTTTCTCAACATCAACACGCACTTTGCCAGTGCGGTAAACTATGCCCTAATCCTTCTCATTGTAAGATCAGGCTCGTATAGCCTTTTGCCTTGTGTAAATCAGGTCCGATCTACGAAGTTAGGTAATTTTGAGCGTACTTAACTACAACGTAGAATTATTTAAATAAAGGTTAATAGGCACCTTTTAGGCTAACGATCTATATTTTAGCCTCATCATATTCTATTACATGATATTTAGTTCAAACGTAAGAATGAATGAATTACATATTGATATTACAATATTTTGTTACATGAGCATCAGAAATATATAAATGTTGGGACACAGAAGAAATTAATTATAACTGACGACAAATGTAAGCAACCACAAGAAATGTTAAGCCTGCAAGTCGTTGATTAAGCCCGTTGTAAATGTAAAACAAACGGAAAGGCCTGAAATATAGGTTCATTTGAATGTCTATTCATCTGAAGATTTCTGAGCGAACATTATTCACACGGCGTTCGTTATTATATGCAAATAATAGAATTCGAGATTTATTTTTATGTTATACTTTTTGGGCCGATTGAGAAAATTGATAATGTGAGATTTTTTTTACAAAATCGACAGAAAAATGACACCATATATAAAATAGGCTGAATGTTGCAACTTTTGCCAAAACAATTATTTTGAGGTATTTATTTAATACGAAACGATACAATATGATATGATACGCGACATTACGATATCTTAAGTTATTTCTATATTTCATCTGTTATTATTCTTACGAATAAGGCTTACAAAGTTATGGCTTGTAATAATACTATTTCGGAGTTAAAGGTTATGCTTAAAATAATGTAAATGAGATTTGTGTTAAGCAAAGCGTATAAATGTCTATGTAGACACTAGACAATGTTATTATATGCTAATTTGCCACAAAAATATTATTATAAACATGTTAGGTATGTTATTTTGAATTTAAATTTAGTTTTTACGTGAGCAAGAATTATTACGGACTAGAAATATATGTGGTGATGGTACCTCCCACGTCAAACGAAACCGATTCTCACTTGCGAGTGCAGTAGAGTCTAAGTCGAAGTCGGCTTCAAAGCCTTAAAGGTAAAATGTATTTAACAGCTATCTATCTAAATATACAGGGTGATTTTTTAAAACGGGCCTTCAGGGCCAAATCCGACACTATAAGGATTAGCGAAAAATGCTGAAAGGAGTTACGAGGCCGATTTTGATAAAAACTAAAACTGCATCATTACTTTTTTAAAATAACTTTTTCCCTAGCCGGGAATCGAACGAGTTCATTTTAAAAAAAATGCACCCTTTATATTATTCCACTATTTGATAGTGTTGCTTATAAGGATCAAAATCTGGAAAGTAATGATAATTGACAAACTAAAGGAAAAGCCTCAATTTTAAGAAAATACATATTTTTCATATTAATTAGGCAGTTAAGTTCCCGCCATTCATTAATTTAAACATTTCGTGTATTAACATTTTTTTTGGCTCAATGTTTCTAATCATTCGAAATAGACGTTTTTTTACAATAATTTATATTTTTATGTCCGACTTAGCTAAGGTTATTTTTAGGACCATTATAATAGATTTACTTGGTATGGGCGGAGTTTCGTTTAATACAGATGTAAAGTTGAAAATTTGCGAGAATTTCTTTTTAGAGTCAAATCCGAGTGATTACTAAAAAAAGAGATATAGAAAATCATATTTAACGTTGAAACGAAGTTGTAAACAACAAACAATAAGAATTTACTATTTAATCAGTAATCTATTTTCATTAAAAAATAAATCCTAAAAACGGCGGTAACTTATTTGCCAAATTATTACTTTCTCATACTAAGCCGTATGTCATAGTAATAACATCGAATAGTTAGTTGATTAAGCAACTAATTCTTCAATGGTATGACGTATGTCTGTTTCTAAAGAATTATACATAAATCATTTTCTATGTATAATCCTTAAGAATTAGTATGCCAATGTATGGAAAAATACGTATTTTCTTCAAAATGTTCCTTTTCCTTCAATTTGTCACATAACATTACTTCCCAGAATTTGATCCTTATACGCGACACTATCAGATAGTGGAATAATATAGAGGTGTATTTTTTTTCAAAATGAACTCGTTCGATTCCCGGCTAAGGAAAAAAATATTTTAAAAAACTAATGATGCAGTTTTAGTTTTTATCAAAATCGGCCTCGTAACTCCTTTCAGCATTTTTCGCTAATCCTTATAGTTTCGGATTTGGCCCTGAAGGCCCGTTTTAAAAATTCACCCTGTATATAACTCAAAGGTGACTGACTGACATAGTGATCTATCAACGCACAGCCCAAACCACTGGACGGATCGGGTTAAAATTTGGCATGCAGGTAGATGTTATGACGTAGGCATCCGCTAAGAAAGGATTTTGATTAATTCTACCCCTAAGGGGATAAAATAGGGGATGAAAATATTACTTCGTAACGCGAGCGAAGCCGCGGGCTAAAGCTCGTTTTCAAATAAAATGCAAATGCACTGCATGTGGCAAGTTATTTTCGTTACCTACCTGTCTCTTTGAGATTGAATGCTCTCGGTATATTCAAGCCATTGTTTCAAAGTTCAGGGCATGCATGTAGTTATGCAAATGCTAACTAATTGTGCGCCGGAGTGTACATGTGGAGTACTCGTAAAGGAGAAAATTTATGGAGGTCGGAATTAACGTGCAGTTGACAGCACACCTGTGTTACAAGTACCTATCTTCGACATAAACACACGAGCTTTTTTATTTAATTGAATCAGTGAAAGAGCTTGCTTATCTATTGGTTAGTGGACATTGTCGCCGATGGATATCCGCAATAAAATCGAATTAAAGCTACGAGTACTTAGGTCGATCGCGGATTTCTTGCTACCTTTGAGGGCTTAATAGGAACTAATCGAGTAAGTGTCCTAGCCTTATTGTACCTTTCAAAACAGAAGCAGTGCTTAAGGCTGATATTAGAAGGTACAAACGGATAAGCCGTGGTGCAACTAGAATCGGACTATGAGAGGTTCTACCACTTTTTAAACTTAATCAAAATCTAAACTATTTATATCTGAAAGTATAAAACCTATATTCATTTCTGTTTTAATTTATTTTAGGATACAAATGACATGCCTCCTATTTAATTAATTTCTACTTCTACGTATTTTTAAAAAATAAAAGATTTGCGCTCGGAAGCTTCGACTACAGATGCGATGCAGGTAGCATCTAAGGGCTAAGTAAGAACGCCGCGTATAAGAGTCTTCCCCTCATCAGGTCCTTTAAACCAGAACACAGCAGCACTCAAGAATACTATTAGCTATCTGCTAAATGAGACTAAACTAAACATTTATTAGTACAAAAACATTCAAAAAACTAAATTAATCCAAGACCTAATTCCGTCTTTCAAAGCGGAAGCAAATGTACTGGAATTTAGACCGAGGATAATGAACTCTCAGTAACTTCTTAAGCCTTGATACTAAGTAAGCGAAATACAAAGAGTGCTAAGAAAGGAGTATGAAGTCGAGCCACAGCTAACGAATATTGTTCAACTTTTAACAAATAGCGTAACCGAGTTTTCTAGGCCAGAAATTTTCCTGAAATTATATCGTGATTTTTGAGAAAGTGTTGTAAAACACTGTTATGTGTGCCGCTTTATATATGCATAACCCCACAGATTTCCTAAGTCGTGAGAAGATTATGCACGTACAAAAATGACAACACGAAAACCCGACCCACAAAAAATCTAAACTCACTATTAAGATGTCTGCCTTACTTTACTCAACTCTGCGAGTCAAATCAGGATAGTGACCTCTACTGGATTGAATCACAGAGTTCCAAGATTTACTAAGCTAACATGCATAAGCAAGTTAAGCATCGTCAGACGTAGTCGGAAATTTGATGGGTGACCGTTGGTACCGTACCGTACCGTACTTCGGCGAAGTCACAGTATTTATAAAAACTTTTATAACCTTTACTTTGTAAATATTGAAGACAAATTAATAAATAAAAGGTAAAAAGAAGTCCTTTATTCGAAATGATGCGTTGAACAAAAGAACCAAACTTGAATAGAAAGAAAGAGATGTATTTCAATTGATACGTAGAGACATCGCAACGTTTGCTTCGCTTAATTCAATTTGCGTAAGCCCTTTTATGGCGGTCGGCGGTTCACGGATAGCGGTTGAGGTCTGATTGGAAAATATTAGAAACTTCGTTCTAGACTTTTACATTGTTTTATTTTAAGTATGACAATGAATTTGTTCTCTAATTTTCTTTAACTTGAGAAGTGTTTTTATTGCCGTTTCTGCCACTGATGTTCGTCGTTATATTTTAAGTGTGTACTTATATTCTATGAGTGACACAAGCCGGCATAAAAATTAGAAAATATTTTTATTATGTAAGTTGAAACCTTTTTTGACACTTTTATACGACTAAGTAAATACGAATAAGCCGCGTAGTATGGAAAAAAATCTAACATTCTTCACGACCACTGTATTTAAACCTCAAAAAGTTAATCGTACTAAATCACTGCTTAAACTCGTATTTTGTGAATAGAGTTTTAGTTGCAAAATGGCGTCGATTTCAGTAAAGTAAGAACCTGCGGTTTTCATTATAGCTAAACCACTAAATTCGGGCTCATAGCCACTTGTTTTCAATTCGACTCTCATTATATTTAATGTTGGAATCAGGTATTGTAGAAGTGGAGTGTTCGGCTAACATAAATCTGAACAATTAGTTTATAAAATCCCCATTTAAATTTCATATGACTGAAAATCTGTACCCTTAGTATGAGTTTTACTGTCAAGTGTTGTCAAGAAATGAGCTTTAGCCACGGCACTATTCAAGTACAAATTGAGTGACTTCTTACACCTTTGAGGTCACTTTTAAAGAACTCTCAAACCTGTATGTTTCCTTGTTTTCGTTCGGTAATATACTCGTATGTATAAGTACAGTACCCTTACCATGAGTTTTCAAAACATCCCACAATTTTACGTTACGTTTACTCAAACCATTATTCTGTTCTGTAGGACTACCATGAGTTTACAAAAGTATTACTCGCTAGCGACTGCGTAAAATAAATGTATGAAAAATTGTACAGCGCCTCTGGTGGTTACTCGTAGAACTAAAATCCGTAGTGACGTAACTCGATACGTAAAAAACCTATCGAAATCAAATCGCTAGTGAATGTCATTATGATCTATTGCCATACAAATTCGGTCCCATGAGTCATTAATTTGACAGACGTTGTCAAGAAATACCGTAACGATAGTAGTTATGTTATTCACTAGCAAAATGACAATAGTTTTCTATTTACCATTTCTATAGTGGCGTTTCTATGCCAACTCATGGTAATGCTACTGTTTGCTTCAGTAGACTGAGTAAACGTAAAAATAAGTAAGTGCTCAAGTCTTTTTGTCTGCCTCACATGTTTGCAAAAAAGAGAGACAAAGCATTACGCGCCATTTTGTCAATTTAGACATTTAATGTTACGTTACTACCAAAACAGTCATATTTTTCAAAACATAAAAACTCATGGTAAGGTTACAGGTGACAATTACTTTCTAATACGACTATCCTTGTTGGTAGAGTACTATAATAAAAATATGTCAGTCATTTCTATTATTGTCAGCATCTCGCTATTACGATTAAATATGGTAGATAAAAAGTAGAAGAATTACTCGTACCAACGCACAAAAGAAAGTTTTTCGATTGTAGCATATTTCACCTTTCTAGAAAAAGGCAGCTTTCTAAGGGCTGCTAAGCGAGTATATTTTTATTAATACGGGATATTTTACATAACCTTGAATTACAGGTGAAGTAGGTATCTCTTAAAGGGCTTTGTAAATAGCCGGTTGAATAGCCTTCATATTGATTGATCGCCCAGTATTTAGATTGTTTCGTACTTACCCTATATTGACGAAATTGTTATGCAAATACCCTATTATTTGGGTATTCTGATAGAAAATGGATGAGTAATAAATCTCCTTCTAACCTTTCTTACCGCTGTATAATGTAGAAGTATAAAACGCCGTGGGGGCTGACCGGCTTTGAAGGTGGTAGAACCCTTTGTGGTTCGACTCCAGCGGCACCACCGCCACACCTATTTTTGCCTATTAACAGCAGTGTTAAGCGCTGCTGTGTTCTGGGTTGAAGGATGTGGTAAGGGAGACATACTTTTCAAAAGCGTTCCAGCTTAGTCCTCAGCGGTAGCGGCGCATCTGTGACCGACCTTAGGTAGGAATATCTAATCATATCTGGAGTTGATTACAGATGTCCATGGGCGGCAGTAGCCACTTACCATCAGATGGACAGCATGTTCGTATGCTACTAGGCGTATGCACATAGGGTTCTAGAAATGGCAAACCAAAGTGGGCTTTTAAAAGGACTGAGGCGAGTTTATTCTAATGGGTTACTAATTTATTTTTACCTTTTTACGTTTATAATGTGAAACTAGTATAGCTCGACTGGAATGGTAAAACAACGCTTCTATTTCTGGCGTGAAGCAGAATTGCTCTTCCGTGTGGGCGCGGATGCTGCTTGACTTTCAAATGAGGAGTCCTCAGGAATAGAAATGCATCGGTGATGGACTTCGGATAAAACCTGTTCTATATGGAATATTACACATCCATAATACTTCTAACGTAACTAAAAAGTTTATTTAGAAGCTGTATTTCTGGTAGATTTCGCATAAAAATACTTTTCAATTTGTCAAGTGCTTAGTTATGTAGTAAGTAGTGACCAAATACTATTAAGAAAATCAGTTTACGATTTATTACATAAATAATAATTAAATCAGCTACGTATTCTGCGTGTTATGTAGAATAAACCTTTATCCTTACAGACCTATAACCCTTGCGCTCGTGTAAATAATTTATTTTCGTCCCAAAAATTTCACCCTTATATTAAAATCACGTGTATCTTAAATGGAAATCAAAACAGGAAATCATGCGTCAAATCTGCTTAATTAAATTAAAAAATAATCTTGATCATCACGGCTCATGAGGTTAATTAACGTATTATAATTAGCTTCTGAAATTAGAAGAGTTCCGATTTTTGAGTGATTGGGCGAAAAGTTAATTAACTGATTTTTATGGTGAACGAAAATTTTGTGAGGAGATCTACATATTCGTGATGTTATCAATATTATTTTGCCAGTGTACTTACCATATCATTGTTTTTAATGACTGCTAATGATAATGACTTTTTATGATATAGAGTAACAAACTGCAAGTCACTTCTACCCTCCCTGTACCTACATTTGTAATCAACCCTACTTAAGATTACATTCCTAATGGAGGTCAGCTACAGATGACGAGTAAGTTGGAACTCCTTGGGTAACTGTGTGGCCCTGTGTAACAGGAAGACAGCAGCGCTTAATACGGGTGTTATTAGACAGAAATAGGTGGTGCCTCCGAATTCACACCACAAATGGTTCTGCCGCTATAATGAAACCGGTGTGTCACCGCAGCGCAGACGACAACCAGCATTGAAGCGTTTTCTTTATATTTATCAAAGGTGGCCCATTTATACAATACAATACAATATAAAAATGCTTTATTGTACACCAAAGAATACATGAAAAATATACATAAACATAATGAACGGTACAACAGGCAGTCTTATCACTTAAAAGCGATCTCTTCCAGACAACCATAGAGTTGTTGAAAGAAAACAATATAGAAGCAAGAAATACAGGTAGGGGTGTACGAATGTAATACATACCGACTCGAAAATTATCTTTGTACATATCAGCAGCTAGTGTAAAAGGTGAAGAAAGTAAGGGATAGAAATAGTGATTATATTGTGAGTTTAAATTGTTTGATTTACGTTTGAATCCAACCAACAAACAATAATAATAAATGTTTGACTTGGAAATAATTGTTTGCGAAATTCCAAATTCCTATTCCAAAATGATCGATATCAAACAAACGAATTCCAAGCCTGTTTCGCACTTCGGTTAACACATAAAATGGCGGATAAACATTTTGTACGAGTTATGTCGAACCGTAACGTGTATAACTTCGTCAGGTGGAAACTTTGTGGCCGTAGATTAGGTTACACAATAGACTCCTAAATTTTTATTTTAAATAAATTCATGTTTCCAAATTTTGATATTTTAATAATTATGATTTCCCGTGTTGTGTTATGTCGTTATTGATCAAAAATGAGATAGATAAATATTATAAAAATAAAAAGCCCGACCAGTTAAAAATAATCAAGGGAAAGAAAAAAAGAAGTAACGTATGTAGTCTATGTCACTTAGTCACTATGTCACATTTAGACGAATCCAACGACATATAATATAATATGTTGAAATCGTGTCAAGCCTTTTTGGTTGCAGGAGTTGTTAAAAAATAAGACATACATAGATACACTCAAAAATCTTGACCCCTTGCAGTCGAGTAAAAAGCCACCTCAATACATACGATCGATTTACATGAACATCATTAGTGTATAACTTTTGTGCATCTATATCAATTTTCGAAAAAAGTTATTCTAATAACAGACATAAAGTAGACTCCTTAACTGATACACAATAGACTGAATATTGGTAATATCTAGCGGTATAATAATATTAAGTTATACGCTGCCCTTGCGAACATAAATGCATGTTCGAACCAATCTGCGTCGACTTCTGATGATTATACGGTAATATTACCTACCGTAATACATATGATAATTACCAACAGGGCCTATGCCGGTCCTATATATATAAAAAGGAGGGTATACCAAGTGCCATGAATGATGATGAACTACTAATGAATCATTTTTAGTGACATACTTTAACCTAATTTTGACCAAAATATAATTATATCTGTTATATATTGGCCTGAACGCACATAGTTAGGCATTCGCCTTAAACAAAATTACTAGAAAGACATCCGATCCTGCACTGCCGCCGTGCCATGGGAACGCTGACTCCGCACCACCGCTCCGTTTCCATCGTATAGTCCCGAAAGTGGGAATTCACTCTGGGTGCTAAAATCGCCCCAGCAAGTCACTTAGGATAGTTGATTCTTTCTAAATTATGGGAGGATACAGACTATAATTTTAAGAACTCGGATTTTTTAATAATAATCCTGTTATTAGGACTCTATTTGTATTCTTTATCAATGTTTGCGGCATATAACGTTAATGTGATAACATTCACGCTTCTGTAAATCACAGATAAACAATAAACTTCTAGACATTTATGTCGAATCCATTACATTTCGTATATTACGAACATCACCTGCTGTTATATTAAATTTATCTAAAGTAATCAAACAGCTAAAGTGTGTGCTAGTTTAAATAAAATAGAAAAAACAATACACTCGTACATCCCAAAAATCGGGGTATTAATAAAACTTAAAAAACATAAATGCATGTATATCCACGACCCGCGTGACAGAGGGAACAGTAGGTTCCAGGTTTGGTCCCCGTCCAGATATTTAAATGATAAATTCAGATTTTCATTGTGAATTTAGGAATTTGTGTATTCGTCTGTTTGTGTCCAATTGTCCATGGCACCCACACACATAAAAATCCTACTGTAGTAAGCGTTATTTATTTCCCGTCCTAGATATAGGTAAGCGTAATACGCAGACTTTCACATTTCGAGGTAGATATCTAAGGATATTATCGTTTACATTTATTCGAAACCATATTCGGGATCGTATGAAAAACGGCTAAACTATCCTTCGTAACCGTAACAATGACATAGCTTTACGACTCATGAATTCCCGATATGATTCTTTATACGCTTTAGAAATCGTAACTTTAAATTGCTATTGGCATATGGTGTTCATGTTCTATGGAAAACGGATTCACGGATTTCCACCGTTTGAAAGGTATACTTTGCTGTTCCGTGAAAGGTTTTGTCACAAGTTTTAAGGGCGATTTTCTATTATGCGTGTTTACGTTATCACGCGTGCCACTTGCAACCTATCGTTTCATGGATACGTTTTCTGCAATACGTGCCACGCGTCCGGTGGTCGTAAAGTGATTGCAGCTCGTTTATTCGTGCGCATGAGACACGCGTGAAGGAATAAACTCGCGTGACAGGAAAGAGGCGTTGATACTTACATATTACTAGCTGACCCGGCAAACGTTGTGCTGTCATATAAATTGTTATCACATTTATTATTATACCTTACTGCGTTAGTTGAACATTATAAAAATCAATAAAATTGAAATTAATTTAAAACCTTTCACTCGAAAAAATAATGCTGGCCGCATATTTAATTGGCTATAACGCTGTATTCGTGATTTAAAAAAGAAAACAAAAGGGTATTATGGCGGGAAACGGCAGATGTCAAGGACGATGTTTGTGGAGGTCTTGGAATTAATTAAAAATAGCTATCTGGATTCAAGTCTTTCATTGGAGATACCCCCAACAAAATAAAAAAAAATATTAAGGGTGGACCCTTATCACTTAGGGGTATGAAAAACAAATAATAGCCGATTCTCAGACCTACTGAATATGCATATAAAATTTGGTGAAAATTGGTAAAGCCGTTTCGCCGGAGTACGGTTACATTGTGACACGAGAATTTTATATATAAGATATACTGTGCGTTTGTGATTTGATTTAAGTAAACTTCTCAAGATTTAGAAAGCCTCGGACCAGTAGCTATAGGCGGAATCTCTATATCGTACCTCTTAATCCACCACATTACTGTTAAATCATAAGGCTCTTTAGCTCTTCTCGAAACCTTTCACAAACAGCAAGACGATTGTTCACCGACATCCGACTTATTATAAGAATACCTCTTATTCGCAGACCTTTTCAACAAATATAACTTCTGCCTCGGGAGATTACAATCAAGTGTATACTACAAGCTCAAATGGAGATCTTGCGTCCCTCTATGTATTCACTCACACATTTATAATTTTATCCCTGTAACCTTGTTCCGCATTACATACAATAACGTTTTGCGGTAAGCTGCACATTTCACACACTTGCTCTAGGGCATTAGATTTTATAGTTCAAATGCAATCGTTATACCGAAGCTATCGGCGCTCCATGTAATGTTTGTGGGTATTTAAGCGCGTAGATCGGTATCAAATGTTTGTTAGTAGATATAAATTATTATAAGATGGCTTTATTAGAAAGACTTATGTCGGAACTAGCTCCCTAACCGGAGCTAAGTCTCTTCCTTATTCGAGCCGTTTCAACTTAGTCTTCAAGGGTAGCAACGCAACAGTGGCCAACCTCAGTTAGGAATCTAATCTTATCTTGGTTTAATTGCAAATATCCGTTGGCGGCATTAGCCACTTACCATCAGTTGAAATGCAAGCGATTGCTGCCTTTAAAATGTTCTTCTGATTCTGAATTTCTTCCGATAGCGTTTTATGTTTAATATAAAACTTTTTGTGATTGTAAACCTTTTTTACTTCTATAAAACTTATAACAAGCAGAAGTTTTCCGTGATGGATTTTTAAAAGAAAAGTTATTTTATAAGTGGCACTCGCTTTATATTTTTGTAAAAATATTCTTACTGCTTATAGATGCTACTATTGTAACACATAAAATACTTTTATAAGTCAAATTACCTAATTGTATGTAAAGGGACGTAGGTCTTATATAGAAGTTATTAACTTCTATATAAGACCTTATAAGACCTTAGAGAGAGAAATATACAGAATGTTGCTTCTTTTATATGGAATTGTAGGAATTATACAATCCTTCATTGCAGAACGCAGCCTGAATTTAATGGTCGCAAAATGCAAAATAAATTGAAACTATCGTACCATCTGCAGCGTCAATAAATGTCGCTTTTTAGAGTTCCACAATCAGATAAATAAACCTAAGAGGTCCAGAGTTACAGTTATGAAATAATCTTTGATGAATTTCGACGAATTGGTTTTATTTACATGTTTATAGCGTGAAATTTCAATTTTTATCACCTTACCTTACAAATTTCAAAGTACGTTTTGATTTTTTTGAAGCAAAAGATAGGAAATAGTGAAAACTTGCAATTAGCAATACTAACCCTTACCGTAGGTGTATTTTAAAGGACGAAAATATTATAATCACTAATTAAAAAACACAGCAGGTTACATACAAATAAAATAGGTAAAAGATACTTATGGTGTGATAAAAAAATGTGTTAAAAAAGTAAATCCTAGCGGCTCTATTTAGGTATATGTTGTTTGAAATGCAATTACGCTTAACATCACTTAAATCCTTCTAAAGAGCCTTGAGTCTAGAAAAGTATTATTATTGAATACCTTCGAGCCATGAACGGAGAAAAAAAGCTAAAACGTTTTTCGTGTTACCATGTAGGGCGTGTAAGGGCCTTATCACACTCGCGTTTTCAAGCATGTAACCAGAAAAATGCGATTGCGATACAGCGATACAGCGATTATGGCGCGACGGCATCGCGCCATGGCGGGATCGGGACGAGACGATGAAGAATACAATCACATGAGTACAATATAACTAAACAAAATACATTACATGTATATTATTGTATATCGGCCGTAACAATTCGCTTTTCTCGATACAATCGGTCGTTCTATATAAAATATCAAGATTTTAAGAATTAAAAAAAATGCTAGAGGTCTCAGACCTGACCCTAAAACGATACATATTGGTGAACGCATCGTCGACGCATAACATGCATTTCAAAAACTTTTTCATGTCGGTTTAAAACAACTGCAAATAGAACACAAAAAATCTACAAACTCGCACTTTTAATGCAATTCTAGTTTTACTTTATTATTAACTCTTTATTGACCATGTTAAAAACAGTGTGGTGCAAAAGGCGGACTTAATGCTAAATAGCATTTTTTCCCAGTCAACCTTAGGAATGTGCAGAAAAATTAAAGGCGGTACAACTATACTATTTTCGTGCTACTAGAGAGAGTTAGAACAACGCGACCCACTAAATCCCTCACTTTTAATGGAACCTCTTGCCTAGCAGTAGTAGTGAAGGTGGTAGTACCCTTTTGTGATTCGACTCCGGCGGCACCACCGCCACACCTATTTGTACCTCATAACAGCAGTGTTAAGCGCTGCTATGTTCTGGTTTGAAGGGTGTGATAAGGGAGACATACTTTTCCGAGGCGTTCCAGCTTAGTCCTCAGGGGTATCGGCGTATCTGTGACCTCAGGAAGGAATATCTAAACCTATCTGGGGTTGATTACGGATGTCCATGGGCGACAGTAGACATGTACCATCAGGTGGACTGCATGCTCGTCTGCTACTGCTATATTATAAAAAAGGACAGTAATTGGTTGAAGACAAGTATTAACATTAAACAGAGAACTGTTAACGACGAACACGATTTGCGAAAGTGACGCAACATAGTACAGTCGGTACACGACACGACATAACACGATACTCCACTTAACTCTCCCTGTGAAGTGTATTGTCGCGAATTTTTGCTTGTTTGGCCGTCTTGTGACTAAAGCCTACTTTGTAAGCTAAACTAAGTTATGTAGCTACATTAACGAGTAGAAAAAACTTTTTGGGTGTTTTTCTGTGTTTAAATAAATTAACCATTCCTTGTACTTTATACTTTTTACATCTGTTATATAGCACAGGGTTTTTTCCTGAAAACTAAAGTGTTGCAACTCTTGAGGATCAATGTAGTCGTTCTATAAAAATTTAAGTTAAACGTGGTAACCCTTTGTGATTTCACTCTGAAAGCATCACCGCCACACTTATGTCAGCCTTATAACAGCGGTGAGCGCTGCTATGTTCCGATTTAATATCTATTTAATATCTCATCTTCTGAAGACCCGCGTGGCAGAGCTGTCACCATACCGGTCTGACGAGCAAAGGGTTCCGGGTTCGATCCCCGGCCAGACAGATATTTGAATGATGTTTTTTGATGAATTTAGATATCTGTTCTGGGTCTGGGTGTTTGTGTCTTTGTCTATGTGTGTGTCCATGGCACCCACGATACAGGGAATAGTGTGGAGCCATGAGTATAGAAAGCGTTCATTTCCTAATTTTGTTCCTTCTCACACATGCACTGATTATGACGTCATAATTTTACGTCTTTTTCGTAGTTGGCTTTTAACTTTACCAGAAAGACTTGCTTTTAAACCCCATCTACCCCCTGGAGTAATGTTAATGCTCTCTTTATACCAAGAGATTTACATATACGGGTATGTAATTTTGCCACTCGCTTCGTACTAGACTTGGCAATCTCGTCGTCTTTTATTTTTTCGTCATATTTTACTCATAAGTATCATGTGATTTATTGTATATGTGTTTAAAATATTCCCTTTTAGGGTTACGTGGTTATAGGTGCCTTTTATTGAAAAGAAGTTTATTTACGAATCAATATTTGAGAATATAAAGTCATATATAAAATTCTCGTGTCGCAATGTTAGTTACCGTACTCCTCCGAAACGGCTTTACCGATTTTCACCAAATTTGATATGCATATTCAGTAAGTCTGATAATCGGCTACTATCTATTTTTCATACCGATAAGTGATAAGGGTTGTTCACCCTTAACATTTTTTTATTTATATGGCAACACAACGTTTGCCGGGTCAGCTAGTAAAGTCATATAATACTCCCCTCCTACGTCAATATCACAAAAATTTAATATAGTAATAAAGCATTTAATAGTTAAATACGGAACCCTAATGATAGTATATAAAGTCGTATTTAAAGTGTCTTCCACTAAATCTATTTATAGGATACAAAATTCTCAAAAACATAAAAGAAACGCCTTTAACGAAAAACGAAAAAAAATGATTTTAATATTAGTCATTTTGAACTTAATTTTTTTTTTCTGATAAATGAATGTTCACATTAAATACGCAATCCAATACGCATTTTATTTCTGTCATACTTTATCATACGCAGCCGTGCTTATTAATTTTCGTTTCAATTGTACTACACTCGTATGAGAGTGAATTTATGAGTTTATCCTCGCAGTTGAAGGGTCAAAGTGATATTAATTATAATAATATTTAATAAGTCAGTTCAAATGTAAAAATAAAATAAAACCAATATGAAAGTACTTATATAAACTACTGATATTTTAAAAGTAAGTTCCTACACTGATATACCTATAATATGGCTACTTATTCTAACGATGATCAAAAAAGAGCTGCGAAAACAACTAAAGCCATTTGAAATGCGGTCTTATCGATCAATCATACATCTTTCTCCTAAATATTGCAACAATGTTAACAATTGGCTGTAATACTTATCGTTGTAAAGATAAGCTACCTCTTGTCTTCTAACTAGCCAGATATTTTAATAAAATATTCAGTTTCGAGTTCCGATAAATTTGCAAGGTTATGCATAATTTATAAGGCTCCCTTATTTATTGGTCGAGATTACAAAAACTTTGGTAGCTCGGGCCTAAATGTCCCATATTTGAAATTTGGATCATCCGATTGACCGCTGGATGGAGGCAGTGACCTGTTAAGTCCCATGTCCAAGGTAATATAGATCTGGCGTACTAAAATATGATATGGGGTCAGTATTTGGGTTAATGATTTAGTAACCGAAGGGTTACCTTTCCAATAATATGTAAGTATACCATAAGTGACATATTTAAGCACCTAAAAATAAATCGGAATTTTAATACTTGCAAATTTTATATTTCGGAATAAAAGTATTTTTAAGTGAATTTTACAAGTGGACCTTCATTGTAGAATCCCAAATTATAAGAAAAATCGAAAAATGCTGTAAAGAGCCGAGTTTGATAAAAGCTAAAACTACAAATTCTTAAAAACGTATTTTCCTACCCGGGAATCAAATGAGTTCATTTTGAAGAGAACACACTTGTATCATTCTACCATCGGGTAATTTCGCTTTTATGGATCAACTACAAACTAAGATTATTTTTAACTAAATAAGGAAAAACTAAATCGCCTAATTTCGAACTGTGGTATCTATTTGTCAATAACGAAACGATAACTATCAAAACAATATCTTTAATAATTATAATGACAAAATAGACCAAAATATAATGAAACCGACATTTGTGACACCAGACATGTTCTTGACCGGTTAAGCATCATACATTATTTCCAGACAGATACCTGAGACGTCATACAGACTAAAGACACACCAAAGTTGTTATAGAACTCCGGAACTATCGGATATCCGAAATAAAAATATCCGAAACGAACCGAATCGGATGTAAAAGTTTCGGATACGGACGGAGTCTAAATGAAAAACGGATGCAAGCGCCGCTTGTATTTGTATGTATAAATAAATTCAAATCGATATTACCTCTCTGTGTTTTCTTTACTTTTACAATTTTTTTAAAATTATTATACGTAACTGAACTATCCAAAACTATATGCTATATCCGTAACCGTAACTAAAGCTGATATAACATTTTTCATGTATCCGTATCCACATCCGAACATTCATAGTATGCATAACATCCCTAGTCCAGATCCGAAATTTCCTATCCCATCCCTAGTAAGGATAGAAAGCGCATTACGTTCAACTTCCAAAGACAATACGGTTTCCATCATAGAAATCCGGTTGCAATATTTTCAACAATTTATCCGACTCACATCATTGTATGGCATCAGACAGACCTCGAAATTGGAATTCATCACCATTCATATGCGTCATTTCTAGCGAAAAATTTCATATGGACTGGAATCTAGGTAACTTTGTCATAAATCAAAAGTTATTATTAAAAAAGTGATGGTGACTCAGTATGTTAACTTATTGTAAAGTTTTGTGCACAAATACCGTTCGTATTTTTATCAATTGCGTAGCTCTAGCATTGCTTCTGGGCGGGGTATTCACCCTACTGACGGGAAACCATGTTTTTTGTTGACGAGGAGGAAATCTTTTAAAGGTATCTAGTGCCGTGGGACCGAGAGGGGGTTATGTGGTGGTAGAACCTTTTGTGGTTTGACTCTGGCGGCACTACTGCCACACCTATTTCTGCCTAATAACAGCAGTGTTAGGCGCTGCTGTGTTCTGGTTTGAAGGGTGTGGTAAGGGAGACAGACTTTTCCGAGGCGTTCCAGCTTAGTCCTCAGGGGTAGCGGCGCATCGGTGGCCGACCTCAGGTAGGAATATCTAATCCTATCTGGGGTTGATTACAGATGTCCATGGGCGGCAGTAGCCACTTACCATCAGGAAGACTGCATGCTAGTCTGCTACTCTTATATTATAAAAAAATATGTGGAATTATTACCGCACTAAACTACCCATCATTATCAAGCACCTCCAACGCTAATTGGTAGATACTCTTTAATGCCCAACTCATGTCCCTAGCCAATTCTTAATAACATCCGGGACCGATGGCTTTACTTGCCATCCAAAACAGAAAAGTTGCTAGTACCCTGAAGAAAGAAAGAAAGAAAAGTACCCTGACTGAATGACGACTCTCATGTTAGAGCGGGCGCCATACCACTTTAAAACGCAGTGGGTTTAGGGTTCGACCCTCGGTGGAAAAGATAGCTTGAAAATTTAGATTTCTTTTTGGGTGTCGCGACTTCCCGCTACTCGTCAAGAGATGGCGCTTCTGAATCACGCTATCGAAGTTTTCTAAACATCTTGGATATATACAAGCTCCGAACTGAGACTGTTGGAGCACGGCCGCTCCCGGGGCATGGTCACCTAGCCCGACGGGAGATCTCCCTTTGCCAAACTGGGTCTCGGTGTTTTGTGTATTTAACTTTGTGTGTTTCAAATTTTCAAACTATCATTAAAGTATTTGAATTATGGGCCATCACTAAATACATAATTATCATAAAATACTTATGCAGATTGCTCATTTGCATTCATTGCATTGCATTGCGTGGTCGACCAACATCATTATCATTACCACTTCATTATCATATTCATATACCGACAATAGAAGGGTTGATCAAGCTTAATGATTTAAACTATGCGACTCAATGTGAGAAACAAAAGAAGGTCTCTAGCTTTACGGATAGAAATGAACTTAGGTGCTTATGAAGCTTCCTTAATTTAAGACGATTGGCAAGTGCCTATTTTAATAGTAATTTAAAGTTAATATAAGCGAATTTGTGTTATATAGGTTTGTTTTTTATAATAAAGGAGTAGCAGGCGAGCATACAGTCCACCTGATGGTAAGTGGCTACTGCCGCCCATGGACATCTGTAATCAACCCCAGATAGGATTAGATATTCCTACCTGAGGTCGGCTACAGATGCTCCGCTACCCCTGAGGACTAAGCTGGAACGCCTCGGAAAAGTCTGTCTCCCTTCAAACCGGAACACAGCAGCGCCTACCACTACTGTTATTAGGTAGAAATAGGTGTGGCGATGGTGCCGCCGGAGTCGAACCAGAAAGGGTTCTACCACCTTCTCCCCTGAGGTCTGATAACAATTGCCCGATATAGGTCTCACATATTTAACCCCTGTCAATTCATTTTTGTCTTTTCATGTTGAGCACTAAGTCAGACTCATAAGGGTTTTGGTACATAGTTTATCGCGTTGGAAAAGTGCGTATTGGTACACTTTTTAAAATAATTCAAATTATATTAAGATCATTTTAAAACGAGCTTGGTATTTCGTACTTTTTTCAGAAAACCCTTTCATTCTATACCAATGGGGTTTATACTATACAAATTCTATAATCATGGGGTGCATAAATAAAAGGGTGTAGTAGGGCTTCCTATATATTGGAATTAGAGTGACATCACCAATCTAATCATGCGTTTTTTTAACTAAACGATTATACAAAATTCCATCCTAATTGCTACCTAATTGCATCCAGCTACCGGTCGGTAGGCGAAATTAAACCTGCAAAATTTGACCCTTACATGCATCTAACACGTTAAATATATACTTGTAAAAAGACAGAGCCAATATCCTAAGATTTCTATTTGTTTCAGATATCCGAAAGCAAAATGTGAAGACGACCATGGAAGCCGAGTGCGACAACTGTAGCGTGTACACGGACCTGAACGCCAGCTTGTATGCAAACTTTACCAAGAATGCCACCATTAACAAGTTTTATTTCTATCAGGTATGTAACTCTTTTATTTTTACCTTATCCATACTTTTGCTTCTATATTTTCCTCTCTGTTCCTATTTATCATGTAATATAAGTGGTTAAATTTAATATTTATGTATCTTTCTTATAACCTAAGTAGCATGTGAACATGCAGTCCACTTGACGGTGAGTCATGACTGCCGGCCATGGACATCTATCATCAATCCCAGATAAGATTCTAAGTGTGACCAGAGGTTGCTACTGACGACTAAGTTGCAACGCCTGGAATAAGTCGTCTTTTTTATCGCATCCTTCAAACTTAAACGCACCATCACTTCACACAGCGCGTTATTAGATAGAAACAGAAGACCGGAGATGAATCCCAAAACTTTACCATCAATTAAAGTATATTTATTTATTTATTTTATTATACCTTAACTAACACTGGTATAAAAGGCAGACTTAATGCTAAAAGCATGCTTGCATAAATCCCCCCCGGTGGCCGTCCTCAGCGCTTGTTGGAGAACTCCGGGATCTCCGACGAAACGCAACCGGAGTCCTCCAAGCGCGATGCCCTGAAAGGGCTCTGCCCTTTGCGGCACGTCCAGTACATACTGATACACTCAACATACACCTAAAATAGTTCTTACATCCAATATCCAATAATCTAGTAAAATGTAGTAAAAATTGCATCAGGAAAATGGACTTTGTGAAGGCAAGGTTGATAACAATTTTATGACTGAATCATTGACACTTAACCTATCACTCAGTATTAACTCCGCTAGTAAAAACCCTAGTGACATCACCACAGCTTCTATATTCTCTGATAATAAACTAAAAGTGACCGTCAGCAGTGAATAAACAACTTCTATACATTTTAGATTGGGTGCATCACCATCAGTTGGTAGATTACAATCACAAGCCTTTAAAAATGAAAAGCGCGAAGTCTTACAGCATCGCTTGAATGAATTTTTAACTATTGTAGTACGGGAAAATCTATTTCGTAACTTTATCTTATTCTTTCTGTATAAAAGTAGTGTTTCTGTTAAATTTTAAAGGTGGTAGAATCCTCTGTGGTTTGACTACGGCGGCACCACTGCCACACCTATTTTTACTTAATAACAGCAGTATTAGATACTGCCTTGTTCTAGCTTGAAGGGTGTTGTAAGAGAGACATACTTTTCCGAGGCATTCCAGCTTAGTCGTCAGGAGTAGAATCTGTGGCCGACCCCAAATAGAAATCCGATTTTACCTGGGGTGGCAGAAGCCGCGTACCATCAGGTAAACTGCAAACTCGTCTGTTAATACTCTTATATATTATAAAAAAATCTAAGCCCTATTAAACCAACCCTTTATTCCCTAGAGCTCCATAAATTATAACATTTTGACACCGTTCTAAAAACGCAATGTCTTGGCAGCCATTTGTTAAGTTTATCGAATCATGAAACCAATTTGCGCCAGAACCTTGTTCTGGAGGCAGCAGCTATTTACAATTAATTTTCTCCCTGGATGTACATTAGCGTGAAATTGCGAAATGTCCTTAAATAACGGTAATTATTTGAACCTTAATAGAACGATGAAGGAAGTAAATTGAATTAATTTTGCTAACTTTTAAGTTGTAGGATCTGCTATTTATGAGTTTAACTCATTGAATTAGGGTATTAAATTATAAACCAGACCCGTCTAGGTATTTTCTAGACGTTTGCCATTCGTAACCTAAGCCTAAACCTAAACTAGTATGATTTAATTGTTTAGTATGAAAATATAGGTATTTTTCTGTTTGTCTCACATTATATACCGGTACTCTCCGGTACTCTACATTGCATCATATAGAATAAGTTTGGACTTTCAAAATAACAAATATGCACATCGGGAACAATTACTTTTAATTCTACTGGTTTTATGTGACAGTTTGCGTGCAAATTTTAAATTCACATTTCTCCCCATACGCCTGACCTGATTCAGATCTCTCTTTGGCTATATCAAATTCCTCATATTGTCAATTTTCAATCATTAACAGGTAAAAAAGTATTGTTTCTGTAGTCCCGGGACCAGAAAAGGGCCTATCGTAAAAGGCAACTAAAAGGGGGTTTCCGGGGTTGCGGACGGCAAGAGTGGGAGCTCGAACCGTCCAGCAAGCTACTCCGGGATGGACAGCGGTTTGTGTGGCCGCATATGGAAAAGCGTTCCATCGGAAGATCTCGGAGTTCTCGGAGTTCAATAGCTGAGGACGGCCACCGGGGGGGTTTTAGTGCGGTAAAAATCCCCATACCCCGGTGTCGCTTCCTACGTCGGGTACCTTTTGAAGGTTTCCCTCTCGTGAAAAAAGCATAGATAAATAATTAGTAGCAGTTAAACTTAAAGATACGTATCCTAGAACATCATCACCATACTTCTTATTCTAAACGAGTACGTTAAACAATGACACTTATGAAGAGCGCTTGTAAAATCCAGCTAACGTATTGGTCTAGACCCGAGTAATCTCGTAGTAATTGCGCGGTGAGTGATGTTCGGGAGCAGATGATATCATATTTAACGGTTTAATAGCAGCTCCTAATTGTCTAGTCTAGTGGGCACGTAATTAAACAGACAATATTCTATGGGCCTAGTGGATTCATTGTACGGTTCTATGCAATAAGCAGACAATTAGACACTTGATACAGACTATTCAAAGGCTCTCTGTGGTGAATATATGATGTTTTTTGATAACACAATATAAGTAAATACTTTTTATAAGTTGCAACTGCAAGCAAACGAGCGTGCTGTACTCGTGATGGTAAGTGGCAACTGCGAACCATGGATATTTATAATCAATTCCAGATAAGATTAGTCGTACCTGACATCAGCTAGTGGCATTGCCACCCCTTAGGACTTAGGTGCAATGACTCGGATAAGTATTTTTTTATATAATATAGGAGTAGCGGACGAGAACGCCCATGGTTATCCGTAATTATCCCCAGATAGAATTAGATATGACCTACCTGAGGGCAGCCACAGATACCCCTGAAGACTAAGCTGGAACGCCTCGGATAAGTATGTTTTCTTTACCACACCCTTCAAACCAGAACACAGCAGCGCTTAGCACTCGTCGTCGTCGTCGTCGTCGAACCACAAAGGGTTCCACCATCATCAGACAGTCATCAGATAAAATAATATAGAATAAAATGAAACATACCATAGACGAAATAAAAAACACTTATATCGCTAAAAATCTTAACAAACGTAGTTTTAAAGAACCTGAATTTTAATAAGGTTCTCATATGAAACGACTGGTATCAGATTTACGATGCATCGTGCGTTAAAAGCATTTCACATAGGGATCAGCCCTAAAACGGTAAAGAGCCTTTATTAGCTCATAATTTACAACTGCGAAGCTGTTAGAGGCACTTTGTTATTTAAATTCTTTGTACCCGACCTGAATTACAGGAGGATGAGGGCTCATTCATTATTAGGAATGAGAGACATTGATAAAATATCGATATTCAAAATATCACAAGCTATAAATAGTAATATAAGTATAGTGATATTTTAAATGTCCATAAATATGATATTATATTATAGGAAATAATAAATATAGACCTAAATTTCAGATCAATCGGTTAACGGGAAGAGGTTAAATTTCAATTATTAAATTTGACCCAAACAAACAAACGGGGTGAGCTAAATAAAACCGTTTAAAAAATGTATTCATTCTATACACCCAATATACACATTTTTATACCTAATATGGGCTTTTTATAATGTATTTTTTATATGTATACTTTTATATATTTAAGAATACATATTTTTATGTATTCTTAATTTACATTTGGACCCTATAATTGTATAATTTTGAAATAAAATGTTCAATATTTTATTAACTCATTATTTATGAAATAAAAAAAAATAAAGAATTATCTATAATTCGATACACAGATGTCTATGTCCAAGTAGCATTTTAAATTACAGACAATAAGATATCGTCATGGATATCGATAATTTCGACATTACAATCGATATTTCACTAATATCTATAAATCTCACCATTCCCTTCCAGGAGGATTGGACCGTAGCACATTGTGAGCGGATGTGGGTGGATTTATAGTATGCTTTTACGTAAAAACACTTCCCTCGGTAACCTATTACAATAATTTTACACGCAAATTGTTTTAAATTACCGTAAAGAGTATATTACGCGTATTACATTAGTTTATAGGGATATTACGTTTATTTAGGTCTATTTATGTATTATGTATTGTTCACTTCTTTTGGAATTGATTGTGATTTATTAACATAATAATTACTTAGCAAAATATCTATGCACATTCTCTACCGCTACCTCTGAGGACTTAGCTGGAACGCATCAGAAAAGTGTGTATTCCTTACGGCACCCTTCAAACCAGAACACAGCAGTGTTAAACGCTGCGAGGTGCAAATATGCGGTGGTGCCGCCGGAGTCGAACCACAAAGGGTTCTACCACTTTCAAGAAATAATATATAATTACTAATACTGAAATGTTTTCATCAATAGACAGCGCAACTGGCGGTGCTATGGGCATTGCTGGTCGCGATCGTGGCCGGCAACGCCACGGTCGTACTGGCGCTGCTGCTCACCAAGTCCAGAAAGAGTCGGATGAACTTCTTCATCATGCAGCTGGCGATCGCTGGTAAGAGAATATACTTACGTCATAATAATAGCACCTATAATATTGCTTCATTAATGTAACAACATAATATTAAAGTAACCAACACCCTTAGTAAGAGATTTTACGTTTTTTATTACAAAAATGACTGTTTTAGTATTTGTTTACGTATTTGCCCATACATTTCCAATCAGCGCCCTTAGCTGATTGTATCAAAACTGATTGAAATCGTATGGGAAATACGTAAACAATAACGAAAACAGTCATTTTTGTAAAAACGTAAAAACTCATACTAAGGGTACTGTACTTATTATAATTATTTTGTTTTTATATTGTAGAGCCCTCAAGTTACTGTAACGTTACCGTAAATGAAATAGCAGTACCTGGATTACCGAGCCTTGCTAGTACTTTTTTAAAACGACGTTTTCTAAAGATGAAACCTAGCTATATAGATTTATCACCCCCGAAACCCCCAGCATAATAAATTTCATGAAAATGAAATGTTCAACGAACCGTTTATAAGATTCGAATTATACATATACCAGAATGGCTCAGTATTAGATATTAGGTATTAGATAGATCGATAGCCTAGTGGTTAGAAACTCGGCGTATCAATTTCCCCCGTATCAATATCAATACGCCGAGTATTTGTGTATTAGAAATTAATTATCACTTGCTTAATCGGTGAAGGAAATTATCGTGAAGAAACCTGCACTCCTAAGAGTTTTAAAGCAAGGTTCTCTATAGTGTGAAGTCTACTAATCCACACTCCAACAGCGAGGTAGACTATGCCATAAACCATTCTTACTCTGAAAGGAGACCCGTGCCCAGCAGTGGGACAATAAAGGGTCAACGAAGATCTTATTTTGAACCCCGCCATAGAAATAGAGTTATTCTCTCGGGCGGGAAACAATGGCAACATTAGTTACACGTGACAGCCAACTATACGAGTTAGAGATTATGGTAATCAATTTGAAGGCGTGTCTGTCGTAAAGATGTATGCAGTGGATCCGTAATCTGATATGCAATGGCCGGAGTGAGCGTTATTGAAAGCATGTTGCTGTTAATTATGCGTTGTAACGTACACTTCAATATAAACGAGTATTTTGAGTGTACAGTGTAAATACATCGATTTAATTTTACTGACAGCATTATCATCGTCAATCTATTACTGTCTTACTGCTTGGTTCAGCTCATTCAGAGTAAGAGAGGTCGCCGCATTGTCCAAGTGTGAATTGATAGGCTTCACACGCCTCTAGAGCTTTTGTAGAACTTTCACGGTTGTAAGATTCCTCACGAAGTTTGCCTTCATCGTATCAGGAAGTGATATTAAATTTCGAATAAGTATGACTGAAAAATCAGAGGTATTTCGATCATCGGACACCCGTTTGAGAAACCAGATACAACCGCTAGGGTATTACAAAAAATATGTTCAAAGTATATATTTTGTTTTCACTCAGCAGTTGCCAAATAACCTAGAACTAAATTTAGCCCTCAATACACGATCGATTTCGGTTCAAAACACGATAATTTCATATTAAAAAAGAATAATTTTTTGCTTCATGAATTGTCCATATATATGTAGGAAATACCTTCATACTGCTTCACCTTAATACGAATCGTAGACATATATCCTTTAGCTATTTAAAATTAGTTTAAGTATTTGTAAATGGTAATGTACTCTCAGATTTTACACTATATTTTACCAGAATTACAAAGTTTACTACTTAAACAACGAAACTAGCTAACTTACTCCACTTAAACTGGAATTATGACTGCTCGCACGTTAAGTATATCTAATAATAGTGTTCTGACTTGCGCCTACTGTTATTTACTGAGTATGGTCGCTCTATACTTTATTATTACTCCTAGGCATTAATGAGCTCAAAATCTCAAAATGTTCAAATTCCACCTCCACACGCACCTCTGAATTTTCATAGTTATGTCCGTATTAGAATTTAATTATCACTTGCTTCAACGGTGAAGGCATATAGTCCGCGCCAAACTGCTAGTCCGCTCTGAAGTTGTTGCGAACAGTTGTATTCATAGAATTTACTATGCCGACGCAATTCATTTCCATATTCAGAGCGCACTAGCAGTTTAAAAAAGGTTTTCAAGGGTATGTGAAGTCTACCAATTCGCACTTGGGCAGCTATATTTGGACTTTGGCCTAACCCTTTCATTCTGAAAGGAGACTCGTACCCAGCAGTGGGACAGTAATGGGTTGATGACGATTAATGAGCTTTGCCCTATAAAGTTTTCCTGTAGAAAGGCATTGTGGTGTGATGTATTAACTTAATTTTATTGTTACAGATTTATGGGTAGGGTTAATAAGCGTCCTTCCAGATTTGATACAGCGCATCACTATATCATGGTTCGCGGGGTCAGTGGCTTGCAAGCTAATGAAGTATTTACAGGTGAGAATAAAATACGTTACTAAATACACATATTTAAATGCCTTATTATTATTATTAATAGAAATTATGTAAAACACCGCTACACCTATTTCAGCGCTTCTTTGTTCTGGTTTTGAGAGGGTGATAAGGGAGGCATACTTATCCGAAGCGTTCTAACTTAGTTCCTCAAAAGTAGTTGTATCTATAGCTGTTTAGCTATAGATACAATCAGGTAGGAATCTAATCTTAACTGGGGTTCATTGTAGATGTTCTTGGACTGTTGTTCTGTTGTTGTAGCCACTTAACGTGGGAAGGACTGAATGTTCGTTTGCTCCCTCAGTATTAAAAAAAAAACTTAATGTCTTATCCTTAACAATTACTCTTACAAAATACAAAACAATGCAAGAAGCCAGTCTTAAAAGGACGCGTCATCAGGCTGACGTGAATTTCGGTCGGAATTCGACTGGCATTCTTACACAACGTACGGCCGTGAGGCAAATTCTCGGAATTAAGTTTACTCGAGGGAAACATAGAAACAATTACGTTGCGAAAAGTCCTCAGCTTTTTAACTAATCTAATAAAAGTAGCAAGCTGATGTAATCACGTTTAAATTTGGAGCAATAAATGGGGTTAGACTAATATTCTCCTGCAGACAATTCCTTGTATGCTTGTACAAATTCTGTAATGTACAACAGAATATGCTGATGTATTGTCATTAGATTTGAATAGTGTGTATGTGTGCGCGCGCGTGTATGTCCGTGAGCATGTTACTGTGTGTATGCACGTGGGCCCGTTCGTGCGTGCGTGTGTCCTTTATTTGTTTTTTTTTTTATTTTCTGACGATAATACAACCACTTCACATTTACGATTACAATATACAAACAACGTAAGAAGACAAAGCCCTAAATGGACGCGTCATCAGCTCACCGCGAATCTCAGTCGGAATTCGCTGGCATTCTTACACAACGTACGGCCGTGAGGCAAATTCTCGGAATTAAGTTTACTCGAGGGAAAAATAGAAACAATTACGTTGCGAAAAGTCCTCAGCTTTTTTGCTAATCTAATAAAAGTAGCAAGCTGGTAACATGATTACGTTTAGATTTGGCGCGCTAAATGTGGTTACGGGTACGTTGGAATGCCTAATGTGCTCATGCAGACTTTAGAATGCTTTTAATATTACTACAGATTTTGTAATCTGCGACAGAATGTGATGAGGTTTTGTCGTTAGATTTGATGTATGTGTGTGTGCGTAAGTGCATGCATGCGTGTGTATCTGTCTTTGTGCGTGTGTGTGCTTTAACGGATTAGGGTTACTTCTATCGCAAATGATTATTCTTCTTTCAAGTACACACAAGATAATTAATTAGTTATTCGTGTTCATAGATATTAGTAACTATTTCAAAATAAATGATGACTTTCGACGCCGTTTATTTCTGCTAATTTATGAGTCCAGTTTGAACGTTTCAGAAAAGGAAGTCCGCGTAATTACTATTGAAATATTTAGTAACTATGATTTTTACTAAAATACCGAGTAAACTACTGTCGGGCTACCGCGGGTCTGTTATATAGGTATAATTATATTGCATTACAAAATTGTAAACAATGCTATTTACAAATCTTCAACTGGATTTTTGAATAACACGTTTGTTTGCTAACCTCAGGAAGCACTGGCCTTAACCCAAAATCCTGATATACCTTACTAATCGACTTATGTTCTGTACCTCAGAATTTTGGCCTTTATCCGACGTTCGGCGAAAACATGCAAAGAGCCAGACACGTTCGTAATTTAATATGGATACAAGTAAAAGCTTTTCTGGCAAAGCTTGTTGTTCCTGATTTTCAATAGATCGTCTATGGAGATTATTTTTGTGTCAAAAACCTTTGCAGTCTTTGAAGGGTGGTAGTGTTAGCATGATCTAACCAGAGAGTTACCGCCATAAAAGCTACCAACTTAAACTTGAAGAGTGGCAAAACATCGTGATGGTCTTCTCGTTTGCTATTTCGATGTTATACAATATGCCGGGAATGTAAATCTCTAATCAACTAAAAAAAAGATAGGAGTCATATCTAAGATCGGCCCCAAAAGTATTTCTGGTTTTTAAGACAAAGTTGTAATGAGTCCTTTACTTTTATCCTTAAAATAAAATCAGAACAAAGCAGCTTTTAATAAGCTAAAATATATGTGACGGAATTGTCAAACCACTTATGTTTCTTTCTACCATCTTCAATAGTATATAGGTATTATCTGGTGATATGAAGTTCAAATCTTTTCCGATCGGTTTCAAAAAGGATAGGCTCTCGATTTATGGAGTGTTTATGATATATTTTTCTTTGAACCTTACAATATAATAAAGGATCAAAAGGTCACCTTAATGCTAAAAAAATTCTCCTCCAGTCAACCTTAAGGCAGTGTGTAATCAAACGAATATGTTACATCTCCGATATTTTCCCTTGCGTTTTCTTCCTGAAAGGAAGGGATTATATTCTCTGCAGGCAATACATAAAAATAAGCTGCCTTATATCTGCCGATTTTATATTGTATCTAAGTACAACAATAACTATCTTATTTGTAATCATAGAATTACTTGAAGGTGGTAGAACACTTTGTGGTTCGACTCCGGCAGCACCACCGTCACACCTATTTCTGCCTAGTAACAACAGTGTTAAGCGCTGCTGTGTTCTGGTTTGAAGGGTGTGGTAAGGGAGACATACTTTTCCGAGGTGTTCCTGCTTAGTCTTTAAAAGTAGTGGCGTAAATACAGTCACTGTACGTGCTATGGCCGTACATTTTGTAGCATCGGCAGTTTGCGCTGTATTGATGCATTTCGGTCAGTGCGTATAATGAAGCCTGTCACTATCGGTCATGAGCGCATGTCTTTCATTCACCCTCAGAATATAATTTAAACATCATTTAAGGTATATTGATATAATTTTAATTAATGAATTCGTTATGCCAACGTATGTGCTATAATTTCTATCTAAATATTGTATTGGTTCACGTCTCTCCCTATACTTATTTGTGGTCCTTCGAGCTGGATTTAACCAGATTTGGATGGAACCAGAACCTAGTCTAGTCTAGTGACGCCGCCGAATACCGATATAGTTTATTTATTTTTATTTATTTAATCTAAATGTTATATTGAATATTTATAATTAATAATATTTTTAAAATATTTTAGGGTGTAGTAACGTATTCTTCGACGTACGTGTTGGTGGCGCTCAGTGTGGACCGGTGTGACGCCATCACACATCCCATGAACTTCACTGGAAGTTGTAAGTATACAAATAAACCCGTAATAAATATAACACAAAACACAGAATACAATATAATTTACAAACTAAGCGATAATAAAATAATTATTAAAAGTACCTGGTGACCTGGACGAAATATTGTTTGCTTGAGCATGAAAAGTGTACTACAAAACGGTATGTATTTTGCTGTACAAACAATGTGCGAAAACTATTAAAAAAATTAGATAAAAGTAATATTGTGAGTATCATGGCTGTAAAATCGACCAGTTAACGTGAAAATATGACGACAGTGTTCGTTAGCTCTAAGTTTATATATTAAAGAAGAAGAACTTGTTAGGATGATAAACGTGTACTCGAATTATTCTTCGTTTATCATCTCCGTTTGTTCGTTTCTTCGTTTTTCATATGTCTTTGTGAGAGTATGTGATTTTTACGTGTATGTAAATTACTAACAATAACAAAGCCATAATGAAAGAACACGGCAAAAAATTTCGTATAGTGTTACAATACTGCGTGTGTTGTTAAAATTTGAGAACGCACTTCGTTCTTTTTGATGCAATATGTTTATGTACATTACAACCGGATTGAACCAGTTTTTGTGCACAGGGCGTCGCGCGCGAGCACTCATCGTGGGCGCATGGTTTGTCAGCTTCATGTTTTGCGTGCCGATGCTTTTTCTCTTCGACGAAGCAGACATTGAAGGTAATTTAACTTTTCAAAAATAGTTTTATTGTAAAATATTGAGGACTCTCCTCTACCTTAAAATACCTAACCCTATAAATACTTATATTAGTATATTAAGTATATTAGTAGTATTAGGTAGAAATACTTATATAAGTATTTCTACCTATTTTAGTTCTTCATGAGGTCAGCCATAAATATTTATGGCTGGCCTGACGAAGAACTAAAATGTTAGGGTTGATTACTGATATCTGAGATGATGATATCTGACATGAACCAAATAATTATTGGTGTAACAACACACGATAACGATATTGCAAATTAGTTACGAAATTAACACAACAACACTACTAAACTATAATAATAAAGTGTTTGTAACATAAAATTTGTCTCATTTTATGTTATCCAGGAACCCTACAATGCTGGTCGAGTATCAACGAAACGCAATGGCGAATATGGATGACGAGCGTGTTCGTGTCGCTGTTCGTGGCGCCCGCACTCACGATATCCGCGTGTTACGGCGTGATCGTGATCACGATACGCCAGAAGAGTAGGCGCGTGCTCGGCAAACGCGCTGCAGCGACCAGGCAATGTAAGTTGACCATACTCGTTTTTGAAAGCGAAAGAACTGTAGATTTCGTTATAAAATGTATCACATTGGGCTGACCTATGAGAGCATCTGATTTTTTTTTTTATAATACTTACAAACATATGTTTTAAAGAAAACATAATATCTCCGTTTTTATGAGGCAGTCACGAACAATCTTTAAATTATAAGAGCACGGCTCTTTGTTTTATCTGTAGAGTAAATATAACTAGCATGTTCGTGTCGTTGTTCGTGGCAACCGCACTCACGATATCCGCGTGCTAAGGCGTGATCGTGATCACAATACGGCAAAGGAGCAGCTTGGCAAGCGGGCCGCTGCGACCAGGTAAGTTTGGTTGACCATTTTCGTTTTTGGAAACGAATTAACTGTAGAATACGATTTAAAACATACCATAACGAGCAAATGATGATTTTATTGGATGCCGCTGCCATTTTTGTTTAAAACAGCGTGTCTTCATTTTTTATCCGGGAATAAGAACACTACCATGTTGAAATCACGGACAATTTTTAGTATAACGAATCGGCCATTTGTATTGTCCCATTTTAGTAAGTAAATATAACGTGAGTTCGTGCCGCGGTTAGTGGCGCGCTCAATCACGATATCCGTTAGCTACGGCATACTATATATGCAATAGTTTAAAAAAAGAAGTAAACATTCTGTACCTAGGTATATAATGCAATCGAACCGTTATCTAAGCTTATTAAAACATTTTTACTGTCGCGTTTGCAAAACAAGAAAACTGTGATTGTTAGTTGTTTGCGCAGCGCTATCGAGACTCAATTAATTTTAACAGGGCATTACGCTAGGAACTTATACCTAGAATTAATATGCAATTTAAGTACAGGTTCATATTGCCGTAATTTTAATAAAGTAAAAAAAAACAAAATCGTGTTCGACAAACTGCACATTTAATTTAATACTTCGGAAGTTTAACAACCCCATAGTTAGAGTGAAGATGCTTCTATGTGAAATATGAGCAAAACTAAATGCAGATCAAAAACCATTTCAAGTAATAAAATTATTTCAAAAAGTACATTTATGGTTAATTTATTTTTATTTTACACGAATTAATCCATTAAAATATGGTAAAACGATTTACGTAAACAACTCAGATTTATTTTAACGAGCTAATATAGGCACGGTAAACAGTTATTTAGAAGGGTCGCCCTGTCCCATTTAGCCGATATTAAGCCCTAAAAATAAAAAGATAAGTTAATTTCAGACAGGATATAAATAAATCTAGGAAACTTTCAAATAAAAAGTCAATCAGTCGTTCACGAGATTAATCCTTACGAAGCCGTAAAATAATTAAATTGAAATTTAATTTCCTCTGAAGTTCATTCAAAGGTTGAAAGTTATAAGGTCTACTTTCGTTTGTCGGCTCAAGGGTTATTTAGGGGCCACGATACGTTGAGGATATACGGTAAATTGATGAACAGAAAAAGTGTAAACGGAAAAAATGTAACAAATTAAACCCAACGTGACTCGACTGACTTGCGTTGGTTCCATGTGAAAAAGATTTATAGAAAATTAATGATATGTCATACGTGTTAAAGGAATATTGGCTTTGGCTATTCGCTATACAGTTTAAATGTGAAAATTAGTAGATATATTTTTTTTGGGTTCCGTACCACCAACATTTTCATTTTTTTTTATTTTTAGAATTCGTTATTATAGCAACCACTGATACATAGTGATAATTTGAACTGTCTACCTATTACGGTTCAATAGATAAAGCGAAAATCGTCGAGAAATAGCGATTTCTTGTTATGGGGACCCCCTATTATTTTCAACTTTTTTTAAAATTAGTATTTGTTGTTATAGCGGCTACCGTTACACATCCTCTATCAAAATTTCAAGTGTCTACTCGTATCTATTACGGTTCCAGACACTGTAACAGACGGACAGACGGCCAGACAGCGATGTCTTAGTAATAGGGTTCCGTTTTTACCCTTTGGGTAGGGAACCCTAAAAATTTGTCCCTACAGGCAATTAAACAAACAGCTAAACTCACGGACTTTCTGGGACCTAAATAAGACGAGTTATAAAAATAGCAAAAGTGTGAGTTAAGCCGTCTACCCACTGCTATGTCATAAGACTAACAAAACTTTTAATGATAAAAAGGCGTTCATTTCAATCACAAACACATTTCAATTTCATTCATTTGTAAATATAGATTAAAATAATCCGCTTTGAATCCGTTCGCTATTATTGTTTGTTTGGATCGAGTTATTTTTCCAAATGAAACATTTAAATGAAGTCTGTCCAAATACAGATATCGTAGCACAAACCATTAAGAATAACAATACAATACCTTTGCACGGAGTAGACTTAGCTCTAACTAATCTAACTAATTACTCGCTTGGACCTTATACTTTTATTTTGGTCTCCCTTTTTTCTCTTACCCGATGGCGCCCCGGACAGAACCAAATAATAATATTAGTCCATAGAGAGCCCACGAGACATTTTTTCTTCTGACAAGGACTAACATTGTTACTGCTAATGTCCTAGATTGCCTAGGCCTCCCTTTTTTATCTTGCTCAGCTGGCGACCCGGGTAGTACCAAATAATAATATTACTCCATAGAGAGCCCACGAGACATTTTTTCTTCTGACAAGGACTAACCTTGTTACTGCTAATGTCCTAGATTACCTAACGTTACTAAAACATACATCGATCTGGTCAAATGACATATTGCTATACAATAATAGTAATGTAATTGAGTTTAGTGAGTGACCAGTGGGTTTGAAATTATAAGCGTACCGGCAGACAAAAATATTGTGTTTTATTTTACTGGTATGTCACCATTTTCCGCTGTGGGTGTGTTTATTTGAAGTAATGTAGGTAATTAAGATCTAAATTGAGAGAGCTACTTTTTACATTTACTTCATAAATAATACTACGGTAATAATAGACTATTTTGATAATAATTAAGACAGTGATAGCCTAGTGGTTAAAAAACTCTGCCTCTCGATCGAGGGATCTGAGGTTCAAATCCCAGGCTCTCTCTGATTTTTCGAAATTATGTGCGTATTAGAAATTAATTTTCACTTGTGAAAACATCGTGAGGAAACCTGCATACCTGACAGTATTAAAAAAAATCTCAATGTCATGTCAAGTCTACCAATTCGCACTTGGTCCGCGCAGTGGACTTTGGCCTAATCCTTCTCATTATGAGAGGAGACCCGTGCCCAGCAGTGGGACAGTAATGGGTTGATGATGATAATAATTTAAATTGTAATGATTTTGTATTTTACACATGTAGTCTTCCCCATAGATGATCCACAGATCTTCTAAACACGTTGTTGCGAAGTTGTTTTTCTTAAAGTCATTTACAATTAAATTACAAATAAGATTTCAATGCGTATGTAATAATATCTATTAAGCTGTTATTTCTACTACTGTACTTGCTGTTATTGCTATATACAGCAAGAATTTTATAAAAATAAAAAATCTTCGTTCTATTTGCTTTCATGTTAGGACTTACGCGAAATCAAAACTGATTTATTTCATTTTCTGTGTAAGTAATATTGGAAACAACCAAGTTGATTAAACGATTATCCGCAAATGTAATAACTGCAAAGGGGACTTTTTACTCCAAATATATTAAGGGCCCCATCATAAATTATATTCGCGAATCCATTATTTATAATGGTCTTATCATAATTCATTTTCGAATATGACGCCACCGCCATATAATCTCTGCCATATAATAATCTGCCTAATAACAGCCGTGTTAAACGCTACTGTGTTCTGGTTTGAAAGGTGTGGTAATAAGGTAGAACCCTTTGAGATTCGACTCTGGTGGCACTACCGCCAAACATATTTCTGCCTATCAGTAGTGTTAAGCGCTGCTGTGTTTTGGTTTGAAGGGTGTGGTAAGGAAGACATACTTTTCCGAGGCGTTCCAGCTTAGTCCTCAGGGGTAGCGGCGTATTATTGACCGACCTCAGGAAGATAACTAATCTTATTTGTGGTTGATTACATATTTTCATAGGCCGCAGTAACCACATACCTTATTTGCTACCAGTACCTCTATATTATAAAATTGATATTGTTATATAATTGACTATTTTTCTTTCAGATAGTGACGACCTAGACAGCAGACGGGCCAGCAGCCGCGGCATCATCCCAAAAGCGAAGATCAAAACTGTTAAGATGACTTTTGTAATCGTTTTTGGTAAGAATAATAATAATTTCCTCATAACTCGCCTAAAATGGACACTAATTTATGATTTACATAGACGGCCTAAAACCATGAATTTTACATCTTTTTTTAGCTTTTAAGAATATGATAGCTTTATGATATTATCAAATTAAATGCATACGAGGAAACTTATCAAAAACAATAAAATAAGTTAAATTCAATTTAAATAAACTTTTTATAAAAACAACAATGATTTAAAAGTCATAAAAATAATATTGCAATAATTTTTTTAAAAAATGAACAAAAGATCAAAGTTTCATAGATCAAGAAATTGTAAAAGATTAATCTTTGGTAGGCAAAACTATCAATAGATTGATTATTGATAACAAGCGTTCGTCATATTGAACAAACATTGAAATAAAATCCCAATAAACACAGCTTTGAGTACATAACAGCTGATATTTAATCCCCAATCGTTATTTTAATGAATATTCAATATTTACGCATTCAAAATTCATATTTGCAATGCGAAATTAAATTTATGCAATCCAATCATTCAGTGAATATGCCATCAATTCACATAAATGTCGGTGTAATTAACTTAAGCTTTAGTTTGCAAAAAACATTACCTTCCATCGTAAAGCTGTCAAAATCCCTGTTTACAATTTACGGATAATGTAAAGAGCTGTGCGCATTATCCGATGAAGTTTATATTTTACAAGCGTGATAATAGTGAGGAACCTTCTTCTCATGTTATTCCAAAGCCTAAATGACATGACTAAACAGTAACGGTAAAGATTTTTTATTTTTATTTTTAGGAAAGTATTCTACATCAGAAAAACCCCAAGGCATTCTACATCAGAAATTTATGTGTAGGTATTGTGTATCCACGAAATTTAAATGCCTGACTGATGGTGTATTTTACAAGTAAATTCTAATATCATCACAATCTAGGTAATAAAATTCGAATACAGACGGACTAAATGTAAAACAGGGTTTAAAACATGAAAATTTGCATTTTCCATAAACTTAAAACACAAACGCACTAGAAAAGGATTTTTGAAAATTATTTCCATAATCTTGCTGCATAGGGTGAAAGTTAAGTAGGTAAAAAGAAAAAAAATCATATGTTAATCTACACAGTAATGTGATTAAGATGTTTATCCATGTTCCCAATGTTCATTATCTAGTACCTTGTCCTTTGCTCGCTTTTTAAGCTTCTCCGTAAAGACCGTGTATAAGCTCCCTAACAGGTACTTATGTTAATGCGTTTCTTTTGGCGCCACGACACGAAAAAGCAATTTAACGGATACATGTATGGTCAACCACGCGTCATTCGCAGATTTTATCGCAAGTTACATTCCCGTATCGCGATACGTGACAAATTAATTACGTTTGCAAACTTAAATCCGCTTTAAAAGTGTATAAGTAGACGACGGGAAGATAAGGGCTTTAATGCAAAAAGCTTTGTTTATGACTGGAATACGTTGATAACGAAATGTTTTTGCTAATTAAGTACATAAATAATCGAAGTTCCTGCATCATGTTTGGGGCAGAATTCTTTGTGGTTCGATTGAGAAGGTTCTGCCGTCATACCTATTTCTATTTTGTAGGAGTATTGTCCATCGCTGCCGTAAGATTGGGCGGTTCCTCGTTGTTACGATATGACATCTTCAAGGCATCAATACTGACAAGTGGATACGGACATTCTTTGTATTTGAAATACATGACACCGCGATTTACCGACGCTTCAATATATCCTTTAAAACAGAACACAGCAACGCTTAATGCTGTTATTAGTGAGAAATAGGTATGGCGGTGGTGCCGCCGGAGTCGACACATACGGTTCAAACTTCAAATCTGCAATCTTCCATTACATGATATACATACCTTTTACATACGAAGTTATAATCCAATTGACGGTCAAATTAATAACAATTTACATATGTAGAGCTCGATTTAACAAAATCGACTCTGGCGAAGCGAATACCATATTGATTTACGCGTGGCCATCTGTAAATCCGAATGATAACATATGAGCAAGGTGTAATATATTCCACGATGAGTCTGGCCTCATTCGAATAGTTTATCAACGGATTAAAGTACGTAACGAGTAATTCTATTATTGAACATTTTATTTGGAAATTTGTTTGAAACTTTAAACTGCTAATACGGGTATGTAAAAATATAAGAATATATTGTTATCATAGTGTTATCGTAACCATTTCTGTTTTATTATGTAGAAGTAAAAAACGAGCATGCAGTCTGTCTAATGGTATGTAGCCAATTCCGCTCATGGACATCTGACTCCAAATAAAACCGCATTTTTTAGGTCGGATGAGGATGCCTTGCTACCCTATAGGAATAAGTTGGAATGTCTCATGTAACTCTTTCTCCCACACTACTACACACTCTTCTGACTGGAACACAGCAGCACTCAAAATTATTGTTATAAGGCACAATAGGTTTTACGGTAGTTCCTACAGAATCGAACCATGAAAAGTGCTATCATTTTCATAGGATTGGTGTAATTGGTAGATACATTTTTAAGACTACATATTATTTGAATTAAATTGAGTTTGTCAGAGAAGTGGTCACATGAACTTAATGTTGCCCAAACAATTTACAAAAGAAGATATTGTTACAAAAATAGTGACTAAATTGATCAAAATCATCTAACACTAAATAAATGTAATGTACACTATATATGACAACATCAACAAGCACGAAGTAAATTAATTTACTAAATAATCATTGCTGACCATAAAAAATAAATATTAACAGAAAACCCTATAAACGGTCCTACGTACCGAAAAGTAATTCATCCATGAATAAACCCAACTCCCAATAAATTTATCGTCGGATTAAAATATCATATGGGGTTATATTTTAGCACCCACAAATTTCTCATAGATAATAATAATCCTTAGCTTTAATATTTTATGATAGTATAGATGTAAATTACAGTATTTTACTCTATATAAAATTCTCATGTCAAAGTGTTTGTTACCGTACTCCTCCGAAAGGGCTTTACCGATATTTACCAAATTTTATATGCATATTGAGTAGGTCTGAGAATCGGCTACTATCTATTTTTCGTACTCCTAAGTGATAAGGGTTGTTCACCCTTAGTTTTTTTATTTATATGGCAATACAACGTTTGCCGGGTCAGCTAGTTTTACTCTAAAAGTCAATTTACAGCCAGCCATATTGGTTTTAAGGAGAAGAAAGAACTTTTTAATAGGTTATTTTTAACTCCACCTAGTTATGTAAAATTCTTTTTCGCTAACCGTTCTCGGCATATAATAAACTCCGGAATCTCTAGTGGAACGCAGCAATGGTTTCCTTGCGTGATGTAGTCTCTTCGCAGGGCAAATAGCCTCTATACATGACAACTTATAACCACAAGAAATTCTCGGTATCCCAGAAACATAAATAGTATCTAAGAGATCAAGGCATATGAGTGGGGCATAACAGCTCGCTTTTCTAAGCTTTTTTAACTAGAAACTTCTAGAAGGCTACAATATAAAGACAGGAATCGCTACCGACTCAGTGTTTCCCTATCTATGTACTTTTTTTTTTGCGTAGAGGACTCCGGTATCTCCAACGGAACGCAACCGGAGTCCACTTGGCGCGTTGCCCCGTCGGGCTCCGCCCTGGTGAGCTTGAAACTTACCACAACGTCTGGTGTTCACGACCGTATGCGACCACACATACCGCCGTCCATCCCGGGGTTGCTGGCCGGGCGGTTCGAGCTACCACTCTTGCCGTCCGCAACCCCGGAAGCCCCCTTTTAGTCGCCTCTTACGACAGGCAAGGGATACCGTAGCCCTATTCTGGTCCCGGAACTACAGGGACATTCCCTATCTATGTCCTATGGAAACCATAAGCATATTTTCACCGTGACCACCGTCCAATTAGGTCGTAATACCGGCGATAAAGTAATAAAAAACTACGAACACAATAAAATATATAAATTCCACGAAACTATTACTCTAAAATAATATACGAATGAACAATTGTTTCCGAAGCTACAACAAAAGTAAGTACTCAAATCGAATTCGCCTACAATAAAATAAACATACCGAATAATCCACTTATCCTTGTATTCTATAAAGTTCTAGATAAGAGATGCCGCACGTACTCGTATTGCGATATACGATATCGGAGTTAAATACGTAGCATGCATATAAACAAGATATGCGGAAGGCTGTAGGGGATGAGCGCTCTATGTAAGTGGAACATTGACGTTGATCAAAGTAGTGACGTCACAAAACTGTATGATGTTTAGAAGTTGTTTGGAGCCTTTGTGATTGGCTGTTTTGTAACATCCTTAGATGTTTTCTATACTCACCAGTTCATTATTGTCTTACTAAGAACGAAGTGTTTTCATGTCTGCTCTCAGTGTTACTTAATTTTACGCTATTATAGTCCATATTAATAGCAGATTCATTATTGTTTGCCTTAACAACATACTTACTAGTAATTGCAAAATACGGATAATTAAGCGAAAGTATTGGAAAGTATCTCGCTGCCCGATCAATATGAAAGCCTTATCAAAAAATATACGGATCAAAAGATTATTTTAGGTAAGTATGTAGTTTTTATAGTACCTTAGGTAATCAAGTTATTGATTGTTGTAGAAAAAATAAACAAGATAATACAAAAGAAATGAGATAAGAAGCAAGATCAACAAAATTTTACCTTAAATATAGATATAAATATAGAACTTTGTTAGGGAATACACCTTTACTAAATGTATGCAGACCAATAAAGCATTTTAGCCATACAAAATTGTCAAAGCAGTAAATAAGTTTAAACGTTCTAAAAATGACTATAAACGATAAAACATTTTACGATCTCGTCCATTATGTCTAAGTGGTCAAAGTTGTTATTCTTATAGCTCAGGAGCATAAAGACCAATAAATTCATTACCCATTAACTGACAACTATAAGGAAATTGTATTGAAAAGTATGATTTGGGGAAGTGGACAAAGACAAAATTCTGAGAGGACATGATGAAAAAACTGGAAACTGTGTACGATCTGTGACAAATTGTTTGAAAAATATGGCTGAAAAATGGCGGCAAAAATAGGAATGAATTGCTATAGAAAGAAACAAAGGAAGATGGACTGTACACAAAGCGTATGCAATGCATGTTTTATTACTATTAAAGAAAGGTTAGATTATCAATAGAAATATTGACGCTAGAAAGCCTACACATAATGGTTTAAAACTCGGCCTCTTGATCCAGGGATCCGAGATTCAAACCCCAAGGCTTTAAAGATGAAAAAAACATCGTAAAGACAACTGTACGCTTAAGAGTTATTTAAATAAAGTTCCCGTAGGTGTGTTAAGTTCGGCAATACCCACTTAGCCACCATCGTGGACAATAAGCTAAATCGTCTCAGTATGAGTGCAGACTCTTAACCAGCGGGGAGACAATAACACATTATGTTGTTATTTTAGAAATTTGAAGTCTATTGATAAATCTAAATCAGTACAAAAGACAATAGACCTTTCATGTTGTTTATTCCCGGTAAGAAAGGACGTGCAAATGAACAACAAAAGTTTTCAAACATTTGAAATTTTGTAAACATAAACTTCTAGCCCACAATAGATACCAAAATTAGGTTCTATCAAGAGTTTGATTTATAATGGAATAACAAGTAGAACACGAAGCACCTTAATGAGCGTAAATTACACAATATAATATTTTGTCTTCGGGAATTTTAGACCTTTGAAGGCTTTGAAAATCGGTAACTTCGGAAACTACAAGAAATATCGAAATTAGGACAATGGATACCTTTGTCAATAATTCGCAACAAGAAAAGAAATTTGAGGCCTTTTGAGGCCTCAAAGGCCTCAAAAGGCCTCAAATTTTTGTTTTCTGGAACTCCGGTAATTTTGTAAATTTGAAGACTATTGAAGTCGTAATCTACAGAAGCCTACACGAAATACTGAAATTAGGATAGATACCTTTCAAGATGTTGGCACATAGCAATAAAGGACATGAAATGAACCCTAAAGGGCGCAAATTACATTCTTGACTTCAAACACCCCTTAATATTGAAAGTTTTAAGATGTTTTAGAAGACGTCTTTCGTATTCGGGCGTGGTTTAGACCAGATAGTGTGACCAAGAAAAGGTACTCAATTATTAATACGATACGATTTCTTCGTTTCAAAGTCTTAATCCATAGGACACTCTCAGAGGTGGTAAACAATTTATACTTATAGTTCGGGGTGATACCATTCTATGATAGCGTGAAGCAGCTCTTATGTTTGCGTGTGGATGCCGGCTGACTTGTCACATGAGGCAACTATCTTAATCCTTACTAGAGGCAACGCATCTGTGATCGATTTCGAGAAAATACCTGTTTTATATGCTATTTGTTACCGATGTCCATATATGTCCACGGAACATTTGACCAGAGTACATGCCAATTTTCTAATTCCATGTTTTAAAAAAATCTTGTTACATTTGCAACATGAGTTGCCTTTGTCCCTGTAGCTCCGGGACAACAATAGGGCAACGTAACCCCTGCCTGTCGTAAGAGGCGACCAAAAGGGGGCTTCCGGAGTTGCGGGCGGCAAGAGTGGGAGCGCCGTCCAGTTAGCGATCCCGGGAAGGACGGCGGTATATGTGGTCGCATACCGTTGTGAATACCAGATGGTGCGGGAGGAGCGAAAACTACTCCCTCAAGGCAGAGCCTGATTCCAATCAGGCGTATCGCGCTTGGGAAATCCCACATAACCCGGCGTCGCTCCCACGTCGTCGGGTACCTTTTTAAGGTTTCGCTCTCGTTAAAAAAAAGGCTACATAAGTTGCCTACCAAAACTCATTTTGTTTTCGTAACTCACCTTACTAAATTTCGAAAAGATAGCAAAGTGAATGAGTGTAGAAAGTTTTATGATTTCATAATTAACTACAATCCAAATAATAAGTAGCGTCACGTCCTCATAGTGGGAGAGCTGGAGTTGGAATCTTATAAATTCACAATTTCACTCGTGACCCGACTGCATAACACTTTCGTATATTGCTCTAGGGATGTTCCTTGAATGTGAACAGCATAACAATATAATTTTATAATAATATTAATATACTTTATTGTGCCTCAAAATCTTAACGCCTATGTATACTACACGAAATTTTTCAGCGTCTTTTCCTCTATCATAACTCCGTTATCTTTTGTCCTTCAAAATAGTTATACATTGAAAGAAACAAGTACAATAGGATATAAAAAAATAATTTAGCCTAATGCGGTAGAATTAAATTGAAGACTTATATTTATAGAATGCCTTAAAAAATGTTTTTAAAATAAAATTAAATATTTTCTACTTCATGTAAGAATGCAGTTGATCTGATGGAAACTGGTCATGGTCATTTTAGTTTATTATTTATAAACACATCTTCTTGGGACCTTAACTGCTCATTTTGTTCGGGTTAGCATGTGTGTATGTAACATTTATGTGCGCGTGACAATTTCGTTTCGGTCTTAGTATTTCCCAAAAATAGTTTCAGAAAAATTGTCTCATGTTGTTATTAAAAAAATAAAATAGCAGTCAGCTTTCTTACTGATGTAGGGCGTAAGTATTCTCATAATTTTTCCTTCAAGTAACTTTGCAGACTTCACTGAGATTAGGATTTGATTAGAGAGTTATTACTCAACAAAATTGCTAATTTTTGATTACGTATTCCTTGAAAGCCGTTAGCAAGGCCTGAACTTTTTCAGTTACAAGATTTCATAAGATTTCAGTTTCATTACGAGATTACAGACGTCTAAACTCGTAATGGATTGAAGATGGTAGAACGGTTAATCTTTCGAATCAAGAGATACTGCGGTCAAACATATTATCTGCCTTATAAAAAAGTTAAAAAAATGCATAATGCCGAATAGATACTCTTCATTTTTGAAGTCGATTAAAAATATGTAGTATCAAGCGTTGCGGTGGTTTGAAGGGTGCGATAAACAAGGAATACTTATACAAGGCGTTCGAGGTTAGTCCTCAGTCCTGTGACAAATCTCTGATTATTCTCTATGGGTGAAAGTGGCCACTTACCATGGGATGAACTGCATGCTTCTTGTACATTACTAAAAAAATTTACGACTTCTAAAATTATTACTACATATATGAATTTTACAATATCTTATTGTTGACAGCCCTACACTCAGTTATTATTAGACAGTGGACCTCTAACATTTGATATCGGATTTTAGAGTCGTTCCTACTTGTTCCCTGCAATATGACGTCACTGGACAAAATGAGATATTTCTTTCCTTATCTGCTCTAATTTTATATTTTACTCTTTATAACTTTTTATTAATATAGGATCCGTGGATTTATACAATAAAATTGAGAAAATATTTATTTTTATACTGATCTGTTATTCAACTATAACATAGTTATATAGTATACGAAACAATATCTTAAACGAAAATTTATATCAATTACACATGATTATTGTATAAGTAATTATTATTTCTATTACATGGTTTTAGCGGTAAAAATAAAGAGATTATCTGTAAGAAAGGTGTTTGAATTTTAATTCAATTATAAATTAATATTAATAAGCATTATAACACCGAAAACATTTTATATTATATTAGCTACGTAAAGTTAAATAATGCAGCCAAAAATAATTACTAAAATATATTTTTTTGCATTTGACAACCCTACGCGACGTAGAAGAGCGTTCTGGGCAATATTTAAACTTTTTCCTGTGACATTATTGCTTTCAACCCCCGACTCGAATGGGGGTCACGCGTTTAGTTGGTACATTAGCTTTCGTATTTTCCCCAGCTCGAAAAATTGTTTCATTTTAATAGTTCACGCTTATTTTAAGTTCTTCTAATCGCTTATGCTTACGTTAAGTGACCGATAATACATACTAATGTAATTTAAGAATATTGAAATAAATGTATACGAAAAATAGTTTATAATTACAGAAAAATTGTAGATAAAAGTAATTAACCCGACCGTTAAAATATGAACGGAAAAAATATCGCCTATAATGTTATCTGTCGAGCGGTTTGGGCTGCATGGCATATATATGCTCGAAAGACATTACTTTCCCGCAGCCGGTTAAAAACAAGTCTTTCTCTTATTCTTCTTAGAAAACTCTTTAATTCAACTGCATGATTTAACCCTTCAAAACTAACGAACAAGCAACTTGCAACTAAAGCTTGAAAAAATTATAAGATAAATATTAACAGAAGGTATTAATTATAAGATCGACGTAGAAATAAAACTAATATGCAGCTCGGAAGAATATAGAAAAATCTTCATTCCGAAGAGTATTAAGTAGAAATAGCTTTTTGAACGAACCTTTTAATAATTTCTCCTACTTTCAACTGGCTTTGCAATTTCATACAGAAAGAAGATAATAAGGTGAAAAGGTGGCTTTGAAAGATTTCTCTAAAAGGACGGAAAATGTGGCAACATTTTCGTATGGCGGCGTAAACTGTGCACCAGGAAAGCATGACATCAAAAATAATAACAATTTGTTAGAAGCTTTAAGATTTTTCTATATAAATAAAAAATGCATAGGTACGGTCTACATCCACTTTCTTATTGTCGTATATAAGCCGTTAAAAAGAAATCGAAGCATAGAATGTCTAGAACCTAAGTCTAGCAACTTATGGGAAGACATTTTTCAACTCAACAGAACAGGCGTTCTACTTGAAATACAGAAGGCTAAATAGAAATGTTAGTGTGGTTGTAATAGTATAATGATAGAAACTTTGCGATTATATAACTAAACATTATGTATCTAAATATATATGAAATCTGTTTATTAACTGGTGATGTAATAAGGTATTAAAATATAACTGTTTTTCAGTATTCGTCCTGTGTTGGTCACCGTATATGATATTCGACCTGCTCCAAGTATACGGCTACGTACCGAACACACAAGTCAACATCGCCATAGCCTCGCTCATACAGAGCCTTGCGCCGCTCAACTCCGCCGCGAACCCCGTCATTTACTTTATATTCTCCAGCAGGATATTTGTAAGTCTCAGGTAGGTAACCAGCATAATAGTACCACTGTACTTTACTGTCATTAAATTAGACCTCTAAGAACGTAGGAAAACTGAGCACTTAAGCAACATCGCCATAGCCTCGCTCATACAGAGCCTGGCGCCGCTCAACTCCGCCGCGAACCCCGTCATTTACTTTATATTCTCCAGTAGGATATTAGTAAGTCTCAGGTAAGTAACCAGCATAATAAGTAAGTCTCAGGAAAATAACCAGCATAATAGTACCACTATACTTTATTTTCATTAAATTAAGACCACTAAGGACATAGGAAAACTGAGCACTTGAGCAACATCGCCATAGCCTCGCTCATACAGAGCCTTGCGCCGCTCAACTCTGCCGCGAACCCCGTCATTTACTTTATATTCTCCAGCAGAATATTTGTAAGTCTCAGGAAAGTAACCAGCATAATAGTACCATTATTATCATTAAATTAATACAACTAAAGACAAAGAACACAGAGCCTGGCACCACCCACTTTCACAACGAATCACAAAATCATTATTTTTTTTACTCTATATTCTTCATTGGTTACTTGTAAGTGTCGGATAAGTTAACAAGTACCTAAATAGCGTAACACACGATACTTTATTGATATTCATAAGCAGTTAAATAAATAATAAGGGATAATTGAATTAGCAGATTTATTCTTCGTTAGGATGTTTATAACTCAATACTCGTCAATGTCACAGTGAATTTAATCGAACATTCAAATGAACATCGTCAAAGCCACGCTCATATCCTGGCTTAAAATTTCTCAATTTTATACTACCAACCAAACGAGCCTATAAAATGCCTGACACCGCTTGATGACTGTTTCATATTCTGCGTTTTCTTCCTTATATTCTTCAGAAGGATAGATGAATTTATATTAAGACTGGTCATATAATATCTATAAAATGTTAACTACATAAATAAATCACTAGAATGAAACTATGAATGACAACATGGTAAATATATTATACACGTAATATAGTAGTATCAGTGTTTTGCTATTAAGAAATGACATTCACTGCAATTATTCTTCAGGAGGAAGTTGTATGAATGTCAAGTAAATTCTACAAAATTTTACGACTAAAGAGTAAATTAAAGTGGATTAGTACTTTATTCAAAACTTATATCTTATACTTGTAACTTATACCTTGTTCTAATGTTTAAATTATAACGACAGTGTTAATTACTTTGCCAGTATGCAATTTCTAATTAACAATTTCCCACAAAGTTCCGTCACAGCGTTTGTTGATATTGGTATGATTTATGAGTAACTAAAGTTGGGAAAGTTTTATTAAATTTGGATAGAATTCGCGTCGCCGAGCCTTAGATTGGCCATTTGATTCCCGAAGTTCTCGCTTATTTTATAAGCTGTAAATCATTGCAAGTTTCAAGAAGTGCGTTATAAAAATATAAAATAAGGTTATAAATATCTGTACCTATAAAAGGAAAATTTTGACTATCAAACTTAACATATAATTTAACATTTTGTTTTTTTACAATAAATAAAATAATAATGTTTTATAAAATACTGATATAATAGATTTTATGTACAATAGTATTTGAGTAGATACGCTAATAATCTCGCATAGAATCAATGAAACTGTAAAAGATAATATGACTGTCAAGAGTATATAAACCCACTAACTAACGTGTAAAAAGCTAACTTCATCACAACTTCTTAAAGCATTTTCAAAGCTGAATGATCAATGAATACCAACTTACCACTGATCAGTTTTTATGACCCTTCACTTTATGAAATTTGCTAAAAGTATTATCCTTATTCAGGAACATACCACCCTACAAATGGCTATGGTGCTGGATGAAGTCAGGGGACAGTCCTGCCGGCAATGAATCCAGAGCCCACACCGAACTGCTGACGTCATCACACCGCAGGACCAGACATGAGCTAACTATAAGAGTAAGTTCCTATCAACCAAGTTTTTCCAAGCAATTTCCCAGTTTTATTTTTATTCGGATTTATGCACCTATTTTTTTATTATAATGTACCTAAATCAGTTAAATTCTTCTTATATCGTATTGTGAAGTGTCTAAAATTTATGAATTCTCTACCAATACCTGTATACCAATATCGAACTGATATTATCTACGAATAGTTTAATGTTTCAGATCAGACAGATATTTTAGAAGCGTCTTTACTTAATCCCTACGGATAACAATGCATCCATGCCGAACTTCATATTCGACTTTTATTTTTATTTTAAATGGTCACAGCTGTTTAAAAAGACTATGCATCATTACCTATCTAGGTTACGTGAAAATAATAATAGTTGTAGGAGTATAAGATAATCGACCTATGTTACAACTGACTTAAGTTCACATTCACATGAAGACGACGCAATGTTCCTAATACTTACAAAAATATTTCTACTTTGTGATAAATTTGTGAATAATATTTTTAAGATCATTAGAAACATTTTTTCTTATCTTCCCAAAAACTCATTCTGTAATAATTCTTTGCACATAAGTCATAAAATAGTCAACGAAAAACCCATTATCTCAATTTGTAAAATTCGTTCGCTATTTCAAACTAAATAAAAAGCAATCTGATGTCTAAATCTGATCAGAACACAATTTCTTTAATAAGATTTCTATCTCCGAAGTCGTTTTTCGTCTACATTGGACATTTCTGGTGGACGCTGAATTACTGAGGGTCGACGTTGCAATAACGTACGTACAATCAGTAAGATTTACAGTATTTGTGATAATAAACATGTTTAAATAAGATTTAAAAAGTTAATTTTCCTGTAAGTATTCTAAAAGTCGTAGTAATCAATATAATGTTTTATGATTTGGACCTATGTGGTTCGACTCTGACGGCACCACTACCAAATATTTCTGCCTAATATACGAATTGTAATGCGCTGTTTGTGTGCCGTTTAAAGGATAATATAAGGGTGATATACTTATCCGAGGAGTTCCAACTAAGTCCTCGGATAAGTATAAACAGGAACGCTTCTGTGGCCGCTCCCAGGGAAAATCTAATCTTATCTGTGATTGATTACAGATTTCCATGGGCGGCAGTTTATTTGATAATCTAATTAAAAGGCCGCCTTACGCTGTTTGTCCACCGTCCACCGATACCGAGCCGATACCGATAATTAATGACGGCGTCGAAGTAGCGTACATACATTTACTATAGCAGCTTGTCCACCGCACGTCCGTCACCCGAACACCGTCATGCCGGCCGCCGATATTCCGAATAGATCACTGTGACCGTAGATCGGCACCGAGTTTTTGACAGGCTACTGTGCCGCCATGTATAACACATTGGAAGTTTTCCATAAACTGCCGCCACACGAGTGACAACTGTAACAAAATAAACCGCCGATATCGGTCGCAGTGAACAAACTATCGCCGTCACGACATAATTAAAATCGGTCCGAAATAATATGATTCTCGGTATCGGCTCGGTGACGGTGCAGTGGACAAACAGCCTTACTGATTCAAATATTCATTTGACACAAAATAACATTAGGTATTCCATATATAAACCGTGTCAAAGATGTTTTAGCTAGTCAAACTACAGACACAGCTAGTTCTGTACTTTCGTAACTTATTAACCATTTCATATAACGTACGTAAGTTCTACGTAAACAAGATCAATATAGTTAGCGAACAGCTAGTTCAAAACTTTTGGCGACGTTCCTAGCACCCAGTTTGTCATGTGATACTGCGAATGAGTGGAATATAAAACTGGGACCTACTTTCTTAAAACTTAGTGGAAATAATTTGGAGATGGGATAGGTAATGTCATAAATGTAGATATGAGTACAATTTATGTAGTCTTGATTTATCACGTTTGTGACACGTTATCTGTACGATGTAATAAAACTACCTTTGTAACTAAAATAACATTTTTGCGTTTTGTTTACTCAATTATAGAGATCTGGTTATAGATAAAGTGATTGATTTACTGACTGACTATGTAAATCAGATCTAGAACCCAGCAGCGCTTAGCAATACTGTGATTATGCAGAAATAGGTGATGCTGCCGGAGTTGATAAGGGATTCAGCCACCTACTTTGATACGAGCAATGTTTAAAATATATGCATATTGGATAAACATTAATGAAATAACTATAGCTAATGAACAGAACCCTTTGGGGTTTGACCCCAGCGGCACCACCGCCACATCTATTTCTGCCGCATAACAGCAGTGTTAAACACTGCTGTGTTCTGGTTTGGAAAGGGTGTGGTAAGGAAGATATACTTTTCCGAGGCGTTCCAGCTTAGTCCTCAGGAGAGCGGCGCATCTGTGGCCGACCTCACGTAGGAATATATAATCCTATCTGGGGTTGCTTACAAATGTCCATGAGCCGCAGTACCCGCAGTAGTCTGCTACTACTATATTATAAAAATGTGACGACAGCAAAAAAAAAAAACAAAACAGCCAAATCTGTCTAAAAACTTTAACAACACACTTTCCCAGCATAGCAATCAAGAAGCTCATGAATAACACTGTTCATGAAGACTTCAAACCGATTCAAAACAATACAAAATAATAGACACATAAAACAACACTGATATTATTTGCATGAAAGTCATCTCAATGACATGTTCTTTACTTTTGCCAGCTCAAAGAAGACAGCCTAAAGTACCCGAAGCAGCGACTCCACCAATGCAACAGCAACTCCAGAAAGGTGCGTCTCCACCTGCCAGAAGATCATACGACCATGAACAACAACTGCCATCCACAGCCCCAACGACGTCAAGACACGTTCTTGTAGTGGTATATCTCAAATCAGTTGTAAAATTACAAGCCACGGTCATAGATTAGTAAAGATTACTCACTCCTAACAAGAAAATGTACGCAGTTTTGAGAATTGAAATAGTTACGTAAAAAAGTTTTGCCACGTCTCCGTGCTAAAATGTCCCTAAAATATTTGAAATCATGATTTATTTATTATGTAAATTACGCAGTTTTAGCTATTTATTCGTAAATTTTCTCTAAAAATGTTTTTATTTGTCAAGAATTCAAGAAAAGAACTTACTTGGCCGTTTGTGGCTTCATTCAATTTCAAGGAGGCGAAGTATCTTTACTAATCTATGGCCACGGTAGAGTATACAAAATTTATATGTTAGTTATAATAGGGTACGTTTCACTTAACGCCCGCAACGATTGTAACACTGCATCGTTCCACTTAAGGTCCGTAGTCCTCGCGCGCTATGACTCAACGTCATAGATGACGTCGCTTCGCCTAAAAACATGCATAGGTAAAATTGGACCCTCACAAAATGCGACAGGCAACAAAAATAGAGACAAAGCGTAAGCTCCACTTATAACTATCACTTACAATGCCCGCGGTGTTTTTACCATAGTGGAATGGCAATTTTAACAGTCGCGATCGATAGCTTTGCGGAAGTTAAGTGGAGCGTACTAAGATGATATAATAGATGTTACTTTACTTAAATTTCTAGCACCATTTTTTTACAAATGATCTTTGTCTAAATCCCAACTTCACTCTCATTTACATAAGTCTTTATGTTTCATCTTATAGAGGAATATTTGTTAAAGATAAAAGATTTGTTTTATGTTTCTCATCATATGTCATAAAATTAAGAATCAAGTTATAGTTCTGCAATTTTTTGAACAACGATATTATTAAACGCAGCAGCTATCGTTAGTTTAAATGTATATCTAATTATAAAACTTAATATAAAGCTCGAACGCTTTAATTAGTTTTGTCGTATGTTGAATACTTTCATTACGACGTACCGCACTCGATATTGTAATGTCGTGAGTGGCAATCCTTAGAACAGTGTAAAAATAAACTCAACAATATTCACGAATATAGCTGCGAACTTAGACTTTTTATTGTTATTTATTTTATAATCATACATGCATTTAATTTAAAAAAATATATTTAAGATTAATAGAACAATGTAAATGTAAGCTTAAGTCATGAATGTAAGTGTTAGTAATAAAATTTTCATGATGTATTTTAATGGAAATAAATAGAAAAAAAAACGTAACTCGCACGTATTTTAAGCTAAATACAGGGATTATTTAAAAGGGTGTAATATTCGGCTATTTTTTCAACTTGTCTACACTTTTGTATGACAGAAGGATCTCTCGAACCAAAATCTAGTTTAAAACAAGCTTTGTAAATATAAGGCGGCACACACACTGGACGAAAGACAACTTGTAAAGGTTGGTTGGACGGCTTTTTACGACCGTTTTAATAATCGATCCATCCAATGTTTTGCCTACATAAAGATCGATAATTGAAATTTTCTTCATACTAGACATTGTAAAAGTTAGATTTTTGGTACGTAAAAATTGGGTAGATTGATTATATAACGGGTGATAACCCACTTTTAAAAACGAAAATTCTCTTTTGACTTTTTTGCAAGTTGTTGACTGTATTTATGTGTGAGCCGCCTAAAACGTTTGTAATTGTAATAAAAATTGATACTCATAATTATTATGTATGTTAAAAACATAATAAATATTCAGGTTAGAGTTTAAAATGGTGCCAAAAGAAGATTGGAGTGAGACTCTAGTCACGTAGTGTAGTCACAAAATGAACTATACTTACCTTTTTACGTAATTTATTTATTAAAAATAAGTTGAATACATGTTAAAGTAAATAAATGTATGAAATGAGTATACTTTTTTATTTTTAACCCCTATTATGACCGCGTAAAACTGCTGGTCCGCTCTGAATATAGAAATTAATCGCGTCGCCATAGCAAATTGTATGACTACACCTTCAGACGGACTAGCAGTTTCGCGGTAACTATACATACCTATGAGTAGTCAGTACCTTAAGCTTTGACTGAAATAATCAAAGTTAGAAAAGTTTTGTTCAAATTCCATCACAAAATAATTATGTTACCACCTTAACCTTATAGCTCTTACTTTTCTGTCATGTATATACAATATACATGAACACATATGTATAAAAATTCGTAAAAACATATGTGTGCCTAGTTGTTTTATAGCGGTAGCAAAGAGCATGCGATCTACCTGATAGCAAATAGCAACTGCCATCCACGGATATTTGTAATCAACCCTAGATAAGCCTGTTATCGATGCGTTGCTTCCTCTGTGGACTAAATTAGAACACCTCGGATAAATAAATCTTCGTAAACACACTAGTGATGCGACTATAGTGAAATTTGCACCATACGCACTTGGTCACCACGGTGGACCATGGCTTAACCCACATTCAGAAAGGAGATCCGTGCATAGCCGTGGGATAGTGTAAGTGGTAGTCATAGATTAGTAAAGATAACTCACTCCATACAAGAAAAGGAAGCCAGTTTTGACAGTTGAAATTGTGTGCGTAACAATAAAGTATTGCCACGTCTCCGATCTTGTCTCCCTAAAATGTTTGAAATACGTATTTATTTATTACGTAAATTACGTAGTATTCGTTATTTATACGTAAACTTTCTCTAAAAAGGTTCTATTTGTCAAGAATTCAAACAATAAAATGACTAATCCCGTCGTCTGTATCTACACCACATTACGAATTGTTAGTAGATCATTTAGTAGGCGCTTAGAGTAGCAAGGGAAAAGGGACTAAATTAAATGTGTATTACGAAAGTAATGTTTATTTAGGAAATATAATCAACGCACACCATAACTAATAAACAATAAAAAGTAAAAAATATTAAAAATTAACTAAAAATATACAGAAGAAAATATATGATAATGACAACAACAAACACAAAATATACAATGGCTTACAATGGAATAAATGTACAAATTATACAAAAAATAAATAAATGTAGCAATAAATTTATAATAATATTATGTACTATCTACGTAATATGAGTACATAATCAAACGATGCTATTGAAAAAACATATTTCAAAAATTTAATGTTACTCGTAAATAGTATTTCTGTTAAATTTAAATAAAACACATAATCAATATCTAATTTTACTTGCAAGTTATTTCCCACATGTAAAGTAATTCACAATAAGATACGGGCAACACTTAGTACTGTCAATCTTCTCTATTTTCATGTTTGTGAAATATTAAAAAAATGTAGTTTTTAGATCACTTACGAATGAAACGACACTTCTTCGCGCTTTTTCTTAGATTCCATGCTGTGTTTGCACCATATAACTGCACATGTCAGCATTGTTCCGCGTAAATTACACCACGACGGTCGGAAACGTAATGAGAAAAACCGTAAACTGTTTTACATGAGTGTGTGCGTGATTTCGTGTACATACACGAAACCCGTAAGCTGTTTGTTACTTTGTCAATTACAAGGTGGTGAGATATCTTTACTTATCTATGGTGGTAGTATACAGAATTTTCCAAATTCATCATTCATAATATTTCTCAATACAATACTACTTGTACACCGAGCCTAACTTTCCTGACTTCCCATTAAGCAATATAGTTAGCTTCTACGCTGTATTACGCAATGGGATTCGGTGACACGAACGCCGCATAGCTCGGGGCTCCAATAACATGTCTGTATCAAATTGTCCGTATTTACTGTACGTCTTAACATATCTATGCAAATAAATTAAACTAGAGAGTCTTTCTGCGACTTAATATAACCCTTTTAAAATTATTTTAGAGAGAAAGCTATAAAGAGTTATATAATCAATTAAATACCTTTGTTTTTGTGTCTTTGAGAAATGAACTATAATATATTGACTTATGTTTGCACTCAAAATTGATGTAGATACTTCCCGATACATAGTTTAATAATACATAGTAATACAGATAAATAAAGTGTCCGTTGTAAAAAAATATCAATTCTGAGGTATTCCCGGAGCGCTATGACATGGGGCTCTAAAAAAAAGGTGTAAAAAGAGCTCTCCTTCAAAGCCGGCGATGCATTGGCGACTCCTCTGGTGTTGCAAATGTCCATAGGCGACGGTGACTACTTCCCATCAGGTAGCACGTCTGCCTCATCGCTTAGGTATAAATATAAAAAAAAAAAAAAAAAAAAACTATTTCTTGATCCCATTTGCTTATTATTCCCGCGCAAAATGCAATCAAACGTCAAGAGCGTTATTTTCTTTTTCTATGCTAATGCATACAATCGTGTAACGCATACAGCCAGTGACTATATAATTGGATACTTATTATTATACAAATAACACATCATGAAAAAAAAAATACAAAATAATTAATTAACATAATACTATAATTAAATAATTTGAATGGTATATGTCACAGTTGATATTTAGGCAATATATCAGAGGGCGTAATATTATTTTTTTAATGTGAAGGAGGACTAAAGTAAAGCTAAATCCAATTTCCATCCAAAAAAAAATCCTAATTTGTAGAGTCGCAACTCTTGTCCCTCGCAGATGGTAGTCATCTCAAAAAGGAATGTAGGGATTACAACTTCATATTGAATTTCTTTAAATAACATTAATTATGCCAATATCTTTGTTACACGCATTGCGAAATCGAAGGCGAATATGAAAATTGAGCAAATATTCGAAAATGCGAATAAACGTAACACTTAGCTTATAACCAAACAGGAAATAGTGGACCGGAATCACAACGACAGAGTAAGCCAGGATATTAGACGGACAAGCCACAGCACGTGAGAAGACATCTTCAAACAATCCACGAACTTGACGACGTGGCACGAATGATAAACAGACTTGCTAAACTGGCAACTGACTTTGGCCAGTTATATCAGGGCCGGATTTTAGGGCAGGCTGCTGCCTTGGGGCTCTCTAACAAGAGGGATAAAAATATACAAATTTCAGGGTGACAGCGACGTTTGTTTTTTTTTTTTAAAGAATATTTCTTCATTTTTATCGAAAAACTTATCTAATTTCTATATTCTTTGTTCAATTTATTTTAATTCTTGAAAATATTTTTTGTGACATTTCACAGAAAATTGTGTCTATTATTCGGCTTTTATTTATCCTCCACTCCTTCGTTGCCCCACAGTCTCCATACTTCTAAATCCGGCTCTGAGTATTATTATAACGTACTATAAATAAATAACGCTACATGCAGCCACAGTAGGTGCCATGCTAGAATCTTCATGCAACCTATGATTAGAGGTTGCTGAATATTCTACCTATGACGTTATGACAGCCTCGAGGGGTCCGTGGTTAAAATCCCAGGCATCTCTGATTTTTCATAATGATGTGCATATTAGAAATTAATTATCACTTGCTGAAACGTTGAAGGAAAACTTAGTGAGGAAACCTAAATACCTGAGAGCATTATTAAAAAAAACTCAAAGGAATGTGATTTCTACCAATACGCAATTGGCCCGCGCAGTGGACTATTGCCTAATCCTGCTCATTCTGAGAGGAGACCCGTGCCCAACAGTAAAACAATAATGGGCTGATGATGATGACGATGAAATTCTCTACCTTATGTTAATTTGTTAAGAAAGTCGATCATATTATCGTTGCTTCGCCCCATGGCTGCTTGGACGTCCTTCTGTGATATTATTATATTATTGTACTCCTGAACATAAGTGATATAACTGAAATTAGATAATACTCGTACGTTATTACCATGAATGCACGCATGCATGAATTTTTTTATCATAATTTATATTGGCCATTTTGGAAAATAAACACATTTATTACGTATTATTGTCGTTCTATTTAGAATTCGTCAAAGCCGTCCATGGGCGGTAGAACCCACGTCACATCAGTGTGGCAATTAGATACTTTTACGTATCAAACCTTCAAAAATATGTAACGTCTTGATTTTCCAAGCCTAATAGAGTGTGTTTAATTAAATTAATGGTTCAACAAAACATGCCTCAGAAATAAGCTTAGATCAACCAGCCCAGATTTATCTAGATTTAGACCAGACTGCTTCTGACAATGATCGAGTGACACCGACGCTATATTAGGCAAATTAATTAATTTCGACATCAACTGAGGGAGAGCTTACACTAATCAATCGGATTTATAGGTAAAGCTGCTATTTTCCCTGCTGTTCCGGGACTAGAATAGGGTTATGGTATCTCCTGCCTGTCGTAAGAGGCGACTAAAAGGGGGCTTTCGGGGTTGCCGGCGGCAAGAGTGGGTAGAACCGTCCGGAGAGCAACCCCGGGAAGGACGGTGGCATGTGTGGTCGCATGCCGGCGTAAACACCAGGTGTGCGGAAGGAGCGTAAAGTGCTCCCCCCAGGGCAGAGCCCGACCGGGGCGTCGCGCTCGGAGGACTCCGGTTATGTTCCGTGCGTCTTCAGTGATGAAGATTAGCGTCTTACCTGATGCACCATAGATACCTAAGAACAGCAGTGTTAAGCACTGTTGTGTTCGGGCTTGAAGGGTGTGGTAAGGGAGACATACTTTTCCGAGGCGTTTCAGCTTAGTCCTCAGGAGTACCGGCGAATCTGTGGCCGACCTCGGGTAGGAATGTAATACTACTGTAATTGATTACAGATGTCCATGGGCGGCAGTAGCCACTTACCATCAGGTGGACTGCATGCTCGTCTGCTACTCCTATATTATAAAAAATATATTTTGCTTTTTATTTTTGCAAATAATTTTTACAGGACAGCTCTTTTAGCTGTCCTGTAAAACAACAAATGACAAAACAAGCGTGGCTTTTCCACGCTTGTTTTGTCATTTCTGTATTACGGCCCGTGACAAACTATTTTGTATTACCTACGATTTGCTACATACTTTTTAAACTTTTAAAATGTTGCCCTTTCTTGGTCTAAATCCTTGTAATTCTGAGAAGAATCCCAAACCTAACTTGACAGTAAGAGGCTGATAGTAATTTACCGTCACGAAGCGGCGCTATTATGTTCTCATCTTATGTTTATTATTGCGTGTGCTTACATAAGGCATTCCAGCTTAGCCTTCTGGTAGCAACGCATCTATGATCGTCACTTCAAGTATACTTATCATCATCATCTAAGGCACTACAGCCACGCGTGGGCCTTGGCCGAATATTTCTCCAGCCTGCTCTCTCTTTCCACTTCATCACGCCCAGAGTCTTCAGGCCCTGTTCAACTCCATCTAGCCACCTGAGTTTTGGCCTTCCACGATTTCTTCGCCCATCTGGTTTACCATTTAGTAGACGTTTCGGTACCCTTGTTTCACCCATTCTTTCAACATGTCCTGCCCATCGTAGGCGTAAGTTTAATAACCTTGATAACGTTTCTTCAAGTATACTGCTTTCAGCATTTGACCTTGTCAACCACAATCTCATATTGAATTTTATATAACCTGGTCACGTTGTACATTTGACTTGTAACGTGACGACGGCAAATTGCCGTCACAAACTGTATTTGTTTGTTTTTCAGTTACACGTGACATTTTTCTGGCAATCGGTTCATTCAAAAGTATGTTATGTAAAAATATCCAAACTTTAGCCACCAGCTATACTTCCAATATAAGGCATTACTTTTGGAATAATAAATTGATACCGTAGTATTATTTCAGATCCTTTTTAGCAAAAGAGCATGCAGTCTACCTGATAGTAATTGGCTAATCAGCACCGTTATCCATAAGGTCTAAGGTGGAATACCTCGGGTGAGTATTTCTCGCTAACCACACCCTTCAAACCAGAACACAGTGGCGCTTAACGCTGATGTTATAAGGCAGAAATAGGTGTGGCGCTGGTGCCGCCGGAGTCGAATCACCAAGAGTTCTATCACCTTCAATTTTTTGTATTTTTTGGCCCTACAGTCCAACCGGCTTGTCTCTATTTAACAAAGGTATCGTCGGATTCGTCTAAATTGTGGAAGTAATGAAAGACTATGTTTTAAGCCCTCGTATTTTTGTTTATAATTTCTAGTTAATTTATATTTATAAAGTAAACGCATACTCATATATTGAAAGAATTATTTTCAATATAACACACACTGTTAAATGTGGGAACTCCCCATTTAACCAACCACGTCTCAAACCCATCTTCATTAATTAATTAATAGATAGGGACACTAATTAATAGATACGGGAACCACACCTAAAGCCGAGTAAGGCGATAAATACTAAACTTACTTATAATAATATATGGGACCTTGCGACATGAAATTAATTAGAAATCAACAAACTGTTGAATAATCTAAGATTTGAAAAAAAAACTTATTTACAAGCTTTTAACTTGCTCTGTTAGTTCATTCGTGTAAGGGTCAGATCTAACAATTGAATTTTAAATGAGTTGAACTGATTGAGCTGAAATTTGTTTGGATGAATATTGAGCTGAAGTTTATATAAACTTTGGATTGTATTGGCCATCACGGCGGACGCTTCAAGATGGAGGACTTTTAATGCATCCCCATGATAGGAATGTCAAATAAAACGTTTTTCAGAAAATAATACGAATAAGCTAGTTATGGGAGCTGGGCGTCGAGGAAAGAATCGAAATAGTCTATTTCACGAACAAATTAATAATTTTATTTAAATTTTACAGAACTTATAACAAAACAAAATATATATATGATAGGTAGAGTCACTTTCCGCGATGGAGGTGAACTGTTCCCATGGTGGACGGCCACCTGCACGTGGGACGCGCCTCGTCAGCGTTGGCCGTTCCACGAAGGCACGATGCAGCGTGAGCACGGTGTAGGGCTGACGCGATGCAGCCTTAACGTGTAGGGCTGTCCCTTACACGTAACTAGTTTGTTTTTAAAAGCTTTTTTCAATTCATTCTGTTTTCAAGCATGTCCGGCGCGCTCATGTACTAGTTTGTAACTAATGTTACAAACCAGAATACGACCAGAAACTTATAGAAGACGTCTCAACTTAGTCCTCACGGATAGCAACGTATGTGTTACCAGCCTCAATTAGGCCTATAATCTGGAATTGACAACATAATATTTTAAATAATACTTAATAGAGAAATTGTAAAATAAAAAAGTAATTTTATATTGCAAAAAATGTTTTAACCTTTGAAAGCCTTACACAACAAACTCCCGGTCTAAATTATAATATTTTTTCAATCCACGAGTCCGTAGCAACAAGTAATATTTAAATCAGTTATATACCTCTTAACAGAACAAAGTTAACAATAATGTTCGCAAAGCCTTGGAATTTTACCCGAAATTACGGTACCCGTTTAACTTCCCGAGAATTGGTCCGAATGTCCCGACACTTGCGATTCCACCAGCTTTAATTAATTTGAAACGCAAAATCCGACTCCCATTAACTGAACACGACATTTATTGCAAGGGAAAGATTGATTGACAAAACACGAACGGAAAGTTTCGGGAAGAATAAAATATTGTTCGAAACACCAATATTTCCAAACTGGCAATAAAACGTTATCTTCTATTACGGTATTAACAGACACGCTACTTTTACGGCGATTCGCGTTTTTGCGATTGTTGAAGCTGTATCACGTTAAAACGTGCTGCGTTTGCTTCGCTTTGTATCGCAAACACATGTTTTAGCGATTGCTTCGTGCATTAACGAACATACTATTGAAACATCTCGTTACCCCATGCAGCGCGATGAGTGTACCTTTTCTATGACCAGAATGACATCATCATCACGTCTCGTCGAATCTTCGTAGTGTGATTCTAGTCATAGAAAATGGATATAGGTTTGATTTGTCTAACACGCGTTGAATTGCATGGGATACCGTGACGTTTCTATAATATTTTTTTGCCTTGCTGCACCACGTTTAGTTGCTGTATTGAGCGTCCAAAAGTAGTTGCGATCGACGCTAAAACGTGTGCAAGGATCGACGTATCCAAATGAATTAATCGCTGAATGTAACTCAAGCAGCTAAATCGACAATCGCAGTTACAGTAACATGTCTGTCGGGCCCTTCAAAGTAAAAACGCCAAATTGCTGTTTATTGTTTGCAATAAATCTTTTGCGAGCAGAGAGTTTGGTATGACAAGTGGGTTAAACGACTAGGATACTTCAAGAAATTTTGGAGATTACGCTCAAGAATACAATACACATACTTTTTTATAGCAAAACCGATATAGATAAGTACTTATGTGTCCAATGACAAAATTTGTTTTACTATAGCGGTCTTGCAGAGAAAAATATCAGCATTAACCCTTCGTCAGAATTCTCCGTAATTTTTTTATGTTCTGAAAAGTTTAAGTATACCTATTAGTACATAGCCATGAGGTGTTCTAAACTTATAACATTTTAATAGAAGGCTCGGTACTTAAACCAAATTATAAACCAGAAACATATGGGTAGATCATTGATAAATATTACAATAAACTACCGTTTTAAATTTGAAAAAATCAGGGCTAACTATTATTTTCGTGACCCGCGTGGTGGAACGATCACTGTACCGGTCTGACCATTGGTCTCTGGATTCGATTCCCGGCCAGATTGACATCTCATTGATTAATTTGGATTTAATTTGTGTATTTGTTGTTATGATTCACAGAAGCACAGAAAAAACCTAGTGTAAGGCTATGAGTGTAGAAAAACTTATTTACTTTCCGAAATCAATGGGGAAAACCAAAATTCATGGTTAAGGGTTGTTTTCTTTATTGTTCGCTATAAATCGGTTAGTGGTCATGCGTTCGCAGAACATTAAGCCACCGGTGGGGCGCTGTAAACGGAGTTCGGAAGTCACAAGTATAAATTGTTTACGGCTCACTTCCGCGCGTTAACCACGTTTTGTTGGCTTTGTAGGTAAATTCGTGGTGGTAGATAATAAACGTTAAAGGAAATGTTGGTAAAGAAGATTTAAGAATTGAATGCTAAACTCTTTGTTGGTACGGAAGAGTCACTTCTATAGATTTTGAAGGTGGTAGAACCCTTTGTGGTTCGACTCCGGCGGCACCACCGCCACACCTATTTCTACCTAATAACAGCAGTGTTAGGCGCTGCTGTGTTCCGGTTTGAAGGGTGTGGTAAGGGAGACAGACTTTTCAGAGGCGTTACAGCTTAGTCCTTAGAGTTAGCGGCGCATCTGTGGCCGACCTTAGATATGAATATTTAATACTATCTGGGGTTGATTACAGATGTTCATGAGCAGCAGTAGCCACTTACCATCAGGTGGTCTGCATGCTCGTCTGCTACTCCTATATTGTATTAAAATAAATAATAATTAAATTATATTCACACTTTTGTTAAATAACGTCACATTTCCAAATTGACGTCAGCATCCGCCTCAAAACGAATTCATATGAGTAATTTAACATCTTTTCTCGCTAGAAGGATCATATAAACAATACTCTAATGGTCGGCTCTTTCCACTGTTTAGTGCAACGGCTCTCAAAGTGTGCGTGTATTCCTGTGGGACATTTTGCAAGATTAAAGGAAAGTGTTTCAGAAACATACGACTACTTATTTAATTTAATTATAATATTGCTTATCAATGACAAATTAAATATTGTGCATAGTCTAAGTAAAAAATCTTTTTTTTTTAAGTGGATTATATCCGTCATAAGCTTGTTAGCAACAAGCCCCGAGTCCTTGTGAAACAAAAGTAAAGTCTGAGATGGAAAATCCTTAAAAAGTGAATCTGCCGTACCATAGACTACAAATAATAACACAGATGATGATGAGATCAAAATAAGACTATATATACTCCAATTAGGTCCAACTGACCATGCTCGAAAAAGTTTGAGAACCGCTGGCTTAGTATAGTGACCCGTTAGTAAAATCGGGTCAAAGCCACACAATAATTTGCAGTCCTTTGTATTGATCCCGGTTTAATTTCACTACGTACAATTCAGTTTATTTTGTTTCGGAAAGAAGAGAAAACTTTTGTTCTTGTTAAGAGAAATGAAGTGCTTTAGCAATGGACTGCTATATTAATCTTGCTAATGGAAAAGTGAGTTTTGAATGGACTGTGTATACGCTGTAGCTATAAATCTTAGTATTGCAAGCATAGATTAGTAAAGATTACTCACTCCTAACAAAAAAATGTAACCAGTTTTGACAATTGAAATTGTCACTGTCATATATTTACGTATATGAAAAATATTAAAAAAATGTAGTTTTAGAGCATTTACGAATGAAACGATATTTCTCCACAATTTTCGATTTCGTGTTGTTTTTGCATTACTTAACTGCACATGTCGGCATTATTTCGCGTAAATTACACCATGATAGTCGGAGACGTAATGGGAAAACAGTCAGCTATTTTACGTTTGTGTCAGCCATTTATGGCTTCCTTCATTTACAAAGCGGTGAGATATTTATACTTATTTATGCTTTACACTGTAATTATTACGAAATGCCTTATAACAGCATATTTATGCCTATTATGCCACCAAAAACAATACGAATCTAAACAGAATTGGATGAATATTTCTTCTTTATCCGCGGCCAATAAAATGCAAATTTCCAAATAATAACGCTGGCAGGTAGCGCATGAATAAAGATACCAAGTAGGTACTATCGGGTGTGAATTATTCAGAACCAGGATATCAAAGGTATTATTGGAACTTCGGTAAAAAAAGGGAAATGGGTTAGGTGGTAATCGTATGTCCCTGTAGTTCAAAACAGGGGGCCTACCATCTTTTAAAATCCATCATACTTCAGGAAAGTTTTAATATTGTTTCGTACAACGACCTTCTTACAACAGATTTGTTTTATTCCTGCCGAGTGATGTAAAATAACGAGTAATTTGTCTATTCCTTATATCCAAGAAAAACGAGACATCGAAATATTATCATATCTTTACTTGATTGTGTTCCGTCATACACAGTTGAACAAAACTTAAACCCTTATTCATTTTTTGCTTATCCATTGTATTAAACCAACTGAAATTGTCATATTTAGCATAAAAAGTTAAATATCCTGCAAAAAAAAAAAAAAAAACTTCGACCGACATCATACAAAACTGCTTATTGTAATATTACAAAACCAATCTTACTTTAACGAGTTCGCGGTACGAAATTTCCATGTATGATTAAAATAATATTATTTTAAGAGATGGTAGTAACCCCCCTGAAGAGAGCTTCGGTATCACCTGCCTGTCGTAAGAGGCCACTAAGTTAGGGCTTCCAGGCTTTCGTACACTCATGGCAAGAGTTCACCCGAGAAGCACCGACAATATCAACGTACTCAGAAGACTCCTGTTGCGTTTCATTTGGGTCCTCTACGTAGTACTAATGCTACTAGCCACCTTGGAGTTTTGGTAAGTAAGAAACCTACATAAACCGCTGACTTTCTTAGGGGCATCTTCGAAAGGATTCCACCTGTCACCCAATAATTAAATCATAATCGTTAAGGTTAGATACATATATACAATTATTCATTGTTTAGCCCGGAATCTCCACTGCCGTATCTGCCTTTAGTAGGTGATGTGCATCGTCAAGGCATGTTTATTTCCTATCTTCCAACGTTCCTATCTTTTTGTCGACTACAAATATCTGGGATTGTAATATTAACCTCCAGATTCATGGACCGCAGTGGTAATTTAACACGAGTAGCTTAGTTCTCGAGCAATGCATCTGATGGATCTCGAGTTCAAATCCAATCCTATTTGGGGTCGATGAAATATCCACAGATATTATCTACACTAATATTATAAAGAGGGAAACTTTGTTTTTTTGTTTGGTTGTAATTAATAGGCTCAAAAACTACTGGACCGATTTCAAAAATTCTTTCACCATTCGAAAGATACATTATCCACGAGTAACATAGGCTATATTTTATATATAACATATTTGATAAATAGATTTTGAGGCGGTACAAAGTTTGCCGGCTCAGCTAGTTTAAGATAAAAAAGAACACTACTCGTATTATCTTTTAAAAAATATGTTGCAATGGTATAAGAAATTGAGTAAATGATACTTTTCTACATCATATAGTTATTTGAAAAATCTTAACCCATTTTCCACTATGTCGGTAGCAATAATTCCCTTGTGATAACAGCGTTAACACAACTAAACGACCGGTTGAAATGTTTATTTTTACTCACGCGACACGAAGCTCACGAAAGCTCGACTCGGCCGCCATGAACGGAGCTTTAGGAAGCTTTATAAAAGCCTCCGATAACACGCAGGTTATACCTTCCAGTTAACCCGAAAAGCTTACGAATTTTATCTATGTCTTAGTATTCGTGTTTAGAAAAAGTTCGAATTTGTAAGAATGTTTTTATATGATGGAAGATAGTGGTAAGCAGTGGCCACTATAGCCAATGAATGGGACAACTATCCCTAGAAATTAAATATATAGAGCTTAAGGGCGTATATTTACGGGCGTTTACGAGGGGGAAACCTTCAAAAGGTACTCTATGCCGTGGGAGCGGCACGGGGTTATGTGGGATTCTTACCGCACTAAAACCCCCCCGGTGGTCGTCCTCGGCGCTGCGTAGAAGTGTTTCTTAGCCTAAGATTTCGTTTTAGATATGCCCAACCACAGCAGCCTAGTCAAGACATCTTTCTATTCGATTTAACGATATAATCCGCAAACTATCAAAGTACATCCTTTTACTGTATAAAATAGTCGTGTTAAATAATAATAATACTTTATTTGACAAAAAAGTTACAGAGTTAATATGATACATAATAAATTTGCTTAGTGTTTAAACAATATTACAGAAGACATTGTCTGCCGTGCTAGGTGTTATCCTGTATTACAGCACACATCGCCCACCCCAAGCTATTTTAACTATAAAAACAATCTAGCTAATGACATTAAATCAATAGTAATAAAATAATAATAACACATTGTGCTTAGATTTCTAAATTAGAGTTGTGTAGTGTCAACCTCTCTGTAACACACAGAGAGGTTGACACTGTGAGATGATGTGTGCAAGTATATTATTCATGTACAAAAATATGCATTTATGTATGTATAGTGTATACATGTATTTAATTTTATTATGTGTTATATATTTTATTTTACCTTTTATGATTAAATAAATGCGTAAGGTATTATGCTAGATGTGTGCACTTTGCATAATAAATTGCCAAGTGATCGCACTTGGTCAATATTATCATTAATCATATTTCACTATGCTTTTTATTTACTCGTATAGGAAAATCCATCAATTAAATGAGTAAATACGTTTTTTGTTTTCAGAATAAACGAAGTGTCAAACAAAAGCTTTATCAAATAAACGCTGAAACTGAAAATTGAATCGCGAGCTTTAATAAAGTTATCGAAACATTCGGTTTGAACGCACACAATAAAATTCGTATTTGCAATTTTATTTCTGAAAACTTCACTATTCGGTAGTTCTTGAAACTTTAAAATCTGGAGCTTTTAAATTTAGAGCTTATAAATTTATGCATGACATCACACAACTGTATTCATAGCAATATTTTCGCTGACAGGTTATTTCGAGTTTTATAGGATAAGAAATGGTTTAAAATTATATAAATAGATTTTCTAACATATTCTTAAAAACTTATACAGTGAAAAAGATCTTAAAAATATTTTTTAAAAGATTGAAGTAGAAAATCAGCCTATAGGACACTTGTTGACAAGCGGTCACTACCGCCCATCGACATCTGAACCAACTCCTTATAGAACAGAGCTTCTTTCTGAACACGATTGCAGATTGCGACTCCTGAGACGTAAGGACACCTCATAATGGACATGATGACAAATTTTGAAATCCCCTTCTATAATGTAGCTCTACTGATTCTAAGAATAGTATTCATTCGGCAATAATCACATTTTATATACCAATTTTCATTTAAACGTGAAAACGCTCGCGGGTGTTATGGCGTCCGCTGGTGACTTCACGTTACGACATCCACATAGAAAAGTTCAAGCAATACGGTGACTCGCTAGAGCAATGACGTCATTCGCCCCAATTAGCGTTTCAGACAAGATGCCGACTGCAGTATTTCATACTTTTATTTATTGAAAATATATTAAAACTGCGTCATTTTTGAGAATCTTTTCACAATATTGTTTTTTTCTTTTTAAATCATTTATTATTATTATATTAATCATCGCTCATATGAAAATCGGCCGACATACATTCCCTTTCACCGAAACGCACAAACTATTTCACGCTAGAAATAATAATAACTTCGCTGATATTAATTGATCATTTCTACTTATTGATATGGAGACTGATTGATATCGGAAAGCCATTGGTCACAGATATTTCACTGAACTTAATGTACTGTGTCCGAATTTTCGACACGATCTTATTAATTTTTACGACCGAGCCTCATATAATAAAACAGTATAGTGTAACAATAATTGGTGTATATGCATAAAGTAATAAGTACAGTGTATTCGAAATATTTTTGATATATTTAGGGCTACCTACAAAAACTGAATCAGGAGAAGATAAAAAGATAAAAATAAAATAACAATGGATTTTATAATCGAGAAACGTCATAAGCGTATAAAGACATTCTATAAAATAAATTATGGGTATATTTATACCCAGGAGGTGAACCCATTTGTTAATAAGTCGTTCTGAAATATATGTTACCTCGGTGGATTAGGTTTGAAGGTGGTAGAACCCTCTGTGGTTCGACTCAGGCGGCACCACCGCCACACCTATTTCTGCGTCATAACAGCAGTGTTAAGCGCTGCAGTGTTCTGAAGGATGTGGTAAAGGAGACATACTTTTCCGAGGCGTTCCAGCTTAGTCCTCAGGGGTAGCGGCGTATCTGTATATCTAATGCTATCTTTGGTTGATTACGGATGTCCATGGGCGGTAGCGGCACCATCAGGTGGATTGAATGCTCGTCTGCTACTCCTATATTATAAAAAAAATATGGACAATATCGTATATAGATATCGTTAATATCCAAACTTCTTACTAACGACGATAACAGCTTATAAAGAGGATTTCAAATTAGTCCTCAGAGGTAGCAGTCAGCCCACAAAGGAGGCTTCAGATACGATTTCCGTACTAATTAGGGCAACTTGCATATTTTATACCGCATTAATTGTTGCATAACACACCCATACTACATACAGTACTTCTCTCACATAAAACAATTATTATGTTCAAAACACCCAAGGCATAGTGTATATGGGTCCTTAGGCGCAATCATAGTCTTAATAAATCATAAACAGCCTGATAGTTACCGACGTCGGTAAATTGCTTTCTTCCTATTATTACCCTTGAATTACGAAGGCAAATAACACGTGTTTACCTGTTGTTTGCTACGCCATATTTTCTAGAAAATATATGGTACTCGTAAGTTCAGATTTAGATTTTGGGAAATAAACTTGTCCAAACTTGTTGTACCTAAAATACCGGAGAAAATTTTAAAGGTTAAGTACAGATTGGTAGACACATTGTTTTAAAGACTTTTCTTTTGTAAATATGAAATAAAAGATAAAATAAAAGATAAAATAAAAGAGAAAATTTTAAAGGTTAAGTACATATTGGTAGACATATTGTTTTAAAGACTTTTCTTTTGTAAAGATGTTTTCTTTTACCGCTATAGTAGGTATACGATAATTCTAACTTCACAACTTCTTATTTCTTATTTACTATTTACATTATGTGTCATAAAAAATCCTGCAATTTTTTCTTAAAATCAAAAACCCCATTTTTCAAAATATAGGTTTGTCACTCCCAAAAAATTGATATATCCGATTGCTGATTGTGCTTGAGGGCCTGCCTAAGAATGGGATACATACACATAGTCGAAAAACAATACATAGTAGTGAATATCGTAACTTTATACATATATAGTAATCTAGCTGACCCGGAAAACGTTGTGTTGCCATATAAATAAAAAAAATGTGAACCACCCTTATCACTTTCGGGTTTGAAAAATAGATAGAACATTTGAAACTGCTATGGTAGCGAAGTCTGTCTAATCCAATGTGAAACATTCCAACATCAACAACTACTTAGGAATTAAAAATTAATTAAGAAATCTTTTTCCCACGGACTAAATTGTGAATCTAAACCATTCTCAAGTTCCCTTGAACATATACAACAAATTACATAAAAATCAGTCCAGTCGTGTAGGAGGAGTTCAGTGACATACACACGCATATAAGAAATATATATATAAAGATATCGTAACTTTATACACGGAACCTTATAAGTAAACTAGCTATTGCCCGCAGCTTCGCCCGCGTTTAAAAGAAAATAATATAACATACTATCATACATGAAACTGAAAACTCGTACCTTCAACTTTGCTAAAGATCATCACTTGATCAAATGCATAGTTTACGATTCAATCCTTACTAATATCGATTAAAATAATCGTTTTATTTGGTCGGTTTGATTTTTGTAGTTAGATCGCCATTTCTAGTTTCCGTGGGATTTCCGGGATAACAACTATCTTATGTCCTTTCTCGGGTCTCAGACTATCTTTGGACAAAATTTCATTAAAATCGGTTCAGTGGTTTAGGCGTGAAGAAGAGACAACCAGACAGACAGACAGACAGACAGAGTTACTTTCGGATTTATAATATTAGTAAGGATAAGGATTATTTTTATATTTCCCCTTATATAGCAATTTAACCCGAGATTAGTTCCTCAACAGCGATGGTGACCATTGCACCACGTAGATCTAACAATAGTATTCAAACAACTGGTGTCGACAAGTGTTGCAAACTCCGCCACACAAGGCGACCCTTTATCGTCTGCAGTTTTATTCAAATTGTTTCAACAGCTTACAAGTAGGGTGACAAGCTTTTTCTACTTTTTACGGAATCCATATTTAAACGACGAGCATTAATAGTCTAGTGGTTAAAACTTGGCCTCTCAACCGAGTTCTATATGGTTATGCTAGGAACGCATTCAGATTTTTCAAAATTATGTAGGTATTAGAAACTAATTAGCACATAGTTTAACGGCAAAGGAAAACATTGTGAGAACACTTACAGAAATGTACAACTTAAAAAAGATCCCACTGATATGTGAAGTCTATCAATGCTCACGCACGCTGGTGCCCAGCAGTGGGACCATAATGGATACGAGCGTGCGTGAGTAATGACAGTAATGGGTTGATAAATCTTTAGTGCCTTAAATAGCGATCACGACCTATCACAATATAATTTATATTCCCATCTATTTCAAATTCGTTCATTCATCAATCATTTTTTTTCTAGTCCTATTTTATTCTCAGTATTTAAATCGTATGGTTATCCTACATTCCCTTGTCGCAAATACAATCTGAACAATTCACAAGGACCGAGCACTGTAAGCGCTGGACGTTAGATGTAATTCCATGGAACTCTTGGAAATATTTCCAGAATCGTAAAAAGAATACGTTTTCACAATCGCTCTTATGATTTGATCTACCCTTAAAGAAGAGTTTGTTAGCAACATTGTCATAACATTTTATTAGTACCTATTCGAAAAATAATTGATATAAAATCCGTAATTAAATTTTTATCATGCATTAAAAATTATTATTAATTTTAAATCTTTTTAAAGTTATCTCTTTAGGGTTTTCTACCCTAAAGGTAAAAATGGAAGGGTATTACTAAGTCTTCGCTTTCCGTCCATCTGTCCCAGGGCTCTCTCTTAAACCGATAGCCGGTATAATAACAGATACTAAAATAAAATTAAAATTAAAATAAATGAGGGACGCCACTCGCCATACAACCAAACGCTATTTTTCCCTTTATCTTTTAAAAACCGTTGTAAAAAATACATTTATTTCTACGGCTGCTATGATCATTAATAGAAAAAATGAAATGCAACTTTCGAAACTTAACGTGAATAATAAAATATAAACAAAAAAACCTCTTTACTTTTGCAGTTTGCTTTGCCGTCTTACGAATTTTCGATCAAGACACTTGATCCTGACGCGGGTTTAAAATTTTTTACCCATCACAAAAAGTGCACAACGCCGTTAAAATGTTTACACTTCGAAAATTGGTGGTGTGCGAGTTCTACTCGTACATGGTCAAATACCATATTTATTTTTACATCTTCAACAGTATTATTATTATTGGTCAAAAGATATTATGGCTCAACTAACACACGTGCACAATATGCGGTCTAACCAACATATGGAAAAGCTCGGAAACTTTATAAAAGCTCAAAGCGAGCGCGCTATAAATTCAGAACTAATATATGGGACAAGTCGCATAACTAACTAGTTATAATTAATTTCGCGACTCGGATAGAAACGTTTAACTTTGGTAACCAAACCATACGTCATAGTTCATTTCAGTTGAAACTTTCCATTAGTTTCAAAACATATATCAGAATATTATGATATTGTTTATTAACTTAGGTTTTGTGGACAGTTTTTGAATTAATAAAGACTGAACAGTGAGCAGTCCGAACGAATTAAATAAAGTATTTTTAACTTCTTAAGGAACTTTTTATATGATACTAGCTAACCCGGCAAACGTTGTGTTGCCATATAAATAAAAAATGTTAATGTGAATAACCCTTATCACTTAGGGGTATGAAAAATAGATAGTAGCCGATTCTCAGACTTAAAATTAAAATTTGGTTAAATCTGTAAAGCCGTTTCGGAGGAGTACGGTAACTAACATTGTGACACGAGAATTTTATATATAAGATATTAAATACATCATAATTAGTTCCGAAAATCATGATACACATAACATTTTATAGAATTTAAAAAAGAGATAGATAGATAAGGTAAATAGATTTCCGAATTTCACTAAATGTAATCTTCTGTGGATTCCAAAAAAATAAGATAGGTTACATTTTTATAGTTATGTAATTTCTTTATTTTTATACATAGTATAACGTTACATATTCATCGCTACATTATAACGCAACATAACATTACATCGTTTAAAATTTCCTTTATATAAAATAGCCGACCCCAAGGACTAAAAGGTCAGTGGCGATCATGTTGTAAACTTATGCTGACACCACACTCCCGATACAACAAGAAAATCCCTTTTTTCCGAGATGATATATTCATTATTATTCATATATGTCATCGTGAAAGGTATAAATTGCTAACTATGACAATAATATTATGAATGCCACGACAGCCTCATGATTTTATGAACTTATTACGAATTCTTGTAATTTGTACAAAATGTATAATTCTGGAAGTCTGTCGAATCTCAATCTTTATATTGTGCGGCTTCCTATGGACTTATTCATGAGATTGCAGCGGTTAATACCTCATGCGCGAATACCTCAAGTGCGAATATTAATAATTGACTTCTTCCTGGATTCCTTCCTGTATTCCTGGATGTATTTATGCCAAGATTCTATAAACTCCAAGAATTCTGGGACATAAGATAATATTTTCATAATATGGGGAACAACTTCCAATACACTCTTTTAAAATACAGACAAAAAGGGATTATCCTTTTATTAGCAGTGGTAGATGCGGTTGTATTAGTATATTCTGATTTGAAGGGTGCGAAAAGAAAACCATATTAAATAACTTAGGGTTAATTACTGTTACAGATGTCCGTAAGTAGCAATATCTGCCCTACTTCTTTGTTATAAAAATGAAATATGCTGGAAACTGTACCCATATACAATCTTATAAGTATAACGTTCCAACAAGAGTGTGCAAATACTCTGAAGGGGGGTGTTTCTCAGTAGTTTTATAGAGAGCATAAAACATGACCGCACGCTATCTGTGCCCTTTCCGATGTCATCTTCACGCGATCGTTTCCGCATATCTTTGCTAACGCTTTGAGAAAAGATCCCTTCGAACGTGTAAAACGATAAAGCAATTTGCATTGTAACGATTTTCTTTGTCACAGAAGAAGTGAAAGAAGCGTCCTGTCGGCGTTATTTTAAATGATAACCGATGATCAGTACGAAACAAAATAAAATTGTTAGTTTATTTTGATCGCGTAATATGCATTGGTTTACATAAAAACTAAGGAAAATAGTCATATAAATAAGTATGGCTTACCAGATCATGGCAGATACCGTTGATATAAACAGTATATACAGGTACGCTGTTGGTATAAACAGGATATAACCGAATCACATAAAATACGCTGACACGCTGTTATTTTCCTGTGTGCTTTTTTTCATATTATATAGGAATAGCAGACGACCATGCAGTCCATCTGATGATACTGCATCCCATGAACATATGTAATCAATCCCAGATAAGGTTAGATATTCCTACCTGAGGTCGGTCACAGATTCGCTGCTACACCTGAGGATTAAGCTGGAACGCCTCGGAAAAGTATCTCTTCCTTACCACACTCTTCAAACTAGAACACAGCAACGCTTAGCGCTGTTGTTATGAGGGACAAAGAAACAAAAATCGGGACACAGAAACTTAAAGGCAACAACAGACAAACAGACAAACGTCTCACATTTTTGGTAAACGAAAAAAATAAAAATATATTAAAACTTTTTGCGAAAAACATTATTATAGGTTATATTATTTGTCAGCATGATTTCCAAAATCAAAAACTTGTTTAAATGTCACAATGTGTGTCGAATGAGAAATCAAATATAGGAATAAATATGGTTTTATTTCCACAATAAATTCTCAATTACCCCAAAATGGATACCTAACACGGATTTGCTTTAAAATATACACCGGACACCTAAATTAAGGAAGAATATGGATAATTTTGGTAATATATTCAATATCTATTGTATGTGCCTGCTTACATTTATGTTATTTATGTTAAGAAGGTATTGGAAAAAGAAGTCGGGATACCACATTTATATAGGTACTTTATAAGCATTGTACTACTAGAAAAATAAAATTAAATATTAAAATATGCATATACAAATATTCCATCGATTTCACTAGTCTAAGATTTTACAATTGAATCCCCTAAAATAATTTCAGATAGGGATCTTGATGATCTTCTGAATATGACGGATACAGATGACAGCTCTTCTTCCTCAAACCAAGCCGTATTTGAGAGTAAGCCGTTGATACTAGAGCTTCATGAACTAAAGAAGGATGAACCTGATACAGAAGCAGTAGCTCAATCTCAAGAAGCTATAAAGAAGAAGAAAGAAAAGAGAAAGAAAAAGAAAAGTCAACGCGAAGCAAATAAAGATGGAACTAGTGACACATCTAGTAGTCTTTCTGATTCCATTCCAACTCTGCCTGATGAGGCCAATAAAGAAGAATTTTACGATGCCCATGAAAGTTACCATACTCTTCCTGGTAAGAGTTTTAAATTTAAACTGGAAATTTAACTAAAATATGAACAAAAACAAAATAGAGAACTAATTAACAAATAGAAAAAAATAATAATAATAGATATAGATAATAAAATGCAATCAAACAATACATTGCAAAATCATGATTGCTGTTGCATCTTTGCTTAATTTTAGTAATTAATTGTAGAGTTTTCAGAAAATCAACAAGCAAGTCCTACTGCTGCACTCATATTAGGTCGAGTACAATCAGACATTGTCCCAAATGTAGAAGATCCTAAGCTACTGCCTCAAAGAACAGCAACATCTGAAACAGTATCTGGTACTCGACAACCATCTACTATAAACGTTAGTACATTTACATGAATCATTCAGTCCATAGTCCTACTAAATACTTTATTGATTTACTGCTGGGTATGGTTTTAAGACGTGGAAGGAACTTCGAGGGGATGATGTCGTACTTTTCCAGAAAAAATGCCACAGGCCACTTCAAAAACAATGTAAAAACGATATTTTTAATTATTGCGATTAAGTAAATTATAAATACTTATCAAATAGCCGGATTTCTGTTAATAGCATCATCAGATGTTACGCGTGCTTTGATTAGGTCAGACGGTCGATTAAATGATTGGGACTCCATTACGTTGACTGCGGATATATTGGGCTGCTAATAAAACTAGAAGGCTGCGACATAAAACTACTTAATTATAGATAAGTAAACAATATTACAATGGTATATACTCGAATCTAGAAACTGGAGCAATTGTCGAACATAAATCCGCATAGGTGCTGATAAATGAGCCTGATAATAATGCAACGTTATTTATTTATTACAGAAACCTGTCTCCAATCCACCATGATGAAGTTGGCTACCACATCGATGAAGTTATTATATTCATTTAAATAAAAGTAAACTGAAATTACTCCTTTTATTTACCTCCCTCCGTATGTAGACCGTTTATTAAAATTAAAAATACAATAATTATTTTAACACACTTCTATAAATAAATAATGCTATTTTAACTTAATAATCTAGGAATTCTATCATACATAAAAGATTTATTTATGCTAGTACTCATAAAACACAGATTATGAATGAACAATTCTAAGTCTATGGATGCATACCACAGAGTGTGGGCACCTGACAAAATAATATAACATACAGATTATGAATGAACAATTCTAAGTCTATGATAGAAGCCATAGCTTTTAAGTTGCCACATGATCATTACTGGTACATTATAATCAACTTGACTTTTAATATTATCGTAAAAAACTAAAATTACGACACTAAACTTCACTGTCAGTTGTAATCTTAAATTTGTAGTTGCATGTTTTGTCAAGGCTAAATAAATTATTTCGTTTTGATAATTCAATCGAAAGTCCCATAACGGGACTTTCCTGAAAATCTTTGGAGTAAGTAGAAAAAAGTAAAATAACTTGTGGTGATGGTATTCATTAAATATATCTGGTTATTTAGAAATAATATGGTCTTTGTGATATCCTTTGTGTACACTGCAGTTCATAACTGCTTCTAACAAGAACTTTTATATTGAAAGAGAAAAGAATGACAATAACGTTTATTAATAACAATAGTACCATTGCAGTACAAAATGTTATTCGTTAAAAATACTTTCAATTTGCAGTCATGGATAAGCCGTCTCGACACAAAACTAAAAATAAAAAAGCTCCAGCTAAGCCTAAAACACCAAAAAAACGCAAAAGTGATGGTAAGTATCTAAAACCCTATAGAACATTATCATGAAATTCATATACCTATCCAAAATGACTTAACTTTTAAAATATTATTTTTGCATTCAGGACCAACATGTTCTATGTACTTAGCTGAACTAACAAGGAGATTAGCAAAGAAAAAGAAATTAGAAGCAGAATCACCTCGAAATGTCGTACGTGAGTTATTTTCTTCTTAACTTAATAATCTCGAAGTATTTATTAAGTGTCTATCTTAAATTTGATTGTAATTATCTTACAGATATAATAATAGATAGCATAACGAATGCGTTACCTTTGAAGTTTTCTAGAAGATCGCCTACCAAAAAAGATTCACCTGTAAAAATCGAAACACTACAGACATATGCGCCTGAACTTTTACCAAATGATATGATAGAAATACCTCCTCCAGTGATAATAGCTTCAGACCTACACTTAGCTGCCACCAACGAAAAGGTAGCTCCACAAAAATCTGGATTTAAAATGCCTAAAATGCCTTTAGTAAATAGTGATGTATTCAAAGCACCAGAGAGAAGAAATAAAATAGTAATGGAGGATGCATCTGTAAATACAAGTGGAGACCACGATGTTGCCAGCGAAATAGCCAAACATGTAGGCACTTTAAGAAAGATATCTTTAATCGCAGAAGAATTTAATCAGAAAACAGGTAAGTTTACGTTTATGTTTTACATGTTAATTGACAACGTAAATGTCACAAGTAAATATGTGTAAATGGCACAATGTATAATTAATACATTTATTTCTTTAAACAAAATAGTTACAAAGTAACATGTCTTGAATACAAGTAAATGCTATGAGACATATACAAAAGACTGAAAGGTTTTTTTTATAAAAATATTCACTTTTGTTTCAGCTAAGAATTTAAAAGAAATAGTGGATAGCGTACAAGAAGATCTCATGAAGAAACTAGAAGAAATAAAAGCAGAAGAGAAAGCTAAAACAGAGAAGGTCCTTTCTATCGCAGAAGAGCCCATCGCAGCACAGTAGTACAGGCAGGGCATAAAACATAAGAGAAGACACCACTGACACATGTCAGTTAATCTGCCAAAATTTTATGTTACTGTTTGAATTATATGAAATTTTCTGTAAAATTTAATTACGATAAATAAATATATGAGTACCATCTGTTAACTGTTTTTCAATCGGTAATACTGTGAATTTTAAAATTAGTTGATAAATTTGTATAGTGTCCATTCAGAGTTGGTGATGTAGGGAAGAAGTATACTCCTGTATCAAACAAAATCAAACCGGTAGCAAATTACGTAGCAACTGTATAAAGCACTATAGCAGTACTGTATTTAACTACATGTGAAAGCTTACCACCAACACCCTCCATCCTGTTACCCTTCAGGGTGGGAGGGTAAAATTTGAAAAAACTTGCTTATTTCATATGAAATAAGCGAAAAAGGTATGTAACAATTAAACTCTATTAAAAATGTATTATAATGAAAAAACTTATTAACAAGTGATGTATGAACTATAACGATCCACGTGGCGGAGCGGACCCGGAAGACCCGGAGCGCCGTGGGTGGCGGTTCCGGGTTTGATCCCCAGCTAGACAGATATCTGAATGATGAATGTAGATATCTGTTCTGGGTCTGGGTGTTTGTGTGTGTCCATGGCATTCGCGATAAAGGGGATCCTGTGTGTAGAAAGCATTTTTTATTATTAATATTATTAGTATTCCCAGTAATAATATTTTTAAACGACTGCGTATGTGTGTGCCAAAGAATGACATACTACATGTATGTCTCATTCTCACGGTCTGTAGCCAAAAGGTCTTGACGGATTCTAAGATAGTTATCGTTGGATTTGTCTTGCGACAGTGATATAAACTTCTCTTCTCACTCAACTATCTTTTTTTATTATAATAATTGCTAGTTATATTTTGTAGACTGATGGAATCATTTGGTTTTGTTGCACCAAAGAAAATTCCCAGAAGTGAATATCTGCCAGCTAAGCTTAAGCCAGTTAGAGACAAAACTCCTAAAGGTAATTGGAATACGTTCTCAATTGAATTTTTCATATCATATCTTACGCATAGAAAAAATAAGGAAATTTTTTTCCTTTAATTTCTCATCTTTCTAGGTCTTTAAATATTCATAAAATAAATAATTTTGACCATAGAGTTTTATATCGACTTTTACTTAATTTATATAAATGCATTACTTAATTATGTTGTTTAGTCTGACACTTTGATAAATTTATTACTTTCAGGCAAACCTACTTTGCCGGATGATAAACATTTAGATGCAAATAAACCTTCGCGGGTGAGCAGAATACCTCTTACTTTTGCAAAACAAGCTTATCAATGTACTAAAGGTCCTAACGCAGGTATGTATTTGTAATCAGGTTTTATTCTATCTTAGATTCAGAAGGCACAACAATAGTGATACTGTTATAGACTGTTAAATTTTAATGTGCATTTTTATGGCATTTTAGATAATAAAGGATTAACTAATAAACCGGTGCGAAAGCCCTCTCCAAAACAAAAGAAAACACGTAAGTTAACTATCACGTATATTGTAATTTTACGGTGAAAACTCATGGAGGTATTTTCATCAGCGCCCATGGAATACTAGTTTTATTTCAAACTCCCGAGACACACACAGTTTTCTGTCAATACACTCTGCAGAAACCAATCGCAAGTTGGACGGTACGATCAGGTTATCTCTTATGTGAATCGTACCCTGCACCGCACTACCGCGGAATACGCAAACTGGGAAGATTCTACTGTTTTCCCTCTGTAGCGGAAACCGTAAACAAACGCGTCCGCAGCGAAAATAAAAAATCGCGCCTTGAAAATTGCAACAGAATTGTCATTTACATTCTCATGTTTCTAAGTGAGCTTCGCTCCGCCACGGCGGCAAGTTAACGCTCCCGGAATTCTCATTCTACATAAAAACTTCACGATCGTTTCTCTTATCACCGTTATCGATCTTTGAATATATTTCGAAGGTGTTGATGAAAAAACAAAAACAAGTCATATACCTCGAAAGCAGCATGATACAGAAAAACCAGTAAAAGAAACAGCTTTACACGAAAATCAAGTTGCGGATGATAGTGACTTAATTGAAGGAAGACAAAACGTTCAAAGAGTTCAACATTTGAATATTGATGCAGGTATACTTTAATTTTATTCTCAAAATTGTACCTAACGAGTACTCATAATACGCGGTTTTAATTTCTTTATGAATGATATTTCGATCAAGTTCTATAGAAGTTGTATCACAGTCAACAACAGTAAGTATATCTTTGCACACCGAATTTTGCATTTTTTTTTTTGTGATTTGCACATTATAATATTATTTTTCTTTTTGAGTTTACAATACTGAGTAGTTTGGATTTATGATTTTCCCTTTATTGGTTGGAATTTTTATGTAATCCGACCACAAATTCTGATATGATATTAGTCAGGATCACATAAAAGGATTTAGACTCGAACATCGCTTGCGTGGCCACTTATCGATTCTTGACAAATCCAATGAATGTGACACAATCCTAAGAAATACTGCAATTTGCAATAAAACGTGTGATTTTCAGATTTCTCTCCTAAATGCCAATCGGAGACGAATTCTAAGGCGAAACCAATACCGACATTTGGACAAATTTATAGGCACAATTACATTACAGGTAACTAAGTCTTTCTTCTTCTCCTTGACGACCCGTACAAGGTTCCGGCTTTGATCCCTGCCAGATAGATATCGTAAATGAATAGATTTCTGTCTTAAATCCACCCACGATGCAGAAAATCTTATTGTTAGGCTGTGAATCTAGAAAGCGCCGTCTCCTATATCTCTTTTTTAGAATGTTACTAGCTGACCCGGCAAACGTTGTGTTGCCATTTAATAAAAAAATATTAAAGGTGAACAATCCTTATCCTTAGGGATATGAAAAATAGATAGTAGCCGATTCTCAGACCTACTGAATATGCATATAAAATTTGGTGAAAATCGGTAAAGCCGTTTCGGAGGAGTACGGTAACTATCATTGTGACACGAGAATTTTATATATAAGATTATTATGTAAAAAAATATTAATACCCTTATGACTGACGGACAAACACACATACGGACGGGCGGACACACACGAGTAATGTGAAAGTAAGTGTTCCACTTTTTTTCGTTTTACCGTACTAAAAGGAAGCAGCCAATAATATTATACGTACTGATTTACTTCAAGCATATGTATAATTATTTTTTGTTTCAAAGATTGGCTTCTAGAATCAGTGAGCGAATTACTAGACATGTCTGACAACTCTATATTTTCTGGGCCGAGAATTGTGGAAATCACTGAAGCAAATGATGATGATGAAACTCTCCGTAACCACATAATTATAGGTAAGATTTACTAATCTTTAACATATATTATGGGTTTTGGATCCGTGGGATCCTAGGGTCGATCCAAAATTGGTTTGTGCCGCGTACGTGCAAAATGTAGAATTGACTTCCTCCTGAGGTATTCCCGGGGCGCTATGACACGGGACTCTTCAATAAGGGTGCAAAAAGAGCTCTCATTCAAAGCCGGCGATGCATTGGCGACTCCTCTGGTGTTGCAAATGTCCATAGGCGACGGTGACTGCTCTTCACTGGGTAGCTGGTCTGCCTTATCGTTAGATATAAATATATAAAAAATGATTTGTGATTTATTAAAATGTAATAATAAAATTAAATATTGTTGGACAAAAACATACAACGGAGTTTTCATATAATTGTTATTTTAAGTACTCTTAAACATTAGATAATATTTGTGGTATTAAATGTATTTTTTAAATTATCGATCGGGCAACGTTCACATTAGGTACATATCATAAATTGATATGATATAAGATATTTCTTTCATCTTCAGATTCTACACAAAATAGGCCAAGCACTCCAAGTAGGCCAGAAAAGCCAATAGGTTCTAATAATGGACCCCAAGGGGCTTTTAAAACCACAAACCAAAATGTAAGCGATTGGCTAACATCCGAATTCGAACATTCGACAAAAGATAATGAATCTGGTAATTAACTTTCTCTTTATTTATGAGTACTTATTATGCACATAGTAAGTACGTAGCAAATAGCCTAAGAATGTGTCATTTCATTCTAAAAAAGAAGAAACGTAACATTTTTTTATAATATAGGAGTAGCAGACGAACATGCATTTTCCCTGATGGTAAGTGGCTACTGCCGCCCATGGACATCTGTAATCAACCCCAGGTAGGATTAGATCTTCTTCCCTGAGTTCAGCCACAGATGCGCCACTCACTCTGTGGACTAAGCTGGAACGCTCGGAAAAGTATGTCTCACTTCAAACCAGAACAAAGCAGCGCCTAACACTGCTGTTATTGGGTAGAAATAGGTGTGGCGATGGTAACGCTGGAGTCGAGTCACAAATACATTCATCTAATATTCAATGATCATGAACTGTATAACATATATAAAACATTTTTTTGAAACGGGTTAAAGGATTAAATAATGTTTGGCATACCAAAGATTGGAATTTTGTGATTTCTGTCTACAAGAAATTGTCTAATTTTAGTCGATCTTACATAGGCGAAAAATTGAATAGATTGTAACGTACTGAAAATTACAATATATAATTATAATATATAATAAATCACAACTAAAATTTAAAATATGTAGCAATAGTAGATAGGTACGTTTTCAATTCAATTTATTACGCAATATATACTCATACGCATAATATTAAGCAATATATATTATATATTATAATAAGGAACCCGTTTCATGTTTTAGGCTACAGATCAATGAGTCCACCAAGTAAAGTACAATCCACCACAAAATCAAAGATTACAGAAAATTTTGAACCAGCGGTATTAGTAGATGATACTATAAGAAGCACAAAATCAACAAACGACTCAATCTCTTCCCCTGACGGGAGTAAAGGAGATAGTAAAGGTAAGAAAGCCTCAATTTTATTTGACCTTTTATGAAAAAAAATATTTTCAAATAAATTTGAGGTAACTCTTTCTACACTCATAACCCCATTCGGAGTCTTCCTGTATTAAGGGTGCCATGGTACGACCCTGAACAAAAATCTAAATTAATCGTTTAGATATCTGTCCTGCCGGGGATCAATCCCCAGAACTCATTGGGTGTCGAATCGGTATGGTGACCACTCCGCCACGCGGGTCATTAGGTTATCTTTGTATATTAAAGCTATACCAATATTTCTTCTAGGTACCATAGACTACGGCGGCAACACCGCCACACCTACACCTATTTCTGCCTTATAACGGCAGTGTTAAGCGGCTGTGTTCTGGTTTGAAGGGCGTGGTAAGGGAGACATACTTTTCCGAGGCGTTCCAACTTAGTCCTCAGGAGTAGCGGCGCATCTGTGGCCGACCCAACTAGGAAAATTTAATTCTATCTGGGGTTGATTACAGATGTCCATGAGCGGCAGTAGCCGCTCACCACCAGGTGGACTGCATGCTCCTCTGCTACTCCTACATTTCATATAAAAAATATCACATACAAGTCCAAACCTTATACAATTCCCCATACAGTCCAATAGATAAACATAAAATATATATTTTTTCCAGTTAATTCACTGAATGGACGGGACACAGTAATTGTCAACAAGCTTAGACCAGATTGTTATGTATCCCAGAATGTGTATCAAGCTATCCCAAAAATTAACACCGATCTCAAGCCGCTACAACAATTAAAACCAGGTAAGACTCAAGTTAATGCTAATTTAATAGACATATTTATCATTCGCCAAACTTGTTCTTAATAAATATGCATAAAAATTGACTTGTATCTTCCCGCGTAATAGGTTACCTATATCCAGGCTATAATTTATACATAATTCTTAGGAAAAATATATTCAGACAATTAGAAACTACATTTATTTATAACAAAGTAATCGGCATACGACTATCGCATTCGTTTTAAAATAAATAATTACAATAATCATGTCACTCTTAAGAGAAAACACCATTTTGATATTTCGTACGTCTATAAATAGATATAATATGGTACATAATAGTTTAAATATGGTTATTAAATACTTTTGTTTTAAGATCTTCGCAGAAATATGAAATTCCCTTCGACACCTAATCCGGTACGAAAGAGAGAAATCCCAAACAGTATACCTGTTCCTTCTTACGTGGAATGCCCGTCAGAAATTATTCAGAAAACAACAAATTTTGAAGGTATACCAATTTTATCCCACCTGTAAAAATATCAAAGCTTTAGCCGCTCTACACTCACAGCCCCATACTAGGATTCCCTATATCGTGGGTGCTATGGAAACACACAGAGACAAAAACACAAACACCCAGACCCAGAATCCGAAACCTAAATTCATGATTTAGATATTTCTTGGCCGGGGATCGAACCTGGGACCCTCTGCGCGTCAGACCGGTATGGTAACCGCTCCGCCACGCGGGTCGTCGACAAATCTGTTTCGAAAAGCTGACAATTGGTAAAATGGTTCAGTATGTTATATCAAGAAGCATCATAAACGGCAGCTGAGAATCCGTTGGTATGTTGAGCGGAGGTAGCCACTCAAACACCGAAAAAAAAGTTATTTAATATCCCAATTTTAATGTGTTAAGAAATAAAAACGTCAACTAGTTCCAGTGTTGTGGATTATACGAGCCGATAAGTCACCCGAACAATAAATGATAAAATATATACAAATGTTCAGTGGTTTCTTTTTAATTAACAATGTAACAAGTCATACTCTATGCTATTGTAAAAATATAAATATTAGCTGCATTAAGTGTTAGCAGCTGTTATTTTAAGGGAATATTAATAACATTTTTTTGCAAGGCATGGACGTACTAAGCAGCGTCGCTGACACAGAACCAGAGCTTTTCGACGACCTGAGCCAATGCACCCTGGAGCAGATCGCTGACGACAGTGACCTGGACGAACGCGACTGGTCCCAGCACCAGTGCAGCTCGCAGGCCAGCACCACGCTGCTGAACCTCTCGAACACTTCGGGAACTATGACCAGCAACACCTGGTGCAACAGGCTCTGTGACCATAGAGATAGGTACTGCGAGTCTGAGAGGAAGTGGTCAGGTGATTGAACCATACTTAGTATCCATGTTATGTATAATAATAGGCATGATGACAAATTTTGAAAACCCATTCTATAACGTAGGTACATACGATCTACCGATTCCAAAAATCGTATTATTTTAGTAACAAATTCAGTATTAATGAAAATAATAGCATTTGTTTATAGCCATTTTAATTAAGCGCGAAAACGCTTGCGAGTGTCATGGCGTCCGTTGGTGACGTCACGTTAGAACATCCCATACAAAATTTCAAGCAATTCAGTGATATACCTAAATAAAAGTGTTTATCAAAGTACTTTAAAAGAAGCATTCCATAAGTTATAAGAAGGAATTCTAAAATGAAAATGCAGTAGAGTGAAGGAAGGGACAATGCAAAGAACGTTAACGTTACATAATGCCTTTTTATTTTATGGTCTATATTTATCATAATTTAAAACATATGTATTTTTACTAGATAATTACAACTACCACGATTACTTTCATCATTATTGTTGGAACAAAGAAATCAAAAAGTATGACGAGCTAAGTCTGAGTCGAGACCACAAGGACCGTTGTAAAAAGTGCCAAAATTACAGACGCCATCAGAAGAAAAAATATCGATGTAAGATTTTACGATTATCTCTATTAGACTTAGTATTTACTTAAGCTTATTATGTTATAGCGTACTCTTAGTGATATTATTTAGAACAGACATTTATGAGGCATACACATTTATTCTTAAGAATATTAACGATATCAAACTCACGAGCACGTCTTAAGAGCGCTTTTCCTGTCGCGCATGTTTACGATCACATGAATTCACTCGTTGCCGTCTTATCGCGGCCCGTATATAATCCGCATCAAACTTCTAGTCGACTCTGAAGTTGTTGCGCACAGGTGTAGTCAGAGAGCTAATGGGGTCGAACACAACTAGAAGAATATACTCCGTTGCAACAGTAACGCTGTTTGTCCACCAACCACGATACCGAGCCGATACCGATAATTAATGACGGCGCCGAAGTAGCGTATAGTGCCACCAACTTATCTGTTCAGTTGACAGGGTCGCTAGTGCAGCGTCCAATGTTACCATATAATTATATTTGCCTACTGAAGAGGGAGCTCAACAACTTTGAGACCTATGATTTTTACTAGATAAAATATGTAAAAAATATTTAAAAAGATAAATAACCTTCGTAAACATCCTAAAAAAAAGAATTAGGTTAATAATGTCAAATTTTAATTCTTAAATGATATTCTAGGACAGGAAAAATAAAAAGTCCAGAATTATTAACTATAATTATTTATATTTTATAAAAATAAAATTTATATTTTATAAAAATAATTATGGTCATGATCTCTAACTTCGAGGGGCTCCACACCAGACATCCCTGAGCGAAATAATGACGATGCGCCTGAGGTGCCTGTGCCAAGTGATTTACATAATTCGTCATCAGAGTCACTTGAATCGCTTTCGCTATCACTATGCAACTTAATAATGAATGGTTCTTCTAAATATCCATCATTGTTCCTGTATTTTTCTTCAATTCTTTTTACGTGGTGACAATGGTTTTTCCACTCTTCTTTTGTTATTTTATCGAATGCATTCTGAATTAACTGGGGCATTTCAGCACTAAATTTACCAACATTTCGCTCAGCGACATTTCTCTTCATTGAACTCCAAACCATCTCGATTGGGTTCAAATCACAGTGGTATGGCGGTAACCTGAGAACAGAATGGCCATGACTTTTTAATAGATTATCTATTTCATATTCAGGAGCTGGTTTATTACGCTTTATTAATTCTTGCAGTTGAGGTTTCGTCATTTGCTCAGAAAATTCTATATTTCTCTCCCTCAGCCACAATTGCATGACAGCCTTAGTGTGGTTTGAATTGGGACATTTATTAACACAAATGCTGTGATAGGGGGCATTGTCCATCACTATAAGAGTATGCTTATGCAGGTTCGGCAGCAATTTCTTAATAGTCCATCTTTTAAAATTATCATTATTCATTTCATCATGGTAGTCACCGCTCTTAGTGTTTGATTTAAACACAAGAAGAGCATTCTACAAAACCTTCTTCGCCTCCTGCATGAACTATAATCCACCTATTCCCTTTTGATACTGGCTCCAAATCACCTTCAACATCTGGGCCTTGCCAACATTTGTCAGTTGAGTGAGATGAGTGTATATAGGTCTCATCTAAATAAACGACGGGTTTTTTTCTCCAGACTCATTCTCACGAATTTTTTGTAAGTATGCAGCCCTCCACGCAGTTATGTCATTACGCTCACATAGCACTTTTCTATTTGTTTTAGTTTTTTTAAAACGATATCCTATTTTATGCAGCAGTTTTCTAAGTGTTTCACGTTTTGCAGAGAAATCAATTTCTTCTCTAAGTATGTTTAATAATTTTGGTATAGTCGGAATTTCTTTCCTAAATGAATAAAATTCATGAATTTTTCTCCGTATGACGCCAATGTCAAAATCATCAATGTCCAATTTTCCTGTTTTTCTTTCTCTATTCTTACCGGGAGTAGATAGTTTGACATTACTTTCTTCAGCTTTTTTCTTTTCATTCATGAGCTTGTAAACAAATCGTTCGCTTACTCCTGTAGCAAAAATATAAATACATGAAGTATAAAAAAACATTTACTACCAAAAATACTCAGTGACACTTTAGCTAAGTAAAATAAAATAACTGAAATATTTACGCGGGACTTTCTATTAATTAACTATCAACACTTCATAGCAACACTAACCTGTCGCAGCTGCGACGCGTTCTGTCACTTTCTCAAACGGTATTTTCGGAGCTAGCAGGCGTTTTTCTTCCCTCATGAAATCTAAAACCTTTAAAATAATGACCCGTGCATCACTTTTGAGAGGCTTAGGCATTTTTAATCACTTATTACAATTATATTCGAATCGAAAAACAAAGAGCACTCACACTTCAAAGAATTGACAGCGGAATGACATTTCAAAATGGCGGTCGGCTTGTCTACTGAACAGAAAAGTTGGTGGCACTATACATACATTTGCTATAGCAGCTTGTCCACCGAACGTCCGTCACCCGAGCACCGTCATCCCATAGTAAATGTATGTGTACGCTAATTCGGTGCCGTGATTAATTATCGGTATCGGCTCGGTGACGGTGCAGTGGACAAACAGCGTAAGGGTACACTAACTGCGCTATGTACCAGTGGGCGAGTGCGAGTAGCAGATGGGTGCTGGGGGGTCCCACACGGCCGTCGTCCCGCTAATATCTACAATTTGCTGTTGCGACGTGACTCGTTTCTATATTCAGAGCGGACTAACACTTTGGCGCGGTCTCTACATATGTAACGATAAGATGCGATGGTACGCGTGCAGGTGGGACACGCACACATGCGGGCGTAAACACGCGTGACACGAAAACGCTCTTAACAATAGATGTACTGCTAAAATATTTTCTTTATCAGTATCCCGTCCATTTGAGACATTGCGAAAGCGAATGTCCATCAGAAAAGTTGGTCGACACCGTTGGAAGGGCATGTGGAAGAGGACAGCTGAACGTTGGTTAAATTGGACTAAATCTCGCACCAAGTTTAAGAAAAGTTAGTTGTTTATTTCTACGGGTACATTTGCTCATTTGCACTGCACATACAATATATACAAATCACTCTCACTCCCAGGGAGCTTCTCTTTTTTTTTACTCATCGCTGAAAAAGAGTGGATCTCAATTCGTCGTTTATATTTTATACTTGAAGCTATTTGAATATTATTATTCCTTACTGCTTACGTTTTTGGCTGGCGATATTATACAAGTTTCATCATTGTGTTATGACTTGTCAAATTTTTATTTTCTTTCTTCGGCCACACAATGACCATGGAAATTACATCTATTACGTTATCTAAAACTTACATTTGTTTTACAGTGGGCACCTTGCAATGTCTACGTTCGATAAATTGGGACAACGCTGACGTGCAAACCACAATATTTGTTTATACAGAAATGGGTAAAATATTCGGTATTTATTTTTCATGGAGTTTTATGAACAAAGTAGAGAAAATATAGTTGCACATAATTATGGTATGATAAGATGGTAGATATGTGCCTGATTACTTTACCTTATTAAGTTATTAAGAAATAATATATATTTTTATTGCAAAGTCCATACAGAAAAGAAAAGGGTAATGCGAAGGTTAGTATTAATCAAAAGTTATTCATAAAAACTAACAATAATTGTAACTATTTCTTTATACTTAAGATTTACAATAATAAAAGTGTAAATTAAATTATAGCCTGGATATTACATAAGTACACATAAGGATGATAATCTAAGTATAAAAGTTATATTTTTTTAAAACTCTCATTGTGTCGGTGACTAAGTATAACAAAAAACAAAGAGCAATGTATACGAAGCAACATTATATCCATAACTATTATTTCCGAGTAAAATCACAAACAGCCCAACCAGATATCGTAGCACGTATTCAACTGGACCTTGTCTCTCCATCCGCAAAATGGCCAAAATGGAGTACATTCTCGCGTAAACCGCGTGACTATTTCCTCTCGTGGGTGCGTGACATGTTTTTACTCTACCCAGGCACGGATGCGGTGGCGAATGAACAAAAATCCGCCGAAATAACCGCCTCCCTCAGGCTGAAGTCACGGACATCGGTGTGCAATAAAATTGAAGCAGGTTTGCCCTTTGTGTACTATTTCGGTTGTTTTTAGAATGGGCGAAATGTCTGAATTCACTCTTAGGGCGAAAAACAAAGGCAGTATATCACTAATACTTTCTTTCTAGTATTCCGCTAGGTCTAAGCTGAGTTTTGCATTTGTGTGAGTGCACATGGATAGTGTAGGTGTGAAGTCAGAGTACGTCTTTTTTAATTGATTTAAACCGGTTTATACTGCTTTTTGGCATTCGTGCATCCTCCTCAGTTCTTGTACTGACAGCAGAACTGTTTAATTTATTATATTATGTTTTTGTGTTAGATTTTTAATAAAATTACATCCAATATAGATAAACGTGAATGTGGCGAATAATTTAAAATATCAAAAATATTTTTTTTGTTGAAATGTAAAAATGTTGGTTGGGTTTAAATACTACAAAGTTTATTTAATTAATTTCATTGCATATTGTGAAAACATTTTTTTACTATTTTTTTAAACAAGAATACCTCTTCAACTTATGTACGTAAATAAAAATTATAAAATTTATTTTTGAAAGTTTTTTGTCTGACTCTACTTTTGTGTTCGTGCACACTAATGCAAAGCTATATATTTATATGGTACTGTAATAATAAGAAAGTAATGGCTAATGCCCGCAATTAATAATAATTAATATACCCAATGTTTTATCTATCACAGATCGATATTTGTCAAAAGATGACCTTTGGTAGGTAAAAGTGGAATCTGATTATGAGCAACAGGCGTAAATGTACTCCACATAGATCGTAGATTATTCAATCCCCTACATTTTGAATACAACTGACTTTCGGTGGAGTAGTGAAGTAGTTATTTTACTTAAAGTAACAGTAAGTAAGTAGAGACAAAATGAACTATGAACATGAAATTATGAAACATTGAATACCTTAATTCGCAAATCAGCCAATTCCACCTTTTTTCAAAATGTTTTTTTTTTATTTATTTTGATTTCGTTCAACGCCATCATTTTTAAGTTCAAGGTATTTGTAAAAACGATTATTGATAAATTTCTACTGGACTAAAGAATCCGGAGTTCGAATTCCTATTGATACGGAGTGCACGGACGCGTAATTGGACCCTTGGAGAATTGGACCCTTCTTAGCAAATAATACAATTGACATTCGCAAGGAGTTCTAATGTCCATCTGTCCATCGCTAAGTGAATGTGACTCATTTGAGTCCGGACCTATCGTCCAGAAATCTAAGTCCTAGCCACCGTTCTGTCCTAACTTATGACAATCGTATATAAATTATTCGATAGTGTTTCGTATTTGAGAATTGTGTCAAGTGATTCGCGCCTAGAATACCAACCATATAGATATACTAAGTGGTGGCTAAGATATTAAATCAAAGAGACTTTGTCAATGTGAGGTCTACCGCCAGACGAAATAATTTTAGAAAATATTCTGAAAATATTGATAGCGTGATAAGAGTTTGGCAAAGGGAGATCTCTCGTCAGACTAGGTGATCATGCCCGGGGAGCGGCCGTGCTCCGACAGTCTCAGTTTGGAACTTTTATGTACATGATGTTTCGAAAACTTCGATAGCGTGATTCAGAATACTCGTGGCGCCATCTGTTGTCGAGTAGCGGAAAGTCCCCGGAGTAGTTTTTTTAATATTTTTTGTTTATGTTTTAAGAAAATTATACTCTATATTAAAATGTATGATTCGTATGTAATTTCCAACTGAATTAAATTTTAGGCGTGTCTGGAACATCATGCAAAAGCAACAAATCACGAAACAAACACGCTAATATTGGACCTTCGTTCTTCACTGGTAAGATCGTCATAACAGTAGGTAGTAGGTAAACCTACCAAATTTTTTTTATAAATTATTTTCCCATCGGAATTCTATAGCATATTTAAATATAAGCCTTTTATCCAAAGCTATTTTTTTGTAACAACCTATTAATCGATCAAATTAACAGAACAGAAATATGTATTTAACTTACAAAGTAGTAGGTATAGCTGTTTTTAAAATCTTAGGTTATTTTATATATAAATGTTTATTTCGATCTTCAGGTACAAACTCTTCAATCATAAAAAAATGTATTGCCAGAAATAATCACAGTGCCATTTCACGAACATATATCAACCATGGTAATGTAAAATCAAATGTTGAAACTAAAGATACAGCGACTGACGCAGGTATTTCATTTTTGCTTAATTTAAGTTTTTTTTTTTATAATATAAGAGTAGCAGACGAGCATGCAGTCCACCTGATGGTAAGTGGCTGCTGCCGCCCATGGACATCTGTAATCAATCCCAGATAGGATTAGATATACCTACCTGTGGTCGGCCACAGATGCGCCGCTACCCCCGCGGTAAAAATAGGTGTGGCGGTGAAAACTGAGTTCAATGACTGACAGAATTGTCAGCCGTTTAATATCTATGCTACTTATCTATGGCGAACGTTTCGATACCACAATCGAAGTCAGCACAAAAGTCGTCAAAAGCTGATATATTTCCAATTATCGTATAGATGCACCTCTAATGTTTAAATATTATTTCTTTGTACCTATATAAGGTTTTTTACCTTATCACCTAGTATTTCTTTTTTACAGAATCTGTACGTGAAAACGAATTTATACACGAGTCCACAAGTATTCCGTCGTTTGTAAATGATATTCAAGAAATTGGTACCGGTAAGTGTTTACCTATAATTCGAATGTTAATGTTTCTAATTTATTTTCCATGAAAAAACAAAGGTCATGTAGCTTGAACCTAAATCTTAATGTTTAATATTAAGAGGTTCTTTAAACTTCAAAAGGTAAATAATAAAGAAATTTGGGCAAAAAGTTGTGTGTAAACTAGAAACTTGGCTCATTCGTAGCCCAAACTCAGCTTACATACAAACTATTATGGACAACAGGAATTGGCTCGAAGCCAAAAGATATCGCTGGCACAAAGTGGCCCATTCGGCTCTAAGCTGCACTTTTCAACGCCTGAGCATAATTCCTGATCATAGTACATAAACGTGGTTTTATTTGATTTTATCATTCATAAAAACCAACTCGTTTCAGATTCAATTCCGTCGAATATTTTTGAGACCGTTTTTGAGATTATTCTTTAACAGAGCTTAGGATAAATTTATGCAAATTTAACGTTTACTGTTTTATGGTCTAACTATCCATACTAGGTAGTTAATACGAGTAGTTATGTTATCTATAGTCTCAGGGGTAGCGGCGCATATGTGACCGACCTAAGTTAGGAATATCTAATCCTATCTAGGGTTAATTACAGATGTCCATGGGCTGCAGTAGCCACTTACCATCAGGTAGACTGTATGCTCGTCTGCCACTCTTATATTATAAAAAAAAAGTTTATTTTTTAAAATCTCGTAATAGAGCATAATTTCACCAATAAATTTAGCACTCCAAGGGTGAAAAGGATATCACTTTCATTCATAATGCGTGGTAATTAACGTCGACTATTCACTGTTTATCTAAGACGCGCCGAATAATGTGACATTTGTATGTGTTACCTATATGATTATTACAAAAACAAAATAAATAAAAATACAAATACAAAATTGGTACTACATTTATTTGTACAATGTGGACTAGAACCAAAGCCTTGAATGTTTTTTTTTTTTTTAATATACCACCGGATGGTAAATGTCTGCTGTCGCCCATGGACATATGTAATCAACCCCAGATAGGATTACATATTTCTACCTGAGGTCAGTCACAGATGCGCCGCTACCCCTGAGGACTAAGCTGGAACGCGTCGGAAAAGTATGTCTCCCTTACCACACCCTTCACACAAGAATACAGCAGCGCTTAACACTGCTGTTATGAGGTACAATTAGGTGTGGGGGTGGTACCGTCGGAGTCGAAGCACAAATGGTTCTACCATCTTCAATGTATGTTATTTAATATTACAGAAACAGACGCTCCATCAGCAATAGTGAATAAAGTGACAAGTGCAACGATATATTCCAGCCCAAACCTATTTGAGACTGTAACACATGATGTACCTCAAAAGATTATAGCTTGTAACAATGCAGGTAGGAGTCAAGTGTTACTTTAGTACCAAAAAGGGGGATCTTCGTTATTTTTGATGATATTGAAGACGGGGGTCTAGGTTGTGATTACTTTGTCCCTGTAGTACCGGGACCAGAATAGGGCTACGGTATCCCTTGCCTGTCGTAAGAGGCGACTAAAAGCGGCTTTCGGGGTTGCGGGCAGCAAGACTGGGAGCTCAAACCGTCCAGCAAGCGACCCCGGGAAGGACAGCGGTTTCTGTGGTCGCATATCGCTGTAATCACCAGGGGATGTGAGAGGAGCGTAAATTGCTCCCCCCAGGGCAGAGCCCGATAGAAGAGCATCGCGTTAGGAGGACTCCGGTTGTCTTCCGTTGGAGATCCCGGAGTTCTCCACCAAACGCTGAGGATGGCCACCGGGGGGGTTTTAGTGCGGTAAAAATCCCACATAACCCGGCGTCACTCCCATAGCGTCGGGTACCTTTTGAAGGTTTCCCCCTCGTCAACAAAAAAAAGGTTGTGATTACTTACGTGTCCTATATTGATTTGTTACGAGTATTTCTAATTTTATTCCAAATTTAATGGGATCTTATTTCAATGTTTACGTAACTATAGGAGAGAGAGCAGGAGGTTTTACCTTCGTTGAAATTGGGGGGAGGCAATATTTTCAAGCGCATTTCACATGCAACCTGCACTTAGAAGAACGATATTCAAAAACTTTAGGATTAAATCTTATAAATTGAAAAATTACATTATCTATAGGGCGAATAAAGAAAAAGCGACCATTCATTAAGTATAGTTTCCATTGGTTATATTTCAGGAACAAGTATAAGATTTACGCCCTCAACTATCACGAGGTCGATAGATAACATGTCGTGTAGCAGTGTGAGGTTTAAATTATGCGGAAATGATACAGGTAACTTTTATATAACTTTCGATATAAGTGAAAATTGTTATAGTCATATTATGCACCTGCACCTGTAATAAATGTAGTGAGGATAATTGATATGTGAATTGATTGCTTTTAAAGCTCTATTCTTATTGACGAAAATAGATATATTACATAAGAACAAGTCCTTGTTACGACAAAAATAATTATCAAAGGAATTATTCCTTAATAGATATATAATAATTATAATAAACAAACTTAACTTTTTTATCGTCCTATCCTGTTACATCAACCTAAGTATTAGTGAATACTTAGGTTGGTTATATTTAGGTTATATTTTCATTTTTGTTAAAAATATAATATCCATACCACAATCTTTCCACATTCGTACCTATCTGAACGCAGTATGAGGAACATTTATCGTAAATACGTATTTAAATATAGATGAAAAATTTCACACCCATAACATCCCTATTACATGTAATTGGGAATCAAATAATTAAATAAGTGAAAATATACTACAGAAACACAAGTGACCCCAGCCCGGTCCGTGAGAGTGGTGTCCACCGGTGTCTCGGCGATAAGCCACACGAGCCAACACTCAAAGCCGAGTATTATCACAGGTGAGGGCCCGATACTCCAATCACAGTACTTTGTTTGTTCACTCTAGGGACAGATATCGAATACTTTGAAAGTATATCAAATCTATCTAGGAGTATTTGGTGTGAGTCTTGTGCCAAATAAAGGAGAGTCTAAAAGGATGTGTTTACCATATACACACTTAAAAAGACAGATATAAAATACTTAGGAATGATATCAAATAACTACCTTAGAGTATTGCGTGTTTTAAATCTAGTACCGAATAAAAAAACTAAAGGGAAAGAAAATAGAATTCTTAGAAAATATCATATTAAATACCCCAGAGTATTGTTTGCAGATTATAATCTTGTGATTGAAAGTAAAAAACCTATTACCTTAACCTCCACCGCAGTCTCAAACGAAAAGGTATCAGATACTTAGAAATCATATCAAATATCTATACCCAAGAGCGTTACTTACTGATTTGAATCTTGTATTGATTTAAAACGCGAAATGATTATCTATGATAAATTAAAAACAGACACTCCAATTTTATGTATATCTATAGCTGTATAGATTGATTTAAAATATTTCTTGCATTAAGTGTCTTGCAATACTTTTTAAAAATATTACATTATGCATATTTTTCGCTCATTATTATTTATTTTATAATATAGGAGTAGCAGACGAGCATGCAATCCACCTGATGGTAAGTGGCTACTGCCGCCCATAGACATCTGTAATCAACCCCAGATAGGATTAGATATTCCTACCTGAGGTCGGCCACAGATGCGCCGCTACCTCTGAGGACTAAGCTGGAACGCCTCGGAAAAGTATATCTCCCTTACCACACCAAACCACAAATCATTAAATATTCTACTTGGTGATTTTACTTGTGAATGAAGGTAATTTTTCAACAGATAGAACAGTGCCGTGTAGAAAAATAGGAAACAAAGAATTTTCTACTGTGTTGACGCCTAAAGGAACTATTTTGTCGTGTACAGGTAATTTGTATTTTATAAATCGATACCTTAATTCGCAAATCAGCCAACTCCACTTTTTGTCCAAATGTTTTTTTATTTATTTTGATAGTAAGTAAATGGTGTTCAACGATATCAAAATAAGTAAAGAAAAAACATTTTATTTGCGAATTAAGGTATCGAAATGTAACTTCAATTTACTTTCTATTACCATGTTGAAGATATTTTATAAAATATTAAAATAATAGTCTATTTAAAGGAAATTTACTTTTCATTGACAGGAACCAAAATAACCTCAGTATCTTCAACCAGTATAGAAAACCCATATATTTTACCAAAACAAAGTGCAGGTAATGACACATTTTTATATTTGTACAGTTATAATATAACTTGATGCTGTCCCTTTTTACTACGTTTTTATTAGCTTGACCTGTATGTATGTATGTAACGGAATCTTTGTACTCGATTTTTACTGACTTTTTATGGTCCGATTAATTAAAAATGTTGAACAATTATTAAGAGCCGATGATACACGATTAAAATAATTTTATCCCCTTCACCTCATCAGGATCGTCAGGAATCAAGATTAACGATTTTTCTTGGGCGATTTTAGCGTGGTTCTTATTAGTTTTTAAACTATTATTCTATATGAATTCTTAACTATAAATAATATAGCTGTTCTAGTTATCGGCTAAAATATATAGAATCGGCTAAAAACTAGTAAATTATTTATTTATTGCAGTTGTCTCAACGAGCGTAACAGTGAATAACGTTGATTGCCTCACGGCGAAATCTTTACACTATCGCGGATGTAAAGATGTTTGTTTAGGTAAATATATGTTTTGTTTTATCAGATGAAGAGTGTTTTTTCTGTCGCCCGTGTTTACGCCCACACGCGCTTCCCACCAGAATAATATAAATGAATTTGCTGCAGTCTCTTTGCGTGCGCGTGTGTATGGAGTAATGAGATATGACTATGAAGAATAGTGAGATTTTGAAGGTGTGGTTCGACTCCGGCGGCACCACCTATTTCTGCGTCATAACAGAAGTATTAGACGCTGCTGTGTTCTGGTTTGAAGGGTGTGGTAAGGTAGACATACTTTTCCGAGGCGTTCCAGCTTAGTCTATAGGGGTAGCGGTGCATCTGTAGCAGACCTTAGGTAGGAATATTTAATCTTATCTGGGGTTGATTACAGATGTCTATAGGCGGCAGTAGCCACTTACAATCTGGTCACTGCATGCTAGTCTGCTACTCCTATTTTATTAAAAAAAAGAAAAGGTGCCCTAATACTGCTAATTTGAGCTATGAAGTAGTTAAGTATAATGTTTAAAGGTGTAAAATTTTGAAACTTTTCTTATTAGATACAAGAGCAACGAATAAACTCTACGACGAGAAAGCATCTTGTACGAGTGGATTAGGACCTCATCTCCATATGGGTGAGGTTTTTGCAAATCGCAATAATTTATGACATACGAGAAATTATGTGATTTAATAACTACGTTATGTGATTCATGGGTCTTTTCAATCTGAGTTTTTTTTATTATTCGTGTAACTTTTTATTATAATATATTTATTTAAAAATTTCAGCCGTGTCAGCGATGGACTTGGTCGAACAAGTTTCTTTTAACGGCGGATCTCATCACACAAAACGAAGCGTTGTTGCCGGTAAAACAGCTTTCATTTAATTAACTAGAAAAATGTAAAAATAAAAATCCTGCTGCTTAAAAATATAGCCTATGTTACTCCAACAAATTAAACAAATTCAACGACATCTTATAAGTTAAAATCCGTCAAGACGTTTCGTTTCGAATAAGAATGAGACGTACATTTATAGAGTATTATTATATACAGGGTACGTACAATTATACATAGACGTAATAATGTCCTCCAAAATAGTTTTTGATACTTTTTTATTAAAGTCTGTTAATTCGTCGTTAATATATGATACAAAGAGGCGACTTTTAAAATATAATAGTTGTGAAAATTTGCAGAATTCCACCCAGAATACAACGCAGCAAGCACCAATACGATCACAGAGCTGACTTCGAAATCGGTCGGGCGTGATTCCAGCGGCAGTGTCGCGCAATCTATCGATAACGAGAGTAGAGTGGACGCTTATGTCCAGTACAGCGGTTTTCAGGACCACTATGGTAAGTTTTTATTCTAAATCACCGTGACACGAAATAGTTTTTAAAACTCATATTTTTATAAATTTTGTTTGCCATTTGTAGTTATAAAAAAACATTATATGAAATTATTGCCTGAGTATTATTCATTAATTTCTCAAATGTATGTCTCAAATGTCTCCTAATCAGCTATTGGCTATGCTAGCATGCACTACGAACTAATAAGGGCTTCTTCAGCTGATGATTCATAAAGAGAGCTGTTTTCTACGAGCGGGTAAAGCAAAACGATATTTTACAAATTTACGAAACGATTTTTAAATCTCAAGGGAGGACAACTGTTAGCGTACCCGTAAATCCGACAAAGAGCGTCCACAGGAACACCGTGGGGTTTTAGTCGATAGGAGCCCAGCATAATACTCTCTAAACTGCCCCCGCGGCTGAAACGAACCCATGCAGGGCTTCCCCATGAAAGAAGAGAAAGGGAAGGCAACTGCCAAGCTAACTAACGTAAATACGTTCTTCCTCGGTGTTTTTTAGATTCAACGAACCAGGGCCACCAGTCGGCGTGTATCGGTCGCAGCCAGCTCATGTCGATGCGGATGCTGTGCGACTCCGCGACGGAGGCGGCGACGCAGGCGCAGTTCGAGTATCTTAATGCTGGTAAGGACAATGATTGTGATTCTGTGGTCATCATGGTATGTTTTGCAGAAGATTACAAGTTTGATACGATATTGATATTTTTGTACCAACGTATGTTTTCTTTGGCATTTCGTACTGAAATATAATAATGTCAGACGTGCTAAGGCTCGTAAATAAAGGCATGTTGATAAATACAACTTTTTTATATACTGAGGTAGCAACAAAACATAACATAACTACATAATAAGCTGGTTAAATGTTTCTTATGGATGTTAGTAAATGTGTTACTAAGTAAAACAAACTGCCAACATTAAATTATGGAGAACAGTAGCATTAGCTAAATGTTTTTTTATAAAATGTGCATGAGAAAATAGTACGAGGTAGGTAGGTATTCAGTTCCTTAGAACTAGAATAATCATAACAAAAGAAAATACTCAATGAATATTGATAGGTATTAGAGCCATCTAGACGCACGACTGAGCATTCACCAAATTTGGGGAATGTTAGAAAGTATACAACTAAGTTTTGACACTAAACCTAGAGACTTAAAGTATTTTGCTATTCAAGTTCACTATAGTATCAACTTCCCCCCCGAACGGGCTGCCACCTTGTCGTGGTGGGGGGGCTTGTGTGTCCTAATGATCCCCGAGGCTATACGGCAGAGTTACTCATACCGGAAGGCGAAGGGTGAAGGACCAGACTAAGAGCGGCCCAGGGGAGCTCACCCCTTAATAACAAGCAAAACATGGAAAAGGCACGTTGTGAAAACGGTCTCCAGGTGGGTACCCGAAAGGGAGAATCCCACCCCTCTGCTACGGCGGAGGGCTGCCCCACGTACTCTGGAGGGGGCAACAACTGCCTCGTAGGTCGGCAATCCGCCGACCTTCGTAAACACGACCCAAGCACGTACTCAACGGACTCTGAATTGCTTAACGAGACGGAGAAGATGCCCGCTTCAAAAGCGGTAACGAGGAAGACGCGGAATACACGAGGCAGAGCGCCTACGTCAGCTGCTTCGACGGACGCGGAAGAGCTCTCGGACTGCTCTTTAATGTCGGCGATGTCCACACAGTCCAGAGCCACGTCGGCTGGTGCCCGCAAGCGAGCACTACCGGCCAATAGCAGTGACGGAGAACGGCCAAAGAAGAAGACCGTCAAAGCCCAGACAGGTAGAGACGATGACTTCCTGGTTCCTGTGGCTCCTGCGGCCACGACCAGATCGAGGGCATCCCTCCCTAGTGCCGAGGAACTGGGAACGAGGAAGGGAAGGAAGGGGAAAATGACTAACGAGCCTACGGGGGACCTAGGTTCTCGCATTATCGAGAACCTAGAAGTGATCGAAAAGGTTGCGGATAAATCCCGCAACCTAAAGGGAGATATGGTGCGCACCTTACGTTTGGCTGTGCACCACGTCCAGGCGGCAGCTACGGAAGTAGTGCAGAGGGCAACCACTGCACACCTTGAGCGGGAGAACGCCACGCTGCGCTCCCAACTCGCCGGACTGAATGGGAAGGTTGAGGCACTTACGGCGGAACTAGACCAGTTACGCCGTAAGAGTGCTTCAAATAGACCCGAGCCACCTCGATCTGAACCGAGGAGGCCCGCTAATGGGGAAGACGCTCTGATGGACCGAATCGGGTCCATAATAGACCAAAAACTGGCGTCTTTTAGGGACGAGCTCTTCCCCGGCAGAGCGATTCGGCCTTCATTAGGGCAGAAGGTAGCGCCCGTTACGCCTGCGCGTCCTCCAGGGTCCAAAGCGCCGATGCGCCCTCCAGTAACGTCAACGTCAGTCGCACAAGCAGGGACGTGGGCGACTGTAGTAGGGCGCAAATCTAGGGCGAAGGAACGGCCTCCGCCCCCGACCCGAGTAGAGCCAGCCCGGAAGCAGTCTCCGAGTCGCGGGCGAGAAAAAAGTGCCACCCAGCGGCGACCTGCCGCCAATGCTGCACCGGCACCGGTGGCTCAGGCACCGAAAAAGGGTCGGGCCGGTAAGAGGAAGGCTGTCAAGCGGAGGCTTCCGCGAGTGCCGAAGTCGGCAGCAGTCACCGTGACGGTGCCCGAAGGGTCAAACGTCACCTACGCGGAGGTCATGAAGACCGCGAAGGGGCAAATTAAACTGCCTGATCTGGGTATCGCTGAGCTGCGCCAGAAGAGAGCCCTCAACGGCGGCTTGCTGCTTGAGGTGGCTGGCGAAGACAGTGCCGAGAAGGCCGACGCACTCGCAGGGAAGCTGCAAGCGGTTGTCGCGGGGATGGGAGTAAAGGTGACGAGACCCACAAAACAGGGGGAGGCCAGGGTGATGGATTTAGACGATTCCGTCACCCAGGAAGACGTTGCCGACGCCATCGCCGTGGCTTGCGGGTGCGTCACCGCCGACGTAAAAGTCGGGGAGATTCGGCGGAGGCCTTCAGCCTTGGGGACGGCATGGGTGCGCTGTCCTCTCACAGCCATCCGCAAGCTGGCCGCTGCAAAGCGAATTCTTGTCGGGTGGGTATCTGCCAGAGTGGAGATACTACCGGCTAGGTCGCTTCAATGCTTCCGTTGCCTCGAAATGGGGCATGCCCGGCACCAGTGCACCAGCACCAGGGATAGGAGCGCACTGTGCTACGTATGTGGCGAACCCGGCCATAGGGCGAGTCAATGCGGAGCACAGTCTCCGAAATGCGCCCTATGCGCAGACCTTGGTTGTCCATCTGACCACCGCTTGGGTAGCAAAAGGTGCAAGCCTCCGAAAAAGAGGAATAGAGGCAACGGAGGAGACGAGACAGCGGCCAAGACTGCTAGCTCGGCACGGACAGATGGGCCTGCGCATCCCAGCGCTTCGTCCCATTGTCCGCCAGCGGAAGCGATGGACTCCTAATGGATAGGTCTCCGTCACTTAAAATACTCCAGGGGAACCTAAACCACTGTCGCGGGGCGCAGGATTTGCTCCATCAATGCCTCGTAGACTGTTCGGTTTCTTTGGCTGTGGTGGCGGAGCCCTATAGAGTTCCGGAGCATCCGCGGTGGGTAGGAGACGATGCGCAGTCCGTAGCCGTGTACTGGGCGGGCGGAGAGGGAGATCCCCCGTGCTCCAGACTTCACTCCGAGCGGGGTATAGTCGCAGTGGAGTGGGGTCCCTTGGCGGTGTTAGGGTGCTATGTCTCCCCGAATTGCACCTTGGCGGCATTCGAGACGTTCCTGGACCGTGTGGCATACTGTGTTCGGTCCTGTCTTCCCCGACCGGTATTCGTGATGGGCGATTTTAACGCCCACTCGAGGGTTTGGGGAAACAGACGAGACAGTGTCAAGGGAAGGGCAACGCTCGAATGGGCAGCTGGGCTCGACCTACGTCTGCTGAATCGTGGCTCGGTCAGCACGTGCGTGCGGTGGCAGGGAGAGTCGGTCGTAGACCTTTCGTGGGCGACTCTTTCTGCCGAGCGCTTGGTCACGGGCTGGAGGGTGGCCGACGACCTAGTCACGTTGTCTGACCATCGCCACATATTGGTGGACGTAGTGTTACGGCTTCCGGCTGCGGATGTCCGCCGTACAAACGACCAGCCGCGTCGATGGGCAATGAAGCGGCTCAACCGAGACCTGCTCGTCGCTGCTGCTCATGTCGTGGACTGGTCATGCACCGCCGAGGTGGATGACCGGCTCGATCCCGAACGGGAGGCGATCCGGATCAGGGATGACATGGCGGCCATCTGCGATTCCGCGATGCCGCGTGTCAGACCTGGCTGGAGGCGCCCTGTGTACTGGTGGACGGAGTACATCGCACGGCTGCGTGCAGCCTGCCTGCGCGCCAGACGTCAGTACACTCGGGCTCGACGACGCCGGTCATCCAGCGCCGCGGAAAGGGAGGAGAAGTACGTGGAGTACCGGGCCGCAACAACACTGCTTCAGGGCGCAATCGCCGAAAGCAAGGCCCGGAACTGGAGCGCACTCGTGGAGGGGCTAGACCGGGACCCATGGGGACGCCCGTATAGGATGGTTCTCGGCAAGCTACGTCCATGGGTGCCTCCGCTCACGGAAACTCTCGACCCGCTTTTCGTGGACACAGTGGTGGACAGCTTGTTTCCAGGAACCACTGACGAAACGGGTTCTCCCGCCGCGACGCCGGATCTCCCTGAATGGTCGGACGACCTGACGGTCACCAGTTGCGAGCTCGACGGAGCAATCAGGCGCATGGCGAGGCGAAACACTGCTCCGGGGCCGGACGGAATCCCAGGTCAGGCTTGGGTCTTGGCGCTGACAGTACTGGGGGGGAGGCTGCAAAACTTGTACACCGCCTGCTTCCGTTATGGACGGTTTCCATCGGTATGGAGGCAGGCGCGGCTGGTGCTGTTGCACAAGTGGGGCAAGCCTCGGGACTCCCCATCAGCGTACAGACCCATCTGTCTGTTGGATGAGGTGGGCAAACTATTCGAGAGGATCATTTCCACTCGAATTAGTCAGCACTTAGCGTGCCACGGCCCGGACCTCTCCGAAAACCAGTTCGGCTTCCGGCAGCGACGTTCGACGGTGGACGCCATCCTTCGAGTCCGAACGCTCTCAGAGCAGGCCATATCCCAGGGTAGAGTAGTCTTGGCGTTAAGCCTAGACATAGTCAACGCTTTCAACTCTCTACCCTGGAGAGCGATTATGGAGGGCCTGTCCGTCCACCAAGTACCTTCATATTTAAGGGAGGTTTTAAAGGCCTACTTGTCGGACAGGCGTATCCGCTTCCCAGGTCGCTATGGGAGCGTTCACGGGAGGAACGTCATGCGCGGGGGTACCGCAGGGTTCGGTACTGGGCCCACTACTGTGGAATATCGCGTACGACGCAGTGCTGAGAACGATGCTCCCACCAGGAGTAAGCATCGTCTGCTATGCCGATGACACCCTCGTTCTCGCTGAGGGGGTGTCGTTTTCGAGAACGGCTCGGCTAGCGGAACTCGGAGTGGCATGCGTCATAGCGAAGATCCGCGGGTTGGGCCTACAGGTAGCGTCCCAGAAAACCGAGGCGATATGGTTCCACGGCCGCAGGCCGAGAGTCGAGCCAGCTGAGACCTCAGTGCGCGTCGGGGAAACGGATGTCCGGATAGGCAGGTACATGAAGTACCTTGGCCTAATACTGGACAGCCGCTGGTGCTTTGACGAGCACTTCGACCGTCTCGTCCCCCGAATCCATAAGGTAGCGGGTGCTATGCATAGACTGCTGCCGAATCTCGGGGGACCAAGGGAAGAAGTCCGCCGCCTCTACGCGGGTGTGATACGCTCGATTGCGCTCTACGGTGCGCCGGTATGGTCGGACAAATTGTCTGCCAGCCGACGCCGTGCGCGGAAACTGAACTCCGCGCAACGTACGATCGCAATCAGAGTCGCCCGGGGGTATCGTACCATATCGTATGAGGCGGCGACAGTCCTGGGGCGGTGTCCGCCCCTGGACATTCTGGCGGATATGGACGCACGGGTCTTCCATAAGATCCGCGTCCTCCGTCAGAGGACGGAACCCTTCGACGAAGAGACGATCGGAGCGCTTCGGAGGAGAGCCAGATGGCGCGCTCTGAGGTGCTGGCGCGAACGGCTTCAGGAGCCTAGGAGCATACGCCAAAGGGTGGTTGACGCTATCCTACCGAACTTTCGGGCCTGGCTGAAGAGCAGGGGTAGAGTGACCTACCGCCTTACTCAGATACTCACCGGACATGGCTGTTTCGGTGAGTATCTGAACAGGATACAGAGGGAGGAGACGGCCCAGTGCTATCATTGCGGGCACGACGAGGATTCCGCACAGCACACGCTGCAGTACTGCCCAGCGTGGGAGTCGCAGCGGCGGATCCTCGTCGAAAAAGTGGGACCGGATCTCTCTCCGTCGGCCATCGTCGGGGCGATGGTTCAGCGTAGCGAAGCCTGGGACGGCATGATCACCTTCTGCGATGCAGTCATGTCCGCGAAGGAAGACGCCGAACGAGCAAGGGAGCGCGCTGAACCCGCTCGGAGGAGGAGTCGCCGCGGGCGTACGTAAAGGCCCCAGGCGCTGTGTCCCTGTAGTTTCGGGACCAGAATAGGGCTACGGTATCCCCTGCCTGTCGTAAGAGGCGACTAAAAGGGGGCTTCCGGGGTTGCGGGCGGCAAGAGTGGGTAGCTCGAACCGCCCGGTAAGCGACCCCGGGAAGGGCGGCGGTATGTGTGGTCGCATACCGTCGTACGCACCAGACGGTGTGGCGAGCGTCAAGCTCACCTGGGCAGAGCCCGACGGGGCAACGCGCTAAGAGGACTCCGGTTGCGTTCCTTTGGAGATCCCGGAGCCCTCAACGCAGCGCCGAGGACGGCCACCGGGGGGGTTTTAGTGCGGTAAAAATCCCACATAACCCTGCGTCGCTCCCACGGCGCCGGGTACCTTTTGAAGGTTTCCCCCTCGTAAACAAAAAAAAAAAAAAAAAAAAAAAAAATAATAGTATCAACTTAAGACCCTATATGGCTCCTGCCAGAGATAAGATTGAGTGCCGTGCCTCCAAGCTAGCAGTAAAACACATAACTATTTTTAATTAAGAAAAGAAGACGCCTGTTATAAAACATTCTTAAGAGAAATAAGCCTCAAGGGATTATGCGAATGGGCCATTAGTGCAAATTAATGTAGGATGAAAATTCTTTAGACGCAAATACTTAGATAAGATGGTCAACCAATAATGGAATAAGTCGCATTTTTTGGACCTATAACAAAGGTTTGGTAATGAAACGCGAAAGCACAATTCTTCTTCTTCTTAGTCGAATTCTCATGAATGATGGTCGTGACCATCAAGAACAGCCTTTGATAGTCTTCCATGTAATGTGATTCTGTGCTGTGCTATTTCTGTGGAATGGTAGACTGTGGAAACTGTGGAAAGCACAATTATGGAGTCCAATCCACAGACCTATTAGAAGCAATTCTGTGACTATACATATAGATAAATGGAACGATTTCATGTAACGCTGTTTTTGAATTTTATTTAAAGCTTAAAAAACTAAAGCTACTGATTAGTAGCTTTAGTTTTTTAAGCTTTAAATAAAATTCAAAAACAGCTGATTAGCTAACATAACATGAAACATCTTTATGCATTACCTAAAAGAAATTTATAAGTAAAACAGTGATGTGTAATGAACATTAATAAACTAAAACCAATAAAATATTTTTAGAGTAAATAAGAGAACAACAAAAAAGGTTTCTTAGAGTAAGTAAGAGAAGAATAAAAATAAATGGTGAAAAAAAGAATACAGTTGAACTATTTCAACTTCTACTCCCCAATAGAAGTAATAGTATCAGCTTTTAAAGTTCTAAATATGATTCCGTACAATTGCCAAGCAATATATTTAAAAAAAATCCAGTTCGCCAAGTGGATCCCGAGTAGTTGGAGCGTTACTCAATATCAATTTACTGTGTACCAACAGTAATAGATAAAAACCTACCAAATTCGATTCGAACTCACGCACTAGTAATTTCGTTATTCCACAAAATATTTACGCCTGGACGATTTTTAGGGTTACCCAAAGGTAAAAACGGAACCTTATTACTAAGCCCCCGCTGTCTGTCCGTCTGTCCGTTTGTCTGTCACAGGTTATATCTATTGAACCGTAAGAGATATACACTTGAAATATTTACAGAGTAGGTATGTATAACGGTAGCCGCTATAACAATTAATATTTTTATATATTGCAACCAACTTAATATATAATCATCTACTCACGTTTCTACGACAGTGCAATAACAACAGTTTTTTTTTTATGAAGATAAATAACTAGATACACATATACTACTAAAATTTAACCTACAATCGGTAATAACTAAATATAAAAAATAACTAACTGTTCAACAGAAACAAAAACAACGCCTAGAAAACACATGTCGACGTCAACGGTCACGTCCCAATATTTCCTGGGAGATCCCGTTCCGGCTAACATGATGACGCACAAGGAAGACCCTGGTAAGTAATTATTATTAATCATCATCATCATCATCAACAACTCTTTTTTTGTCCCACTGCTGGGCACGGTCTCCTATCAGAATGACGGATTAGGCTATAGTTCACCGCGCTGGCCAAGTGCGTATTGGTAGACTTCACATACCTTTGAGATTTTTTTATAAATCTCTCAGGTATGCAGGTTTCCTTACAATTTTTAAACAGTTTTTAGCAAGTGATAATCAATTCCAAATACGCATATAATTTTGAAAAGTCTGAGGTGCGTGCCTGGGATTTGAAACCCTTGATCTAGAGGCCGAGTTTCTTAACCACGCTATTTTTTTATAAGTAGGTACTCATTCTTAAAGGATATTTTTCCAGTCACGCGAGTTTTACTGCTCGTATGTTCTAGTTTGTATGTATGTGTGTATCTATTTTGCATGCATACCACTTGCGTATCAAAGATACTTGAGTCTACGAGTCTTCTAATACTATGAGTCTGCAGCGCGTTTACTCAAGCATGTCACGCATGCGGGCGTGGACCTGCGTGACAGGGAAGAGGTCCTTAATACGAGTGTAAAAAGGTCCCACTTGAAGCTTATGATACGCGCGTCGCGCACCTCTCAAGTCTCAAAAAATATTTATTTTCCTTTAATTAATACAGTACAATATGCAAATTACATTATAAATAGTACTGTTACATAGTATCTGCAGCACTAATATTAATATTTTTTACCAAAGCTCCAATGCTTTTATGTGGCTGCACTCAAGTCGGATCCCCCGTTGAACCTCCCACACAATTGAAAGAGATGAACAATTCGTATGAAAAATTGCCGCCCTCTGTATCCAACTCTAAACCTATTAATGCGTATGGTAAGTTAATGACATTAAATATGCTCAATCCTCCGTTTATATCTTATACATTGAAGGTGTCAGGCACGGGTCATGGAAGGCACAATCATATGTTTTCTATGTAATGTTTTGACACGGCATGGGTCGGCACGGTTGTGTTACCATAGATATAAATACGTCAGAACACGTTGCATCAGGGAATACTTTTGTCTGACACAACACGCGTCTGATAGGCTTTATGCCTGTAGTTATAAATGTTCCCTAGGTAATAAACAATTTTTGTCCCTGTGATTCCGGGGTCAAAATAGGGCTACGGTATCCCCTGCCTGTCGTAAGACGCGACTAAAAGGGGCTTCCGGGGTTGCGGGTGGCAAGAGTGGGAGCTCGAATCGCCCGGCGGAAGGACGACGTTATGTGTGGTCGCATTCCATCATATACATCAGACGGTGTGGTGATACAAATTCACCTGGGCGGAGCCCAATGGGGCAATGCGCTGGGGACTCCGATCGCGTTCTTTTGGAGATCCCGGAGTCCTCTACGCAGCGCCGAGGACGGCCACCGGAGGGTTTTAGTGCGGTAAAAGTCCCACATAACCCCGTGTCGCTCCCACGGCATCGGGTACCTTATGAAGGTTTCCCCCTCGAAAATAAAAGGTAGTAATCATTTTATTATACAGTTGTTTGTATTTTTTTTAATGAAAGTCAGTTATACTTTTTATAATATAAGAGTAGTTAATATACTTAGGTATAAAATAAATGACTGCACATTTATCATCTAATATGCCCATATATCCAGTTTTACCTGCAGATGGCCAAACAAAGTTAAAAACTCAGATTGTAACCACTAAATCCCAGTCATGTACGGCATCGAACAATTATGAACCCAACACGGTTATATCTAGCAATCTCAACGCTGCGAAATGGATGAAAGGATACCCCAATATTGTTGAAAAAGGTATGTGAATACAGTACCCTTACCATGAGATTTTTCCATTTTGACAAATATGACTGACAACTTCACGAGGTGTTTAAAGAGGAGAAACTGCGAAAGAAAATGATAAATATCTATTGCATTAAAAAATCTTGTACAATTATAATCTTACTCTAATTATAATCATGTGAAGTTGAAACTACTACAGACCACAATTTTTTATGGTTTAAATATCCGCTGGTTTTTAATTATGTATCTTACACAACAGTAAATTAAGATTTCTTTAGACATCCTTTCTGTATGTATGCATTGTTTTTGATATTACAGATTTCCAATCGATAGTCGATATAAGTCGTTCCACAGTATCCGAATCTTTGGAACGTGCTTCACTTGTTTTGGAGAACTCCAAGATCCAATGTGAAGAGACCAAAAGACTTGCACATGAGAAACAGTCAAGTAATCATCCTGCTGTCAATTGCGGTAATTATACAAGTGGTGAATTGTGAAATGGGCTATATGGATAAAAATATAGAATAAATAATTTCAATTAATTCGCTCTGTAGATTCTGTCGATGTATCAAAAAATGCCAAATTTAATTCGTGTAATAACGGTCATTGTACTTTAGTTGTTTTTTACGATCTTCGTTTACGAAAAAAAATCATGTATTCAATACGGGTGAAGAAATAGAGCCCTGTGACACACGGACAGACAACGGACGCTTAGTAATAGATCCCGTTATACTCTTTAGGTACATACCTAACCCTAAAACTCATTTAAAGGATCTTTAGAAAGCTTGAAATCTAATCTTCTTATCCACAACAAACTAAAGCTTAATTTATTTACCCTATCGTCTCATACTGATATCGCTATACAGTGTACACACTAAGGATGGGTTGCATCGAAAGCCCGGTTAAAGTTTGCGTTAACGTTAAATATAACAGTAACTTTGACAGTAGCGATGGAATGTAAAAATTCTGGGTTGCATCAATTGATTGTCATTAACGTCATTTGTCTCGCTGTCACCGCAATTTTTAGTGGACATTGACAGATAGGGAAGTTGACAAATACAGTAACATTAACCGATCGAATTCGAGCGGTTAAAGTTAAGTATTAGTTATGACGTAATTTCAACCTCAACTCAAATGATACAACTAATTATTTTTTTAGTCATGGATTTGACGGTTGGTTAGGCTTCTGTAAATGTTAACCCTTAATAAGCCATAGGACTATTATTTCCCACCTCAAAGTTGCCCACAAACTTATTTTTCTTTTTTTTATTTCTACAGATATAATAAAATAAATCGAACGTATATTAAGATCGGTAGTTTTTCTAAGTATTTTTCTACCAACACTTCTTTCTAAACGTCAGCTGTCAACGTCAATGGTCATTCAAAATGAAAAGTTCATTTTAACGGTCATTTTCTCCCAAAATTTGAAATAGTTTTTGAAACTACGCTCAGAAAAATTCCTCTAAGTAGGTATGCAATTGTCTTTATTTCGTAAAGTAGAACATGTATTTTATCTATTACTATAAAGATAACGTACGAAATAAGTTACGTTGGTATATTTTTTCTCATTCGAAAATAGTGGGAAATTATTAACCTATAGCCGTGTATGAAATCTTCAAGTGGGAAATATTTTCCCTATAACCCTTAAGGATTACGAAATGTTTTGATTATTTTTAGAATCATAAGTAAATAATACAAAAGAGTTGATTAATTATATTTGTTTAATATTATAATAAATAATTCATTTAATGTTGCATTGTCAATTTTTTTCCCTGTATAAAAATCGACGAGTAAGGACGCTGACAAAAGTTGACTAACTTTACTTTACTTAGTGGTAAATTACTATGTTCATGGCTATAGGGAAATAATTTCCCACAAATATAACTGTTATAGGTTATAGGGAAATAATTTCCCACTGCAATAAAAAACTACTTGCTACCTACTAATTTTTTTTTTAGTATTCAAGTCTTTAATCTCAATATAACCTCGTACTGGTATATTAAAATCAACTTGTTTGAAGCCATGGCCGATTAAGGGTTAAAGTAACATGATGCAACCCATCCTTAGTTCATTCACTCCCAAGTCCATTACGAAAATACCATATTTCAGTAACACCCCTGCCGGCCGTATCGAATGAAAGTGTTTTAGATGTTCTGCCAGCTAAGGAACACTTAACTGAGCCTACAGACTCATCGCAGGATTGTAAAATGGTGGATGAAATAACATCAGGTAGGTGAAAATTTCTCTACGGAAAGCTTTGGGGATCGAATCTTAGCATATATAATTTTGGGTACAAGTTCTGTTTTTTCTCCACTGCATTCTAAGAGCAACACTTAATAGATATTATGATCTATAACCTATTTCTTTTTGTGTATGTATAAATTGGTTATTTCGTTAAAAAAAATACCTTTCTTGTGTATTAAAAAACAGCACCTTCAAAACATTATAATTGATTGCCTAAATTGTGATGTTATACTGATGAGTTACTATTACTATTTCCTTGTTAATGTACTCGTAATTGTAACTATTTTGTTACCTAAGACTAACTGACAGAACTTTAATAACTTTTAACTTCGGTCACTTACTCATACTGTATGATGTATCCAGTTTCTTCTTATACAATATACTCACGATATAAATCAATATTCAATTCAAACATGAATGACATACATATGAAAAGTTTAATCAAATGCCGGATCAGAGTTCTCGTTTTCAGATAAAATTGTACCAAAAGAAATGAAAGAGACAGTTATTCAGGCGTCTCCGACTGTGCGTGATTCAGGTGAAATTATTTTCTCATTTTCCTATTGAGATCATTCGTGATTTAAGTCATACAAATAAAGATTTTCGCTACTTTTGTATCAATTACGTGGTGTAAGGTCTTAAACATACATACGATACGACATTATATCTTGGTACCATGAATGCCACCACGTCGTGTCGTTAAAACTAGTGGTACAATCCCAATAGAAACTTATGTAATTGTGCATTTTTGCCTTCTTAATAATAGCCCAAGGAGACCATGTCTACATCGGTACATATCTCTTTCGTCGAAGAACGTCATCGCATTGAAAACGTTGTGCGATACATTGTGTCACGATATGATGTCCTGTCGTGTCGTGATAAGCGTCGAAGATTACGTCACGACTTCGGCTCGCGACGCGATATCGCAACGTGCCACGATTAACTTATGCCCGATATTAATGATCACAATTTCGCCTACCTAAGAACGGCAATTTTAGTGTTAGGTTTCAAACTTTTGCCGGCCGAACATTGAATAAATTAAGTATAACTGTAGTAAGGATTGTCAAACTTTGTTTTGTATGACTTAATTCATATTGGTCTCTTGTTTTTAATACCTTGAATTATTAGTAATACAAGTGAATTTCTACTCCAGTGAGAAGCAATAACACAAAGAATGGTTCCAAATTCGGTATCATATTAAAACTGGACCGAAATTATGAGAGCAATTGCGTTATAACCATTAACATTGAATCACTGTCTAGAAAATCAAAATAGGTAGGCATTTTTCAATGCTTTTATTTGATAAGATTGTTACTTAGGGGCAAAAAGATTACTTTTGAATCCAAAGTCACGAGATTAGGTATTTATAGAATAAATTCATTTCTTTTATTCATTAATTTTTAAATCAAAATTTCATACTTGTTAATGTGCTTTTCTAAGAAAAACATTGTGGGAAAATAGAAAAACTTTTGTTCAATAAAGCTTTTACTAAAAGTACGTTTCTTCGCGCCATATTGGTAATGATAAAGAACACCTAAAAACCATTATGTACAAAATAGTCTTATTTATATTACAAATCTATATTAAATATAGAAGCAATTTTATATAAACGATTAATCCTTATGATCACTAAAAATTAATTTTGTAATTGATTTGTATAAATGTGTATTAATGTGTAATGTAAATAGTGTGTAACGTGTATGTGTACCTATGTGAAAAAGCAATTTAATAGACACAACTAATGATCTCATATAGATCATAGATTAGTATCTATGATATAGATAATGAATATCATTTATTGTTTAAATAATATTAATTATTATTTTTGGCTTTCAGAAGTGATCTTTTTATACCCTAAATTATTAAACAGTTGTCACGATAATGCATTTAATTCCAGGTCTTGACTCCACATATTTGCCGAAGACAGAACAGAAATCTGCCAGCGTACTGACATCCCGATATATCCTCGCCGATCCGAAACCATGTTGTTTATCAAGAAATATTAATTTTGGAAGTAGTGAAGCTTGCCAAGGTTGATTTGTATTATACTAGCAGTACCCCGCCTTTGGTTCAATCATAATAAAATATAGCCTATAGCATTCCTGTATAGTACCTATAGCTTTCTGATTGTGAAAGAATTTTCATGATAGATTCAGTATTTCCGAAGATTAGCCCTTACAAAGAAACAAAAAATCAAAGTTACAAACTTTACCTCTTTATAATATTAGTTTAGATTAAAATATGTTGAGAAATAGAAAGTTGAGACATTTTTTAGAAAATAACGTTGAGATGAGTAACGTTATCAATAAGAAAGCACCTTTTGTTCTCACAAATGTGTATATGATATCTTCCAATGATTTCGTACATTCATTCATTATAGAAATACATAAGTATGGAAATGAATATCTATATCTTATATATAAAATTCTCGTGTCACAAGGGTAGTTACCGTACTCCTCCGAAACGGCTTTACCGATATTCACCAAATTTTATATACATATTCAGTAGGTCTGAGAATCGGCTACTATCTATTCTTCATACCCCTAAGTGATAAGGGTTGTTCACCCTTAATTTTTTTTTATTTACATGGCAACACAACGTCAGGTAGTAAAATTATAAATAGATAAATAATATAATTATTAATTTTTCTAATTATATCGCTTCACGTGTAAACATCATATTATATTATCTTACAGAATGTTTATTTGTATACGATCAACCACGTTGCATAGTGCACAAGCATCAAGAAGATGCTGCCATACAAAGACAGCCGTCTGGTCGTGATTTTGGTGAGATTGTCTTTTCAGTTTTTGCACGACTCATGATGCGAAGCATCAGAGAGTGCTTTACGATCGAAAAATTTTTTTCGCTTCATTTTGGCGGCTATTTTTATTATTATAGCCTTGATAGTTCACGGAATCAAGATATTTTGCATACTATTGTCGAGATAATTTAATGGAGATTAATTCCATACTTTTTAGAAATTGATTTACTGCAATAGAATTGGAAAAAAACACCAAAATAGGTCAAAAAAATTTCCTGTCCGTCATGTGTGAAACCTGAAAACACTGTAACTTGTGAAAAAATCCATCATTTGAGTTAATTGAAAAAAAAAATTCTAATCGACGATTGTAGGTCACTGAATGCGAATGATTAATTAATTCAGTGTCGTTTAATTGCAATTAATAAAAAACGAAAACTACAAATACAGTCTTGTAGTTTTCGTTCTATAGATATTATGTACATTTATTCCACCAGGGGCGCTTGTGCAGTACCTTCTTCCTACTACAGCTGTTTTTTCGGCAATTAATTTTGAACGACTTTAGTTCTTTTTTTTATATTTCATAATTAAATGAGCATTATGAGTCGTGCACTTTTGGATTTTCCAAACTTTCTTAAAATCATAGACGAAATAAATCAAATTATAACGAGTCCTAGATATACCTACGTTTGTGGACTAATATAAAAAATAATAAAATAGCCGCACATAAAATCACGTCCAAGGGTACCACGAATCAATGGATGCCCTGGATCGACGTCGACATAAGATTGAAAATGTATTCAACGAAGAAGATCAAACAATTAATTGATGAGGTAACACTAAAAAACTAACAATTGACCATTGAACTTCAGTTTTAAGAAACAATAAAATTATAGTTCAAAAAACTAAAAAACACGCTTGTGTGTATATGATTGTGTTTGTGTGTACTTATATGATTCTAAACTAAAAATCACGCTATAACAATTAAGCCTATTGAAACTAAAAAGCAATAATTATTTGAACTTTGCTGAAGGTGCTTGAAAAATCTCGCCGCGAAAATCGTTAATCCTGAGGATGTTGATAAGGACAATGGTACACAATTATTAAAATCGTGTATTGTCATCGGTTTTTGATAATTCTTCAAAATTTTGAATTAAACTGAACGTTCAAAGTGGATAGAAATCGGGCTCAAAGATTCCGTTACTGTTACGTACATACATACATACAAACGTACAACCCAAGCTAATAAAAGCGTGTTAAAAATAGTAGGTACTTACCTAATTTTTGGCGTAGGTTCTCACGATCTCAGTCACGATACTGTGTTTTCAGCAGACTGCGAATTCAATTAAAATGTATGTTATTACTATTTATTATTAAATGTATTTTAGAAATGAATTCAGTAAAACAAGAAGTCAGTCGTCGTTCTGCGTGCTTGGCTGCGTGTATGACGTCATCACATGCGCGGGTCGTTTCAAAACAACTTGTCGGACAAATTTTGCCCCGAGGTAAGTTAATTCTTTTCACAGAGAAATTCTACTTTCTTTCCACGTGCCCTATGATACTGTCATTAATAGGTAGTGTGTTAATAACATAACAGATTATTATCTACTTTATGAAGTTAATTCAAATAAAACTACAAAGAAATCCAAACTACTAAGCTAGACTAAAATATAAGCAAAACTTTCCTATGCCATTACTATGAAGGTGGTAGAACCCTTTGTGGTTCGACTCCAGCGGCACCATCAACACACCTATTTCTGCCTAATAACAGCAGCGTTAGGCGCTGCTGTGTTCCGTTTTGAAGGGTGTGGTAAGGGAGACATACTTTTCCGAGGCGTTCCAGCTTAGTCCTCAGGGGTAGCGGCGCATCTGTGGCCGGCCTCAGGTAGGAATATCTAATCTTATCTGGGATTTATTACAGATCTCCATGGGCGGCAGTACCCACTTACCATCAGGTGGACTGCATGCTCGTCTGCTACTCCTATATTATAAAAATATAAATATATATATTGTCACATTTTCTTAATAAATTTTACCTGTTATCAAATTAATATGTTACTTACCATGTGTTCAGTAATTGAAATTGTGAATTACTTTTTCACTTATTAGAAATGGATTCAGTGAAGGAAGAACAAAGCAATCAAAGACAGGAAGCGTTATCACTCGCGGAAAATGTCTCGCGTCACTCGGAGCGACAGAGTAACGCCCTCATCGCAGAAGTGCACACTTCGGAAGGTACCCTCTATTTTACAACGTTATTAGCACACACACATTATCAGTAGGTACAACAGATTTTAATATCATTATCTGTATATATAATAATTTAAGCAATTATCGGTCGTTGAATTGGGTGTAAAATAATAGGTCCTAATAAATTTAAGATTTTTAACTACTTTTAAAATATCGTCTGTACAGTTTAACTTAGACCGTAGATAACACAGCCATATTTATATTATGTAAAATTACAATAATAACAGACAGCGCAAACATCAATCCGGTAGCTTAAGAAACTTTTACAAAATTTCTTGTGTATAGCTTACTACTGAGTAAAGATATTTTTAAAAATTCATTGTCTAAAAAGTTCTAACAGTGAATGAAAGCGTTAGAAAAATTAAAAATATTGATATTCATTCTTACACGATCGTTTTAGAAAAAGCTTCATTAAAAGAAGTTACATATTCGACCGGGGTCCTCACATCACAGATGGTCACGGGAGAGGCCATGCAACAGTGTCAGCGGCGCAGTAGCGACCTCAGTGGAGGAGTTCTCACACCTCAAGGTTCTCACACCACTATAGTAGTAGTAGTAGTAGGGCCAACAAGAATGGGGTTACAAATGATTGCATACGGATTTTAAATATGTGGTTTGGTATAGCTTTTCTTTTTCATTTTCTTTACTTGGTATAGGAAATGGCTGCTACAGATTTTTTTAATTTGCCCTCCTAAGAATTGTTCTCCGCAACTAAAATGCATTGAGTTAGGCTTTAAATGTGTCTCTTTACTATATCCTATATAGGGAATGTATCCTATTATTATTAATGTTCCCTGAGAAATACCAACAATACAAACAGATATGAAAAACGTAGGGCAAATGATTCTCACCGCGTATTTTTAGCCTATTGCGTGATAATATTAAATTGTTTTAATTCAATATTTTAGCATATAAGGCACTATACGAAACAACTAAATCACTAATCAAGGATAAATCAAAATCGCAAACACCAATCCATTCACCAGTTCGTGGGTCTATTACTGAAAAAGGTATCAATTACATGTTTTAAAATCTGTTATTGCATTTCTCATGACAAAAATTATAATCAATTTATTAGGCGTAAATGAGAAGCTAAAGTACTATTTTTTAACATTTCTAGGGACCGAAAAATCTGTAACCCTAAACCAACAAAACACATGTTTGCACTGCTGTTGTAATTTGAATCAAGATAAGAAAGGTAATAACTATTATCAATTCTGCCTATATTATCAGTTTTTATTCGACAAGTTTTTATAATACTCTGCTTAACACTGTTGAACTCATAAAATGCTCTCCGACCTGATAGCTGGGAAACGATATCCTCTCAAATTATTACGTAGATTGTCTCATTTTCTTTCACCGTTATGCGAGTTAAATATTATTTAAGTACTTACAAAACATGGAAGCATAAAGCAAAGCAAACATAAAGCAAATGCCTGGTATTAAAACCCACCGCATTAGATACTGAAATTTGTTATAAATTTACTTTTTAAATGGTGAGGTTTTTTGTCAGTGATGTTTAGGGCTATTTATGGGGCATCTATAATTAAAAAAATATTATTACAATTTGACAAAAACAGTATTCATTTGTAGATTCATGCAGTCGATCTACTCAAGCTGTGTTCGAAGTCATGCAGATGTGTCCCCACTGTTGTTTTGAGACGCTTCATGAACCCATAGCAGAAAACATAGGTACATACTTGTATATAATGAAAATAGTACACGAAAATAAGTACATCTAGTAAAGATGTCACTACTGGCCGCGTAGCACGCAACCCCAAATGGCAAATTGATTCTACGTAAGGTCAATTAGATAATGTTACACTCTCTGAATACCAAAGAGGACCACATATATTATATACATGTTTTATATGTTATATATTATAGTGGTAGTTAGGTAGTGGGTTGTGGTACATATATATATATATATATGTGTGTGTGTCTTTTAAGGTGTACAACTGTCCTTATCCACGGGAACACTGCCGACAATCTGTTAATAATATATGTGTGAATGCACCTTTGTGAAAAAATAAATAAAATAAGGCAATAATAAGGAAGATACCGAAAATTGTCTTTACAACCTGTCGTACGGCAGAACTAGTTATATTAATAATTATATAGCAGACTACCCGTATGCATATATCATAGTCCATAAGTTCTATTACTTTCAAAATAATATATAAATCTTATATGTATTTTATAGACACTGTAGAAGAATACGTCAAATCATATCTAATGACTTCCTGTCGCTACTACACCAATATGCTGACAAAACAATTGGATAGAGTCAAGGAAAACTGTAAGCATTAACAATTACTCTTGTTTAAAATAAATATCGTATATGGCCCTAACAACAATCAAAATGAAAAATTTAAATTCGTACCGTTGTTGGAACTTGAAACTAATACTTTCGCCTACCTCACCTTATTATTTTCAGTGAAAAAGCATCTAACGCCACCTGAAGGTGTGTGCAAAGCTCCGTCTATATCAAAACTTCTTATCGAAGCTTGCACTATGAAGCCAAGCGGACGGCAAGACGACTGCTGCCAAACAATAAAAGTTCGATCGACCCTGAATATTTTCAGTAATCCCCCATCCCTGATGAACGCGCTAAGTGCGACGGATTTTCGAGAAAATCAGGACAAACAGGATTTGAAAACTATGTACTACATGCTTTCGTCGATAGAGGGCAGGGTGCGCAGATTGAAAAATAACTTGATAACTTAGTTCCAATATTTCTTGATAGATGGCGTTATACTAAACTGTTTTCGTTGGTAAAGTCATGTACGATAAATACACAATTTTGGATTGTTGCCTATTATAAAAACTGAAAATATTGTAAACTTACTATGCATTAAAAATGTAAAAATAAAAGTATTAACGTCTTATGATTCTGTCCCTTTTTTAACATAACGATAAATACTTTTTATAAGTTGATAAATTGTTCACTTCTAATACATATTTTTAACATGCAATCACGCAAGTCCTCGTAAGCCTTCTATGCCCTAAAGGACACGCTGCTCTTATCGACAGGAATAGAAAACACTAAATAAAAAAACAAAATTGTTATAGTAGGCATATAATAACAAAAGTATATAATACTATGTACAAATCAGAAATGCATCTAGCATTAAAAACATTGCTATTGACAGTTTAAACCACCTAATAAATCAATAAACACATTATGGAATGTTTACACGTTAATAAAACATATTAATTTGTGATAAAAATTACAATAAATGCTTAGTTTATTTTGATTAAACTATTGCATATATTACAACAAAAAAAGATATTAAAACAGATTATATAAAATTAAACCTTTGATAAGGTTTATAGATACAGTTTTTCATAAATACAATGAGAAAAACGAAAAGACAAATTTTAAATACATTGACATTTTAAATATGTTTTATTAATTTCAATTTGCCAGAAAAATCGAAGTAATATTAAAAACCGTGATAAATGTTAATTTATTTTTTACATATGGCATTACTATTAAATATCGAAACTACAGATCATGTGTTTCTAAAATCCCAATTGAAAAAATACGATAATATCCACTTAACATCACTTTAACAAAAATACGAAACGAATAAAAAAATTATAACATTTATAAAAAAATATTATTGTAAATAATTAAATGTAACTTATTAAAAAAAAAATTAATACTCTATTAACATTATACGTTGACTTATTACGGGCAATAAATTTAAAATCCAACCACGGGATCTACGTCCATATTTTCCGAAAGACAACCATAATACATATAACAAAAATATAGAACTAAACAAAAAACCTGCGTATTTATATAATTTAATTAATACTTAAATTTTTTTAAATTTATTTAAACGCAGACAGATACAAATAATCACGCAGTGAGATTTGATACCACCAGAAAAAGTAAACAAATACTTTGAAACAAACACGTCAAACAGAGCTCATGTTAAGCCATACCTAATAATAATATTGGTCTCATTATTTGGTGTGCTTCTCCGAGCCAATCAACATACTAATTTTGACAAATTTCAATCTTCCTATTACAATCGTCAAATTTCGATCATTGGTAACGAAAACATTAGATAGACTGATTATTAACAACGGGTTACAGCTAATCATTTGCTATCGAAACGCCTGTTATCTATACTAATAATAATAATATAATAATAATATTATAAAGAGGAAAACTTTGTTTGTTTGTTTGATTGTAATGAATAGCCTCAAAAACTACTGGACCGATTTTAAAAATTCTCTGACCATTCGAAAGCTACATTATCCACGAGTAACATAGGCTATATTTTATATGAAATATATTTGATAGATAGATTTTGAGGCGGTATAAAGTTTGCCGGGTCAGCTAGTTACTAAAATAAATGTATCAATGTTTTGCCTAAATTTGATCGAAAATAATCGTAATTTGACAATTTGTAGTAGGCAGAAATTTAAAAATTTCGACAAACATTAGATAGATTACGTATTTACTAATGGGCTTGGACTAATCAGCTTGCAATATTAGCCAACCAATATACAATCTGCGACAATTAACATACAGTTTGAACCGATCAACATGTCATTGTAATTTGAGGTACCAACGTACAATTTCAACCAATCATATTGCAATCTCACTCAATCAGCTCAAAATCTGAACCAATCATTTTGCAGCTTCATCCAATCAATATACAGTCACAGCCAATCAGATTGTTTGACCACGATTAATTCAGACCGTTTTACCTGCTTTCTATTTTGTTACATCTTATATATAAAATTCTCGTGTCACAATGTTAGTTACCGTACTCCTCCGAAACGGCCTTACCGATTTTCACCAAATTTTATATGCATATTCAGTAGGTCTGAGAATCGGCTACTATCTATTTTTCATACCCCAAAGTGATAAGGGTTGTTCACCCTAAACATTTTTTATTTATATGGCAACACAACGTTTGCCGGGTCAGCTAGTAACTCAATAAAACTCATATACAATATACAAAAATGCAAAATAACTTGAATAATAAACATTAATCTATCCACTATACTCTTATACATACAACCCTATGTTTCCAACCACTTCCTACAAAATCCCTGTTTCTTCCTAACCGATACACCAGTCAATGAACAATATATTTTACTTAAGCGTTCTTTGAGAACGTCACATTTGGCACAGTACTGTTGTACACACAGCCGTTGAGAATAACTTCACTGTCATAGAAGTTGTCGCATCTGAAAATTAAACAAAAATTATTAAAATTATATGAAATTTACAACGTTAACTATAACGTCAGTTGACTGAAAAAGTTATTTTAACTTTCATACATAACTCTTATATTTGACAATATATTCTACAAGTTTTGCTATTGTGTTCAAATACAGAAATTAGGGGTGCTTTTTATAAATTAACGTACGTTTGATTTCATCCAGTATCAAGTTTAATGTTCATGCTATGTACATTTTTTTTTAAATGTTTTTTATTATTTCGGTACAGCCTATTTATATAATAATGTATATATCGCAAGTTAAAAAATAAAATATGATAGGAATTACACTTTTAGTGAGATCTCATATCAACAGAAAAGTAACTAAGTGTACAAAGTGTACTACAAAAATTTTGCTGCGCACATGTTATGAATGATCTTAAAATTCAATCAAAGGTATGTGAAATCTACGAATTCGCACTTGGCCAGCGCGGTAGACTATGGCTTACTCCTTCTCATTCTGAGAGGAGACCCGTGCCCAGCAATGGGACAGTAATGGGTTGATGATGATGATGAAAACTCAATAAGGGTTCTATAAAAACCACCATCATCACAATGATGTTAAATACTCACAATATTCAATCAAGTGAGCGATCTGGGTGTGAACACGTGCACCAGGGAGTCCCAACCGCAGTCCGCTATCTGATGGGGCCTCAGACCGTTCCAGTCCAAACCATAAGTGAACTCCGAGTGATGTCGGATCGTCTCCAGGGGATCACAGCCGCGCTTTAGGTCCCATATCCTGTAACATGAGTAAATTAAAAATAAATCCAAAATATAGTGCTTTATAAAAGTGGTGGCATGTGAATCAACAAAGCAAATATCAATGCTAAGTTTTTTTTAATAATATTAAAGTAGCAAACGAGCATGCAGTCAACCTGATGGTAAACTGATGGAAAACGACAATCTTAGCGTTAAATTGAATAAAATTTCTTGGTTAGTTCGACTGAGGTGATAAATAATATTTAATTTACCTTGTGGTGAAGTCATATGACACAGCCGCTAACACTGATGGAGCGTGCGGAGAGAACTGAACTCTTCTTACGGCGCACTCGCATCCTAAAATATCCAGTTGGAAAATTAAGAACGAATGACTTAATCAGATATGTGCTGAAAAATAAGGTTCCATGAAAAAAAAAATGTACATTTTGTACAAAAATGTAAGTCACGCAACGCACTTCTTCTACCCCTAAAAGTTGGATGTTAATTATATTAATCACTTTAATAAACAAATTATAAAAAATGTAATTATTTATTAATTAATAAAATAGTGTCTACCGCCCATAGATATATCATAGATGTGAAACGAATTGGAGATCTACCTAAAATTGGCTATAAATATGTTGCTACTTCACTGAACCCAATAGCGCTTGACACTATTCTCAAAAGGTAAGGTATAGTCCGTGCCAAACTTCTAGTCCGCTCTGAAGTTGTTGCGCGCAGGTGTAGTCACAGAGCCAATGCGGTCGAACACAACTACAAGCATATACTCTGTAGCAACAGTAAGGGCACACTAACGCAACTATGTACCTCAGGACGAGAGCGGGCAGCGGAGGGTGCCAGGGCGGTCCCGTGCTGTCTTCGTACCGTTGATATCTACAATTTGCTGTTGCGATGCGACTCACTTCTATATTCAGAGCGGACTAGAAGTTGGGCGCGTACTCTAAAAGTTGGTGGTTTTACCACCTTGAATGGCACTACAAACCTTTAAGTGTGAACATTGGTGAAGTGAGCCTCCTTAGATCCCAGCCTCGTACAAGCCCGTCCGAGCCGGCAGTGGCCAGCGCGTGCGACTCTGTACGACTCCAATCACACGATAACACCTGGAAATAAATAAATAATATTATGCAACTTCCCTAGATGGTTTCTAGGATACATATACCCCTATTGCATGATTAAAAAAAAATAACTTCGGTAAACATTTTTGTACTCCAAATTAAGAATTCAAGTTATAATGGTATATTTGTTGGTGGAAAAGACAGTTATATTACTAAGAGAGAGCTATAGGTAGAGTACCAGCTAGTAATAGGAAAATTATTTTTCTAATTTACTCTCGATGTTGACTCCGATGAAACTCTTAATTTGTACTCCAAATTAAGAGTTTAAGTTATAATGGTATATTGGTCGGTGGAAAATACCGCTATTACTGAAAAGCTAGTAGTAGACCGCGAACGTGTTTGTACATGACTCGGTCTCCGGATCTAAAGCTTAAAGAAACAACATCGTGGACATCCTACATTCAGCATCATGAGCCTTCACTCAGCAGATATAAAAGGCTCCATAACCATATAAACTTCAGGTGCCCGCCAGCGGACACGACAGGTGAATGTGTTAAATGATCAACAGGACTATTACTATGCTGACTCAGGTCAGCATGGTAAGTTGCTACTACCGCCCATGGACATCTGTAATTAATTCCAGATAGGACTAGATATTCCTACCTGAGATCGGCCTCAGATGCGCCTCTACTTCTGAGGACTAAGCTGGAACGCCTCAGAAAACGATGTCTCCCTTACCAAAACCTTCTAACCAGAATTCAGCAACGCTAACACTGCTGTTATTAGGTACAAATAGTTTTTTTTTTTTTTTTTTATTCAGTGAAAAGGCTTTATCGCCAATGCGATTATGGCGCCTTGGTGATAACAATTTACATATTTCAATAATTAACGACTATTAATCAACTTAAATATTTTTTTAGCATCCTCCGAAAGCGGGTCCGAGAGTATGCTGTTACAATGTCCAATAAGTTTTATGTTTAATTTAACCTCTTGTCTCATATGACAATACTGCACACATTCCATTAATCTATGGTATATGTCATCGATATTATTACAAAACTGGCAATATGCAGAAGTAGATTTTCGCATCAAGTAAAAATATTTATTGCATGGAATGTGTCCAGATCTAAGTCTCAATGCTGTAATAGTAAGGCGTGCACTCAGCACTTTATTATCAATCCAAGGATGTTTAGGTGGATGTGGTTGGATCGTACGGTACCATATTCCTTTTTCTCTCGATCTTTCATCAAAGTATTCTTTCCACGGGCTACGAATATCATATTTTAAAGTTATCAGGTAATTTTGAAAAGAGGGTGTAAACTTAATTTTATTTCCGTCACATACAGCTTTTTTAGCTAGCAGATCGACCTTCTCATTACCTTCTATACCAATATGGGCCGGAATCCATTGTAAATAAATACATTTAGAGTCAGCTTGAAGTTGTAAATAAAGCTTAATTGTGGCATAAGCTACAGGTAATCCTCGAAAATTCGAAGTACACCGAGCTAGGTGTTGAAGTGCGCTTCTTGAATCCGTTAATATAACAACATTGTTATAATTCATTGATTTTATATACAGCAAAGCTTTGTAAATAGCTATTAATTCCGCTTCCATTATAGATATACTGGTATCTATCTTATATTTGAAAGAGATATTTGATCTGAAATCCAAAAAAGCCGCCCCAATTCCTTGACTATCTTTGGAAGCATCCGTGAAAATTTTCTGGCAGTTTAAATATTTTTTATTTATGTAATCTGTGCATCTATTCTTCAGTGTACCTGTTTGGTACTGGCGTTTAGAACTACTGATTCCTTCAATATCTATATTTATAAAGTTTTTTAAGTATATACTTGAAACCCATTGTTCAAATGAAAACATGCCTAATATAGATTCTGAAAAAATTGGAAGTGATTTATACGTCAAATATATTTGTGTTAGTAAAGGCTTTTTTTTCCTGTTCCAATAGCTATTTGACACCTGTTCAGCTAAATTAGTTATTAAGCTATAAGAAGTGTTATTTGTAACTGATCTGGTTTTAAACCAGAACTTTCCCGCCAGATAACGTCGACGTAAATTTAAAGGACAGAGATTAAGTTCACTCTCCATCACGGTACAAATAGTTGTAGCAGTGGTGCCGCCGGAGTCGTTCTACCTTTAGCTTACAGGGTTATTACGTCAGCATCATGTGCCTTGACTGCTGCAGCCGGTCTCACTGGTTCTGTGACAGTCCACAGCTTGAGATGCCCATCGCCCGATACAGACACGAAGGTTCTTAGCGAGTGTTGGGATCAGGCTACCATATACACTAATAGGGTGTATATGGCATACTAACGAATGTGTTTAGGCACATCTCGGTCTCTAAATTAATAGCTAACAAGTCTATTACCTCAGCATCATGTGCCTTGACCGCCGCAGCCGGTCTGACTGGTTCTGTGACCGTCCATAGTTTGAGATGACCATCTCCAGATACTGACGCGAAGGTTCCCGGCGAGTGGTGGGAGAAGGCCGCCGTGTACACTAGTTGAGAGTGGCCCGCAAATGTATTTAAGCAGGATTCGGTCTCTGGATCCCACTGAAATGAAGAATAAATGTTATTAGTAACTGATTATTAGTAAATGGTGAAAATTGTTTTTTTTTTTTTTTTTTTTTTTTATAATATAAGAATAGCAGACGAGCATGCAGTCCACCTGATGGTAAGTGGCTACTGCCGCCCATGCACATCTTTAATCAACCCCAGATAGGATTAGGTATTCCTACCTGAGGTCGCCCACAGATGCGCTGCTACCCCTGAGGACTAAGCTGGAACGCCTCGGAAAAGTCTGTCTCCCTTACCACACCCTTCAAACCGGAACACAGCAGCGCCTAACACTGCTGTTATTAGGTAGAAATAGGTGAGGCGGTGGTGCCGCCGGAGTCGAACCACAAAGGGTTCTACCACCTTCAAATTGTGCATAATTTAATATAATACTAGCTGACCCGCTAAACGTTGCGTTGCCATATAAATAAAAACTGTTAAGGGTGAACAACCCTTATCACTTAGACGTATGAAAAAAAGATAGTAGCCGATTCTCAGACCTACTGAATATGCATATAAAATTTGGTGAAAATCAGTAAAGCCGTTTCGGAGAAGTACGGTAACTAACATTGTGACACGAGAATTTTATATATAAGATTATATTCGTTTATATATACTGAAAATATATATGTGAAATAGAGTATTTTGGCCATTTATTTCTTTTAAAATCCCGGACAAAATGTTCATCATACCAATACAACGATACGACCTCGACAAATACCACCTCGTAGACCCGCGTCAGGATTTTTATATCTAAATAAGAAGGACGTATACAAACACGAGTACACCCAGAACCAAAAAACTTCTTATTTTGTTTATATACTACTACCCCCTACTTCCCCCTGGAATGGAACCTAAAGCTTCCCTCGTGTCAAACCATGCCAAAATTCTTCATTTACATGTCTGACCGAGTACAACTTGGAACCACCTCCATATAGAAATAACACGGCTAGCAGTCTGCCACTTCTGACCTCCATGACCATTAGCCCGCTGTATACATATAATGACGAAACCTCTGACGCTACGTTGAGCGACCCAAATTTGTCATAAAAAATAAGTATAAATCTTCATTTATCTTACCAGTTTTACACTAGTATCCCAGCTAGCGGTGAGCAGGTTTGAAGTAGTCACTGTTGTTACAACACGAAACCTGAACTAACATCTAAAACATCTTACCAGTTTAACGCTAGTATCCCAGCTAGCGGTCAGCAGGTGTGATCTCGGCCAGTCCACGGAGCACACCTCGCTGTGGTGCGCTCGTAACACACGCAGCGGCGCCGCGCAGCCGCTCCGCCAGATGATCACCGCGCCGTCGCCCGCCCCACACGCCGCCACGTCCTCCGTCGTGCCTGACCATGTCTGGAATTAATTAAATATTTTAAAGATTTCATGTATTTTATTGAACAAAAACGTTACAAAAATACATAGTAGGTTTTTTTTTATAATACAGGAGTAGCAGACGAGCATGCAGTCCACTGGTAAGTGGCTACTACCACCCATAGACATCTGTGATCAACTCAAAATAGGATTAAATATTCCTACCTGAGGTCGGCCACAGATTCGCCGCTACCCCAGAGGACTAAGCTGGAACGCCTCGGAAAAGTACGTCTCGCTTAACACACCCTTCAAACCAGAACACAGAAGCGCTTAACTCTGCTGTTATGATGCAGAAATAGGTGTGGCGGTGATGCCGCCGGAGTCGAACCACAAAGGGTTCTACCACCTTCAATTTAATTTGTAAATGGTATTTGTAAAAATATGCAATTGTAAGAAACTGTGTCGCACATGTTTACGCCCATCCCGGGTAATACAGTAATTCTATGTTTAATACATATTAAATTTAATTATTAACCAATATATTAAATGATTCCATCATTATCACGATAAAATTAAAACAGTTTCAGATGGACCTATACAGGAGTGTACTATAATCGCCACCAATAGAAAGAAATAGAGAAATAGCGAATCCCGCACATTCAATACGTGCAATCTGTAAAAACATAACGATTTAGATACGAGTATTAAAGACTAAAACTGCACCTCGTGCACCATACCAATTTCTATGATAACAGTAGATTCAATAATCAATTTGTAAAAGGTAGAACCTTTGTGGTTCGACTACAGAGGTATCCAAACTTATACCATTAGCGACACGTTTAAGATGTTTAAAAGATATGGTAATTGAGATTCAAATAGAATCTCAACATAATCCTCCATAGAACTATGGTCAACCCAACGTTAAAATGTTAACCACTATCGTTTTGGTTTCATGGGTGTAATAGGACAAACTTCCATAAAAACGCGCCTATAACCACTTAATCATTTCAGATCATCATCAGGTAGAATCATTGTTCTATATGGCTACCACTACTGCGACCACTATCTCTCGCCCATGGTCGACAAATTACTGGCAGCGTCAACGTTTGCGATTTATATTACAAGAAAATAATAGGGCACATCTCAGGAAGTAGGAAATCTTCGATAGAACTTCGAAAGATTTCCACGAACTAAAAGAACTGCTTTACGTAAAAAACATTCTTATTTTAACATAGCAAAATTTGTTTTATTAAACAATTCAGGAAACATTTAACCGTATCTATTAGGTCTTAAGCTTTACCTACTGTGATCGTAACAAGATTATCCTAATAACGACTAAATTCCCCAATAACGTTAATCACGATGTGAGTAAAAAACCTATGAGCGTAAGTCGACATTCTATTTATATGTGAAGGCAAAAGACAAATGAACGGGTAAGCCTCTTAACTGCCTGTGAACAAGTGTGCACGCATATTCTACACTCGTATGGGTTCTCTTGTGTAAGTAAAATGCCTGTATAAGCTAGAATTGTACTGTAACCAACGACCGGTTCAAGATGGGTTGAAAAATGTTTTATAATGATATACTCTGTAAATATGTTTTATTTTTATCAAAATAAAAATATGTTATTGTGATTGTCTTTTTTTTGTATAGCAAACGAAGCTACCTAGCCGATGGTCATTGCCTATCATGGATATTTACAATAAAAGCCATAAAGGATTCTACTTCATATTCATATATGCTTTACCACTCATGAGTACTATAATAGTCGTCTCGTAAGTCAGCCTGCATCTCCTTCCACCGAAACGCAAAAACTACTGCATGTTAGAAATAGTTGTGGCAAGTGTACCACCCATATCGAGCAATACTGGCCCTACTACCTTTCATAGTAAAGTCTTGTAAAATAATTGCAATCATGTAATCCATACACGAGATAAGATTTTATTTGTTCATGGGGTCAAGAAAATTTATTCTTCATAAACATTATGAAGAATAAGTTTTAGTCAAAGTACTTTTAAACCATTTAACATAATCTGTAAATAGGCAATTATGTATTGTATATATTTATTAACAACATGAAAGAAAATGACGTTTAATAATTACAACATACCACATCAAACAGCCCATCGCTCCACTCCAGCTTCTGCAGCTCGAGCATGGTGTTGCCATCGGGAGCCAGCTCCAGGAAGAACAGCGTTCCTCCACCAGCGAGGCCATAGTACTGGCTGGTGGCCACGGCGAGCACATTGGGCTGCGTGCGAGAGAACCGCACGCTGTAGCCGTGCCTTCCAGGAGTTAGGAAGGTCGGCATGCTGATGGTGTAACTGAAATAAAAAACATAAAAAATAAGTTTTTAATTTAAAAAGATTATATAAATAAATATTAACTTCATTTTATTTTCGTATTCCCCTTACATTTGATACCATGTAATGTACCATGTAATGTGTAATGTACCATGTAATGTGTGTATGGATATATGAAAATGTGTCATGTTGGACTTGAAATGACATCATCATCATCATCATTAACCCATTACTGTACCACTGCTGGGCACGGGTCTCCTCTCAGAATGAGAAGGATTAGACCATAGTCCACCGCGCTGGCCAAGTGCGTATTGGTAGACTTCACATACCTTTGAGATTTGTTTTTTATAAATCTCTCAGCTATGCAAGTTTCCTCACCAAACCAAATGTATATATAAAATTTGAACTCAATCAACTTTGTTAAGTAGTTAAAAATTCAGTTGCAAAATTTGACTCTCACGTACATACGAACTATCAAAGCAAATTAAGTAAATGTTTGGAAAAATAATTGAAATATTGTATGTATAACTACTATTATTGATCAATTACTACTGTTTATTTACTAACAAAACTGTGACAAAAACACAAAGAAGTGCCTTTTTTATTGAAATAATTATTGAAAAGGAATTTTCGAAAAATCATCCTCAAGGAGGTTATGCACAGGATTTTTAAGAAATATAATTATGTTGCCTCACATTAATTTTCTGTAAGGGTCCCATGATTGCACACAAGCTAAATTGCCCAACAATAATAATTATAATTATGACATACAGCTTTATAGGTATTTCTGTCTCGTAACAGCAGTGTAAAGCTGGTGATTTGTGGTCTGAAGGGCATGATAAAACAGATTCACTTTGAAGTCTTCAAAATTAGTCAATCATTGCCTTCAAGTTAGACCTCTGGTCTATGTGAAATTAGTTTCAGGATGGCCAAATTAAATTGATTATGATGCACTATTGTATCCTACTGTTTTATTCAAAAATATATTAGATCATTATCATAACTTTATATTGCATCTTTATATTCTACAATCTGCATCTGCATCAATATTTGTACTAGATCACATACATCATAAGGTGTTCACAAAAACAGCTTCATATTACTTACTTATTTTTAATTTAATGAACCAACCAGACAACTTAAAGAAGCTAACCACAAAAAATATATGGAGATAATAAGTTTATTATCATTCTATTATCTACAGTAATAAATTGCAAATGGTTATTATCAGAAATATTCTTTCGGTAATAACAAATTTTACACTTACAAACATTAACATAAAGTACATTAATTTTACGCTAACAATGCTATATTCTTGGCCAGCACCGTGGACTATGGCCTGATTTTTCTCATTCTGAGCGGAGACCTGTGCCCAGCAATGGGACAGTAATTGATTGACAAAAAATGCTACATTACCAGAACTTTTGCCTTCAAAAAATTATTGCTGTAAAAGTCCATTGTAAATAATATTAGACTTTAACTAGACAATGACTGAACATAGTAAATGTCTAAATAAGACCACAAACAGTCCGGCTAGTCTGTGGGAATGTTATTATGCTTAAGATCCACATCTGCCACATTTCAATGGCTTCCTCTTAGTACCAAGGTTATGTGATATAACAATGTCTCTATAATGTACCCTTTTAATACTTAGCACATGTCATGTATATGTCAGGTTTTGTACTCCTTCAAAAAAATAATAATATAAACAATTAAAATATGTTATCTGATGTTTATAAGAAGAAATAACTATTGTCTCTAAAATATAAGGTGTATACTTTAATGCAGTAGTTAAACATTGAATTTATTTTAAATACTACTTAAGATATATGTATTCTTCTAGGAAGGTAAAGGAGGTATGTTGCATTATGCAATAGTGTGTATTAGTGGTAAGAATGTTATCAAAGTATATTGGGGTTTATAAAATATAACAATTAATAAAAATGAAATTTTAGGCATACAATAGCACCACTACCCCATACCTCATAAGTGATTATTAGCACATTAGAATAAAAGAAATAACTAAGAAGTGGATAAGTAAGAGATAAAAGCTAACATCTAACATAACCCAAGAATATTCATTCTAGTAAACAATCATGCAAGTAAGATGGATACAACAATTAGCTACTACACAATTATTTATCCAAATAACTAAGCTATGAGGTGTACTGGATCCATGTTGTGTCAATGCAATAGATGATGACACAGTTTAAAACCGACTTGTCTGTAGTACTTGTAACATGTTTCACTTCTCAAATGGTACAAACTCTAAACCTTTGAGAGCATGGATGCTGTAAATCCTATATTAACAATTAAGTATATAAATGGATATTTACTTAGTTGCCATCTCTTTTTGACCATATCGGAAACGTGCAGGCAAAAGACATTTTTATGGGGGACTTATCTCTCAGTACTAATCCTGAGTGAATATTAACGTGAATTTACCCAAAAGAAATCAACAATATAAACTATGTTGTTCTATAGTTGGCTTCTACGGTTAGTACAATGAACTAATATAACATGAGATCTACAAATATTATGCGTACTAATAAAATAAAATTGAAAGGCTAAAACAAAATAATACGATAAAAAGGATAAGATGTTTTTCTAACTTACAGTATGCTCAATTACATATTCTTATAAGTCGATTGACTTTCCATTTACGCAGAATTTGTCTGCAATTTTTCCTTCCCATTCAATTCACATTGCTTATTAGAATTGTTTTTACAAAATTGTCGAAAATTGAAAATACTGAAACCCATTCCTTCTGTTCTAAAATTGTCAAAGTCAAAATCAGAAACGTCAATATGACGTAGACTTATCGTGACGTTTCAATGAACGAAAATTATTAAACACCGATTAAAGAGATGGGCATTCAAATATCGATTCAGCCACGGTATGCGTCACACGATTTTAATCCTATTTGCACTCTACGAATAAATCCTATTATACTGTTATTTCATGCTGAAAGAAACCTCACATGTTACGCTTATAAATAGGGGAAATTCTGAAGAAGAAATCATTTGTGGCGGACGCTTAGCTAGTTAACACTATCTAAGTAACAACAAATTTTCAAAGTATACATACTCCCCTTACCCCAGTTATTTCATTTTCATTCCCAGTTAACCGAAATCTAGCAAAATGCTTGACTGCCTATCCTTAGCGTTCGTCGTGGCCGTAAAGGTCTTTAAGAAAACCACTCCCAATGGAAAAGTCACCGTTTACCTTGGAAAGCGCGACTTCATTGATCATATAGATTACTGCGATCCCGTTGATGGAGTTGTGGTAGTCGACACCGAGTACCTGAAAGGAAGAAAAGTGTTCGCTCAGGTATACAAGTGATATGTGTTTAGTGCTCAAGTGCTGGTTTTAGTGAAGTGAAAGTTAAACGTATCTGTTTTCTTCAGCTTGTTACGACCTACCGCTTCGGTCGTGAAGAGGATGAGGTGATGGGAGTGAAGTTCTCTAGGGAAATGGTCATTGGACAGGAGCAGGTTGTGCCCATGATCAACGCTAAGATGGAATTGACCTCCGTGCAGGAGAAACTGCTGAAGAAACTTGGACCCAATGCCTATCCCTTTACTTTCACATTCCCTGACACGTCGCCCAGTTCGGTAATACCTTAAATCCAGATTATCTTATCAAATAATTGGATTAATGTTTCCCTGTTATGGGAATTTTAAATTAAGTTTAAAATTATTTTCCACTAAATTGAGACTGGATATTTTCTAATTGGATTTTTGCCCTATTTTAAATTTTGGATTTTACGTAATATATAAATAATATATCTACTTTAATCTTTCGAAATATGGTTCACTATTTATATTTAACTCTCTCATTCTAAAACTGCCATGAACTAACCATTCAATCAAATTAAATAATGTTTTAATATTCCACTAGGTAACTCTGCAACCCGCCGAAGAAGACCAGGGCAAGCCAATGGGCGTTGACTATGTTGTGCGAACTTACGTCGGGGAGAGCGAAGACCAGAAGACCCATAAGCGAAGCTCGGTGACCCTCGCTATCAAGAAGGTGATATTCCTTTTCATTTTCAGTTTACATTGGAATAGGCACACATCTGGCCTCAATCTTGCTGATGGTAAGCGATGATGAGGCCTAAGATGAAGCAGACTTGCTTAGAAGAAACCAATTCACTCTCGTTTGAAAGACTCCCAGGGTATATTATTCGTATTACATTATTGAGGCTTTTTATTATGTATTACCTAATAACCTCTAAACTTACAGCTTCAACACGCTCCATCTACCCGCGGCCGACGTCTTCCTAGCTCACTTGTGAGCAAAGGTTTTACTTTCAGCAATGGCAAAATCAGTCTGGAAGTAACTCTTGACAAGGAAATCTACTACCATGGAGAGAAGCTTGCCGCCAACATTATCGTATCTAACAACTCCAGGAAATCCGTCCGCAACATCCGCGCCATGGTCGTGCAACATGTTGAGATCACGATGATCAACTCTCAATTTACCCGCCAAGTAGCGTCTCTGGAAAGCCGTGAGGGCTGCCCGGTTACCCCCGGCGCAAGTTTGTCCAAGACCTTCTACCTAGTGCCTTTGGCCCGCAGCAATAAGGACATTCGAGGTGCGTTTGGCGTTTACATTTTACTAACTAATTTAGTGTAGGGGTAAAAATATTGCTACTGCATCTACTAGTAATGGTTATCGGTCCTATTACAATTTTTGTCTGTAACACTTGTCTGTTGTTATATATAGGCGTGGCTTTGGACGGACACTTGAAAGATGATGACGTCAACTTGGCTAGCTCTACTTTGGTGACTGAGGGCAAGTGCCCTGCTGACGCCATGGGTATTGTGGTGTCCTACTCTGTACGCGTGAAGCTGAACTGCGGAACTCTTGGTGGAGAACTCGTGACTGATGTGCCATTTAAACTACTGCATCCCGCTGAAGGTATATTAACGATTAATAGAAAATACAATTCAAAATCTCCAGGGTTTATGTTTTTACAATAACACTAATTTAAATTCAATATTTTATAATATAGGAACTATCGAGCGCTCACGCACCAACGCTATGAAGAAGATGCAATCCATCGAGCGACACCGTTATGAGAACTCCCTCTACGCCAATGACGAGGAAGATAACATCGTATTTGAGGACTTTGCCCGCCTCAGGATGAATGAGCCTGAATAAAGAGGCAATATTTCTAAAACAATCGCAAAACATTATCCAAAATCCAAAAAAATCGGCACTAATGAAGATGTAACGCAATATTCACTCCTACGTTTATTCACTTAATAATCTTATAAAGAATGCAATCTAGTAATTAATAAGACAATTAATTTATACCAAATCATATTGTAGTTGACAATTGCGCTATTGTATTATTACTGTGTTTAAATGCTCTTCCTATACTTAAAATAATATTCTAGTGGGCTTTGAATGTTGGTTTCCGTCGCATGTGCGTGGGTACTTTCCTCTTAGTGTATTATAATGAACAAGTATAATTCATGTTACAAATACAAGTGGCTTAATATCCTTCATTGATTAACATGTGTTCTTATTCAAAGGACGGTTGGTGTACAAACCGAAGTAGAATAAATCAAGAAAAGTAGCAAGCGTTTTCACCAAAACACACATTTATTGCAAAAAATATCGACGAATGTTTAAAATGAACTTTTCTGATGAATAAATAACGATTAACAAATCAATTTGTCCAGAAATTAAAGAACACTGGAATAACAATGATAGGATTTATTATAAATAGCTGCTTATTTAACGTACTTATATTATCGCTTTAGGCTATTTTAATCGCTTTTTAGACTTTTTTAGAATAGTGTGCTTATAAGCACTTGTTTTTTGTAACATGTAATTAAAATGTTTTTTTTTTTATAAATATGTAATTTATGGATTAACATACTAATATAATAGTGCAAATTTCACTACAACAATTCAAATGGACAATTTTTTTTTTTATTAATTACGAATTGCAATGTATTACAATTATAATAAATGTGCTTCATCTCCGAATAACATCTTAAACTCAATGACTCCATCGCTTGATTTAATTTATATTATTATGCTTATTGATTTGCTTGAATAATTGGTATATTCTAATAGGAACTGCTAAAAATAATGTTTGTGTTTTAAAAATGTAACTCTTACCTTGTTTTTGTCGTGTAGTATTCTAAAAGATTTTAAATAAAATTAACATCACAAAATTGTCTTTTACTTTTAAATTAAATGATTATAGTTAAACAATATAATCGAATTGCACTCAAAAGTACGAATCGATGTTGACCCTATGACGTCTTGTACATCACTGAAAACGTTCAAACTCAGAAATGCAATTGAGAAGAAGTTACGACCTTCTTTGCATATTTTTTTTGGTATTATCTTTAAAAGGGTTGGTATTGCCCCGCATAATTTTTTTCATCACCCTTCATAAAGTCTACACCGTACAAGTTGCTCGTCACTCATTGTTAAAAGTGACCTGCAGGAAAGATGTACCCTATGTTAAATTTAAGCCATAACGTATGGTACGTATCATGTATGAATTATGACATACATTCTAAAGATATTATAAATAAAAGCGTGGTTATAAAATTGGAAGAAGATGGTATCACAAACAGTTTTATTTTCAATGTTGCTATACAGTGTGGCCCATCGGCAAGTGACCGCCCGAAATTTTCTGAATATTCATGAAAAATGATGGAAAATAAACTTCAAAAGGGGGGGTCTATCTTTAATATTTTTGAAGTTATTCAATTTTTTACTTTTTAAGTAGCGTTTGTGACCTTGGTTTACATTTTTTACCATATCTCCTACGTTTTTGGCTCGATTTGGATTTTGTTTATTGTTTCTAAAAGCTGATGAGTTACTTTAACTGATTTAGTAACATTTCTTTCAAAACTTTATAGACTATGAAAAAAAAGGGACGTTTAGCCTTTTTTTTTCAAAAAAAATATGTTGTTTTTTTTTGAAAATCAAGTGTAATTCCAAAAAATGTCCCCATAATAGCACTTTTTAAATAATTATTTATAATCTACTACATAACAGCTACAAATTCACAGAACATCATTAATACCTACCTGTAACAAAATCCAATGATAAACTATTAGAGTTTATTGTCAGTTTACTGTCAATAGTAAAATTTACGAAAAAAATAGGAAAGTCAATTTAATATCCCTGCTCTTAGCAGTGAGTACTAAAAGCTTAAAATAATTATGATGAGGATGATAATTAAAAACAATCAATCAATAAAAATATCTTTATAACATAAACATAAAAAAACACACGAACATAAAAAAATAAGAATGTTAGTTGATTAGATGTTCAAAATGTCCCCCACCCTCCTGTAAACAAACTAAAGCCCTTATGGCTACACTTGTGGTAGTACGACGCAATTCTGCACGTTTTTCTTTTATTTCCGCAGCAGCAGCAAAAATTCTGGTTGATAATTGCTCGCGGTTTTCAATGGGCATGGCATAAACTTTCTGTTTCATGTAGCCCCAAAGATAAAAATCTAGGGGCGTAAGGTCGGGAGATCGCGGCGGCCAAGCAATGGGACCTCCTCGGCCAATCCACCGCGGATAATTTTCATTTAAATAACTACGAACTAGACGCGCAAAGTGTGCTGGAGCTCCATCTAATTGCAGCTGCATCCGCCTTCTTGTTTCCAGCGGTACATCCTCCAAAAGCATTGGTAACGTATTTTTTAAAAAATCCAAATACGCGTGTTGATCCAGCCTGTTTGGTAATACGAATGGGCCAATTAGGTGATCGTCTATCATTCCAGCCCATACATTTATGGAAAACTGTGACTGGAAAGTGGTTTCCCGAATGGCATGTGGATTTTCAGTGGCCCATACGTGGAGGTTGCGGTGATTTGTTATACCCGCCCTTGTGAAAGTGGCCTCATCTGTCCACAAAATCTTCCTCATAAAATTGATGTAAGTTCTTTGCTGTGCAAGTATCCAATTACAAAAAACAGATCTCGGACCGTAATCGATACCTTCCAAACGTTGTGCTCGTCGGAAATGATAAGGGTGCAGGCCTTCTTTTTTGAGAATTCTCCATATTCTTACTCTCGGTATACCGACTCTTATCGATAGGAGACGAATGCTTAGCATAGGGTTAGCGCGTATTAAACGTAACACTTCCTCTTCCACGCCTACATCAATAATCACGCCGGGCTCATTTTGTTGTGGAAATAATCCTCTTTCGCAAAAATTACGATGTACGGCAATGAAAGATCTGTACCCAAGTGCTGGTCTATCTGGATAGCGTCGTCTGTACTCTTTGACAGCTGCGCGTGCATTCCCATTACAAACACCGTAAATAAAATGCATATCTGCCACATGAGATGGCTGTAGATCACACAATCGAACCATTGTAGAGATAAAAAAATACGTGTGGCACTCGGAGACTGCCGCGGTAAAGCTATTGCATAGCATTTTTTATCAAACAAACAAAAATGGCGCCAAAAATCATAATGGCGTTTTGATTTTGTACTGTCAAGTCTGTCAGTTGTAATTATACGTTTAAAAATTACAAACATTCTTTTACGTTATTTTATTAATCCAGAATTCAATATAGCTTATGTTGATAGAACATACTATTTGGATAATGTGGGAATATAATTTTGAATTTTATAATGGGAATATAAAATGTACTTCACACAATTTTAAGATTTCCGAACGGATTATAAGCCAAAATTAAAGCCCGCGATAAAAGCTATGCAATAGCTTAAAATTAACTTTTCTTCACTAAATTAAATAGGGCACAAATAAAAAAATACGTAGCGTCACAGGAACAGTTAACAAGCAACTAAATGAAGTAACGCTAGCCGATAAGTCGACAACAATGCGCACGTGGTGTGGACCCATTGTTAAAAAACTGTTTCTAGGAACCGTTTTTATTTGAATCATGCCAAATGTTCAAGAAGTTATTTGTTAATTTTTTTTAATAGATAGGTATTAATAATGTTTTGTGAATTTGTAGCTGTTATGTAGTAAATTATAAATAATGGTTATAAAGTACTCTTATGGGGACATTTTATGGAGTTCCACTTGATTTAAAAAAAAAAACAACATATTTTTTTTGAAAAAAAAAGGCTAAACGTCCCTTTTTTTTCATAGTCTATAAAGTTTTGAAAGAAATGTTACTAAATCCGTTAAAGTAACTCATCAGCTTTTAGAAACAATAAACAAAATCCAAATCGAGCCAAAAACGTAGGAGATATGGTAAAAAATGTAAACCAAGGTCACAAACGCTACTTAAAAAGTAAAAAATTGAATAACTTCAAAAATATTAAAGATAGACCCCCCCTTTTGAAGTTTATTTTCCATCATTTTTCATAAATATTCAGAATATTTCGGGCGGTCACTTGTCGATGGGCGACATTGTATAATAACAGTCAGGCAAATATGGCTATTGTAAAGGCTAAAATGAAATTATTGTCTTATTTTCAGGCGCAAGAGCGCTTTATTAATGTCACGAATTTTTGTTAGTGGTTAGCACCAATTCGCGCCAATTTAAAAAAAATATCTATTCAATTAAAAAAAGGCTATTCTTTTGATTTATGCAAAATAAGACAAAATTCAATTAAGAACAAACATTACATTACAGAATGATTAATTTAGTGCATGGTTGACCAAATATGGCACTAAAAGAAGTAAGTAGTAAAAAATGCATAAAAGGTCTACGGCATAAAGATAGAATCTCTCTGAATATAGAAATGAATCGCGTCGCCATAGCAAATTGTATGACCACACCTACTCGCAACATCTTCAGAGCGGACAAGCAGTTTGACGCCGAGTACCTATATTCGTAGTTAAATATGTGAGGCTACAACTTGAGCGCCTTGTACTTCAGATAGAGCAGCATATTTAAGATAAACGACTGGTAGTACGTCTATCCATGCAGAGACATGTTCTTTAAATGTTATGTTTTTGTCTAACCATTACTATCCCACCGCTGGTCAAAGCAGGTGTGCTCTAAAAGTAAAAAGAGTTTAGTGTGTGGTTCACGTTAACTAGGTTTGGCGCTAGCCAAGTACAGAATTGTTGACTTAACACATCCAGCACATCCTTGAGAAGGTTTTTTATGTAACTCTAAGGCACATAGGTTTCCTCACAATGTTTCTATTTAAACTTCTTTATTAAATTATTCGTAAACTAAATTAAAGTTTGGAAAATAATCGCATTGACCTTATATTAAATATTTAGGTTATAGCAATGGACAGTCAGCCATTACTAAATTAAAATGTGACTCAAATGTTTTTTTTCAAATTGATTTCGGTAATCAGTTATTATTATTATGTATTTTGAAATTAATTTATTCCGTGAAATTCTGTTTTTGATGTTGCAAAATTGCTAAAGTGCTATATTATTGTTAGGGTTCCACGCTAAATTGAAGGTTCAAATTTATAAAAGCCGTGTAATTTCTTAATTAGTGCTCCATTGTAAATGACCTCACTGAATCATTGCAAATTTCGTCGCTAAAAATGAAACCTGAACAAAAATGATCGAATGCACTAACTTTAAAAATAATTGTGACACAAAACTAGTTCCTACACAAATATTGATGGAATTGCATTTTCGTTACTTGTTAATTAATTAAGCATTTTTTAGGGAGTTGATAAATGTTATTATTTAATAAAATAATAATACAATTATGAAGAAACACCTACCGATGGTATAATTTTATAGCAGCGATTAAATACACCGATATCATGGTGTAGATAGTTACATATTACCAGTACTAAATATATAAATGTTATATTATAACAAATCCATAATAAATTGATATAATTTATTGATGTTATTTGATTTATATAGAATAGATGTAAAGAAAAAGGGATTTTTAAACACATACGTAGAGTTGTTTAACCATTTTTTATCTTAGTGAACAGACCTTATGTAGGGGATGACAGATGAAATCTTCTTACTAAATATTTAACTTTCATTTAATTTTAAGAATAAATAGCAAAAGTGGCATCAGCTGATTCTTCAACAGATCACTATCTTTAACTACTACCCAAGGGTCGCATTTGTCTCATAATACAATAAAATATCGTCATTAGAATCAGACATTTCTCATGCTATTAACTGGTCAGACGGGTTGTGGACAAAAGGCGAGAGACAGGAAGATACTTCCATGTTTAATTGCGAAAAGGATTCGTCCAAAAACCAGTTTGACCGGCCTTATGTGGGAAAGGACAGTAAAGAGTAAATGACCCTTTATTTGCATTTTGGGGTGCTACCGTAGTGTCTGCATTGTCCCTGTGACACATCGCTTCGACGGTTAAGCGTAATTATTTGGAATCCTTGTGATGTACAATCTAATGTAATAAACATTTTATTTGTCTAAATTTTTAAAATGTTAAACAGTTTCGCTCTGTTTCAAGAATGATAAATTATTGTACAAAATTTTATTTCCGATTATTGTTAAATTTTCCCTATTTATTTGCTTGCATTTATACATAATGCTAGTTATTCGCCACTCATTAATCTAAAAAATATTTTATTAGCACACATAAAAATTTAACATCTACAAACCCATATTAGGCTTGCAAGAATATTTTACATAAATAAATTATTATATTTTCAGTAAAACAAGGCGCACTGCTGGACATAGGCCTCTCCTAATTGACGACACTCCAGGTGGTCCAAAAATTAAATTAAACTCAAAATCAATTGAAATTTAACGCAATATTTTTTCCAAATCATTTTTGCAACTAACCAACGATCCGTGTGTCTCAACCCTAAAATGCAACCCCTTGTAACGAACAAGTGTAAAGACGTCTATTGTGTCTATAAAAAACATCAAAAGACGCAATCGCCAAAGGAGAGTTAGGGACATTGGCTACGATTCCCACGTCGGCGTTGGAACTGGTCAAACTGGTTTAGAAAGTAAGGGTGGACACCTTGTGACCGTTTAGGTAGGTACGTGATAACGGTTACTTGCTGAGGATTTAGGGGCAGTGCATGGGAATGGCACTGCGTTGCGAATTATTCATATTACTACAAGAAGTGTGTTCAGTTTTGGGTTAAGCGTTTGATATTGAGAGTCCATCAAAAAATTGTGTTATTTTCTTTATAATTTGAATACGAATTTTCGTTGAATTTTTTCATATTGATATGATATTTTCAGTTAAAATTTAAGTATTCCCATACATTCGTAAATATTCAATATTCATTAAGTCCGAGAATTAATGAATATAAAATGAACAATTAATAGATTTTCATTAATCCATTTAATTTTTTTTATTCTTCTTTACGTAATCCTTATCTGTTCCTAATATTTTCTAATATCTATATTTTAGTATAGTTGTACCGCCTTTAATTTTTCTGCACATCCCTAAGGTTGACTGGGAGAAAATGCTATTTAGCATTAAGTCCGCCTTTTGCACCACATTGTTTTTAACATGGTCAATAAAGAGTAAATAAATAAATAAATAAATATGTTTTTAATAAAATTTCAAACTTTATCTTTGGAAACTTATTTATCGAATACCTATTTACCTACTGCAGGTATTATAATGGTTATGGTATAAAGAATACTTAACTTTATGCGACTTTCATACTATGAATATGCGTTAATTGACCTTATAAACATTTTTTTCCTTCTTTTTTATACGCTTTCTACACTCACAGCCCCACACTAGGATTACCTGTATCGTAGGTGCTATGGATACACACAGAGACAAATACACAAACACCCAGACCCAAAAACAAAAATCTAAATTAATCATCATTTAGAAATCTATCTGGCCGGGGATCGAACGCGGGACCGGCATGCTGACCGCTCCGGCGGCGCCGGCGGGTCGTCAAAGATCATAGGTAACATTTGAGTATTAAATCAGTTCCAAGATAATAAATAAGTTGATATTATTAATTTTATTTCGCTAATGGTACCATTGCCAACTATAAGTAGGTACGACGTAAACTCATTCATACTTTTGTAAAGAATACAATCAACGAATCGAATCAGACAAAAAGTAAATATGAATATTGATACAAACAATATAAAGAAAACTTGCTCCAATTCAATTCGTGTCAAACTTCAAGGTATTCAGGTATCGTGAAAAGGTGATGAAATATAAAATACAAACAGAAACACAATGTAAATAACAATAGCGACACAGCATGCCGATCTTTTTTATCTCAGTCGCGTGCTCCCGTTTAAACATTTGGGGTGTCCCGGGGAGATTCTGGGACCCCTTCTTTATTATGATGACCGTGAAAAAGTTATTGGGCTTATTTCATAATTATTCAATAATACATTCAGCATTTTCAACCCATATTATGAATTTTATTAGCGGTACTTAGTATGTAGATAAATACCTACTGACAACTTTAAACAGTGTGCAATATTGCAATTAAAATTCGTATGTATTAAGCCTAGGGCAAATTTAATCTTACATTTATTTATCCAACTTTAATAATTATTGTTAGTTTTATTACCTTTACTGATAACTGATCAACCAATTACTATAATACACAGCTAAGGAAAAAGTATGCAAAGTTGTATAATAATATAAACTCGTAGAAGCGCCCGCATATAACAGACTAAAGCTATTGTTTCGTGCTGATCACAAAGATACAAGTTTATTCAGAGACGTGAGAAAGTAATTACTGAATACTGACCCTCGACTTGTGTAAGATCATTGATAAATGTTGTATTGAAATTATTTTTGAAACTGCTTTCTGTGTTTCTTTGGCCTTGTCGCAAAACTTATTACTATCACTGTCTTATTTTATTATCAAGATTATATTACCTATTAAGTATTATATTAAGTATTTAGTAATTATGGATATAGTGTTTGTACGGTCACTTTCGTATAGATATATCTAAATATTGTAATAAATAATTCTGTTAAAATATATTATCGTGAAATACTTTAAATAAATAATAAAAACTTATTTTCTTAGCTTAGGCACATCTTTATTTCTATAATATTTGACAAGAAGAACATTACAAAAGAGTTAAGTAACCTATGATAATACTTTTTTACTTAAATGGAGATTATAATATTTACTTATTTTCATCAAATTCAAATACTATACATATAATAGTAATAAGTAATATAGTAGTCTTAAAAATTAATCAGAGCTCTTATTATAAGTATCTACTTTACTTGAATTTTAGCTAAGTAAAAGGTAAATCTACTGTCATCAGGTAGTCTTTCAATTATAGTTAGATTAAATATCCATTTACTTAGGAACTTATAGCTTTTATCACCCTATTTTCATATCTAGAATATTTCAATTTCCATGCAAGTAAAACTGGTATCTAAAGACGCACTTTCTACTAATAGTAATAAGCCATTAAATCATGCTACAAAGTATAGACTAGTTTGTGGTTTATGATCATGTCTACGTGAAGATTTCTAAGTTTTAACTTTATATAAGGTGTTTACGTTTATGATAGAGTCAATAACATCTTTGATTTGCATTATATGAATTCGTTTCATTTGTACCAATCATTTAGTAATGATTGGTAGACAATATCGGATGATAGTTCATGACCATTAAGTCTTTTAGTTTGTCTTAAAGTTTGCCTACTGGTTAGCTAGATTTTTCTGTGTAGATATTAAATTTATAAAATAGCTAAAATTGGTGCTCCTGTGGATTAAGCAAATTTAATCATCATCTCTGCTACTCTGTATAATGTACTATTTACATTACGATTAATATAATGATTAAATTGATCGCACAAAGATACAATGTCGCTAAATACATGAAATACAAAAAATAAAAAATTACAATGCTTCTGTTGACACAGTTCTAACGATTGAAGAAAGTGCTTCGACTTCTAAATTGAAGTCTTACCCGAGTTTTTACGTTTAATTGTACTTTGATATTGGATATAGAAAACACGTTTTTTTTCAAGAGTTTATTATTTCCAGTCGAGTTACCCTATAACATTAAATAAATAACAGTTCTCTTAACATAAATAACTACGTCTAATATTTAACTATAAGAGGGGTTGCGAATGATTGGTTGTAAAACATATGCTTGCCCCGTAGCCCGATCTACAACATGACCTGTAGCCGGTTCTAGGAAGAGCCTAGGAACTGAGGCAGATGCACTGGCCTCAGCTTGGTAATGTTGTCTAACTCCCGCTCCGCCTTCATAAGGTACAAATACTTTGGCTTCTGGCTGTCTCGAAACGTACTGCGCAGGTTTTTCTTCCTTCTCTTTCTCGTCAACAACTAGGACTACGTGATTTTTTTCTTTTGTGGATTTATGGGTGTCTGTGTCATATTGGTGCTGTTTTTGAGGACGTCGTTGTTTGGACGGCTTACTGTAAACTTCTTGATTTGTGTTCTCCTCTTCCTCATTATCATCGTTTACAACTTCCTTTTGCTCTTTTTGCTTACGAGCTGGTCGTCGTCTAGCCTGACGTTTGTCTTCTTCATTTGATTCTTCTTTCTCTTGTGCTCTTTCTATTCTGATTCTCTTCGGTGCTCGCTTCTCTCTACCAGTATCTTCTTGTTCAGTTTCTTTTTCTGAATCATAGTTAGCGGTTTCATAATTTGGAGCTTGTTCACTGGGTTGATCATACGCATCTCCCGAGTTCCGTTCGTGATACCTTCCATCATCGTCGTAACCGTCATTCCCATGATCTCCAGCGTAACCAGCATGGTTCAAGTCCCAGTAATGTTCACCATACCCTCCTTTCTTATCGCCCCAGCGAACCTAGGATTGATACAGCATTATTATTATAATCGATAGACACAAATAAACTACAGTTTCAAAGTTGATTAAAATCACGTGTTTACGTTAGTATTAGGAGTAAGACCATAGAAGTTGTTTAAATATTCAAAGCACATAAAGAAGTCGCTGAAAAAATAGATTAAGCAACGGAGAACGTTATTTAAATGCTTTCATTAAATAATGGGCTTCTTATATATCCAGATGTATTTTAGTTATCATTAATATAAATTTAAGATAGTGTATGTTTATTTAAAAACTCATTGTGTTTATGTAAACAAATGGATGTTGTTTTAATACTTAAGCACATAAAAGAATCGCTGTAAAAAGGACGAAGCTAAGCACATTAAAAGCTTATAGAAATTATTTGCTCAACGAATAGGCTGTATGTAAATCCACGGATGATACTTATCATTGAATTATCATTGAAATGAAGTTCACATAGTGTACATTATTTAAAAACTCTTTATATTCGATGACAAACGAGTGTAATGTACTATTACGATTCAAGTATCCCAAAGGGTTATTTAAAAAGAAGAAGTATTCAAATATTGTTAGTAATGAAAATAAATTAAGAAAATTTAAAAAGTTAGGGTCTGTAAAATTCATCGGTTTAGCTCACGTGTGTTTTTCGGGGCAGACCGACTAACTGAATATTTTTAAGCCTACTCAATCATTAAAACATTCAGAAAAAAAAATTAGTAAACATAAAGATGAGTATGTGTTAAAATGATGATGTAGTTAAAATAAAAGCAGAAGCAGCGTACTTTCGCAGAGAACAGTCCAGTAGCTGGTCTCGCGTGCTCATGCCTTTCTGTGAAGTGGCGGTCGCTGCCCAACCGATGTCCCTGATCGTAGTCCTCCGCTGACGGGAAGTGTCTATACCTTCAGCCAAGCCAAGCCAAGCGCGACAGAGAAAGAAACACAGAGAAGTTAGAAGACAAAGCGAGATAAAAAACAATCGTTACTTTTCCCATGTCCCTGTGATTCTTAAAATCTTTCTTCTCATAGCGCTGCTCCCAAGTGTTCGGGTCCTCGCAAACGTGACCGAACTCTATCTTGTACGGACTCAACTGTACCGAGAAAAAATCCCTATAAAGCAAATTTTACCTATTCACTTTTGGATTTCAATCAGCCTCGATGGTAATCGAGGACAAGCCAATTCAGGCCGCAATCATTTTTGTCAATAGAAGTCAGCTTAAAATTGAAACAATAATTAAAATTTGAATGCATTGCGTTTTAAGTATCAAGGTTACCTTTACACAACTATTGCAATTTTACCACACAAACATTTCATTAAGCGGTGTTATGCAGAGATAAGAATGAGTTACAGTGAATATTCTTACTGGAAAAATTTGGCTTGAGCTTCAATCGTAGACGGGTTGCTTGGAGGACTCCTGACCGTCACACATCTTACTGGACTCAACACTGGGCCAGAATATATAACCAGGAAACACCAAAGCCATTTCTGGAACAGTTAATAGAATTATAAATTACTCAAATAACGTATTTGTTAAAGTAATACTGTCTAATAATCATTAAGAGTGCACGTAATTAGACACGAATCATAGACAATTTTGATTAAAATGATGAGTAAGTGGAAACAAAATCATAGGAAAATTATGTGTTTGGTTTAATAGAGATATCATTAAAAATTATGGACATAAATTAAAGTTTGAAAGAAGTGGTTAATGTTAATTGTTCTACCTAGTACCTCCTTTTGTTCATGTTAAAGTTTTTTTAATTATTAATATTTATTAATATTTATTTATCTCGAATTTAAATTTTACGTTAGTTCTTCTGTTCACGCATAATGAATCTTATTGATATAACTGTTTTTAATATTACAAATTTATTAAATATCACAATAAATGAGCTTAAATGCACATTCATAGAACCTTAATTGAAAAACATCGGTAATAACGACAAGACCGTTTACATTGCACCGAATGCGGCGGTTAATACTGTTTTTTGTAAAAAACCGTAATATTTCTGAATGGACACTGAAAGTAAAATTAGAATAGCACTTTCACTTCAAATCACAATTTCATTTGCACTTTCCAGTTATTTTATGTTATTCAAGTTTAATGATAAACTAAATTAATGATAAATTCTACAGCTACTATTAATGATAATGATACCGTCGTGTCGTAGAGACGTTGTGACATCTTGAAGTATTGACAGTGGGTGAGTGAAAACTGTAGTGGCTAGTTCATTTATAGAGACGGGCAGTTGGAGGTGAATGATAGCATTATGATCGGATTTCCTTCTTACATTATTTTTATCAATTACCGAGCCAGTGAAGCTCGGTTCGTAGGGGAACAAAATAACAAAAAGGCAATGACTTTAATTGCTTTGCGGAAGTACAGGCGGATGATTTAAAATCTGCTATGAATCTTAGTTTTTGAGTGGAAGATGACACAAATGAAAAAAATAGGGTAGTTGATGTCTTACGAATAGTTATTTTTAATATACTTAAAATATAAGTTACTAAGGCTTTGTAATTGGAAATATGGTTTTTAAATAGAGAATTAGCAAAAAATACGATCAACTACTACTTAGTTGGATTTTTATAAGTATCTAATTTACTTTATAAACCATTTCGATCCTAATAAGTCTACTTATAGGACAACAATAATGTATGTGAAAGTTGTACGTTTGTTATTACTTATTATAAAGGTGGTAGAGTCCTCCGTGGTTCTACTTTGGAAGCGCCGCTACCACATCTATTTGTGACTATTGCTCTGCTATGATGCTTTTGCTGCTGTGTTCTGGTTTGAAGGGTGTGATAAGTTAGATATACTCGTTCTCATGCCCGTTTTAATTAGTTTTACTTCCCTACTACACATTTTGATCTTTCGTCGGTCAAAGTGAGATGGATTGCTTTTTAATTACGGGCGTTATACGAGGCATATAAACTCGGGTAGGCGGGCAGGCCTCTGCTCCCACCTGGAGATGGCGAAAGTAACCCTTTACCATCAGGTGAACTATTCTCCACTCGGTAGTTCGCTATTTCTATATTAAAAATGTACCTATTCTTAATTTTTAAAACGGTATTTTTTTAAATGATAACCTCGTCTAGGCCATGACCAGACCTACGTAAACAACGCTAAACCTAACAAATACCGTCCAACCATCGTCAATAACACGGTTAAGTAACAAATCATCGTAGCAAGTGGGCCTTTAGCATTATATTTAGCAATATTTTACGTAACACCGATTGAAAACAAATGGAGCGGTGCGGACTAAACGGTATCGTAGACTAATCACGGATCGGAAGCGGCCCGTGTAATGACAGTTTATGTAATGTGACGTAATAAAACGCATATTTGAATGTCTGATTTCTGTCTTTTAATGACAAGGCAATCCAACATAGTGCAGCACTATGTTGGATTTGAATTATAGTAAGGCTATCAACACGAGGCATGGTGACTCCCCTACACTGCACAGGTAGACTGCATGATAGATTTTATCAGGATTTCCTCAAGATCCATATAAGCCAAATAATCCAATATCTATTTCATCCAACAAGACACTGTCCCATTCTGCCTGAAATGTAAATATATATAATGCCTTCCGTTTGTGGAATATGTCTTGCATATTATATTAATAGTGAATGGGAATCCAATTTAACTAATGTCAAGTAGTCATTGTCATTCACGTAAAACGTTTTGAAAATATAATAGGATTGCTGCTCAAGGATAATAAACATGAGTAATGAGGATTTTATTGGTATACCTACCACTTGTAAGTTGTTTGCAGGCCTGGTAGATCCTTCAGAGACTAAAATTTGTCATCGTAATTTAACGGATACCGACGTCGATTTAAAACTGGTGGTAAGTGATCACGTGTCCCACGGACATCTAAATATATATAACTCAAAGGTGACTGACTGACATAGTGAACTATCGACGCACAGCCCAAACCACTGGACGGATCTGGCTGAAATTTGGCATGCAGGTAGATGTTATGACGTAGGCATCCACTAAGAAAGGATTTTGATCAATTCTACCTCCAAGAAGATAAAATAGGGGATGAAAATATTAGCTAACGCGAGCGAAGCCGCGGGCAAAAGCTCGTTAGACATACGACTATATGTTCGAAATATTCTATATCTTATACACTGAATTCACCTGTATATATTCATAAATTGTGCATTCAAATAAATTATGTGTTAAACAATAAGTTCATTTTAATAAATCAATGTAACTTTTGCACTACCATTGTGATTGACAATGAGAGATAGTACGGTTGAACGCAAACATCCGGAGCTTGAAACGGAAGGTACCTAAGGCTGCTTTCACAGGCTACGGTATAAATTAAGCCAGAACAGACAATAAACTCTTGTGAAATGTACTACTCAGTCAGCGTGAAAGTATGTCAGCTGGTACAGTCAGGGCCAAAAGTTTAATTGTTACAAAAAGTTTAAGCACTAAACAGGCTATCAATACGCAAATTGCGTACTAGATTTTGTTTTTAGAATAATAGGCGTATTTTAAATTGGTAATGGAATCAGCAGACTTTACAATTTGTAATGAAACAAAAACAGAGATGTCGACATCATCTATTATAATCACGCAGCTCTAAATAAATTCTTTATTTTAATGTTTACTTCAAATATAGGTACATATTACCTGAAACTCCTTGAGAAATGAATGAGGGCGCTCTAAATCATGTAGTATTTTAGTACATCTTATGAAATATTCTAAATAAACTAACGAAGATTGAGAGATATAGATTGTAGATATACATGAAAAAATAGGCATGTCGAATGCCAATAGGTAAACCAAGATGATCTAAGGTATAAGTACCTATCTATATTTTAATGCATGCGCAAGCCACACCTTACCACTATTTTTGTTAAAAATGATATTGCGCAGTATGCACAAAGCTCCCAACAGATCATGACTCAGCAACTATATAGCGATCTACATATTACTATCTTTGTACTATATTCCATTTTGTGCTTAACTGTACCTTCATTTCCTTACAATCCACGTGGACGATCACGATCACGATACCAATAACAAAAATACGACGCAATTTGTTAGAGAAAGGCAAGTGCGAGCTCCTACTATTGTAATTAAAATGGGTTTTATTTCTGCTCGACTGTACCTCAGTCGCCTTTCTTTATAGACTTGGACTGTCTAATATTTTATACTGTATCGAAGTCTAATCTGAAGTTGCCTTGTTTTAGACTTGTACTTTATACTCGCGGTTTTCTAGTTATGTAGAATTTAACTGTAAAGTATTAAAGTTTACTGACAATTACTGATCTATAGAAGCCTTCCTTTCCTTCCTCTAAACTTACTTTTCTGTAAATTGTTTTTAACCCTTGTAAGTATATGATCTATTGTTTCAACCATTTAAAAGAACTTTGAACCTCTTGTTTTTCCTTTAATCAACCAACCATATTATGGATAACTCACAGATTTTTGGGCGAGTTTCCTTCGCAGTTAAATTAACTTTAATAAATGAATTTAATTCTAATACACTTTCTAATTAGATTCAAAACCTGGGGGCCTACCACCATCTTTTAAAAACCATCATAGTTCAGGAAAGTTTTATTTCCTCCTTAAAACAGTAAAATATTCCGTCATACACAGTTGAACAAACTTAAGCCCTTATTAATTTTTCGCTTATCCATAGTATAAAACCAACTGAAATTGTCATATTTTGCTTGAAAAGTTAAATTTTTTGCAAGAAAAGTAAAAGTGTGATAAAATTATTTTGTTTTAAGACATGCCAGTAACCCCCCTGTAAGAAATTGAAACATACGAACAGGCACACATATTTTATTTCCATCCGTAACAAAATCTAAACACAATAATTTCAAATTTTATTTTATTAATGAAATCAAAATAAACTAATAAAAGTCAATACGTTCTTTTATTTGCATAAAACAGCGTGTTAATAATACTTAGCTTATTGCATAATGTATACATTTAAAACATAACGTACCTACACAGCTATAAATAGCACAGATCACTATTGCAATACAATTAAATACTAAATCAAATTCATTTTGAATTCGGCTAATAAAACAAAGCGTAAGTCATGACCCAGTTGTATTTGAAGCCAGTCACGTTATAGAAATGATATAAGCACTGGCTGATACGAACGAGGTCAATGTCTCTAGGCGTTAAGCTTTTGGCGTTATAAATTCAACGTTATTATAAATCTGACGTTATAAATCCAACGTTATAAATAAGTGAATAATGCAGTAGAAAATCGGCGGCTCGATCGGGGGTCCGAGGATCGAATTAGACTCTGATTTTTCTCTCTGAGATCTCTTATTTTTCAAATTATGTGCATACTTATTGCAAATTAAATATCACTCGCTTAGAGAATTAAATGAAAACATCGTGAGGAAACCTGGACGCTGTATGCCTGAGAGTTTTAAGAAAAATCTCAACAGTGTGTGAGTGTGTGTGTAAAATTACCAAACAGCACTTGGCCAGCATGGTGCACTATGGCCCAAATATGTCTTATTCAAAGAAGAGACAAGTACTCAGAAATAAGATTGTAATGTTAATTTCAGTTGTAATTTTTTGCATAGTTGCCTCTTTATAGGCAAGTTTTAACCCTAAATCTTTACTTTATAACCGTACTTCTTAATATTTCAGTCATTTGGAAATATAGAAATTTAGTTTGACTGTCACATATTTTTTCAGTAAGAATCTCTGAAGCTAATGTTATGAAACCTACATGTCCATTTATAAATAACTTAATAAATGGTATAACTTTTTAAAATATATAAATTAAAAATTGCATGCAATATTTGCAATAACGTATTGTGTTCATTTCAGTAGTTCACAAAACGAGTTAAGGTCTATTCACATTGTTGGCACTAATTTTATTATTGAATATAAATAACCTGATAGTCAAATTTAGGTAAATGATGCACCTTTTTTTGTTCACGAGTAGTAGGAAACTTTCAAACCCCCCCCCCCCACGCTTAACGCCACCGGGGCTGGAAAATTCCAAGATCTCCGACGAAACACAACCGGAGTCCTCCAAGCTCGATGCCCCTGTCGGGCTCTGGAGGGGAGAGCAATTTACGCTGCTCCAACACAACAGGTGTTTACGACGGTCATAGATTAGTAAAGATTACTCACTCCTAACTAGAGAATGTACCCAGTTTTGAGAATTGAAATACTTGCGTAAAAAAGTTTTGCCACGTCTCCGTGCTAAAATATCCCTAAAATATTTGAAATAATTATTTATTTATTATGTAAATTCATGTAAATTACGCAGTATTAGTTATTTATTCGTAAATTTTGTCTAAAAATGTTTTTATTTGTCAAGAATTCAAAAAAAGAACTTACGACAATAAGCCATTTGTGGCTTCATTCAATTTCAAGGCGGCGAAGTATCTTTACTAATCTATGACGACGGTATGCTACCACACATGCAGCCCTCCTTTCTGGGAGTGCTTTCTTGACGGTTCGAGCTCCCACTCTTGCCGTTCGAAACCCCGGATACTCCATTTTAGTCGCCTCTTACGTCAGGCAGGGGACACCGTAGACCTATTCTGGTCCCGGCACTACAGGAACAAATGTAAAATATACCTAATAACTTATTATCAGTCTGCGAACGTAGGTATGTATGTCTCATTTGGCATCTTGCAGCGCAATCGGTTTGACGGACTTGAAGATATAAGGTGTCGTTGGATTCATCTAAATTGTGAGAGCCATCATAAGTTATATCTTTTAGAAAGCTTTTCATTTTTACAACAATTACTAGTTATCAAAATACCAAACTTTTTATGATTTTTTTTACAAATGATTATTCATTGCTTTCTTATCATTTATTTCTGAACTTCAAAAAGTATTAAACGGATTTCATCGAGACTGAAGGAGTTAAAGTCTAACCTAAGAAATGCCTCCGTAAAGATAACAAAAACCACGTGCGCATATACTACCTATACATATTTGCGTGAATATGCACGGTTATAAATAGTATTTACTACGACGTGTATGATAATAATCATGTAAAGCAGAAAATTAAACTTTTTAACACTTAAAATATCTTACACTTTTGATCGCAACTGAAGCTTATCTGGATCTTTGAGATTGAACCACATTGAGTACAGACCCTTATTTTGTTTAAACACTGTTACTATCCCAAATATTGAAACTTAAATTACTTATTATGTCGCAACGATACTTTAAAAGCGACGTAAATTAAGTTTTATTATCAAGTGGCAGATAAAATGAGAAATGTGGAAAGATTGAGTAAGAGTTTGCACTAATTTCATGAATATACTCGTACAATGTAAGTGTGTTACCACTGTAATGCCTTATTCAGGTAAATTATGAAGTAAGATGCTGCGTGTTTTTAAGATAACAAATCTCAAACTAAAAAGGTTATTTTTGAAAGTGTAGTTTCAATCTACATGAAAAATTTGTTAATATTTAAAGGTTTGTTGTATTTATTTTCAAAAAAGTTATAGATCTATGTTCTTTGTCTGCTTGAGTTTAATACCGATTATTATGTACCTACTTACTTTTGTTTTTCATTTTTTTGTCGTACTAGCAGACCAGCATGGGCAACTGTAATCACCTCCAAATAACTATAGATTTCTACCCCTGATAACTAAGCTGGAATGCTTGAAACCATGTCTGCCTTACCACAACCTTCCAATCACAGCAGTCCTTAACATTGCTGTTATTATGCAGAAATAAGTGTGGCGGTGGTGCCGCCGGAGTTGAACACAGATAGTTCTACCACTTAAACCTTTTCATCTTAACGTCTGCCTTACCACATACTTTAAATTCAACTTGCTCTTAACAATATTATTTATAAATTAAAAATAACCGTATGTACCGATGACCCCAGCGCAGCCAAAAAAGTTAAATAGTTCTACCACCTTTTCATAATACAGTACTAAATTTGTACCTATTATTTAGTACCGTGATCTAGATCGATTAAAAATGTGAACAAACTGAAATACCGTAAGAACAAGAACAGAATAAACAATAATGTAGGTGGCATTTTAAAGGTCGCGAACTAAACTTCGTTTTATTATTATTATGCGATCTTTATTAATCTTACTGAAGGTCTGTTATGTCTTAAATGTTACAAGGTGGCTGAAACAATCTCTAAGTTATCAGATTGGTTACTACTACCTAATTTTAACCCACTATCTAACCTTTCGTAGTAATCAGAAATCTAAGCATAGACATTGCTTTCTAGTAGCGACAGATAGGACATGGGTAGAAATGTCGTTCACGAGTTATTTCGAAGTTGATAGGACCCTCTGTGGTTCGCTACACCTATTTCTGCCTAATTGTACCTAAGGGAGACGGATAAGGATAAGTCCGGGGTACTTCCAACTAGTCCAGAAAGGGTAACATGCATCTGAGATCGATCTCAGGTAGAAATCATATATTATCTGGGGTTGACTACACATGTCCGTCAGCGGCAGTAGGAATTTGCATTTCAGTGGACTACATAACCTGGTTTCTTGGTGGGTTTCCTAACCACTAGGCAGTGATAGCCTAGTGGTTAAGAAACCCGGCCTGAGAGATTTATAAAGAAAATCTCAAAGGTATGTGAAGTCTACCAATACGCACTTGGCCAGCGCGGTGGACTATGGCCTAATCCTTCTCATCCTGAGAGGAGACCCGCGCCCAGCAGTGGGACAGTAATGGGTTGATGATGATGGACTACATACTCGTTTACTATTCTTTAAAAAAACTTATAACTTTAAGTAACTTTTCTAGGACTAAGTATCTACTTGTAAACTTATTTTTTAGTACATCCCGCATATCTAACCCAAACGGAAGAGTCTATTGTGTCGTATCATCTGAACCGAATCTACGCGGCGAAGCGTAAAATCGCCGAGTAGAAAGTGCTTAAAAACGTTTTCTTTGTAGCTTATAAAGCCAGATTGACATCGTGCGTCCTATTGGTGTCGCGAAAAACCGATATGGATTGCTACGCTTTGGTAAGTGTATTTTAAATTAGGTAAATAAATATTAATGTTCTATCGCGGCGGCTTGCGATGCTGTGGTCTAGTGTGTATGTATGCTTATGGTAAAAGTTGACAACTATTAATAAGAGTACAGAATTCGGTACAGCGTAATAAATATTGCCCGTATAAATATTAGTATGTAATACTTACCTACTTACCCCCACTTTGTATATCTCAATTACTCAATAGTCATACTCAAATTGCAATTGTAATTAGTAATTTTGCAAATCGTAGCTACCTATTACTTAAAAGTATTATTTAAATTGAATTATTATGCATTAGGTTATTGGTATAAAATATATTCCATACCATGTGTGAAGATCATACCTAAATGCACATTTAAAAATAAAACTAGCATGTCTAAGAGTAATTATCTAAATTATAATCAAGGTTAATATTACGAATAGTGATTTACGCCCGTTATTAATACTCTATCTATCTAAATTGTGCAACCATCGATCGAAATTTGACAATTTCTAGTATGAAAATATTTTCAAATGTTGATCTTTGGTAAACTAAGCATTTGATACCTACATGAATTATTACAAAACAAACAATAGATTGATTATAAATAACGGACGTTAGTTCACGAAATCAAACGGAAAACACGGAACGTTACACCTACATTTGAGGCACTTACCTTGAGATACTTGATAAAAACTTGCATAGGTCAAACCCGTAGCGAAGTCTAAGAAATATTTCCTATCTACCAACCTTTAGGTAGTCGGAATGCAGTTAGCTATCTAGACATTGCTGGAATCTATGTACCTATCGGGAATTTTACCAACGCATTCACACACATTTAGAAAGATTAAGTGCTAGATTTACGAGTAAAGTTGTAAAATGACATTGAATGTAACTAAATAAAATAAAGCATCTATTGGAAAGGTTCTTAGTTATGTTTTGCGAAAAATCACTTTTTGAAATTATTGCTGTTCTCTATTTAGCTAGAATAAGTCCTTTTCCTCTCTTCATCATAGTTATGTATATTTTTGATATCTTTAACATTATCGTGAGATTTGTTTTAAAATTTTTAAACGATTAATGAGGCCGTTATTACTTTATTTCATAAACATGTAGGAATCAACGTGTATTTTTAATGTCAATATCTTCAGCAAAAAATAATCAAATCAAGCTTTACGTAAATAAAAACAATTAAAATCTTATGGGCAACTAATTGTAATACATCATAATCATACGGACCATTACTCCTTAGTGCTAAGCATAATAGATCATTGATCTGCAACTCTTATTAAATTATATAACAGATTTACATAACCGAAGTGTATCAAATAGGCACAAGTAACAAACGGTAGTTATAATTTTTCATTCCATTATACAACATCTTGGGCAAGTAAATCAGGTAAACTGGTTTTAATTGATATGTGTTGACATAAATATATTTTCTCTGTTCAGAACGACTTTTTATGTAAGAGTAAGTGACTTATAATACTTTATTAGTCTGTAGTAAAACACAAATATGATTTTACGGATAGTCTTAGAAACGGCTGGACCGATTTTGATGAGACTCACACAAAAATAATGAGAATTTACGAAGAGTGATTTTATATGTTGAATTTCAGAGTTTACAGGCTTCTTTAGAATGGAAAATAATTTACTCCTAAATAGAAATTAAATTTTTAACATAATATTGCACGCCAAGGAATAAATGTAGAGTATGAATTTGGAGTTCGCTTTGAAAACACTTAAAGTTCCAATTTTTCTTTACTCTTTATATTTATTTCTTAGTTCTTTTGATTCTCCTCTTCTACCTCTATCTCTTTCTTTTCATTATTTTAAATTTTCCTAATCACAATTATCAATGTTATTCTTACTTCTTTTCTTTCTACTTCCCTCTCCTACTTTTGACCAAGTTAATTCTTTTTATAGTCACAACTACATTTTGCTTGCCTTACAGATAATTCTAGCATGCACACTACTGACGGTGTCAGCGTGGTCTGGCCCATTCTACCCAGTGCACAGAGCACGCCACCCGCCACTAAGAGTCACCAGATACGCACCTGACCCTCGTCATCATAGGATACCAAGTAAGTCTTTTTTCAACAGATATCTTTACTAATATACAATATTTTATGTGTAAAAACATTGTATACTTTACCCCGAAGTAACTAAACAACAGTCAGGTTGTGATTTATCAGAAAAATAATCTTAACCCAACCAAACCTAACCTTCATTTGTCAACAACACATAACTGACCCACTGCTAGGTACGGGTCTCCTCTCAGAATGAGAAGTATCACGCCATAATCCACCGCGCTATTACGTATGCGGCCAAGTGCGTATTAGTAGACTTCACATTTCTTTGAGAATTTTTAAGATCTCTAAGGTATGCAGGTTTTCTCGCGATGTTTTCGAGGTGCTTGCCTGAGTATTGCCTGATTTACTAAATGTAATATCGGTAATTTAAACAATCAATAACTGATTAATAATTCGGATAGCTTAACTTAACCTTAAAATAGTTACATACCAATTTAGTTTTGTTTTTGTGGGTTGTGTATTGTATTCCTTTGTATGTAAATGTCATTAACATTAGGTGGTTACATAAGGTTAAATTGTCACTGCTTCCCATGGGCATGTGAAAATTGCATCGGAAATAACATGTAAGAGTCGTATCAATAATGTATCTTAAGTACGTGCGTTGAAAATTCATAGGAAATAACACTTAAGAGTCGTATCTAAAATGTATCATAAGTATGTGCGTGGATATTACTAAAGTTTAATTTGGAGCCCTTTATATTGGTTAAATAATGCACTTTTAAAACTCAGAGTTCGACAACCTACTTTGGCCGGTCTTTGTATCGAAGGGTCCTAGGTTCGGATTCCAGGTACGCAACTCGAATTTTTCATTTGCTCTAACAGCGTAAAAAGAGTTATTAAGCATGTGTGAAGTCTATTAACACTCTGAGAGAAGACCCATGTCCACGATCAGGACAGAAACAGGGAGATAAACTTTTCCGAGGCGTTCCAGCTTAGTCCTCAGGGGTAGCGGCGCATCTGTGGCCGACCTCAGGTAGGAATATCTTATCTTATCCGGGGTTGGTTACAGTTGTCCATGGGCGGCAGTAGCCACTTACCATCAGGTGGACTGCATGCTCGTCTGCTACACTTACATTTTAAAAAATAATAATAATAGTAAAAAAAAAGAAACGGATTGACGAAGAAGAGTCTATAGAATCGAATGATTTCGATCGAACGATTTGGAATCTATTCAAACGTTGTGTATATGTGGTCCTCATAAATGAAATGAGATATGAAAGACATTTAAACTAACTCTTACCTTGTCTAGTTCCAGTGAGAGAAGAAGAGCCGAAGTGGCAGCGGCCGAAGCGCGATCACGAGGACTACGATGACCACGCGAAGGACGCGAGTGGAGTCACCGGCCCCGTCCACACATTCGTCAAGACAGACAAGAACGCAAACTACAAGTGGGGAGTCCGACACCACGTCGGCAACAAGTACGCCTAGCGATGTGTTCAAGAGTTACTGCTTTGTTATTTATTTAGTTGGTATCCTAGAGTTTATTGTTCTCTTAGTTGGTAATTAGGATTTAAGGGAATAAAAAGTACAAATGTTTGCTGTTTTTTTATTTAGTACTTTAAAAGTAGGTCGCTTCCCCTCGTAGTCGAAAAAAATTATTCTATTGGTGTTCCAAAAATATTGGCTTAAGCAACAATATTATTCTTCTGATGTCATATAAAATTGAATTAGCTATTATTTTTGGTTGAAGGTAGGTAAATAATAATAAGAGATTTTTTCCTCTTAACCTAGATAATGTTTGGTAGCATTATATAACTTAATAGTCGCCAAAATAATGTTCAGAGACGTCAAAATTTAATTTCGCAATATCTTATGTCACTCATTAGTTAAGTATATTTTTAATAAAATCCGTAAAAGATATATAATTATAGTTAAAAAATAATCTTTCAACATTTCCGTATTAGTAATTGGATTAAACAGTGCATATCTGATAAAGATTATGTCTTCCGTTTTTCAATATCCTGAACGTAATCATTTACAATCTTAATACCTCAGAAACACGTACTAATCCGAATTTGAAGTGAATGCAATGTCGTCATCGTCAATCCATTAGTATTCCACTGCTGGGTACGGGTCTCCTCTCAGACTGAGAGGAGTTAAACCGAAGTCCACTGCCCTGGCCAAGTGCGAATTGGTAGACTTCATACACCGTTGAGAACTTATTATTTTAGAACTCTCATGTGTGTTTAACATGGTTTCCTAAGTATTGTCACCATGTTATCCTTCACCGGTAAATCAAATGAAAATTAATTTCTAATACGCACAGATTTTTGAAAATCAGGGAACATCAAAGGTACCTCCCGAAACAGAGCCAAGAGGCCGAGTTCCTAACCACTAGGCTATTACTGCATTGCAATTATACAAAATGTATTTTAGATCGTTAGAGACTTCCACTGCATACAAATAAACCAACAGTCTACAATCCTTCAGATTTAACACTAATTGGTCGTAAATAAAATGTTCACGTAAAGAAAAAATCTCTCTTATTAGCCTATCACGTAACTCGGGGTGAGGTAAGCGGTAAAATGCAGAAAATATGTAGTTACTTTAGTTGCACAGTTATTATTTGATAGCTTGATAACGTAGCATGTTAGATAATACATAAAATTGTAAGCGAATGAAAAATATTTGCTAAAATAAACGTGAAATGAAAAGGTATTTTATTTTCAACTATGCTTGATGGAAACTTCCTATGGCAAATAAAAGGTAATATAAATGACTTTCGCACAATATCTGTACGTGGTAGAGCCCTTGCGTTTCCACAACGGAGGTTCCACCGCCACAAATATTTCTGCCTTATAACAGCTGTATTAAGCGCTGCTATATTATGGTTAGAAGGGTAGTAAGGAACTTACATGAGGCGTTCCAATTTAGTCCTCATGATTTGCATCTGTAGAAAATCTTAGTTAGGAATCTAATCTTATCTGGGGCTGATTTGATCTGCGCATGGACGGCAATATTTACTATCAGATGAACTGTATGCTCGTTTCCTAAATATATATTAAAAAAATCTCGATCAGCGATTCTAATTACATAAGCCACTAGACATCGTCCATATATAAAGTTCATACTCCTAACAATGTCATACAAACAACAATACCAAACACACATAAATCTTTCCATCCACATGACAACGCACCTCCCTCTCACTCTTACGAAATAACGTGTCGGTCGCAGTGACCATATGACATAATTATAACATAATAAACTGGCTCTATTGACTTATCAATGTGAACCAGATGTGACATAACTTAACGCAATAAATTGGCCTAAGAAAGCAATTAAGTGTAACGTGTTAGAAAATATCCGACAGAGTGAAATGTCTCGTCAAGTTGTCATCGAGTTTTCTATCAACATTTACTGGACCTGTGTAAGGAAAACATCGTGATGAAATTTGCACGCTTGTGAGTTCGAAAAAAGATCTCAATGATGTACGACGTCTACCAATTCGCGTTTGGTTAGGTTAGGTTAGGTTTTTTTTGTTGGACTATATCCTAAGCCTAACCTTCCACTATGCGAAGAGACCCCCGCCCCGCCCAGCAGTGGTACAGTAATGGTTTGATCAGTAAGTTAAGCACTATACATTTTCTTACAGATCTTCTAGTTCATTATAACATTTTAAAAAGTCGTAGTTAGTATGACTCGACTGGAGGGCATTACCATCAAACCCATTTTTAGGTCGAAGCAATTCAACGTTTTGGTGAAAGGATGTGGATGCTGTTTGACATGTTTACTCGTATAAAGCGATTATCTTAGTCCTTAGGCGTGGCAATGTAATTACCTATAATCGGCTTGAAGTAGAACTTGTTCTATGTGGTGTTGGTCACAGGTGTCCATTGGCTGTAACCACTTATCAGCTGGGGTAAATAACCTTTACTACCCCAATTTTATTGAAAATGTCCAAGATATTTTGGACTTATACCAACGCATGATATGTAGCTAAAACATTAATCGTAGAAAAAATGTAAAAGTCGTGAGAAAAAATCTTTAAACTATAATAATGTAGGTATTAACCATGTTCATGTTAAATATAACAGCAGTGTTAAGTACTACTATGTTCTTGTTTGAAGGGCATTCCTACTTAGTTAGGTTAGCAACAAATCTGTCATTGATCTTAGGTGGAAACTCAATCCTAATTGAAATTAAATCCTCTATCAGATAGATCACAGATGGCCTTGGGCGGTAGTGACTTACTATCAGACTGAGACTATGGACTTCATATCCGTTTGATATTTAGATTTCATAAAATCCTGAGCAATATTATAAATGAGAAAGTAATTTTTTGTTTGTTTGATTGCTTGTTTGCTACGCTTTCATGCCTTAATTACATAACCGCAATTACCTAAGTACAAGTTTGTCAAGGAATTCTGTACACATGTTGTTAGGGGTTCCGAAAAGCATATATCCCTAAAAGAAGTATCATTCCCGAAAGAGATATAAATCCTCTGACCGCGAGTAAAAACAATAATATTAATAAAATACTTAAACATAATGTAAGTATATCTTATATATAAAATTCTCGTGTCACAATGTTACTTACCGTACTCCAAACTTTATATGCATATTCAGTAGGTCTGATAATCGGCTACCATCTATTTTCAAATCCCTAAGTGATAAGGGTTGTTCACCCTTAATATTTTTTTATTTATATGGCAACACAACGTTTGCCGGCCAACTAGTTTTGTAAATGTAAATTAAAATGTAAATTATATTCTTTGTACATTCCAAAATATAATAAGTATATTTTATTCTCCGTAGTTACTATATAAAATCTGCAACTGGCTATAAATTTAAAAGATTGCTTAAATTACACCTTATTGATAATGCGTACTATTCCGTCAAAGAATTTTTAAACGACAATGTATAGAATGATAATGACATATATAATTTAATAATAATTAATTTAATAATAATAATTTAATAATATTGTTATGTTAATGTTTTAAAATTATAAATTGACTGTTTAAAATTTATTTGAATAATAAGAAGACAATTATGTATTAATTAAAATTTTGCATACCTCTAAGAGGTGTAATATAGAGGACAATTTTGAGGATATAACAACTGCATACCTATATTAAGCAAAATAAATGATTTGATTTGATTTGATTACTTCTAACAAAAAATGGCGTAACTTTATCAGTGCACGCATTTCACACACGTAGCATACGAGTCGCATGCAGCATGCATACAAGCATGCTTGCATAATGCAATTGACATTCAACCGAATCGTACTGCATGCGAAATGCAGTTACATAAATTACCAAAAGGCAAAGATATGGGCATAATATCAGGCCAAGGGCGAAACCTTTCTGTGTTTATGCAATCTAAAACAAATTCGAAATTCAAGGTTTAATTTAGAATTTAAAATTTGGACTTCAAAATTTAAAAAAAGTTAAAAACGTTTCAGTGAAATGGATATAATGATATACTTATTACTTATCCGTATAGTATATAGCACGCTACTCTACCAGTGGAGCGTAAAGTAGAGAGTAGAGAGAGAAGGTAGAGTATTATGCTTAACGAGCTATTGCCCGCGGCTTCGCTCGCGTTACGAAGTAATATTATTAACTAAGAAGATTTATCCAAACTTTCACCCCCTATTTTATCCCCTTGATATGATCAAAATCCTTTCTAAGCGGATGCCTACGTCATAACATCTACTTGCATGCCACATTTCAGCCCGATCCGTCCAGTGGTTTGGGCTGTGCGTTGACAGATCACTATGTCAGTCAGCCACCTTTGAGTTGTATATATTTAGATGCATGTCTCCATGGAAAAAATAAACGATACATTAATATATACCCTTTAATACAGGAACATATTACAAAGGATATGTCAAAGAAAATTAGGACCCGATTTGAAAAATGAATGTGATGAAAAATGACTCTCTAATTATGGTATTTAGGTACATTTTACATCTTTAACGTGTCAATATCCAAAATTTAAATTAATGAAGAAAATGTAATCTGGGTCTAGTGACAGTGAAATTGTTAGTGTAGGATATAAAATCATGAAAGTGTATCTAAAGTTACAAATATAAAGCAAATAGAAAGTGCTTTGGATGAAATTCATTTTGCACAGATGTTAATATCTGTGTCAATCTGTGTTTGAGGAACTCGATCAACGTCAGTTACGATTAAGTTTTTTGAATATTAATTAAATATATGTAAAATAATATGTAGCAAGTATTCAAGCAATGTTTATGGAGCTTACATAGTATTTCATGCAAGCCTTATCCAGGAATCTTGGAGTCACTCAGAAAATAGAGACTTGGCTTTTTACGGTATTTTACAAGTATAAGTAATCTAATCTTCTCAAAAATGTTTATTACCCGTATGTAGATTTTTTTCTTACTTATATTTATTAATCTTTTCGTTGTTAAAATAAAGTGTTAATGTCCTAACGTATCGTATTTACCTATTGGTAGCGACTATTTTCATTTACTGAGCGCCCAATCTTGGATTTTAAAGCTGTCCTGCCCTTTTGGCCACTAATAATTGGTAGTTTTAGCGATTACCTAATAGTTAATGACACTCAAAATTGCTGTCAAACTGCACAGCGACAATTCAGCAGCTTTTTAATAATTATTAGCTTGGCATATCTACTCATACGCGTAAGAAATAGACAGTCGACAAATAGGTATTTCGAAAAACATCACATATCAGTAAAACAGGCGACTAATCAGTAGCTTAAGCGACAAAATAGTTGCCTAACATAATAATCGATATACGACAGTAGCCAATGAGCGGTCAGCAGGCTTGATAATAAAGAACCTAATTGAGATTTTTAACGATTAGGTAAGTGATTTCTGTGTCATACTATCAGTCGAAACCGGCACCTGTTATCGTGTAGAATTTCGTTACAACCTAACCTAGATACTATATTAAAAAGTGACCCAACCTGAATAGGCACATAGTTTGTGAAGAAATGTACCTGATAAATAACTTACTTTCAAATATCCTTACCTAAGTTGTTCACATGTTACTTAGGGCGCTACCACATTAATATAACCTTTTTGATTTCGGGATCTTCAAAGGAACTCAAACGGAGTCCTTTTAGCATGTTGCCCCGTCGGGCTCCGCCCAGGTGAGCATGACGCTCACCACACCGTCTGCTGTGCACGACGGTATGCGACCACACATACCGCCATCCTTCCCGGGGTCGCTGGCTGGGCGCAAGCCCGGAAGCCCCCTTTTGGTAGCCTCTTACGACAGGCAGGAGATACCGTAGCCCTGTTCTGGTCCCGGAACTACTGGGACAAGACCTGTATGACCTACGATTTTAAAATTGCCATATCTTCGTGCGTCGTATAATCTGGTAACGGTTGATCAACAAGTTGCTCTACAAATCTACTGACGGAACATATTTTGGGAACGACACTGATAGATTGTGCAATTCTGAAGGTGGTAGAACCCTTTGTGGTTCGACTCCGGCGGCACCACCGCCACACCTATTTCTACCTAATAACAGCTGTTTTAGGAGCTGCTGTGTTCCGGTTTGAAGGGTGTGGTAAGGGAGACAGACTATTCCGAGGCGTTCCAGCTTAGTCCTCAGGGGTAGCGGCGCATATGTGGCCGACCTCAGGAAGGAATATCTTATCTTATCTGGGGTTGATTACAGATGTCCATGGGCGGCAGTAGCCACTTACCATCAGGTGGACTACAAGTTCGTCTGCTACTCTTACATTATACAAAAAAAAAAAAAAATTAAATCGAATAGTTAGTTCGAATTCTAAATATTCAATTCACATATTGTTTGGCGATGTCTGCTCGCATTTAAAATAGTATAGTATAAAATAGATTGTGTTAATGTGGAAGCACCCTTATATACCAAATCGGTAAGCTAAAGGCTATGTAAAGTTACGTAAGGTACACAAAAAATAGAATTTTGTTACATTAACCGGTTATACTATTTGCGACAGGTCAAATGTAAAGAAAGGAAATTAAATTTCGTTGAGCATTATTAATTGAGATAACTTAACTTACGTTCGTTATTTAAGGTAATCCGTGTTTTGTCTTTTTTTTTATAATATAGGAGTAGCAGACGAGCATGCAATTCACCTGATGGTAAGTGGCTACTGCCGCCCATGGACATCTGTAATCAACCCCAGATAGGATTAGATATTCCTACCTGAGGTCGGCCACAGATGCGCCGCTACCCTTGAGGACTAAGCTGGAACGCCTCAGAAAAGTATGTGTCCCTTACCACACCCTTCAAAACGGAACACAGCAGCGCCTAACACTGCTATTATTAGGTAGAAATAGGTGTGGCGGTGGTGCCGCCGGAGTCGAACCACAAAGGGTTCTACCACCTTCAAACTTGTCTACCATAGATCGAAGTTTGACAATTTATGCCTAAGTTAAAAGTTATCAAATTTAACTTAGGGAACTTGACTTAAGTTCGTTATTTAAGGTAATCCGTGTTTTATCTACCAAAGATAGAAGTTTGACAATTACTGCCTAAGTACTAAAAATATCGAATTTTGATATTTGGTAGGCAAAGATTGGATAGATTGATTTATTACGAGCCTAAGTCTAAATGAAGTCAAAAACTGTAATTGAGCCTATCTTTGCTCAACAAAAATGTTTATGTATGTATGTATGTATTATATATAAAATACATACATACATGTTGACTTTTCAAAAGCTTTCGACTCGGTAAAATGTACCTCTGCCAAGAGTGCAACGACAAAGAAGAAGAATTATATATAAAATAAGTATTACATTTTTAATATATCACTGGTAAAGATGCATACGCAAACTTTGTTTTACTAGACATATTCCCTAGGACCCTAAACTAATAGTAAAAATTTTAAATACTTCGTTCAAAAATGTAGTTAGATTTCAAACAGGCTTTCTTCCAAGTAAACCCATGGAACATACATTAAGGATGTAATAAAAACAGTAAGGTGTTCTATATTTCGAAGTTTTCTACTTGTAGGATTCAGAAAATAGGTGTGGGTTGAAAGTTGCATAACAAACAATACACAGACATGATACAATGTGTAGGACAAGACAGCGTGGTTGGCTACATAGTGAATTTATTGCTTCCTGACTGTTATTAAGAAAGTAATATTGTTCTAAGATATACGTACTAGGTGCTAAAATTAATAAGGTATAGAATAAACGGGTTAAGAGCTGCTGAGATTTTTATCTTTTTTGTGTAGGAATCTCTGGTGGTTCAAAAGGTACTATAGATTTGAAAAATTTATTTTTAATAATATAGGAGTAGCAAACAAGCATACAGTCCACCTGATGGTAGGTAAGTGGCTACTACCGCCCATGGATATCTCTATTCAACCCCAGATAAGATTAAATATTCGTACTTGAGGTCGGCCACAGATGCACCGCTACCCCTGAAGATTAAGCTGGAACCCTTCAAACCATAACACAGAACACATAATATGTACGGCGTAAGTTACTGATAAGATGAAGGACTAGTTTTGCAATTACATCAATTTTAAACTGCATACCAAAAATTGCATATTCTGTATCAAGATCTGTTTTATTACGGTTTATAGTTGATGTTGCAACCCAACAATTACTGACATGAACTCCGCAGAATTCGATACGAAATATCGACCTCCAATCGCGAGTCTTTATAGTTCACAATTACTGATTCTGTGCATCATTACAGCTAAAACTAATAGACGTATCGATCTAACGACGATCAAACGAAATGTTCATAAGATGATATCAAGCTGTGGCGACTTCTCGTACACAAGAGATGGCGCCACGAGTATTCTGAATCACGTTATCGATGTTCGAAACATCTTGTACTTATACAAGTTTCGAACTGGGACTGTCAGAGCACGGCCCTTCCCCGGGCTTGATTACCTAGCCCGTACAGAGATCTCCTTTTGCTTAAAAACTATCGACAGTATGGTTCGATCAGACAAGTAAAATAGGTAAACAGGACGTAGATAATAGCTGACTGATAAGAGGCGTCTACCTTAGTTCCCAAGAGACCGTTAGTCATCTACACCCTGTCTTACAAAAATCACTATACAAATGCAAGTGACACTATTGTCGGTACGCGATTTTTCGGATGCGTTTGCAATTTGAATAGACTCTCTAGTGGTTCTATATGTATGAAATTTGAAGCAAATAAAAAAATGTATCACGTGATTAGCTGATGAGATCAAATGCCTGAATTTAAATTACATCAATTTAAAACCGCATACCAAAAAGCGCATATTTCGGCTCAGGATCTATTCGGTTACCGTATATAGCTGATGTTGCAACCCAACAATTACGAACATGCACTCCGCTGAATTCAACACGAAATATCGACCTCAAATCGCGAGTCTTTATAGTTCACAATTGCTGATTCTGTGCATAATTACAGCTAATTATTCATCTCCATTGCAAGACATGTTAGTGTTGGTAGATGTTTCCAAACTTTACAAGGTCTTACTTATTGTTTAAAGATAGTATGTTAATGAGTTTTATCCTACTCATTTTGTATAAGCAACTAACAATTCTTGTTAAGTAACTAACAATTGTTATAAAACAAAAAGCTTTATCAATACACAAGCTTTAAATATATGTTTATGGTTACTCCAAACTTAGATATTTCCAACACACCTCATATGTAATTCGTGAAGCCGGTAAGGCATGGCGTGCCAAGGTATGAGACATGTATGTCTGTATTAATTCTTCGAAAAATATTACCCTCATCGGGTTAAAAAAGTTTAAGTTAAAAAGAAAAAAAGTAGTGTGTTTATAGTACACGTAGTTACAAACAATAGATAGATAAGAAACACCCACACTCATACGCATTCTTAGAATAAAAATTGAAATTATTTTAAGTTATGGCTGAATTGCATCGTGCTTAGAACACTTCATATGACGAATAAGGTATGAAAACCACGCTACAGTAAATATTTATATTAAATAACTTTCATAAAATAAGTTAGCCCCTACAACAGTTACAACAAACATTACGTCATTACGCCCTTTGAGAATTACTTCATATCACTAAGGAGAGTACAATTCAAAATTAAATCTTAATCTCAATTTAATTTTAGGCCGTGGAATACAGGCAAAAAACGCATTACATAACAATCACTTTTTCAAACTCTACCACTCTACATTCTACTCTAAAGATTGACATTCAAGAAGAAAAATTAGAATGGTCCAATTGAACACAAATGGTCTTACCTGCCTTCGACAGATATCAATCAACGTAGAATACATAAAATATACAGAAACCGCATCAACGAAATGCCTGTAACCATTTTCAGGTCTCTAACTATTTTACAGTTTTCACTAAATTGACAGTGAAGTTAATAAGAATACGTGAAAAAATACACAAATAATAATTATTATCGCATGTATACATTATTATAATCATTGGCTATCTAGTTTGATGGGATATAAAATATTTATGACACCACATACACGCACGCGCGCACACACAAATACATACCGCATTTTGAATATTTATGCAATCTCATATTTTTTTCAATGTTTGTTTCTAGGCGCTATCTACACATTGTCTATATTCTAAGATCAATTGATACAGTTTCTCTTAATAGGTTTTAAATGTCACGTGGGTATTCACTGATAATCTTATCTTAAGCCTTACGTATCAAATTGACTTTCACGTTGATATTATTTTTAATTCTACTTAATAAACCTCTAAGACTCACTGTCAATTAATGTAGGTACAGCTTATGAAGATGGTTTTTAAACACATGAAATCTGCACAGGAGTTTCTCATTTAACGAAGGTAAGTCCTGAAAATGTTATTTTGAAAATTCACTCCTTAAGGATTTACATAGGAGACGAAAACGCGTGAATACTGAAATAAGGTAAAAGTGTTTCGATGTTATTACAAAATATGCTTTTTATACTAAAATCCTAAAAGAAATGTTCCTAAATCACCCAGACGAAGCACATAAATCAAAATTCATTATATACTTAAGACATGGCCCGCGATTGAACCCGAGACTTGTTAGTATGGTAGGTAATTGTGATTGATAGTTTTGGAAATTTCAGTACAATGCGCCGATGTACCTACGATAAATATAATAATATTTATTGCTATTTGATAAGTGAAGTATTTAAGGTTTTAATCCGCCAATACACAGTGAAGCAATAATAGTGAATCACCTCACGAAGAGTGGGATTCTACTAGGTTTTACTTGTATAACTAGAATCATAAGAATAAACTACGTTAGTAGTATCATCATCATCATCATCATCATCATCAACTCATTACTGTATGTACCACTGCTGGGCACGGGTCTCCTCTCCAAGGATTAGGTCATAGTCCACCACGCTGGCCAAGTGCGTATTGGTAGACTTCACATACTTTTGGGATTTTTTTTGTTAATCTTTCAGGTATTCAGGTTTCCTCACGATGTTTTCCTTTATCGTTTATGTAATTGATAATTAATTTCTAATACACACATAATTTTGAAAATTCAGAGGTGTGTGCCTGGGATTTGAAGCTCGGACCGCTCGGTCGAGAGGCCGAGTTTCTTAACCACTAGGCTATCACTGTTTTATTGGTGCTCGTTTTTTCGTTAGTAGTAGCATGCAGTCAAATCAAATGCATGCAGTCCACCTGATGGTATGTGGGTAGGTACTGCCGCTCTTAGACATCCGTAATGTACATTCTGATCCGAGGTTGGCTACAGTTGTGTTGCTACCTTTAGACTAAGAGCTTTATCAGACGATCTGCAAGTTTGTAGTCGATATTAACACACGAACTTAGAAATTTAATATTTGATTATTAAAAAAAAACAAAAATAACCTCAACATTTCTCATAGTGTTACGACGAAACAGCCCAGATTTAGTAATTGTAACTTTTGTATAATATTTTATAAAATACATCATCCATTTCAGAGTAAACTTATTGATAACGCTTTCTACACTTACAGCCCCACACTAGGATTCCCTGTATCGTGGGTGTCATGGACACACACAAAGACGAATACACAAACACCCAGACCCAGAACAGATATCTAAATTCATCATTCAGATATCTGTCTTGCCGGGGATCGAACTCGGAACCCTTTGTGCGTCAGACCGGTATGGTGACCGCTCCGCTACACGGGTCGTCAAATCTATCATAGGTATCTAATATAAAATTGGTGTCATCATGTACTTAAAATTGTTGTATACGACGTTGATGGTACCGTGATTGACTACCGTAGTACAATGTTAGCCGAGAAACAGGCTTAGTGCTTCAGTGTGAGAGAATGCCATGACATTTACCTAGGCAGAGGTACGCAACCTTTGTACAAGGAGAGCCTTTGAGACATAGGGATATTTTTGCGCCTAATTCTGGCAATACTTTTATACTGCAGTTTACTGGATTCTACTTGTAAGTTTGTCATTGTCGCTCATGGTAAGGCTTTATAGGTAAATCCTATGTCATTATCTGTGTGAGTGTCGGCCATAGATGTTGCTATTCCTAAAGAATAAGTTGTAATGTCTCTTATACGTGTAATTCCTCTACTCTCCTAACCAGAACACAGTAGTGTACAAAAAACTGTTATGCTGTTATTTAACTGAAATGCTGAAGTACTCGTACCAACGTTACACCCATATTTATACTAGGAAAAGTTTAAAACTGACTCACGAAAATTGTAGTTTATTTGGTCGTATCCTATTTAAGATAATAGGTATGTGGTTGCACGCTTTGAAGAGCATTTGTGAAGTACTAACAATCGTTAAACAATACAAACACCCACCCATACAAAGAATGAAACTCTCTACTAAGGTCCCTATTTTTTATAATTCAATTACAATTACAATGCGAGAAAATATATCATCTACTCAAGCTGTCTAGATCTGATCTAACTTATCACAGACTACGGCTCAACAGAAGCTTTCGAAACCTATCTCCTCCTAACGAAGTTGAATTTTAAGAACTACGAAAAGTTTATGTAATCTGAACTTTTAAGGACGTGGATAGGGTTAAGCATCGCTGGATTGAAGATCCGCTCATTGACATTAAGGTCGCTATTAGAAACATATCATTATAGATATACCCTTGGTTGTGGTGGGAAGAGAAAGGACGCCATGGAATTAGTTAGAATTTGAAAATTATATTTTGCAAAAATGGTGGAAAAATTGCTATTTATACTGAGTTTGAAGAACTTGAAGAAACCTACATACGTCTTTAAGTATTCTTCAAAAAAAGCTCACAAAAGTTTGTGAGATTTTCCTATTATTAGGTTAGCTTTGTAACTATGATCTATTTAGCTCTTATTGTGAGAGAAAACCCGTTTAAGAAAAATATGATTGGTTTTGCTCAACTAATATCTTCGTTGTACGAGTTCCCCCATTCGACTATCTCCATATGTTATCATATTTTACGCATATCTTACACAATTTTATGTAAAAATATATAAAAAAAAATAGCATACGTTGTTCACTTGTTACTTATAATATACTTAACTTATTTTTACATTAAAACTCCGTATTAATCGACGAAAATTTTCCCAAAAATAACCTACAGAAAAACAAACATTTCTAAATTCTAATTCTAATACTAACTGAAATGTAAACTATGTTATATATTTCTAAATAGAGCTGCAATTTTAATTATTCAAATGTATTTTACACATAGTTAAAATACATTTTTGTGTTGAACGGATACCGAGGATACATTCAAAAGCAATGCTCCAATTTGGCACAGCCACGAGGCACTCCCGCCCTCGGTCGAGAAGGGGTGCCACTATATAAAGTGAGAGTAACACACGCACGCCACGACACGTATACCTCGGCGCGTGTGTTGTGGACTTTTAGTTTATTTTTAATAGTTAAAAGTGTGTGCTATGTTGCGACAGTGTGTCCTTTTGGCGGTGCTCGGGAGTGCGTTGGCGGCGCCTCAACACCAGTACCAAATTCAACAGCAAGTTAGTATTCAGGACATATTTTTGAATTTGTGTTTTAATCACCGTGGGAAAATTTAGGATCTAAGGATCATGACGGCTATAGGACATAAATTAAAGAATCAAAGAAATATCCGTTAACATGATTTATGGTTGGCATGTAAGAAAATTGACCACTTTATGCTTTATGCATTTTAATTGAATGTGCGTTATAGTTTTTAGAAATAATTTGGTACTATTAATTTATTTTTATTTAAAATTGATAGTGAAAGGATAAAAAGTGAAAGTTATTATTTTAATTACATCTTAGCATATTCTTTAGTTATTATTATAAGCGAAACCTGTATTCCTAATATTTATGTTAAATTTTGTACAATACATAATATGTAGGTACATGAAACTAAAGATTTCGAATTTTACATAAAGAATAATAAAATAATGTCTCTATGATTTTATTATTATAATAATTTAAAAATTGCAATGTTAAAGAAAAATAGAAATAGGCATTTGAAAAAACGTCATAACTGTTATTTTAAAGTCAATCACTGAATAATTTTCGAGACATTCGAGTAGTTAATAAGGAACCCTTTAACCCATTTAATCCTTAGTTTAACTTCCAAGAATACAATTTATACAGTAAAATATTATTTTTACAATTTATTGCTTTTTTATGTCTTGTTATAAAATGCATTAAAATAATTAGAATATCTTACATCGTGTTGTAAATCAGTTAATAAATCTAATATATAAAATTCTCGTGTCACAGTTTTCGTTGCCATACTCCTCCGAAACGGCTTGACCGATTTTGATGAAATTTTTTGTGCTTATCCGGTATCTATGAGAATCGGCCAACATTTATTTTTCATCCCCCTAAGTGATAAGGGTTGTTCACCCTTAACATTTTTTTATTTATATGGCAACACGACGTCTGTCGGGTCAGCTAGTATATCAAATAAAATTCTGAAAATAATATGTTAAAACATTATAATAATTAATTGAAAAATATTCCCATTGCCCAAGAAAACGCCTTTTTACAAATTATCGTAACATAGTATTTATTACCTAGTGCTCTGATTTATAGCAAGATTTTATTTAAATAGGTAAGGTTTTTCAACTTAATAGTTAGTATACCTACTAATTCAATTGCATAAAAGATCTAGCACGCTTGCATGCGCATTGCAACCATGTTTCATGTTACATTTTCATATTGCATATAACCATAGGAGCCAACACGCTCATTATAAAAATAGCAATTAAAACTGTTGAGCTATTAAACTATAGTTTATGTTCCGTAATTATAACGCAACGGTGAACACTGACTTATTGCATGCAAATAATTAACTTGTTAATTTAAAAAGTAAGCTTTTACGTAATTAGGTATTAGTTGGACATGTATAGTTTTCTAATTAACTTAGCCGTAATATATCCGCAATTAGTGAAACGAACTTTCATTTACTTTACGTTTTAAATCTTGAAAAAATACTAGTACAAATACACGATCTGTGTGTAGTTACTTACAGTTAGATATTTGTGGCCAAATCTGATTATTTTATAATAATGTGAAAATGGATTCATTAATATTATTATAGTTCTGTTAATATAAAAACAGTTAAAAGTCATGTAACTGGGAGATAACTCAATTTAAGATTGTAATTGTTCTAAAAAAATCTGTCCGATGAATAGTTTGCCTGATAATGAGTGAAAACTTACACCTCATTTTTAAGATGGCGGGACATGCATTTAGCTTTACATTAACCCCCTTGGTATCCCCGTGACTTTTGCAACCAAATACAACTTTTCAATGAACTGAATATAAAAGAGAGATTATATAATAAATAACGTATCCAACAAATAAGTCAGTTTTCAATGCTGATTAAAGTTTATGAAACTTTTTTGTTTCGTATTCATTGCCGTAATTTAATAATAATTTTAAATATTTATAAAGATATTTTATTCATAATAACCATAGTATAGTTTATTGATTATTTCATCAAAGTTCCGCAAAACATGAACTTGTAAAAACCACAATCCATTGGAAGTAATAGATCATTAAGTCATTTGCTCGGTGCTCGGACAAAAAATGTTTCCTACATCTGTTTGATAGAAATTAATCATTAAACTTACGGAAATAAGTGATTTCCAAGTATTACAACATTTCCGTACAACTTTCTTTCTCTTCCAATTACCATTTTTTATTTAAATTGGAATATCCTCTAGAGATTCTTAAGACGATGATTTATTTGCCGTGACGATGAAATATATTTTTAAGAAAAATAAATATTTACGTACTTAATAAATATACAAGGCTTTAACGCTCTGTACACTCACAAGGATTCCTTCAAATCGTCAAGTCGTAGGTGCTATGGCCATTGGGCATTAACAAAAAATAACATGTAAAAGCCAATACCGAAATCTAAATAGGTACCTACATACACTCGATATCTGCTTGGCTGCGTATCGTACCCGGAACTCTCCGCGGATCGGTCCGATATGCAAATCCCGGCCACGTTATTGCTCTGGCTATTAAATAAGGTGTGTGAAGTCCATCAATTTACAAATATATTTGTCTTTTAGAATACTTCATTCTCAATCAAATTCTTATTCAATTTGAGATGAGGCTTGATAATTAAAATGATATTTTATTTCTTTTTTCTAATGCATACCGTATCTAATCTACACTAATATTATAAAGAGGAAAACCTCGTTTGTTTGTTTGGTTGTAATGAATAGGTTCAAAAACTACTGGGCCGATTTTAAAAATTATTTCACCATTCGAAAGCTACGTCATCCACGAGTAACATAGGCTATATTTTATATGAAATATATTTGATAAATAGATTTTGAGGCGGTACAAAGTTTGCCGGGTCAGCTGGTCATATATAAACTGTTAACGAAGCACACAACTTATAAACCGTAAAACATGATCTACTTCGATTCGTAACTCAACACATCCGTCCGAAGCACCAATTATCTCGTTACAGCATTAACCGTGATTCTCGGTTGCAACCGTATTTCGGTTACGGTTACACAACCGTAACAATGCAGCCGGTTACGTTGCGCCCGATTTGCGCCGGTTTATTTGTAATGTACATGCGACGGTTATGCAAATGAATGCCTAGGGATTTCGTGTGACCAACCCGTTTCGTTTTCATTGTGGTTTCTTAATTAGTTGATAGTTTGCAGACTAGTTTTTAAGGGTAATGACGTAATACAAAAACGTTGCAATGTTCTGTAAGCTTGAAAGGCGTCTATTTTCTGCGAACGCGCTTTCCTACACCTTTTACGGTTCGACTTTGTAGACACCACCGCCAAATGACCAGATATTTCTGCTATATTTTAGGTTTGAAGGGTGTGATAAGGGTGAGACACTTACAGCAGGCGTTCTGATTAGTCCTTAGAGTAGCAAGGCATTTATTTGTAGTCAACCGATTGAAGGACTATTTATCAAGGGTTGATTGCAGTATTGAGTCGTCCTGTATTATAAAAAATATCAGTCGCCTTTGACTGTCAAGAGATGAACTTATATACAATTTTTATGTTTTCTATATTACATTCCTAATATCATAGTGGTAAGCGGAGTAGGCGGTTAAATTACATTATTAATAGCACCATTGACTAATTAAAATCAATGAGCAACTCAAGATTATAATTTGAAAAAAGTGATTTTTAAATAGAAGGCGTTTTAAAAACAAACTAAACAAAACTATTTTCTTCAGTCAATACCTAGAATTATAGACTAAAAGTTACGTATCTATCAGCAGGATGAGGGTATACCACCACACCTACTCAGGCAGTACATCGGCGGACAGCAAGCGGGGCCATCGCAAGCCCAAACCCAGGTCATCTCCCGCCCTACCCACGTAGCTCCTGCGCCAGCGCGCCTCGTAAGTTTTTTTTAATATAATATAGACGTAGACTGATATATGAGCTGCAGTGACTTATTACCAACTTGATGGAAAGAGATCTCTATACTTGTTTATCAGCCTACTTTTCAGAAATGTGCTCATAACATTGTATAGGCAATAATGTGTAAATCTGACGACAGGTGAACTTTCTGCTAACGATCTGTTTAAGGTATTATGAGTATTGTGATACATTTTTTGCATATAGGATTTAGAGTTTTCCTAGGAATGAAATATGAATGCATCAGAAAACCCAGTGAATTGTTGAACTTGGTTTGCTTTCATACGCTTACTCTACATGTTATGCAACTCATACAACTATTACTTGTAACCAAACCATTATAATTACAGCCATACAACGTTCAAAATGAGGAGCAGTACCAGCCCAGACAGCAATACCAAGGCCAGCAACAGCCTCAATACAGGCCAGCGCCACAAGCCTACCAGCCACAGAGGCAAGAGCAGCGCGAGCCTGAAGAATATGACGTAAGTTTTATTAACTTTGAATCAGTAGAATTTTGTTAAATTACAATGGTAGAATTCTTTGTGGTACGACTCCGAAGGTATCGCGGTACGGTAGGCGATAGCAACAATATGGCCAATCTCAGATAGGAATACAATCTTATTTGGGGTTGTTTACAGGTCACAATGGTCGGCAGCATGGACTGCATGGTCATTTACTACTTCAATATTATGAAAAAAGATTCATTAGATACGGGTTAGCGCTTAACCACAAGCATGATGGAATATGTTCTTGTGGTCAGTTTTTGTTTGCAAAGCTTTTGTACTTTTCTACATTATCTACAGTCTACACAACAATAAAACGAGGCCAAGATTGTAAAATGATAAAAACCAATTAAACAAAATCACTTCAATTAATAATACGTGGAGCATATCGAAAATTGCGACATATTTCACGTTTTAGCCTTAAATATCTTTCGTACAAGTAACACTAGTATCGAATTGCAGTCAATTCAGCGATACTAATATAGTATCAGATTACCACGGGATCACTTACCCGGGGCGACTTTCACTCAGAAACCTGCTTGTTCATAACTAGAGTACATAGTCGTGTATAGAGGGCAATAAACCGCTTTACATATTGTATAAGTGGGAATTGAAATGCTTATCGGTTTAATAGTTATAAGGTACGGAGAATGGTGCGGCTTATAATCTAAGCAGCATTTATGCAGCTTCGTCGTCTACCATTACTGTCCCACTGCTTTGCATGGGTCTACTCTCAGAATTACATGGGTTTGCTTATAGTCCACCGTGTTGGCCAAGTAAGGATTGGTAGACTTCACACTTTACTTACCCTTTACAACTTTTATGAACTCTCAGGCGTACAGGTTTCCTCGCGATGTTTTCCTGTGTCATTGAAGGAAGATAATAATTTTGGAGCTTCGAGATGTGATATTACTTCGAGAGCATCACCAATGCTCTCGAAGTAATATCACAAACAGTTGTATTATATTTAGAAAGTAACTAATAACTTTACTTTAGTAGAAAATATATGCTTTTTACCCAAATTTGAATGGGTTGGAATCACAAAAATCCGAAAATAAGTAGGAATATAAGTAAAAAGTTTACTAATCGAATTTACTCACACACATTCAACTGTCTATTCTAGAGTCTATTAAATTACCTAATCTAAGGCTTTCCCAAGGATATATAGTAATAGAAGGACAAACTAAACTCACTACCGTACTAACAATATTAGTCAGACTTTCTAAAACGGAGCTTTGAACAAGATTTATCTGCAACGGCACTCAACTACAACTGTACGCCGTATTTGTTTATTTTAGAATGGAAATCATGCTTTTCATGCTATAGTGAGGTCGTAACATATGTTATTTTGTAAGTGTGTCATATTATGATAGATCGACAATCTACGTTGCGAAAGTAGCCTTATTTACAAAGGAGGCATGTAACAACAAAGGGAGAGCTTTTGGGGGCCGTTCAAGTATTACGTAACGCAATTTTTGAAGATTTTTGACCCCCCCTCCCCCCCTTGTAACGCACCGTAACGTTTTTCTATACACCCCCCCCCCCCCCCTAACGTTACGTAACACTCAAGTGTCAATTTTTACCCTAAACTCGCTAAAAAGTTATGTTATAGTTTTTATCCTTGGGATACTTTTACTTACATATTTACTTTATAATACTAAGAAATAAAACAAGAGATTTTTAATCCGAATAAGAGTAAAAACTAATAAAACATCAACTCCGAAAAAGCCGAACTAAGTCGGCTGAACCCACTCATTCAAGGGATTTCCCGTAAAACGTAAATGAAAAGGGTTGCCAATTTAGGAGTTTTAATTCCCTATTTTTTTATTAAAAAAAATGTTACGTAACGTGTATTACGGAAGACCCCCTCCCGCCCCTGTAACGCATCGTAACGTTTTACAAGACCCCCCCCTCCCCCCCAAATTGCGTTACGTAATACTTGAACGACCCCTTGTTCACGTTTACTTTATCCGTCCTTGTACTAAACAAAATATGTAGAGATCATTTGTGAATATTTGTAGGTAATTTGCGACTATTGGATTTAATATAACCAATGTTAATTTAACGATATACATGAGAGAGAAGTGGAACAAAATACCCTATTTATTTTTGATTGAGAACATTTTATTCTAAATAACATTATGCTACAATACATCTCAAGCTCTGTTGATTTCTTAAATAGCGTTATAATAGAGTTATTAATAAATAAAGAAATCCCAAGTCCATTAGTCCATACTAAAATGTTAATAAAACCATCGGGTCATTTATCGGCAAGGGCAGAATAACATCATTGCCAACAAACTTAGCTAGTACAAGTATTATAAAGTTTATTTTCTTCCAGCCTCATCCCTCCTACCAATTCGGTTTCGACGTGAACGATGACCAATACACCAACTACCAGAACCGCAAGGAACAGAGAGACGGTGACGTCATCAAGGGCTCGTACTCCGTGGTCGACAGCGACGGCTTCATCAGGACCGTGACCTACACCGCTGACCCTAAGGAAGGCTTCAAGGCTGAGGTAAGATTTGAGACATGAAACTGATAAATGTTTTTTTTTTATTTTTCTTATCTATACTTACTATAAACATGTGGAATTCTGGTCATATTCTGCCAATCATATTTAGATATGATTAGAATCATCGAGGCCTTTTGGTTACATTAGGCCTTATTAAGGCCATGCTTGATTGGCTCATGTCTTTAAGTATCAAATCTTACTCATCACTTAAACAAAGTTAGATACGACTAACAGATTTAGGGATTTTAATTCCAAACTTTTTGTCCACAGGTATCACGACAACCCACCGACATTGTTGTGAAGATCCCCACGCCGAAGCCACAGTTGCAACAGCAGATCGCCCAGCCCTTGCCTCAGCCCCACCCTCAACAGATCCCCCACGCCCACGCCCACGCCCAGCAGCGACCTCAACCCCAACCCCAACAATACTACCGCTATGAATAATCTATTTATAGTCATGTAGACGTATGATAGTATAACGGTTTTTATATTATTGAGCATCCTACCCATTTTACAGTTCATTTCTATATCTCCACTATTTTCTCACCAGGTCAATTATTTATATGAAATTTAATTTTCTTGGGAATCTATTCTTTCATCGGTAGTAATTTGTACGAGTTATTCTAGATTTTATTGTTCTTCCATGGTGTTTGCGGTAAGTAGATGTCTCCTGCGCACATAAAACAACAATATGCGTGCTCTCTAGAGTATTATGGATGATAAAATTGTACATTGTCAATCCTAGGTGCACGGCAGTGCGACCACCAAATTCAGGAAATACACGCAATTCCACGGACGCACGCACTGTGGTATACACATTACACGTAGTGCGTCCGGCTAAAGTCGAGCCCAACAGTTCCGCCAGAACCTTATTTTTTCTGTTCCATGGGTAGAACGCACGCAGTATATGTAAATTATTATTTTACCAATTACAATAAAATATGATGCAGTAAATTCATATGCTATGAAATACTAAATATGTTACAATAAATGCTACAATACTTACATACAATGTTATCATGGGAAATACTAGCTATTGTGGACTTAGACTTACTTGTTCTGGTATCCATGGTAATCTTCATTTGTTCTTCATTCAAATTCCTTTCTTCTTAAAAATCAATAATATATAAACCGTTATTAGGTATGTATAAGAGCGTATTGTTATTTTTTTATAATAAATTGTTCCTTAGAGTAGGAAATGAAACTTTAGTATGCTAAAAGACTTTCCTATTTAAAATCCCGCTGATATGTATGGATTATTTGTAAGTGAATTGTTGTAGATAATAAAATTTTAAAGTGATTTGTGTTTTTTATTTATTTATTACATACTATTAGATCGATGGGAAATGAAATAAAATTGAAGTCAGCATAAAATATAACGATATTTTTAAAAGTGGAGCGCGATTGACCTAAAAGTTTTATAATTTATAAAAATACTATGATTTTATTATACACAAATATACCTTATATCTACGTTTTAAAAATAACTTATTATTTTAAAAAGTATGGTCAATTTAAATAGTCTCAACCTACATTGTATCTACAAAAATATTAGTATGGTAAAATAAAAATAGTAAATAAAAAAATAAAATAAATTAATTCTTTATTCTTTGTTACATTCGTTGTTCAAATTAATAAAATTAATTAACGTAAATTTTCTATAATATAATTAAGCTGTAACACAACAGCGGAAAAAATAAATATCTATAATAAATTAACAATAATAATAGAATCAGTCTATATAAAAATAAATGCACTTTAGTCACCGCAAAATGGCCGATAAATTAAAAAGTTGCCAATTATTCTTCATTTTTCGGCAATTTTACAGATTTACAAAAAACCCCTAGTCAACAAATTGGAATATAGCTTATAATTGAGCATTTTTAAAACTTTCTAAAATTTTCAAAACCAATTGTACTTATCAAAAATATATATTTTTTAGTTTATATCCTAACTTCCTCCATTCAAAATCCTGGATAGAATCTTAACCACGACAAGTAATGACAATTATCTCGAAATCTAGACTTATTGAGAAATATGCTAGAGTTGGCAATCATCTATTCCAAATTGACTCAACAAACTACCTACTTACAAAACGTATTAAGTATTTATTATAAAATACACTCTGGTTGATACTAACTACAAATGAAGAAGTAATTTAATTTTCAATAGTATGTATGTAGGACAGAAGTAATACTTCTTTTTAATAAAATTATTCATTCAAATTAAGAAAACCACCCACTAACTAAATAAAATGTGGGCATTGTTTCACTAAGCAGTTTATTTTTTAAAGCTAATTCTTTTTTTAGGCATTCAAATCTGACGCAATTTTTTTCCGCCTACGAAGTACAAATTCAAAAATAGCACAAGAGCTTTTTCACAAATACAAAATATATGTATTTATTTGTTCTTAGTATGAACAAGAGTGTCTTATGACTCACACCTCAATCCAAAATCAAAAACCAAAATCGCTCCTCTATTCATTTTTGTACACATAGATGACCGATTTTGGTAATTAAAACTTATAAATGCTGTATAAGAAGATTATATGAAGTGTATACTGCTTTGTTAGCCACCAACAACCCAATAAATAACAAGAATAAAATATTATCCCGCGTCAAAACCACCACAAACGTTTGTAGAGGCTTGGACGCTTTATCTAAAGCTATGCCACAAACGCTTGCAAATCTTCACAAAACTAGTCAAACGGTCTATCCACACGGTTGCATTTGTGACAGTTTGCCAATCGTGTGGACGGGGCATTAGAGGGATTCCACATAAATACTGTATGTGCGTATAAAATGTATCTTTGACTTGTGTATGCAGTATATACTTCATATACAAAAATATTTCTGATAGGGTCCTTTCCATAATACGTGTAACTAGTGTAAAATGAAATCAAAAAATAATTTGTACAGACTATCCTTGAAAGAGTACCTATTTCATTCGAACATTCTCTCAAGTGTAGAAATTTAGAAAACGGTACTTTTAAATTGAATCCAGAAAGAATATAGAGAACAATATCATGTAAAGAAGATTTCTGTTCTGATGTTAAGTAAATGTTTAAATAACTCAGACCCTATCAGAAGTGCTAAGTCCATACTTAACCTTCCTAAGTGGGTGGGTCTGGCCGGCAGACACACCCAGACTCCACCAGCACGTAGTCCTGCCCGGTGAGCGTGACTGGTCCCAGGGGTAACACCAGGAAGAGATACGGTACGTAGGTTTGCGTACACGAACCACGGACCACTGAGCATTCGCTCGACCTGGGGATAACGGTAAATATTAGGACATTATCGGGCCCGTATAGCCATTTTTAGATATTATGTAAGAAAATTACGGTGTGTGTTACGTCTTAATAAATTTGCGACCAAAAGGACTATATGGGTTGCTAAAGCTCCTGATGCTAATTCAAATCTCATATATCAAAATTGATTCATATTGAACCCTTTTTGGACGTAAGCAATCTACCACCGTTTACGAAGGTACGAGTATTTCGCTATGGAGAAGACGCGAAAGGAACTCCATATGGGTACAAATTTTAATCATTTAAAATAAATACAATTAATTTACATAGTGGTATATGAATATGGGCTACGTACAAATTTTAATTTTAATTTAAACCAAAATATAAAATAATATTAATGGAGGCATTGTTTTTCCTCTGGCTGCTGTGTGACATATTATTATGCAGATACCTGCATTTAAATATTGCATAACTATACAGTCATAAGGGTATATTTTTTCAATATTTAAATAAATAAGGCATTTTCTTCTTCCAAACTACTCGACCTACGATAAAAAATATAAAATATGGTTCTTGCCTTATAGGTTACAAGACTTATAAGAAATCTATAGTATTAACGTAACTAGATAAATTTCCCGATATTCTTCATATGTTTTGAGAAAAAATAAATATTAATACTACTCGTTAGAATTAGACAAGGCTAGGCATTTGGGACTTTTTTACTTATCGCCATAAAACCGTCTATAGCCCAACACACCGTCAAGTGGCGAATCGGGCAGTGAAACCACAATGACATGATTGTATTCATAAAGTATTCAAGATCGATCTAGTTTTAGATCTAATGATTTCAGTATCACACGACTTTCACCAACTAGCAATCGATACAAAAAATGTACTACCGGTTGTAGGAGATACTGTATACACTTATAGAGCGACAATATGAGTATGGGAACTTAGTGACGCGCGGGGATCTATACTTAGCTAAGAATATTTCATACAAAGTAGATTCTACTTTATTTTTACTCATATACTAGAAGAATAAGACATTTATCACAATTTACGAGATAAGCATTTTGATAATAATAATCGACATAAAATATTCAATCATTTTGAAAATCAAATCAAAATCCTAAAAATATACATTTTATTGTGTATGCAATAATAATGAATGACTCTTCATTATTCCTTGACTTGGCATTCCTTCCATTGGTAGATAGGCGACCTTTGGAAACATTCCAATTTACAAAATTATGGTACAATAGTTTGACAACAGCCGGCCATCATTATTTAGCCATGATAAAGATCTGTGGGTGGCTGGAAATGTTCTAGTAATTGGCAAAAAATACGTGTGTGCGGTTTCACGATAAAGTTTTATATTTCTGAATAGTGAAGTATACTTATTTCATTATTGTCACCTATCTTCTCAAAATCGATATGATAAAATATAGGAAGATAAATATGATAGAATATAGCGTTGGTCCGAAGCACAAAGTAGGATTGTTTCATTATGTTATCTCTTGTCTACTACATTTTTATTCAGTCGTGTCAATTTTCGCGGTAAAATAGCAGATAACTTTCAGAAGACTCTGAAATAACTGGAGCTTCGACAACTCATTACAATAATCCTTCAATAAAATTCATTCAGAAGGATACTCACTCGCAAACTTCAAACACGACCTGCTGGAGTAAGTCGGGGAACTTCTGCACGATGGTGACCGGCTGTCCCGAGGTTAGCGAGACGCCGTACATCGGCGCGGTGGTGTTGTACCGCGTGCGACACAACCTGCTGCCACCACAGGTGTTCGTGTTTGGAGGAGTCATCCCTGGCAGGGTTGAGGCACGGCCTGGAATAGATAGCGTAAACTTCAGTAACAAAAAGCATAATGCTTGGACCGTCGGATGTAAATCAAAATCAAATCAAAATCAAAATTCGACATTAACACCTGTAAATAAACTAAAATAAGATTAGACTGCTTGTGGCCAGCTACGTGTTGGTACTGCCGAGAATTAAGTTTTAAAATGTCAGGTAAGGATAGAAACAGGGTCCATTACACTTATGGGTCTCGTTCATAAATATGATCCTACATCCAAGGATGAAGTTACCACCATACCATATTTGTTCTTTACTACATATTTCAAATCAGAACACACTTGCTGAGACGCGGAACTTAATGGTAAAGATACTCTACATTCTTCAAACTAGCCAAGTGACCGTAATATCCCTATTAGAATTTATTTAAAATATCTTACCGCTCCTATTCCCGCTTTGCGGTCGTATCTCCCCCTCCGAGTAGCCATCGTGCGCGTTCAAAAGGGCCAGCCTCATAAGAGTAGGGTCCACGGTCCGGACCCCACGGCCCTGCCGCGTCTGACCCCATGGTCCGGACTTGAGAACTCGGTTTACTAAATGTCTGGAATACAAAAATTATATATTAAGCATTGACCAATAATTTCGTTAACGAGCACATTATGCACATCGATACATACAAACGACAGGCGTAGTAACCTTTAAAAAAGGATTTAGATAAGTATCTCAACTTTTTCTATAAAAGCAGGTTAATCAAGAATGGATTATTTTTTAGAAGAGTCAGCGATTATCCTGTGATGTTCAAGTTAAAGGTACAAAATTATAAAAGATCGAATATAACGGTATCTTTCACTTAACATTTCGAAATTTATAAAGGCGTTGTTTTACTCGTTTTAACTGTAAATTATTGTCCTATATACATTATTTTGTAGCGTCAATGTTCATTTTCAATATTAAACTATAGTATACTACACCAGCTATAGTAGAAAAGAAAATTTTAAATAAACGAGCCGTGATTTGCGTTACCAAAAGTAGGATTGGCGGGTAATGTTCATGACTTCTATTTTATGAGAAAAATGATCCTGTCGTACGAAAACGACCATCCAAATGCAATTGCACTTTAGACAAGCGTGAACGTTAACGTTATAAGATTAGTGACGTTACAACGTGGGAAGCAAAGAGAATGGGGGAAGAGTCCGAGTGTGGTTCCCGTCTACGATTTGATTCGTAAATTCGCGTACCTTTACATGCCTAGCCCTTCTGTAGTAATAAATATCATTGTTGGAGTAATCCAAATGTAAATTTGGGGTTGCTATTTGGGGGTTTTCTATAATTAGTTCCCATTTGTTCTATGCAAATGTGTATACTTATAGCTACAATGACAATATAACTTAAGTAAAACTACTTCTATAACAAAACTTTTATTTATTATAAAAAAACTTGGATTGTTTAACAAAAACTTAGATTTAACAAAAGTGGCCTCGACGGAAGACGCTGGCGCGCAGACGCATTCAGTCGCGCGGCTCCAAAGCAACTCCGCTTTATTCTCAAAAACACGGCGCAAGGCATAAGCTCAGGCGCATGCGCGGTATCCTTGCACATCGTACGATCGCTCCTGATTGGTCAGGCGCCGGCAAGGACATCGTACGATGTTTGGGGATCCGTCGGGCAAATCGAACCTTCTTTTCTTTTAAAATAATAAAACCGAAAAGTGTTCCCGCGCTACATCCTCCCCCTATAGCCCTACTTAGCGCCCTCGCAGTTGGGCTAGCATTCCGCGATTAATCGACGAGGCCTACCGCGCCTACGCTTTTCCCTCACTGGAGGTTCGATTGGACCTACAAATGGCGTTAAATGCGAGACGTGATATCTACCTATCTCATCATCGCTACGCGTACTTTGTAGCACGTAGGATGTGGGGCTTACTTTACATTTGATTTTGTATGGGCCGTCGCGACGTGGCACAAACTTCACGGACTGTCCGCGACCTACCTCGTTCTGCCCCTGAGTCCTTAGTAAAACTAAATCTCCCACTCGATACGCGGGCGGCGTCCTTCGTCCCTTATCAGCGTTCCTTTTCTGGGTATCCTGCGCTCTCTCATGGGTATCTCTGGCGTCTTCCAACGTGCAGGCTATCCTCTTCAGGTATGGAGTAATAGCTGGCACAAAATTATCATTCTCAACGATAACTCTCATATCCGACGCAGAATCTGATGGTGCTCTCAGCTCTCTCCCAAAGGTAAGATAAGCTGGGGAAAATCCGGTGCTAGCAGTGATCCCAGAGTTCATAGCGAACCTCACCGACGCAAGATGCAGATCCCACGTAGAATGGTCTTGACCTACGAGTATGGCCAGCTGAGGTTTGAGGTCTCTATTTTTCCGCTCAATCGGGTTGGCTTGAGGATGATAATATGGAGTGAGTGACTGAGTTATCCCCAACACGTGACAAACCTGCTGCATCACCTCACTCACGAACTGCACACCATTGTCACTGATTAGACGACGTGGCACGCCATACCTAAGAAACACCTCGTTGGTCAAAGTTAGAGCGCACTCGGCGCTGGTGGCCTGCTGCAGTGGAAAAAGTTCCACCCAACGTGAACTTACATCTTCCACAATCAGGATCCATCGATTCTTCCTAGACGTCTCAACGAGGGGTCCGAAGAGATCCACAGAAACTACTTCGAATCGTCTGGACACGGCCGGAGTTTGCAACAATCCCGCCGGCTTCCTGTTATCCGCCTTATATCTCTGGCATAGTGTACATCCTTTTATATAATTAGTCGCAAATTTGCGCATGCCGGGCCAATAAAACCGCGCGCGCACTCGGTGCAATGTTCGCTCCACACCTAAGTGACCTGCTGTAGGTGCATCATGTAAATCCTCCATCACTTTCGCGCGCTCATGCTCTGGCACTACTAGACACGCTTCTTCATCTTCGTCGGACTCCAAGCTGTACCTGTATAAAATGCCGTCAGATATAGTGAAACCTTTATCTGACCAGGGTCTCCCCCTTGAGGGTTCGTCAGCTTCAAGATCGTCGATGATCTTGCACACCTCTGGGTCCTTTCGCTGGTTTTCACGGACGTCAGCTTTGCTTCGCCTCGGCATATCTACAATTGCCATATACATATCGGAGTCCGGGTCTTGCGCACATGCTGGGCGTGACAGCGTATCTGCCACTACGTTAGACCGACCGGGCGTGTATTCGATGACAAGGTCGAACTCCTGCAACACCAGAGCCCATCGAGCCAGTCGTCCGCACGGTGACCGTTGGCTCATAAGCCAGCGTAGTGGCTGATGATCTGTCCGAACAGTAATCTTCGCTCCTTCTATATAGCCACGGAACTTACCTACAGCCCATACGACCGCCAAGGCCTCGCGCTCTGTCGTCGAGTAATTTCGTTCAGCGCTAGTAAGGAGTCGGCTCGCATACTCTATCGGTCTTTCGTCAGGGCCCTCCCCCTGCATCAAAACCGCACCTAAACAGTATGCACTGCTATCTGTGCAAAGAATAAAAGGTTTCGTCTCATCTGCTTGTCGCAGAATTGGAGCACTTACCAAAAGATTTTTAATATGCTCGAACGCTTGTTTTTCTTCAGCACCCCACTTCCAGGAGCTGGTCTTCTTCAATAGGTTCGTGAGGGGTCTCGCCACCTCTGCGTAATTATTGATAAAACGACGAAACCAACTTGCAGTTTGTATAAAACACTTTAACTCTTTGACATTATTTGGGCTTCCCATACTCTCAATCGCAGCAGTCTTTTCGGGGTCCATTTGGATACCTCCCGGAACGATCACATGGCCCAAAAACTTTACCTGATCACACGCGAAATGGCTTTTCTCCCTGTTAACACGCAGCTTGAACATTTCCAGTCGCTCGAAAACCGCTTCCAGATCTGCTAAATGTCTCTCGAAGGGCCCAGGAGATAGTACTACCAAATCGTCCAAGTAAGCAAATAGTTCAATACCTTTCAGGTTAGATCGAAAACGATCAATGAGCCTCTGAAATGTAGCTCCTGAATTACGCAATCCCATTGGCATACGTTTAAACCTATACGTACCTAATGGACTCGTAAAAGCTGTCTTGTCTTGATCTTCAAGTGCCACGTTCACCTGATGATATCCCGACCTTAGATCTAATGTCGTCATGAAATTACTAGTCTTGGCTGCATGCAGTATGTCTTCCATGCGAGGGAGCGGGTACCGGTCTGGCTCGGTGACGGCATTGAGTTTCCTGTAATCAATACACAGTCTCCATCCACCCCCTTTCTTCGATACTAGTACGACATTAGAGGCCCAAGGGGACTCACATTCCTCGATGACGTCATCTCGAAGGAGCTTCTCTAGTTCGTTCTGTAGAGCTTCTTTCCTATTTTGGGATAAACGATATGGCGGCGACGCGATTGGCTCCTGGTTTGGCTTTACCTTTATATGATGTACTGCGAACTCCGTTGCAGGTCCATTCAGGGCGAACTGCGCGGTTCTTCGCTGTATAAAATCATCTAAAGTACGTCTCTGCTGGTGAGTAAGTTTGATTCCCTCATCGGCGCGCAAGGAGAGATCTGCGGAACTGGCGAACATCAATTCTTTCGCGGGGGCGTTCCGCGAGTGCTCTTGCCTAAAATAATAGTGACGATCGGGTTCGTCCGCGAATGTCCACTTACCCTGCGCAACGTCCATCACTATACCCGCACGGGACAGAAACTCGATACCAAGGAGTGTCCTAGTATTATCGCCAGGCAGTACCAAAAAATCCGTCTGTATCTCGCGACCTTCTACGGTCACTGTAACACTGGCTTCCAATAACTCCCGTTCTACTCGAGAGCCATCTGCTAAACGTATCCTATATTCGACATTCCTAAATTTTATGTTAGAGTCTAATAATATTTTATACAGGGACGGACTGGCTATGCAATGTGTAGCACCAGTATCCATAACTGCCACACCTCGACGACCCATAACGCTAATATTCAATAACGGTTGAATAGCACTCTTACTTGTAACGGTACTAAAATCGACATCAAAGTAGTGTTCGAGGTCAGACTCGCATCTGACGTCGTACGTGCACTTGACCTCTGACCTTCCGTCGACGTCAGAGTCCTGTACGCTGTCGACCCTATCATCGACGTCAGACCCGTGTCTGGCGTCGGACGTACACTCGAAATTATACCTACTTTTGACGTCTAACTTCTGTACATGATCAGACCTACCAACGACGTCGGACTCGTGTCCGGCGTCGGACGTACATTTACGGTCACATTTACGCGCGGTGTCCGAACCTAACATTTTCGTTCTCGTCGCTTCGACAACAGCAACGTGGAAATCTGTGGGCTTAGCGTTATAATTATTACACACGTCGCATTTCGACCTAATCACGCCTACTTTCCCACAACCATAACACTTAATTACTTTATTCGGTCCACCTACTCGTGACTGATTAACACACTCATCTACTGAATGCCCGAATTTTCTACAAGCGCTGCAACGCGGTCTCCTTGTATTACGCGGTAACTCAGTCGAATCAGTAAGCGCGGGAAAACTTTCATTGGACTTACCCGAGGTTCGCTTTGCACTTGCCTGACTGGATTTTACTTCTCGTGCCGCGTCTTCCGCTACCCGTGCCCTCTCAATCAAATGATTTAAATCTATCACACACTCGCGGGGAACACGTTTGCGAATACGCCGGTCTAGGAGTCCGTACACAATGTCTACTTGTAACTCGTCCGCTAAACGATATGGCAATTGCGCAATAAGGGATCTAATGCCATTAATAAATTTGTCACTTTGCACTTCTCTTTGCTCGCGGGCAAACACCTCACGCAACACTTTGTACGCTGGTCGAGGAGCACCATACATGGCCCGCAAACGCATCTTCGCGTCCGCCCACGTAGTCACGTAGTCTCGTACGCCGCGCCACCACACGGCGGCGTCCCCGGAGAGGAGCATAGGCAGGCCTCGCAGCGCGTGCACGTCGGAAACATTGGCGCAATCTTTATACACTCCCACGGAGTCCAGAAACGCCTCCAGTACTTCTGGGTCGTTTGATGCGCCGTCAAACCGCGCCGTACACGCGGTGAAGTTGCCGCCTGCGGCCGGTACTGCCCCGTGGTCTATGAACGACGACGTCATCGCAGCCGTCGTCGGACTCGTCGGGCCAGCCGCTACCTCAGGAGACGACGCCTCGGAGTTCACGACTCCACGAGGCGCCGCGAGCAGCGCGTTGATAAGCGCCTTATTTGCCTCCGCTTGCGTCTTCGCGATGTTTTCCAGTAAGGTGGACAGAAATTGTTCAGAAGGTCCATACTGCGTCGGCGCCGTCGCGCCGGTAACAGGCTCTTCCCCAGTGGAGCTAGAGTCCTCCACTGGAACGACGTCCTCCTTCTCCACAACACGCTGTCTCGTCGTCGGCATTTTCCACTATCCGAAACTAAAGAATACGTTCGGCCGCTAAGTTGGGCGCCAATTTATAACAAAACTTTTATTTATTATAAAAAAACTTGGATTGTTTAACAAAAACTTAGATTTAACAAAAGTGGCCTCGACGGAAGACGCTGGCGCGCAGACGCATTCAGTCGCGCGGCTCCAAAGCAACTCCGCTTTATTCTCAAAAACACGGCGCAAGGCATAAGCTCAGGCGCATGCGCGGTATCCTTGCACATCGTACGATCGCTCCTGATTGGTCAGGCGCCGGCAAGGACATCGTACGATGTTTGGGGATCCGTCGGGCAAATCGAACCTTCTTTTCTTTTAAAATAATAAAACCGAAAAGTGTTCCCGCGCTACACTTCTATAAAATGAATACACACCTCTTTTGTCATATTTTCTTTTTTACGTATCATATTATTTTATTATAAATATTACATGCACTCATATAAATCCCTACTAATATTTTTGAGAGACATCTATCGTTTATTACTGAGAACCATTTCCCCTGTCATTGCGGAAATGTTTTTTGCACGCTTATAATTGCCGCTAGATGACGTCAAAGTAAATTGCCTCCCGTTCCGCCGCACGACGCCAGCAGACGACGTAATGACGATAATTTTGAAATTACATCGTGAGTCTCGAGAAAATTACCCGAGGCAATGCAGGGTTCACGGTTTGATGGGAAATTTCCCACGCCGAGGTGAGGATGAGACCTTAAATTAAAGTAACGGGACTTAAACAATACACTCATTTCGAGTAAATATTGTTTTTACATTTGTTTTTTGGTTTATTTTAGACAAAGGAGTAGAAAACAATGATTCGACAAAAGTACGTACTTAGTTAGTATAGTTATTTATTGTAAAAGAAAGACCATTCAATACGTACGGATACACAAATAACATTAAATCAATAAATACCTTAGTTTACGTTGAAAATACACCGAGTTCTCAAGCAGGAACAATTGATTAAAACCATACACATTGATATTAACTATATTAAAAGACAGGTAAACTACATAAACTATTTCTCTCAAGAAGTTACAATACAATGAACCACGTGGTAACTTTCATGACCGCGGATTAGCTGTAGATACTTCTGATTCAAATAACTTAGTAGACTTAAATAATTTAAGGAGAAGAATTATTCTTCTCCTTGAATGATTCTCACAAGTACTCACAACATTATGACTAGTATCGTATTACAACTATCGTATCTAAGCTTAATCATCTACCTTTAATCCACATTTAAGATAGGACCTTTTTTATTCTACAAAGGAGTCGGTTACACGTCATAAGTATAATTGATTATTGAATATTGATTATTGATTATTTATTATAAAATGTTATTTTTGATACCTAGATCCTACACAAAAAAATCCCACACAAAGATTTCGCACATAGGTACTTAATCATTCTTAAACTTAGAAAAAAATGGTATGTAGGTATATATGTTGGATACATTCCTTCTTATATAGTATTTCTGGGAAATCTTCCCACGAATTAAAGAGACCTGGAGTAAACTTTACCAAGTAGTTCACATGCAGATTGGTGAATCAATAGGTAATATATTATTAAAACTAGTCATCGCTCATGGTTATAGTAGAGTATGTATCAAAAACGTTGAAGAACATGTCATTACTCTCTTGTGATGAGTCTACTACTTCAAAGTTTTCCATAAAACTGTCATCATCATCATCATCATCATTGTCATCATCTACATAATCCTCTTCACTTTTATCCGATTCGGGTTGTTGCGGGATCATTATTTGCTGGTCATTATCCAGACTACCAAAAGGGTGAGGTGGAAACAAAGTCTCCTCCAATTGTGGTGGTTCTTGCACGCTCTGCTTTTGTGCTATTTTCTTTCGTTTCAAAAATGTCATCAATTCCTCTTCGATTGTTATACCTTTGTAATCATCTTTTGACATTATCGTTGTTAAACCATTTCTTGGATTGGTTCCAAACAGGGCTTCGCTGGGCGTTCTACATAAGGATTTCTGAAAAGTTGTATTTAAGACATACTGCACGTATTTTACTCCTTGTTGCCATTTCATCTTCGGATTCCGTGAATACCATTCATTTAATCGCAGCAAAATATCTTCATTCGTCGCTCCTGTGAATTCTAAATTTGTATCAACGTCTCCAGCTATTATTTTCATATCTGGAAAAGCTGTCTCAATATGTTTACAAATTTTTACCGTGACTGTTATCCCATTTTTGGACTGTAAGATGTTTGGGGCACCAAACACGAGAAATATTTCTAACAATGCATCAACAGTTGAATTAGCACTTACTTTCCTTAATGGTTTTAAGTGTATGAATTTTGTAGCAAGATCTCTGTAGACCATCATATGTTTGTATTCTGTATTCGCTGAAGTTGTTACATCCAGAAGATCAATTTGCCCGCGAGAATAAATAAGTGTCAAATGTTGGTCATCACTAATTAATCCAACCTGCGATACGCGAGGTTCATCTTTATTATTGGAGTCAGGTGATTCAGTATCTTTGACCGGGACATTATTATTTGAATTTAATTGTTTTCGCCTAATCTCCCTTATCTTACATACCTTGCAAAGCGATATGTACGTTATAATAATTTGTGTAGTAATATTAATGTATTTGGATCTAATAGCGTTCATCATCCTCGTTCTACCGCCGTGACCCAGCTTACGATGGTATTTTTGTACAATATCGTACATTTCATCCAGATACACATACATCTGTCCAGGTTTTCCAGAACGACACAATCTATCTCCTCCAGCCGTTCGAATTAAATCAAATCTTTTAAGACGACGATAATCCTCTGATGTCTTTTTGTTCAGATATTTCGCTCTTTTAACCTCTTGTATTATTAAAGCATATTTTGCTTTTGATAACAAGAAGTTATTTTTTTGTTTCTCCTCTACCAATTTGTTAATTTCGCGGTAAAACTCATCCCTGTCTACATCGACGTCGTCCTCGTTTTCGGACATTTTGAGACGAACACTAATTGAACGGCTGTTCAAATAACACACTTTATATTAAGTTTACACGCGTAATTCACGAATATGACATATTTGTAACAGTAAACGGTAGATTTACAGTAATTTCTATAACGCAAGCTCAATGAAAACATGCAACATGCTGAATTTGATGACAAACAACGCAATTACACCCGTGTTAGCTGAAATTCACCGGAGAAGCACGAGAATAGCCGATCGTGCCCGATCTTCATGCCGGAGATACACGAGCAATCACCGGGAGTAGTTTCGTCGCGTTTCTAATAGATATCTGTCAATGGTTATTAAGTACCTATATACTTAATATTCGTACTTTATTGATCGAACCAGTCGTCAGCTGCTGTAAGGTCAATGAACGATAGCGGCGTAACATACGAGACCATTTCATAATAATGAATGCAACTAAATGCAAAATTACCGTTTCGCCATAAATATTTAAATATTGTTAGAACCAAAATTGATGTCCGCGGCTTTATCCATGTAGAATTTAGAGGAGGATATGGCCCACGTCTATCTTAGCGCTATTAATATATAGGTATCTGTATAATATCAATAGTTTTCTAGTAGAATAATTTGGTCCATCCTGCGTCAATAGATGGACGGATGAACAGGACGAAATTATAAATTGAATTTCAATTGAAAAAGTTTTATTTAATCGTAGTAAATAGTTTTTTTTTTTTTTTTTTTTTATAATATTGGAGTAGCAGACGAGCTTGCAGTCCACCTGATGGTAAGTGGCTACTGCCGCCCATGGACATCTGTAATCAATCCCAGATAAGATTAGATATTCCTACCTAAGGTCAGCCACAGATGCGCTGCTACCCCTGAGGACTAAGCTGGAACGCCTCGGAAAAGTCTGTCTCCCTTACCACACCCTTCAAACCGGAACACAGCAGCGCCTAACACTGCTGTTATTAGGTAGAAATAGGTGTGGCGGTGGTGCCGCCGGAGTCGAACCACAAAGGGTTCTACCACCTTCAAACCACGATCCAGGAGCAGTAACACCTATCCACCTAGATAAGGCTTAATAATCTAGTCCAAAACTACCTATTGACACATGATATTAGTATGAATTGCATCAGAAAGATATATTCCATACCCTTCAAACTTCGTCAGTAGCTAGAGCTGATATAAGGCTAAACGACTAATTTGTATGAAATGCATAAAAACGTATTCCATATCCTTCAAACTTCGTCAGTAGCTCTGCATGCTGATATAAAGCTGACCGCCTATTTACTACTATCGCTTCAACGATAGTTACATAGATTACCATTAACAACTCTTAAGCTGCCGCGCAGTCACTTCATCTCGGGCGTCAGAGAGCAATTGACGAGCGATACACGTTTATTTTATTCGGAATATCATATCCGTACATAAACTGCTAAATAGACGATAGACTAAATAAACTTTTGACAGTTGCGTTACCACTATTTAATCACTAAAGCTACTTGCTCAAGCAATAACAGCAGAAATGGGGAAGGTGGTGGCGTTATCTCATGCTACCATCAAAGTGCTCCACCATTGCTCTTAATTCATCTTACCTAGGATATGGAGAGCCGTCAGGTCCTGGGCAGTCACTCCCTTGCATGGCATCTCCCCAGGCGTACTTCAACCGCGGCCCGCATTCTGATACAACGCAGCCCGCGAGAAAGGCCTGGAAATTTAATAAACCAGATTTAAATTTTCGTATCATTCAAGAAATTTAGGACATGGAATTAATAATAAGTAATTCCATAAGGGAGATTCATAAGGTAGAGTCCGCGCCAAACTGCTAGTCCGCTCCGAATATAGAAACGAGTCGCATCGCAATAGCAATTTTTAGATATTATTCCACAAATTGCTATTGCGACACGATATTACAGATATTATTCTACAAATTGCTAGATCTTCGCGCTACCCCGAGTGGGTTGACGGACTCTCCTAGGGGGTCAGGGGACTGGACAAGAAGTTTGGCGCGGACTATAAAACTTGGACTATAATGCGATGGTTACCAATATACGGGCGACGCACCGAGACACGCATAGCTACCATCGGCAGAGGTCGCCGGTACAGGCTGTTGCTCGTATATTACCACCTCCCTTAATGTATTAAATATTAACATGATATGCGAATCATAACATATTCATGCCTTATTCTAATATTGAAACGTTATTTTTAATAGTAAACACATATATTATTGTAAAGTATTTCTGCTGTATAATAATATAGTGAAGTGGCCGTTTATAATCAGTTTAGCACTGCTGATTTTACGCTTCTGTACGAACAATCGATTACAACTAGAAAATCAATTAAAAAGACAATAATATAATTATGTATTTACAAACTATTTATAGCTCGATTTATATTTAGTTAATATCAGAATTATGTAAGTCATTTCACTAACAAAATATAAACAAAAAAATTACGAAAGATATATCTGAGGCCTAAATTGCGCTACAAAAACGTTTTACAGACTGGAGTCTACAAAATAACCTGATATACCATACTAAGACCAACAGGAAAAGATACCTACTTGCACCGTTATAAATATAAACAACCGGTCAGATAGATAGGTTTTATAAAACTGAGAAACTATGATCGTGTTTTCTTGAAAAATGAACGAATTTAAAACATTCGTTTATATAGATACAAAGCATCTTAGTAATAGTTATTTCATTATAGTCCTTTTAGCTGGATCTCATTTTACTATCGTATAATTCACATGAGGCTTATACTACAACAAATAAATCGAAGCTATACCTAACTTAGAAATAACTACAAGTAGGCCATGACTTTTCCCAGCTTCAGACAGAATAAACAAAGGCTTTAAGAGTAGTAAACTCACAAATTATGATGGAAGTCTTGTTCATAATCAAAATAATTTGTCGGTTGCCGCACGTTCACCGCGCGTGAGCCGTCGGGAACGGAATGTGTGCCGTGGCCCGATAACACACTTCTTGGTAGCCGTCCTTTCTCAAATAAAGCCCAGCCCGAGTTGAACCTTACGATCCTCCGTGTCAATCAATGGCTATTTATCACCGGTAAAAAGCTGCGTCAATTAATAGTTTTGATTTTTTACCAATATTCTCTTCTTGCTTAACAGGATGGATAGTAGTACATAGGTATTCGGATACGAATAAAGTATTTAGATCAAAACGCTTCTTAAGATCCTATTTTTCAAGCTGTTTATTTAACCAAATTTTATTGAAATCTATTGAGCGATTTTTATCCATTAAAATCTTATTCACTTTAAATAGTTTCAATTTAAATAGAGTTACAAACATTCAATACAAATTCTTATTTTATCATTGTCTACATAAATAGGTGCTCACCTCAAAAAAAAAACAAAATAAGGCGAGTCACTGAAAATGTGATATGAATTTAGGCTTTCTACGCTAAAAGTTAATGATCATTTCATTCGCAATGTGTGTGCGTAACTTAATTATCACTTGATTTTAACGGTGAAGGAAAACGTCACATAAGCGTCAGAGTTCTTTATAAAATTATCACAGATATGTAAAATAGTATTATAACATAAAACGGTATATGGCTAGACCGGTATATGAATAGACTTTATTCCTAACCCTTCGCAGTTTGACGACCCATGTCGACTCTTAACTCTTCCTATTCCAGCAACTTGCGTGACTAAGCGGTCGTACTCGCCAAGGGTTCTGTATTTGTTCTCCAGTCAGTCAAACACCTAAAGGTCAAATTTAATTTCTATTCTGGGTTTAGTCAAACACCTAAAGGTCAAATTTAGTTATCTGTTCTGGGTCTGGGTTTGTTCTCTTATTGATGTACCCATGGTATCCTTGACAGTATACACACAATACACAATCTAGAAAGGGATAATTATAAGCGACTTACAAGGAATTCTATTAACGGGCTATGAGTGTAGAAAGCGTCTTCTAAGTATAGACCTGTGCGAAATAATGATTCAGTATCAAGGTATTCATGATCAATGGCGAACATTAAGCGCTTTGCATCAAATAAATTGCAAATAAACATGCACGATGCAGTCCATCTGATATTAAATGAGCATTAACAGTCATAAACCGCTTCTACCGTCTGATTTACATCTAAGAATCTAATTGGAGCTTGATGTAATGAACGTACACTTTTTATAATATAGAAGTAGAAAATGAGGATGTGGTACACCTGATGGCATCTATAATCAAACCTAGATAAGACTGGAGTAATATCAACCTTCAGTCACATATGGGCAGTCCATATTGTCATCAACAACATCTTTATTTTATGCTGGGAAAAGATCTCTAAGGATGAGAATGATTAGGCCATAGTCCACCGTGCTGACCAACTGCGAATTAGTAGACTTTATATACCTTTTCAGAAAGCTTTTTGTTTTTTTTTTTAAATCTCTCAGATATGCAGGTTTTGTCGCGATGTTTTCCTTCACCGTTAAAGTGATAATTAATGTATATTACGCATACAACTGTTCAGTGGCCGTGTTTCTACCAGGCTATTACTGCTCATGACTACACCTGTGTTGGGATACCTCGTCGTCATGCCCTTCGAATTAGTACACGGCAGTAGTGAAATTTGTTATAGGTACTATGGTTATAGGGTAATCTATGGTAATCTATGGTTATAGGGTAGAAATAGGTGTAAACAAATACAAAATACAAATACAAAAATCTTTATTTGTAGAATAAGGTGTATACATTGGTGTTATAGTCAAGAATTTTCGCTCATTCTGCCATAAATGGCGTACAAATATAATTTTAAGTTACTAAATAAGCGTTCTACTTATACAGGAAAATGTACTACAACGTTACATTATCTGTGGTAGGCAGTAGGCACGTACATATCCGTGAGCACTTACTATCTCTATGCGGTAAAGATGTGGCTTGTTGTGGTTGTAAATGTAATGGCGGTAAAACGGCCGAAGCAAATCGTCGGAAAAAATCAATGAAACGCAATGATCATTCTTATCGTACAGCCATGATCGAAGCAGATATTTTTTATTCAATTTCATTGATAAAACATCGGTGCTTAAATAAGAAGATCGTTGTTATTAGATAGGCAGCTCCGAATAAGGAATGAAAACAAATGATATCTATTTACGATAACTTTATAAGTAAGTTAATAAAAAGTTTTACGATGGATAGTTATTTAGAACTTTCACCTTAATTGCTGCGTAGGTACGCTATAAAAATAACATTAACCGATACTTTTGATATGAAGCTATAATAAACCTGCCTAATTTTAATAAGGAAATGTAAACTAAAATACCAACATGTTTAATTACAGATAATAAATATTAAAAATAAATTATACCGATATTATATCGATAATTTCCGTTATCGTATGGACAATGTCCGTACCGGAAATGGTAAGAGTACTGGCGTAGTGATGTGCAGCGAATCGTAAAGACCCTCAAGAAGAAAGTGCCAGTGTCAGATTTCTAGGCCAAGTGTATATAACATGTCATTGAACTGTTGTTAGAAACTTATACGGGTGTCAAGTGTATATTACATATTTTATACTTGTTGTAGATACAATGACATCGTAATTATCTTCTATGTTTTTTTTAGAAATAGCTCTTTAAATTTTACAATTTAACAGATATTCAATAACATTTAATGAGATGTCTGTTTGTATACCTACGTTAATTGTATTGTATTCAATTTAAATTCAATTAAATTTTTGACTCATTCTCAATACCTGTATAATTTTGTTTATGTTATTTTGAACAAGCGGCTTGTTTGCTTGACTAAAAATATAACTTCAATTTAAAAGTAACTTGTGTATAACAAAAAGTTTTTTTTTTATCATAAATGGTCATTGATGTGTAATTCAACTAATTAGTTATAGATTTATCAGTTATATAAGCATAACTTTACGCACTTGGGAGTAGCGTTGCCATTATGCCGCCTGGTCTCCACGGGACAGATTAATAGTATTATTGCAAAAGTGAAAATTGCATAAAGAAAAAGCAGCGAAAGTGCCCGGCGGTCTCTTAGGTCCATTGTATGGACATCACGTCGCGGGTTACATTTCAATCCTCGAATTCCGAGTAACGTTGACCGCGTTCAACAACCGAGATAGCGTTCGCGGTCGCGGTCAAATAGTACTAATGTGGCTTGTATTTTGTGTAGCAAAGGATTGAGAATTACGCGGACCGAGCCAATAATACTTGTTGATGCTAATGTAGCATCGACTTCTTATGCAGGAATTAACAGTGAAAGCCAGAATTACTCAATATGACAAGATTCACTGTCGATACAGGGCTTCTTAATCGACAATATGCTGTTTGCATTGTACTTTGCTTTCTAAGTAAACGATTACTAGATTAGCCATCTCACGTATTGTTGAATCTCACCGGTGCAAACAGTGGCCAAGTTGCTTTTAGGTTAACCATTTTCTTTGCAAATATTTATAGAATAGGAACATAAATAAAGCGAATGCCTTACTTACGTTTAGAAGTTTACATTCAGCTGCCATGCTCTAATACTCACGTTTTTTAGTATTTTTGTTGTATAGGATAAGATAACGGGCGTACAGACTAGTGCAGAAATTCTATGATCACTGCAATATTTTGATAGGCATGAAAAACATCCTAGTGTAAGCAGGAATAGGTCGAAAGTCGGTTATAAGTTCTCATTATAACCAGTGCCTGAAGAGTAAAATGGTCGTAAATAGAAATTACTTTGAATTGATGTGAACATGTTAGATATATTAGAGTCAACTATAATTATATCGGTACCCTCCTCTTTAATGTTTTGTGCACTTCTCGTTAACGTGAGCACAACATTGCAGCATTAAATAGAGTCATAATCGATAAACATCATGTAAATGGAACATGAATACATACATACACAAGAACACGATCTCGGTCAGCCACCTTCAACTAATGACACGTTAATGCGCTTAGACACCGATCGTGCGGGTAACAGTAAACTGCTGATGATAACTTCACCCACAGTTTCATACCTTTTTTACCTATCAGGAACGGTTCGCTCCGAATGCATAGGCAATGAGTCAGTCGACCGTACAAGTTAGCCACCAGCGACTAAGATGCTCGTTCAAAATTTACTTAAAAGCATTTCCGTGTAGTAACTGTAAAGTAATTTTACGCCTTTCGGAGGTCTTTGTCCTGCTAATATAACATACGAGATATCTTCTCATTTCTACTCTAAGATATGTTAGTCGCTCTAATTTGTTTGCATCACGTAATAAAAATAAGCAGTTTAGACAAAATTACTATCTCCCCTAAATATCCAGATACGTGTAAATGTAGAGAATTAAAATCTGTATTCAAACAAGTTCACTATATGAATAACTAAACTGGCTCTTTATTTAAGTGTACTTAAAAAAAAACAAATGCCAAAAAAGGATATTACTAATACTATTCGTTAATACGGATAAGTGACTAACTATCTGCTAAAAATATCAAACATACGCAAAATAAAAAAACGTGACCTATTTACAGATCCAACAACCGGTTAAGAAAATTATTAGTGAATTTCTACTCAAAAGTCAAAACTCAAAACCCTCTAACTAGTGATGTAGAGTCGATATTTTTTAACATTTTTAATTAATCGTAAAATTCGATACTTGTGAATTGTGATGTAAAACTAATATTTAGTTTTATTTTTATTCCATTACTTTGAATTTTACAAAAAATATAACTATTATAATTAATGTTAAGTGCACATACCTTTAAATACAAAATTATATTACACATCTATAAATTGTAACAAATGAAGTTTTATGATAAAATTACAACTTTGAAAACTTTTAAAGTAAAAGTTTAATATTTATCAGAACTTACCACATAAATATACAAAGATATACTTCTTACACACATTTTATAAAATTAACAGTTATAATTACACAGCAAATATTACTAATTAATTGACGCGACACACTTTTATTTGCGAAAAATTTGTCCGAATGTGAAGATGACACATTCGCGTTAGTGGAAGGGCGTGCGATCGGCGCACTGCCCGCGCAGACAACAAGTGGTTTTCATTATAACGGGAGTTCGGCCGGGAGTCCTCCGCACCTTGCCGCCTACTTTGCTTCCATCCAAACCAAAGCGCTCTCTCCTCAATAGTTTTCGAATTCAACGCCATCTAACGAACCAAAACGTAAACATTTTGAACTCGATATCGATGCTTCTTTCATGATAATCGATGACAGTGACAGAACTCGCTCGCATATCACATGGCGAAAGGCGAAACAAACATGGCCGCATGGAACATTGACAGCGGCTCTACTATCAAATCAGGGAATAATATTGAAAGTTTTCGTGCCAATAATTGCAATAAAGACGATAGAGACAAAAATTGCGCGATTGATAAGAGTAACGTGAATTTCGACGCGGAAAGTAACTCCACAAAGTTCGCCGACAAGGAAGTGATTTCGAAAAATAAAGCAGTAGATAAACCCGAGGATTCTATTACAGATGATCCCACTGAATTGTTGTAAGTTTTGTTATAAATATTGTGTACCCGTTAGTTTGAAGCGCTTGCCAGCAATACATTTGTTTCGGAAATAGCCGCGAATTCCCTACCACTACTGTTCTGCCATTATTCAGTCAGCTGTTTGTCAATATGATTTTTTTTCTCGCTTGCACGTATGAAAATCAAAACAAGTGGTCTTTTTCACTCTGTTTCATTTTTGGGCATTCTATTTTGGTACATTACCATCTCGATGCGGTGTGAATATCGTAATTTTGAGTTCTTTAATGTATTGAGTACGTTTTGTAATGATTGGAAGGTAACTGATACCTTATTTAAAGTGTAGAAGCCACTAACACACTCTGTACCACTCTGTTTAACTCTGCAATAGATTTATACATCACACTTAGTCTCCTTCAGCTTATATTTGATGCTTTAATAACAATATCAAATAACTGTAGTACCGCATAGATGTATGCTTTTGCAAACTGAGCCCTAGTGTAGTGTTTACAAGAGCTATAGCAACAATCTGCCATATTGACTTTACATACACTACGTGTTTATTGTTATTAGATTTTTTGTTGTGATTATTACATTGATAAAATGTCTTGAAGAATGAATTTGCAAAAAGTTGTAGGCAAAATGTGTGTATGGAGATAAAATCTACGATTTGCATAATTGTAAAGCTTAATTTAGTAATAGTGGAATGAGAACAAAACCAGATATGGAGCTGGAAAGTACAGTTAGTTGTGTTCTCATTTTAAATAAAGTTAACTGTTTTCAAACCAATATATGGTCATATTTTCTTTTAATATGTTTGTGTTACTGTCGCTATTTAATAAATTTAACAAGTAATATTAAATTGTCTACTTATTGAAAACAGTAAATAATATTGAATTTTTATTCCATATGTAATTACGAACACATAAAATAGTTGCCATAATTATGACACTTTGCTCTACGGCTTCATCGTTTACAAGAATTTGATTAGTACAATATTTTTTATTTGGAGATTGGAGTAGCAAATGGGCTTGCAATCCTGATGTTAAGTGGTCATTGCTATCCATGACTATAATGAAGTCGGTCACAGATCCATTGAACAAAAAGAACAAACATGGTTGATGGGTATTAGTGATGTGCCGGATCGTTTCTAATGTATATCCAAGGATATGGATACCTGGTGACAATATCTGCGGTCACCGACACAGATGTCCAGAGCATCACTAAGACAGTATATTGTCAGTCAGAACTATTAGTAAATATGTAGGTATTATTTTTCCATATATTTTATATTTTTACATGTGTAAATGCAATAATGCTCATGCATTTAGTTTTTTATTGCCCGCATACTAGCATAATTATGTACTAGAGTCAATCAGCTAGTTGACATTTAGCATTTAAACTCTATATTAGGTATGATCGACTGACTAATCCTGTTAGACATTGGTTATAGATATTCACGCTTTGAAATAGAGACAATCTTTGTGTTATGTTTACAAGAAGCATTGCTATGTCAAAAAAAAATCAGTGGATATAAGAATAAAGTTAAAGGAGCATTGAATCAAAATGTATGCAAATATCTTAATTTATCTATAAAATATTTGTTTGTAATAATATGTAGAAAAATATTTCATTTTTTAACTAAGCCTTGTAAGCATTACCCTGATATATAATTTCTGTATAATATTATTAATGAATCTGACATGTTTAAAAATCAAATTTTAGGTTCATTCGGCTTATAATATTTAAAAAAGGAAACATCTTATTTTGTGTACAATAATTTACAAAATAGATAAAATTATCATGAAATCAGAAATTTACAGTTTAACTCCAATGGCAATATTACCCCAACTTACCCTAAGGAACTTAATCCTCATGTAATTTTTTAAATTAAATAGCAGTAGCGAAGATAATAGTAAGAGGTCACTGCAACCCATTATATCATACTCATAGATAATCAACAGAAATAGGATTAAAGACTAAATATTGACGACTTAGATTAGTCTGAATACATCATGTACACATCTATCTCAACCTTCAAACCACAAGTAGGCAGAGCAATTTCACCACAATCAAATTTACCAAAATCAGATAGTATTCCAATTTTAAAATATTTTTATTCCTTTCTTCCAGTCGCAATGACCCAGAGGCGCAAGCGAACATGCCCTTATCAGAGTCGAACATGGACAAGAACAGGCGAAGGGTGGACGATAGCGCGAGATACAAGTGTGAGTACGATGGGTGCGAGCGCACATATAGCACCGTCGGAAACCTCCGGACCCACATGAAGACACATAAAGGTTAATAACTTGAAGTTTGCAATTATGGTGAGATTATAAGTGGAATGCGTGTAAATTATTTTTTATAAACAAAATAAAATGATAGTGTATTTATTTATGTACCTACTTAAAATTTACATCAGTAGGCATTGCCCATGCCCCATGGTTTGTATAGATTGAATAGTTTAGTTTTTTTTAATAATTTGCAGATTATAAATTGCAAATGGTCCATGCATTTATTGATTTGTTTTTTTTTTATAATATACATAGGCAAACAAATACTCTTGCAAATGCCTTTACATTTGATATATAAGCATAAACAATATTTATATCTATCCTGAAATACTTAATACCAGACAAATACCTTTTGTTAATTGAATGATATAGAATAATATTGACATGTTAAAAGTATAATAAAGTTCTATAACGAATTTCTTGTTGTTTCCAGGTGAATACAGGTTTATATGTCCTATACCGTCTTGCGGGAAGGCATTTCTCACATCTTACAGTCTGAAGATCCATGTCAGAGCTCATACAAAAGTGAAACCCTTCGCATGCCACATAGGAACATGTTCTAAAGCTTTCAATACTTTGTACAGGTTAGTGGGTTATTTGAGACTTTCTATACTATAGAAGTAGCAAACGAGCATGCAGTCCAGCTGATGGTAAATGGTCAAAGCCACTCATGGACATTTGTAATGAAATTTACATAAGATTCGAACTTTACCCTAGGTCGCCTACTAATGCGTTGTTCGATGCTCGTGAATTTATTAGAATATCCTTTGTCACATCTTTAATGCCAGACCACAGCTACTTGCTTGTAGTGCGTAACAAAGATACGTAATAAATGATTCTAGCACCTTTAAAACCTTTAGTTTTAATATCATATTAATTAATATATAATTATTCGAAGGAAATTTAATTTGCTTCTGATGGCCACATGGTTTTTATGTGCGCCTAATTTTTGAATAAAAAGCTATTAAATAATTATTGAGATGAATACGATAACGCCACGTTACCTATCAAAATGTGCCCATGTGTGTCCACATTATTTGATATTATCGTTATATTTACTTCCTGGATGATGCAATATAAATAAAATATGTAAGGTATATCTCTAAAGATATCTGTTCTTAACGCATAGAAACGTTATTCGCGTATCGAGTATTGGAATATCTGCGATTTTTGATTTAATTACCGATGCTGGATTAATAAAAAATAAATAAACGCGTATTATTACGTACAGTAAGAGTACTCCCGAGTGTTCCCGAATATCCCGAGTTTTTTCTTTCCACATTTCAGATACTTACTGTTTAGAATTAATTTACTTTAAATGTTTATATATATTTTTTCTTATAAGTCCGCTTTTGCTCAATATATACGCCATGGATGTACCCTACTTGAAAATGTTATGTTTCATATTTCTTTAAGAGTATTTCTATATGTTTATCAGAAAATTTGTATTTATATTTATCTAGCCTAGATAACATATACGTATAATATCATTGTAGATATTGTAGAGTTGTAGATACACTATCATGTAGGATAGTTTTAGCGTAAATAAGTTTGGATTAACAATGAAACCGAATGGAGCACTCTCGAAATATCTTATCACTTACGCCAATACCAAAAACCGTACCAACCGTAACCAAAACCGTAAACCAAGTCCCTGTAGCACCAGGATCAGGATTGGGCTACAATATCCCCTGTATGTCGTAGGAGGCGACTAGTGCGGTAAAAATCCCACATAACTCCGTGTGGCTCCCACGATACTGGGTACTTTTTGAAGGTTTCCCCCTCGTTAACGAAAAAATGAAAAATAAGTTCAGTTAACCTAAACCGAAGACATACCATCATACAATTTATGATCAGGAATGCTATTTTGTTAAATCTTTATATAATTTTTAATGCCAAATCTGTAATGAAATAGCTAAATTGTATTATTTCAAAGCCCATATTTGCGGTAGAGTCGCACTTTCAATGACAAGAAGAGATGATTTAAAATAATGACTTAGATAGGAAATCAAAGTATAAAATTGTTCTATCGGAAATTCAGTCTAAGACCTCTGTTGTACGTGAATGTCCAGACATCATAATTATGTACCTATATCCTACCCACATATGTTTAAAATTCTATAACGATCTATCATTCCAAATGTCGTGTTTCGGTCATTATTTCATTCATTCCTGTCATAATTGCATTCGTCTCAGAGAAATCGAGATTATAATGTATCGAGATTCGAATTCTTGTTGGTATTTTACGGAATAGCACAACAGATTACCATAAATAGTAGGCGATGGTCGGGACACGCGAAACGGGATTGATTGGTCGCGCATTTCAAGTTTTAATAGCTTGCATAATTCGCATTTCTCATTCGTTTCACAATGTACAACAGCATAAAGTATGTAGTTTGGAAGGAAACAAGTATAGCTTTTTCTTTAAAATAGAATGAAATTGTTTTAACTTAAAATGTAAATACGTAATCTCTCAATAATATATTCAGTATGTAGGCATATATAGAAATAAAATTGTCCTTCCAGGTAAGTATATTCCAGATAACTTATATCTGGAAAGGCAACTAAAATTTTATGAGCGTGGTTCGAATTCACCACACTACTCCGATGCGGTTATGTGGAAGAAGATACGAGGTATTGTACGACTCGTGTCGGATGGTTTCAAAGCAACCGCAACCGTTATCAGCAACCGGTGCGATTACCGCCGCCTGTCCGTTGCCAGCGATCGTCGACGACGATCATTGACATGAACTGTCACCCGTTTTTAGTTCACTGAGTGTTGCGCTGTCTCTCATATAAATCTGAACCATGCCCGACGTTGCGTAACTTTCAAAACCGCTGTGGCATACGCGCTTTCAATATTTCAAAGAAACACGATTATTTATTTATACTATGTGTGGGTTTCGGCAAATAACTCCACTTTTCTTTTTCTTATTCTGATACAAACAGAAGAATCGATAGGCAAACTATTTTATCACTACTATAGTTTTATGCCAAGATCATTTTGTCCTTATCTTTAATCACATAGTCTACATAATAATCACAGACTTGCGTTAATATTTAAAAATCTATTTTTGTTATCTTGTTGTGACGTTGAAGTAATGTTGTGCAACATGATGTATTTTCCTTGAGTGTTTTCGTGGGAAGATAAATATGTTTTGCGAACAATAATCTGTCTGAGCAACTAATTTGATTTATATGTCCCTACACTTGGATGCGAGCCAAAATGTGGCGTTTATTTTGTTACTAGTTTGTTTTATATATTGTGTAACATGGGTATTAATGCTGTGGTCACTATATTGAACTGATGCTGAGGGTTCAGGATTCAATCTCTGGCCAGATAGAGCGTTGGCGATTCTATTTTTACCCGACTGACAAGGAAGGGTTATGTTTTTCCCGGGTATGTTGTATGTTTGTAATTTTTTTATACCCTAGGATGTACCAAAAGGCCGAATGAATTTCAACAGTTAAGGTGTCGTTATATTCGTCTCAAATACCCCAGGTGTCCTTAGATCTTAGATAGATGAGTGTTTGAAGAAGAAATCAATATAGCGGATTTTAGGCGCAAAATTTTAGGCACGTTTGATTATTGATTTATTTATCAAATTTGTTGATTGATCCAATCGGTACTTTTGTATCGGCACAATATCCGTAAGGAACACTAGAGTAAGATTCTCCACTCTTATGGCCTCTGAATAAGTTCGAACCTGAAACACTTACTGCCTGTGACATTAAACTAGTAAACGATCTTAATTTTATCGCATCGACAGTTAAATTCGAAGTGCCGAGACCTTAAGTGTAAAATTTTATTTTTTTGCAGGTTAAGAGCACACCTAAGACTACACAGTGGAGACACATTCAATTGCCAATCGGATGGCTGCACTAAGTTTTTTACAACGTTAAGCGATTTGAAGAAACACATACGAACCCATACACAGGAGAGACCTTACAAGTGAGTGTATAATTATGAAACATATTGAATCTCATTCTTATGCTGGCAGATTCTTTGCGGTTCCATACCTGAAGCACCACCCCCACACTAATTTTTATTTGATATCAGCATTGTTACATCTAAAGCCCGTTCCACATTCTCGCAAAAATCTCGCGAGACCGCAAGAAAAACCCGATTCGTATGGGCTCCACATTCTCGCTTCTAATGCTTTTCTCGCGTTCTCGCGAATGTGGAACGGGTTTTACGCCTTTTTAAGTACGCTTCGGGCACGTGTCGCAAAAGGCGGCCGTGCGCATATGCCACTTAGTTTCCAGCTGGCATCGACAGCGCGCGCATTACTCACAACTACAACAGGCAACAAAACTTTGTTCCCAGATGCAGGGCGGAGGGGTGCGGCAAGTCGTTCACGGCGTCTCACCACCTGAAGGCGCACGCGCGCACGCACTCCGGCTCGCGGCCGCACGCGTGCGCCGCGCTCGGCTGCGGCCGCGTGTTCTCCACCGCGACCAGCCTGCGCGCGCACGCCAGGAGGCACCAGGTGAGTGTCCGCGCGGGGCGGGGGCGGGGCGGGGCGAGGCGGGCCCGGCGCCGCGCTCGGCTGCGGCCGCGTGTTCTCCACCGCGACCAGCCTGCGCGCGCACGCCAGGAGGCACCAGGTGAGTGTCCGCGCGGGGCGGGGGCGGGGCGGGCCCGGCGCCGCGCTCGGTTGCAGGTGAACGCGCGGCATCAACATCTCCAATCTCGACAATCCACATGTCTTCAAAACCTTCAATATCACCAATTGACAGCGTCTCTAATTTCCTCAAAGTCATCACCAAATTTCCAACCAATGTTTCCAACGAGTCTTACATCACCAGGTGCTGGGAAGCGGGGAAGGTGTTAGAAAACTGCGGCATCACAGTGTCGCCAAATTCGACCTGATATCTAACTCTACTGTAGAATTCCTCTGTGTTTGAATCTAGTCATCACCGCTAGTCATACCTATTTCTATCTAGAAGAATATTATGTTACTCAAACAGCTGTTCTACTATGCGTGCGTGGTAATTTATGAGTGTAATATTATTATAATGACTAATTACTAACTACTACATTTAATCTAAATTTGTTTATGTTTTGCTTTCAGATCGAAGCAGAAGCACCAACGGTAGAAGTAATCGAAAACGACCCACCGAAACCAGTAAACGACGTAATGAATTGGGATAGTCTTCTAGAATCATTCGGTAAAATTACAACGGAATCAAATTCTACGGACGGAAGCTTAGAGGATATTACTAGTGTAGATCCTCTCGCTGGTAACAACGTAGATATAACAGAATTGCTTTTCGATAACGCCACTAACGCTACTAAGTTTGATGATACAAATAATTTAGCAGTAGATTACGATTTGTCCAGCCTAGACGTAACCTTATCGCCCTTCGGAATTGTTAAAGATAATAAGAAAGATGTAGACGAAACGTCGTGGGTAGATGTTAATGATTTGCAACCATTAGCCCTCTCTCCGACCACTGCGAACAACCTTAAAATGGAGGTTAAGTCTGAAGCAATGCAGCTAGCTCTCGCAAACGAAATAGAAGTACAGTCACCTTGGATCGATGTTACGGCCTTAGCCGCATCTATTCAAGAAACCCCAGTAAGCATTAAGGAGAAGACACCAGAAAGTATTTTCACGATGGCGACGTTCGTTCCAACACATATGCAAAGTTACATCGACTTGAATCCTGAAGTTGCGACAACCACGAATCTGATGACCGAGACATCATTCGATTTAAACACACCAACCATTCTCGATGTGGGCGATAAAGTTTTCAACGATAGCGAATTGGTAACTAATCTTGAATCTACTAAAATCGATACAGATATCGATAGGTTTTTGAAAGACGCGGAAGAATCGAATGACGATAGATCGTTGAACACACCTCCGCCGTCACGAGTGCAACAAAACATTGAAATTAATCCAGCCAACTCTGTTCTATTCAACACTGATTTCGCTTTAGAGGACACATTATTGTTTGATAACGAACCGTCGTCAGATATGTATGTGGTGAGAACGGAGAATATATTCGGAAAGAAACCGATTCGAAATCCATTGGAACAGCTCGCGGCCGATGCTGGCATATGTTCTTGTGTGGAATGTAACTGTGCACCGAGTGATGGAGAATGCCAGAACTGTAAAGAGAATGATAAGCAAGTTAGTGACACGAAACCGTCCTGTGGGGACGACACGTGCTCCTGTGTCGATTGTAAGTGTAACCACGCAGAGATGAAGTGCGCTGTTGGATGTGGGAAGGCAACGGATACGAATCACAACACGTTCTTGCATTACCATAGACGGCACAAGAATTCCAATTTGGAAGAACTTGGAGTCTATACACACGAGTGCGATGATATGACACCAACCGGAATTTTAAACAGTATAAAATGTTCTTGTGGCGTTGGCAGCGGTAACGATTGTTGTGCAACTGACAAGCCTTGTACGAAATCACAACATGCACATAGCGAAAAATCATGTTGTGTGACGATATGTTTTAAAAAGTTAGACGCATTTAAGCAGTTTCTTTCCGACAACGACTTGCTGATGGCTCTAAAGGCGCATAACTTCAACCTAACCATCTAACGACAGGCGCTTTAGGACATTTGCATTTAATTGTATAGCATTCGGTTCCTTGCGTTACATTTTCTTTGCTGCTACTAGCTCCTGTAGGCCCTTGTTTGTTTGCACTGAGGAAGTTATCCAACAGGCTCCTAATATAAGATAAATTCAGTATTACATAAATCAAGAAAATCTTATATAGATGTAAGAATGTATGTTACTGTTGCATACCAAAGTGAGGTTACACGTGTATCCATATGTTAAGAGTCTTTGTGGATACTTCATTGTTAGTTTGTAGTGACATAGTTAAGAAAATAATAAGTCATAAACAAAATCAGACTTAAAGTTTATGATTCACTTAAAATATCTGTTGGTTGAGCTTTTTAAGTGATTCTAAAAATTTTAATGCACAAATATACCAGACCAAGTAATATTAAAACAGGGCGGACCTCATTAAGATTTAACTGTAACAACACCCTATTGTTCTGCCAACGATTAGGCTTTGTTCTTTTTTTGAGATTAGTGTCAGGTGGACAAATAAACAGGTAACAGTTAACCTATTATTTTCTTAATTTGTAAGAAAAGCAATTTTATTATTGAATGTTGTGTGTTTTTGTTTGTATTGTTGTGATATCAATAGTTTTAGTGTAAATGCTTGGGATATAACAATATGGTTCTATTTCGAATGGAATTCTATAAACATATGGTCTATACTATAGACGGTTTAACGATAATTATAAAAGTAATGATATTAACTATTGGTGCTAAACTAAGACTGTTATTTCCATTTTATGGAGAAAAAAATCTAAATCAGTGACGTAGCGTAGGTTCTAGCTGTTCGGGGCGGAATTTTGCCGCCCTTTATAAGAATTGGCCGGCAAAATAAATATAAACATACTAAGCAGTATCTGAAATAAGTCAGCGATATAATTTCATGAAATTGCCCATAGATGTGGCACTCTCGGTTATTATATATGAAATACAAAGTATATAATATTAATATGCTGCAGTTTCTTACATTTTGCCGCCCCCTAAACGCTACGCCTCTGGTCCAAATGTGCAATAATTTTGTTCTATATTAAAATATGTCTTATTATACCGTTTAAATATGCATTTCAAAGCACAAACAAATAATGATTATACATAATTCAAATATTTATATAAATGATTATATTATAATGATGTTTTTTAGAAATTTTGATACGAATGTAAAATATCGATATTATTATAATAGTACAAAGTACTTAAATAAAACCAAATATACTTGCCATGATGATTTCAAAAAGGGTTGATTAGGAGTAGTTAACATAATTATTATTATGCCCTAATTTTAATAATTTACTGTCAATATGAGGCGACCATTAGATGCTCATTTAGCCAAATTCAGTTATAATTTATATTTTTAGTTATCAAGTCAGAATTTATATTGAATTGTTCATTTATTTAATGAATGTGCATAATCATATTTACAAAAGTATGTACCTAATGTTCGTGTTTTCCAGTAACCCTTATGGTATATGGTTTCTTTTGCTGTGGCTATTTGTAACACAGAACATGGGTTCCATCGTCATGAACCCATTATTGTTCCAATGCTGGGCACGGGTCTCCTCTCAGAATGAGAAGGATTAGGCCATAGTCCACCGCGCTGGCCAAGTTCATATTGGTAGACTTCACATACCTATGAGTTTTTTTTTTATATAAATCCCTCAGGTATAAAGGTTTCATCACGATGTTTTCCTTCACCGATTTAAGCCTGTGATAATTAATTTCTAATACGCACATAACTTTGAAAAATCAGAGGTGCGTGCCTGAGATTTATACCTCGGACCCCTCATTAGAGGCCCAGTTTCTTAACCATTAGGCTATCACTGCTTGGGAGTGACATTTTATGTATAATCGACTTCATATGGAACCATTTACATAAAATGTCACTCCTGACGCCTGAAATAATCGCCTCATATCTAAGTCACACAATGATTGTGTAATGATAATTGCGTTTCCGAATTGAAATCGATATGTATAGGATACACTGAAACAACATAACCCAAGCATCAAAATGTAAATTAGATTGTCGTTAATTATTTTACACTTGCTGAAGTAAAACTGAGAACAAAGTAAGCATCGAATGGACGCATCACGACGGTTAAAATAACAATAAGTAGATTAAGAGTAAAATAACAAACAGAATTAAACCTCGTTTGAACATTCTGGCTCAACAAACAACGATGTAATAAATAACGCTATTTAATAAAAGAAGTACTTAATTATCATTTCGTAAGTACTTACTCAAATCATCCTCAGTACTAATATGTTCGAAATATAATACTTCTCAATACATGTGATAGATTATGAAATTATGAGCCATTTTATGTACAAAAAGCAATACAACTATTTATCGAATAATTGTAAAGAAGTAATTCTTATGTAATTTATGTATTTATATGTTATTGGTTTTTCAAAAACGGCTTTTAATTGTATGAATGTAATGTTTTATTTTAATACTGTTTGACTTTAAAAGTTTATCGAAGTACCAAGTATCGAAGGCTGCAAAGGTTGCAATAATCTAAAGTAGCATCAGGCACTATTAGTGTCGTTGTAACAATTTAATACAGTGTAATGTTGCCGTATAATTAATGCAAATATAAGCTGATACGTGATTGCAAATATACGTTTTATAAATGTGGCATAGAAAATCAGTTGATTTTTTGTAAGATTTAAGAAAATACTATTTTCTTGATTGACAATGAAACAGTTTGTATTTCAATTAAATAATGCAACTTATGCTGGTTATATTTACTTATTCTTTTTTCAATTGAGTTGCCTTTAGTTTTGTCAATGATTATTTTATTATAATTACATTCTATGAAGTGCCCATACAAACCAAAGTCGCAAAGAATACTAAAATGTATACACATAATAAATTATATATTTGTTAAAAGTATATAAAGAAGTCTTTGAACTATTTACAGTTTGATATAAAAACACTGTGCCTTATTTGTTATATAATGTAAGAGTACTTATTTTTGGCTTAAAACATACAAAATGTTAAATAATTTTATATGAGATTTTATTAGATATAAAAATAATAATTCGAAAGCTGTAAAGTTTCTAGTCCACGTAACAAATAAACGCTTTTTTAATTATCTGCATTTTATTATATATATAAACTTTTTTTTGGTATATACCTACTTGTATTTAATTGGCTACAAAATAAATATAGGTGTGTGGTATAACTGGATGCTTGCTTTATATTTCCCCTAGGAGAAGCAATATAAATAATAGTACAATAAGGTTGCATATAATTTTATTGATGAGTATATTATCAAAACACCTAAGTGTACATAATTACACTAAAAAACTGACTTCACTATGTACTTACAATTAAACTTTTAAAAATTGCATATATAAAAAAATCCTACATCATACAATCTATTGAGATTGATTGATCAATACTTAAAATAATAATAATCATTATACAAAGCTTTGGGAATACTTACAACATAAAATAATATTATCAAAAACATACAATTAATTGTTTGATCATCAACCAAATGTTTTTCAATTTGATTTAAAAATATAACAAGATTTTTATAAAAAAGGAATCTAAAAAATTGAGACTGCCTAAACGTAAAAAAAAATTAAAATACAGAGTATGACCTATAATGAATCAGTCCATCCAATTTTTGCATACCAGACACTAAAATTTGTCATTTTAAGTAGGCAGAAATTGTCAAACATTGATCTTATTAAATAAATTTATTACTAATAATAGGCGTAAATAAATAGATATAGTTAAATTTATAAATGCATTTCAGTAATCATTTCCCTACACTTGCTCTTAAACAGACATTTTTATTCATTATTATGAAATGATGTTATAAATATTAAGAAAACTATTTATTATAACACTTTTTAGTAAAACCAGAGTGTTATCAAGTTTTTGTTAATATTCAGCTACACATATTAATTAAGAAACTGTATAGTACACTATACTAAATGCATGTGATAGTTGGGCACAAGTCCTATCAATAATGAGTAAATAATACTATTTCAAAACACTAGAGTATTCAAATACTTAGGGCTCTATCAGACCTGTAAAAATCATAACAAAGATTATATTTTTGCTTCCATTTATAGTGGGAAGGGTGGCTCAAGGTGGGTTCTATATATCTACGTTGATTTGCCAAATTCTTTGTGTTATTAAGTTCCTTTTTGTATTATTTGCATTGAAAACATGCTTAACTTATACCAAATCAATTAGGATTTTTAATTATTTACTTTTATTGATTCAATAAATCCTTTAAAACAAGTGTAACTTGTCAAGTGCACCATTACTATATTACTTCCACTGTTCTGATGTATCATAATATCAGAATCTAAGAATAAAAATATAGATTCAGCATTTAATACGGTGGCATCCTTAGAATAGCTGGGATTCGTCATTCACCAAAATAAATGAATGTTTACTTCCGATGTTTGCATCTAAGCTAACGTCTCTTTTTCTTGTCATGTCTCCTAGCTCGGGATGTAGTGGCTCGGTGCCCGGGAGACGACTGCTCGGAGCTGCATTCATCACTATCGGTGGATGCCTGGAATTATTGTGTTTAATATTATCTTATGCTTATGGCATTCCAACAGATGGTCTAGAGGGCACAAGATGCTGAATTACCAGTACTGGTATCACTGCCTGAGTTGAAATTATACAGTAAATATTAATTTTTAAATTCAGATATTCAAATTATTCTTCCATGTCTTCATAAAGCTCAATATATATTTTTTAACTATTAACTATATTTTATAAGGGTGAATATTTAAAATAAAATAAACAACAGCTGAACAAGATCATTTATGTCATGGACACACATCTTCAAGTACACTGTCACAATATTAAGATTAAATAGACTATGACCTTTCTGTTAGGTACTGTTGTTATAATGTTAATAATATTTGACTATCATCAATAGATTAGTACCAATCTATGCTACCATCGGAGGACCAATTTATAATTTATACATTGATCTTATATAGTTTGATGGTAACAGAGAGTACATACCTTCTCATAAGGATGCGATTCAGTCAGTTCATCGTTAAGGGTAATACAGGCGAATAGGCATACCATCTGGAATACAGCGCTGATGTACAACCCGTACCGAATAAAAGTGCTCATCACGTCTTCGGCGAAAATTTCATTCGGAATCATGTTAATAATTGTTTAGGTTTTTTAGTGAATTTAACGTTGTCACAGGTTTTTCTTTGAATTTAAGTCAAAAGAAATTAGATTTTTATTGATCTTTATTTCATTTTGCCATCTACAACTTAAAGTTTTTGTTTTAGAAAACGATCGATATTCTATCTTTCTTTACCGGGATGACAGTGACTTTGAAGTTTGACTTAAGTTTATTGGTGTTTACATCATTACAGCTAAAAAATGTTTATTTAATATTGGTATAAAGCAAAATATAAAGATATTATCAAGAAAAAATCTAAAGATGATGTCAAGAAAATATTAAAAAGAAAACAGAAGCATTTAAAATCATCTTTTTCAAATATGTGGTGTATATTTTTGTATCATCGTAGCATTTATGGTACTAAAACGCAGTGCGGCCTGTGTTTAAATATTAGCACGAATGATATAATAATCATACCCATAAATTAGATGTCATAAAAAAGAAAAAATCTTTTGGCGGGAAATATGTATCAATTTATTTCATGTTGGTATTATAAATGTGATATGTAGTGGTATTATAAATGTAATATTATGAGTGTGATGTACACTAACCGATAAAATACTAGATACTAATACTAAGGATTATAGCCAAAAAGTCATGTTAGGATTAGGGCTCGAACACAAAACTGCGATGCGACGCGATGCGAATTCGCAACGCAGAAAATTGCGATGCGAATTGCTGCGATGCGATATCGTGCGGCGTAGCGTCTCTCAGGGTGACCAACAACAACAACCACTGTGCGATGCGAATCAATTCGCAAGTTCTTGCGATGCGTCGAGGGAGCTCGCAGATTTTTGCGATGCGACGTCGCATCGCAGTTTTGTGTACGAACCCTATGTCACAATAAATGTATATTCGGTACAAAAAGTGAAATATATTACGTAGTGTAATTCAATTCTTTTCAATATTCTCCATTCCATTCAATTCAATATTCTCTACACTAAAATTTATTCTAGTGTAGAGAATATCACACTGCTTGGTAACTACCGACTACAAACTAGGCATGTTTCATTATCCGCTGATAGCGTGGGTGTCGTGTTAAACCGTAAAATGAGAAAACGCGGCTGATGATTATTTGAAAATTAAACTAGTACATTAATTGACCTATGTGCGCGTTTGTGACAGAAAGACCTGTTACTTAACAGAATTACCGACAGCAAACAATGAATTTAATATGTACTTGTAAGTATCTGCTATAATAATATTAAGATGGGACATAGGTATAGTCCGCCTAAAACTGCTAAACCGCTCTGAATATAGAAATAAATCGCGTCGCCATAACAAATTATATGACTACATCTGCTCGCAGCAACTTCAGAGCGGACTAGCAGTTTGGCGATAACTATACTAAACATAAACATTTTTGAAATAAATAAAAATCTATAAATACTTACTTATTTTAGTTGCAATTATATATGTGTTTGCTGTGACGGCCGCAAGAAGACAAAATGAATATGAGTCTTATGAAGATTTGGACGCTGACTACACATTGCTTTCAAATGACTTCATTGCATTAAATGGAGCACTTAGACGGTCTTTTGCACTGGTTTGTTGATAAATGGTCTCAGGATCACATACTTACCTATATTTTACTGCATTATAGCCTTGAAGGTTCGAGATATGTAGGATTGGGTAAGACTAAATTCAAATGGAATGTAAGAAAGTGGTTTTCAGGTCAGTTATGTATTGGGCTCTTGTAACATTCGATTCTTGGAGATGGTATTATTTGATAAAACTCCGAAAACTATATTTTATTGCTGTAATTTTTACTGCTAATGAAGCAAAATTGATACGACGTACTAAATTTCTTGATTTTACGACTCGCAAGCTAACAAAACCACTATACCTACCTGTCTTATAAGAACTTTTCACTATTCATTTCTATCACCGATATCTAAATTTTATGTATGGAAATCAAGTCGTAGAAGATTCTTAAGAGGGCTGTGAATGTAAACGCTTTACTACGTAAAAGTTATGTATCTACGACAATTCATTAAAAATGTTATTTCCTAGACAGCAGCTATCGATAGCCACGAGAAGAACATGATCTGTTCTCCTCTCTCGGCTTTGTTGCCTCTGGGTAAATTGGCACTGGGAGCTAAGGGCGAAACGTTAGATGAACTGTTGCTAACCATCGGTGTTAATAAAAAGTGGAAGGTAATATTGACGTATTAGTTCTTAGTTATTTAGTTTTCTATCATAAATTATTTACCTTGTGGCGACCTCCCGCTACACTTCAAGAGATGGCGCCACGAGTATTCTGAATCACGATATTGAAGTATTTTAATACTTTCGCTATTTGTAAATAGACTTCGCCATTTACAAACAAAACTGTCATTACTGCGAGTTACGAAAAGGACGCTTTGCTCTCTTTAGGTATTTTCCTTTGAAACATAATACCGTAATGTAATGTACGAGTATTTACAGGACGGAAACTTAAGACTTTTTAGATAATTTTAAAAGTAGCTTTGTTTTAATACCAACTGTTAAAAACAAGATTCACGCACATAGTTGATGTTTGCAACTCCAGAAATATCACAAGATTCATATTCGTTTCCGTTTCTTACATTCTTACGATATTCACCAGGTTTCAGTCAATTAAAGAAATAAAGTAGTAACTATTTATTTTGTAGTTGAAATCCCACTTCAAGCCGCTTATTAGAGATCTCATGTATTTGCCTGGTGTTAAGTTAGACATTGCAAGCAGAATTTATATATCAGTTTACGCGCTGCTCCAATCAAAGTTTGAAAGTCGCGCCAAGAGTATATTTAATTCTAGTGTCGAAAAGGCTGATTTTGGAAATCCTGCCGTAGCAGCACACGATATTAATACATGGGTAAGAAATGAAATGATTTAATTCTTTTTGTTTTAGGGAAAATGTAGAGTAAGGATGTAAAATTTTTTTAGGTGGTAGAACTCTTTCTGGTTCGACTGCGGCAGCTCTACCGCCGCGCCTATTTCTGCCTTAAAAGCAGTGTTAAGCGCTGTTGTGTTCGATTTGTAGGGTGTGGTAAGGGAGACATACTTTTCCGAGGCGTGCCAGCTTAATCCTCAGGGAAAACGGCGCATCTGTGGCCTCAGGTAGGAATCTAATTTAGGATTTTTTCTAATCTTATCTGGGTTTGTCACTTATCGTCTGTCGGACTGCATGCTCGTCTGCTATTCCTATACCATAGAAAAATGTAAGTTAAAAATTTTATAATTCCATTCAGGTTGCAAAGAATACTAATGGGATGATCAAGGAATTGATTTCTGCATCAGATATTACCCCGGATACATCTTTGTTGATGGTCAATGCCATTTATTTTTCGGTATGTAAATTATCCAATACCTACTCGTGATGTAGTAAATTAGTATATATCTATTATTATTATTATTTTTGAAGGTGGTAGAACCCTTTGTGGTTCGACTCCGGCGGCACCACCGCCACACCTATTTCTACCTAATAACAGCAGTGTTAGGCGCTGCTGTGTTCCGGTTTGAAGGGTGTGGTAAGGGAGACAGACTTTTCCGAGGCGTTCCAGCTTAGTCCTCAGGGGTAGCGGCGCATCTGTGGCCAACCTCAGGTAGGAATATCTAATCCTATCTGAGGTTGATTACTGATGTCCATGGGCGGCAGTAGCCACTTACCATTAGGTGGACTGCATGCTCGTCTTCTACTCCTATATATTAAAAAAAAAAAAATCTTGTCGAGCATAGGTTTGTTTCGGGACCAATCGACATAATATTGATCAGTTGGTTATTTAGCATGATAATGTAAGAAAATTGCATTTTCACAAAAATGAGGCATCAGTTTCGATTTCCGTTAGTTTATCATTTACTTTCCAGAATTGGTATCTTATGAGAAAAACTATGCGATGGTGTAATATCTACTACATAATGTTATTGTTGTTTTATTGTATGAACTCGATCGATACTAGTCTAAGAATATAGATTTTTCAGTCTAAAATAATATACACTGCGCTGATGTAGTTTTATCAAAATTAGTCCTGAACTCCTTTTGCTATTTTTTATACTTTCTGTCTTGAATAAATCACTCAATAGATAATCTAAAATATTATTATTATGTCATTTAATAAGTTATATGGATTTCTTCTTTAGTATTTTTCTATATCTCGTCTAGGGTAAATGGAAACTTCCATTTGAGAGAGTTCAGGATGGAACTTTCCACTCGCCTTCCGGGGATAAAACAGTGCCCATGATGGTCAGTTACTCATGGTACAATTATGTCAGAAGTAAAATTTTAGGAGCTCAAGTAAGTGTTATTTTTTTTTATTGTATATGAGTAATAAATGGCAAAGTTCCACATATACGAAGTGGTCTTATGGGGTTCCACCAAGGTCTGATAAAATAGCTTAGAAAGATTCGAAGCTAGAGATGATAGCCATGCCTTCCACACTTTAGAGAAATGTATTTTTAATGCTAGATTACAGAAAAAAAATCTAGCTAATAGACATTTAATATTAATTTATATTACTAAATACGACGGGACTAAGTTATAAGTATCTATAAGTACGTATTTAAGTTTGTATGAAATTATTTACTTTGAGCTCTTTGTATGTCGTTGTAAACATTTTCGATCATTCAATCCTTCCTTTAAGGACGGGAAAGAATCTGAATTATGAATCTAAATAAAAAAAATTAAAAAAAGCTATGATATTATATAGAAAACGAATCCTAGTTAAATCTAATAACGATAATATGTGTAACAAACAGATAATAGAGATACCATACGATGGAGAAAAAGCTTCTTTCCTCATAGTCCTACCGTATAAGAAGAACGGTCTCTCAAGTCTACTAACACAGTTGAAGATAGCACCAGAGCTTTTGGACTTAGAAATGGGTAGAATGGCGAGGCTCAAGGTCGTGTTGTCGATGCCCAAGTTCAAAATGGAGTCGCAGTTAGATTTACGGAAACTATTCATAAAGGTACTTTATATGATTTACCTTTAACTTTGATTTACACACTATACATAAAACAAATAACTAATTTAAGTAGATAGGGTATTTGACTATTTATAAACTTACTTAATATGATTTACCTTTAACTTTGATTTACACACTATACATAAAACAAATAATTAATTTAAGTAGATAGGGTATTTGACTATTTATAAACTTACTTAATATGATTTACCTTTAACTTTGATTTACACACTATACATAAAACAAATAATTAATTTAAGTAGATAGGGTATTTGACTATAGTGAAAATATCAATCAAATTGTTATTTGAATGTTTGTCCTTTGAAGAATGCGTATCGCTATCATAGCTGTATGTAGTTAACTTCGTTAAATATATCGTGACGTCACTTGCAATAATAGCAAGCATGTCACATGTTAGTACGACTAAACAGTCGTACTAACATGTCGTCGTATGCGAATTGCTGCGATGCGATATCGTGCGGCGTAGCGTATCTCAGGGTGACCAACAACAACAACCACTGTGCGATGCGAATCAATTCGCAAGTTCTTGCGATGCGTCGAGGGAGCTCGCAGATTTTTGCGATGCGACGTCGCATCGCAGTTTTGTGTACGAACCCTTCATCGGTAAAAATCTGAAATGTAATAATCCATTTTTCATCCTTTACGCCAGAACTTGGCAACTCAATATCAACTCAATATTCGTAATATTGAGTGTACTATGTAGATTTCAAATAAAGATTACAGTATCGGTTTTTACTCAGAAAATTCCTTCCAATTTGAAATATGTTAGAAGACAGTCCTAAGATATTATCTTCTTCCTTCTTTTTATCATCTTTAATTTTTCACCCATTATCATTTCTTAGGCTTTAAGTTCTCCAATTTGAAATAATAGCAACAGTTTTATTAATAGTAATTTCTACAATAAAATATGAGGTATTTTCAGTTAGGTCTTACCGGTATTTTCAAGCCACGTAACTCAGATATGCAAGATATAGTACAGGACAGAACTGTGTTCGTATCTAATGCGATACAGAAAGCTGTGATTGAAGTAACGGAAAATGGTACTGAAGCAGCGGCGGTCAGTAGTAAGTTGAACTATGCAAGATTTCCACGATTTTACTTTAGCGATTCCAAGCTTTTATTTTAGCCTTGTTAATTAGTATGTGAGAGTCTAATCTTGCAACTGAATTTGAAACCAGTGAGTCCTAACCGAATGAGTTGAAATTGGCATACACGTGAGAATTTGATAACAAAGTTTAGTGGTGGCGTCCTAAGTCCAATATATTATCAGATGAAAAGGTTTTATATGAATCATACGAAATACAAATGACATTACTAAAAGCTTGCTTTTCACTTTTTAAATTTAAATCTATTATTATTATGTGAGGAATGTTACATAATACGATTTTAAAATGTCAGTGCCAGTAGACCAATCAAGACTGTTTTAAACTCCAAGATATTGTTTGAATTAACTGTTTTAATGGATTTTATCAATTTCTCTTGGGTTTTATTAATCTCTATCAATTATTCATTAAAAGTTTTTTTGAGTACATTATTTTTATTTGTATATATTTTTACATATTTATTTTAATTAAGTGTTTTAAATATTTTAAATTCTTGTGCTGGCAATAGAATAAGAGTTTCGTACAGCTATTTTTTTAGAATTTTTAACCATCAAATTAATGGTTTTAAGCAATGATCATAATTCAAATATATATATTTTAGATTTTTGGATTTTATATTTTGCAATAAGATTAAATTACCCTTCAGAAAATATGAAAAACAAATAATCATTTTTTATATTTTCAGTGAACCAATTTATAGGAATATCCTTGGACGTACATCGAGAATTAGTTAATTGTGACCACCCATTTTTGTTTTTTCTGAAAATGAATAAAGAACAGTTGTTTGGAGGGATTTTGTACAACCCTTGACAAATTTAAATAGTGGTACGTTTTTAATTACTTAACAATAGTCCCAGTATTTTAAAGCTAAATTTTAACTTGAGTATCGAAGACTAAAATTGTTGTATTTAGATTTAGTCTGAATATTTCGCGATATTTCGTTTTATGAACTCTATATATTAGTTTCATCTACTATTGTATATTACAATAAGTATAAAATGAAGTTTCTTTAACCAACATATATATTTCTAAGTAAAATTACGATGTCCAAATTCTTAACAAATAAATGTACGAGACTCTTATTCTACCATGTATTTTTGCAAAGTAATTACGTTGTTCTTATCATCATCGTATTAAATATTGCATTGGAAGTAATCTCTCTTTTAGTCGTTTAAAATGAAATAATTTCCGTCATACATAAAATGCCGTCATATATAAATTGTCATGCTGTTCTAAGGCAGATTGGTAGATTCCTCTTATATATTTTAGAACGTATTAGATAATTTTATTCGATCAATTCGATCGATTTCGGTGGTTCAGAATAGTACATTACAATACGAGGACGAAAAATTTTTTTCTGACAAGTGTGAGTTTGCAGGCCGAGCCGCAGGCGAGGACTGCAATCACACGAGTCAGAAAAACATTTTTCGTCCGCGTGTTGTATAAAATTTTATATTACGGGGTCGGAAATGGGGGTTTTGCGCACGCGAAGCGTGCGTAAAACGTCCATTTACGCACGCCGTGATATAAAATATCTTTTTTATCATTTTTCATTGTGTAATGTAGTTACTATACCTACATTCGTTAATCTTTTTAATTTTTTCAGCTACAATATCAAAATTGTCGTTATTGGTTCCTGTTATATTTGAAGCAAATCATCCTTTTATATTTTTCATTATAGCAAAGAGACAACAATTATTTACTGGAACCTTTGTGAATCCCGACGAGTAATTTTATTCAGTTTTATAAATGGCGAAATAAATGATTGAATATGTGTAAATCTTTTGATTTTACGGTCTTGTAGTTTCCCCCTCTCTAGACAAAATTACGTAGTATTCTATCGGTATCCTTACAATCCCTAACACCTACATTGGTTGAACTGTGTTCTAATCTACAATTGGATTTTTAAAGTTTCGCCAATAACGACATAAATTATTGTAACCAATAAAGCACTAAGCGACCTCAGGTGTAATTGGAAGTAAGATGGGTGACCGCAAGTGGCTAAACATGCAGATGCTTAGGAGAGAACGTGAAGCAATTGACTATGTCCTTTGTGAAAATATAGTCAAATATTGTTGAAAGTGGACTTCTTGTAAAAATCGAATTGGTTGATCATTCAGGATTTTTCCATCTCATACTTTACTTAATACATGGACCTATCCTGTTTTGAGAAGATAATCGTACCACGCAGTTGTATGTAGAAATCATCAAATATTTGGTTATTTAAACCTGAGTTACTTACGATATTTTTTGAACATTGAGCAGATATGCTGGACTTGTACATGTGTAATTGTAATTGTCTATTTATTATATAGTCTACGAGCTAAATAACGCAAATAGTGGTAGATTCATTCATCGCTTAAGTTTATCTGTTCTCGGTAGAACACATTCCTAACATTAGACTGTTATTTGAAACTAAGGGGTTGGAGCATGCGCACAAAAGTTTCTTTCAACCGGGACTTTGTTCATTCATCCCTTATATCCCAGTTGATAACCAACCGTGGTGCGAGAAACACCTATCAACCGTTGAGCAAAAATACGAAAACTTTTACGTATAACGATATTTTTTCGGTGAAGTGAAATTAATACGCAATATTTTAAATTAGGAATGATTTATTGTGGATAAGATTTGAATAAAGATTAAAGTGTTTGAATAGTTATTAGAATAAATAAAATGTAGTGATTGAGCGCAGTTATGGAAGAAAATGGTGTCGTTAAAAAGTATACCGATTTGTTAATTGCTCTGGGACAATATAAGTGTAATGGATGTATTTTTTTGGACTTGCGCCTTCATAATTCAAATTCAATTGGCATTATGTGTGAAAACGGAGGACGGGATAAAAAGTAAGTGCGATCATTTATAAAATTTACTATTTTTTTTAACTATATATAAGGTAGATACCTATTATAAAATTATATTTTATTACTTATTTTGTATTCAAAATGACACAGCTAAAAGTTTTAATATGTTTGTGTTGTTGTGAGATTACTTCGTATCTATTTTTATGAATACATCATACAGATAATGTGTAAACAATAATTATATGTATTTCTTTACATAAATAATTCTTTCAAGTATTTTTCAAATAAAATTTAGGTAAAAAACAATGTCAATGTTACATATTTTTATGGAAATCCTAATGATTAATTGTTTTTCTAAAAGAGTTAAATATTGGTTGCGTATTAAATTATTTTTACCACAGAAATTTCACCATATTTTAAAATAAAACGTATTTTAATATATTGGAGTCACAATAACACATTAATTTTGCTTGTAATGCAGTCTTATTCAAGTACGGTGGTATACCTAACTTTTAATTTTTGGCAGACTAATTCTGAACTGATTCTACTATTATTATGTATAAATTGTATTTATTGTTCATATTTTAACATCATTTAAATTAAATTACGCATTTTAATAACGCTTTTATGTGACAATTAAATATTTTTAAAAGTTTTTTAATTACTCTCAGTTATCAGTCCTAGTACTTGAACAGGTCGTCATAAGAGATGAGCAAACAAAACATTTCAGTTTATTTATTTGTCAGAGAGTTAACAGTTAGGTACACTGCGATAAGGAAGGCTATCCTTTAGCAAAGATACCGTATGTGCTGCTTCACGATGATAATAACTTTTTCCTAATGTGCGTAATAGAAATGTAATAGTGGGAGATAACAGGCTCTTTTAAGAAAATAGGTTTTAGCTCTAAATATACACAAGTATGTACAATACAATACAATAACTATAAGTTCAAAAATAAGTATAATGATTATGATTATGTTTCGATATTTTGTTGCTACGACATTTTCGAATGGTAGGATGTACATTTTTCTATACACCTGATCCACATATTAGTTATCTCTTGGAAAGTAAAGCATTTTAAAAATTAAATTCATTTTGTATTTTTATAAACGTAGAAGTACCACACCATTAATATACACGTAATACACATGGGAGCGTAATAAATACTGCATTCAAGTACTTACAAACATAATTATGAGGTTTGTGTGTCATTAAAGAAATAAATATAGGCAGTTAATATTAGGATTACTCATCTTGAGTTAGAAAAGATATACGTTAGACTACATAGATAAATACTAGACGTCACAAGCGAAGGGTGACGAATTTATTACTACTACTTGTATGTTGGACATTTTGGAATTATAATAGATATCTTGCTAGTTTTATTTCGAGTTTGTACTCGACTAGTTATTATTATCTATAAACTAAATAATTTTACTATTGATAAACAACTGCCTTAAAGTTTTAAGTATAATGATGTTGATAAACGGATTTTTAAAGTAAAACTTAAATGGATCATAATTTGTAGATGCTCTTCGCACAGATGACAGTTCAGTCCAGGAAGATATCAAAGAAGATAAACCATTGGAATTCCTCGTAGCACATCCCAAAAATGAACTGAAAGATTATTTCCTACCCTCAGTTTTTGTAAACGAAGAGATTGACGAAGAAGAAGGTGAAGATGACGAAAATTCTTATTTAGATTACGATTATGAAAACAAAGAAACAAATTACAAAGATTCACCTGATTCTCAACAAGTAGCAAAGAACACAGATGAGGAAGTTCTACCCATAGACGATAAAATCCCTTTGCACACAACCAAAGACAATTTGCCTATATTTTTACTGGAACCGGAAAACACTTATGTAGTTAAAAATAAACCAGCTACATTAAAATGCCGAGCTGCGAATGCTTTAGAAGTAAGTAAACAAACATTTTGTCGTTAATGGAACAAATATTTATTTTAAATACAAACCGTTTTACCCAAAAATATTTTGTTTTAATATTTCAAAACAAATCACTAATTGATTGGTTTAAGTATTTTGTATTTATTGAATATTTTTATCAGTTTATAGTATGGACATTAAATGTGTTCTGTTGTTGCAAAAAAATACACTAAATCTTATTGGATATAATTTGTCCCTCAACTTTATTCCTACGAATAAAGTCAGTTAAGACTATCTAAAATAAAGGGAATTCCAAACTTCAAGTCAAAATATGAGGTAATTTTTTTTAAGGAGGAATTAATATAGAGACCAACTTATTTCTTTAGGTATTTTTCAAATGCAACGGAATTAAAACCCAAGCTCTGAACTTCGAATTCGTGGACCCACAAACTGGGGTCCGGATTATTGAGGGGGAGTACAAGGTGACTAGGGAGCAGGTGGAGGAATATTTCGGGAGCGAAAAGTATCAATGTTCATGCTACGCTTGGACCAGCCGTGGGCAGATTAGGAGTCAACCGGCTACTATCGAACTTGCTTGTAAGTAGTTGTTACTTCTTTAGATAATCTTCCTCCAGTACTAAAGAACCCGTTATCACATAGATTAAAATGAAATGAAGTGACCTAATAGTTTACTTCTTTTATTTGTTAAATTTGCCCGAGCATGAAATAAATATTTTTTACATAGATTTAAATGTGTAAGTATGGTCCAATTTTATAGATTAAGTGACCAAATAGTTTTTTAGTAGATCATTATTTTTCATGAGGACAGGTTTGTGAACTTTCCGTGATGTGCAGTTATTTATCCCCTTTAAGCCCTTAGAGGTCAACACTTGTCAGCGTTTAGATGTTAAAAAATCATCATCATTATTTTCTTTTACTACGACCTTATTCCCACAATCTATCAAGCGATGATAATTCCTCAAGTCCCCAAGTTAAAATTTATCCGTAACATTATTATTCGTAGATATCAAAAAGCATTTCTCAGTGGCACCACAGTCACAGCTAGCAAAGCAGTACACAGCAGTGACGTTTCGTTGCGAGCCGCCACCCGCAGCGCCTTTCGCACAGTTGTACTGGCTGAAGAATGGAGCCCCGGTTGTCGTTGATGACAATGTGCAGATATCTAAGGAAGGGGACTTGCTTATTAAACAGGCTTCCTTATTGGTAAGTTGGTGGAATATTTTGATTTAAATGTGTTCGATAAACCTTTTGAGTATTGAGAAATATGTACTTTGTGTAACAAACTTAATGAATCCACGGCTGGAAACTCTAGTTTACTCTAGAAAAGGAAGATCTTCTTCAGGCCATTTCCATTGTATAGGTATTAAAGAATATATAAATATATATAAAGATTCATCTGATCTTCATCTACTACGGGAATATATACATATTCCCGTAGTAGATGAGCAACTTCGCGAGATGACGCTTTTATATAACTTCTGGATTTAATCATGTCGCTTAAAAATTTTTTGAATATTTCACTCTGTGTAAGCAAGCTTATACAAATATACATGCATTGGTCGATATAGGTTTTTTCTAGAAACTAAAGTTCTTCCGCAGTCGATTGAATATATTGCTCAACGTAGTAGATAGTCTTTGCAATAAGACACTTTTATCCATCTCTGGATTTAATTATTCACAGCATATATAGTTTGGTCGTAGGAAGGGTTTGGAAAGGACATCACAAAGCTATCCAATTTTGTTTATCATGTATATTTTTTGTGGTACATGTAATAATTTGTACATATTTTCATGTGAATTGAACCGAACTAAATCTCGATCTGTCTCGTGTTGAATATATTCTCGTCTAGACCTAAATCATTTTTCACGCCATACCATCTGCGTCCCAGAGAATTCGGGACGTAAATTTGTTGAAATTGGGAAATTGTTGTACTATACGTTGTTCAAAACTTTTTTGTGATTTATTTTCTTAAAGGTACTTTTGTTCCTAACCAAATGGTTCAAAAATAATCTAAATTTCTTTGTAAGTAATACCTACGTGAATTTTTGTTTGTACTTAAAATATGAGTTTCACCTGGCAGACGTATGTTTGATATGGATCTTGCAACTTCGTGAACTATGTTTTTTGTATGTTACGTGTAGTTAATGTATAAGATATAAGTCAGCATTTTCTTAATAGATAGATATCCGCTGGTAACAAAATATCTTCATTTTCGTGTATGAGATTTTTTCTTCTAGGAAATATTCAATATTTACCTTCTTCTAAATGTCTGTACGAATACGTATATCTGTAAACGTATTCCATACAAATGACAAGTATGGAAATATCTTTTAGAGTCTAGAGCTAAATCAATTTGCAGGACATGGCGAACTACACCTGCGTCGCGGAGAATTTGGCTGGCAAGAGGATGTCTGAGCCCGCTCTGCTCACAGTTTTCGGTGTGTGAGAATTTCGTTTTATTCAAGTATCAAATATTTGTAATATATAAAGGAATCTTCGAGACTGGGTTGTGTTCCTCTTGCGTGTGGCTTTGCTCTTTCAATTTGTGATATCTATTGTACTTTAAATTGGCAATACTAATTATTACAAAATAAAAGTGTAGAGTAAATACACTTGTATTGTACACCTTGCTGTTTTGAAATGTTATCAATTCGCTATAGTATATTTATTGTTTTAACTTTTCACTAATTTTACAACACGCATCTCTGTACAAATTCTATAATCTTTTTCGCGATAAATCCTGTACCTTTGGATATAAAATCTTATAAAAATCGATTTCACCCTTTTCTAACGTATCATCTATAGTATGTTTAATTTAGTATGTTTTACTAGATATTCGAATGATCGTGTGTCCATTTTTAAATCATTTACATCTAAATCCCTATCGGTACTCTTAGTCAATGGTGGCTGGACAACATGGTCTACCTGGACGGACTGTTTCTGTTCCGGCCAAGTCCGAGAACACCGTGAGGGGAGGCCGGGGAGACGGAGAGTTAGGACCTGCACCGCACCACGACCTTTGAATGGGGGACAGCCCTGTGTGGGACACAGCGTCCAGAAAACGAAGGAGTGCTTGGACTGTGATTTGGGTAAGGTTTTAAAAGTGATAATATAATTGGGCCTTTTCTTTTATGAGTAAAACATTGTAGGAGAGTAAATAATCGCTATTCCGTGATAGATGATTAAGTTTTGTTATTAATTGATGCATTGCAAATATATATCGGTTTGACTTAATATTTATGAATTAATTTTATTTAAAAAATGTTTTTAACAGTTATACATTATGTTATATGAATTATTCTTACCATGAACAATTTTTTGCTACAAATTATATTGTTTCAGATGTCTACGTCGATAGTATAGATGAATTAGCGGATGAGTCTTCAGACATACTTTTGGGTAGGTAACAAATACCATTCATAAAGTTTCATAAATTAGGGATGATATTAAAAGTGAGAGTGATTGGCGAAAATTTTCTAATTCACATCAGAATCTTTTTCTCTATAACAATTGTGATTTAAATGTGTGAAGCAGTTTCTAACTCAAACTAAGCATTTGAAAGTCTTTTGGTCATATTAAGATTTTAAAATCAAGTGTTACTATAACCAAATATATCCAGGTCGATGGTCTCAATGGTCTGAGTGGTCGAGATGTGATTCCGACTGTCTTCAAACCAGACGACGGAGATGTGTCACAAGTACAGCATGTTTGGGGAAAGACTACCAAGTTGCTCAATGTCCGCTGTGTGTTAGGACTTCTAAGTCCGATATTATGCATGATGGTTAGTAATGAAATTGTAATATAATTTTGCTCAATACGTTTACTGTTTCGCCTAATTTACTGTAGATCTTACTAGATTTATATTTTAGATAATAGTAAAGAAGCAAAAACTAAAATTTGCCTTAAGGAATGGTTTTGTAATATTCTTTAAATTTCAAGTGCGTCTCTAATTATTATAAAACGTTTTTGTTTTAATTTTATTCGTACATACTTTATTTTACAAGTAATTAGTTGATTTATCATTTTTTATAAATCGCTATTATCTCTTTCAGGATCATCATATTGGCCTTTATTAATAGCGTTGTCAATTGCATTTTTGATATTTATTGTTGTTGTTATATTGGGTATTAAGTATATGAAATTTAAAATGGCCGAAAATTCCCCATACGTGAAACCACCACCAGGTAACTAGATTGTTATTTTTTGTAGAATTTAAATATACTTAATATTGATTTAAACCATGTGAATTTTGGCGTAGGTACTAATTATTTCGGAAATGTGATAAAAAGAACTCTAACGAACCAACCAGACTTAACAATACATGAGGAATTCCAAACTATGGATTCGAGGAGAACACACAGACAAGCAAGTGTGCCTAGCAATAATCGCCATGAACACCTATATGAAGTGCCACAATTAGCTAACAGGTAAGTAAAGAATCTAGTTATAAGTCATAACCAAGTGGCTTGAAATTCTATCTTAGGGTCTGAGAATTTAATCCCAGATTTGCCAGCCCAACCCTTGATGACGAAGTTATCTGTGTATTAGAAATTAATTACCCTTGCTTATTCAAATTTAATTCAAATTAAAAACAATAGCTTTATTTTAAAAATAGTCTGTCTCTCAATTCGTAACCCATTATCGCTGATACAAATATTTTACATCGAAAACCATTTAGTGAATTAAAATTCATATGCGCGATCATGTTTCATGTTGATATTCATTCAAACCGATCGTTTAAACGATAGCGGGAACTAACCAATGTTTCGATATTACTCGTTTCAGTTCATTCGTTATGAATACTGATTACAATCATACGGTTAACATATTACAGATAGTCAATTTAACGCTATATTTTCTAGCGACGGGAATTAATCTAGTAATTGAATATTTAATCTGTCGAGATCACATTAATTTATATTGCTGTTTCCACAAAATATTGTTTGGTTTCATTTGGAAATGGATGGATGAAATTACTGGTATGTTTTAATTGGAATCAAATTTATGATCTCATATCTTGATCACCTTTTGGACTGGTTTTATTAATTAACTTTGACCAAAACACTATATCATTGCAAAGTTTTACAAATTTGCTTTAACAATAAAATTAGAAGATAATAAAATAAAACGAGGAGTTTACGAATTTACACTTGGTTAGACTATTTCTTAAATTATTTTCAATCTAAGAGATATATACCTAGAAAAAAACAATAATTTCTTGGTGTTGAGAGAAGATTAGCAGCCTACTCCGAGCAGTGGCACGCCAACAATTTGATGATGTCACATTTTGAACGATACATTTCCTTCCAGCTACATCGCTCCCATAGATCACGAGGTAAGAACCGAGCGCACAGAACGGAATTACGCTTGCAAGGATAACGCGGAGTCAGATCGGTCTGACTCCAGCTGCTTTTTGACCTGTGAGTCCCTAACGTCATCTAACAAAAAACCATGTCACAGAAACAAAAGTTTAAACAAATGAATCTTAGTAACGCACTAAATACACACAATGAATGTTAATGTGAATGTTAATTACATAGTAAAGTTAATTTTAATTAAAATCTTAAAATATTGAGCATTCCTGCAACACATTTGTTTATTAAAAAGAAAGAAACTTATGTTAAGGTGGATGAAGAAGTTAGTTGCCAAAAACAGTTGGACAAAACAATTTTATTTTTAATCAATTTTATAAGTCTCTGTCGAAATCGTAAATATCTTTCCAAATTATTTGGAAACTCATGTTAAAAATCATTTAATCTTAAAACTTTGTTTCTTTGACAATTGGATCACTTCAACTATGCTTCTTACAAAGCTTAAACTTTGCAATCACTTAACGAAATGTTGATAGTAGCGTTCTTGCAGCGGGGTCGTCCTACGGCAATGAAAGTGTAGAGATGTCGCCATCGCTGAAAAACAACGCTTCAGTAGATTCGAAATTTCTACATTCCCAATACTTGGAGACTGCTACTTCGAAGATAGTTGGCAGTGACGGTGATTGGTTAAACCTGGAGAAATGCGGAGTAAGATTGTATGTGTCTGAAGGAGTGGTTGATAAAGGGGAAGAACTATTCTCGGTTGAGGTCACAGATGAGGAATGGAATCGTCCGTTATTGCAAGAAGGTAATGCTTACAATATTTTCGTCTCCGAGCTACGATAACTAAAATACAATTTGAATACCAAAAGACATTATTGACCTACCTGACAAATGGTTTAAACCGATTATAAAACTAAATTGTGCGCAAAAAGGCTTATTACAATGTAAATAACTGTTTAAATAATACATAATAATATGCGTTCTGTCATATAACTCCAACTCTAACATAAATTAATAATTCTAAAGAAGTATCCACTATGTAAACTCTTTAATACCTATTAAATTAAAATAAATATGACGCATTTTGAGCAGCTTCTTTTCACTAAAAGACTTTCGAACGTGATCGAGATTGCTAATTTAAAAAGTTATTTATGAATCATTTTTTAATAAATGAGATTTACATTTGAAATAAGTGTCGACGTTACAATAAAAGAAGGTAGACTGCCTCACGAAAATTATTACAAAGCAAAGTTTGCCGATTTGCGCAGAGCAAACAAATTTTGCATATTTTGCATGCAATGAATATAAATATGCAACCTTGTGGCCTTGAGTAGCATAATTAAGTGGCACACGTCATTTGATATTTAAAACAAAATGCGTCACTACCGAATATATTTTCTAGACAATCTTTTAGTTTCTAGCTTCACCTATTTATTATCTTTCTTTAAAAAATTTAAACTGACGCAATTTTTCATAATAAAGGTTAATTACCAATTATTGCATGATGAGCAAGGATGGACTTCTAATGTTTTGTGGTCAAATTAATTTCATAACACAAGAAATAATAATCATTTTTTGTAATTAAGTAAATATATCTCTAATTTAGTTCTAATGTTTTCCAATTAGCCTGAACCAATTTCTAGAGTCAATTCCATTTAAACTTAAGTGCCCACGTCAGCTGTTCGCTTCCCACGAATGTTTGTAAAACGGTATTGGAATAGTGGTCTGTATTTATCTTTCGCAGGTGAGACTCAACTAAGCCCGGTCGTAAGGTGTGGTCCGAAAAACTTTCATTTCCGCAAGGGAGTAGTCCTTAGCTTCCCACATTGTGCATCACTGAAAAGCAGCAGTTGGCAGCTATCGATCCATCAGAAGCCCGAAGAGATTAACTCGAGGGAGTGGAGGAAAGTTTTAACGCTAGGCCAAGAAACGCCAGGCACTCCGATATTCGCGCAGGTCGATCCAGTTAAAGTTTACCTCGTGTGTGAATTCTTGAGCGATTTTGTTTTAATCGGCAGAAGTTTTAATGGCCTCGACGCTAAATCACTGAAGCTCGCGTTGTTTCTCACTAAACGCCTGGACGACGGCTACTACAGCTTGAACGTTCACGTTTTCAACGATACTCCTTATTCTTTCTACGATTGCTTGGAGAGTGAAAAACGCTCAGGAGGATATTTGTTGTGCGATCCAAAGACTGTTTGCTTTCAGGAGAGCTGTTCGGATTTGTGTTTCAATATTAGGGATGTTGGAACCGGGTGGAAAATTCATTCGGGTGGTAAATATCAAGAGTTACCTTACACGCAAATTTGGAGTATGACTACCAAGTCGTCTCACTGCGGTTTCGTGTTGCAGCAAGTCGATGCAATTAACTGTCTAGAATTGAATTTATCGGTGTATCAAAAACAGAAGCAAACCAACTCCGTGACTTTTAACCTTAAAACTAACGATTTCAATTCGAATTTCAACTGCAATAAACGATTCAGCTACTCGGGCGTCGAAATGGGTTACGGTTTTAATATCCTGGAGAACCCATTCAATTACTCGTCGCTGTCTAAAAAAGAGGGCCGCTATGATTTCGTTTATAGGAACGGAATGGTTCGGAGTAACTTCAACTTGGACAATAATTACTATAGAATTAACGCGTTAACTAAATCGGATAGGATAATACTTTGTAAGCTATTGGACAGTCAGACGTCCAAAGGCAACGATTGGAGGCTCCTCGCGGACAAATTAAAGATAACGTCTTATTACTATTACTTCTCCAATACTTGTTCTCCGACCGAGAATATTTTGAATCTGTGGATCTGTAGGAACAACGACTCTAATATGTTGGTGAGTTTGTCTCGAATTTTCAGGGAAATGTCTAGAATCGATTGCGCGACTGTTGTGGAGAGGCGATGCTTTCCTAATTAGACTGAATTCGTTCTGAGATGTTCTTTTGATTGTAATAGTATGTAGTGTTTTGGTTTATTCTGCCTATGCAAGCCTGGTGTGCAATTTAGTTTTACAGTGATACGATATAAATGATGATGACTTATACCAAATGTATTTTGTTTATACAAAAAATATTTTGAAAAACATCCTTGTTTGGATTCTTTTAATTGTGACGTCTCACTTTCATCAACTTTTACTGTATTATAATTTGTTCTTGAATTAAACTAGTTGGAGACATAACTATTATTACAAGATTTTTTATTGAACCAAAGCGTGTTAATCTGATAAGAACGAAGTTCCTTATGCTCTCCACACTGACATGTAGGTATTGTGTGCTAAACTAAAATAAAAATATAATAAAGAAATAAATGTAATTTTGTTTATTAATCACAAAATAATTATTAAAGTAATATTGATTATAACAACAAATAAAATAAATATTATTAAATTTAAAAAATAACCCTTCCTTGGCAGTCGGGTAAAAAGACTTACCACTTCTTAAAAACTTAAAAATTTAATCTGTGCAATTTCGATGCGGAAGGCAATTATTTTTTTCACCTATTTTAGAATATCAAATACCTACCGACCGCATGCAGCTTACATTTGAACTGTTAAACGTAGGCCATCTGAAGGAGCCTTAATACGTAATTAGGAACCTCGTTCTAATGTACATTTTGTGTAATTAATTCGGAAACTTTAAATCATTTCATTTGTAAATTAATTGTATTAAAGCGTCATTGAGTTTTTCATTACATAGTTTTATTTGAAAGTAAAATTTTTGTAACAATTTACAGACTGGTTTTAACGTTTAATTTAAACATAATAAGCATTTAAGTATATTAGCAATTGCACATTGCATTTTTATTCAAAATATATTTTGTATTCTATTTTAACGTAATGTAGGTAATGTAAATATGAGTTTGGTTTTAAAATTAAACCAGTCTGTATGGAGCTTTATTATAAAACCTAATAATAGAAGTGCTTAAAAATTAAACGAAATTTGTTTCAAAAACATAAGTCATATAATTATAGTTACGAACCAAATAGATACTGTATGTAATGTTTGATTAAGGAATATAAAAATGATTTTAGTAGTGATTTTAAAATTTTGAAATAAATATTTTAAAAAGGGTTGTTTTATTTCTATTACTTTCTTATCCCTATAATTATATCATGCCCATAGTAGCCAATTGACATGTTACATTTGATAGAGGATGAATTTTATTTTCTGGGATTCAAAGGAGACATTCGTGTAAAATTAATTAGTGTAAAATGAGGACATTTAATTGAGTAGAAAAAATACCTTTAACAGAATAAATATTTCCGGTATTGTTATTAAATTAATTATTTTTGGTTTTTGGTCAAAAAGTTATAGAAGCAAAGTTGTAGATAATTCAGTTTGAGACCATAATTGTTCTTACAAATTTTCTATGCGACGAATAGTTTGTCTGTACCCTACACCATGAGTTTTCAAAACATCCCACAATTTTACGTTACGTTTACTCAATCCATTATTCTGTTCCGTTTGCATCAGTAGACTTTGTAAACGTAACAATAAGTAAGAGCTCAAGTGACGATGAACGTTTTGTCTACCTTACATGTTCGCAAAAAAGAGAGACAAAACATAAAGCGCCATTTTATACATTTAATGTTACGTTAATGACACTATAGTTCTAATACAATCGAAATTATATAGGCAAATACGTAAACAAATACCAAAAAAGTCATATTTGTTAAAACGTAAAAACTCATGGTAAGGGTACTGTTAGAGCGTGAAAACGATTTGCCCTTTTCAAGATGGCAGTCGATGGTCAACAGTTGCGACCCCACAAACTTGGATTTAACTTCACACGACTTCAAATTAACCCGCCCTTTACATCTAAACAATAAAATTGCATCCTGTGACTATTGCTTACTAATTCTAATCGATGGCAATGTAGACAATTAAATTATTCTAAAATTCAATTCGTTCTAATATATAAGTTGAAATTTTAAATGAAACAAAGTCATTTCATTTCCTACTTTCCAATGTGATATGCTCATATCATGTTTTGAATTAGATATAAAAAAGGAAATATTTTTGCTTATTAATTTTATTTACAGTGACTTAAAGACATAAATTATGCGATAAAGACGAAAAACCATCAAATTGCTTTTTCATCCATACTTCCCTTTCTTCGCTATATCGTTATCAACATTAAATTGGTGAGTAGATTTTTATCAAATAAAATTTATGTAAATTAAATAGTGATAGAGTTAGTGTAGTTCGACCAGGGAGATATGCCCACCACAATTATTACCATGGGTGCAACCCCCTTCGCATTTTCATAAAAAAGTGTAGAATTATAAACCCTGTGTTTTTGGTGATTGGCGTCGGAGCCTTTAATAACTGTAAGTTTTTTGACAAATCATTAGTTATTTTTTTATTATTCTCCAACCATTATTTAATGGAAGTAATTTAAATTTATGTGTTAATTTAATTTCTATCGAAGTGGGAATGTGTGTTTTAATTAAATTTATTTGATAGTTAAATAATAACACGACGTTAAGTTTACGTATTACAATAAGTGAATGAAAAGAATTGAAAAAATAAAATAAAATGCAAATCGGATATCTTCCAACTTAAATTATAAATTTGAAGAAAAACGAAAAATAATTGATAATTTGTCGATAGAATTACCCATATTTTATTTTACACCATAAAAGGCTCCAACACTAATGTCTAAATATCGGTATATTTTATAAAAATAATATATATAAAAATATATTTAAAATACTAAATAAATATTGTTATATATGCGACTTAGTAAAACTACAAATTTTTCATCACTGAAGCAATCTCTAAGAAAGAATAATAATATTTACCTTTACATGTTACAGCCAAAGTAATAAATTCTGATATTATACATAATATTTTCCTTAAGTATATATATTTTTTATGTTATAAACTTAAACATAAACATGTCAAAAAATAGTCATGTCGAGACGTTTTACGTTGGTGTGGGGTGGATTGATAAAAAGACATACCTTATTTGTATTATCTCTGATCGCGTATTTATATTTTAAGTATCAAGACCCACTCGCGAGCTTATTTTTATGTTTTATGTTATATTCCAACCTACACTAACCATATGATTTGGACCTTAACTATTTGATTCACCGTTATTCTAATACAACAACCAAGATGGCGTTGATAGAAATCCATCACTAATAATTTCATTATTCTTAAGATTTACTGTACTTCGGGCTTTTACAATAACATATTAATTACTTTGACTAACATTAACCTCCTATTATATATAATAGCCGGATAAAGTGACTAATTTATTACATTGTCTGGACAAACTAGTTACCATATTATTATACGCTCATTATTCCTGAAATACTATTTTATATAATAAAAGATTCAATTACAACGCCATTATTTATTTTCTCTCACAATTCATTCCATGCCATCTTATTCTCACAAAAAACATAATATCCTTCTTTTTATATAGTTTCCCGCTACATTGCTGCTCACCAGCAATTAAATAGACTCCTATTAACATAAATTAACTAAAAAGTATTGTTACGAAAATATACTCTTACACTATACACAATAACCAGTCACTGTATAATAGCTATTTAATCAGTTTGACTGTAACATATATATGTATTTACAGCTATTTTGCTATGCGTCAAAATCTCAAGGATTTAAAAATATGGTGTTCCAGATTTGTAATTAATAATGGAGCCCCAAAGTTCAAGTGAAACTGAAAAATTGATAGATCTAGTAGCACCACAGGCTGCACCGAGAAAATACGAACTTGTGTATCCAACAATTTTCGTATTTTCATATCTCCATGTCGCGTCGCTGTATGGGTTGTATCTTTGTTTCACTAGTGCGATGTGGTCAACGATATTCTTTAGTAAGTTTGTTTATATTATGATTAATGTAATATCACACTGGTATGGCCTAATAATTAGGCGTACGAGTTATAGGTGGAATGCTACTTTTTAATGCTAAATGGAACTAATTCTTTTTGCAGATTGGTTTCTATATGTGTTAGGAATTACAGGAGTAACTGCAGGTGCGCATCGCCTCTGGACGCACCGAGCATATAAAGCGAAGCTGCCACTGCAGATTATTCTAATGCTCATGAACTCGATTGCCTTCCAGTACTCCGCTATCAACTGGATTAGGGATCATAGGATGCACCATAGGTTTGTTGGTATTTCGATTATACGTTTATTAAATAATGTTGTGGTTGATTTATTTTGTGACACAATTGGACTTTTATAAAGTATTTTATTAAACTGATTTTACAAACGAATGTACTATCCACTAGTTAGCTTATTGGCCGTGAGGGTTTTTTTTTTACCTTTAAAACCCGATGCCGTGGAAGCGACACCGGGTTATGTAAGATTTTTACTGCACTAAAACCTCCCCTGTGGTCGTCCTCGGCGAACCCAACTGGAGTCCTCCAAACACGCTCCTCCCAGGTCAGGATAGGGGCTATCCTGACCTGGGAGGAGCAATTAACGCTCTTCTCGCACATCTGGTGCATACAACGGTATGCGACCACACATACCGCCGTTCTTCCCGGGGTTGCTTGCGGGATGGTTCGAGGCTCTTAAACACCTAGCCACAGATTACCTTATCATACCAACCAAAACACAGCAGGCAAAACCATTGCTGCTAGAAGATAGAACTATGCGTGACGTTAGTGCTGTCGCAGAGGAATTACGAGTGCGAAGGGTTTTAACCTCAAATCCTTTTGTTGACCAGGTTTAGCGACACGGATGCAGATCCTCATAATGCGAGCCGAGGCTTTTTCTTTTCACATATAGGCTGGCTTATGGTAAGGAAACACCCTGAACTACGCAAGCGGAGCAAATTAATTGACATGAGTGATATCTATGCGAACCCCGTACTCGTGTTTCAGCAAAAGTAAGTTTCTCTCCGAAAAAGATTAGAAAATTACCTCACATTAACAAAAACAATGTCAACTGGCATTTCCAGTCTACATACACCCTGTCACCAAAACGCAATAACTACATCGTCCTACGGTAGTACCTCCCCGATCAATGCACACTGGTTTTACAACTACACAATTATTAAAGTTAAATATATCAAAAAAGTTAGTTTTAATAATTTTCAACTCAACTCAACAATTCAATCAATTTGAAAAAAAAATGGTTAATAAATAATACCGTTGAACTCATAGACTTAGAATTTCTTCGCTATGACATCCTATATCTATGGTTGAACTATAGTAAAATAAAAAAAAGAATGGTAGATTTACATACGTGCTGAGTTTGTTAATGAAATTCTCATTAATTTAATTTATTATTCTCTAAATCTGTTGTTTCTTTTTCCTTCCAGATATGCTGTACCATTTATGGGCAGTATGTGTTTTTTGCTGCCGACTCTCATGCCCATATACTTTTGGGGTGAGAGCCTCAACATTGCATGGCACGTCGCCGTGTTACGTTACATAATAAACGTCCATGCTTCTGTTTCAGTTAACAGTTTCGCACATCTCTTCGGAGCTAAACCTTACGATGTAAACATCAATCCTGTCCAAAGTCCTATTGTATCTATTGCGACTTTAGGCGAGGGTTTCCACAACTATCATCACGTTTATCCATGGGACTATAGAACAGCGGAATTGGGGAATAATTGGCTTAATTTTAGCACAAAGTTCATCGACTTCTTCGCGTTGATTGGATGGGCTTATGATCTGAAGACAGTGCCAAGTGATGTTGTGAAAGCACGCGCCGCGCGTTGTGGTGACGGTACCAATGAATGGGGCTGGTAGGCTCCTACGTGGTTCGTGCATCGTCATAACTCCTTATACAATTTAGCCGAAGAGATTAAATATGGGTACTTATATAGAGCTATAGGGCGGACATACTCAAGATTTTAAAACAAAAAATCACATCGATACCATCTCTAATTGATTGACTTTTGACATATATTTCAAAACAACATATATTTTGAAGGTGGTAGAACCCTTTGTGGTTCGACTCCGGCGGCACCACCGCCACACCTATTTCTACCTAATAACAGCAGTGTTAGGCGCTGCCGTGTTCCGGTTTAAAGGGCGTGGTAAGGGAGACAGACTTTTCTGAGGCGTTCCAGCTTAGTCCTCATGTGTAGCGGCGCATCTGTGGCCGACCTAAGGTAGGAATATCTAATCTTATCTGGGGTTGATTACAAATTTCCATGGGCGGCAGTAGTCACTTACCATCAGGTGGACTGCATGCTCGTCTGCTACTCCTATATTATAAAAAAAAACAACTTATTACCTATTGGTAACACGTGAATGTCACTTTACCTTCCAATGTCCTGTACATTACAATAGTCTGCGCCAAACTGCTAGTCCGCTCTAAAGTTGTTGCGAGCAGGTGTAGTCATACAATTTGCTAAGGCGACGCGACTCGTTGCTATATTCAGAACGGACTAGCAGTTTCGCGAGGACTATACTATATATGTACATATGTATTTGAATATCTTTATATTTAGCTCTTTGTGTTTTAAATTGAAAAATGTAGAAAATAAATGTGTTCTAAACTTCTAAGAGATGATGCACTTGGGACTGGGTATCTTATCTGTAACTGACTTCGACAACAGCTCCAATACTTTGTGTAAGGGTACAATAATTTGTGGTGGATAACTGACGCAGGTTTACTATTTTTAATGTGTTAGAAAGAGTTATGTTATGTCATATTAATATACATTGTGTGCAATTTTTTAAAAAAATATAAAAGGCTTGTATATACACGTAACAATGTTTTTTTTGACGATTAAATAAATTCTATGCATCTAATTTCCTGACTTTCCTGTAACCTCGTCACAGAAAGAAAAACATCACTTGATTGAGAAAAAAAATGCAAAAATGTTCAATAGGTCGTAAAAGCGTATGTCACCTTATTCCAGCATCACAAATCAGGGTTAGCAGAAAGGGCAACAAACAAAGCTATCAATTCCGGGTAAGGGTTTCATCAACGTGTTTATGACTCATTACTACAATATTACCCGGAATCGGAATTAATAAAAGAACGGAAAATAACACCCTTGCAACACTTATGTAGGGTACAGTGCTTGCGTATATATAAAATAAAGTGTAATCCGTAAATTAAAGCAAGACGTTTTGGGGTGCAAAATATCACATTCATCTTCTTCTTCATCTTCATCAACCCATTACTGTCCCACTGCTGGGCACGGGTCTCCTCTCTGAATGAGAAGGATTAGGCCATAGTCTACCGCGCTGGCCACGTGCGTATTGGTAGACTTCACATACCTTTAAGATTTTTATCTCTCAGGTATGCAGGTTTCCTCACGATGTTTTCCTTCACCGTTTTAAGCAAGTGATAATTAATTTCTGTCTATCTATATATCTATCTTTCTAAATATCACATTAGAACGAAATAATTTAATGAAGTAATTTCTGGTATGAAAATAAATTACACACTATTTTTGTATAGCACTTAAGTAGATAAAGAATTTCAGAATTTCAATTTTGATGAAAACCAATATCGTTACCATCAATCGTTGATTTACAAATGAGAAGCATGATTGTCAAACAGATACAAAAGTAAAAATGATGACTGCAATTACTTATTACTTTGAGTTAGAGTTTTGAGTCTCATGACTTTTCATTCGCTTATTTCGTATGATCATTTCAAAAGGAAATTGGTAATCGTAACATCAGTATAAAAGAGAAAAGAGTAAAAGTAGCTGCAACTATAAGCTAAAGGTTATTTGAAAAGACAAGCTAGAGGGCTCGCGAGGCAAGCACTCTCCAATTAGAGCCGCTCCGCCCGAGTGTTGTCGAATGTCGCCGCTCGAGTGAGATCAAGTCGGGTATCGTGCTACTACTAAGCAGTGACGTAATATTAGTGTTGGGGACGATGATAGAAAATAGAAAATATAATTGTCAAATGAGGGTATTAACTAAAAAGGGGCGTATAATATGGCGCATTATATCACTTACTGAGAGATTCTATTTGAGTGTTGTAAAGAACGTTACTCTGCCACGTATTTTGTTAACTTAATGAAGTGCATATGAAGTGAAGTAAAATGTTCTCGGTTTATAAAAGTTGTTTTTAAATAATTTCCTGACGAGTTTTCCCAAAAATTGTATTAATTTGACGGTATTATAGAACATTCGTAGAGCAAATGATCATAAAATTTGTTCTCAACTATAAAACATAATTATTCCCTGATCCAATTTACAACTTTTATTATTCCCGCGCAAGCATACAACTCTAACGTCCAGAGCGTTCTTTTTCTTTTTTTTATGCTAATGCATACAATCGTGTAACGCATACAGCCAGTGACTATATAAATGGGCCCTTATTTTTGTAAAAATACACAAAAGATCATTAAAATAACACTGTAATTAAATAATTTGAATATATTTCTAACATATTACTAGAAAAAGAGTTTATGATCTTATTACTTTGTTTTCGCTTATTTTGTATGACCGAGTGTTGTCGAATGTCGCCGCTCGAGTGAGATCAAGTCGGGTATCGTGCTACTACTGAACGGTGACATAATACTAGTATTAATTTGACGGTATTATAGAACATTTGTAGAGCAATTGATAATAAAAATTATTTTCAGCTGAAAGTGGTAGAAACCTTTGTGGTTCGACTCCGGCGGCACCACCGCCACACCTATTTATACCTAATAACAGCAGTGTTAAACAGTTGTTCTGGTTTGAAGGGTGTGGTGAAAGTGCATTCCAGCTTAGTCCTCAGAGGTAGCTTCGCATCTGTGATCGATCTCGGGTGGAAATTTAATCTTATCTGGGATTGATTACTGATGTCAATAGTCGGCATTAGCAACTTACCATCAGGTGGTGTACTGTATATGTGTATGTGTATGTGTATGTCTGCTACTCCAATATTATAAAAAATATGACCATTATCAATTTCTCTGACACAATACTGGAAACTAGTACGGCAAGAGACCAGCGGCCGCCATTACAAGGAAAAACAACGATCGAGTCGTAAAAAAGAAAAAGGTGGTAGTATCCTGTGTGGTTTGACTCCATAGGCACTACCACTACACGTATCTGCTCGATAACAGCACAACAATGTTAAACGGTGCTATGTTCCGGTTTGAAGGATGTATTAAGAAAGACATATTCCGAGGCGCTCTACGAGTATATTAATCGTTAGTATTTGTGGCGGATATTAGATAAGAATCTGTCTTATTTGGGGTTGAATATAGATGTCCATGAACGGCAATAACCACTTACCATGAGATGGACTGAATGCTCGTTTGCTATTTTAGTGTTAGGTATACATATATAAATACAATATTATGTACAATGTACTAGGTAAGTTTATTATGTACTTTCATTTGGTAGCGTATATTATAATACTATCACAATGCTTTTTGATCATATAGGTTCATGTAGTTAGAGCCTACGATAATCAGGGCAGTCAATTATTCGCCCAGTAAGTCGGCACGGAGACTCTTCATTATACAGATCATTGCTCTACCTACGGCATCTTTGATCTCGCATTCTTCGACAGGAAATCCTGTGAGACGAGCGGGGAAATTGTTTTCGAGTTTTCCGAACTGCGGCCCAACTCTCAATTAAACGGTATTAAGTAATGGCGGAGTCTTTTCCGATTGTTAGGAACTTTCAGTATTTTCCGAAAAGAAAATTAATGTAGGTTTGTGATAAAATTAAGAGTTTTTGAAAAGATTATTTGCTTTAAACCGAGATTTGGTATACGCCTCGGTGTCCTATAATGTTTATTTTTCTGAAATTAAAGTAACAAACATGCAGCCTATAAGCATGCAGTCTTGTAAGTGGACATTTGTAAATAATTAACCACAAACTTTTGTTGTTCACCCCACAAAAGTTGCGTTAAGACTAAGGGAGGCATGTACGTGTTGCTCCTTTAACACACCCAAAACGCAACCATTTGACTTCCTTATAATAAACACAAATACAGGGTGAATTTTTCAAACGGGCTTTCAGGGCCAAATCCCAAACTATGAGGATTAGCAAAAAATGCTGAAAGGAGTTACGAGGCCGATTTTGATAAAAACTAAAACTGCATCATTACTTTTTTAAAATATCTTTTTCCTTAGCCGGGAATCGAACGAGTTCATTTTGAAAAAAATACATCCTCTATCCTTAGTCCACTATCTGATGAAGCTAAAGAAAATTATAAAACTATTAACTATTTATCAAAACATCTTTCTTTTTACTTTCTTTATACTTTAAGTACACAACAGAACAATAATTTGCAATTCTTTTGTATTTTGGGAGCAGTTATAAGAATAGTGCCTTTTAAGAAATGCATTAGATACGAGTACGCCGATTCATCTATACATTAGTTGGGGTAAATACCAAACGTGCCAGCAAATAGGTCGTAAACGTTAATATCGCAGTTATTTAATTCTGTTACTAGCGACGGGTTTTCGTTTGGAGCGCTCGGAACACCCTCATCTTTATTAAGGGATTTCTTTAATAGAAAGCAAGGAAACCCGTGAAATTGTTGGACTTGGTTCAAGTCATACGACAAGAGAGGTTATTTATTACTTTACTTACTTGGTTACGGTATTTATATATTTACAATTCAGCAATTTCTTCATTTTACTACCAACGCTGTGTGCTGGATTAAAATATGTAAAAGGTCGTTAAGAATACAAGGTGAGCTTTTTTAGTCCTCAGCATTTAACATCTGCTTCAATATTAGTGTTAAGTGAAATTAACACCTTATCAAGCTTTTAACGTTTACAAGTTATATATATATATATAACTTCAGCAGCCACGTAACGACGGATGAACTTAATGGCGTTTGTTCCATACAAACAAAAAAAGACACAATTAATAATTACATGTACTTAATTGTGGGCATTAGGATATTTTAAGATTTATTTTACTAAAGACAAGTATAACTTAAAGTGTAAATTATATAAAATTCATAATTATACATTAATATAAATAACTCGCTCGTCGCTTATAACTTGAAACGTACTTCAATACAGAGTAATGCCGGCACATGGTCTCAATTATTAAACAATGCAATCGCCGCGGCCGGCTCAACCCTAACGTAAATACTTGATACCTAGTATTTGGGTCAGGGTACGTGGGAATATAGGCCACGTGGTCTACTGCCCAAATTATGCAGTGACGACATTTCATTTGATTCCCTACCTGTGATCGGAATTTTGATCGATTTTATAGCAAGGTTTCTGTCCCTGAGGTATTTTATGTTTTGAAACCCGATTAATTTTAAATGTGTTGGTTGGTTTTAAATACGAGGAAGTTAACGAATGGGTTCTCATCAGTAAATTGTATTTTTTGCTGCACGTTTGGTGTTTACTCCAACGAATGTATTAAGGAATCGGTGTACTCGTATCTACTGCATTTCTTATAACTGGTCCTAAAATACAAAAGTGTGTGTTCTTACTTAAAACTGGAGTAGGAATGTATTAAGACAGATGTTTTAATAAGTAGTTGATAGGATTATTTCATAAATTTCTTAATAGGGATAAGAAAACCAAATGAGTGCGTTTGGGTGTAGTAAAGCAGCGACAATTACATAGGTCCCTTACGTCGTTTGTCCACCGCCACCTTCACCGAGCCGATACCGATAATTAATGAAGGCACCGAAGTAGCGTAAAACGTTAAACAAAGTAAATACATTTACTATAGCCGCTTGTCCACCGCACGTCCGTCACCGTCATCCCGGCCGCCGATATCGGCTCGAAATAATCTCGTTCTCGGTATCAGCTCGGTGACGGCGCGGTGGACAAAAGACCTTAGTCCTCAACGCAACTTTTGTGGGGTGAACAACAAAAGTTTGTTATTACAGATGTCCATTTAAAACCATAGACTACATGTTTATAGACTCATCATCAATCAATCGACAACCTATTACCGTCCCACTGCTGGGCACGGGTCTCATAATGAGAAGGATTAGGCCACAGTCCACCGCGCTGGCCAAGTGCGTATTGGTAGACTTCACATACCTTTAAGATTTTTTTTGTATAAATCGCTCAGGTATGCAGGTTTCCTCACGATGTTTTCCTTCACCGACGCAAGTGATAATTAATTTCTAAATAATTGCTTATTGAGCAAGTGATAATTAATTTCTAAATAATTGCTTATAGACTGCATATTTGTTACTTTAATTTCAGAACAATAAACATTATGAGACCACGTAACGTATACCAAATCTTATTTAGAAGCAAATAATATTTTGAAATACCCTTAATTTTAACACAAACCTACATTTAATTTTCTTTTCGAAAAATACTGAAAGTTCCTACCAATCCGAAAAGACTCAGCCATTACTTAATACCGTTTAATTGAGAGTTTGGCCACAATTCGGAAAACTCGAAAACAATTTCCAAAAAACGGTGCCAACTCATTGAGCGGCTAATTGACTGCCCTGAAATTATCGTAGTCTCTAACTACATGAACCCATGTGATAGGTACTTATACCTAATACTAAAATAGCAAACAAGCATTCAGTCCACCTCGTGGTAAGTGGCTATTGCCGTTCATGGACATCTATATTCAACCCCAAATAAGATAGATTCTTATCCAATATCCGCCACAAATACTAACGATTAATATACTCGTAGAGCGCCTCGGAATATGTCTTTCTTAATACATCCTTCAAACCGGAACATAGCAACGTTTTACATTGCTGTGCTGTTACCGGGCAGATAAGTGGAGTCGCGTTCAACACCTATCTTAGTCAGTCACGTTTTCGTTAGTGTCCGTAAAGAATAATCAACCCAGCTGTTTTAAAATTCTATTTCTTGCAAGTAATTTTTGAAATGTTATAACAAAGCTGGCAAAATTAAGCAAAAATGTGTGATAATACTCTCCAACGTTCGGATTACGAGGGTAGTGACTAGTGTTTAAAATGATTAACGACTGATAAATCCTGATTAATAACGATATTTGTTTTCGTCGAGATTGAAATTCGGAAATTCTTTGTGTAAATGTTATATAAAAATAATTACATACTTGACTCCTATCAATTATTTCATTCCACTGTGATATTTTGTACCCCAAAAAATCTTACTTTAATTTTTGGACTAAATTTTATACATTCTCAAGCACTGGGTACAGTGGATACATAAGTGTTGCAAGGATGTTATTTTCCGTTCCTTTATTAATTCCAATTCCGAGTAATATTGTAGTAATGAGTCATAAACACGTTAATGAAACCCTTACCCGGAATTGATAGCTTTGTTTGTTGCCCTTTCTGCTAACCCTGATTTGTGATGCTGGAATAAGGTGACATACACTTTTACGACCTATTGAACATTTTTGCATTTTTTCTCAGTCAAGGGATGTTTTTTTTCTGTGATGAAATTACAGGAGAGTCAGAAAATAAGATACATATAATGCATTTAATCGACAAAAAAGACATTGCTACGTGTAAATATATTTTTTTTAAATTGCACACAATATATGTTAATGTGATCCAACATAGCTTTTTACACATAAAAACCACCACAAATTATTCCCTTATACAAAGTATTAAAGCCCTTATAGATGTCAGTTACGGATAAGTTACCCAGTATCAAATGCATCATCATTTAGATCATATCTATTTTCCACATATTTCAATTTAAAACACAAAGAGAATTTAAATATAAAGACACAAAGAGAATTTAAATATAAAGAAATTCCACTACATATATTGCAGCAATACACAGGATATGACAGGAAAAGTATCATTCACGGTTTACCGGTATGGTCCGAGCCAAACTGCTAGTCCGCTCCAAATATGAAAACGAGTCGCGTCGCAATAGCAAATTGCAGATATTAGCGGGATGAAGACGTTAATTTACGGAGTATATGCTTAACATGCGCGCAACAACTTCAGAGCGGACTAGCAGTTTAGCGCTGACTATAACACGTTGTTTTGAAACACATTGTGTCAAACGTCAATCAATCCGAGATGGTATCAATATGATGTGTTGTTTTCAAATTTTGAGCTTATCCGCTTTATAACTCTGTAAGTACCCACCCATATAAGTATCCATATTTAACCTCTTCGGCTAAACTATATAAAGCAGACAGAGTTATGACGATGCCTTCACCGAACCAAGTAGGATCCTACCAGCCCCATTCATTGGTGCCGTCGCCACAACGCGCGGCGCGTGCTTTCACAACATCACTTGGCACTGTCTTCAGATCATAAGCCCATCCAATCAACGCGAAGAAGTCGATGAACTTTGTGCTAAAATTAAGCCAATTATTCCCCAATTCCGCTGTTCTATAGTCCCAAGGATAAACGTGATGATAGTTGTGGAAACCCTCGCCTAAAGACGCAATAGATACAATAGGATTTTGGACAGGATTGATGTTTACATCGTAAGGTTTAGCTCCGAAGAGATGTGCGAAACTGTTAACTGAAAGAGAAGCATGGAGGTTTATTATGTAACGTAACCCGGCGACGTGCCATGCAATGTTGAGGCTCTCACCCCAATAATATACGGGTATGAGAGTCGGCAGCAAAAAGCACATACTGCCCATAAATGGTACAGCATACCTGGAAGGAAAAAGAAAAACAGATTTAGGGAATAAACAATTAAATTTATGCGAACTCGTGAATAGACAAAACACGTTTGTAAATCATTTTTTTTATTTTGTTAAAATAGTTTAACGGTATTAAAACGGTATTCAAATTGATTTTATTGTTGAGACTTATAAAAACTTACCATTTTTGTTATATTTATAATATACTTTAATAATTAAAAGTTGTAGAACCAATGTGCATTGAGGAGACTACCGACAGTCTTCGACCTCAGCAGAACGTATCTACGATCGACTTCAAGTAAAATTCCATGTTTTATATGCAGTTGGACACAGATGTCCACTGATGAAATTAACTACTTACCATCAGGTCAACATTGCATGCTTGTTTGCTACATCAAATGTACAAAAAAGTAATGTCATCTGAAAATACTTACGATCAAAATATTAAAAAACCATTACTTTTCTCTAACGTAGTATCATGCAGATATGGGTTGGTAACCAAATATACTTAAACATGTTTGAATAAATCGTCACTATATTTTAATTAACATTAAGTAATTTACTTATATTTTTCAGAGAGTAACTTACTTTTGCTGAAACACGAGTACGGGGTTCGCATAGATATCACTCATATCAATTAATTTGCTCCGCTTGCGTAGTTCAGGGTGTTTCCTTACCATAAGCCAGCCTATATGTGAAAAGAAAAAGCCTCGGCTTGCATTATGAGGATCTGCATCCGTATCGCTAAACCTGGTCAACAAAAGGATTTGAGGTTAAAAACCCTTCGCACTCGTAATTCCTCTGCGACAGCACTAACATCACGCATAGTTCTATCTTCTACCAGCAATGGTTTTGCCTGCTGTGTTCTGGTTGGTATGATAAGGTAATCTGTGACTGACGCAAAGTTGAACGACAGTCCTAGAAATATGATGCGTAGCATGTTCGTATCCTAGGGTATCCTAGGGTCGGATACGTGTATATGAGCCTAGAAACGTCCAGCGAGTAACCCCGGGAAGGACAGCGGTATGTGTGGTCATATACCGCTGTATACACTAGATGTGCAGGAGGAGCGGAAATTGCTCCCCCCAGGTCAGGGCCTCATAGGGGTCGCTTCCACGGTTTCGGATAACTTTTAAAGTTAAAAAACCCCTCATGAACAAAAAAAAATGTCTATGAGCCTATTTACTAATATTTGGATAGTACATTCGCTTCCATATTTCAGTTGAATAAAAAATACTATTTAAAAGTCATATTTTGTCACAAAATAAATCAATCGCAACATTATATAATAAACATATAATGTAAATACCAACAAACCTATGGTGCATCCTATGATCCCTAATCCAGTTGATAGCGGAGTACTGGAAGGCAATCGAGTTCATGAGCATTAGAATAATCTGCAGTGGCAGCTTCGCTTTATATGCTCGGTGCGTCCAGAGGCGATGCGCACCTGCAGTTATTCCTGTCATGCCTAACATAAATAGAAACCAATCTGCAAAAAGAATTAGTCCCATTTAGCATTAAAAAGTAGCATTCCACCTCGTACACCTAATTATTAGGCCGGCTGCATAACAGTGTAATATTACATCTGTACTAATAAAGGAAAACTTTGTTTGTTTGTTTGATTGTAATGAATAGGCTCAAAAACTACTGGACCGATTTTAAAAATTCTTTCACCATGCGAAAGCTACATTATCTACGAGTAACAAAGGCTATATTTTATATGAAATATATTTGATAAGTAGATTTTGAAGCAGTACAAAGTTTGCCGGCTCAGCTAGTTAACTATATAAACAAACTTACTAAAGAATATCGTTGACCACATCGCACTAGTGAAACAAAGATACAACCCGTAAAGCGACGCGGCATGGATGTATAAAAATGTGAAAGCGGATGGATAAACAATTTCGTATTTTCTTGCAGCTTGTGGATCTACTGGGTCCATCAATTTTTCAGTTTCAGTTGTACTTTGGGGCTCCATTTTTTAATAACCAATCTGGAACACTATATTTTTAAAGCCTCGAGATTTTGACGCCAAGTGAAAGAGCTGTAAAGATACATGAAATGGGAAATATTATAACATTAACGTTTCTAAGAGATTGATCAGTTATAAAAAAATGTTGTTTTAATATTTATTTATTATTTGAAAGAAATATCAAATATACCGATATTTGGACATTAGTGTTAATTATGGTAATGGCCTTTAATGGTGTGTAGTACGGGTAATCCTTTCGACAAATTATTAATTATTTCTCGTTTTTTCAACTTTATAATTTAACTTAGATGGTATCCGATTTGCATTTCCCCTATTGCCGGAATAGGAGAAAATTTTCGAAGGTTATATTCAAAGTACCATAATTTTTAACCTACCTTACTTAGAGCTACAGTTTCGGTGCTTACTCATAACGCATATTCTGTGATATTTACACAATGACCTTGACTTTAAAGAAAATGTATGTATTTTTTCAATTATTTTTATGCACTTATTGAAATATTTTGGTTATAAATTTAACGTCGTGTTATTGTTTAGCTGTCAAATAAACTAAATTAAAACTCATACTCCCGCTTCGAGAGATGATAACACAGAAATTAAAATGACTTCCACTTAAAAATGGTTGGAGAAATATAAAAAAATAACTAATGAATTGTCGATAAAATTCACAGTTTTTACCCTTCAACATTAAAAGCTCCAAGCAATTACCAAATACACAGGGTATATCAATCTACACTTTTTTATGAAAATAAAGGAGCGTTGGAGGATGTACTCATGGTAATCGATGTCGCGGGGATATCTCCCTGTTCCCTTCACTAGCTCTAACACTGTTTAATTTACATATATTTTATTTGACAAAAATCTACTCACCAATTTTATTTTGATAACGATAAGAAAGTAATTCGATGGATTTTCGTCTTTATCGCCTAATTTATATCTTTAAAACCACATAAGCAAAAAAATATTTCCTATTTTATACCTAATTCAAAACACAATATGAATTCAAACACATTTTACATTGGATAGTAGGAAATGAAATGACTTTATTTCATTTAAAATGTCAACTTATATACTCGTAATAGAACGAATTGAATTTTAGAATAATTTAACTGTCTTCATCGTCACCGTTTAGAATTAGTAATAGTCAGAGTACGCAATTTTATTTCTTAGACGTAAAGGTTGGGTTAGTTTCGTTAAATCTAATTTTGGGGGGTCGCAAGTTCGCAACTATTGTCCCTCGGTCGCCAACTTGAAAAGGGGCTCGAATCGTTTTCTTGCGCTATCAGACAAACTATTCGTCGCACAGAAAATTTGTAAGAACAATTATGGTCCCAAACTGCTACTTATCAATTTAAGCAGGAAGTTGTAGAAAATTTTCTACCTAGCAAATTATCTACGTTTGCTTTGCTTTTGCTTCTATAACTTTTTGTCCAAAAATAATGAACTGAAGAACAATAATGTAAATAAATTTTCTGTTATAATTGCTTCTAGTCAATTAAATGAGGATTTAGCTTTACACTAATCCATCCTTTGAACCCCAATAAATAAAATTCATCCTCTGACAATCGTAAATGTAACATGTCAATGGACTAATATGGACAAGATGTATAGGAAAAAAAACAACCCTTTTTAAAATACTTATTTCAAAAATTTAAACTGACTACTAAAATCGTTTTATATTCCTTAATCAAACATTACATACAGTATCTATTTGGTTCGTAACTAAAATTATAAGACTTATGTTTTTGAAACAAATTTCGTTCAATAGGGAATATGCATGTAATTAAGATTTTCTTATTATTTTTTTCTTCGGTTCTTGATGGTCCTGAAATGAAATCTAAACAATTATTGTTTATTTATTTCGTATTAAATTGATAAAAACTTTAATCGAAAATCGTAAATTATGCGAGCGACATTCAAATTTCCAAAACATTGCCATAAGTCGAATCGAAACATGACATCACACAGTGTGTTACGATGTTTATCAGGGTCGACATTCATACAGTTTGAGAGAAAAAATGTTTTTATTTAGATTCTTGAGTGTTTTTTATTACCTAGTCCGATTTTTCTATATACTTAGTATTTTTAGGAAAAATCAAGAACAATGATTGAAAGTAGTTTTGTCAAAGCAATTAATTGTTTGAAATGAAAATTATTGTTTGTCACAGTAAATGCAAATGTTAATGCGATTTTGTAGATACTTTATCTGTTTCCTATAATCTTACACCACTTTTTCCGTATTTTTGCAACTTTTGAAACAGAAAAAAAAACACTATATAGTATATATAGTAGTGTTTTTGCACAATTACTCTAGGAAATATCTATAAAGTGGTTATTTAGCCTTTCCTATTATGTAAATAGCAATTCAACCTGAAAACTTTAAGTAACTAGCAAAAAGCGCAGCTTTATAAGGGCTCGCGTATCGTGAATGGTATATTCAGTTTAAGATCCTATATCAAAGATGATGTGGTCACTTATTAATTAACAATAAATTATTAAATCTACCTTTCGTCAGAAGACCTATGAAGAGCAAAGCTACCTTTGATCCAGAACCAGAACCACTTTAAATGCTTGTGGTGGATAACTTATATTAGATCCATTTTTTGGGATTGTAATTTTTTTTTGCGATTTATCCTTGGTATCTTTTTACTCTTGAATTTAAACTCCGCCATACTTATAAAATTATTGCGTCTGATTTGCAAAAAATATTTTTTAAGTATATATAGGTATAAGCTATTGTGGATGTCTGAAACGCAGTACATTATAATCTAATCTGGGGTCTTGACCTTTTGGTGTCTACGGATTCCTCTCGTTCAGACCATTCCAACGATACCTCATTTGTTTCTTTCCGAATAATAGTTTGTTAAATAATTCAATTCCTAGTTTTCGCATTTTTCACTTTCAGTTTTTCACCTATTTCTTCATGTCGATTTGGGTCATTTATCAGTGAATGTTGAATTCACCACGACTTCTTTAATTTACTAAAGCCCCGAGGGATACATTCCGTAAAGCTGCGAATGAGCTACTAATTAATTCTATTATATAACATTTTTATCAATTGTTAAATTAACTATTAAATTTATGAATTAAATTAATGAATTATGTGTGTGGCCTGCTCAATTAGTTTTGTATTTTCTTTTATATTTCTACCTAACATAACCAATTCTATACAAAACAGGAACGAATTTCCGTAAAACACAATGTGATAGTCGCTAAATTGTAAATTTGTCACTGGGCTTTTTGTCACAAACAAAGTATTTTTTGACAATGGAAATGAAATTTGCGGATGGATTCTAAACGGGTAGTATTTAAACGAGTGACTGCAAATAAAAGTTTTGAATGACAAAAATAATGAATTTTGGTTATAGTATTACTAAGGGAGCAACTGGCTGCGAGTGACGAGAAATCAACAGAACAGCAACTTACAAACATTAATTTGAGCGACCTAATATTTTTCTAAGTGTAAACATTACGTCCTGCGTTTTATTCAATATTTAGCAAATGTTTTTTTAAATACTGAGCAGCATTTTATTTTAAATGAAGTGTTTCGAATACAAAAATCACTTTGAAAAATACTATAATAAGTAGAATATTGTGTGCTCATGTCATTGATCATGAATAAAGGTAAGGTCTGAATTCATACAGATTGGGCCCACCCGCTCGCTGGGCGCTGTCGCGCCCTGCTCGCTTCGTTTTATATTGTCTTATATGTTCCAACCTAACCTAACCAATTCAATTACAAAAACCTAATCTATCTTAATACTAAAGTTGCCTCTCTATATTTCCAGTCGCTCACTTAGTAATGTAGTCGCACAAGTTATTAAAACAGTATGTCATTATCAGTCGCTAAGTTTTTTTTATTTGATTGTTTTATAATTTCCCACTGTAAACAAAAACATAGATTAATCGGATATGTGGAGTTTTTGAAACTGCACTGCGTCAAAACATTTATAATATCCAACGAATATTATAAAGGCGAAAGTTTGTGAGTATGGATGGATGTTTGTGCCTTATATTAATCTGATTTGAATGAAACTTTACAGTATTACAGTCTATAAGTACACCAGTATAACCTGGAGAATACAATTCATAAAGATATGGCTATACTATACTTAGTTGTCAGAGCTATATTGATGTACCTACCATACGATGATACGTAAATTTTATATGAATGGATTAATAGTAATTAATTAGATACATTTTCGGTACGCATATTGTAAATAGATTAACTTTTTCTTTGACACTAAATAAATCGGACGGATAGTTTAAATTAAGGTGGTAGAACCCTATGTGGTTCGACTCCGGTGGCACCACCGCCACACCTGGTTCTGCCTCATAACAGCAGCGCTGTGTTCTGGTTCGAAAAGTGTGGTAAGGGATACATGGTTTTTCGAGGCGTTCCAGCTTAGTCCAGTTTAGTCCAGGGGTAACGGCGCATCTGTGGCCGACCTCAGGTAGAAATATGTAATCCTCTCTGGGTTTGATTGCAGATGTCCATGGACGGCTGCAGCCACTTACTACAGGTGGACTGCATGCTCGTCTGCTACTCATAAATTATTAAAAAAAAACTTATATGAGACGTTCCAGTTTAGTCCTCAGGGGAGCGGCGCTTCTGTGGCCGACCTCTGTTAATTACAGATGTCCATGGGCGGCAGTAGCCACTTACCATCATATGGACTGTATGCTCGTCGGCTACTCCTATATTATAAAACCAAGAAAAACTTGAAACAAAACGCTTTTAAAGTACACCGGTGAAACCTCGGTGAAACGCTGCCACGTTAGCATTTTCATATTTTTGATTGACATAATTATGTCATAATTCATATTCAACATGACGTTTTCTTTTTATTAAAAATAATCCAAGTCATACAGCCATCAATGTTACACTAAATTTAAATTTGATAAAAAAGTGTTTTTTTTTTGTGTACAAAACCTTATTTCAATCGTGTTGGTCCAATCTAGACATGACCTTAAGTAACTATGTTAAGTTTCAAATTTATAAGCCCTGTAGTTTTTTCAAAAAAGGGATGGAAAGCTTGCAAGATTTTCGAATTATAGAGGACTCGCTTCGCTCGCCCTAATTATTATACTCGTAGAGCGCCTCGGAATATGTCTTTCTTAATACATCCTTCAAACCGGAACATAGCAACGTTTTACATTGCTGTGCTGTTACCGGGCAGATAAGTGGAGTCGCGTTCAACACCTATCTTAGTCAGTCACGTTTTCGTTAGTGTCCGTAAAGAATAATCAACCCAGCTGTTTTAAAATTCTATTTCTTGCAAGTAATTTTTGAAATGTTATAACAAAGCTGGCAAAATTAAGCAAAAATGTGTGATAATACTCTCCAACGTTCGGATTACGAGGGTAGTGACTAGTGTTTAAAATGATTAACGACTGATAAATCCTGATTAATAACAATATTTGTTTTCGTCGAGATTGAAATTCGGAAATTCTTTGTGTAAATGTTATATAAAAATAATTACATACTTGACTCCTATCAATTATTTCATTCCACTGTGATATTTTGTACCCCAAAAAATCTTACTTTAATTTTTGGACTAAATTTTCTACATTCTCAAGCACTGGGTACAGTGGATACATAAGTATTGCAAGGATGTTATTTTCCGTTCCTTTATTAATTCCAATTCCGAGTAATATTGTAGTAATGAGTCATAAACACGTTGATGAAACCCTTACCCGGAATTGATAGCTTTGTTAACCCTGATTTGTGATGCTGGAATAAGATGACATACACTTTTACGACCTATTGAACATTTTTGCATTTTTTCTCAGTCAAGGGATGTTCTTTTTCTGTGATGAAATTACAGGAGAGTCAGAAAATAAGATACATATAATGCATTTAATCGACAAAAAAGACATTGCTACGTGTAAATATATTTTTTTTAAATTGCACACAATATATGTTAATGTGATCCAACATAGCTTTTTACACATAAAAACCACCACAAATTATTCCCTTATACAAAGTATTAAAGCCCTTGTAGATGTCAGTTACGGATAAGTTACCCAGTATCAAATGCATCATCATTTAGATCATATCTATTTTCCACATATTTCAATTTAAAACACAAAGAGAATTTAAATATAAAGAAATTCCACTACATATATTGCAGCAATACACAGGATATGACAGGAAAAGTATCATTCACGGTTTACCAATAGGTATGGTCCGCGCCAAACTGCTAGTCCGCTCCAAATATGAAAACGAGTCGCGTCGCAATAGCAAATTGCAGATATTAGCGGGATGAAGACGTTAAGTTACGGAGTATATGCTTAACCTGCGCGCAACAACTTCAGAGCGGACTAGCAGTTTAGCGCTGACTATAACACGTTGTTTTGAAACACATTGTGTCAAACGTCAATCAATCCGAGATGGTATCAATATGATGTGTTGTTTTCAAATTTTGAGCTTATCCGCTTTATAACTCTGTAAGTACCCACCCATATAAGTATCCATATTTAACCTCTTCGGCTAAACTATATAAAGCAGACAGAGTTATGACGATGCCTTCACCGAACCAAGTAGGATCCTACCAGCCCCATTCATTGGTGCCGTCGCCACAACGCGCGGCGCGTGCTTTCACAACATCACTTGGCACTGTCTTCAGATCATAAGCCCATCCAATCAACGCGAAGAAGTCGATGAACTTTGTGCTAAAATTAAGCCAATTATTCCCCAATTCCGCTGTTCTATAGTCCCAAGGATAAACGTGATGATAGTTGTGGAAACCCTCGCCTAAAGACGCAATAGATACAATAGGATTTTGGACAGGATTGATGTTTACATCGTAAGGTTTAGCTCCGAAGAGATGTGCGAAACTGTTAACTGAAAGAGAAGCATGGACGTTTATTGTGTAACGTAACACGGCGACGTGCAACGCAATGTTGAGGCTCTCACCCCAATAATATACGGGTATGAGAGTCGGCAGCAAAAAACACATACTGCCCATAAATGGTACAGCATACCTGGAAGGAAAAAGAAAAACAGATTTAGGGAATAAACAATTAAATTTATGCGAACTCGTGAATAGACAAAACACGTTTGTAAATCATTTTTTTTATTTTGTTAAAATAGTTTAACGGTATTAAAACGGTATTCAAATTGATTTTATTGTTGAGACTTATAAAAACTTACCATTTTTGTTATATTTATAATATACTTTAATAATTAAAAGTTGTAGAACCAATGTGCATTGAGGAGACTACCGACAGTCTTCGACCTCAGCAGAACGTATCTACGATCGACTTCAAGTAAAATTCCATGTTTTATATGCAGTTGGACACAGATGTCCACTGATGAAATTAACTACTTACCATCAGGTCAGCATTGCATGCTTGTTTGCTGCATCAAATGTACAAAAAAGTAATGTCATTTGAAAATACTTGCCATCAATATTATAAAACCATTACTTTTCTCTAACGTAGTATCATGCAGATATGGATTGGTAACCAAATATACTCAAACATGTTTGATTAAATCGTCACTATATTTTAATTAACATTAAGTAATTTACTAATATTTTTCAGAGAGTAACTTACTTTTGCTGAAACACGAGTACGGGGTTCGCATAGATATCACTCATATCAATTAATTTGCTCCGCTTGCGTAGTTCAGGGTGTTTCCTTACCATAAGCCAGCCTATATGTGAAAAGAAAAAGCCTCGGCTTGCATTATGAGGATCTGCATCCGTATCGCTAAACCTGGTCAACAAAAGGATTTGAGGTTAAAAACCCTTCGCACTCGTAATTCCTCTGCGACAGCACTAACGTCACGCATAGTTCTATCTTCTACCAGCAATGGTTTTGCCTGCTATGTTCTGGTTGGTATGATAAGGTAATCTGTGACTGACGCAAAGTTGAACGACAGTCCTAGAAATATGATGCGTAGCATGTTCGTATCCTAGGGTATCCTAGGGTCGGATACGTGTATATGAGCCTAGAAACGTCCAGCGAGTAACCCCGGGAAGGACAGCGGTATGTGTGGTCATATACCGCTGTATACACTAGATGTGCAGGAGGAGCGGAAATTGCTCCCCCCAGGTCAGGGCCTGATAGGGGTCGCTTCCACGGTTTCGGATAACTTTTAAAGTTAAAAAACCCCTCATGAACAAAAAAAATTGTCTATGAGCCTATTTACTAATATTTGGATAGTACATTCGCTTCCATATTTCAGTTGAATAAAAAATACTATTTAAAAGTCATATTTTGTCACAAAATAAATCAATCGCAACATTATATAATAAACATATAATGTAAATACCAACAAACCTATGGTGCATCCTATGATCCCTAATCCAGTTGATAGCGGAGTACTGGAAGGCAATCGAGTTCATGAGCATTAGAATAATCTGCAGTGGCAGCTTCGCTTTATATGCTCGGTGCGTCCAGAGGCGATGCGCACCTGCAGTTATTCCTGTCATTCCTAACATAAATAGAAACCAATCTGCAAAAAGAATTAGTCCCATTTAGCATTAAAAAGTAGCATTCCACCTCGTACACCTAATTATTAGGCCGGCTGCATAACAGTGTAATATTACATCTGTACTAATAAAGGAACATTTTGTTTGTTTGTTTGATTGTAATGAATAGGCTCAAAAACTACTGGACCGATTTTAAAAATTCTTTCACCATGCGAAAGCTACATTATCTACGAGTAACATAGGCTATATTTTATATGAAATATATTTGATAAATATATTTTGAAGCAGTACAAAGTTTGCCGGCTCAGCTAGTTAACTATATAAACAAACTTACTAAAGAATATCGTTGACCACATCGCACTAGTGAAACAAAGATACAACCCGTAAAGCGACGCGGCATGGATGTATAAAATTGTGAAAACGGATGGATAAACAATTTCGTATTTTCTTGCAGCTTGTGGATCTACTGGGTCCATCAATTTTTCAGTTTCAGTTGTACTTTGGGGCTCCATTTTTTAATAACCAATCTGGAACACTATATTTTTAAAGCTTCGAGATTTTGACGCCAAGTGAAAGAGCTGTAAAGATACATGAAACTGGAAATATTATAACATTAACCTTTCTAAGAGATTGATCAGTTATAAAAAATTGTAGTTTCTAATATTTATTTATTATTTGAAAGAAATATCAAATATACGGATATTTGGACATTAGTGTTATTTATGGTAATGGCCTTTAATGGTGTGTAGTACGGGTAATCCTTTCGACAAATTATTAATTATTTCTCGTTTTTTCAACTTTATAATTTAACTTAGATGGTATCCGATATGCATTTCCCCTATTGCCGGAATAGGAGAAAATTTTCGAAGGTTATATTCAAAGTACCATAATTTTTAACCTACCTTACTTAGAGCTACAGTTTCGGTGCTTACTCTTAACGCATATTCTGTGATATTTACATAATGACCTTGACTTTAAAGAAAATGTATGTATTTTTTCAATTATTTTTATGCACTTATTGAAATATTTTGGTTATAAATTTAACATCGTGTTATTGTTTAGCTGTCAAATAAACTAAATTAAAACTCATACTCCCGCTTCGAGAGATGATAACACAGAAATTAAAATGACTTCCACTTAAAAATGGTTGGAGAAATATAAAAAAAATAACTAATGATTTGTCGACAAAATTCACAGTTTTTACCCTCCAACATTAAAAGCTCCAAGCAATTACCAAATACACAGGGTATATCAATCTACACTTTTTTATGAAAATAAAGGAGCGTTGGAGGATGTACTCATGGTAATAGATGTCGCGGGGATATCTCCCTGTTCCCTTCACTAGCTCTAACACTGTTTAATTTACATATATTTAATTTGACAAAAATCTACTCACCAATTTTATTTTGATAACGATAAGAAAGTAATTCGATGGATTTTCGTCTTTATCGCCTAATTTATATCTTTAAAACCACATAAGCAAAAAAATATTTCCTATTTTATACCTAATTCAAAACACAATATGAATTCAAACACATTTTACATTGGATAGTAGGAAATGAAATGACTTTATTTCATTTAAAATGTCAACTTATATACTCGTAATAGAACGAATTGAATTTTAGAATAATTTAACTGCCTTCATCGTCACCGTTTAGAATTAGTAATAGTCAGAATACGTAATTTTATTTCTTAGACGTAAAGGTCGGGTTAGTTAAATCTAATTTTGGGGGTCGCAAGTTCGCAACTATTGTCCCTCGGTCGCCAACATGAAAAGGGGCGCGAATCGTTTTCATGCGCTATCAGACAAACTATTCGTCGCACAGAATATTTGTAAGAACAATTATGGTTTCAAACTGCTACTTATCAATTTAAGCAGCAAGTTGTAGAAAATTTGCTACCTAGCAAATTATCTACGTTTGCTTTGCTTTTGCTTCTATAACTTTTTGTCCAAAAATAATGAACTGAAGAACAATAATGTAAATAAATTTTCTGTTATAATTGCTTCTAGTCAATTAAATGAGGATTTAGCTTTACACTAATCCATCCTTTGAACCCCAATAAATAAAATTCATCCTCTGACAATCGTAAATGTAACATGTCAATGGACTAATATGGACAAGATGTATAGGAAAAAAAAACAACCCTTTTTAAAATATTTATTTCAAAAATTTAAACTGACTACTAAAATCGTTTTATATTCCTTAATCAAACATTACATACAGTATCTATTTGGTTCGTACTAAAACTATAAGAATTATGTTTTTGAAACAAATTTCGTTCAATAGGGAATATGCATGTAATTAAGATTTTCTTATTATTTTTTTCTTTGGTACTTGATGGTCCTGAAATGACATCTAAACAATTATTGTTTATTTATTTCGTATTAAATTGATAAAAACTTTAATCGAAAATCGTAAATTATGCGAGCGACATTCAAATTTCCAAAACATTGCCATTGGTCGAATCGAAACATGACGTCACACAGTGTGTTACGATGTTTATCGGGATCGACATTCATACAGTTTGAGAGAAAAAATGTTTTTATTTAGATTCTTGAGTGTTTTTTATTACCTAGTCCGATTTTTCTATATACTTAGTATTTTTAGGAATAATCAAGAACAATGATTGAAAGTAGTTTTGTCAAAGCAATTAATTGTTTGAAATGAAAATTATTGTTTGTCACAGTAAATGCAAATGTTAATGCGATTTTGTAGATACTTTATCTGTTTCCTATAATCTTACACCACTTTTTCCGTATTTTTGCAACTTTTGAAACAGAAAAAAACACTATATAGTATATATAGTAGTGTTTTTGCACAATTACTCTAGGAAATATCTATAAAGTGGTTATTTAGCCTTTCCTATTATGTAAATAGCAATTCAACCTGAAAACTTTAAGTAATAACTTTATGTGCATATAGTTATCAACACAAAACACGCTCCGTGACGTCATTCAAAGAGCGAATAAAATTGATTATATTTTTTACTATGTTAAAACGAAGTGATAAGCACTTCTTTTATTAATTAAGTTTAATAATAAAGCTCAATACAAACTGGTTTAATTTTGAAGCCTAACTCATACTTACATAACCTAAATTACGTTAATACAATACAAAATATATTTTGAAAAAAAAAAGATCAATGTTCAATTGCTAATAAAAATAAATCAATTTGTTTAAATTCAACGTAAAACCAGTCTTTCATGCGTTGGGAAAATTTTACTTTTAAATTAAATAATGAATAAATCAATGACACAAATTCAATTAATTTGCAAACGAAATAATATATATCAATGTATATAGTTGTATAATTCATTTCACTATCGAATAAGTTTTTGTTACCAACATACTTGATTTCTTTCCAAATTACTGGCGGGTAAGAGTCAAAGTAATTTACTTTATATTTTATTTTTTGAAGCTATTTGTTTATTTATTTACAGAGATATATTTATATATATGTACAGGGTGTCCCGTAAGTACCACGACAAACTTGGGGAAACCATAGGTCAGGATCTGACCTCTCAGACCCTGAACTATGTTGTCAGTCAGTTTGTCAGAGAAATAAAAATTACCTTAGTAAAAGTGTCACCGCTTTTTGCACTATCGATTGTTTTATATTTTTTTAAAAATTCAGGCCTCTTCATCTTCTTTCGTTAACTGCGTGTACAAATTTGACGATGCAGTGTTTATTTTTTCTGTTAAATTATGAGATAGTGGGCCTACCATATTGAAGATGTTAACGAACCATGAAAAAAATAGGGCTATTTTTAGGTTTTAAATTATTTATAATTTTTTCTTCAACTTTGACCATTCGATGAAAAAAAAAATGTACAGAACTATAAGGGCACATTGCCCAAAAAATATGTCTTCAATAGAGATTTCAAAAAGGTGCCACACTTACTATTTAAAGTTGAAGAAATAAAGTTAAGGCTGTTTTTGCATGAAAGGGTCTGACCACACAGGGTGGTGGCCGTCGGGGTCATCCGTGGATACCGTGGATACCATCTCCTTTGAGGCAGCGTGCTTAATGGCTGGGTGTCCTCCCTGGGATCTGGAGGCGGAGGTCTGTGCTGCATTGTATCGCTGGCGCGCAGACCTCCGGTTCCGGGATGAACACCTCACGCCACAAGAGGAAGCAGAGCGGAAATTCCATGCTCTACAGTCCATGACTGCAAAATAGAAGAAGAGGCTGGCTGAACCCACGGCTGGCCTCAGGACTGTGGAGCCTGTCCGTCCGGTGCTAGAAGACTGATTGGACAGACGACATGGATCGCTGACCTTCCGGCTGGTGCAGGTGCTCTAGGGTTATTAGTGTTTCGGGAAGTACCTGTGCCGCATAGCCAGAAGGCAGCCAACCACCCCGTGCCACCATTGTAGTTGCGACGAGGACACGGCGCAGCATACTCTGGAGGAGAGTCCAGCATGGGATAGTCAGCGCTGTATAATCGTCACTACAGTGGGGCCTGACCTTTCGGTTCTGAATTTTTTCGGACCACACCTCACGACCGGGCTTAGTTGAGTCTCACCTGTGAAAGATAAATACAGACCACTATTGCATTACCGTTTTACAAACATTCATGGGAAGCGAACAGCTGATGTGGGCACTTAAGTTTAAATGGAATTGACTCTAGAAATTGGTTCAAGCTAATTGGAAAACATTAGGACAAAATTAGAGATATATTTACTTAACTACAAAAAATGATTATTATTTCTTGAGTTATGAAACGTATTTAACCACAAAACAGAAGTCCATTCTTGCTTTATGCAGTAATAGGTAATTATTATGTAATATACTCGTATATCAGTGTTTCAATTTTTACAGAAAGGTGATAAATTAGGAATAAATAAATATTTTTTTTAAAATTGCCAACTAAATGAATAAATAAATAAATCAGCAATCTCGATCGCTTCGGAAGGCGGAATGCGTCATATTTGTGTGTAATGAATAGTTATCAAAGAGATTACATAGTAATATTAATTAGTTTGAATTTGGTAGAATTAATTATTTATGTTAGAGCTATGTCACACAATGCGTATGTATTTAAACAATTATCTACATCGACAAGCCCTTTTCACGCGCAATTTACTTTTATAATCGGTTTAAACCTTTTGTCTTGTAGGTCCATCATGTCTTTTGGTATTCATATTGTATATTTAGTTATCGTAGCTCGGAGACGAAAATATTGTATGCATTACCTTCTTGCAACTAACGGACGATTCCATTCCTCATCTGTGACCTCAACCGAGAATAGTTCTTCTCCCTTATCAACCACTCCTTCAGGCACATACAATCTTAGTCCGAATTTCTCCAGATTCAGCCAATCACCGTCACTGCCAACTATCTTCGAAGTAGCAGTCTCCAAGTATTGGGAATTTAGAAATTTCGAATCTACTGAAGCGTTGTTTTTCAGCGATGGCGACATCTCTACACTTTTATTGCCGTAGGACGACCCCGCTGCAAGAACGCTACTATCAACATTTCGGTAAGTGTTTGCAACGTTTAAGCTTTGTAACAAGCATAGTTGAAGTGATCTAATCGTCAAAGATAAAAAGTTTTTTATCATTTGGAAAGATATTCACGATTTCGACAGATACGTACAAAATTGAGTATAAATTTAAATTGTTTTGTCCAACTATTTTAAGCGACTAACTTCTTTATCCAATAACTTATTAAATAAATTCTATGACTCATGGTTTTTGTTAGATGACGTGAGGGACTCACAGGTCAAAAAGCAGCTGGAGTCAGACCGATCTGACTCCACGTTATACTTGCAAGCGTAATTCCATTCTGTGCGCTCGGTTCTTACCTCGTGATCTACTCGTATGGGAGCGATGTAGCTGGAAGGAAATGTATAGTTCAATATGTGACATCATCAAATTGTTAGCGTCCCACTGCTGTGAGTGGGCTAATCCTCTCGCAACACCAAGGATATTAATGTGTTTTTTAGGCATACATCTCTTAGATTTAAAATAATTTAAGTAAGTCTACGTTCACCTACCTTTACCTAGAACGAAGTTGAAGGGGGTCGAAAATGGCCTGAATTGCTGCGAGAAAAAAAATGCCGTGCCGTGCCGCTTTTATATTTTTTTGTTCAACTTGTGGAGGCATTGCCGTGCCTCCAGTTAAGATTACAGTAGCCGCTAACATCAGATAAACATTATGTGCGTTTTTCAATACAAACAAAAATAAATTGACACAATTCAAAATTACATGTGGATATTTAAGATTTATTTTACCTAAAGAAACGAATGGGGTTTATGAGTAAGTTGTATTTTCTACTTAAGTATAGTTCGCGCCAAGCTGCTAGTCCGCTCTGAAGTTGTTGCGAGCAGGTGTAGTCAGTCTATCATGTCAGTCATGGCGACGCGATTCATATCTACTCGTATATTCAGAGCAGACTAGCAGTTTTACGCGGACTATAACTAATTAAATTGTTTTGCTAGATATAGACTTACAGACTGGTTTCGCCGTAGCGACGGTAGAAAGAGAATCAAAAATATTATTGCATTTTCCGATATCATTTGCATACATAAATCCGAAATTGAACAAAGTAATCCTTCAATCATATTGCTTCATATTGCAATCATATTGCTTCGTACGTACCATAGGTACGTACGAAGCAATATGATTGCCTTAAAATTTTCGTGCTTTTAACACACTCATTTTAAATTTCAGAGCGCTATGACATGGGGCTCTTCAAAAAAGGTGCAAAAAGAGCTCTCTGGTGTTGCAAATGTTCATAGGCGACGTTGACTACTTTCCATCAGGTAGCACGTCTGCTTTATTGCCTAACAATAAAGCCTGCCTATCAAATATAAAAATAAAAAAAATTAAAAACTTCTAATCTAGAAAGTTACTTTGTTTTTCAATTATTAAACCTTAATTCAGATTCGGTGCAGGCATTTTTTCTTGCTTTGTTTTTTAGGGGGAAGTAATGGTTGTATCGAAATTAGCCGTCAGTTTTCATCGAATTAAATGTAACACACATTTCGATGCAATACGTCTCTAATTCCCAGAAATCGGATACTACACAATTTTATAACAAAACCCAGTACTTTTTACACCATTATCTTTCATCCAGCCCCTCCACTTACTAAGATTTGTTAAAGTCCTAAAACAAACGACTGCCGATATCCGAGCGAGCGCCACAAAAGATAACAAATCGTGCTTTTAACACACTCATTCTTGGAAGGAGTGCTTTTGTGTGGGACGCGCTGATTTATATCACTCATCAGATCGGTGATGTGTGAGTGATGCGAGGTGACGGGGGTTAGCACTGGCGTACACTTGAAGCTATGTAAAGTGTTAATATCATTCTATATTTGTGCCTTTCAACATATGGTCAAAGCAAAACTCCAATCCTATTGGAGGTTGATAAGAGGTTTTTGTAGGCATCGATGACCTCTTATCGTGAGTCGAATGTCATGCTCATTTACTTATATAATTTATAATGTGTTAAAGAACAGGTAAGTATGTCAAAAATCAAATCAAAAAACTTTTAATACTTTGAAAAGTTATTGAAGATTTTTCGGTGTAGCTACGAAATTTCAGCGATTAATTATATTTATATGTTAATGTTGTTTTAGTCTATTCATCATACTAAAAGTCTTTTAAAATTAATACTTGAAACAAACTGCTTTTACCTGTATGCATTGTTGATTCTTTAAATTTATGTTAATTTTACAAATTTTTTTTTGCAATTATAGACAAGTTAATCGTACATATTCATTTAAAAATATCATTATATAATTAAATATTTTAATTTCAGAATAATAATAAAAATAAATGTTTACTTTACTTACTATATTTTTTGCTTTCAGTGGTTCATGGTCCTTAAATATGAATGATGTACGAAGTTCTTTCGAGCGGAACTTAGTTGACACCTTTTACTCCGTTGTTTTGTCACCCCGAATATGTTTCCTTCCTTCGTGTTAGCGAAATTTCACACAAAAGATAATAGAAGTTATGTAACTAATTAATGTGTTACAAAATATCATATATATTTTGGTATTATATTAATGTTTGCTAAAGGGTTTACCGAGCTATGAATTTCGCATTATATTTAGAATAACGTTAAAATTTTGAGAATGAATTTAATACAATAATTATTTTTAAGCTATTGCATAGCTTTTATCGCGGGCTTTGAGCGCGGCGACCGAATCGAGAAATTCCGTAACGAAAATAAGTAACACCTTTGTTGGATATCAAGTCTCCAGGCAACCGAGTTGTTGACTGTCAATAGAAAAATATGGATATAATTGAATAAAGTATTATTTTACATTCCTTATTATTTTATTTGATATTGGTGACGAGATGTCGACTGAACTAAAAAACAATAAGAAAATACGAGCCACATTACGTGGGTTAATGAAACGAACCGAAAATTACATTTCGGGAATAGAAAAAATTGACATTGAAGAAATAAATATACGACGGAATTCTTTACAAGAAAATTTGAACAAATTCTACGCGATTCAAGAAAAAATTGAATGGCTTACAGAAGAAGAAAATTTAGAAGAGGATACTTCACGCAATTTTAAGATTTCTGCACGGATTATAAAAAAATGTGTATTACTGCCATCTGTGTTCAAGTTGACGAATTAAGGTTATCAAATAAAATAATAAGGAATGTAAAATAATACTTTATTCAATTATATCCATATTTTTCTATTGACAGTCAACAACTCGGTTGCCTGGAGACTTGATAGTTGGATATCAAGTCTCCAGGCAACCGAGTTGTTGAAAGGTGTTACTTATTTTCGTTACGGAATTTCTCGATTCGGTCGCCGCGCTCAAAGCCCGCGATAAAAGCTATGCAATAGCTTAATAAGGAATGTAAAATAATACTTTATTCAATTATATCCATATTTTTCTATTGACAGTCAACAACTCGGTTGCCTGGAGACTTGATAGTTGGATATCAAGTCTCCAGGCAACCGAGTTGTTGAAAGGTGTTACTTATTTTCGTTACGGAATTTCTCGATTCGGTCGCCGCGCTCAAAGCCCGCGATAAAAGCTATGCAATAGCTTAAAAACTTATTTTCATGACGACAATTACATATAAATTATTTTCTCGGCTTAGAATAGGCTGAATCATATTCACAGTTTTAACATTGCTATAAAGTTTATTTTAGATTTTTTTTAAGTAAATCAACAATCATTAGTATAGATGGGTACTAAAAGATTGAGTTCAAAACAGCCTGTTGGTCTAACATTCATAGTCTAGACATTTTCTGCAAGTTATAATTTAAAAAAAATACTTATAATAATCATCTTTATTTTAATAAGTATTTTTTTAATTATTATGAACTCGACTTAGGTAGGCTGAACAGTATTCACAGTTTTAACATTTGTATAAAGCTTATTTACGCCATTTTTAAGTAAATAAACAATCAAGTATCTTAGTACAGATAGGTAATAAAAGATTGAGTCCAAAACAGCCTGTTGGTCCAACATTAGTCTAGACGGTTTTCTGCAAGTTATCGCTGGCAATTCTACAACAATACATTGGGCCGATCCTTATGCAAATTCAACCCTTAACTTCGTGCACTCACTTCGGTTTAATCGCTCGAATTTCCACAAACTTCGGCGTAACTTCGAAAATCGAAGGGTGAATAAATTTAAAAAGCTCTTAACAGCATACTTAGTGGGTGCCGAAAAGTTTATGTTTACTGTAAAAGAGTGTTTTGCCTCCTAATCTGACTGAGTGCTTTCTTCAATATAGACGCGTTTACGTCTTAGTGACCTAAAGTACGTTTCGGGAAAGCCTTCCTGTATTATTTATGTAAGGATTAACGGTCTTATTCATAAAAAGTTATAGCACACTTATAACGTTGCTATAGTACGATTGTCAAAAAGTGTTATTCATAAACGTATTTTAGGCACTAAACCGTTCTATAAGCCTTCTATAACTTATAGAGGCCAGAACCCTACTATAACAGTGCTATAAGACAAAGATGGCGGACTCTCATCAGCTGATTAGTGATTACTAACCTAATTTGACAATATGTTTTGAATAAATTTTAAATGGCAATGTCCGTTTTGTATATAAACTTGAAATAATTTATTTAAATATCGGATAAATAACATTATTATATCACTATTTCAAATTACAATGCAAATTTTACAAAGCTTAGATATTATTAATAATCTAGAAAACCGTCCACTTCGAAGAACATTGCACCAAAGAGTGATCCGTTTTCTTTAAACGACGAAGACTTTCGGAAGCGTTATCGCTTTAATAAATCGACAGTAAATTTTATAATTGATCTCGTACGTAATGATCGTAAATTAGATCGCAGAGATCCTGGTACACCTTCTGAAACACAATGTTTACTGCCATAAGATATTGCGAATGTTTACAAAACGAAACTTAACAAAACATTTATATCCAACCAATTTTCACTCCTTTATCTTTTAACAACTTTTGCTTAATATCCTATTTTAACAAATAAAATATTTTTAAATTCGCGGTATTTACAAATACAATGACACTGACATGTTATTTGGTTTTATTGACAACGCATTGACAAGAATGTCAAGACAGAATTTTTTTTAGTACGAAATAATGTCATTTAATGGTGTTTATCTATGGATATTTGTCAATTTGTTCGCCGAACTTCACTATAATAGCAACATTTTCATTTATAGTTGACTTTAGCGACACATTAGTTATAGGAGGTTTATGGAACGTTTATGAATAAGCAATTTTATAGAACGTTTTATAAGCTTATCGAACACTTTAACTAATGAGTGCTTAAAACCTTCTATAAGCATTTTTTATGAATAAGACCGTATATCTTTATGTCCGACTTAGTTAAGGTTATTTTTAGGACCATTATAATAGATTTAACTATTTTTATTAAAAAATAAATCCTAAAAACGGCGGTAACTTATTTGCCAAACTATTACTTTCTCATACTAAGCCCTAAGTCATGGTCATAACATCGAATAATTAGTTGATTAACCAACAAATTCTTGAATGGTATGACTTATGTGTGTTTCTAAAAAAGTATACATAAATCATTTGTTATGTATAATCCATAAGAATTAGTATGCCAATGTATGGAAAAATATGTATTTTCTTCTAAATTTTCCCTTTCCTTTAATTTGTCACATAACATTACTTCCCAGAATTTGATCCTTATAAGCGACACTGTCAGATAGTGGAATAATATAGAGGGTGTAATTTTTTTCAAAATGAACTCGTTCGATTCCCGGCTAAGGAAAAAGATATTTTAAGAATCGAATGATGCAGTTTTAGTTTTTATCAAAATCGGTCTCGTAACTCCTTTCAGCATTTTTCACTAATCCTTATAGTTTCGGATTTGATTGAACGCAAGGATTTGGCCCTGAAGGCCCGTTTGAAAAATTCACCCTGTATATAGTATTAATTGGGTTACATATATCTATCTCTTATTAAGAAATATGCCAAGTTTTTTTTAAAATCCCCACATATATAGACCAAAAACTCGAACCTAGACGCGACGCCATCTTACTAATTATAAATAAATAAACATTATTTTTGTAAATGATGGTATTTTAAATCTTGCAATATTAGTGAACGTAATCGGAACCAAAATGACTACGATATTTGCAACTGGGTCGAAATACAAAAAAGTTACAACCGCTTATCTTGCCTATACTGTGGCGAATGTCCATGAAATAATGAAATGTATATGTAAATTCCGCGATAATATTAGTCTAAAATCCTTTAAATAAAAAGTGACAGATGTGTATCATAATAATTTGGCGCGATTCTTGGCTCAGCGGCTCAACACGGCAACGCACTTCAAGTTCCCCCATCTCTGATTGGCGGGAGCGTTAAATCCCTAGCAAGGGATGCAGAAACGTTTGTTTTATACACTTTCACTCTCTTTAAAGTATTTACTTGTTTTTTAGAAAGAACTTTACATACATTTCGATGAAAAGCATTTTCATCATTTTCTAAGTAATCAGCTAACAGGCAAAAAAAGATTTTTGTTTTAATATGCCCGAATCGTAAATCCTGAAGATTAAGATAAATATTAAGATCCTCATAGGTGTATCCTGATGTGCTCAAAGTATATTCAAATTGTGGAGAATCACAATAAAGTTGCAGTCAATAACGTAAAGTAGAATATTTCCACAGCGGGTAAGGATAGGGAAACGCAAGGAACAATAACTATTGTTTTAAGTGTGCTAAAACCTACTTTTTTAAGCGTGCATAAATGTGCATTTTATTGTTGAAAACTCACCAGTAGCTTATTACCAGTATGCTAGCCTTAATCTTTAAAAATTATAAGGAGTGTGACAAAAGTGCAAATTTCTTTTTTACACTTTTTATGTTTCACTGCACTTTACAATCAATAGCACGGATTTGTTTTTAATTTCTATACGCACTTACACTTGAGCGATTTTATCACGCGCTCCATAGTTTAGGGTAAGTATAGTTTAAGGGACTAGTATACGATATGGGGAATACAATACGAACAAATGCATAGGGTTCAATGCACAATGCACTTAGGGCTCAAACTCAAAAACGGCGTTTGAAAGTGCTTCAAGACAAAGTACAACCCTTTTTACTATTGTGATAGGAAGTCACTTTCGTGTTTCACCCTTCGAAAGTAATAATAGTAATGTCATGCACCACACACAATACAGGTCACGTGACGCGGTGTTGAAATGACTGACGGATTTTTTTTATATTTATGTATGTTCGATTTAAACTGATTGTAAAAACTATTACTCAGAATTTTAAAACTCAGATGTCACAAAATAATAATACATAAAGGTACATGTATCACAAAAAGCTTAAAATCATATTGACCCCTGATTATAATTAACTCTTGTTATTTTGAGGTTATAGTTGATTAACCTTTTTTTCAAATTTCTCCACATTTATATTTGGTTTCTGATTTGGCAACGATTACATACCGTCTAATTAACTGCGTAATATAAATCATTACGTAACTCTATCGTTAAAAGCTACAAAAAGTTATAAAGGTGTGCATAATATAGCTCACTTTATTTATTCGACTCTGATAGATTCTCTGCAAAGTGTAAAATGTCAGTGAGCAATCAGCCCGAACGCGGAAGTGAGCACATGTCAAGTGCGGAACACTTCTGTACTTCGTCCCTTTGTCTCTGTAGCCAATACAAGGAATATTTTTGTAGCTGAGGCAAGATGTTTATGGGTATTTATAAAATTTGTAAGTAATGTTAATATGTTAATATGTTAATATGTTTGGATGTAATATTACTTTCCGTTAGTATGATAAAACAATAACTTCGTAGGAAAAGGTTACTGACTATTTCGTATTTCGTATTTTATTCGATTGTGTTCTCCTGCTTTCGTATATACATTATTATCTACATCGGAAATTCTTGCATCGTATCGGTCGTTGAATAGCCACCAGTACAATTTATTTTCATGAGCGTTACCGTACTTAAGTGGGTATGTAAGCCGTTATCGTTATGGATCCCGATATTATGCCTTGTTGTAAACGCCATCTAAAACCATCAGGCAGGTCAAAATTTCGGGTTCGTCGTGAAGCATACTAAACTTGCATTGGTGGTATTTTCTCACTGGGATAGGTGAAAATGTAGTGAGGTACCCTGAAATAATCCATAAATATTACATGCGACCACTTAACATAGGATGGACTGCAAAATCGTTTGCTTCGTTAAGTAATAAATATACGCGTAAAACAAACACAGTTAGTACACTCAGTTAATAATCTATCGCCACTTTACCTATCCAAGTTTAGTATATACTTAAATATCAATACAAAGCATATTTATTTATACAAAATACAGTAACTTCACAAAGCTATCACACTAAATTTCGTTTATACCATACATATATATTTGTTTTACCCCATTTCTACTCGATTGCTTTTACACAATACTATTAGTATTTTAAAATAATAACCAGCATTTGTACCTTTAACACATCAATTACTTATCTAACAGAGTTTTCTCTCCCTTACCACACTGTTCAAAACGGAACACAGTAGCGCCTAACACTGCTGTTATCAGGCAGAAATAGGTGTGATGGTGGTGCCGCCGGACTTGAACCACAAAGGGTTTTGCCACCTTCAAATCAAGATCTCCAAAAAATATGAATTCTATTAATTCGCGTTTGGGTGAAACAGTGGAAATGTTTCCAGACGAATAATAATTTAAGCCCCTCTCACTAATGGATTTACAACTATCTTTTAATACATTTTAATATAGGTATATAGTTGGAAATGTCAACGGCGTTCAAAATGCAGGACTTCCTTCAAGTTAGCCGTCTGTATTTACCGCAGGGAACTCCCTTGGCGCAGAAACGAACTTCGATAGGGATGCCTCCCTATCGTAAGACTGACACAATAGAAGTACATAATATTGAATATCTACCCTTATATACTGAAGATTTTCGAGAATTAAGCGAAATATCATTGAAATAAAGAACAATGATTTTTAAGAGTAATGTAAGTTTAAATAATTTCCTTTTTAATAGGGCTGTACAATTTAACCGGCCAAGCCGGCTAAAAAAGTTAGCTAAATTAATTAGCTAGCTAACCGATAGGCTTAGCTAATTTAACCGGTTAACTTAATTAGCTCAGCTAATTAGCTAACGGCTAACCGGCTAACTGGCTATTTTTTTTTTTCAGCTATTCACTGATTCCTTTTCTATAGAAAGGTTCAAAAAATAATATTAAGGCTCTTTTTTTTTGTTTAAAGAAACGATAGTCGCGAAATTTACTTATTTAATATTTTATCAATAATTTAAATAATTATGTTTACTAAAAATAATTATGTGAGTATAAATAATAGTTTTTAGAAAATAATATAATTGAAAATGATAGTCTTTGATAAATACTACAGCAAATTATTACCATAAAATTTGTTTTAATACAAGATTTAAATTGCGCGCGTTTTTTGATTTTTTTTAATGGTGACGTTAATTTGTACAGTAGTTCGTTTTTTAGCCGATGTTTTTTGGTGCGCTGTTATAATTTTCTAGTAGTTATCATATGTGATATTCCAAAGCCGGCGATGCATTGGCGACTCCTCTGGTGTTGCAAATGTCCATAGGCGACGGTGACTGCTTTCCATCAGGTAGCCCGTCTGCCTTATCGTTAGGTTAAATATAAAAAAAAAAAAAAATGTGACACAAATTTCATATTTTTGATATTTCTCATACAATTGAAGATATATATCTCATACAACTGAAAATCACAATTCAACATAATTATTTAAATTATTGATAAAATATTAAATAAGTAAATTTCGCGACTATCGTTTCTTTAAACAAAAAAAAAGAGCCTCAATATTATTTTTTGAACCTTTCTATAGAAAAGGAATCAGTGAATAGCTGAAAAAAAAAATAGCCGGTTAGCCAGTTAGCCGTTAGCTAATTAGCTGAGCTAATTAAGTTAACCGGTTAAATTAGCTAAGCCTATCGGTTAGCTAGCTAATTAATTTAGCTAACTTTTTTAGCCGGCTTGGCCGGTTAAATTGTACAGCCCTACTTTTTAATACAATTTTGATATAATTAAAAACAATATTTATTGACAAGGCTTACTGATGAATGTATTTTTAACTGATTTAAAAAGGAGGGGTTCGTCAATATGTTTTATTAATTTTATCATTAGGATTACCTGATATGTGAATTTCACACACTCTTAACATTTTAAGTACTTTAAATTGTATAGGCTTCCTCTGCGATGTTTTTCCTCATCGTTTAAGCAATTGATAATATAATTAATTTGTAATACGCATGTGCGAGTAGCTTAGAAATCTGAGGTTTCCCGGGTTTCGAACGTCGGACCCCTCGATTGAGAGACCGAGTTTTCACCACCTTGTAATTATGTATTATCGTTTTTATTAAATATTTTATATGAATTTGATATGTTTTAGTTTCATAAAATAGTACCAAAAGACAAACAAACAATCTGACGATAGATATAAAATTACCAACTAATTAGTTCCGAGGAAGCTTTTCTAGAAGTCTGAGTCAGCTCAGCGGAATTGATACGGGTGTAGATAACAGGAATTCGCCGGGAAATGGGAATGTAACATCCAGACAATGTTTCCAAGTTAATTTTATCGAAGTTTAATGATTTCCGACTATCTTTGTTATCGTCTGATTCTTTTCATCTTTATCGCGAATGATTAACAGGAGTTCGATTTTATCATTTTGAAAAATAGTTTACTTAGATTCGCCGTATTTGTTTTTTTTTCAAGTATTTTTTAATGCAGTCTACCTGAGGGTAAAATGGTACTGCTGCCCATTAACATGCACTAACCTAGATACGATTTGTTTTATTTCAAGATAAAGATAGATAAGATATCGGCGACGGACGCCTCGTATACTGATGCTGAGCATACCCGACCATACAAACGACCAGTAGCATCAAGTATTAGTATTATAAGACAGAAGTAGCTCCATAGTACAACAAAGAAGAGTTTAAAAACTTCTAACAATTAATTTGAACTCGAAAACTTTAAAGTAAGAAGAAAAATTACCTGCGAATATGCATAGATTTTGTAATATTATTAATGTCTAGATTCTTCGGGTTTGGAAAACGTCAATAAAGTTTTAAGACTTGTCTTTATATATTGTTATTTTACAACAATAGTAATCTAATATTGTATTGTACAATTTAATTTGAGAAATGTATTAAATATCTGTACATTTCTCGGAGATGTCTATATTTCGCAGCCTTGTTTTCTACGCCGATTTCTTCCAGTACATAAATCTCTAGCGATAAATGATAATTATTTTATTGTTCAAGTGTTTCGATGTAGCTGAATAAAGTATAGACTTTATTAACAATGGTCCAAATTAAAAGAAGAAGCGTTATTTTGTTGAAATAAATATTTATGAAATGTATTTTAGTGTAATTCCATTTAATCTTAAGAAGAGGTGTCTTTAATTTTTACAGTGTGTAGGTCATAATCATCAAAATTTGGCCAGTTATTCACTACCAAGCATAGCCCATACAAAGAAACATATTTTTAAAGTTGTAGTTCTTTTGGGGTCTTTGGAGAAAATGAGATGAGAGTATTTTTCAGCAAACGTTCCAAAGTATGCAGAAAATTGTATTTCGATATGATACCATAACGTAACCATACGTTGCGTTGCGATACTTCATTCGTCATGTCACGTCACCCAAGATACGATGTCTGATCTCTACATATAAGAAATGTCAAGTATGATCGGCTCATCCTTCAAATTAGAATACAGCACTTTACATCGGTATTAGATAGTTGTAGCGGTTTTTGGTACATCGGTAGTCCATGACGGTAGTTACCTTATCTTCAGGATGCTACTCGTAGTTTGACAGGTTGGCTCTTATATCAATCTTATAAAAAATACTTTCAATCTCTCTTTGGAGAATATTTTATTTTAATTATTTGCCGAATCGGCCAACAACAACAACAACAATGCAACAAAATTAAACAAGTTGTTACTTGCGCAATTGCTGCTGTATTCACTCGATTGCTTATATAAGGTACATGAGACTGGAGTCAGTATTCGAGTATCACTGGTACTCGAGTATCACTTATTAGTACTCGAGTATGCGAGTTTATATAAATACTCGAGTACTGACACGAGTCGACCTGACTCGGCAAATCTCTATTTTATTCTTTTAAGCTTAAATAAATATGTCTATCACTTGGACCACACGAAGCTGCCCCGCGCTCCGATGAGCAGGGAACAGGAAGGGAGTGCCGAGGGAGGGGTCCCGAATTTGGACACTTTAATGCGAGTTTTGATGTTTTATGTTAATATCGGTAAGTTTGGCGAGCAGTCACTGAGTCGCTTCAAACCAATGGCTAGAGTTTCGATAACTGTAATGTAGTGTTTGTGTAGACATTGTACTATCGTTTATGCTACTAGATCTCAATAATATTTACTGACTCAACACTAGAATGATATTTCTGTATACCAATTTTTTTTTTATAATATAGGAGTAGCAGACGAGCATGCAGTCCACCTGATAGTAGTAAGTGGCTACTGCCGCCCCTGGACGTCTGTAATCAACCCCAGATAAGATTAGATATACCTACCTGAGGTTGCGCCGCTGCGCATCTGTGGCCGACCTCAGGGGTAGCGACCCCTGAGGACTAAGCTGGAAGGCCTCGGAAAAGTCTGTCTCCCTTACCATACTTCAAACGGAACACAGCAGCGCCTAACGCTGCTGTTATTAGGTAGAATTTGGTCGAATAGGATTAGTCTGTTATTAGGAAGAATAGTTTAGGTGATTGCCCATCGCGCTGTCGAGGGCGAATTCACAGACTTCACTGACCTTTAAGATTTTATTTAAATTCTCTTGCGTACAGATTTCATTACGATCTTTTCCTACAGCGTTCAAATAAGTAATAAGTAATTTCTCACACTCACGTAACCTTTAAAAAATGAGGTGGCTCGGACCTTCGAATCACAGGCTGAGTGCTTCGAACCACTAAGCTATCACCCGTACCATTTTTTAACGCTTACAAAATTAAAAAGTTTCAATTTCATCCTTTTAAGTAAAAGACCGAGTTTCACGGATCATGACTAATGAAACATAAAGGACTTGAGTATTTATAAAATTTTCCAAATAAAAATACCCTTACATATGATCCGTGGCGTAGGATTACGTCTTTAACATCCCTTTAGGGTTAACATCAAACGCATAAAAAATTATTTGCGCTCATCTGAATTTCATCTCGTATGTCACTGGTTCATACATAATAAACGGCCCTTTAGAGCGTTTGTCCACCGCCGCCGTTACCGAACCATCACCGAGAACGAGATGACGGTGCCGAAGTGGCGGTACATACATTTACTATAGCTGCGTGTCCATCGCACGTCCGTCACCCAAGCACCGTCATCCCGGCCGCCGAGATTTCGAGTAGATCGGCGTGACTGCTAGATCTGCAGCCGAGATTTTGACAGATCGATATGCCGGCAATATAAAACATGTTTAACTTGTCCAAGCACTGTCGTCATACGCGTGACAGCTGGAACAAACTAAACCGGCGATTTCGGTCGCGGTGGACAAACGATCGCCGTCACGTCATATTAAAGTCCGCCCGAAATAATCTCGATTTCGGTGACGGTCCGGTGACGGCGGCGGTGGACAAACGGCCTTTGTCTCTACCCCACTGTTTATGCTTGGATAAACTATTACGGAAAATATTATCTTTTAGGGCAAAAACGTCAACAGACCTAAGAACTTTTAATTTTCGTTTTAGTAATGTTTTGCGGAGTGTTTATACTCGTATTTGTAGGCCTGTGTCGTTTATTTTTATTGTCAGTTCTAAATACACATTCGAATGTTATAGTATGTTTGTTTACAATAGGTAATGATATGAATAATTTTTACATTTTAAAACGTCTGCCTGCCTTTAAATTCGTTGTATTTAATAATATTTTTAATTATGTTGGTAAGATTATAATTATGTATCAATCTACTTACGTGTCGTAGCACTAGTCAAGTGTGGATTCGAAGACTTCAGGATACGAACCTTGGACCATCCGGTTGCGAGGCTCAGTTTCCAGGCACTTTCTACAACTGTGATCAGTCTTATATAAGAGCAATTACAGCGGCATAGCTACAGCTGAGATCTAAGAAAGCAACAGAAATATTGGTGGTAAAATCGTAGCAGTCACACAGAGCCCTTAGATACTCTTCCTACCTTTCAGTGAGATTGAAGTCCAAACGTAAGATGACTTAACGATGCACCCAATAACGTAATCTTGTTTTCGTGATATCAATCTTAGTCGACAACTTAATGGATTATCGGATCTGTGGGGGACAAAACGAGACGTAAAAACTTTCTTAGATGCTTTTAGATGACTGATAATATGAAGGGTGGCTTCGTTTTATGGCTAAATTATTTTAAATACTACTGAATACCAAAATAATACCAAAACGAAATGCAATAGATAAGTACTTATAACAAATGTTACGCTATGATTAAAATCAATACTTTTTGGCCAAAAACTTGATTTCATCAATCTTCAGAAGTGTATATCGATACAAAATCTTATTCACGAAATATGTGCTTCTGTAAACGATGCTCTCAAAATCATAAATTCTCTAATTCTATACATTAATCAACTTTTCAATTTAAACGTTGACATGTCAAAATACCGATCCTTAATGATCATTAAACAAAAACGCATATTCATCTTACTAAACGATGGTCAGGATATTAATTGTACTTTTTATCAAAGACCGCTTCATAGATCCTTAATGTGGGTATTTATTTGAAGGGACCAGGAAGCTGGCAAGCGTCGTAGCTCCGACATAGTGGCGCCTACTGGCGGGTTTCTAAAAGCCTCTATGAAAGCTTGTAAGGCTTTTAGAAAGGTAAGCGTATGAATGGTTTTTTTGGCTTAAATTGATGATTGAAGTAATCTTAACATATATATTGTTAGGATATTTGGGTACAAGTGCCTATGAATTGAAATATAAAAAGAAAAAATATGGCTGCATAAAAATATAACCTATGTTACTGTCACAATTTAAATGAATGAAATGATATCGCACATATTAAAATCCGTCAAAGCAAATAATGACACATACATTGATACGCCAGATAAACATTACCTTCCGCAATTGGGTAAACAAGATAAAGAAGGTAAGGATAAACAAGAAATAATTTTGTAATAAGATCACAACGAAGAAGATTAATAGGTGATAAATAAATTATATTAATTAAGTGATCAATGATAATTAATTTCTGTAATTTGGTAGCGCATCCTATGCTTCATATTTATTAGAGACTAGACCCGGCAAACTTTGTACCGAAATCAAAATCAAAATGTCAAAATCTATTTATCAAATATATTTCATATAAAATATAGCCTATGTTACTCGTGGATAATGTAGCTTTCGAATGGTGAAAGAATTTTTAAAATCGGTTTTATCTATTCATTACAATCAAACAAACAAACAAAGTTTTCCTCTTTAATATATTAGTATAGATAAATACATTATGTGACGACATTTAACCAGCTTTACGATTTCCTTAATCGTTTCACAACTTTATAATACATATAAAATAATTTCAAAACTATTACATATTACTTACTTGCAATTTAAAAATTTAAAAGTTTCAAAACTTTACGATGAACGTATCTATTTTCAAAGGTGATTAATATGGAGTATTTTCGCTATTTTCAGCTTAGCAACCTCAGACAGTGGTAAACATATTAATCTTTCACGGCTTGTAAACTTTGTGGGAAACAAAACTATTTGGCAAGCGGCAAGACACCCTTGTTCGGAAGTAATTCAAGTGAAAACATCCTTCCAAGTTTTGTTTGAGAGATGACAGCGGTTTCAAATTATATGCTAAGTATTATACAACTTGTAAAATTCTTATACAAGTATGGGAAGCGTACTGTGTAATAGGTTTGGGTTTTCTAGGCGCATTTTACGTAAATGAAAAGTTCAGGTTTCAATGGACAGTTGATACCGTGTTCCAGTCCAGTAATAAAAATATTATTTTTCCATTGCATGGATTTTCAAACATTATACCATATAGTTAAATAGTTAATTGTATCAGGCGTTACTTTGCGGAAATCCATGCTATTAAGTTAAGATTAAAACTAATTCGCAACAATCCGCTACGAAGATGTATGACGGTATATATTTTAAACCATGCAGTATGTACCACCCTCCCTCCCTCAAAGGATGCGTGCAGCATTTTTGTTTATTTTGCAAGATTTGATATTTATATTTATATTTTTACTGTAAAAAAAATAAAAAAGACATAGATTTAACTCAGGAGAAATCGTTAAGTAGAATGTGCTTGCCAGATACGATGATCTTGTACACGTACAAGCAAATATTTTTACTTCTCGTGCTTTAAACCCCAGCAGCATAGTAATGTGACGTGTCAGATGCAAACACGCCGTGTACAAAGTGTTCTGGAATAGCTCGCTAAACGACAACGTTGACATGTTACAGGATATTGCTGGAATAAAATTTGCTAGAAGCTTGTTAGCTTGTTTTATTTTTATAATGAGGCGATTGCGTTTTTACGTAACATCGAGTTAAAGTATTATAAGTCAATTTTGACTACTAAATACAGACGACTAAACTTTACACCACTTTATGGTTCGAGATAAAATTAAAATTAAAGTTTTTTACATTATAATTTAAAACTGAATATTGATTTGACCACTTAACACTGGATACCATAATCAATTATTTATAGAGAGCAAAGCAATAAAATTGCATACTAAAGATCGAAATTGAGCCATTTAAGTAAGCAGAAATTATCAAATTTCGGTCACCAGTAGGAAAAAAATGGATTAATTGATTTTGTTAATCATAAAAGCAATATATACTTAATATGATACCCACCCGATGTCAAACAAATACAGCTCAAATATTAAAAGACTTTTATGCGACTTTGTAAATTATAAGGATGGTCGCTATTAATTTTGCTTGCTTTCCTAAAACCCCTCTATCTCTAACTGAAATAACTAAATATTAAATCTATGCGAATACTGTTAACACTGAAGGAATTATGCATGCTTCTGTGACAGACTAGCATATGAGTACATTATTTTGTGCCGTCGTTCTCCGAAGCCGGCAAAAAATCGCTCTTTCACTTGGATGCATACAATCATGCGGGAAATGGCGAACTTTTGAAAAATTTCCGCCATATCCGCTTTGTGAGATCCAAAGATTAGCTTTTGGCACTATTCAGTGCTTAAAAAATTAAGTTTGTGTTTAAAAAAAACTTAAGTTTTGTCAAGTTCATTAAAATTGTTTGAAATTTTAATTATTTTATTAATTACTTTTATTTTCTTAGGGTAAGAATTAAAAATTCATTTAAAAACTATGGATATAAATGACCAAATAAGTAATAAATTAATGAAAAATGCTAAGCATGTTTGATGGATTATTAAATGTATTAAAAAGTATTTAGAAAAATATATAATCACTAATATACCCGTTTGATTATACTACAGGAGTGTAACACTAGTTGTGGCAGTTGCATTGGAAATTAACTTAAAAGCTTTCTACCTACAAAACTACGTACTTGAACATCTGTGGGTTATTCTATGTGAGCTGTCATTTTTCCGCGCCACGGGAGGGCAGTGTGACAATGTGAGCGGGGCGGGCGGGGAAGTCGTGTTTCTGATGTTTTCATTTTTCACTCACTTTACACATTTTTTACACAAAACTGTAGAATGGAACGTTTTGATGGAATCCAGTGCTTCTGATAGACTTTATTGTTCGCGTTATCTGAACGTTATGTTGTTAAATGTCTGTCGCATGCAGTTAAAAACAGATAAAAAAATTGAGGTGTATTTTTTTAGTTTTATAAAATTAATATATTTTTTTTATTTTTACTAAATTATTTAAAATAATAATAATTTGTGCATTAACAAAATAAACAAAAATTAACATGTAATTCCATAATACTTTTGTGATAAAATAATTTGGCAATACAATTTATTTTTTGTTAAAATTGAATTGCCAATATTTCAAAGATTTGTTAAATCAAAATCCGAGTGTTTCATTAAAAACTTATTGTTTCATAACTGGCAACATTTTGAACTTAAGGAAGTATTTTATAAAGTTGTTCGCTACAACGCACGTAGCACAAACGTGAAAACGTGTGCTACGAAGCGCTACTAAATGCAACATGCTACGAATTACTGAAATGCATGCTACGAACTGATGTACTAAAAGTGTACGTGGCCGGCCATTTTGGATGTTGTAATATTATGTAGAATAATGAAGGAAATTCTAAATTAACTCATTGTTTCAGATATTAATTAATCATGATTAAAATTATTACTATATGATGAAACAGATATATTTTTAACGAGATGAAGTTTTTTTAACTACCTTATCTGTACCTTAATTATCAGTCAGTGATTAATTTAAATTAATTAGTATTATCTCCTAATTTCGTTGAACATTGTATTCCAGTAATGTAGAATAACGTTACAAATTATATAATAATAGTAGACGATTTTCAAAGAATATAGACTTTGTAGACATAGAAATTATTAGTAATAGGATATTATTACCGTTCCCGGCGGCATAAAGTTCCTCTGCAATTATTAGAAATTGCTAGAATGTGGGTTTAAGTTATCATTTCTATTATAATAGCTCCCCGCTGGCGGCAGTATCGGATTTTACGAAAAATTATTCTACAGAAATTTCCTTTAAAACTAACGCCGTCTACTGCTATCTATCATTATTTTAATGATGATATTTATTTTAATGACAACAGATATAATGAAGTTGTACTTCTTAGAATATCATTGTTCGTTTGTCAGCGACAGACAGACAGGGAGTTGGGAGGCGTACAAAAAGTGTACAATAGTGGAATATTCATTTTCGAAGCTACGATTGTACGGGCTTAAACTCTTTCCCAGACGATTCGTAATAGCTTGCGCAAGTATTTATTTACATTAATCAATATAACCATTCTATTGGTGGAAATTGTTTTTCTCTCTTATTCTTAGAATGATTCATAGACCCCTTGAAGGTAGTTGAACCCATTGTGGTTCGACTCCGGCGGCACCACCGCCACACCTATCTCTACCTAATAACAGCAGTGTTAAGCGCTGCTGTGTTCCGGTTTGAAGGGTGTGGTAAGGGAGACAGACTTTTCCGAGGCGTTCCAGCTTGGTCCTCAGGGGTAGCGGCGCATCTGTGGCCGACCTCAGGTAGGAATATCTAATCCTATCTGGGGTTGATTACAGATGTCCATGGGCGGCAGTGGCCACTTACCATCAGGTGGACTGCATGCTCGTCTGTTACTCTTATATTATAAAAAAAAACCCTGATGACTAAGAATAGATTGATGACACACATCTTTGAAAAGTTTATGGAAACCTCAGACATGTAGGTTTTAATAAGATACAGTAACAATCGTCATTTCGTCATCGTATACTTTAGACAAACCCCTGATTCAAACTCTTTAATTCAATGTCACGAAACGCTTTCGCTTATTACTTACAGTAGTGTAGTTTTAAATGTATCGGATTTCGATTTATGTTTATTAAATTGCTATGTTCCTATGCATTTTATAATAAGAAGTTTTAGTTCATATGTCGTGATCTAATATAAGTTGTTGAATTTTTGGTCTAAGTTCAAAAGCATCGGAATTAACTGGCTTATTGCTTTCTACTCACTTATTTTAAGCAATTAATTTCCTAGGTACGACCCACTTCTGACGCCTCCATTGAATCTCTAACAAATTCCAAGATCAAAGCCCTTATCTCAATCCGGTAAACGAATTATTGAACGATTAACATTAACTGTCTAATATTAGGTAAGTACCGTATAAATGAGTTTCTGTGATGCTGATAGCTTCAATTACTTGTGTATGCTTTGTAAATTATGTTTAGGATCATAAGGAAGTTGGTATAACTATTTGTGGTATAATTAATACCAATTAATAATACTTAAGAATATTTTTGCTCATCAATCTACACAATTTTTATAGCGACTTACAGGTACTACGCATGAAAATGATTATTATGTTGCCTGCAACCCTTTTAACACCTTACATCTTATCATGGATCTTTTCGTATAACTGGAGAAGGCTTGAAACACCATCGTGCTTCTCTAAAGAAGTTCAAAGAAGTTAATAGCTAATCCTACTTGGATGTTTTCCAACGTCCGGATATTTTTAAAGCCTATGATAAGTTTTAACAACTCCTTACCAATGATGTCATACACATCCGCTACTTCTATAATAAAATAACAATCAAGAAAAAAACAATTGGTGTAATTCTGTTGCAATTAACACGTCATGATCTTGTACGAAAGTGCGTTAATTCTTTTCAATGTGTAACAAATGGTGTAATTGCTCTTTGTTGTTTGAAGTTAGTGTTGATTTGACATTCATTCACGTGGCGGAGAAAAAAGGGTAAGTGATTAACTTTGAACAGTGGTGGTAAATATGCGTGTTTGGTAAATATATGGACATATTACAGGGGTGGTGGTAAATAGTGCGTTTGGTAAATGGTAAATAGTAAATGGTATGGTGGTAAATAGTATTCGTTTTCATTCTTAACGTAATAAAATATGGATTGATTTTTTTATTAATTCGAAATTAGAATTATTAATTACCATACATTATTCATTCATACTTTTTATCTTTTTTATTGCGTTTTTTCCATAGTTCCATTGTACTTTTATTTTTTTATTTAATCGCCTCTGAGCATAAATTATTACGAACTTGAATATATTCTTCATTTCAATTAACACACAGTATAGAGCCTCAAATAAGCCTTATGTTTCTATTACCTCTTAGTACTACTAGATGTCGCCACTTATATTTCTATAGACGTATTGACACTTCCTACGCAATCTTTTTACAAAAGATCCGATCAAAAGAAACGGGACGAGGAAGCCCCGGGCCTTATCCAGTAAACTGAAATGCGTTCCGTTTTCCATTTACCTTAAGAAGGAAAAATACTGACGTCATTTACTTAAGTATTAAGGGGGTGTAAGGGAGACATACTTTTCCAGGGCATTCTAAATTAGTCCTTAGGCGCATCTGTGGCCGACCATGGGTAGTGGACCTTATTATCAGGTGGACTGCATGCGACTAAATACCCAACCAACTCCATGTAGACTTAGGATCCAACCCGAAGTCGATTTTAGATGTGAAAAATGTGAAAATTGAGATGGTCTACCTTTCACGGAAACGCAAGAATTGATTTATGCTAAAAATGTCGTACCTTCCCGGCCGAACCATACTTGTTCAATCCTTGTTAACTTTAGGTGGGTAGATGTAAATACTCCACCGGAGTTGTCTTGTCAATGACGCTTCATGCGACCAGTTGTCATCTTGTGCTCGGCGAGAACATACAGACGTTCTGCCCGTGCCTCCTCGCTTCTGTTTTCCACGGGGACTAGCCGTGTTACCGCGCGTGCATTGTGAAGTGCAAAGAAACTACTCTTCAGGAAGATCAGGCCTCACGAAATAAGTCCAGATTTCCTTGAGCGCCGTGCGCATCACCCCTGACACTATTCGAGCCCGCAGATCAACTTGGAAGGCAAGGTTGGTGGTTTTATCTACTCATCTGCTGGAACGAAGATTGGGTCATACCTCTTACAGTCATACACCATACAGTCCACTACATCCCTTTAGGAACGCGTGGCCGTGCGCGCAAACCCAGAATTTTGTCTGGCTGTCGAGCTGGACCGCTTAAAAATACAATTCAATATGTAACGAATATAACATAATTATAAAGGACAAAAGGAATGTACGAGAACGTAATATGATTTAAAATACTGTTAGCGGCCCATTCGTGCGCTTGTGCAGCTGGCAAATTGATAGGGCTGGGGTTACAAGAACAATTGGAATTTAAACTTGATATAATGGCGTTTTTATATCATAAGCGTTACAGGAGCCATGTTAAAACACAATGATATACTTCTATGCAATGTGTAAGAAATGTGACCGCGCAGACCATGCCTGTCAAGGTATTGTATAGAAAAATATGATTTTATCGGACATAACAGTACAATTATATATTTTAATCGCCGTTGATACGACTACCGCATGAATATGGAGTCTGCGGAAACAATTAGAATCGACAAGGGTACAATAATGAAGCTATAATCTCCCCGCAGTTTAAGGGTATGTCACATGACATTTTTGTGGGTCGCTGTCCTTATTAAGTATAAATTATGATATATGAAAATGTTATATACCTGTTCTTTGAATGTATAATAATAATCATAGGAGCATAAGGATGCATGGATTTGTAATTTCTACTAAAAAGGAATTTAAACGTTCTCAAAGCATTATTCAGGACTTAAATAAATTTTAGTTTTGTAATTAATTCAACCACATTTCAAGGACGTGTAAAGTATTTATATAATTTTCAATTAATATTATTAATACCTCATTTTCCCATAAACTACGTTAGGCCTGGGAGGTGTCGATATTAATTTATTTAAAATTCCTTGAACATTACACGACCCGCGTGGCGGAGCGGTCACCATACCGTTCTGATGCGCAGAGGGACCCGGGTTCGATTCCCAACCAGACAAATCTCTGAATGATGAATTTAGGTTTCTGGGTCTGGGTGTTTGTGTATTTATCTCTGTGTGTGTCCATATCACCAACGATACAGGGAATCCTAGTGTGGGGCTGTGAGTTAAGAAAGTAACTTTCGGGGATTTATTATAGATGTTATTGTTTACTATAACTAATTCGCTATTGCGTCATAATTGTAAAAACTGAAGTTATTTACTGTGCAACTTATTCTATATTTTCTCACCTGTAAATTATGAATAAAATAACGCATAAAGCGTTATTTTCTTTGAGCATAGCGTTCATCCGAGCGATGATATTCGAGTATTAAATCTCGAACTTATCTTTCCACAAAAATAGTATTGTCGTAATAGTAAAACAGACAATAAAACAGATAAGTCTTTATTTGAACTGAAGCACCGATAAAATTTTCAGTAGTAACAACTTTATACGTGGAGCCGCAAACAATAAAAACTTTAAAATCCGTTTGAAGTTCACATTAAAATGTAATTTTACAACTTGGCAAATAGTGCGATTTTATTTGACATTTAGTTTATGACGCGTCGTACCAGGCGGAGATTTATTGTGAGATTTATTGTGTTATTATTGTTGTTATGTATGGAGATTTATTAAATTGTATTAAGTATAGTTTTTGAGTCCGGGGACAGATTGTAGAGGTAACTGTACCTCTTCAGTCTGTCCACGGATTGTACCTGCTGATTGTACCTTCTGACGGTACAATACGGATTTTAAATGCATGGCTGTTAGTATCAAATACCTACCAGTCAGACATCCAAGTATAAAGAAAATGCTATGTTTCCAAACCCTTCATATTTTAGTATTTCTTCATTTATTATCGTCACCACTTTCGGATTAAGTGTGCTGTTTGGTTGAAATTAAGTTAAAAATCAAGAACCATAGACATTCAACTAATGTTTTACTCATATTATATATCATTTTTATTCATATTAGATGTGTTTTACAAAGAAACTCATAGGATATTAATTTTAGTTCAAGAAGAAACCCATATTATATATACATTTTACGAACTTTATACCTGTAATTCGAAGCGCATTAAACAGATATGGTTTTAAACAGACATTTAAATTTAACAGCATATCCATAAACAAGACAATTACAAATCAATACGCAGACAGGACGCTACAAATCACTAACGACTCCCAAACAATTAATTCCTCAAAATTTAAGACGCCCCATCTCCAGCAAAAGTTGGGTCGTTACCCAGTTGTTACAAATGTGAAATTCCTAAAGCAGCAAATATTTGATCAAACTGAGCATCCGCCAAGGTGTGGAAATTGGCTCAATTTGATACCGTCACGTTTCAACTGCGCCCCGCAGATAGATTGTTGTGATTATTATAATATTGTGATTGTGGAAAAATGCTTTGTCCTTTTGACGATGGGCTTAATGATTGAATACTTTTTTATGCTACGAAAGTAGATTGATAATAACGTGTTTGTAAAACAATATATTGTTATTGTTTTCGCACAGCACCATTTTAGATTATTTGTGGTGTAGATACACCTAAAATATATTCACAAATATTCAGGCTCAGGAGCCTAAATTCGTCATTTAAATGTGTGATTATCTCGAGATGAAACCCAAATTCTTAGCCTGAAAAATCGTTACGGAGAGCACTGTACGAAGCGGATACGGATACGAAGCGGATATAATTATTATATAACTAGCAGAACCCGCGGCTTCGCCCGCGTAAAAAATATGATATGACATACAAATAACTGTAATCGTAAATCGTTGTACCTTTAACAATAAAGTAGCATTAATATTTATTTAATAAAAGCTTTTTTTTCGTCACTGTTTACCTAAATTAGTCAAGCTTTCTTCAGAAACATACACTAAAACTCTGATTAGTGGACTGGAATGAAACTTTCTTTAAAATATAATTTTAATGTAGGATACAATAATAATTATTTGCACTATTCCATAGGAACCTTCCATGTTATATGGGGCCTTACGGTAAATAAAGGGTCAAATACCCCTTATTGAATGGTAATGGTAATATTTATATGAGTAATTGTGAGTATCGTGAGGAAACCTGCATACCTGAGAGATTTATAAAAAAAAACTCTCAAAGACATGTGAAATACAACAATACGTACTTGGCCAGCGCAGTGGACAATGGTGGACTTCTCATTCTGAGAGGAGACCCGTGCCCAGCAGTGGGACAGTAATGGGTTGATGATGATATGAGTAAATAATGGGTATTACCCATGGGTATTACCTTACATAAAAGTCGAAACGAGTCTTAACAAAATAAAAAAACATCCAAATTATTTTGTAAAAAAAGATAAAACAAACAAATTGGAATAATAGATATCCTGGCGGTAAATCCTCGTCCCTCGGGCGCATCCATCACGTCTTAATTGAGTAATGGTGCTATGGCGGCTCTGATTGATCGCCGTCGCTAAAGATGATGTATTGCGATGCACGCAGCATCACTCGATCGGCAAATCACTGGAGATGATGCTGGTGTTAGGTGTTGGCTTTTGGACAAAAGCTTACCCGCTGGTCTAGTTTGAATTAAATGTTTTTTTTTTTAATTTATGTAGCTTTTTCCATTTTATATTTAAATTTATTGACGTAAACTGTAGCTACAAATGTAAAAATTAGAAGCAATTTAAGCATGGTTTTAGAATTTTATCAAATACTTCTTAATAATGCTTTCTACTAGAATATTACTATAGCAACAAAAAACCCGACTGCTTAAAAATATTGCCTATTTTTCCCACAATTTAGATGAATCCAACGTCAACTCATACGTTAAAATCCACCAAGTCACTTAGGCTGCAGGCTGTGCTAAAGACTAAGATATACGAGTACATACGCTCGTAGTACAAAACATTTTCCCCAACTACGGTAATAAAAATAAACTTTAAAAAATCCAAAAATGCATTCTAATTAAATCAGTAGTTTGTGAGGAAATCGCGGATATACAAACGTACATACGTACATACATACATAGTAAGTATAGTATACATAGTGGGCAAATACAGTAGCATTACCATGAGTTGGCATAGAAACGCCACTATAGAAATTGTAAATAGAAAACTATTGTCATTTTGCTCGTGAATAACATAACTACTATCGTTACGGTATTTCTTGACAACGTCTGTCAAATTAATGACTCATGGGACCGAATTTGTATGGCAATAGATCATAATGACATTCGCTAGAGATTTGATTTCGATAGGTTTTTTACGTATCGAGTTACGCCACTACGGATTTTAGTTCTACGAGTAACCACCAGAGGCGCTGTACAATTTTTCATACATTTATTTTACGCAGTCGCTAGCGAGTAATACTTTTGTAAACTCATGGTAGTCCTACTGAACCTCCTTTTTGGAAGTCTGTTAATAATTATCTTTTTTCGATCACATATCTGTCCTCCGAGTGATGTAAGCGGAAAATAATATTATACCAACCATTAAAAGATGTTATATTCGAAGTATACTATTCCAGAGTTTCCTAGAGCAATATAGTGTATTAAAACGCAATACACCACAGTTTTTCAAGGAGCAATCACAAGCCTCGAGTACTTGCATTTAGGTGCTGAAAGCTTGCAACTCGAGCTTTCTCAAGCATAAGGAATGCATCAAAGCTCGTCCCTAGATTGCGTCTCATGTCTAGTGTGACCATCATTTTACTTATCAGACGGGACACTATTTCAGATTTAAACTTAGAAAATATTTAGTTTTTAGAATAAAATGGTATATAATATAATTAGGTTAGGTTAGATATTTGGGTTAGAATTATAGAATATAGGTGGTTTTTTATTAGTTTTTTTTTATCGAAAAGTAAAACCTACATACATATTTCATCTGTATTACGTCAATAAAATAATGTTAAGTAGTTTTTCAATATTTATCGGCGGAGCAAAATTAATATATAAATATCTATAGTACTTTTTAAGTAGGAATGTAGATTTAATTTTATTATTCTTTATTTTAATTCAGGTAAATTCTGTCTTCATTGGACAGCAGCGGACAGATAACCTGAAATCAGGACTGTCCCGTTAAAAGGAAGACGTATGATCACCTTACCCATATCGTACGTCTATGACTCAAAGAACAACACCGCCAAATATGAAATTAAACTCTATAGCAGAGATTCAAAGTTGATATTGCAACGATAAAACCCATCCCTCCGTCACCGAGCTCCCTGAATACTTTAACAGTATCGATAGTCTCGTTACAGAGTAATGGAATCTTCACAATAAATAAATACGTATTTCTATCAGTATTTTTCATTCAAAGGTAAACAACTGCAGTAAATGTTTGCGAACGAAATGCAGTTGTAATAGAAGAATGTATGCGAACATTAAAGGTTCATTGATTTACAGACATGGAAGTAGTGTCGATACAATGTGTGTTGTTTGAAGGTGGTAGAACTCTCTGTGGTTCGACTTCGGCGGCACCGCCGCCACAACTATTTCTGTCTCATAACAGTAGCTTTAAGCGCTACTGTGTTCTGGTTTGAAGGGTGTGGTAAGGGAGACATAGTTTTCCGAGGCGTTCCAGCTTAGTCCTCAGGGGTAACGGCTCATTTGTGACCGATCTCAGGTAGGAATATCTAACCATATCGGGGGTTGATTACGGATGTCCATGGGCGGCAGTAGCCCCTTACCATCAGATGGACTGCATGCTCGTCTACTAGGGGAGTAGTAGATATTATAAAAAATAATCATCATTTTATTGCGATACAAATCATAGTATAGAGTCAGTTAATATAGTTACACTGTTTTATCGATTAAAATTTATAAACTCTCGTGTTGTTACCCATTAATCTTTTATAATAATTTTTGAAACACGGATTTAGCAGCCATCCTAAACCTATTAAAGTTTAACGTATTCTGCAACTAAAGTTAGTTGGTAAAAGGGGTATCATTACAGTTTTATACGCTTGTCTTATCTCGAGCGATAAACGAATAACGATAAGGTTGTTAAAAATAATATTTTCTATAATGTCTTTATATAATATTTTGCCTCTCTTTTTGCATGGTATTTTGCTACGTTGAATTTAAAAAAACCTTCTCTTAAATCTTAAATTTCTCAACATTTTCAAATAATAAATAGTTATATTATTTGCTTTTTTTTTCAATTTTCATTACAACGCACTAACAGTTTCATTCAATCGCTATAAATGGCTTAAAAAATAAAAATATATAAAAGATACGAAAGTGGTATTACCTGTCTCTTGTATTTACTCTCTAGTCTCTTTTATTACATAAGTGCAATATTTGTCATACAACTAATTTATTGATAGCCGATGATCTGACTTAATCCTTAGTTTGTTGGCTGGCTGGTGGACTGGTGTGTCATCGCATTCATCTTATCTCGCTTAATCTCCGCCGCTGTCGGAATATCCTAACTTGTGACTTGAGTAGGAATACGCTTTAAGGTAGTGTCACACTGTTGAAAAGAGCGGAGTTTGTTTGTTTATTTTGTTATCTAAAATTGTAAAACGTACATGCGAGCGGTATGTTATTAAGTGGACTATTTATACATACATAGTTTCCAAACATATCTCAAATTTGAAAAAAATCTTTATTGGAAAGGAATAAATAAATAAGCCATGAAGTTGCAGTGGTTTTCAAACATTCAAACTTATTTAACCAAATTAATTGTTCAAAGTTGATTTACACTGATTCGTTTTAACGTTAATAAAGTACCACCGCTTCGAAATGTGTTTTGCTAAGGAGAAGAAGCGGTAGAAGAAATTACTATAAATTTCAGACTTTCTTGTCGGATCGGTTAATTTTTCACAATCATGAGCATATTGTAGCTAACACTTTAAGGATGACGGAAAATATGATCAGAAAACATACAATGGTACTCTGAAGTATGTAAAATTTTACCCCATTTAGGAATACAATAGCCGCATGATAGAACTATATTACTTCAACACTATATCGCCTTAACACTTCGTATTCAGACTAAACCAGAAAAAGATTCATGATAAACCGTAAGAAAGAAAGGAATGAAAGAAGGAAGGAAGGAAGGAAAGAAGGAAGTAAGAAAGATAAACGCTTTACGTTCGCGTCAATTTTACATATGAATTTCTAAATCGCTAATCGCACCTTTGAATTTCTATACCCACACCCCAGCCTGTTGCAGAGCGTCGAAACCCGGCAAAGTAAATATTTGGCGCAGTAATTAGCGTGCAAGAGTTGCTCCAAGTGGCCGCCGGTTCACTCACATTCCGGACGTACCGAGTTTAGTCAAATAGATACTTTGTGGTCCAAGTTTGTGGGTGTGAACCCTTCTTACTACGTGGATAAGGTTTGCGGGTGCAGAGTAGGGAAGATGCGTTTCTGTCTTATTCCGTTTAGAAAGAAAATAAAAATAAGTCATGTCATGTCACAACAAAAAAAAATTAACGTTTTTCATTTTGTTATTATAAAAGTAGTAGTAGTAGTAGTAGTGTTATTATAAAAATAAACTTGATTCATAGACTCATGATAACGACTGGAATCTAATAATAAAAAATAAACTCTTTTATTGATACTCATTACTCGCGAATAATAATTAATACTTGACATAAGTCATAATCTACTTAGCCATGTTTCTATTATATTATACTTCGCTGCTCAATTCTCGCGATTAATATTAACATATGTAGTACTGTTTCAGTTCTACGGCCATTTACACGATGAGTTTAAAAAAATAACGATAATATTAATCTGAAAACAGATAAAAAACACAAATAAAAAGGTTTTACTTTGATATACATCACATTTCTTCCTTAATGACAGGTTGACATATATAGCTTCATATTCTGTTTTCGTGTCGCGGCCTCAACACGCAAATAAGTAATAGTGCTTTAAACGTGGGGAAGAAACACGGAAGATACCTAGATACTGATGGATATGCATTGAGAAAGATTCGCAAGCTGACAAAAAATAGTAATTATAACTGATACACACTTGGTAAGTGTTCAAGAGTTTTGAGGAATGGAAGGAATGTTGAAGTCTTATCTTTCAAAATGATGCGAACAATACATTGGGATTGTTACCTTCACGAAATACTAATTCTTACTTTTTCTGTATCGACTATTTATGGTGCGAGCAGTACATATGGGGACTGCTACCTCCATGGTAAAACCTTAATGGTTTATTGGTCGTATACAGTAATGTGATGCGAATGATATAATAGGATCATTGCCTTCACAAAGTACTAGGATTACTGAAATCGAATAAAATGTCAAAACAATCGGAAAAAATGCTGCATCCTGCACCTGTCCGGTACCTGGTACTAATGACAGTCAATGTTCAACTGTAGAGGAATCTCCTCTTGATTATGGCACATTGCCCTTATTAAACAAGTCACCTACTGAACATTGGAACCTGTAATTGGAAAAGGGCTTCATAGTGTCATACCTAACAAACTCATAAAGCGTACTTTATGCCATGCAGTTTTTTTGATGTCAGATAAATCTGACACTAGTTAACATTAAGGAAGCACATATAACGCCTAATAGGCTAATATGCGATTCCCATTATATCGATACAAAAATGCGGGGCGTTATTTCTTACTTCCACTTTAAATAATAAATTTAAAGGACTTTAAACGAGACCAAAAGGCATTCTTTCTATTTGGTGAAGCCTTATCCTGTCTTAGAAGTAACTAAGGTAGAAAAATAGCACCGGAGGTTCATCTGGCGGCGGAGACGACATCTCCATCGCATCGACAGGACTTTCACGCAAAGAGACTGCAATAGGTTTCAATCTCAGCTATGTCCCTTACGGGACGCAAAAAAGGATTTTTTTGCCTTAGCCCCGCACTAGGTGCAGGGGAACCATGCCATGAACAGGCATGGACAAATATACAAATTCCAAAACGTCAATTTGGGTTCATCCTTTGGATATGTGCTTGGCCAGGAATGGAACCTGGGACCTTCTACGCATCAGACCGGTAACCATTTTGCCAATCGGGTCGTTATGATCCATCTTACATAAAATCACAATAAATAATTTATTAGATAAAGACGCAATGTCTCCATGTCGCCGAGTAGATGGTGGCTTTGTTGTTTCGATTACATTTTTAATTAATCATGAACCTAATGACGACCTTAGGTTTATTTTAAGTTTGAAAACACTCAACTAATTTATTTAATGCATTATATCTCAAAAGATAAACATACCTGTGAACATATTAAAACTTAACAATAAGTCTTAATTGTTGTAAATATGAATAATAATCCATACTTATTATTTTAATAATATTCTGTAGAATGTAAAAGACGCATTTCCATTTATTCGAAAAAATATTTGAAGTTTGATACTTGAGATGTATGTAATGAATTGTAATTTACATTTGGCTAAAATGTAGAGCCACTGGTATTTACTAAACTGATCTAATCTGTTATTGAATATAAAACAAACGTAATAAATACTATTCAATACAAAGTAATGTCGGTTTAATTATCACTTAAATAGCAAAAGTTATTTGAATCCGCATATGAACATTATATATTATATTATATTTTACGTAAGTCTACTTACAGGAGAGCATAATTGAAGTTAAGACGCATATTGGAAAAACGTTGGTCTCTGTTAGATTTATAAGAATTTCAATATTGATTTGTTATGCTGTAGTATATGGATGGATGCATTCGGAAGATTTTAAAATGTTGGTTACCGGAATTATAAGGATATTTTTTTAAATTATGTAACGAAAAACTTGAGTATGATATGGGTGGTATAATAAATATACATAATATAATCTGCATAATATATTCTTCTGTTAGTTGCGTTCGCAATACAATGTATGCAATACTGATATTTTCAGATGCTTCCAAAACTGGATAGGATAATGACCTATAGGTAATGGTAAAAGAGGTTATGGTTTCTTTGGAACAATGAAGAGTGTTGCTATTACATAAATGTTTTTTATTGATAATTAATTAATAACTTAACAGCTATCTCATACATTAATCACATGGGTAATTTACAATTTCCCCATTTTCTGTTGCCATAAAAGTCAAGTATGTCTTTGCTTGCTATATATAATCTAATGATAATTTTATTGCAGATTTTGAATTCCGAAAACACAAAATCGATTCGGAATGGGAGTAAGCGACGTATGTTTTTTCTAGCATTCTAGTAAATCTATATATAATACTTTACACATGACTGAACTAGTTTTTTTAATTACAATTTTTGTAGTTCCAGAAATAGAATTGTTTGCAATTACTTAGACGTAGTAGACGCTTAGTGTGATAAATATATGTCATGGAGACCTGATTGATCCATACGCGTATTACATTGATGCTTTCATAGCAATTCGATCAAATTTTATTATTTCTATGCATTTTCATATTCGATATTATTTTACAAAATGTTGAACAAAATTATAACCGATCTAGTAAAGGATAATATATTGTAACTGGAGGTACGAAATTGGCCTACTCGACCATAGTACCTTATTGTCCCTCCTAAATCGTAGCATTTATCGGATTAATGATTTATTAATTTCCATTTACCTATTTCAAACAGCTCCCTCAAGAATCTTATCCTGGTGGCATGCATATTATCCGGGAATAATTAGTAAAAAGAATTGTTGCACCCTCTACAATTGATATAATGTTTTTCAAATCAAATATTTTTTTTTTTTATTCAACATTGGTTCTTTATAGAGCTCCTTCGATGACAATACATCTACCGCCACTTCGCAAGGTGCAAGCGGCGAAATAAACTCCATAACACATAACATATAAATGTTATTTACTATGATAAACTTAACCTAATGATACACGTGTAGCTGGAGCTACTTCAGACCACACCGTGTTAATACTTTTGTCCCGAATACTCGGGAATAATGCAACTGTTACAACTATATAGCTGCTGTTATTTCACTGTGTAACGCAAAATATAGTTTAATTTCATGCATAAGTTTGAAACATTATAAGTACTAGTTTTTTACAAAACTTTATATTTCACGGAGGTTACTACCATCTCTTAAAACAATATTATTTTAATCATACATTGAAATTTCGTACCACGACCTCGTTAAAGAAAGTTAACTTTTTAAGCATAATATGGCATTTTCAGTTGTCAACAGTACTCAACTATAATGTTTTTAAAAGATGGTGGTAGGCCCCCAGGATGCAAACATGGTAGCCTTAACGGCTGTAAAAATCGTAAGATTTGTGAAAGAGGTATCATTATAGATCACGTCCGCCGTACCCAAAAATACACTTTCACTTAGAACAATTTGTATCTCAAGTGACATGTAACAATATTTTTTATGTTAGTCTACCTGATTCCGAACGTAGAGTCAAGTTTACAACCGCTATTAAAGAAATTAATTTGCTAGCGCTTGTTACCAGTCATAGAACGCAAAGATTTATAAAAATCTGTTTTTCCAATAGTATGTCCAGATTATTGCGTAGGTAATTATTAAAATATCAGAATTTAATTAACAACTAATGCAGTTCGCAAATTATAGCGTGATCACTATTTTATTAGTTTTGAAAACTCGGTAGTCTTTACTCTCGGTAAAATTTGGGTAAAGGGCATTATTTCAATAAGCTTAACTCTAAAACTGCTAGCATCGTCAACTTAATGTTTTTTTAGGAAATTAATTGCACATAATTTTATATCCGTGTGTTTCAACAACTCTGATAAATAATTAATGACTTTTTTATAAATTATCGTCTTGTGTCTTATAGCATACGCCACGCGTCTATTTCAAATGCTAAGTATCGGTCTAACTTTTCACGTTATTCGAAAGACGGCTTGATGGAGCTCGACCTCGTTAATATTTTCGAAATTAAATAATAGAAGGTTATGAGTACCATAACAACATTTATTATTTGCTCACTCGATTCGCAATAAAGTATTTGGCATATTATGATATGTAATAGTATAACTTAATTGTAAAATAAATCAAACGTTGGCGTTCTTAAATAAAATGAATTAAGTTACATTTAAATAAAGTTATCATTATAATATATTAAATTCTAGTGTGATGCCTTGATTAACTTAAGAGTAACCTAACCTAACCTTTAATTATTTCGTACCTACTTCATTGGATAGTTTAGGGATCCTAAACCTAAACTGTTTATTTATATTATTATTGAAAAGTTACTTACGATGGATACAAACTAAACCTCAATTGTCTCTAAACATCTACATATGTTAATATTAATCGCGAGAATTGAGCAGCGAAGTATAATTATTGATAAAACGAACTTACCTGTATGTGAAGTTCTATCATAATTATGCGAGCTGCTCAATTCGAAGCGATTAATATGGTCTCCCTCCCAAAACCCCCCCCTCGTGGTATGCTTCTAGTTTGTATCCTAAATCTTTAAACAAAATGAAGCTATATATGTCAACCTGTCATTAAGGAAGAAATGTGATGTATATCAAAGTAAAACCTTTTTATTTGTGTTTTTTATCTGTTTTCAGATTAATATTATCGTTATTTTTTTAAACTCATCGTGTAAATGGCCGTAGAACTGAAACAGTACTACATATGTTAATATTAATCGCTTCGAATTGAGCAGCTCGCATAATTATGATAGAACTTCACATACAGGTAAGTTCGTTTTATCAATAATAATAATTTAATTTTTCTAAGCACTGCTATTTTAATAAACGTAAACGAAAATAGCAATGAAAATCCGGATTTATGAATAAATTTAAACGTCATAACAAACAAATAAAGATACAATTTCGAATATCATTTTATTTCTCGGAGTCATGTGCGTATGAGAAATAAATTAGGTAGGTATTATACGCCTCAATACAAAAGGGAAACTCCTTGAGAAAAGTATGTACTGTGCGTTCATCTCATAATTTTAAAAGGTATTCACATATATACTTATAAATATATGGGTATAATATATTAATAATAAGTATTTGGACTTGGTCAGCGTGGGGATTGTGCCTTTTATTCTAGGGGTGACCGGAACTAATCATATAATAACAATTGTCTAGTAACGATGATACTCGTATCAGAAAAACTCCAATTCGCAGCACATTAAATACTTTTATTTCATTTTTGACACTTTCATCAGCCAACTAGCATAGATTCCACTAAACAACTTATCACCTTGATGGTTAACGTACGACTACCAAACTGACTACTCGAGCCGACGTTATCACAGACTTTTATAGGGATTTTAGGTGCATACTACCCACAATATAAGTTTATTTTAGTATCAAACTACCTATTTTAATATTAATTTTTCAAACATTGCTGTTACGACGACAACAAAATAATTATTAAATTCGGAAATCATGACACTCGTAACAATTCTTTCCAAAATCATTTGAATTTGAATTAAAAAAATGTGTGTGCTGAAAAATGACATTACATTATTTAAATACAGCACAAAAATTTCGTAAAAATTCGAGCACGAGGGCAATATTTTATTTATTTTCATCCGTTACCGCTACATTGTTCAAACGTGCCCGTTCAAACAGCTTTGTTGTAATCATTGTTGAAAACTTTCGCTTTTGAAGTTGACATCGCTGCGGAATTCCGTGTGTCAAAGCAAAAATCCTCGCTACTTTTTGATTGTTTTACGCGACCGTGATGATATGCTTTAGCTGACATTTTCCAAATTAATTAAACGGCATAATTTAATTTTTGGCCCAGACAGATGTTAGATAGCGTGTGTTCAGCGCCGTGATGCGAATAGAATATTTATGCTGTGTCGTACAAAATGAATTCCTTATTCGGAGCGGTAAAGTGAAATTGTAAACGTAAAGAGCTGCCAGATGTTATTTTCAAAAAATTGTCTTTTGAGTTACTCCTCAGAATAAACAATACGCGAAATAGAATTACTTATAAATGAACAAAAATGTTAAATAGGTTCGTAAGTCCCTCTATGATAATGATTAAGCTGCTTTATATTTATAGTTTTGAAGACACAGCAACGTTCTCAAAATTGTTTTTAACTCGACTGTGAAGTGTAATATTTTTCGAGCGTATGCATAGCCCGCCTAAAACTGTTAGTCCGCTCTGAATATACACTACACCTGCTCGCACCAACTTCAGAGCGGACTATACTTTTGTATATTTCATTGTTTAGCACGTACTGCATCTCAAAAACTTGTCGGATTTTAACATATGATGTGTCTTTAGAATTATTTAAATAGTGGGAGTAAAATTTTACAGTCGGGACCTTTTCCTAAATTAAATTTATAGTTATACAATATAGGTACATGTAGGTATCTACTGAACACATTTTCTAATTCATTCAACAACCCCAAACCATTCCGACCACACCATACATAATCAAGACACGTAACATTTATTTAGCAAACAGAATCACGCCCAAGATATCAGTTGAAGGATCGCAGTCGTGACCGACCCTTCAAGATGTTGGTTGCAAGATAACTGCGAATCTAATTGAAACATCCCGAGGGTCCAAGGGTCTCATACTTTTAAGTTTGTGTTGTACAAGTTATGTGAATGTCTTGGCCCCATAGTTTGGATAACTGGACATGTTTGGTATTATATAAATTTCTGCTTTATAACAACAGTGTTAAGCAGTACTGTTCTGGTTTGAAGGGAAACTATAAGGTTACTATTAAGGAGAAACACTTATATTAGGCGTTCTTAGTCTTCAGGGGTAGCAACGCATTTGTAGCCAACCTGAGATAGGACTCTAATACTATCTAGGTTTCGTTACAAATACAGTAATCTGCAACTTCAAAGTGCAAATCTATGAGCGGCAGTTGCCACTTATCATTAGTTGGGGTTGTGTTGCCATATAAATAAAAAAATGTTAAGGGTGAACGACTCTTATCACTTAGGTGTATGAAAAATAGATTCTCAGACCTATTGAATATGCATATAAAATTTGGTGAAAAACGGTAGAGCCGTTTCGGAGGAGTACGGTAACTAACATTGTGACACGAGAATTTTATATATGAGATGATTTAACAATGTTATATTTTATTACGTACAAATACCAACATAATGTGAGTTATTTTAGAAAATATTTTTAAAGCTGATCGTCTTAAACGGACTTATATACAGCATTGTATGAAGTTTCACACAAAAGAATGACACAATTCGGTTGCCAAAATATGTTCGCGAGAAAGTTTTAATTCTATACAAATGTTTTGAAATATAAAGTTTTCGTGGCATTCTGTGAGTTTCTCTTCGTACACCAGTTTCAAAGTTATTTATGTGGTGTTTATTTATTGTTAATTATTGTCTTTTATATAATGGAATTAGTAAAAAAGCGTGTTGTAAACTCCAGCTAAGGTACCTGTAGATGTCGGTTGCCACTGACATTTTAAAGATAGATAGATTACCTACCTACCTACTAGTTCTACCACATTTAATTGTATTGTTGAGCAGTTCTTGCATTTTGGTGGAAGGGTATACATGCTGACTGCGTTACGCCTATAAGGCGACTATCATTGCCTTACTCCGAAGGATTCTATCACATTTAAGCATCCTACGTTTCGCTATAATACGCTGTGCTCTTAAAAACTTTTATTAGATCAAGTGAGAACTTACTATTTCATAACAGTTTTGGTTTCAATATAAATTCACTGAAAAATATTTTATTTGAGGTTTTCCAAATATTATAACAAGAAATTAATACATAGAAAATCGTGAACATTTGCACATGCATTTATGTATACGTGTGCTTACATATGCATGAGTGTCTATGTGTAAGTGAAATGTTGGTTAAGATATAACCCTACTTTAATAGTAACGGTGAAACAGGGTTTAGGGTTGGGGTGATATCATTTTATGTTCCTGAAGGGACAGTTGTGACACAAGATACTTAGTGAACTTAAATGTAAGCAGGCTACTAAGGAAGTGCTTTATTTTGCTACACATCTAGGTACTATATTTATAAAAATAAAGTTGATAACGAAAACAATATATTAAAAAAAAGTTTTACAAAAACAAGCTTTATTCGTTTTCCTCTCAGAAAAACTTGTATCTAATATCTATACTTTACAATATTTAGAAAAAAACTAGCTGAAAACGAAAACAATATATTTTAAAATATAAAACAAGGTTTATTCGTTTTCCTCTTTAAAAAAAACTGGTATTTAATATCTATATTTAGTCTAAAACGACTGTCTAGATCATACATTGTCATCCAAACCATCCATTCAAATCAATCGTTTTGGGTTTAATTGTTTCTACCATTAAATTGGAACATTTAACTTTCACGTAGATACAAATTAAGAAAGCAAAGTAATTAAAAACTTGTAGAAAGAAACACTACATTACTGGATAAATATACATATTTAGTTATTTAAATCAGTGCGGGATTTATTTTCAAAATAAACTTTTAAAGGTACAACCATTTGTGGTTCTCCTGCGGCACCACAGCCACACCTATTTCTGCCTCATAACAACAGTGTTAAGTGCTACTGTATTCCGGTTTGAAGGGTGTGGTAAGGGAGACATACTTTTCCGAGGCGTTCCACAAGAGTAACAGCGCATCTGTGACTGACCCTTAAGTAGGAATATAATCCTATCTGGGGTTGATTACAGATGTCCATGGGCTTCAGTAGCCACTTACCTTCAGGTGGATTGCATGCTCGTCTGCTACTCCTGTATTATAAAAAAGAAATTGTTTAAGTTAAAAATGAAACAAACACGCCATTTTAATTTATTTATAGAATTAAATAAATATATACATAGTATAGCTACACAACATTTAATAAATAACATTTGAGTTCTAAATAGTTATTTAACAGAGGAGTAATATTGATGTTCACGCCCACATCGAAACATTTCTCAACATACTAACGAGAATTCAGAAATATGTTATGAATATGAAACACGAAGGCGTCAGTCCCGCCAAACTTTGCTACCTAAAGATCTATTCAGAAGTTCTGAAGCTATTTATCAAAGGCGTTTATAACTCCAATATTACGACCTTGGTAATTGAGAATAGTTATACCGTAGTTGTCTATTGTAACTATTCAAGAATTTTTAATAATGTGGCAGTTATAAATACTCGTAAAATATGAGAAACTTAAATTTTGAAATGAATTTATCTTCATTATAGTGTGACAGTGTATGCTCCAGACCTTCAACTTAGTCCTCAGGTAGGAGTCTGATAATTATAATGGAGGCGACTAAAAGGGGGCTTCCGGGATTGCGGGCTGCAAGATTGGGAGGTCGAGCCATCCGGCAAGCAATTCCGGGAAGAACGGCGGTGTGTGTGGTCGCATACCGTCGTAAATACCAGACGGTGTGGCGAGTCCTGAAGCTCACCTAGGCGGAGCCTGAAGGGGCAACGCGTTCAGAGGACTCCGGTTGCGTTCCGTTGGAGATCCCGGAGTCCTCTTGGCAACGCCGAGGTCGGCCACCGGGGGAGGTTTTAGTGCGATAAGAATCCCACATAACCCTGTGTCGCACCCACGGCACGGGGTACCTTTTGAAGGTTTTCCCCTCGAAAACAAAAAAAAGGAGTCTGATCTTATCTGGGGATGATTACAGATGACCATGGGCGGCAGTAGCCACTTACCATCAGGTGGATTGCATGCTCGTTGGCTACTTCAATATTATAAAAAAAAATGAAGAGTTTTACCACATCAAAGAATCTGGCTGCCAAAGAAGTATTGTATGTTTATCTTTTTTATACCCTCGGATCTAACAAACGGCTCGATGAATTTTGACATCTAATTTTGACAGTTAAGGTGTCAAATACCCAAGTGTCCTTAGATAGGTTTAAAAAAAAATCATATTACGGATTTTTGGCGCAAAATAGTATTTTTGTAGAGTTGAATGCCATATTATACCAAACATGCCTACCTCATACGTAACAAACATTCGAATATAATTACAAGAGCCTTTAGTAATTACTAAGGTGGCAACGGCCCGTGGCGGCCAGTAATTGCCCAGAAACTTTAGTTCCAAGTCATTAGTCCCACTACTAATTGCGGTCAGCCTAACCCTTGTTTTGTTCTAATTAATTTGTGATTTGTGTTCACACTAACAATGTCCGGTGAAATGGTCTATATGTAGTTTTTAACTGAGCGGAGGGTTATGTTTTTCGAGTGTTTGTATGTATGTGTTAAATCTTTGGCACGAACTAGAAACTAAACGCCTTAAATGATTTTAACAACAAGGTGTCGTTGGTTTCGTCTAAATTGAAATGACGTTCCTTTTTCATTCAATTATTTTAAGTCTTCGGATTTTTATTTTCATAATAAAAATATTAATTTAACATTTTTAAAGCACATAGTAAATTTCGTGATTAATTATGTCAAAAAATATACAAACGAAAGAATATGTGAAAAATATAATTAATTACTATGTAGTTATAAACCAAACACAGCAGAGCTTAACATTGCTGAGGTAGAAATAGGTGTGGCTGTGGTGCCACTGGAATCGAACCAAAAGAGGTTCTACCACCTTCAAAAATGTATATGTGAGTGCGTGTAAAAAGACTATTTCCCCATGATGCACACATTACAAAAGTTTTTCAGGTTGCCAGTCACATAATAGCTAGGTCTGGATTCCATAAACATAAAAACACAACAGTCAACACAGGTCTATAAAAATGTAAATGCCAAAATGCGAAATCCAATGAAACAATACAACTCCGTGGCTTAAGAGAGCCAATATTTATCAAGAGAAAAGCTTTGGCACGCTCTCAAAAGTGGTTTCAAAACTACCCTTAGGTATCTGAGTACATTTCAATATTCTTAAACACTTACATTTACTGTATTCGCCCGTTTATTTTCCTTTCACGTTGAGATTTGTGGTACAAGCAATATATAAGTAGTGTAACTATGGTTGTCAAATGTTTTGGAACATATGGAACATTTGGAACATTTGGAACATGTTTTGGAATACATTTATTTTGTTAAACATTATATTTGAAAAACAAAATATCTGCCAGAAAGGACAATTTTAAACTAAATGATAACTAAAGGGATCATTAAATACTAACAAAATATCAACAAATGATAAAATGAAATTATGATGAATAATAATAAATTCAAATGATGTCACCTGTATTCAAAAATATCCATACCGTGCACATGTTTCTTTGCCAATGTTACCAAATGAGATTAAAAATATTTTTATTACAATTCTATTACAAATAAAAAGCTACATCTGAAAGCTAAACTGAGACACACTGCTTGTTTTAAAACTCTAAAGTCAGCAGTAGGTACTTCTTTTTTAATAGCAAATAACCACTTAGTACCACTGAAGAAGTCAATGACGTCACCCAAGTTTACATAAAACAGGGTTCCTTGATAATAATAGTAACCCTGTGTATTATTGATATAAATAGCTTAGAATGCGTTAGAAAAGTCGATGTTTTTGCCCAGGAATAGGATGTTAAGGGATGATAAATTATATAGCGAGAATGTTTCACAGCCCTTAAGGCAGCCATTATGTTCGAACGTGTAAGAACACGGTTGGCGAAATAGCGGCGCCGAACCGTCCGTACTCGCAATTAATGACCACAAAGATTGAGAACCGCTGGATGAGTTATTCGAGAATGAGTTAGATAGTTATTCGAGTATAATATAGATAATTAGTTTCTATTAAATTATAGATATTTTTTCGGGGATTATTTAAAAACATGTAAAATTAAATAATAAAGTACAAGAGATATAAGCGCGAGAACATAGGTATTAGCAACAGTAGTGTCACAGTATAAGGATATAGATATTTGTACTGTGGTAGTGTGTTATGTGTTAAAAGTAACTTAGTTTTATGAAAAGCTAATCACAGTTCCGTCGTTGTTAAACCGTGACTGTCCCACTGCTGGGCACGAGTACGGATTTGAAGTAGTTTTAGGTCTTAAAGGTACAAATGAGTTGGTTTTAGTCTACTGCGCTAGACAAGTGTGTATTTGTCACATCCCACACTTTGTGCATGGGTCTATCACTGAGACTGAGAGGGCACCTGTGATTAACAGTAATGGGTTGAATATTAAATTTAACCCGACAACAACCGGTGTGGCGAAGCGGTCATCATACCGGTCTGACGTACAGAGGGTCCCGGGTTCGATCCCCGGCCAGACAGATTTCTAAATGATGAATTTAATGTTGCTGGGTTGGGAGTTTGTGTATTTGTCTCTGTGTGGGTCCATAGTACCCACGATACAGGGAATCCTAGTGAGGGGCTGTGTGTGTAGAAATCGATTTCAAAAAGTAATGTATTTCCAGCGTATGCAAATTGTGGCATTGACATATGCAACATTACTTCCCATTTAGTTAGTTATCTATAAGCAATCGGGTCTTATGTTACAATAATATTTCTCAGGCTACATTACTATATTACCCTTTGACTTAATTATTTTGAACAATCGGAACCTTTGTTACGATAATAGTTCACAATTGTAACGTCGGATAGGCACATCTAGTACAAGTTACCTCACAGTATGGGTGTAACCGGACGCGCTTAACTCTGTGCGTTATTTATCGTTATGTATCGGAAATGCGTTGCGTTAACGTATTGCGATTGCGGCGACGTCTGTGGCAACAAGAAATAACCAGATATATCTGGTTGTATCCGGTTATAGAAATGGGTTTATGTTATTGTAGAGGAACTGGATATTTTTTGGATTTATTGGGTCATATGCCCACAAAAGGCTTGTGATAAGTTCATAAAACCTAATTCCATTCTTGAAAACAGTTTAAGGTTGATGTGTAAGAAAACGATAATTTCGCCTCTACTTTATGATAGTATATGTAGTAAACTAAGGACTCCAATACATAGTAAGGCTAACCTAGATAAGTATTACTGTTAAAACCAAAATTTCTGCACCATTTGCTCAGTTTCGCTGTCCATGGATGCCAGAATTTAACTTTAAATAGATTTTTTACTTCGCATTGGCCACAGTTGAAGTTTGAAGGTGGTAGAACCCTTTGTGGTTCGACTCCGGCGGCACCACCGCCACACCTATTTCTGCCTAATAACAGCAGTGTTACGCGCTGCTGTGTTCCGTTTTGAAGGGTGTGGTAATTGAGACATACTTTTCCGAGGCGTTCCAGCTTAGTCCTCAGGTGTAGCGGCGCATTTGTGGCCGACCTCAGGTAGGAATATCTATCCTATCTGGGGTTGATTACAGATGTCCATGGGCGGCAGGAGCCACTTACCATCAGGTGGACTGTATGCTCGTCTGTTACTCCTATATTATAAAAAAAAAAAGTTTAATTGCCTAAAACTAATTTGTAATGCCTAGTAAACTCTAGTCTCTATCTTACCATACTCATACCAGAATGTAGCCACCGTTACCACGGTTGTTGTAAAGACGAAATACCGATTGTTCTCCCATCTTTTCTAACGCAATAAGTTTCATCGCCAACCCTTCCATCGTGCGACAGGTCAGTTAGGCGGTCACTAACGGATTTGTGTCGCGCAACACAAAGCCGAGATAAGGCGGCCCGCACACCATCAATATCAATCACTAGATGCGTCACGCTTCTTGTCAATGCTGATAAGGATTTCAATGGACCTTTGGAAAGTTTTTGTGGAACGATGGGTTTTTGGGAAACCGGGGTTTTCGGCAACTTTCCTAAACAGCGGTTAGAAAATAATACGGTCGCTCTTTGTTGGGTGTGAAGAATTACGGCCATTGTGAGGTCAGTGTAGTATTGTTCACTATTATAGTCGGAATACAACGAAAAGTGTTAAAAGATATTACTTACCGAATACTATTTCTACTATTTCAAGTAACATTGCTCTTAATTTTCAACTAATCAAATAATATTATACTGTCGTTAGATTTAATTTGGTAATGTAACTTAAACACTGTTTTTTATTAGAAACTGACTACAAGAAATAGTGTTAATTCGTCAATTCGGGCAATTCGGTACCCATTTTTTAAACATTCCTCGTTTAAAGGAGTATTTTAGGAAACTTAAAGCATACGTTTTATTCTTATGTGTAATTCTAGTGTTACATTGAATAAAATTTGATAACTTATTGTAAGTTTGACATAGACCTACTTTTAATCTTATATATAAAATTCTCGTATCACAATGTTAGTTACCGTTCTCCTCCGGAACGGCTTTACCGATTTTCACCTAATTTTATATGCATATTCAGTAGGTCTGAGAATCGGCTACTATCTATTTTTCATACCTCTAGGTGATAAGGGTTGTTCACCCTTAACTTTTTTTATTTATATGACAACACAACGTTTTCCGGGTCAGCTAGTAATTATCTATTATTTATCTACCTATCTATTGTCCTAATTATACTATCCTGGTAATATCAGCCTGCCAGTGTTACCCTATCAAAAGTTCACAATAATTCATCCATTACTGCTTCATTTCAATACAAATTGTTCCGATGATTTTACATAGAAAGCAATCGGAGCAGATTTGGCCGTGGGCCATATTGAGTAAAAATTTCAATTCAATATCGAAAATTCGAAACTTCGCAATAACTGTGGATTTAATGAAAAAGCAATAAAATGATAATTTCCATTGTAATTAAAACTCGTTCTCTCCAAACTCATCGAGATTTATAATAAGTCGTCAATTCAATGACGCCGTCTTACGATTCAAATGCTACATAGCACAAAATACCTCGTAATCTAGTTGTTACAAAATATTCATAAATACCGAGTGATCTCAGATTTATCTCGACATTCTTGACTCAAGACTAATTAGTTAGTTACAATATCTGGTGTATCTTTGTGTGTTATACCTAAGATTGTAATTGTTTCTTCAAAAATATATTTCTACTTCTACTAACTCAAAAACTCATAGATTATCGGAAAACATTCCTATAACCCTCACATGTACAGAATATTATCTAATTCGCCACAGACAAACATTCACGAATGCACGCATACACGCATGAGCTCACGCACCCATTCACTCGCTCACAAACACACGGTCTCATGAATGCAAGCTGACATACATACAAACGCACGTTCGCAAGCGCTCACTCATTCACGCACGCATGTATGAAAGCACGCGTACATATCGCACGCGTATAAATACAAACACAAACACATGCACACGTTTACACACACACAAGTGTAAGTGCAAGAGCTATTCGCGACCAAACCGACCACATTATCATAGTATTTATGCGTCTGCGGAGCGGAGCGGTGAATAACGGTCAATGGCGGACCAACAACTCACGCTACACAGGTCTTGCGATTGAAACGTACATTGCGGCTGAATCGCCTGTCCGAATGTATATGGTATAAAGAAATTGTAGTTGGTTTATCTCCTTATATCTTTCTGTAGTTGAGCCGGTTCTAAGTAGCTAAAGGTGGTCTCTGGGGAAATTGGTGTTTTTTTATCTTAATCATTAATATTATCTTATTTGTCACACACGCAGCCATTCACGAACGCACGCATGCAAGAATGCATTTGAATATACATACAAACGCATGCACGCTCACAAGCACTCACTCACTCACGCACGCATGTATGAAAGCACGCGTGTAGTCCGCGTAAAACTACTCGTCCGCTCTGAATATAGAAATGAATCGCGTCGCCATAGCAAATTGTATGACTACACCTGCTCGCAACAACTTCAGAGCGGACAAGCGGTTTGGCGCGAACTATACATTTACACACACAAGTGCAAGAGCTATTCGCGACCAAACTGACCACATTATCAGAGTAGGGGCGTAACCAAGACACTGAATTGTATTTATGCGTCTGCGGAGCGGAGCGGTGAATAACGGTCAATGGCGGACCAACAACTCACGCTGCACAGGTCTTGCGATTGAAACGTACATTGCGGCTGAATCGCCTGTCCGATTGTTTATGTATGGTATTAAGAAATAGTGGTTGGTTTATCTCTTTGTATCTTTCTCTAGTTGAACTGGTATGAAGTAGCTAAGGGCGGTCTATGGGGAAATTGGTGTTTTCTTTATCTTAATCGTTAATAAGTTGGCACGTATAAACACGAGCACAAACAAAATTACGTGGGTACACATGCACTCACACAAACAAAGTATGGTGAATGACCAACCAATCATTAACCATATTACTAGAACTGTGGTAGATTGAAGGCTCATTAATTGTCACTTCAATAATGAAAACAGTTTTTAGTTTCAAGCATTTTTGTTTCAAGCAGTTTTGTTTTTCTATAAGGACTTAATTAGTTAATTTCTAATACGCACATAACTTCGAATAATCAGAGGTGCCTGGGATTCAAACCTCGGACCCCTCGACCGAGAGGCCGAGTTAAAGTGCTACATACATATCGTTGACTAATACCTAAACGGCCTATTGTGACGTCTTAAGCCCGCTCCGGACGCGAGCCCAAAGAACGCCAATTTCCCTGACATCGGATAATGATGCCTCAGTTCCGGCCATTTGTAGCTGATTGACGCGTTTCCGGACTCTTTGGCCCGAAATGCTTTAAATGGCTGATATTTTGCATTAGAAGCGTTAATATTGGCTTAAATAGGACGTTATGAAGTTATGTATTTGCTTTGAGAAGATTTTTGAAGTTAACACCAATTTGCATCATAATTATGACTGTCTTATGATTAAACGGTATAATCATCATCGCTATTGACTGTCCTTAACTGCTGTTCAAGACTTTCCCTTAAAAAGTTCGGATTAGACCAAAATTATTCAAATTATATAGAGTTCTAGTAAATGGACGTATAGAACCGGCGCTTTCCTTTTCATTGAAGATTGAGCAAATAATTTTGTAATGTACATAGCTTAAAAAAATGGCACATGTTGAATTGTGATTTAACTCAGATTTTTGGAGCTAACCACTTGCAAAATATAATTTATTTTATCCTGATCAAATCCTCACTGTCCCACTGCTGGCAGTATGGCCGGATTCTCTTAGAACAAGAACAATACGTTTCTTTTCTCTTAGAATGACTATTCTAGCACATTAGATTCTAGCACACTAGACAATACATAATAGAATAAATAGACATTACATACCCTTTTTAAGAGGTCTCAAGTTTCTTAATCATGTATTCCTTTTTGTTGACTCGAACTTCAGTAAGCAAGCAGCCCATTAACCTAAATAATTATCAGAGAAACCTGAGAACTTAACCTTCATCATCATCATCAACTCTTTATAGTCCATAGTCCACCGCGCTAGCTAAGTGCGTATTGGTAGAGTACACATACCTTTGAGATATATATTTTTTTAAAACCCTCAGGTATGCAGGTTTCCTCACGACGTTTTCCTTCACCGTTTAAGCAAAAGATAATTAATTTCTAATAATTTCCCTTCATTGTGACATATTAGGTCAATTATGAAGCCTAACCGTAGGTGTAATCACCAGCCCACTAAAAGTGACTTACAGTAAAAGCACAGCTGGCATACGAGCCCTCTCTACCTACTTTTCAGCCAAATTGTGATGCATGCTTCTTCTGCCCTAGTTTGAAGGGTAAAGGGCCGCACAGCACGTTTAACGCCTTATGTTCGTAATTGTTCAAAGCATTTCCTAAATATTTCCTTTCCACTTGCCTTTGGCTTTTTGTGCTTTGGACCGTCACCAAGATGTGAAATAATTGAAAAAACAAAATTATTTTGCTTAGTACTTCCTAAAACAAGCTTGACAACTAGCTAACTAGGATAGTTTTTAAACAGATAGTTTTATGGAAACTGCTCAAAATGTATTGATAAGGTTTTGAAGGTGGTAGAACCCTTTGTGATTCGACTCTGACGGCACCACCGCCACACCTAGTTCTACCTCATAACAGCAGTGTTAAGCGATGCTGTTCTGGTTTGAAGAGTATGGTAAGGGAGACATACTTATCCAAATCGTTCCAGATTAGTCCTCAAGGGTAGGGGCGTGTAGTGGCTGACCTCAGGTAGGAATATCTAATCCTATTTGGGGTTGATTATGGATGTCCATGGGCGGCAGTAGCCACTTACCATCAGGTGGACTGCATGTTCGTCTGCTACTCCTATATTATAAAAAAAAATCAGTAAGATACGTTTTAGAGTATTTATTCATATGAAACAAATTGAATCATTTTTCTGCTTGTGGATACAGAGAAAACAGGTTGCACCCGCATCGTACTATCAATTCAGCTGTTTCTCGCTAACGGTTTTATCTCTGTGACAGGTTTTGTTTATTTTTTCACTCTGTTTTACATGGTGGTATCGTTAAATGAATCTTTTGAAAAATCTATGTTGGTATTCATAGTGCGACTCCTCTGGTTCCATGTCTCTGTAATGTCCATACGCGACGGTGACTGCTTTCCATCAGGTAGCCTGTCTGCCTTATTGTTAGGTTACATATATAAAAAAAAATCATAGTGCAGGAGAACTATAGTAAAAAAAATACTTATTGAAGGTGGTACCTACTATTTAAAGTGGTAGTTAGGTAGGTGGTTGTCCCTGTAACTCCAGGACTAGAATAGGGCTATAACATCCCCTGCCTGCCGTAAGAGGTGACTAAAAGGGGGCTTCCGGAGTCGCGGGCGGCAAGAGTGACCTCCCGAAGGACGGCGGTATGTATGGTCGCGTACCGTCGTGCACACCAGATGGTGTGGGAGGAGTGAAAACTGTTCCCCCAGGACAGAGCCTGATCGGGGCATTGCGCTTGGAGGACTCCGGTTGCGTTCCGTCGGAGATCCCGGAGTTCTCCAACAAGCGTTGAGGACGGCCACCGGGGAGGTTTTAGTGCGGTAAAAAACCACGTCGTCGGGTACCTTTTGAAGGTTTCCCCCTCGTAAAGAAAAAAAATGTGAGCCGTCACGGGACGCCTGGCAGATGTGAAACATCGACATTATTTTGTAAAAGTAATATGCAGAAAAGAACATATTGTGAACATGTGAAGAACATGTTGAACATAGGAACTAAATATGTCATAATGATAAAATAAAATATTACGATTTTTTTCCAGATAACGATGACTATTTATTGAATAAACGTTTATTTTCACTACTGCATATAGACTGTATATATATACCATCGTATAGCGTGCGCGCCACGGCATGCGTCGCCACGCCAGAAATCGGTTTTACGTGCGGCTATAGATGTTTCACATCAAAAAGGTAGGTAGGTAGTAGGAAATATTTGTTACTGACTGTAAAATTATGCATGATCTCTAAGGATGTATAATATCAGTGGAACTTAGACCGCCGAAGTTTCATACTTTAGTCTAAAAATAAAAAATATCTCCCCTTTCCTAATAACAAGTTTTCCTTTGTTGGCTATAAAACGATCCTCTAGAATAATTCCGTAAGCTAGCTCCACGGTATAATTACCGAGCTTCAGGACCAGAGAACGGTATCAGATGATCCCACGAACAATAAGACAATTAGACAATGACGCTACGTGAATGGCTTCATCTCGAACCAAACGCTGTTGACATCGCTTCTCTCTACTAGGCTACGCACACTGGCGTGGGAGACGCGCGAAAACATGCGTTTTAAACGCCCAAATATCTTAATACGTTAGTCATTGTGGCTACTTATCAATGCTTTTCTAATCATTATATAAAAATTTAAGTTTACTACACATTATTTCTATTTTCAACACTTGTTAGAAGGATAAATTATGATTTAAATACCCAAATCACTTGCAGTTCAGGCTATTACCACTACTAATTATATTCAATAATTAATTTATCCGCAAAAAAATATATAAATGTGGATATCGAAAATATCGTGTTCAATTTTCGCTTCAATTATTGCATAGGAAAGAAGAACTTTCCATCGTTTGACTATGACGGTACCACCGCCACAACTATTTGTACCTATCATACTTACAATGTTATAAAATTGGTGATGCAAATGGCTATATTTTCCTTTAAAGGAATCTCAACTGAGACTAAAAAATAACAACATAACTGTTTATTAAAACGTAACTTACCGCGTTCAATGCTGTCCTGGACAGTGCACCTGAATGCAATTTGTTTGCGGACGAATGGAAGATGATTATCTCAGAATGTTTGCTATATTGTGAAATCAATAGGAGTTGTATGACTGAGTAAATAAATTTTATTTATTTTATTTTTAAATTGATGATTAGTTATTTTTACTTTAAGTTTATTCTGTTATTATAATAGTGTTTATTTTATGATTAAGTAGTTTACTTCTTATTATTTATTGTAAATTGATAAAATACCGTTCTAATCATTTAAATAAATAATAATAATAGAAAATTACATAAACGCGAATAAACCGCTCGTCTACAACTTACGTTATTGTAACGGCGCCTGTCTCGGCGACCTGCTTTCGTCTCGCAAATCTCGCCAAGCGTCATTTGCACTTTTCTTAGCGGAAAAACATCTCAGTGGAATGAAAAATGAAATTTCACCACCAGCGTCGCCACAATGCTTATTGTGAAGCGCTCATGTTTTGCTCATGATTTTAATTCGTCCGCTCTAGCGATACCAAACTAGTGCACTATACAACTTTAATATGAACTATTTTGTTGCAGTTGTTTCATCTGAACTGTTTTTGTTTGTTTTTGATTATTAAAATAAGAACTAAAAAGAATAAATCAGAAGGATTACTTGATTATTTCATTTAGTATTAATCATATACTTTTTAATTCCCTTATATCGTTTTATTATTTTACATATGCACTAAATATGAGCGATTTTTACAACATTAATTTCTTGATTTAATTTTCATATTGAAACTGCCTCTTGTCAACCAATAGTTATTAGAAATTAGATCTAAACCTCATCTGAAAAGGGGGTTATATGTTAACCCTTATTAAAGATGGTAGAACCCTTTGTGATGCGTCTCCGGCGGCACCACCGCCACACTTATTTTGCCTCCTTACAGCACATACTATTCCGAGGCGTTCCACCTTAGTCCTCAGGAGTAGCGGCGCATCTGTGGCTGACCTCAGGTAGGAATATCTAATCCTATATGGGGTTGATTGCAAATGTCTATGGGTGGCAGTAGCCACTTACCATCAGGTGGACTGAATGCTAATCTGCTATTCCTATATTATAAAAAAAGAAACCTCTGAACTCGGCTGTATTCGAGAACACGTTTTAATACAAGTAATTTATCTACAAAGCTTTTTCCATACCAGGAGTTAACATAAACTGTATACTTACAGTATTTTGTTACTTTAAAGTACTTTCAGACTGATGGATTTTTAACTGCGACCCACTTTAGTGTGCTTGGAATACAAATGTAATGCAACAATTTTGGAAACAACAAAAAATGTTTATTTAAGGAATGATTTTTAAATTTGGAACATATTTTAAACATTACCATATAATGTACATATTTTAACAAGAGACTTTCATATTGTTTTAATTATATTTGTAAGTAAGTAATGAGAACCATTCAGCCAGTGTCACAATATTAAATAAATTTAAAAGAGCAGAACTATTATAGCGGATGAAGAAGTAAATCTAGGCTGAAGATAATTAAATATAATTACCGGACAGTATAATAGACACTAAATCACAGGCTTTCATGCCTCGGACAATTCTGCTTAGTGCTAATTAGCGTGAGTTGACGTTTACATATTTATAAAAAAATTAATAAGATATAAACCGCGAGGCAGTAGCTGATTCTCACCTAGCCAACGTGGTAGACTATGCCCTAACTCTTCTTCTGAGAGGATTACGCCGTAGTGGTCAGCATTGCGACAGTCAGAAGTTAATAATAAAATGTAAATTATATTGTACATAACTATTTAATTACAAAAGAGGCTTTAATATTCTTTTAATAGTGACCGTATCGTCTACATAATGAGAACCATTCATCCAGTGTCACAATATAAAATCAAGTTTAAAGAGAAGAGCTATTATCGCGGAGGATGACGTAAATCTAGGACGAAGATAATTAAAAATAATTACCGGACAGTATAATAGACATTAAGGGAGACAGACTTATCCGAGGCGTTCCAGCTTAGTCCTCAGGGGTAGCGGCGCATCTGTGGCCGTCCTCAGGTAGGAATATCTAATCCTATCTGTGGTTGATTACAGATGTCCATGGGCAGCAGTAGCCATTTACCATCAGGTGGACTGCATGCTCGTCTGCTACTCTTATATTATAAAAAAAGTCATAAGTTGATGATAAAATCGAAATTATATTATACATAATTCTCTATATATTCTCTACATAATGAGAGCCATTCAGCCAGTGTCACAATATAAAATGAAGTTTAAAGAGAAGAGCTATTATCGCGGAGGGCGACGTAAATCTAGGACGAAGATAATTAAAAATAATTACCGGACAGTATAATAGACACTAAATCACAGGCTTTCATGCCTCGGACGATTTTGCTTACCGCTAATGACGTCACGATGACATAGTGTTTGGGATAGGGTTGCCATTCTGTAATTACGCGGAATCAGGGTAATTCGGCTGCTGAGTAGCGGGAGGTTTTTGCTCGTTAGGCTTGTTTGGGGTATGGTGCTAATTGTAGCGGATAAAAGAAAATAAATAACGATTTTTAAACTCATAAACTCTTACGATGATATGGAATTATGGGAACAATATAATAATTTAGAATTTGCGCACGCAGTAACGCTCGTATGTATTGAGGTGTAGGGTTTTTTAATTGATGCCCTTACTATATTTATTTTAACCTTACCCAGGGTAAAGAAAGACTTGTAGGTTAACGTGTACATTCTCTGTATTAATGAAAAACTGCAAAGTGGTGGTTGATTTTTGATAATCAATAATACTATAAATATTTGACTTAAAACAAAATTTTGGTTTCGTCCTATAAAAGAAAGAACCTATGTAATAAGTATATAATGTTTAAGCAGTAACTACTATATGTGTACTACTCGACACACAGCAGCACTTATAATAGTAGCACAGTATAAACGCATCTTACGATAAGCGTACGTTCCGCTGCAACTATGGCCACAAGAGGACGGTCCATTGAGCAGAGGAACGCCGCGTCATCTCCTCCCAGATTGCCGGTGTAGCTGCCCGTGAAAGGGTTTATGGAAGTCGACTCGCCGATCGCAAGACTACTCATCTTCTCATATCATTGGTTAGAAGTTTTGAAAAATTCGTAAAATTATTCGCTATTTTTTGTCTTTTTATTTCGCTACATTTGCATATTCTTAGCATACAGAGTAAATTCTAATTACTATTACCAAATAATGTATTTAAGTGTTGCCTATTTTATTTTAATATTTTGATCAAAATTTGCCAATTAAAATCTGGTAAAAGGACATAACACGACCTGCGTGGCGGAGCGGTCGCCATACCGGTGTGACGGTGTGACAAAATATATATTATTAATTGAAGTACATATTAAATTTATTTGCATTATCGATAGAGGAATATTCTTGTGTTGGGAGCCTATCAAAATAAGGTCCCAATATGCAAATGACGCAACAATAACTAATCCGTGAAACAGCCCTACTAATCACTCCCTAATTGTAACACCCTGTCCTTGGGGAACTATGTCCTGCGTCCCTTAATCGTGTCCCTGAAGACTAGGGATTGTTATTGTAAAATTGATTCTGCATAATAACTATGGATAATATAGATAACGTTTTACTTGTAGTACATTTCAGAATGTCATTTCACGGCAATAAGCATTTTAAAATAATACCATTGAAACTTTGTTTGGACCTATTGTTCGTATTTTCATGAAATAAGAGTAACAAACGATCAAGTAGCCCATCTGAAGTAGTAAGTGGTCACTGGCGTCTACCGGTATCTGTAATCAACTTCAACTACAATTTAAGTCCTACCTGAATACGGGTTATACTCTTGCTGGTTGTGTGTGTTAATGTTTAATTACCACACACATCAGCGCTTGACACTGCTGTTATACGGCATTTGCCAGCGACTTCGTAAGCGCAAATCATACCATAACATAATATAAAACAAACTTTTAAGCCCACCTTACCCCCTTTTTTGTTATCAAGGGGGAAACCTTCAAAACCGAGGACAGCCACCGGGGAGGGGGTGGCCGTCCTCGGCGCTGCGTAAAGGACTCCGGGATCTCCAAAGGAGCGCAACCGGAGTCCTCTTAGCGCGTTACCCCATCGGGCTCCAGGTGAGCTTGCCGCTCGCCACACCGTCTGTTGTACACGACGGTACGCGACCACACATACCGCTGTCCTTCCTGGGGTCGCTGGCCGGGCGGTCTGACCTGTCATTCTTGCTACCCGCAACCCCGAAAAAAACGCTTTCTACACTCACAGCCCCACACTAGGATTCCCTGTATCGTGGGTGCTATGGACACACACAGAGACAAATACACAAACACCCAGACCCAGAAACAGAAATCTAAATTCATCATTTAGAAATCTGTCTGGCCGGGGATCGAACCCGGGACCCTCTGCGCGTCAGACCGGCGTGGTGACCGCTCCGACACGTGGATCGTCAAAAAGCCCCCTTTTAGTCGCCTCTTACGACAGGCAGGGGATACCGTAGCCCTATTCTAGTTCCGGAATTACAGCGAAGCCGCACCGGGAGCCTTTACCTACTGGCGCGGCGACTCCTCCTGGATTTACCAAAACTAGCTACTAATTTTGTCTGTGATGGTGCATGAGTCAGTTATTCATCATAAGTATTTTTATTTTACAAGTCTAGACAAAAAAGATATGTGTAACAGTCCTACCAGCTTTATTTGTATGCAGTGCAGTACCGCTTAACTTAGTATGGAGCAAACATCAAAATACAATTCAAATATACTGCAAAAACAATGCAAACAAAAATCTGAAGAGGATAATCGGACGGCGGATGAAATATATGAATGGAATTGAAAATCCGGATATGCATGTGCACTTAATCACGTCGGGGCTATCGGCATCGTGCCCAATCGGTTTCGTGTTGTTATCTCCGTTGCAAATCTATGTATCCTATTAAAAACCGTAACTGTTATTTTGTATTTTTTGTATTTTAAGATATACGAAATTCTCACTCAATTTTTCATAAGCTTTTATTATCCGACTACCAAGGATTACCTAGGAAGGACTTATTTGACTTGCTTTGTTAGGTCCTATGTATGGTCTCATGGTCAAATCTTGCAACGGAATTTTAAACCAGTTAAGTATAAACGATTGTACTGAATTAACATACAAGTTTGGTTTGGCTAGTAATGCGCGATAAGCTTAATGAGGTCATTCTAAATCCAATATGGACGCCTCAAGACAGCGGCCCTATTCATCTATGCGTCAATAATTGTTACAATTCTTAAGTATATATGTGGGCGCGCCGGTAAATAGATCTACAATGGTATTTCGATTCAACTAATTCAACCAATATTTATAAAAATATACTTAAAATAATTAAATGAATAAGCGTTAATGCCACCATAACATAACAATAACACCCAAGCAAAATACCAAACAGTTCAGTGCACCACCGAGTCGTATCCACTATTGGACAACTTCTGATCTGACGACAGTTGCACGCCCCATTTTTATGTCATGATTCAGATAAGCCAATTATTAAATACGGAGCGGTAGTTCGAAATTAATATCATGTGATTTTAAAAAAAGGAATATTTATATTTAAAATTAAGCGTTCTCCCACATGTAAGCAACACCTTAATCATAATACGAGTAGAGTAGTTGTAGTTGCTGACATGTTATCACGCATCAAAATTCTAGAACAAAAACTATTTATCTATACGCCGAATAAGCAAATCAGGCGTGTTTTGAGCGTGGTTCAATCGAGATCCTATCTCTGTGGGGTCCGTCCAGTGCTGGGGGATCGGTAATTGGGCCCGATGCCGGCAGATAGGGCCGTCTGCGCCACCGTGATTAGATACAGTACATTGTACACAATGAATGTAGGTACTCGTACACTAAGAAAAAAATATATATAAATCTGCTTCCGTGTTTGTAGCCGCAAAAATCGGAAAAAATACTATGAATTGACTTAAAATTTTAACACAATACTTCAATTATATTTAAGAGTGTTTTTATATATCGAAGTTCTACAGGGAACGGGACTGTTATAAGATAAAAGATAAATAAAATGTAAACAAACAAGAATATAAACATTTTTTATTTAATTTTTTTAATGAGGAGTCAAATATCTAATATTTAATATCTATATCATATTTTAGTGTCTAACATTCTATTACATAAAATATTCAACAAGAGCGCATTTCCTATCGCGCGTGTGTACGCGCGTCCCACCTGCATGCGTGCTATTTAGATTCTATCGTTTTATACGCACTCATACACGGGTCGCTGTTTGGGACATCATGGAATTATTATTTTATGTATATGGATGAAACATGCGTGAGGGAATAAGCACGTATGACAGGAAAAAGGAAACAACAGATTACAATACGAAAACAAACCAGTCTGGTTGAATAAAAGTAAATCCTACAGTATCGTTAAATAAGCCGGTCTAATGGCGCTAATCCATGGGACTTTAGAGTAATTATGACACTTTTTAGGGGTCGAATAGCGTTCGGGGGAATCGAATAGCGTTTGGTGGAACTTTGTGCAGGTCAAATGTTTGCTGATTTATTTGTTTATGTCCTCTAGTAAATGGTACCGAACGATAAAGCCAGTAAGAATCGACTGGGGAGATACTACCACACGCCCATTTCTAGCATGAAGCAGTTTGCGTTGGTTAATAGTTAGTTTTGAATATCAGCTGACTTACAGATAAAATGACTACTTAGATCTCAGGTATGGCTACGCTTCTATGATCGGCTTCAGTACCTGTAGCACCTGCTCTATAAGGATTAATCACAGATGTCTTGCATAGCTGTGGCTAAAAAAAAGATTAGGTGGATTGCAGTTTAATTTACAAGTTACAGTTAGAAAACAAACTATTCTTGTTAAATAAAACAAGCAAATTCTAAATAAGCCGGCCTAATGACGCTAAGTAGGGGGGAATTAGCGATACCCCATATAATTGTTGTTACCGGCAATCCATGGGGCTTTGGAGTAATTACGTCACTTTTCAAGGGTCGAATCGAGTAGTTTTTGGTGGAACTTTGTAGAGGTCAAATATTTGCTTTTTTATAATAAAAAAAACCTCTCTAGATATAGGTACATATCGATACCTTAATTCACAAATCAGCTAACTCCACTTTTTGTCAAAATGTTTTTTTATTTATTTTGATTTCGTTCAACGCCATTTATTACCAAAATAAATAAAAAAAAAAACATTTTGACAAAAAGTGGAGTTGGCTGATTTGCGAATTAAGGTATCGATATGTTTACTAAAATATTTCAAAATTATCAATTGTACATGCATATTTTAATGAAACAACGTTGTTCATGGATATTTATAACAATTTTGAATAGAATAACATTTACGTTATTTAATTTAAACATTATGTTTACATTAATGTTTTATTCTAAACCAACATAATTATGTTGGTTACGATTATCTTACGAATATCATTAATTTAATTAAATTAATGATATTCGTAAGATTTAAATCTAAACAACTTTCTTCGTATACAATAACAGCATAGGTAGGTTTTATATAACTATTATACAGTCTATTCTACAAGACCAATTTTTAAATTGATATTTCACGTTTGGGCGTACAAGTCTGTTTCAATAGCCTCATATCTAAACCAAGAAATGTCAATTCACACGTAATAACGCCTTATCCATACTCGAGACCCCTTTATCATGCCCACAGAGTAGAGAAAGAGCAGAGGTATGCTCTGTAATTTAGTAAATGTATCATTAGTTTATAATATAACCTGATAAATGGTTTATGTTATGTATTATACGCATCTATGTGTGGCGACATATATACTTAGATGAATAAAACATATGTAATTGTTATTGTTACTTGTGAATTTTATTTAATAATATAAGCAAATACTCATCACTTTATAAAGTGTCTGTGGCTTCCTTTAAATGAACGATACTTACGTTTACACACGAGTTAAGCATGTATCTATGTGGGTATAAATTAATGTAGAAGACTGAATCAGAGGTCGATGATAACTTGCAAAACGCATTGGCCACATCACGTGTTTTAGTTTCTTACCCACAGAAATATAGTTATATTTTCTCTCTGTAACCAACTCTCTAATTAGTAATAGAAATCAGTCAAACAATTATTTTAATAGCTGCAAATATATTTCCCATCTCTGTCGAGAAGAGGTCTATGGTCACTTCGCGAATATTTCCACGTCTTCCCCATTAGATATTCTTACAGTCTTATAAAACAGGGACTATTTTCTACCATATCCATCAAACAATAAGGGTGATTACAGTTTGCTTAAACTACTATTTCTTATAGTATCGTATGACATTGACCCAAGTAAGGGGACAACATGACTCATCGATGGAATGGTAATGGAAGAAAATACGTTTTATAGGGCGTTCTTATGGCGAATCGTTAACGTATTAAATGAGAGAATAAAATGCGATTTATTGCTGTGTCTTTTTAATTGGCTTCCGAATGAATATACGACGACGGTTTATGGGTGGTTTAAAAGTTGGGTCGCTCAAAATTTGGTCTAAATTAACTTGAATTATAGCTGGCACCTTGATGTTTGTTATTGCTTACCTTGTTCAGATATAGCGATGTCACAAATAGATGTAATACTTAATCGAAACATGATAATAGATAATCAATAGTATAGTACATATTATAGTAAGTCTTCGATTAAACAGGCAACGGAAAACTACCGGAGCGCTCCTCGGAGTGCGGTACTTCTATTAGGCTCTACGCAGATGTTCACTATACCTTCGGGTAATAACGACTACAGGGACAATTTCAGGTACCCAGGTCTCCAGATAAAAGTTCCTCCCACTGTATAAAAAAGGTTAGGTGTATTGCAGGTTAATTTACTAGTTACAGTTAGAAAACAAACTATTCTTGTTAAGTAAAACAAGCAAATCCTAAATAAGCCGGCCTAATGGCGCTAAGTAGCGATACCCCATATAATTGTTGTTACCGGCAATCCATGGCTTTGGAGTAATTACGTCACTTTTTAAGGGTCGAATCGAGTAGTTTTTGGTGGAACTTTGTCAAATATTTGCTTTTTTATAATAAAAAAACTTCTCTAGATATAGGTACATATCGACACTTTTTGTCAAAAAGTTTTTTTTTATTTATGTTGATTTTGTTCAACGCCATTTACTACCAAGATAAATTAAAAAAATTATTTTGACAAAAAGTGGAGTTGGCTGATTTACGAATTAAGGTATAAGGTATAAATAGATGTAATACTTAATCGAAACATAATAATAGATAATCAATAGTATAGTACAACATATTATAGTAAGTCTTCGATTAAACAGGCAACGGAAAACTACCGGAGTGCTCCTCGGAGTGCGGTACTTCTATTAGACTCTACGCAGATGTTCACTATACCTTCGGGTAATAGCGACTACAGGGACAATTTCAGGTACCCAGGTCTCCAGATAAAAGTTCCTCCCACTGTATAATTCCAAGTACTGCTTCGATCGAAGAATTGCTCCAGTCGCCTAAATTACCTCATAAAATAGAGCCGCGTTTGCACAATCTGCCTGCGCAGTCATTGCAAATCATTAGGTATTCGACAATAAAATAAGAAAGTGAGGGAAATTTATTATGCAGGCAGGGGATACCGACGGGGGCGCTTTATTGCATCATGACTGTCAGTCTCCTTGATGTAGCCTAAATAACTTTCATGGTTTGTTTATTCGACGAATTTTGTGTGCGACATTTAAATACGTCTTTTTTTAATACTGTTATTTCTATTGTAATATAAGTTGTATGCTAGTACTATGATTGACCGAACTGACTGATGAATTAATCGGCATTAAATTGTATTTTTATGGTTTGTTTAAGATACGTTTATTTAAAAATAATAATAATAACATTTTAACGAGTACTTTTTCAAAATAAGTATAAACAAAAATAAAACAAATATAAATTGAATAAAAATATCTGGTAGTTCGTACATATAACTAACTATATCTGAAGCGATATGCCTACTTATTTGTTTATGTCATGTATTTACATCTACTATTTACTACTGCAAGTACTACTACAAGTAATACTTCAAGTAGTAGTCGTTAAGCTGTAGAAATTGTTGTTTTTTTTCTCAAACATTATATAATGACAAAGCAATTTCTTTGTCATTATATAATTTCATATAACGGTCATTCTATACTTAAGTAAGGGTAATTTTATGTTTTTAAACGTCCCAAACGTAATTCCATTTTTAAAATAAAGTTTCCACAAACAATTTCGCGAGCGATTTAAAATCCCATACATACTTATACCTAGCGTCGCCTAGAAAACAATTTGTCTCATTCACGCTCAGGAACTTCATAAATTGAGGGTATTAGAGGCCGGTAACGACAAAAAACCCACAAATGATTTGCAATTATGCAGTCTCAATGGACTTATTACAGCTATAGGGGGTCTGTAGGGTCCGGATCTCTGGACTCCGCGGGCGGCCACTAACAATTGAATTTTAACGACCTATATAATGTTATGAACATACGGTTAACAAGTTTGGCGAATAATAATTTGTAGTATCAAGATTAATAGTATAATCAAAGTCATAATAATAAAGCAGTAATTATTAATGTAAGTAAATTAATCTATACTAATATTATAAAGAGTAAAACTTTATTTGTTTGTTTGATTGTAATAAATAGGCTCAAAAACTACTGGACCGATTTTAAAAATTCTTTCACCATTCGAAAGCTACATTATCCACGAGTAACGTAGGCTTTTTTTTATATGAAATATATTTTGAGGCGGTACAAAGTTTGCCGGGTCATCTAGTCATAAATAAAAAATAGAAAACGTATATCAAAAGCGTTATAAAAAAAGCTTTTTAACTCAGTTATTTATTAATTTTTACTTAATAACATCGTGAGATTTCAGACATATTTTGTCTAAATTCTCGAGATTATCCTATTAAAATTTTAAATACTTCAATTATATTTAAATGCATATAGAATTTTCACTTTAACTCAATACATCAAACAGAAACCTTGTTATCAACTATTCAGACTGAAATAGGTTGTCCTTCATTATTTTTTGTATAGAAGTGAATGAATGAATAAATTTACTTAAAAAACAAATTAAAAAAAAATATCATAAACATACCACTCTACTTTCAATGATATTTTTAATATTACCAGTCATTTAAAGACAGCGCCTAAAATAAACCATGTAAATATAAGCTACACATAACGCAGCAGTGTGTCACGAACTAAAGATTCGAGCACAGATGGCAAGGCAGATTCGAGTGATGAAAATCCTATTTTCCACGGTACTCGCTGCGGTCGGTGAAATGCGAAACAGTCTTACAGAAATGTTAATAAATAGATTATTATATTCACCGCTGATTTTATTTAGGTTCATTTTCCGACGCGACAACTTAACGAGACCGCTATATTGGATTTTGGAGAATATTCTTTACTTATGTAAAGCAATTTATAAAAACATGTATTAGGTACCAAATCAATTCATTTTTAATGTGAGATAATATATGGATATATTATAGTTTGGCAAGATTTTGAAATCCTCCATATTTGTGCCACAGGTTATACAATACCAAATAAAAATAGCATGATAGTACGTAGTGCAACTGATATCCATATTCATTCACATATTATAGGATTGTCGGTCACAGATTCCTTGTTACTTCTAAGGACTAAGTTGTCTAGTTCAAATGAGTGTCTCTGCCTTATTGTTATCAAGCCAGAACACTGCAGCGATTGATGTTAGGCCGTAATATGTGGCGATGATGCCTCCAAAGTCGAATCATGAAGCTCGCACTAACACATGAAACAATACGCACATTTAACTTTTATAATTATAATATATTAATATATGTTTATAAATTTGAACAAATAATCAAAATAGACTTCTCATTTTTTAATTATAATTAAAATTTATTTAAACAAAGCTAAAACACTAATTGCACGTGTGACTGATTTTTAAAGGCGTTCTATTTTTCATTTATTCCACTCCAAATTTGAATACCATTTTGGATTGTTCGGTGAACAATAAAAACAACGGGCCCTTATTGCCTGCTTTTCGTTAGCAAACGGGTGTAAATTGAGCTATTGTATTACAAGGCACCAATTACACTATAATGTTTAGAGCCGCGTAGCGTGGTTTTGCTGTATAAAAATATTAACAGTAGGTTAAATTTAACGTTAGTTGAAATTTTCAATCGTAAATAAAACTGATACATTTTGCATTTTGCATTAAATACCTCTAAAAATTACAATGATAAATACCTGCATTATTTTATTTTTATTTCTAATTCAAGTATCGACACTGAGTAGACACAAATTTCGCTAGGTATTTTTAGACTTACTTGGTAAAGTCAAGTGATAATCTTTACGTTTCTAATCGTTACTTAATATGAAAACTAAAATAAGTTTTAAATAAATTGAAGAAATAAAGTTTAGGAATAATTAAAGAAAAAGTTACAATAAACATTTTACATTGATAAATGCAACAGTAATAATCGCTATAAAAGTCACATCTTGTTTAGCATACTGCTCCCGTGAACTTACTGATTTTTCTTTGCTGTGGCATTGCGTTATTTTAATCAATTAAAAGCGACGCCGTCCAACAACGCACGTGTGACGCACGCGACGTTAACGAATCACTGGGCTGATGACGGCTCAATTATTTAAAAAAACTAAACTTTTGTATCAAAGGGTAATATTACAAACAAGACACATGTCATATAGAAACTATTACATAATAAACACAACGTAACAAATATAAACTACCGTCACATACTAAGCACTTAAAATAGTCCCTTATTTAGGTAAGAGTACATCGAATGATTATGTATTTACATCAATCAAGTAATTTTAAATTACATATTATGGCGTTCCAAAAAGTAAATATAAGTACATATGTAACTTGAAGGACCAGCACTTCTGGGATAGTCAGATAAAGAGGGTCACTTTTCAAAGCAAGAGGGCTTCTTAGGTCGTTTACCGCGGTGATCAAAGTTATAAAGGTAACATATATTAGCAAACTTCACACGCCTTGGACATCTTTTTTATACCAATGTAAGGTATGAATATACTTCTTCTTCTTAGTCGTTTCGCTCTTGTCAGAGCGGTCGTGGTCAACATATGTTGTATGTGGGGGCTTATGTGACTCGCCTCACGACATTTTGCCATTTCTCTCGATATTGGTGGCCAATTTAGAGCACTCGTGTACAGGGCCACCTACAGCTGATTTTACTTGATATGTCCATCGCGTGGGTGATCGTCCGCGAGGTCTGGTTGCCTCCATTTTACCCTGCACAACAAGCCGTTCAATGGAGTCATTATTCTATCTTGTGACATGTGAAAGTACGAAATTGTACTACTACAGATAGACGCTGTTTGTTGCCGAGTTCTTGGAGGATGGAGATATTTGTTCGAAACTCTGACCATGAAACTCCAAGCATTCTTCGCCAATACCACATTTCTAGAGCGTCTATATTTTTCTTTTTTTTCTTTTCACTCAATTTAGAATATACTAACAATTGGCAATTTTTGTGGAATAATTCTACCTTTACATTACAACTACAAAAGTTGCAGATTGTAGGCACGTGCACGACGCAACGCGTGCTAACGAGTCTCTGTGATCACTCGTACCGACTAATGTGTCACTGGATGCCGAAAGGGTAAAAGTAAAAAGTCCCATCCCCCTAATCGTCCGATTAGTGGGACAGGCTCAAATTAAGGGCGAGTATACATGTGTAAATTATTGCTTTGACATATATAGTAGAACCCTTCAGAATTTCAGTCCGGAGTACCACTACCACATATTTTTCTCTTATAATAGCTGTGTTAAGCGATACCATGCTTTGATTTTTCCTGTTTTAAATATGCTATAATAAACTTATAAAATTTCTGGTTTTTAACTTGCCATGCCTAAGTAGTTTTCTCAAATATAGGTAGGTTCTTGAAGCAATTGAACAGTAATATAATGCTTTTATCAATACAGAACGTATATCCATAATAATAAAAAATACACAGCTAGACCAGTGTATGAAAAAGTATGCATATCTTGTCTTTGCCAGCTAACTAGAAAATGGGATCTAAAATTATAATATTTTTATTTCAAAAAGTAATTACTTAGATGTGTATGAACCCTAAACAAGAATATCGCTGTATCATACGACGTTTAACTACACTTGCAAAGAATCAAAAGGGCAAAAATAAACCGCGAAGAGTCCTCAAATCGTGATTACCTGCTCTTCCAACCCTTACAGCTCAGATCTTCAAAAAGATATTCATCCCAGTTCATGCTAATATAAACAAAATTGCGCTAATTATAAAGATGAATCGCGCTCTTTCAGTTTTTATGTATCCTGGCTTTTTCTTTTTAAGGGGTATACTGAGATTGTTAAGGCGATAGTTATAAACTGTATAGAAAAATACAAAATATTTTACGTCACAAATTGTTGTTATCTATTGTAAAATAAGTTATCGTCAAAATTACTAGTTTGGTAAATATTTACAAGCGTATCAAAATAAATAAGTATTTGTTTCATAAAATATATAATTAAAAGAAAAGAAAGGTACATTGTGGTGTAAACACTAATTCAATAGAATTTACACACATATATATACATAAAAAGTCACACACATACACACAAACACTTGAAAGACAAACATTTCTTTGAGTCATATATCCGAATACCATTTAAATAGTTAAGTAAACATTAAAACGAAATACAATCTCTTACGACATCGTATACTCATACCGGTAGGAAAAGCGGTTTAAATCCTCCTTCTGTTTACGCTTTGATTTTTTTAATGTCACGTGAAGTAAAGAAAGCTTCACCCTTGTTAACCCTAGCGATCGTATGACATAAATCCTTTGTAAGTAGACGGCGAAGACATAAAAATGATTTACGTCGGATTTCATACTCATGTTTCTAGGTTTAGTTATTTCATAATGCGCTTGTTATGTTATGCGTAATGTGTAAACCGTAAGAGGTAGAAATGATGCGTTTGTGAGCGATATATATAACCGACAAAGTGGTCGACGACTTTATTTAGACTTCGGACATAAATTAAAACATAATATTTCATAATAAAAATAGAAAAATCTCTAAACCGAGCGATATTAATAACATACGAAATGGTTGACGACCTTATTTATAGTTTGAATATTTGACAATAAAAATGCAATAATTATTTAAATCGATCTATCCGAATGTAAGTAATGTAGGATTCTGTGTTACATCATTTAGCGGCGCTATACATGATACTCTTTTTTTGGATAACATTTCTATTAATTCGAAATAAAGTTTAGACTACACCTAGATTATTCATCATCATCATCTAAAGTGCTACACCCACAGGTGGACTTTGACCTGATCCAGAATATTCCACCAGTTTGGTCTATTAATGGATTCCTTTCACCATTTCAGCACGCCCAAAGTTTTCAGATCCTGTTCAACTACATCCAGCCACCTGAGTTTTAGCCCTCCACGTCTATTAAACTTTAAGTAGATTATTAGACCCATATAATTAAACTGAAATCCAAATCCAACTAATAAACAAAGTTCAACTAGAGTACACTACAGAGATTCGCAGAAATAAATCATCCCTCCGTTTTGAGGCGGCGCTTTGAAGTTCAAAATATTACATTTTCCTCGTCAGCGAGGCTGAAAATTACTAAAATTATACGTGCGAGGCTGGGAAGCCTGTTCAAATTTTGAAATACTACCGAAGCTTATCTGTTAAAATTAAATGCAATAGTTGTACATAACTGCATTTAGTACGGAGTTTCGTAACCTTCGCGTGATCAAAATTAGAAATATTACTGAAGCTCATCCGTTGAAATTAAAAGCAATAGTTGTACATAACTGCATTTAGTGTGGAGTTTCGTAACCTTCGCGTAATCAAAATTAGAAATATTACTGAAGCTCATCCGTTGAAATTAAAAGCAATAGTTGTACATAACTGCATTTAGTACCTACAGAGTAACCTTCGCATGATCAAAATTTTAAATACTACCGAAGCTCATCCGTTGAAATTAAATGCAATCGTTGTACATAACTGCATTAGGTACGGAGTTTCGTAACTTTCGCATTATCAACATTTGAAATACTACCGAAGTTCATCCGTTAAAGTTAAATGCAATAGTTGTACATAACTGCATTTAGTATGGAGTTTCGTAACCTTCGTATTTTCAAAATTTGAAATACTACCGAAGCTCATCCGTTAAAGTTAAATGCAATAGTTGTAGGTACTACATAACTGTATTTAGTATAGTTTCGTAACTGAGTTTTGTCGACTGATGTTAAAGTATTACGTTAATACGAATGTGTCAGTTAAAAGTATGTCAACGCTGAACTTATGAGTTGAAATTAGTAGCAGGTTGCGACATTTTAGTTGCATTAAGAGAAGAAATTATAGTTTTGAAGATGGTAGAACTTTTCGTGTTGGAAATTTGAATATTTATTATTTGGCGTATTTCATTATTCGGCGTATTACTACTATTTCTAACGTCGTACTATTTTATAAGATTGAAGCAACAACCAAACTCGCAATAAACCATACTGTAAGTGATCACTGCCGCCTGTGTACGCTTGCTTGTGTATTGCTGCGCATGGGTCATCTCTTAGAATAGAAGGGCTTCAAATTATAGTCTACCACGCTGGTCAAGTGCTTATTAGTAGAATCGACACATCTTTGAGAACTGTTTAAAGAATTTCATGTGTTACGTTTTCTCATGATGTTTTCATTCATCGTTTTAGTAAGTGATAATATTTTTTAATACGCATATAACCTTGAAAAATTAGAGGTGTGCCTAGGATTCGAAGTTCGAACCCCCTATAGAGAGGTAGAGTTTCAATCACTGTCACAACAATATATTTTATTTAAAGCTTTAATTATATAATTTGTTACAATAATCCAATGTCGCGTTACAAAACCAACATTTATGCTCTTATAAATTCAATACACGAACTACAACAAACATTTTCGCATTTACCGGGAGCGGATCTTGATCGTAATTAGCGTGTAAACGTTGATTTGCATTTAGATTACGGGCTAAATTTGCATGCACTTACAATAATTCAGCCGGCATAATGCAACCGAACCGTTAGATCGCTGATTAGCGAAAAGCACCCGTAGCGCATTGTGTATCATTCGAGCCATCGGAGGGTTGTTTCGTGTTTCGGCATGTTTAAGTTTCCTCAATTCTAATGTATGTAAGGATAACCGTAGAGAAGATACGTATAATTGTATGTCTTACACATTAATTCGAATTTGAATTTAAGGCGCTCAGTTTCTTTTTTTTATCAAAATTATGGGGATATGTAGAAGTAATTGTAGTTTCTAAAGCGTTTGTTATTTTTAGTATGTGTTATTATAGCGGCCACCATTATACAATCTTTGTATATATTTAAAGAGTCTATCTATTACGATTCCAGAAATAGAGCCCTATGACAAAGGAACAGACGGACGGACAGCGGAGTCTTAGTAATAGAGTTTCGTTTTTACTCTTTGGATACGGAACCCTAAAAATTAAGAGAAAAATTAAGGAGCGCAAGATATTATAAGGGCTACTTTCAAATGAGTGGTAATTTGCAGTATCACCCCTATAGGGACTGCTTAATTTCTAACCAGTATCTATTGGGTATTAAAGGGCTAAGTACTAAGCCCTAGGGAACGTCAATGCAGGGTGCGGTCCTATTAAGCTATCTGAATTTAATTAGAGTGATTGTTATAAGTGACTGTAGCTTTAATAAATAGCTATGTGCTCATTTTAGCCTTCAAAAAGTGTAAATATACTATATTGGTAAGTACCTAATATTTATGTTTTGCCATGAATACTTTTCATAGATTATTACAATACATTTTTATTTTTAACGGTTACTATGATACTAACCGGAAATATATAGGAACATCATACATACACTGTTTTAGAAAAATATACTTATTGAAGGTGGTATAATCCTCTGTGTTATAAACCAGCGCCACACCTATTTCCTCCTAATAACAGCAATCTAAAGCGCTGCTGTGTTCTTTCAAGGGTGTGATAAGGAAGACATACTTAGCATTAACTTTTAACCTCAGGGATAGCAATGCATCTGTGACCGACCTCAGGTAGGATTCAATTCTATCCGGGTTAGATTATAGATATCCATAGGCAGTCGTAGCAACTAACCATTACATGAACCGCACTTAGTTCACTACTTCTTTAGTATAAAAGAAAAACTTTCATAGTTACGCTCATAAAATTCCAGCACAGACTTGCATTACATAATACTCGTGTGAGGCAGAGGTCTCACAGGGACGTGGTGCAGAATTAATTGCAAAGGATAACACTAGACTTACACCAGCTTGTTTTATGACAAGGAAAAATAGCACACGAGAGACTGTGTTGTGTACTTAGCTAGATGTATGCGATTTTGTTAGTCTTTTATACATATAAGATCATTATTTCAAATTAAATTAAATCTCTTTATTTGTGAATACAGGCATTAAAAACACAGGTATTAAAAAGTTACATATAGTCCGCTATATTCCTTTTCCTTTTACCTTTTCAGGTATACAAATATCACAATTATCAAGACTTATTACAAATCATTAATGAAGAAAATAAATGTCATTATCATAATTTACATTCATAAGTATTAATTGTATTCATTAAATTATTAATTACCATAAAATTATAATAACTGCACTGACATAATAACTGCACTGATTTCATGCTCTAATAAAGGATTTTAAAAAGGTATTGGTTAATTTTTACTCCAGAAATATAGGGTCCCTAAGAGATCATTGAAAAACTGTGCGTTTAAGCATAACGTTCCTGAAAGCTCTCTATAACTGTAAAGTTGCACTGAAAAGCTTATATAATATGTTATTGGACCATTATTTTCAATATATCTTTTTAACAAAATCTTTAAATGTCCAAACATTAGAAAATAAAAACCCAACTTGCACTCAAAATTAAAACGAATCCATATCTAAATAAAGAAAACACATAACATCTTAAAAATAATTTTCTAATGAAGGCATCCCAAACATCTTTGTAAAGAAAATCACGAAACAAGTTTATATCTCGTCATACCTTAATTCGTCATCTCCCGGCATACACCATCCCCATTGATAAGGGAGCACCCAAATTATCCGGACGACGTAGACTGTAATGCATTTTATTGGATTACCGCCTTTGATGTCGCTAGCCATCTTTAAAGGTAATAAAAAGTAGGTAATTCTCCAAAGGGAGCTTGCAAGACGGAAAATTTGGAAACTTAAAGAGTGGAATGGCCAATAAGGATGCTCGCTAAAACGTCTTCCAATTTTCTCGTAGCTACTCAGGATTTTTGATTAAATTTTAACTATTACATGCAGCGTAATTCGTAAGATGTTTTTAATCTTAAATAAAATGAGTAATTTAAATGAGACTAGCATTAATAACGGTTGCCAATTAAAAAAATAATATTCTAATAAACAAGGTAGAATGTATTCCACGTCTATTTTCTATGCTATTAGGTTTGGTAATGGTCACCGTGTAAATTATTAATTTTATTTATATGTAGTCATTATTACATTATTGAAGGTGATAGAACGCTTTGTGGTTCGACTCCGGCGCCACCCCTATTTCTACCTAATAACAGCAGTGTTAGGCGCTGATGTGTTCCTGTTTGAAGGGTGTGGTAAGGGAGACAGACTTTTCCGAGGCGTTCCAGCTTAGTTCTCAGGGGTAGCGGCGTATCTGTGGCCGACCTCAGGCAGGAATATCTAATCCTATCTGGGGTTGATTACAGATGTCCATGGGCAGCAGTAGCCACTTACCATCAGGTGGACTGCTTGCTCGTCTGCTACTCCTATAATATAAAAAAATATATATATTCCACTCCTTTTTTTGTGTTGCCGAGGGGGAAACCTTCAAAAGGTAGGTACCCGACGCCATGGGAGTGACGCCGGGCTATGTGGGATTTTTACCGCACTAAAACCCCCCCGGTGGCCGTCCTCAGCGTTTGGTGGAGAACTCCGGGATCTCCAACGGAATACAACCGGAGTCCTCCTAACGCGATGCCCTTCTATCGGGCTCTGCCCTGGGGGGAGGAATTTACGCTACTCTCACATCACTGGGCACGGATTTCCTCTCATAGTGAGAGAGATTAATGCCATAGTCAAGTGCAAATTGATATAATTCACACATCTTTGAGGCATTTACATATTCTTTCTACACTGTTAAGTCAAGATAATTAAGGTACCTGCGTGGGTTTCAGATCTCGGGCTAATATCGAGAGGTTGAGTTTCAACAGAGACTATCATTTTATTTTGAACGTTCTAGCTACTCTTACTTATTTTATACCAAAACAAAACCAAACAGACTTAGAAACGTATTTCAGATTTATCGATATCAACATAATGACTACGCCTTTCAAAATGGAAATCAATTTCAAAGCAACCAAATGGACCGAATGATAACATTTCAATCACAAAATGGAAACAGCGGATTTGGATTTCACGGGAACAATGAAGCAAACGGTGGACAGGCTATCAGATTAGTGCTAATGATGCTAATGAACTTGTATGGATGTACTATGAACTAGTAGTAATGAGCCTCTAGTAGTATTTGTAATCGGGTGCATAGGTTTGAAATATTACTTTCATCTGTGTTTTAATAATTCCTTAAGTGGAGTATGCCCCAAGCTTTCTCTGGTTGCGCAGAGAGATCTGAGCCCATCAGTGGGATATGATAAGGGTTGAAACCATCTTACCGATATCAGCTCACCGACATAGCTCTCAAAATTAGCAGGCTGAAGTGGCAATGGGCCGGCAACATCGCTCGGAGGACTGATAACCGGTGGGGAAGAAAGGTCCTCGAGTGGCGACCACGCGTAGGCAAAAGGAGTACAGGCCGCCCCCCGACCAGATGAACAGACGACCTGAAGAAGACGGCGGGAAACCGCTGCTTCAAAGCGCGCGGGACTGGTTGGAGTGGCGCCAATTAGGGGAGGCCTATGTCCAGCAGGAAACCATCATATTATATAAATACATACTACTGATATAGTCAAAACCTTTCTTTATTTAGCAGCCAAATTACTGTCTGGTAAGGAATTATTTTTATTAAGCTTGCCGTACACATAAATTGACTAGAATGTTTTTTGTTATATTTCTCAAGTATATTTTATTTCCCTGTTTTTCAACACTGAAATGTTGACTAACTATTTAGGCGTGAATTTTAAATACATATGCACGTATTACGGACTATAACTATGTACTATGATCGAAATATTTGGAAACCAATGCACTATTAGTTCAACGGGTAGTCAAACACCTAATGACGGAATAGGTAATCGGATACAGAGATCTAGTTCACAACCAGAATTGATAATGCGCTCAAATACACACATGGTATCAATGGCGACATTTGGAAACTACTGCATGTTGTTCATTTATATGAGCAAGTTAAACAATAGTAGCCGTCATAGATCAACGGACACCATACTGATCTGGTTTCGGGTTCGATTCCTCGGTGAGATTAGTAGCGGTTGAATTAAAACTAATATTGTGGATACAGGTTTTTTCGTACTTGTCATAGTGCTTATTGCCAGATTTAAGGAATCCGAATTTGAGATTATCTTAGTGATGTTACAAATTTGTTCGTTATTTGATTGTGACTGCGGGATGGAAGACACATGAGGTATGAAGAGCTAGTTTAAAGTACCCTTCAAAAGACCGAAATGCACGTGATTTTTTTGTCTAACGATCACCCATCCTACACGATGTTACATAAAATAAGATCTATACAAGATATAAATTAAGATCTATGCAAGTTGACTTTATGTTTCAATGCTGACACGTAACCTAACGCTTATAAAGACGTAAAGTTAACTTATTTTAAGGTTAGTGCCAACCCTGTTTTAGACGGCAGGGAGGCGCCGGCGAGCAGTTCTCTGGCCTCTGTATTACATTTCGCTGCCATCCCTCAATCTTGTTTCTTTTCTTTCTTCGTCTTATCGTCGGCTGGACATTGATTATTTGAACGAAAGATTAATGACGTAGCCCCCTCGACACTTCCTTTCTGATTTGGATTCGATCCTTAATTACTTTTTAGATTTCTCGTCTGCGACGTACAGATCTTTAATTTTTACGAGTATTCACGATTGTTGTTGTTTTATTTACGTTACTTCAGTGATTTACATAAACTAAACAATCTCTGTAGATATTTCAAACAACCGGAGAAAACTTAATAAACAATTTAATGTAATTATTACTATAAAATTATTTGTCAGTTAATATTTTCCAATCGATTCTTTGTCAGTCTACTTCAGCAGTGACACAAAGTTTTCAGATAGGATATTTTATGTCACATATCTCACTTACTACTCAGGGTAGTATGTGGTCGTATTCAAATACGCCTGCTAATTAGGGATGTATTTGTGACAAAACTAAAGGCTCGACAGAACAAGGGCAAAGAAGCATATCTGTACTTTTAATATTACTAATCACCGACTTACCTTCTTTTCGGAAGCAAGATACAGCACATCTAGAATCATATCTGCTAAAGCTGTTATGTGGAGGTTTGCAAATTTTATAATTGAAAGTTTATCTTTGACAATTTAGGCCGATAATACCACAAAAGAATTTCGAATTCAATGGTTCCTCAAAAGCCTCGGTTCCAAAGTTTCACAAATAACAAAACGTTATGTTTAGGTACAGGTTACACAGATGAGACGTAGGGTTGTCGTCGTAGACTTATTTCTGTATAGGTTAGGGTATAAAATTGCGGTGCTGCACGACGGCGTGACGACCCTTATATCCGTTTCGCGATTAAAACTCCTCTAACAATAAATAACAAGAACAAATTTTCGCACTAACGTACTGTATGATTTAAATTTTCTGATTCACTTTATAAAAGTAAATGTGAAAACATGAAGCAAAAAACACTAGAAAGTGGTAAAAAATGAATTATTTCGCTTTATTCTTAATCCCTATATCTCCCATCGCCAAAGGTTCACAATCACGAAATTTAATATTTCTTGCTCTTTGCCCTTTATCAATAAGTCTCCGCCCTTAGCTCTACCAAACGGTGTGGCTGGCCCGATCAGTGGTACACCGCAGTGACAAAGGAAATTTAAATCTGTTACAACTTTTCCAATGGTATTAGTAATTTTGAAAATTGGGCAAACAGATCGTACCCACAAAACTAGGGGACTGCCACAGGCTTTGTCATTTAATAAGCTCTTTGTTGAGTTGGAAAATGTGATTAATTTAGTTCAATTTTGTGAAATTATGTCGTAAGGAGTGACGATTTGTTTTCCTCCATATAGGTATAGTATTAAGTATTAATGAAAGTCCTTAAAAATGTCCTTAAAAGAAATAATTAGTTTAATATGTTGTAAATTATGTTACCATCTAACTATATATACACATAAAGTACATATACACTATCATTTTAAACAACTTTTTTCAGTCTTAATAAAGAATTCAACTTGTTGGAAAAAAAAATACGAATAATCAATATAAAAATATGCTAAGTAATTTATAATCTAGTATTTTTTATTACAAAATTATCTAAGAGCATATATTTTTATGTTCCCTACATCTCATGGCTATCATCTTACTTTTCAAAAAATGCTAAACAAAGAACATGAAACATTATAACAGTAGTCCGATTCTCGTTTTGGATACATCCAGAGGCTTTGTTTTAACACAACTTTTCTCCCAGGGTTTTGTTGGAAGGCGCCGGTTTTTTGTTACGGAAATGTTTTACGGCTAAAGTTGTACTGCGTCGCCAGTCGCCACCGTAAATATAAAACGAAAAGTTTGCAGGTGACCAGGTGTTTATTTATGATTTAAGTAAATTGAATTACTGTGAGTGTAATAAATAGCCGACTAATATAGTAAATAAAAATATGTTACTAGCTGACCCGGCAAACGCTGTGTTGCCATATAAATAAAAAAATGTTAAAGGTGAACAACCCTTATCACTTAAGGGTATGAAAAATGGATAGTAGCCGATTCTCAGACCTACCGAATATGCATATAACATTTGGTGAAAATCAGTAAAACCGTTTCGGAGGAGTACGGGAACTAACATTGTGACACGAGCTTTTACCCGCGGCTTCGCTCGCGTTTTATACATTTTATACATTTGGGGGTAGGATTGATCAAAATCCTTTCTTAGCGGATGCCTACGTCATAACATCTACCTGCATGCCAAATTTCAGCCCGATCCGTCTAGTGGTTTGGACTGTGCGTTGATAGATCACATTGTCAGTCAGTCAACTTTGAGTTATATATATTTAGATAGTTAGATTATAATGTAATTGAGTAAATTATACTATTTGCATGTGATTTTGAAGTAACTATCACCATTTAAGTTTATATTTGTACCTATCACATACCTGTATAGAAAAGGTCTGTGGTACCTATGCTATAAAACATGAAAACATTTTTTGTTTTGAATTCGCATAAATAAATAACACTTTGCACTAAGATTGAATCTTGGGTGGCACAAACATACACTTCTAAAGCAAATCTAAAAAAAATATATAGATTTGGTTCATACTCAAGCCTTTTGATTTCCTGTCATATTGGTTAATATCCGTTGTAAATTATTAAATAGACGGACAGAATAGAAGTAAATACATTTTCTATCTGCGGCGTAATATAAAAGGACCGAACTGTTTGTTCTTTGAATTGAACCGAGACGAAACTCAGAGCAAAAGTCTAAGCAACATAGACGAAGCATTTAAACCACGCCTTACAAATACTATTTTCACCGATAACTAATACCGTATATTGAATTCCTTTCAACTTGAAGCTAAACGTAGTTTAAAAGTAAAAAGAATGAGCGGACGTCGGCCAGACGTTAACACTATTTCAACTTATAAGCTATAAGTCAGCTCGAACTTGTTAAGAGTACTGGAAAAGGTTCTCAAAGTTGCAAGTTTCAACTGAAGTTAGCCGTACATGTAACGTTTAGATGGGATTTTCTTTTGACGCGTTTTTTACGAAGTTTGAGTGAAGAGAGTAGAGTCCTGATTGCAAATGGTCATTGCATCATCATAATAGGATACACGTCCTGCATGGGGTTGGTTCGTTGCTCCAATTGAAGACTAAATTAGAACGCAACAGGGGTTTAGGCTGATGTGCTTCCAGAGAAGAACTATTAATAGTTCTACTATCTTCATGTATTTTATATGTACGACAAAAAAAGGAAGATGAAAGGTGGTGGAAGCAATATAGTTCCAACGCCACGCCCGTTTTTAGCGTGAACCATTTTTTGTGTTTACAGTGGATAGGATGTGTGTTCCAATTAACTTTCGTATGATGCAACTATTTTAGTCCTCAGGAGTGACAACGTATAACATACCCGGTTTCATGTAGATTCTACTTTTTTTTTTTTGTTGACGAGGGGGAAACCTTCAAAAGGCAACCGACACCGTGGGAGCAACGACGGGTTATGTGGGACTTTTACCGCACTAAAACCACCCCGGTGACCGTCCTCAGCGCTGCGTAGAGGACTGCGAGGAGGATCTCTAAAGGAACGCAACCGAAGTCCTCTTGGCGCGTGGCCCCGTCTGGCTCCGCCCAGATGATTATGAAACTCGCCACTCCGTGTGGAGCGCACGACGGTATGAGGTCACACATACCATCGTTCTTCCCGGGGTCAGATTCTACTTACCATCAGATTTTTAATAAAATATATAATATAGGAGTACCAGACGAGCATGCAGTCCACCTGATAGTAAGTGGTTACTGCAGCCCATGGACATATGCAATCAAGCCCAGATAGGATTAGATATTCCTATCTTAGGTCGACCACAGATGCGTCGCTACCCCTGAGGACTAAACTGGAACGCCTCGGAAAAGTATGTCTCCCACAACCTTCAAACTAGAACACAGCTTGCCACACCTGTTAATAGGCAGCAATAGGTGGGGCGGTGGCGCCGCCGGAGTTGATCACAAAGAGTTCTACCTTTAAAAATGACAGTAAGCTCGTTAGCTACACCCATCTTATAGAAGTAGAGAAACCTTAAATATAAAATGTAATAAGCACCCAATGTCTTTGAAAGGAAGTAAAAAAGACTTGTTATGGAACTCAATTATTATATAAATCCAATTCTTTGACTTTATTATCTCAATTCAAAAGTCACATCTTAACAATCCTCTCACAACTGATGTCTTGTTTCTAATTTTTTACTTTCAAATTCGATTACCACCGAGGGGGAACTCACACCACCCAAGAATTAATTTAACAATACGGAACTTGGTCTTATTTTTTTTACTTTTTGCACAAATCTGTTTATTTATTATAAACGATTAGGTATTAGAAAGTGATAAAACTCTTCTTGGTTCGATTTTGGAGGAACCAACGCTACATCTATACCTGCCATAGAACAGCAGTGCTGTTGTATTCTGGTTGAACAATTTAGTTAGGAAAGTTCCCTAATACGGAGCGTTCCAACTTAGTCCTTAGGGGTAGTAATACAAAAGTGACCAACCGTAGGCAGAACCCAATATTTTTTGGGGTTTATTACAAATTCATGGGTGGCAGTCGCCAGTTACCATAAATCGGGCTGCTTGCTCCACACTAAAATAGCTGATCGGTGGTACCTCACCGATTAAACCATCTAGAAGCCAGATACAAACATCTTTCATAATATCTATAGACTTTATATACATTTTTGCCTCATCAAACTTAATAATAGATATTTTTAGAACATGAAGTAAATAAATAATATAAGTTTAATGGCGTGTCTGAGCCTGCCCACAAAATTTAAAGGCGCCGCAAGATAAATGGGAATACTTTTCCGGCAGTCACTCGTTTTTGTTTGCAAAATAAATTGCTTCGCGGAGATTCCCCATTGAGTGGTGAGAATCCTTATTGTACTTTATCACTTTATCCTGGAAAAAGTAGCAGTCATTTTCGACAGTGTGCTGGACATCGTCTGGGGAATTCTATTAGCTATTTAGCCCAGTATAGACAAAGTTAGACTTTAAAGTTACTGGCATATAAGTATGTTAACGAAACAATACATAAATTGACGTTAAAAAAAATTAAAACTTTTATTAACGTCATTTCCTATTCGTATTTTCTCTGAAAACTCCATAATTGGATCCATCTTGGAACGTCCGCCATATTGGAAATTAGAATTACGTCATGAAGCTAATCATGCATTGTCACCGAAATCAAACATGCATGTACAATTTTAGATCAATTAATTGGGATTAACTTTAAAATTCAATTGCAAGGCATGACCCATACATAGATAACACGTCACATACACATAAACTCATATATAGAACTAACAATTACAGTTAAATGAGAACACATAATAAGTAAGTCTATTTACAAAATGATAGTTAAAAATAAAACATAAGCGAAATTTTAGTTACACCACTTTAATCTTTAGCAGGTCACTTTAAGTGGGCTAATTATGACACAATACGACAAAACGACAAAATATTAAATTTAATAAAGGACTAGAACAGAAATCTCATTTTAAAACCATTCTCTTGTAGCAATTTGTACGAGGGTGCGAATTAAACAAAACGCAATAAACAACCTCGTGGAAATCACGGCCGCGAAGAGTGAAACGTTAAAAAAGTGGGCTTAATACGAACAAATGGGGGACATTTGGACACAAAACCCGGAGCCTGCCCCTAATTGATTTAATTTGTCGCGAGTCAAACCTCCGCGAGAGGTGTGGCGTGGTTGCGTCAACCGAAGTTAGGAAGCGTTCATATAGATTTTTTAAAATCTGTTTTTATATATTTTACTTGGCTTTTTAATCTGTTGGGGGTAACAACACAAACGATCATTTGTCAAACAATCATATCCATCTACTGTTAAATGATAGACCACTACATTGTAGCTATCACAAAATCCAAACTTAATACGAAGGTTTGCTTGATGCTGATCAGAAATGCATTTCTACCCTTCGAGATACATATACATATATTTTGTGTAATTGATTTTCATTTAATGGATATATTGATAATGTTTAACTAAAACAAATAAATTAGGAAAGCCACACATTAGGAAACATATTACGCAAAATATGCTGCGCGTATAATATATAACATACTTACAACAAAACACTCCTTCTGTATATAACATGGAGCTTTAAGCTCGATCAGTGTAGCGGCAAACTCGATAACATTACGTGTGTAATGTCTGTATCATTGTTTGTTACTGTCCAATCATTCCTCCTGGCGCCACTTTGTCCGGTCCTCAGTTCAGCGGTCTTCTGCAAGTCAGACATCATTTGTCATTGAATACCTCTATAATTTTATAATATCCATTTCTGTCAATCGATTAATTAAAATCAAGGGCTTAATGTCATTTGCTGGTACATAAAGACACCACAATGATATATAGTCTGATTCATAATTAGGTGTCCAAAATGTAAACAAAGGTGTAGGTTGACCTATCAAGAAAATACGTTTCAAATGGTAGTTTCTTATTTTTGTCGATATTAAAGTTATACAACAATAATAAAATAATAATCTAAATAAATTAAGATTAATTCACATTTTCTAATATTTATATCACCTGAATTTCGTTCCATATAGTAATAATAATAAAAAACGAAAGTTTATGGTAGAAAATTAAAATGTGATAATGGTAACACAATCAAAATCCAAAACATTTCTTGTGCCGTCATTTTTAAGTTTCGTAGCTGATATTATTAATTTTCGTGATTGTGATCGAACTCGTTTACATAACGCGTTTGTTAACTTGTGTATATTTGTTAAAGTTTTAGTTTTTTGTTGAGTTTGTTTTGGTTTTCGTTTCTTGTTAATTTTGACAGTGACATTTCTTTGTTTACATTTTGGACACCTAATTATGAATCAGACTATAGTGATATTATCTACGTACTTTCGTGTACGAAGAGTTTAGGTTTTAAGATTAGAATTAGAAGCAAGGTTAAAGTAAAATACTCCATTTTACTTTACAAGAAAAACTTCTCTATGAATAAAAAAATACCAAAGATAAGCCATGTTTCAAGGTAATTGCTCCAATGGTTTTAAAGTTGAACGAGCATACTAAAAATAAATAAACATGTCTAGGATTAAAGGGATTAATTGGAAATTCGTCAGACGTGGGAAAATAAAATGGCACTGAGCTTTATGAACACACCCTTATTCAATTGTTGGCGTTTGTTTTTAGGATTCGTTCAATTTGTTTTCATTAAACCTTTTATCGTGAGCCGTGAGCTGACATTTTATTGTAAATGTTTTAATATATAAGTTTACACATGACAACACTTCGACATGCAGCAAGCAGTGATAGCCTAGTGGTAAGAAACTCGGCCTCTCGATCAAGGGGTCCGAGGTCAAATCCCAGGCACGCACCTCTGATTTTTCAAAGTTATGTGCGTATTAGAAATTAATTATCACGTGCTAAACGGTGAAGGAAAACATCGTGAGGAAACCTGCATACCTGAGAGATTTATATAAAAAAAAAATCTCAAATGTATGTGAAGTCTACCAATACGTACTTGGCCAGCGCGGTGGTCTATGGTCTAATCCTTCTCATTATGAGAGGAGACCCGTGCCCAGCAATGGGACAGTAATGGGTTGCTGATGATGATGATGATCACGTAAATCTACGATCTCGATTGTTATCTTTGAAGAACGGCTGATATTCTTTTTCAGAGATCTTATATACAGCATACAAACATCCAACATAATTTAGATATGATGGAGTCAACATAGTCGTTAGCTCTCTCACAAGGGCCAAAGCCAACAGTGGGACATGAAAAGGTACAGCCCTTTATTTTTTTTTATTACAGAATGTCAATATTGATTTATACATTAGGCGACGTTTTAGTTCTCAACAGTGGCAAAGCATTTGTAATCGACTTCAGGTAGGATTCCCATTGTACTCGTATATGAAGACACTGCTTGTTTGTATATTTCAGTATTAAAAAATGGTCAAATGCAAGCTTAACTCGTACACGGAGGGTTTCGTACCACCAACATTTTCATATTTTTTTATTTTTAGTATTTGTTGTTATAGCGGCATCGTTACACAAACTCTGTAAAAAATCAAGTCTCTGTCTATTACGGTTCAGAAAATAGAGTCCTGTGACATACAGACAGACGGACAGATATAGGAGGTTTAGTTATACGGTTCCGTTTTTAGCCTTTGGGTACGGAACCCTAAAAAGAGGTGTAACTAAAGTAATCTCGGTATCAGTTCAAATACAACACTAAATGTTTGATACGTTTACACAACAACCAAGTGTACTTGCAATTAGATCAGCTTAGTTAGCTCGTGTGGTCGGTATGATAATGTCGTTAGTAATTACGGGGTTCCAGCCAATTTGGCTACATACGTAGATTAGCTTCCTTAGACAATTAGGGACCATTAAGTGCTGCCGGCGTCCTGTCAGGTATGATTTGGAACTGTGGAGACAGGGATGAATAGAGCTTTCCGGTTTACGAAGTTTACGTTTAAAGTTTGGACGGGTTTACCTAAATTGTATTGTATCATTATGAAATAGTATCAGTCTTGTTCTCATCGTGTGGGTGTCTTTAGAAGGATGGACAGCAGCGCTTCGCTGTAAAATTATTAATTTAGTGCTATTCCTCATATGGACATCTCAACTTAAAACTTGTCCTCTCTAAGGAAAAATTTGCCGCGCTATTAGAAATAATCAATGTATGCAATATTTTACCTATCTTCGTTAAAATTTGATAAGAATTGAAAAGCTATCAATTTGAAATTGTAATTTTTTTTACTAATCTACTCTGGCAAGGATAAATAGCAATGTCTGTAGCACAGACAAAGCATAGCATTATAGCGCAGCTGTGTGTTGGTTCTTAAAGCATTATCATGATTATAATTAATATAAATAAATAGCTCAGAAGCTTTAAAACCCTTTGTTATCACTAAAAGCAGATTTCGTTTTTTTAAGCAGAAATAAATAAAAAAAGAATATGTGCCTTTGAGTTAACGAAATTCGACTTTCTGAAGCCGAATTTCATATCACTAGGTTTGAAATTTAGGCTTGCGAATTCTGCTTCTGTGGGTAGTAAAAACATTTGTATGTAACCAGTACTCTAACCAGGCGCTGGTCGCGCGACATGCGCACATAATGCACTGTGTAAATATATGGAGCACAGAGAAAGTTGTGCTCCCAGCCATTGTTTACGAGGACGGTCGTGGATGTCTGTGCTGGATTCGTTACTGGAAGTGGCTGCAGTTTATAATAATACTACTGTTTTTCTAAATATTGTATTGTCGCTGGCGACTGAGGCATTATAAGTAGCGTCTTTCTGATATTCTTCTATTGCAGTTATCCATAGCTAATGAGAGATAGATACAAAATTCTTTAAATGATTGCCCTGATCCCGAATAGCACTGATCACAATGGGACAGGTTAGGAAAAAATTGGAAAGTATTCCATATAGGTACAGTTATATTTAAGCGCATGTTAGATAATATTGATATATATTTATTACTTCATTGTCAAATTTTAACAACCTTAGTCGTAAACATCTTAATATTTCTCTTCTAACAATGAGTAATGCCTAAAAAGAAATAAAATGTATTATACTAAAGGTACGAAAACAAAAATAATAAATTAATCTATCTATACATTTATCGCATCTATTGTATTACATCAATGCCGACAAAAGTAAAGCAGGACAAAAATATGATGTATACTTACTAATTCACTAATTAAGATTCTAGTCGTATCCAGTATGTTTAGTTCTGCATTCTTATGTTTCGGGCATATGAGGTGGGCGATAAATTCTACGCTTTGTGTTCTTCTAGTGTATTCAGGTTTTTTGCCAGCCTTTCATAAATGCTCAGACGCAGATCGTATAAATTTAACGTTGAATTCTCTATAGAAATAATGCTGTATTTATAACTCCTGGCTTTGTTATTTGTGGCTCTTAAATTATAATATAAATCATTTTGGTAACTTTTTATCACCAGGACTTTTACAACTGTATATGATGAAGTATTTTACTGTACTTTTTACTGTATACTGTATACTGTACTTGTTTATTTGATACTGTATACTATACATTTTGTAAATAATTATAATATAGATAAACATATTATTTGCAAGGAAACTCGTAGCACTGACGTAGAACCTGTGGTGTAGACGTAAGCATAGCGTAGCTGTTGTAACAGCATATAGTTATCAAATTACAGTGGTACCACTGCCACACGTATTTTGCCTTGATGTGTGATGTCAGAAAATTGTAGCGGTGGTGAAGAATCTTAGCTTAGATCATAGATAAGTAAGGATAACTCACCCCTAACAAGAAAATATAACCAATTTTGAAAATTGAAATAGGTAGTTGCGTAAAAAAGATTTGCCACGTCTTCGTGCTAAAATGTTCCTTCATTATTTAAAATACTTATTTATTATTAAGTAAATAACGCAGTATTAGTTATTTATTCGTAAATTGTCACTAAAATGTTATTTAATTGTCAATTAAAAAAAAATAACTGACATCAGCCTTTTAGTGGCTTCATTCAATTCCAAGGCGGTGAAGTATCTTTTCTTATCAAAGGCTTAGATATAAACATTTAATGACAGCATGTTGCAGTCAATATGCAGTGGTACCACTGCCAAACTTATTGCTATACCTTATAATATTATCTCTTGAATTGGTTTAAATATTTAGTAAACTATTACTAAATATAGCAGTTTTTAAACAATAGTCACAATACAAGGAATCCTAACCATGATTACCGGTACCATGAATGTAGCGTTAAATTATTCAGTGTTACTTATTTTCGGTTTTTGCAACATTTCGGATGTGGTTATTTTACATTAAATAATACAGCGTTAATGGTCGGATGACCACGAACCGCCAATTTTATTAAGAGTTTTCGTAATTGGAATTTGTAATGATACATACATTTTTAAACAGTGTGATAATAAAAACATAACGGTTTATTTGTCCTTTTTAATATATATTTGTATATAATGTTATGAAGGATTTCAATTTTACTTGAGGACAGTTACAGACGTAAGCTATTATTCAGAACTTAGTTAGAATACCTTTTACGAGTATGTACTTCTTACTCCCTTCAAACCAGAATACAGCATCACTTCACATTATTACTAATATAAGACTTAAGTTAAGTGCTACCAAAATCTAACCAAATGAACCCATTTGGTTAGATGCGCGGTGGGCGCGGGTCTTCTTCCAGAGTGAAAGGGAGTTTAGGTCATAATCTACCGCGCTGGTCAAGAAGACTTCACGCATACTTAACAACGTTTTTGGAAGGTATTAAAGTTGCGGTGGGTTCCATTTTAAGGACTTCCATCGTCGTTATATCCAATACAATAAATACAGTAAAATCAGGAGTGAAATTTTACAGTAAAATCAGGAATGAACTTTTGTGGTTCGATTTCGGTGACACCGCCGCCACACCTATTTCTACCTAATAACAGCTGTGTGAAGCGCTATAGTGGTATATTTGAAAGAACCTAAGAAATTAGTCCTTTGTTATATACTGGGAGTTGATTACAGATGTCCATGGGCAGCAGTAGCCACTTACTATCAGATGGACTACATGCTCGTCTGCTAGTCCTATATTATAAAAATAAAAATCTATACCCGGCCCTCCAGATTGAGACGCCGAGTTTCTTACAACTAGGCTATCACAAAGGCTCTTTAAAATTTAAAATATTACAAAAGGACTTATATTCAATTCGATTGAACTACCTTAAAGGCTTCCATTCAATGCACAGCATCAATCTTTAACATGACAAAGAGATCTTGAATCTCCCAACAAAACTGCATAAGGGATGATGCATTCTTTACAATCTTCAGTCCGGCGTTCTTCAATGTCCTTTTATGCGCAAAATTTCAAATTCACTTGGAATCGTACGTGCGAGCCTTGTAGGATTGCGAGCGATTCTTTACGTATTTTATTTATTCCTTGGTATAGTATGTATACATGTGGACTTACATATGACAATACCTTATAGAATTACGACCCGTGTGGTGGAATGGAAACTATAAGGGATAGACGCTCAAAAGGTTTCGGGTTGTATCCCTGACTAGACAGACATGATGAATTTGTTTGTGAATGAGTTCATCACACCCTCGACCCAAGGCGTCCTAGTGTGGGGTTATGAGCGTCTTTTTTTTCTTTTAATTACTCTTTTTATTAATATTTACGAGAGCTGCGAGTAGCTAAATGATAAACACGAAACATAAACATAAATACAATACTTTTGTTCCCACAACGCTCATTTGGTTCCAAGAAAAATAAATAATTAATTCAAGAAAAAGTACTGAAAAGTTGTATTTTCTCTTTCACTGGAATATAATATAAAAATACAGGAATAAATTTACATCGGCAACAACTTACTTAATTTCTTAATTTCTCGGCAGTCAAACAGCTAATTATCAAAATTCGCGAGTCGTCAATGGCGTGCATTACTGTAAGCGATGGGGTGAGTTTGAATAAATAAATAACATTTCCTCCTTTAATTTTGTATTTCAGGAAGCGAAGAAGGGACGTATCTCACTCGGCGCTGGCGTGATGCTGTGCTTGTAATCCCTTAAAGTGCTCAAACTGAGAAAATAAGGGTTAAGTTTTAAAAGCACTTCGTCTGTTCCGCTCTCGGGCTAAGTTAAAAGCGGTAGCGTTTTTAATAAACGCGTTATTTTAAATGACAACTCCATTCCACAAAATAAAAATTACATTCAATCAATTCAGGTGTTCGTATAAATGGTATGATAAAGCTGCAATCATTATTATATCTCGCTGGGTGTTTCTTCACAATTGAGGGAGACCCGAAGTGAAGTCCACCACGCGGTCCTAACGTGGATTGGTCAAGAGAAACACAGGGTAATTAGTTACGCATATCGAATATTTTCAGACGCTGTTGTGATAATGTTATCATTACACATATAAATTTGTAATAATGTGAAAACCGTATATGATCCAAAAAAAATGTTTTTTATTATAGTTATAACGTTTTATGTAAAATGTTTAAAATACAAAAGAATCTATAGGAAGAATTTTAGATACTAGAAAAAATAGAAGTATTTTCTTATAAATACTAAATAGCGTTACCTCGCTCCTACAAGCGACTATCATTAAATCGCTAGTACCCTACAACTTGCGGACACAGGAACAACGTACATACGACAATCGGATCTTGTTTAAATAAATAATGAGGGAACCGCCACACCCGGCGCGACGCATCGGCTCCGTTTCAAGTTTTTTAATAACAGTCTAGTGGGACGATTTATCGGCGTTTACTGTTGTTAAATACTCGATGTTAAATACCCACTTAGCGTTTTAAATGGTTTATGTGGAATTGGCCTGTTTGAATGAATACTGTTTTTATAGTTTATTGTTTTATTGTTTACTGTTATTACTGAAGTATCAATTTGGGCTTGTGGTTGGAATTTAGAACTGTTGTTTATCTTAAACCAAAAAGTATAGATAGGATTCCGACGTATGTTTATCTATCCGCTCATAACTTCTAAACTGCTTATGATAATTTGATAAATATGATATTATTGGAAGCGTCTTAGCAGAATATAGACTAAGTGACATCCCATTAAATATAATACAGCCCTCTTTAAAAATATAAAGGGTTGACCTAAAAAAATCCTATATATTTTTTAATGTTAATATATTAAGGAACCTCTCTATATCTCGCAATTCCTTAAAACATTTCTGAAAATAGCATGGAAACGAAAGCAGCAGAATTATGTAATGATGGTTTATTAATATTTACCCATTCATTCTGTATGAATGCGAGCGTCTGTCTTAATGTGATTCGATGTTAGTAGTACGTTAATTAAGAGAGTTTATTAATTATTACGAACATACACTTATATTTGTCTGTACGTTATATCGCTATGTCTATTTCATATTTCAATGTATTTAAGGTAATTAAAGTATTTCTAATTAAAATGTAATTAGGTCGAAGTTTCGGATATATTAATGTCTTCTTATTTCATAGCAGCGAACATACACTGAACCTGTAGATAAATGGCTATATATAGATACTACCCATAGATCTGTTATCAACCTTAGATAAGAACAAAGTCCTACCTGAGGTCAACTAGATGCGTTGCCACCCTATGTCTAAGTTATAACACCTCGTATAAGTATGTCTCTCACAGAAAACATGTCTGTTATGTCTCCCTTACAACTCCCTTCAAACCAAAACACAGCAGTACCTAACTACTACGCACCAAACCCTGCTAATTATAGATATCCATGGGCGGCATTAGCCAATTACTATCAGGTAGACCGTACACATGAATGTTGTAAAAAAATACGGGTATAGTCAGCGTAAAACTGCTAGTCCACTCTGAATATAGAAATGAATCGCGTCGTCATAGAAAGATTTATGACTACACCTGCTCGCAATAACTTCAGAGCGGACTACCAGTTTGCCGCGGACTATATCAAACAATAAAATGACTGAACCTATACAAATATACTATGGACCCATAGATAGAGTAAAGAGACGTAATATTAAATATTCATACCAAAAGTAAAGTCAAATCAAGCGAAACGGAACGAAAGAATGAAAAAGTTAATTGCCGAAAAAGAAAATTAATTGGCACGCTCTAATTATTTTCCACAAAAAACATTTCTAATTATTTCGCTGAAATCGCAAAAAGTAACGTCTGAGTATTGAAAGGAAATTAAAGTATCCTTTGTAACATAACATTAAAAATATAAGGAGGATATTTTCTATTTCAAGCTTTATAGTCTAAGATCCGATCGCATTTCGATCGATATTATTATTATTAAAAACGAGCAGTTCTTTTCGCATAAGGTTGCAGAAGCACACTAGACAGACTTCAGACTCTTCTACCACATATTCATTCATAAATCAGTGACAGGTTGATTATATCAAATTGTACATATTGTTAAAAAAATATTTTATTAATAATCCGATGAATGTGTAAATCACGCAGCCGTCTCCCATATTATTTATTAAGTTTAAGACATATCAAACGAATTTCCTAACAATGTAATTTTCTTTCACATGTCTTATTATAGACGGGAATAAACGATAGGCAAATTATATATTGAAATATGATGTCTTTGACACTAAATATAGGCCTCGCGTATTATCCACTATTTTCTAATTTACGCCTAGCTTACTTTCCAAGTAGACGTAATGGTCTTATCCTACTACATTACGGACTTTAGAAAATTTGCATCCTACAAAAAGGTATATGTATGTTTTTTTATATTTTGTTATGTATTTGTATATTATGAAAGAAGTAATCGAACATTCAGTCCACGTTTTGAAGGTGGTAGAACCCTATGTGGTGTCCGACTCCGACGGCACCACTGCCACACCTATATCTGCCTTATAACAGCAGTGTTAAGCGCTGCTGTGTTCTGGTTTGAAAGGTGTGGTAAGGGAGACGTACTTTTTCGAGGCATTCCAGCTTGGTCCTCAGGGGTAGCGGCGCATCTGTGGCCGACCTCCGGTACGAATATCTAATGCTATCTGGAGTCGATTATGCATGCCCATGCGCGGCAGTAGCCACTTACCATCAGATGGACTGCATGCTCGTCTGCTACTCCATATTATAAAAAAGCCTGATGGTAAGTGGACACTGCCGCCTATGGACATCAATCGTAACCCCAAATAAGGTCACTACCGTCAACTTATCCAAACCAAACGTGTTTGCAAAATTTCAGCACAACGATTAAGATTAAATTTCAATGGCCAAACCCTTATATACATAACATGTTCACACTTACGTTGATACATATCAACAAGGCAAGTTATATAAAAGCTTATATCAAATATCAAACGATAATAAACAAACCGCAGCCGATACATTTTTTCCTAATTGCATTTAGTTATTTAAAAAAATAGTTTTAAATATCAAAACGTAACAAACATTATTTTATTATTAAGAAATATTTGATACCTATTATTTCCATGGAAATCCGTAACCGAAAATATCGTAGAATAGAGCTAACAGTATTAGCCATGATATCGTTTGTCTGTTATTATCGACACTTACCTCAAGCGACCCTTATTCCAAAGCAGACTTAACCCTTTTCAGAATAGGACTTATATTCCAAAAGACTGAATTCAAAGCCTTTTACCTGCGTCCTAACAATTGTAGGCGAAGTCCTTTGTGGATTTTAAAACCGAGAAAGAATAGATGCGGTACAGTTAATATTTATTTTTAATTACAGCCCTGGTGTATTTTAGTGCCAGTAATTGAGTACAGTTGAAGTACGTACTATGAAGTGTCTAGTCTATTAAGGCAATTTAAATGACTGTAAAATACGAGACCTATTTCTGTATTAAAGCGACAGTATTCATCCTTTTAAATTGAATAAGTGTCACTCTAGCTTTGTCGATGGTACAAAAGGTGCACTAAAATATGAATTAAGAAATTGTTTAACGTATTAGAATATTAAAATATTTTTTAATAGATAATATTAATTATTAATCACATGGCAATTTTAGATGGTTTATTTTTATTATGATTTTGTCTTTTTTACACTTGATTGTATATATTGTAAATAAGAAATAATTTGTATATATTTTTAGCCTTATAAAATATTAATAGATGTTTAAGTTAAGACCTACGTTATCGTAGCCATTTACAGTATTACGTAGGCATAAGTAGCTGTCATATGTTATGCTACAATTTTATGTCATTTCATATCATCACAGACATTTAATAAAAAAGATATAAGGGATTACGTACATGCTACGGTTACGTAGACATGGTACGAATGGACATTAGGTATTATTTTACGTAATGGTAGAGGCAAGCCTTATATTTAGCAGCAACTGCATTCTATTATTAACTAAATTTATATAAAACGAAAGTTCTATTAAGATTTGGAACAGACAGTATTTGAATCCTGTGTTATGAAATTTATAATTATAAATTCAATTTATATATTTTATACATACCAATACAACATGTCTTTAGTAGTACAAAAGTACAAACATTATAAAATGTATACTAATGAAATTAATAATCAATTCCACTAATTATAATAGTCTAACCAACCGTGGTCGGTGGTCAGTATAAGAACAAAACAATAATTCACAGCACTAGTGCGTTGAGAGATCACTGTGAACCAGACGGGTTGGCGAGCATTCTCAAACGTAGACAATTGCCATTAAATGCAGCGCAAGTGCAATATTTCACTTTAGGTGCACTCCGGTGCGTGCGCTGTCTGCACTTGGCTGCGCGTCTGCTTTATCACTTTGCTAAACTGTTTTCAACATAACTGCGGTTACTATTGTGTTTTGTAGGATAAAATGATAATATATTTGTGCTACTATTTTATTCTTCATCTATGTACCTAAATTTAACTCTTTAAGTATATAAAATATAAAATAATATCCTGATTATTATTCAACTTTCTGAGAGAATTTGATACTTTTAAGATATAGCCGTGTTGTTATTTAACACAAGGTTTTGATACCCGCAGGGAATTACCTGATTAAGAGGTCACCGTACCGAAACACAAAATTTTCTAGGTTAAATCCTACTATCTGTCCCTGTAGTACCGGGACCAGAATAGGGCTACGGTATCTCCTGCCTGTCGTAAGAGGCGACTAAAAGGGGCTTTCGGGGTTGCGGGCGGCAAGAGTGGGAGCTCAAACCGTCCAGCAAGCGACCCCGGGAAGGACAGCGGTTTGTGTGGTCGCATATCGCTGTAATCACCAGGGGATGTGAGAGGAGCGTAAATTGCTCCCCCAGGGCAGAGCCCAATAGAAGGGCATCGCGTTAGGAGGACTCCGGTTGTGTTCCGTTGGAGATCCCGGAGTTCTCCACCAAACGCTGAGGCCCCGGTGGCCGTCCTCCGTCCGGGGTTTTAGTGCGGTAAAAATCCCACATAACCCGGCGTCACTCCCATGGCGTCGGGTACCTTTTGAAGGTACCCGACGCCATGGGTCACGCCCTCGTCAACAAAAAATAAATAAATAAAAGGTTAAATCCTACGGTCAAGTATAAAATTAGCATTAAATGCAGCCCAAGTGCAATATTTCACTTTAGGTGCACTCCGGGGTGTGCGCTGCCTGCACTTTGCTAAGCTGTTTTCAACATAGCTGCAACTACTATTTTACTCTTTATTACTGTAGGCACAACAATATATTCGTCGTACTGTTTTATTCTTTGACTACTAAGTACAATAAACACTTAAATACTTACTGCTATAGTATTTCCGATTTACGTGGTAAGTAGGTCACCGATACTATTGATACGCAGAAGATACCGCGTTGATCGTATGACCAAGTATAAAATTGCCATTAATGCAGCGCAATTTTGATATTAATCTTCATCGAATCGAGAATACATTTAACGCGATACTCATACACCTTCACATAAAAGACCTAACCCATAAAACGTTTAATTTCTTATAGACAGTAAAAATTCTCTCAAACTGTCAATTTCCAGAATTTTCCCTCGGTAATATATTCCGGACGCGGCCATTACTCACACTTCAACACCAGGGTCCTTTGTCGTGATGATATATGTCCAATGCGTCAAAGGTAGTTCTACAAAGGGAGGTTGTAACCATTTGTTGTTATATAAAAAGGGATGGCAAAAAACAGTGATAGTCTGGTTTTTATGAGATTGAAGTAGCAATATATAGTTCTCTGGTGGCAAGTGATCACAATCGACTATGGTTTGTAACTAACTCCATACAGAACAGATTATATCTGTAGGTTATCTGTAGTTCCGGGTTTAGAATAGGGCTACAGTGTTCCCTGCATGTCGTAGGAGGCGACTAAAAGGGGGCTTCCGGGGTTGCGGGCGGCAAGGGTGGGACCTCGAACCGTCCAGCAAGCGACCCCGGGAAGGACAGCGGTATGTGTAGTCGCATACCGTCGTAAACGCTACATGGTGTGGGAGGAACAAAAACTGCTCCCCCAGGGTAGAGCCCGTTGGGCATCGCGCTTGGAGGGCTCCGGTTGTGTTCCGTCGGAGAACCCGGAGTTCTCCAACAAGCGTTGAGGACGGCCACCGGGGGGGTTTTAGTGCGGTAAAAATCCCATAACCCGGCGTCGCTCCCACGTCGTCGGGTACCTTTTGAAGGTTTCCCCCTCGAGAAAAAGAAAAAAAAAAGAAAAAAAAAAGGTTATGCACGGAATCATTAGGACTAAGGCGGTCGCTTCATATTTCAGTTGACACTACAGTTCACTTCATGCTAGAAATAGGTATGGTAATGTGTAGTACCTCCCTGGACGAATCATACTGACACCTAACAAGAGACGGCCCAACTAGGGTTTCTGAATCATGCTATGAAATTCTACCAAATATACTTGGCCTAAACTCAATCTTTAGAGCAAACCGACTTCAGCAGGCGTATGAACATCTAGCAAATCGATATAAGATTTTATAATATGTGATCCCTAGCATCTTGAAAAGACCTTATCTTGTAGAAACATCCCAAGGTACTCCAGGACTTCTCCACTTGCAGGGAGAGACCAGCCAGCAGTGAGACATAAAAAGGGTTCCAGACAAATCATTCCAAAAAGTACCCACCCTTCAAAAACCACATCCGACATCAAACAGCATACACAAATCGGTGAATTCCGGCGCGGGCTGCGACTGAGCTGTAATTACACGCTGCCCATAATTACAGGACACGTCTAGTTTCCCGAAATGCAACACAGAACAATTCCTGTACGCTCCTATGTGTATGTGTCTTGTAACCGAATATGATTATAAATGACTATGAAATGTCGTAGAACCCTTTGTGGTTCGACTCTGGCGGCACCACCGCCACACCTATTTCTGTCTCATAACAGCAGCGTTAAGCGGATAATAGATTAACAGGCAATATTTACGACTTTTAAATTATAAGACTTGAATATCGATTACGTTTTCCCCGAAGAAAATCGGGTGAAATTATAATATTTTTATTTACCTTTAAAAAACTATGGCGTTATAAAATTTTAGTTTAATACTAAAGTTCAAGATGTATAAGCATCCGAGTATCATTTAACAGTTGTACCTAGAAGCTTATGGCAGCGCCAGTATTTGCTGAGAGGGATTACATCCGCCCCGCATCGCCCGCAAATATTGACACTTCGCTGTTTTAATGCCGACGTCAAACAATCGCCGATTAGTGGCGGACTCTCGGTAATGTCGCCAGATTCAACACTATAATAATGGTATAGAGATTTTTGTACAGTACTTAAATAATGGGAAAAAATATATAACAGCCCTGGACTAGTAAGTAGGTACTAATGTTCGAGAGCATTTTTGTAGTATATGTCGTCAATGTATTATGAAACTTGTAATGAAAGTAATGCTAGCTACGAGTATATTGTTGGCGGTTTTGTGATAGTGAAATCCAAAGATAGAGTAACGAAATATTTAAAGCTTAAAAATATTGTGTGTAGAGAACGATAAAGAGTCTTCTTTTCAATTAGTTAAACCCTACGAAAACATGAAATAGATTTAAAACTACTATAACTCCAATCTTATTTTCTAGTAAAACTTTTAGAAGTTTTAGAACAATTTGACAAAAACATAAGATCTACAAAAAATCAAGTTTTGGGAGGTAAGGTTTGATTATTTTATTTGAAAGTCAGTTCAGTAGCATCAGATCTAATGTTTGCAGTTTAAGTTTACTATTAATAGCATCGAATACATCGTCACTACCGCAACTACCAAACCCAGTCGCGCCAATAGCGCCGCCGCAAACAAGAGGGCGCACGAGCCCCGCAATTTGCGATACAGCCTTTTTCTATTTTCACTTATTACGAGCATCTTAATTCCTGACACAATGGTAATGCCCACCGATTGTTTGTTTTGTTGTACAAAAGACACGTAGGGACAAAGGTTTTAACTGGGGTCCGTCAAAGGAAGTTTGGGGCGACGCCTCGGTGATCGATTTTATTTTGTCGGATTATGTATGTTTTGATTGAAATACACCCCATGATGCGATCTGTTGTGGTGTTCACACCTCCAGATATAATATTAATTTTAAAAGCTGTTGTTTGACTTGTTTCGTGCTAAAATTTGTTTTTGGTGAGGTAAAATTCATTATGATCTAATTTGTATGAAAGCCAGTAATAAAGTTCGTTGATTATTTTGCAGTATTTACTGTGTCAGTACTACTAATTCTACTACTTTTACTAATAATCTTCGAGTGCCTTTCCTGCGTTTACGCGAGGTAGGCTAAGCTATGGACGTGCGCCAAATCCTCTCTCAGAATTATATCATTTTCATAAAAATGAAAAAATAATGAAATGTCATTGCATGAAAATCAAGAAACCCTATTGGTAGATTTAATATACATACATAATATATATCGCTTAGCTACCTCACACATATTTTGTAAAAAAGGACCCTAACGAAAACCTTTATTATTTGGTACATTTAGGCGAATAACATTATGCTTCCTGTCTTTGCAATAAGGACAATCTGCTTAAAGCAATCTTCGGGTATTTCTGCTGAGAAAGCAATACGGAATGCGGAATAAAATACAATCCTCATGATAAGCGCGTCTCATAATATCATATTCTCTCCCATTAGCGATCTTATTATCTTTGGAGACAATTCTTCGAGACATATTTTAATAGAGATGTAATAATAGAAATGAAATTCCATTAATCATTGGTTATCAATAATTGTGCCTTTTTATTATCTAGGACAACACTATTTTAATACCAAGAAGACATGAGCTACATCTTCATCGTTTCGTGGCCCAAAAAGTCGCCAGGAACTATTCATACGAAAAATATGTATTAAAATAGTCTGTATAGAAAATAATGGTGCAGCGCAGTTTCAATGATAGCCTAATGTATAAAACTCTGTCTCTCAAACGAGAGTCCAAGTTTCGAATCCCAGATTATTTGTGTAATGAAATGTAATCATCACTTGCTATGACGTTGAAAGAAAACATCGTGAGGAAACCCTGGATTTTGTTAAAAAAGTTCTGAAAGTTATATGAGCGAAATCATTCTCACATTGAAAGATGACTCTTGCCCAGATGTGGGACCGCAACGGATTCACAACGTAAAAAGAACACACAATAAGAAAAGCATCCAACAATGTGTTACTTATTTTCTATATCACAGACGCGCCTTGCTTTGCTTATTCTTTCCCATGAAGAAATGAAGTGAGATAAATAAAATGTCCGTACGACAGAAAGATATTTCATCGCATAAAATGCAGAGCGTATCATAAATATTAAACAGAGATTTTCCCACAATCTCGCACTAAAATATAAGATAACCCGATAGTGTTCATATCTTCGTATCATCCGTAGCGAACGCTGAATGGATGTAATATCTTTTAGAAATGTCGATAGGCATTTTAGGGTTTAGTTCCATGTACTTTAAACATCTACTTCAAAACAATTGTTTAATATCTTTTCTTTCTATTTATTTGTGTTGTATAAAAAAGAAACGCAAAGATATTGAATAGATCAATTAATGTTTATCAACAGGAAAATGATTTTTATTGTTTTGTAAAGATTATGATATTGTGATATTTTTTGTGCTTTACAGTAGATCTTTAAATCTCTAGACTCTAGAATACTCATTACTACTATAATATCGAAGTCTAAAAGTATATAATATATACTACACAACGTAGTAATAGCCTAGTGGTTTCAAACTTAACTGGAGAACCTACATGCCTAAGAGTTCCTTAAAAGAAAAGAAAGTTCACAAAGGTATGTGAAGTCTAGACGCACTTGCCCAGCGCGGTAAACTATGACTAAACCTCTCACCATGAGAGGAGACACTTGCCCAGCAGTGGCGATGTGAATAGTGTTTTTGGAAGATAGTAGAACTCACTGTGTTTCGAATTCGGCGGCACCACCGCCACACTTATTTCTGCCTAATAAACGCAGTGGTACAACGCCGCCGTGTTCTGGTTTGAAGGGTGTGGTAAGGGAGATATACTTATCCAAGACATTCCAGCATAGTCCTCAGGGGTAGCAGCGCATTTGTGGGCGCCCTCAGATGGGAATTCTAATCTTATCCGGGGTTAATTACAGATGTACATGGATGGCAGTAGCCACTTACGATTAGGTAGGCTGTACGCTTGTCTTCTACTCATATATTATAAAAAAAGTGTACTACTGACTCAACTTTTCTTAAGTTTGGCAAGCTACAACTTCTATCTAACATTAGTTCTGTGGTCGCAAGCGATCACATTTATATTTATTCATGCAGACTACATAAAGCGGCCCCTGAGGGGCAGAGCGAGCAAAAATTATGCAAATTTCGCCCTTCAGCCGAGCACAATTAGAAGTGATTATTGTACGGAATTCAATTCCGCAGTTTCGAATTCAATTTTCTTTGGCTCCCTTGAGTGAGTCCTTGCTGTAACTTTGCGGTCATAATTTTGTGTATAAATAGGTGTCGAAATAGTTCTGATATCTTCTTTACCTTCAACTTTGATAAGTAAAGATACTTCGCCGCCTTAAAATTGAATGAAGCCACTAAAAGGCTGATTTGTCAGTTATGTTTCTTTAATTTTTGACAAATAAAAAACATTTTTAGAGAAAATTTACGAATAAATAACGAATACTGCGTAATTAACATAATAAATAAATAAGTATTTCAAATATTGTAGGGACATTTTAGCGGCAAACTTTTTTACGCAACTATTTCAATTCTCAAAACTGGTTACATTTTCTTGTCAGGAGTGTGTAATCTTTACTAATGACCTTAACTATGACCTTTAAATAGAAGATGGTGATACCTTTTTTTTTTTTGTTTACGAGGGGGAAACCTTCAAAAGGTACCCTATGCCGTGGGAGCGACACGGGGTTATGTGGGATTCTTACTGCACTAAAACCCCCCCGGTGGCCCTCCTCGGCGCTGCGTAGGGGACTCCGGGATCTCCAAAGGAACGCAACCGGAGTCCTCTTAGCGCGTTGCCCCGTCGGGCTCCGCTCAGGCGAGAGTGGTGCTCGCCACTCCGTCTGATGTGCACGACGGTATGCGACCACACATACCGCCGTCCTTCCCGGGGTCGCTGGCCGGGCGGTTCGAGCTCCCACTCTCGCCACCCGCAACCCCGGAAGCCCCTTTTAGTCGCCTCTTACGACAGGCAGGGGATACCGTAGCCCTATTCTGGTCCCGGAACTACAGGGACAGAAGATGGTGATACCAAGAGACGAAAATGTGTTGTTGAAGCTAAATTGGGATGTCTCTTTTTTATGTATATCGACTCTGGCGGCACCGCCGGTACACCTATTTCTGCATTCCAGCTTAGTCCTCAGGGGTAGCGGCGCATCTGTGGCCGACCTTAGGTAGTCTAATCCTATCTGGGGTTGCTTACAGATGTCCATGAGCGGCAGTATCCACTCACCGTCAGGTGGACTGCATGCTCGTCTGGTACTCCTATATTATAAAAAAATGTATAAACGTACTCATTAATGTTTTACCCTAAGTGATATCAATATCAACCATTTTAGAGTTGGTAGGACCCTTTATGGTTTTACTGTGATAGTGCCGTCACACCTCAGACAAATAGTCGTTATACCTTTTTGTGCCCGAATAGTTTTACTCGAGGCTGTTCTGCCTCAAAGAGAAAGAACTTTATTCCATATATTACAATTTTTAAATTTTTTAACTTCTAGAAACAAGATAAAAAGCTTTAGTGAAAAATATGCGCTCTCTTCATTCATAATTTATCTAATCTCACTTTCATGCACCTGGTACATGTCAAAATTCAAAGAGTAAATCTTATTTTTAAAAATAAATTTCAACAGCGAATTATATTTAAGAGCTGCAGAGATATGACCTCACAGCTGTATTCCCAAAGCGAGATTCTGCCCAGATTATAACGTCACAGCACCCCAAGCGACCGGCTTAATTATATCCTTTGATACAGTGCAACCGTGGCAAATTTAAATATTACTACCCAATGAAAGAAAAAATCATCTGAAACATTCCTCTCTATCTTGGATAAAGAGGACGGATGATATTTTAAACAACTTAGTATTTAAAATTGTATGGTAACTTTTCTAAAAATATAAGTTAATTGTATACCTTTTAATAGAATAAAGCATACAACGCCTTGTATATAAATATTACAAAATTTGTATATAAATTCAATCAAATTACTGTAATCGACTACAGAATTATTATCTGCACTGAATGAGTTGCAGGAGGGTAATGATTTACGAGCTGTATGTGTAAAATATCGTCACTAATATTGTAAACGTTCATTTATTTGCCATAATACTTTGTGGTCCGCAGAATATCCAACGTCAAAATTTGGATCTTGAAAAATGCATTGCTTCCTCGATATATGGGACGTATTAGTAGCCACTTCATCTAGATCAATCCTCAGCCTTGACGTGTATCAAGTTTGATCGTTATGAAACGTTCACATTGAGCTAGAGCTAGAACCTATTAGGTTATTCACACCCTATGCGATTTAATCTAAACCACCAACTAAAATGGTTCAATTCAAGTCAATTCGTTTCAGATTATTGTTCTCTTTTGATGAACGACGCGAGATGCCTTTGTACAAAAGGCGTTGTAAAATCTTTTTCTTCGGTTTAAGTAACATATCTAGAGCACCTGGGCAATAAAATTATGTTATAACATACGACACTTAACATAATTGTATCCACAGACATGAAATATTATATATATTATATATAAGTACATATTTATAATCAAATTATCGAAAAATGTTGCTGACTTCATATATTGGGCATATTCATTATTCATTTTTCATTGCGTGTAGATGCCCTTATTGTGAAAACGTGCGAATATTCGTCAGGATAAGCCTATTTGGCAAATATGATGACAGTTTGGTCAGATTAATATTCTCTTCCTGGCTCGTATGCAACTATTATTTATTTTGCTATTCATGTGAGAATCATATTGCAAAAGCTAAGATAAGCTACCCGCAATAAATTAAAAATAAAATACATACTAATAAAAAAATAAGACCTGGCTAATTTTTTGACACAAGAAGCATTAAAAAATAATAATATTCAAAACGCCGTAGTCAATTCCAAGATTATAGATTAGTCGTACATACAGGAAAGCCATATACTCTACTTGAATTAGCTCAATTGATGTATCTACCTACCTACATGCATCACATTCAGCAAGTAAAGTTTTCTAACTTCTCACAAAATCACAAAGTTTCAAAGATCTTGCAAAAATCTAAAATATAGACCTCAAGGTACAAAATATTGAACCGAACATTAAACAGGACTCCCTGCCTTTTGCAGTGCCGAAGCTTCCAGTAAATACCCCGACATTCGAAGACAATCCTCATACAAACTTGAGGGTGTATTGAACGGGGACTTAAGACTTGTTGAGGTCTCCCTTGCACACACACCAATATATCATTTACACACCACAGAGCCACTTGTATACAGTACGAACAAGGAATACAGTTCATTTTGCTGTAAGAGTGATAAAACGGGGGTAACTGGTAAAATGGTACGTGAAATATGATAATCGCTGAGTCTGATGATGGTATTCATAGTTCGCGACGAAAGAAGCCTTAGATGTTTAGGGGAATATTACACACGGAGCATACTGTAGGCATGTTCTGGTTAGAAAATGTCAGTACAGTATACTAAAAAGTATACCTATATAGTACATACATTTTTTGCTTTATTAAATATTATTAGAGTTTGAAAATATTCCATCTGAAAAATGACATTCGGATAGACATGAGAAAATAGATTTCGTTCTTTTTGTAAGTGATTAAATATCCGTTTAGCAAGGCTAACTTTATACCTTTAAGGATTTGTTCACAAACCTCACAATTTCCTCAGTATTTTATTCATATAAAATACTCGTATGTTTTATGCTTATCTCAGGTGGCTCTACTAATAATTTGTAATTATGTTTTATACATACATTAGTTATGCTTCTTTGGGGGTAATTATAAAATAATATTATGTGTCACATCGCATGCAATTCCGTCGCAATCTGTAATACAATCGTATCTATTCTCCCAAATGCGCCAAAGAAAATACAACTTAAAATTATGTTGAATTGTACTGTTAATAAAATGTAATTTGTTATACGTATTTTGGATTTAACTAAGTACGCTAAAGAAAGGAATATCGCATAAATTTATACACTAACGTTACTTAAGCCATAATCTGTCACCGTAATCCGATTTGGTTTCGTTACACGAGGAGTCATGTCACATATTTAATATTTTATGCCTGTGTTATAGGGACTTTATTTAGGGTACTTAAAAACGTATTAATACCAATTAGGTATAGATGTAATAAGGTGAATTAAGAACGAGAGAGTCGAACATTTTACAGAAAAAATACTTATTATTACCTTTTTTTATAATATACCTAGGAGTAGCAGACGAGCAAGCGGTCCACATGATGGTAAGTAGCTTCTGCCGCCCATGGACATCTGTAATCAACTCCAAATAGGATTAGATATTCCTACCTGAGGTCGGCCACAGATGCGCCGCTACCCATGAGGACTAAGCTGGAACGCCGCGGAAAAGTACGTCTCCCTTACCACACTTTTTTTTTCAAATAATTATTTTTTATTCAAAATAGGTTCTTTACAGAGCAGAGTAGCGGCGAAATTACTTTCGCCGCTACTTAACATAACACACACCTTTTTTAAAAAAAATTACAATGACAAACTTAACGTAATACATGTGGAGCTGGAGCTACTTAAGACCACACGGTTTTGTCAGTCAAATAATCGCTTAGTTTATAATACGCTTTTTTACACAGCGTCTGTTTAATGAAGTTGAACCACGACGAGCTCTACGATGAAGGCCTGTTAAAGCGTAATTTCACAAATTTTAATCAATCTTAAGTATTAATTTTATAAATAACATAATCCCAATCCATATGTATCTACTAAATGTATGTGACAGTATCATCATAAATTAGCAAATGCGTAATATCATTAGATATGTATTGCATTCCGATATTGAGCCGAATATGCGTGATATTGCTTTGGCCTTGCATTTCAGTGATCTTGTCAGTAATGACTTATCTAATTATATTGAATGAAGGGTAGTCTCGGAAGGGTGCTTTGAGCGCTTACGAAGCATTAAGATATAACTAGTTATTGATAATAACAGTTTTGGTTATTTGTAGGTATGTGGCGTAGCTACGAGTATATCTATCGTAAATAATATAGTTAACTAGTGGTGCCCGCGGCTTCGCCCGCATTTTAAAGAAATAATATGACATACATAAAACGGAAAATTTGTACCTGCATTGGAATGACAGTGGGCGATCTGTCGAAAATTGGTCTTACCAACTCCCAAACCCTCGTGGGCTCTTGGACAACAACTTTGCTAAAGATCATCACTTGATCAAATGCATAGTTTCCGATTGTATACCTACTTACGAATTAAAAATTAATTAAAAAAACCTTTTCCCACTAACTAAATTGTGAATCTAAACCATTCTCAAGTCCCCTTGAACACACACAACAAATTTCATCAAAATCAGTCCAGTCGTTTAGGAGGAGTTCAGTGACATACACACGCACATAAGAAATATATATATAAAGATAGATAAAAACGCAAAACTTGTATGCTTACAGAAATCTTGTATAAAAATGTGATATGAAAGAAATAAATACAATTTTGTATGTACATATATTCAATATACCTATGATATGGGTACCATTATATTTTATTTTTATTGTATTGTAAGTTATAAGATTTTATTATTGTCTATCGGTATTAATAAACAATCTGCCCAAGGTTTTGCCTAAAAAATAATCATTTCAAAATTTCTCCATACTAGACCTTATTAAAACATGATCTTTAGCAGGCAAAATACCTATTAGTCATTGATTATCGTTAACGGGCGAATTTCAAAGCATTTTTTATTCTAATGTTAAAGCATAGATTACTAAAGATACTTACTTCGCCGCCTTGAGTTCTTTTTTTTTAATTCTTGACAAATAAAAACATTTATAGAGAAAATTTATGAATAAATAACTAATACTGCGTAATTTACGTAATAAATAAATAATTATTTTAAATATTTTAGGGACATTTTAGCACGGAGACGTGGCAAAACTTTTTTACGCAACTATTTCAACTCTCAAAACTGGGTACATTTTCTTGTTAGGAGTGAGTAATCTTTACTAATCTATGTGTTAAAGTATTTTATTGTCTATGTTAAAGTACTGACCGATTCAGGCGGCGCAGGGCGATGTAACGAGGCGGATAAGAAACGCGAGCCCTAATTACTGGAGCTCAGTACCTTGCGAACCCATACGAGTAATCTTTAGCAACTTCGCTACGCTACTTGCGAGAACATAGACATGTGTAGAGAATGTTATTTTAAAATTAGCTTTGGAATATGTATTTGGTTTTGTTTTGACAAAAGTTTCTAATGTTAAATATTCACATGTTTTGAGTTATTTTATTAGTGTAGGTACCAATGTTGCACGCAGTCTCCTCTTTATGCAAAAAGTTAGGTCTATAGTCTACCACGCTGATTGATTATTTGCGTGTATTTTAAACAAATTTGTAGGTAATAAACGAATTAAAAATCCCACATAACCCGGCGTCGCTCCCACGTCGTCGGGTACCTTTTAAAGGTTTCCCGCTAGAAAAAAAAAACAAAAAAGGTAATAATCGAGTTAACAGTCAGTTCACAAAAGCATTGCTACCTTTAATGATTAAGTTGCAACGCCTCGTGTAAGTAGTACAGTAATAGGTGTCATGGTGGTGTTATTGTAGTCAAATCTCAATTCTACCACCTTAAAATACAAATGGTAAATGTTTTTCATGCTCCTTACTAACTGTTTCAACTATTTACAATTTCGAAGGCGTTACCTATATGTAACAAAATTTCTGTAATCAATAAACACAGAAATATATTGAATAAATCAAATTAAAGATATGACGAATACATTTGAAAAAACAAAACCAATGGCACACAAATATATAATAACGCATTGTTATTAAAACCCGGCAAATCTTAATAACATTACGTTCAGGAACATCCGCTCCTTCGGGAGAGTAAATCCGGGATAAATATGGATTACGTAAATTATTTAAAAACGACATGTTCTGCCTCTATTCCCGGAGCGGCTAAGCCGGGTAATTCAATTACAACTCCTTCAGAGCTCAGGCGAGGGGAATGATACAAAAACGTTGCTAAAATGGCTTCATAACTCAAGTCTACGCAATTTTGTTAGTTGGTCCATGTGTATCATGTAGCTTCTTTGAATATATAGTACTAGTGGTGCCCGCGGCTTCGCCCGCATTTTTAAGAAATAATATGACATACATAAACCGGAAAATTTGTACCTGCATTGGAATGACAGTGGTGCCAGCTGTCGAAAATTGGTCTTACCAACTCCCAAACCCTCGTGAGCTCTAGGACAACAACTTTGCTAAAGTACCTCACTAGATCAAATGCATAGTTTCCGATTCTATAACTACTTACTAATTAAAAAAACCTTTTCCCACGGACTAAATTGTGAATCTAAACCATTCTCAAAGGTCCCTTGAACACAAACAACAAATTTCATCAAAATCAGTTCAGTCGTTTAGGAGGAGTTCAGTGACATACGCACGCACATAAGAAATATATATATGGTTTATTTATTTTTAAGACATACCAATTAAGTACACACAATAAATCTAATATTAATATGACAATCAGAAAAAGTTTTAAAATATGCACTTAAATTACAGGTTTGCACAACATTACAGATAAGTTAAATCAAAATCAGACGCGCTAACGTCCTTCCATCTTACAATGAAAGTTACTTACTAACTTTTATACAAATTCGGTATAATCGGTTCTTTATATTCAGATAAGCAATTAAATAACTATGGCAATATACATACGATATGTCCATACTTAAGAAATAACTATAACTGGGAAAAATAAACAAAAAGTAAAACAAAGCAATGTCCAAAAGCGATATATAAAATTATGTGCGTATTGGAAATTAATTATCACCTGCTTAAACGGTATAGGAAAACCTGAAGTTTTCAAAGATATGTATGTATATGTATACATACCAATTCGCAATTCGCCAGCGCGGTGGACTTTGGCCCAAATCCCGCTTCGAGATTAGACCCGTGCCCAGCCCAGACCATTCTTTCTTCGAGATGAGACTTGTGCCCAGCAGTGGGACACTAAAAGCTTGACGACGATGGCTTATATTAAAGTACAGATTTATATCCCAGATTGAAAGCATATGCCCGGTGTATTGGCAGCGCAGCCTTTATATTTCATTTTTATGCGCTTTTATTGGTTTCGTACGGTTCTTTGGCACGATTTTCAATTTACAGCCCTATTGATCGTTGATCACGCTGCTGGCTACACCGCAGCGATAGCAGCTTTTTATAGCAATAACATGCTTTACAACTTGCGTGTATTTTCTGATATTAATTTCCGTGAGTAAATATTTTACAAAAAAAATATCTTACGGTATAAAAAAATCGTTAAGTGTGTTTAATTAAGTACGATAATGTATTTTAGATGTGTCCGAGCTTTTTTTTAATTCTTGCACATATTAGCGTACAAATATACTCAATAAGTGTCAAATTTCTCTGTAGCATTGTCCGTAAAGTCCTGTTATTTATTTTAAGGCTTCGTGAAAGTTATGCGCTGCCAACATTATGCCATATAGACAGACATCCAAAATTAAAAACATATTTATTATTTGATTACTAAATATAAGTTTGTGAGAATAATATTACTCTTACATGAAATATATTTTGCTTACGAAAATAGTAAAATGTATATCTTAAATAAATCCATAATAGACATTATAAACACCACATAAACATATATGTTTTTCAATTTATTCTTTTCCAAAAAATATATACATTTATTCAACCTTTATATTTCATTTTATGCGCTTTTATTGGTTTCGTACGGTTCTTTGGCACGATTTTCAATTTACAGCCCTATTGATAGTTGATCACGCTGCTAGCTACACCGCAGCGATAGCAGCTTTTTATAGCAACATGTTTTACAACTTGCAGGATTTTTCTGATATTATTTTTTCCTGAGTATACTTTTCAAAATGTTATAAAGTTATAAGTTTGTCAGTTTTTCTTTAGTGGCTGTATATTTAAATGTAATACGATTTGAGTGTTCTTTGAACGCTAAAATTAGGCTATATTATTGCTGTTGCTGATCTTATTTAGAAGCTATCCTATCATAATCGATTAGACCTCACAAAGAAATAAGTTAAATATGAAAACAAGTTTATTTTTTATTATAATACAAGGAAACTGTATGAATTACTTGGATAGACTTATGCTCCGTTTGTTCACCTACATACTAAATTATAGGTAATAGAAAACACAAAAAAGAATATAGTTCACGTGAAATACACACTAAACTGCTATAAAAAATGGTTCCCTCGATTTTTTCAACTAAATACAATCTGCTTCAGAATATACAGTCCGCCTCAGTGACTAATTAATAGGTGAATTGCATTAACATGCTCGCTTACTCCTATAATAAAAAAACAAATATATTCACATATTTCATGTTTGAATGATATCACAGATGTATTATGTAAATTCCAGACTCCATACATCGCCTGGCGCGCCGCCCTCAATAAAGCTATTGTCATCGAGTCTAGTTTCTGTTTTTATATATTTTATTTGTTATACCAGACTCGGTGTTCGCAATATCAGTGGTTATGATTAAAATATATTCACGCCTATAAAGAACAAAAGTAGGAATAATCAAATGGAAAGCGAATGTTATCAACTTAGTAGAATAAAAATAAAGGCAATAAACTAACGAAATGACACGTGGTTTATTCATCAAAAATAAATTTGATTATTTACGAATGTTGATACTTAGCTTGATTTTAACCAATCATAATAATCAAAAACCATGATACAGTTTTTTTATAAGATTGGGTTAGCAAACGCGCTTGAAGTTCATCTGATGGTGAGTGATCATTGTCGTACATGAATATATATGATTAAACGTATTTAGAACGGGTTCTAGGTGAAGCATTTTCACATTTACGGACTAAGATGGTACCCTCATTGTGTCAGCCGAGATTCATGCCCTTCTACCTAAACTTAAATACATGTTATTCTACCTAAATACAAAACTGCTTCATTCTAGAAATGAGAATGGCGGCGATACCACCCTGAACCGTTTAGGGTGGTCCATACTAACGCTACCACATTTCAGTTATATAGAAGAATTTTTATTCAGAGCAAACATTCAACCGTCTGATAGTAAGTATCAACTACAGACTCACGGCTACTACAGACCCACCCCAAAAAGGATTGTGGTTCTGCTTAATATCAACCGCTGTAACTACAACTTAGAACTAAGATAGAATGTCTCTTAAGTGTCTCTCGAGTGACACTTATGACAAACATTCTTAGCGTTACTAATATAAAAGCCTGAAGAGTTAGGTCCCAGCTGAATCTCTCAAACTGTAAATAATCGTAATTTATTCAGACGTTGCCAGCGCTAAGCGCCAACCGCTTATGTTCGACACTTGATTTATGCGTCTATACACGTCTTTGTTCCTGAGAACGGTGATAAATGGATTCCTCACTGAAACGGAAATGTAAAGCGTAAATTATTCTAGTGTATGCTATCTCAACTGTGATATATGTAGATGCACAGTCAGAGATATAATGACGAATGTGACATACTGACACATAAACCCTTATGTCCTTTTGCTAACCGGCTTGTCAATAGTTTAAATTTGATCCCCGATCAGGCTATGTTATGTTATGAGTGAACTAGCAATTACCATAAAACATAAACCTGAATGACTAAAAATATGCTCTGTGTAAGAACATAAATAAGACGAATTCAACGATACCTTATATGTTAAAATCTATCAAACATATTGGGTTATAGGATGTGCCAAAGAATGAGTCATTCATCCGTACCTACACACATACATACGCTCGAGAACCATTACCCTCCGCACTCGAGTAAATAGCAGTCTAAATTAAATAAATTCATAAATCAATTTTAATAAGATCACGAACATAATACGTTCTTGATGATTGAATGATTCGCTTTGAATAATTATTATTTGTGGAATCATCAAAAAATCTATCAAAGTAACATACCTATATTTATTTTAATATCATATACACATAAATACAGCATATGAAAAATATATACCCCGCATTCAAATGTAGGTAAATCAATACCAAAGTTATAATTGTATCTACTCCACATATGTATACAAGTATATCCACAATGATTCGTAATTAGTGAAACAGAACAAAGTCGTGAAGGCGACTAATCTACAAGCGGATTATCCGGAGCTACGAGTATCAACGTATCCTTTAAAATTAATTGGAAACTTGTCATCCGATCTTGTTAATTTTCCCCTTCGATGGAAACGAAAACCATCGTGGCGAATTGTCACGCAATGCGCTAAAAATCCAGTAGGTATTACTACTTTTGTCATCGTAGTTCCGGGACCAGAATAGGGCTACGGTATCCCCTGCCTGACTAAGAGGCGACTAAAAGGGGCTTTCGATGTTGCGGGCGGCAAGAGTGGGAGCTCGAACCGCCTGGCTAGCGACCCCGAAGGACAGCGGTATGTATGGTCGCATTCAGTTGTATACACCAGACGGTCTGGTGATACAAACTCACCTGGGCGGAGCCCGACGGGGCAGTGCGCTGAGAGGACTCCGATCGCGTTCCTTGGAAGATCCCGGAGCAGCGCCGAGAACGGCCATCGGGGGTTTTAGTGCGGTAAAGGTCCCACATAATTCCGTGTCCCTCCCACAGCACCGGGTACCTTTTGAAGGTTTCTACTTTGTCTTTAGGTAAGCAATATTTTCCTATCTAAGTTTATCTACATAAGTATCACGAATAAATTATACATATTGTATATATAATAAATGGAAATAGCAAGCAAATATGTAGTCCGCCTGATGGTAAATGGTCACTGTCAACTTCTATACAATGGTCTCTTGTCAGAGTGAGATTGATTAGGCCATAGTTCACCACACGCGCCAAGTGCGGATTGGTTGACCTTTATATTATTTTTTACGATCTCTCACCTAAGCAGGTTTCTTCACGATATTTTCTTTCACCATTCAAGCAAGTGATAATTAATATGCATGTAGGTAATTGAAAAATTAGAGGTCCGCGTCTAGGATTCGGAGCTCGGACCCCTTCGATTAAAAAGCCAAGATTCCACATTAGGACATCAGTATTATTATCTTCAACTATATCTTACCACATCAACGCCACTTTCTATAAATAAGATAGAAATCAAAGACCAACCTCAAATCACTGAACCGTACACAACACACTGGTATATGTATAAGTGAAAATTCGCAGAACGTCAGGATACCCTTGAAGATAGATGTCACCCTCTTCCCTTTCCTGTTGTCAAACTGCATGCCGACATTGACATGTTCCGGTCGGAGCAGGGTGTAATTACCGATACAAAATTCAAAGGGGTACAACCATATAGAGGACGTTATTTCTTTTTGAAACACATCTAATGTATCTTAGATATTTGTACCCTATACTGAAACAAAATTCTAAAGTTAAAACCAGATAACGACGTATTTGGTTTTGGATTTAGGCGACTGAAGCTTAGACTATGGTGGTACTAATGACATGAACTGTCTGTTTATTTATTATATTTTTTTATAATATGTGAGTAGCAGACGATCATGCAGTCCACCTGATGGTAAGTGGCAACTGCCGCCCATGGATATCTGTAATCGTCTCCAAATAGGATTAGATATTCGTACCGGAGGTCGCCCACAGATGCACCGCTACCCCTGAGGACAAAGCTGGAACGCCTCGGATAAGTATGTCTCTCTTACCACACCCTTCAAACCAGAACACAGCAGCGCTTAACACTGCTGTTATAAGGTAGAAATAGGTGTGGCGGTGATGCCGCCAGAGTCGAACCACAGAGGGTTCTAACACCTTGAATTAAATGTATGATTCGAAACAGAATGTCAGTACTTGAGTAATATAAATCTAACGACATCACGCTTGGCAGAGCGGATAAACGCAGAAAGTTCTAGTTCAATGCCCGGTGAAGGTTAAATCATAAACTAGAATCGTGTTCTTAATCTGTGTATTTGTACCTATCTATGTGCTTATCCGACCCACACGAAACAAAAAATCCTAAAATAAGACCGTGTACAAAGGCTCAAAGTGCCAATTCAGAATAAATTCAGTAAGTAAGAACAAAGAAAAGATCTAGCATTAACATTTAGGCACTGTAGGCAGTGTATTCGGTACAAAAGTACAAAATATATTCCGAGCGGCGTGACGTAACAGCAAGGTACATTGTACCATTCCAAACAATTACCATAAAAGCGCGGAGTGTACTACATTGCCGCTTTTTCTGACACGCGACATAGAGTAATAGGAAACAGTGGTGACATGGTTTTGATTTTTTTTACATTACAAGTCAACCCCTACTTTTTGCCTTTGAAATAGGCACATGTTCCTATTCACATTTTCCTATTTCACAGTAAAAACCCTCAATAAAATGGTCGACCTCGCGTGAAGTAAGCGATGATGAGGCCTAGGATGTAGCACTCCATTTAGATCATTTTGTCCCCTTAGGAGTTGATCTTTCAAATCCTGTCTAAGTAATAATTATCTTCGTTATAGTGTTATCGTCGCTATTATTCCTACAATGTTTTATTTTTCTAGGCTCATTGATATTAAAGGGAGTAAGACATGAGCCTGAAAGCTAACTAACATTGTGACAGTACATATTAACGATCGTCATGGGCGTTGCTGATAAGCGACGGTAAGGACTGTAACGTATCCTATGTGTAATGTTAATGTTGTTTGTTTGTTTGCTTGTTTTTTGTTGTTTTTGTAAGTTTCACTGTTGTCAAGGTTGTACTGTATAGGTTTACTGTTGTATAGGTTTTAATGAAAACAGAAAAACTACTCTGTTGTTCTGTTGTTTTTAAGGAAATAAATGATGTCGTCTGAAGGAGTCGCCTCTGTATCCTCATCTATGACACTCACTATGAATGGACCGCAGAGTGCGCCCTAATACCCCTGATATATAATCGCAATCTCAGCGCGAATAGGCACGAATTACCTGCATAATAAATCGGGGGCAGAACCCCGCAACCTGAAAACAGCGACAATTCAGGTGTATTGTGAGTATCGCGGTTGTTACAAAATATACTGTTGCCGAATAATAATGCTTCAATCGTGTGAGGAGAGTAATAATGCTTTAAGGAAGAATAATAATGCTTTAAGCATGTGACTCGAACTTCAGTATAAATGTTTTTTTTAGTTAATAACTGGAGCTTCAGTCAAATGCAGTGACTACGACAAATTTCTCTATTTCTTGGAAACGCCCACCTCAGATACCTATAAGGACTGATAGACGTATGATATAGAAGAGATATAAATGTTAAAATGCTCTAGTGCATATATTATTTTAAAAGAAAATGACCCCTAAAAATGTTTTGATCTTACACCGATCAGCAAATCAACCTCTAGTCAAAGTAACTTTACATTTTTGATGCAACTAACTAGAATTACAGTGCTTCAAATAGTAAATGAATAGCACCTTATCATACTTTCAGATACAACAAAAATGCGAACTTCAACAAAGTACAGCCCTTCTCAACTTTACACTCCCCTTAAATGTAAATACTTCCCCAACAAGACCCTTAACACTATGCGTGTAGCGAAAATTAAAATTTCGCCCCAAAGCCCTCGATTAGCCCCACGACACTCGAAGGAAAGCTCAAAACTCAATCCCTAGCCCTAGCATCAAGAATTCAAGTGACGCTATCGACGATAGCCCACACCTGCTGACTGTGTTACGGTGTAAAGAGTAAAGGGATAGCGTTTAACAAAATATTATATTTTAGAGTAACATTTACCCATTATTGTCCCATTGCTGGATACGGGTCTTGTCTCTGAGTGAGAGGACTTAGGCCATAGTTCGCCGTGCTTGACAAATGCGAATTGGTAAACTTCACACACCTTTGAGAACTTCCTTTAAGAACATCAGGCGTTTAAGATTCCTTTTCAGCTGTAGCAAGTGCTAATTAATTTATAATTTCTAATACAAACATAATTTAATAAATCGGAGGTAGCATGACTGAGATTTGAACTTTGGACCCTTCGACTAAGAGGTCAAGTTTTAATGACTAGGTCATCACTGCATTTTAACTTATACGTTTTATGGAATATACTTATTGAGGCATCATCATGTTATCGACAATTGTAACGAACTTCACATAAAACAGAGGTTTTTCCGAAAGTCTGTTACTTCATTGCTACGTCTGAGCTACCGACATTTTACCGACAATTCATAACAGACGGCCAATCTTCACCATTCCCCGCTACCGCTTATACCTCACACCACCACCCGCCCTATGTTTGGCCTGTGCACTTAGTCGCTAGTGACAGGTGCGCTGGTGCCGCGCGCCCAATCAAGGGACAAATTGTGAGACAGAACCCTTTGTTGTTTGCTTTCAACCTTCATCCATCGATGGGTTATTGTGTACGAGGATCACGGTGTTGCTCCAATAGCTTTTGCTTAGTTAGAGCCTGGAAAGGGGTAAATGTATTTGTTATGTCGATCGGGATAGGGAAAACATGATCGTTTATTGCGATATTTTGTTCAGGAACTGCTGTTCTCTTTGCCTTCACTTTCAATTATTTTCGATTTAACGTATATGGACAATAAAGCTTACAGCAATATTATTTTAGCCAATAGTCAACTTTAGGAATAATTGGCCATTACTCGCATATTAGATAACAGTTTAAAATGTTTTAAATTAAACGTAAGTATATCAACAAAACTGCATTTTTGTGGCCAATATTTACTCGAGTTGTAGCCCGCTTGTTTTACATGATTCACAAACTTGGTGTTATATAAATATTTGGCTAAACTTAAAATTGTGTCGTAAAGAACATACTGCCTGCGCAGCCTGCTCTGGACTATGTAGGCTATGTGCTAAAGATTCTAAACCAGTTTGAACTATCCACCCCTTATACAGAGTCCGTGTTAGTTCGTCTGCTGCACGCTTTGTTCCCGCTGGTTACATACGTAAGGCTTGTTACGTTGCTCGTGATTTACGGATATTACAGGGTAATGCGTTATCTTCCCGGTTCACGGTGCATACTCGGTTTCTAATAGTCGTGATGCAACCGACTGTGGTTATTTACTAATGTAACCTACTAGCCTACATTATGTTAGGAATATATAATGGTTTGTGCTTAACCCTTCAATAAATCTATATCTATTAAAGGTGCTAGAACCCTCCGTGGTTCAATTCCGGAGGAACCACCGTTTCACCGATTTCAGCCTAATAACAACAACGTTAAGCGCTGCTGTGTTTTCTTTTGACAGGTGTGGGAAGGGTGTCATGTAGTTCCGGGACTAGAATAGGGCTACGGTATCCCCTGCCTGTCGTAAGAGGTGACTAAAAGGGGGCTTCCGGGGTTACCGGCGGCAAAAGTGGGAGCTCGAACCGTCCACCAAGTGACCCCGGAAGGTCGGCGGTATTTGTAGTCGCATACCGTCGTAAATACCAGATGTTGTGGGAGGAGCGAAATCTTCTCCTCCAGGGCACATCCCGATCGGGGCAACGCGCTTGTAGGACTACGGTTTGGTTCCGTCGGAGATCCTGGAGTTGACAAACGTTGAGGACGGCCACCCTTTGTGGGATTTTTAAAATCCCACATAACCCGGCGTCGCTTCAACGTCGTCGCGTACCTTTTCAAGGTTTCTCCCTCGTAAATAAAAAAGAAAAAAGAAGGTGTGGTAAGGGAAACATAGTTTTTCGAGGCATTCCTGCTTAGTTCACAGGGCTAGCGGCGCACCTGTGACCCACCTCAGATATCTTATCTGGGGTGTGATAATTTATTTCCATTGTATACCCTTGTACCGTGACGTCCCGGTTTAAAAAATAACAATTAATTCTACTAGGCTATCAGCGCAGATGCGTTGCGTTCATTACCCATTATGACACCAACCTAAATATCCAAATGATACGAGATTTTACAAAGCGGCATAATAAAGGCTTTGTGCTACTGTTTTTAATATTAATACAAAGAACGAACACACAGAGATAAAGAGGAAGTAAAAAAGTTCTTTGGCGAATAAGTATGTCAAAAGTTTACAGTTAATTGCGAAGCCGACTGTACTGTTTCCTTTTTCAACTTTGATACAAGTGTAACACATATTCCACATATATAATTTTTGTTCCGTATAATCATCATCATTTCAGCCTTTATCGTTCCACTGCTGGACTTAGGCGGGGAGGCCACAACACTCGGTCCTCCGCTGCTCTCATCCAGCCACTACCACCAGCCTCCTTAAGGTCGTCGGTACAGCGTGCCGGAGGGCGTCCTACACCCCGTCTGCCGATTCGTGGTCTCCATTCGAGAACTCGTCTGCCCCATCGGCCATCGGTTCTGCGACATATGTGACCAGCCCACTGCCACTTCAGCTTGCTAATTCTTTGAGCTATGTCGGTTACTCTAGTTCTTTGCCGGATCTCCGTATCACGGATTTTATCCCGGTTCCGTATAATAAATGTTTGAAATTAGGCCTTAATGATAAGAGCCCGCTGCCTGTCCGGTTATCAGTACCGAAATGTAATATACTCGTAACTTGAACACTTGAAATTTTTTTATTATATTATTTACTATTTTTTTGGTTTATTGTTGTTTTGACTGACTAACCTAACCTTTTTATTAAAATTGTATTTGACAAATTAAAATGTTATCCTGATAACTGAATAACGCTAGTGACTGTAGCAGTGCTATTCTATCAGATCATTTTACTTGAAGAATTTCGAAAGCTGAAACTTTGGTGAAATATCAAATGGAGTAGTCGAGATATGAAATCGACCATTGTATGCCACAAATTCTCATATCAAGACGGTGTGCATTACCAAAACCCAGGAACGAACTTAGTGCTATACGAAAATATTTTTGTCTATACGGCCATAGATGATATACATTTAAGTCTTTGTAAAGGGAAGCGTTACAATTAACTTACCAAACGCCGAGTTTTATTATTTTCAAAATTTAAACTTCTCTTAATAATAGTAATTTCAAAACAATTCAGATTTTGGTTCATCGTAATGCGAATTAGCGTTTCTATACACGGAATAGCAGAACACACCATTAATTTAAAGCACAGACACACAGGCGACAAAACGTTACTTCGGGAATTGAATTTGACATTACGATGACAATAAATAGTTCCCCAACGCCATTCAACCTGCTTTTGACAACAGCGTACAACCATTTGGTTCTAACCGCCCTTCAGATTACATCCGAAACTCGACCGAATAGTCATTACTATAGAGTCTATTCGATTGATTCAGGAATAAAGGAATTTTCGTTAACGGTCTTGCAGACATGCTACTTTGCATCGGCGATTTGCGTTTTGGCGATTGCATCTTCTTTGGCGACTTACTCCGCGCGCAAAAAACGCGAAACGATACAATACAGAAGACCGAACGGTCACGGCGCGTTTTAGCGATTTCATTAGTATTGCAATGCATTATTCGCATTCAATTGCGGCATCGACTGATCATAAGCGCCGGATAAGACCGTGACCGGTGCTTAAACGTGTAGCTATAGGATTAAGCTGGAACGCCTCGAAAAGTATGTCGTCCTTGCCACATCCTTCAAACTAGAACACAGCAGCGTTTAACACTGCTGTTATGAGGCAGAAATAGGTATGGCGGTGGTGCCGCTGGAGTCGAAGAAAGGGTTCTACCACCTTCAACGTAACGTAGCGTAGCGTTTGATCGCTGTATCGCCCCTAAATCGCCGATCGCTGGTTCTAAAAGTAGCACGTCTGCCGTAACCCTTAGTTATCTATGGAAGCTCGATCTATTGAATCAAAGTAATGCATCATTAGGTAAGTTGTGAGTTTGGCATTCAGCGCCCCTCGTGGCCAGAATTTGGTGCGATTGATATTTCCCCATTCACGACCCCTGCTTCGTACGGATAACCTTCAATAACGTTTTATTGCGTCCCGTAAGTTGCGAATCGTATTACGCAATAACTATACTTAGTTGTTGTCTATACATGTTATAACGTTGTCGTCTATACATTGCTGTCCCACAGCTGGACACAATATCCTGTTAAAAGAGTTTAGGCTATAGTCCATCGTGCTGGTGACTTCACACATACTTAATATTTTTAGGAACTTGCAGGCGTGTAGATCTTACGATGATTTCCTTTCCCGTTTAAGAAAGAATGAAATTTTATTTGCATTTTTTTTGTTTAAGTTTTATATCAGTGTAGTTATAATTGCACGACTCATGATGCGAAGCATCAGAGAGTGCTTTACGATCGAAAAAATTTTTTCGCTTCATTTTGGCGGCTATTTTTATTATTATAGCCTTGATAGTTCACGGAATTAAGATATTTTTCATACTATTGTCGAGATAATTTAATGGAGATTAATTCCATACTTTTAAAAAATTGATTTACTGCAATAGAATTGGAAAAAAACACCAAAATAGGTCAAAAAATTTTCCTGTCCGTCATGTGTGAAACCTGAAAACACTGTAACTTGTGAAAAAATCCATCATTTGAGTTAAATTTTTTTTAAAAAAATTCTAATCGACGATTGTAGGTCACTGAATGCGAATGATTAATTAATTCAGTGTCGTTTAATTGCAATTAATAAAAAACGAAAACTACAAGACTGTAAATGTATATCTATAGATATTATGTACATTTATTCCACCAGGTGCGCATGTGCAGTACCTTCTTCCTACTACAGCTGTTTTTTCGGCAATTAATTTTGAACGACTTAAGTTTTTTTTTTTTTTTTTTTATTTCATAATTAAATGAGCATTATGAGTCGTGCACTTTTAGATTTTCCAATTTGTTAGTACTATTGTATTTAATAATACCTTCGTAGGATTACATAAATAAAATAAAGAAATGTTTCCTCAGAAAAAAAGGTTTAATTAAAAATCAGAAATATTTGCCTAGATTGAACCTCCAACAGCCCGATTGTGACAGCGAGATGTGAACCATTAACCTATCACTGCTTCATACAAGTACATACGTATTGAATAAGAACCCAGATTATATTACAAAGTTGGCACACAACACATTTCTATCATTCATATTCTGATTTTCATAACAAAAGAAATTGTAGAGTAACATGCAACGCTTGTCACGGTTTTATTGCCGAATCCGGAACAAAGTAGCTTTATGGTGTACAAACAATCTGCCCACATCTTTAGTGCCGCGATAAAAAATAATCGCGACTTGGTTACATAGTGATTTGTTTCTTGGATAAAAACTTGGTTAACTCAAATTGGAGACTGACTGGGGGTATTTAAAGGAAATAACATACCGTATTAAATACGCAAAGGTTTCGGGTTCAATTTTAGTTTGAAAGCTACGAGTATTTAAAGGATGAGTTTAGTTTTTGAGTCTAGGTATCTGTAAACTTTCTTAGTGTGTGTCAGTGGTGTGTTGTGGTGACGTTAGTCTATAAATGTAGAAATTGTTAATACAATTTTATTTTCAAATTTCTTTGGACATTTAATCTCTTTCTTCTAAATTGCAAATGTGCAATAATCGCTAGATTATATTGTCTTACTTTTTAAATAACTATTTATAAATAATTACGTAAAATAATAAATTGATAATAAATAAGCACGTAACTCTTCTCGTGAACTAAAGTCCGTTGTTAATTGTAAAGATAAAGATAAAGATAAAGATAAAGATAATTTATTTGCTTTGAACAGTGAGAAAAGTTGTTACATACAATATTATTAGTCTCTTATTCAGCCTTTTCAAGCATGCAAATTGAATTAAATTGAATTGTAGGCAACATTTGGATAAATTGAGTATTACCAACGGACGTAAGTTAAAGCTGAGACATTCTAGGAAAACTTCTAAACAGTAATTCTAGTACAACTTAAAAATACTTAAGTTTCAACAAAAATAATATCCTTTGCTAAGTAGTGTAATATCTTAACTCCAAACACTAAACAGTGAGCACTAAACGACCACATTTTTCCACGCCCGTTTAGTTCCAGCGTAACTAGCAACTAGCAAAGAATATATCGGTGGCAATAAACGCTAAAGCACCGCCCGAATACTCGAGGATGCGTTAAAACATCCTGGAGATCCTCATCCTAATGACCACACTACTCTCGAGACATGTTTCCACGTCCTTACACACGTTTTGCGTTGAAGACACAGAGACATTCCCAAGAATTTGTCAGACACTGACGGATGACATTGAGAGACACTGAGAGACGCCGAGAGACACTGAGAGACACTGAGAGACACTGTGAGACACTGGAGCACAAAGCAGTAGCTTAGCGCAAGATAGCACGACTGCGGCCGACGTTTAGAAAAAATATTGCACTCGGTGGTGAGTGTTTTTGAAAGGATACGCTCTGTGTAAGTTTATAAAATTGTAGAATTGTAAAAGCGTCCCAGTTACGATATTGCGCAGACTTTTGTGGTCTTTAAAGTTTTAGTTTTATACCAGTTTCATCGCCCAGCTCCATTTTTAACTTTAGTGCAGAACTTTTTAGATTTTATTGTTTTTCGAATAATTTTATGAACAAATGTAGCCTTTACTTCCAGCGCTGATACGTGCAAACAATTGACTTTAGTAACATTTAATTGTAGATGATTGTTACCGTAATACTTTTAACATAGTTACCATTCGTCAACTTTCAAGCACGGTACTCGATTCCCTATGCATTTTATTCCTTACTTACATGCTTTTTTATAATATAAGAGTAGCAGACGAACATGCAGTCCACCTGATGGTATGTGGCTACTGCCGCCCTTGGACCACTGTAATCAACCCCAGATAGGATTAGATATTCCTACCTGAGGTCAGCCAAAGATGCGCCGCTACCCCTGAGGATTAAGCTGGAACGCCACGGAAAAGTCTGTCTCCCTTAACACTCCCTTCAAACCGGAACACAGCAGCGCCTAACACTGCTGTTATTAGGTAGAAATAGGTGTGGTGGTGGTGCCGCCGGCGTTGAACCACAAACTGTTCTACCACCTTCAATTTAAATTTTATACGAAGTTTAAAAAACAAATTGCTGAACAACACCGTATCACATTAAACTATACTTGAGGTCCGGAAACTATAGCCACTACACGCTTCCCGTAACCCTACTCGCGTCGACAGAATTAATTTCCTCGCCTATAACTCACTTCGCGTTCGACGACAGCGCGCACGGATTTATGGCTGTGTCGGGTGCAGGTATGCCGCGGGATGGTCCTGTACGGGATCTAATCCCGTGTGGACCAAGTTATTAAACTGGTCTATCGTGTCCGACAGTGACAAAGCCCATTTTGAGTGTGACCAACACTGTTATTTTGTATTTCTAGACTGGACGAATCGATGATCGATTGATGATCAAACTATTCAATCGTGTCCTAAAGTTAAAGAGTCGGTTTGAGTTCAAACATTGTTCACATTTTGCGTACGTAGACTTACTTTCGAAATATGAGAAGTGGGTAAAAGTGGAACCTCGACTTAACCTGAGAGATCGAATTTCAAACCACGTAATGTATTAGTGCATTTATAGCCAATATATAAAGCTTATGAAATAGTCACACACAGTTTAATATAAAAACTGTTTAAAAACGAAGTAACACTTAACTGCACTCGGTCTAGGTCTAGAAACTATAGCCACTACACGCTTCCCGTAAGCCTACTCGCGTCGACAGAATTAATTTCCTCGCCTATAACTCACTGCGCGTTCGACGAAATCGCGCACGGATTTATGGCTGTGTCGGGCGCAGGTATGCCGCGGGATGGTCCTGTACGGGATCTAATCCCGTGTGGACGGAGTTATTAAACTGGTCTACTGTATCTGACAGTGATAGAGGCCATTTTGAGTGTGACCAACACTGTTATTTTGTATTTCTAGACTGGACGAATCAATGATCGATAATCGATAATGATCGATTGATGATCAAACTATTCAATCGTATCCTAAAGTTATAGAGTCGGTTGAAGTTCAAACATTGTTCACATTTTGCGTACGTAGACTTACTTTCGAAATATGAGAAGTGAGTAAAAGTGGAGCCTCGACTTAACCTGAGGGACCAAATTTCATAGCACAAAACTATAGTTGCATTTAATAACAAATAAATAAAATATTTGTATGTATTCGTCATACACAGCTTAATATGGAAATTGCTTTAAAAAGCCGTAACGCGGAAGGTCCGAGTTGAGGTCCGGAAACTTTAGCCACTACACGCTTCCCGTAACCCTACTCGCGTCGACAGAATTAATTTCCTCGCCTATAACTCACTTCGCGTTCGACGACAGCGCGCACGGATTTATGGCAGTGTCGGGCGCAGGTATGCCGCGGGATGGTCCTGTACGGGATCTAATCCCGTGTGGACGGAGTTATTAGACTGGTCTATGGTGTCCTATGTGATTGAGTCCGTTTTAACTGTGACAAACTTTGTTGTTGTAGTGTATCTCGGCTGACTCATTATACGATCTAATTGGCCTAGAGTGGTCCTATACGGGATTCAAATTCCATGTAGATGTTAGATTAGTCATCACGTAGAATAAAGACGCTGTTTTCAATTCGAATTGCTACTCTATGTATAGGTATACCATACTGTAGTGTGGAGCCTTTCATAATCTACGCGATTAGTCGCGTTATGTTGGGGGTGTGTGTGTGATATAGCGATTAGTCATTGTAAAAACATGTAAAATTCTCAGCATTAAGCAAATAAGGTCATATTCTAATGATGCCCTAACTACGCCAAGTGCGGCAAGGATTGGAACAAAGGGAAGGTCTTTGAGGAATGTTGATCAAGTAATTAGCAACTTACATAAACGTCGCTTAGTTGTCCCCGCGAATTATGTAAAGTTCGCAAGTTGGAGTTTTAATGGATGCGGTAATTTAAAATCCTTGGGAAGAACGAGATGTCACTGCTCCCCATAATTAGATGAAAAATTTCCCACCATGCACCTTGAATGCAAATAATATACGAGTACATACCTAAATCCATATAATAACATAATTCTTTACGGGTATTGTTGGTATGGACAGAATTAGTGGTTTACCTGGGTCGAATGTTTTCTAAACCCTCATAAGACTTTCATCATGGTCTTAGACCACTAGCAATCATCCGTCTACGCGGCTTAGCTCATGTCATCTAAGTAGATAGGTAAAGTTAAAGTACCCTCAACATAATATTATTAGTTAACTCTTTAACCAATCGAGATTAACCGAGATCTATAATACATAAGCCACAAACTTCATATGTTCTAAAATCCTTCAAATTGATGATGAATATTATGATCCATCCAACCAGTGATAGCCTAGTGGTTAAGAAACTCGGCCTCTTGATCGAGGGGTCCGAGTTCAAATCCCAGGCACGCACCTCTGATTTTTCGAAATTATGTGCGTATTAAAAATTAATTATCACTTGCTAAACGGTGAAGGAAAACATCGTAAGGAAACCTGCATACCTGAGAAATTTATAAAATAAAAATCTCAAAAAGGTATGTGAAGTCTACCAATACGCACTTGGCCAGCGCGGTGAACTATGGCCTAATCCTTCTCTTTATGAGAGGAGACCCGTGCCCAGCAGTGGGACAGTAATGGGTTGTTGATATATTATGATCCGTCGTCCTAAAAACTTAACAATTGAAAATTATAATTTTCAAAAACTTGTTTCTCTTCTGAAAATAACACGCATTCTCTCAGTTAACCATACAGGAGCAATACGTGTTTTCGTTAACAGTGTGTCAGTCCCAATAGCGACAAAAGTTATTTACCCTTTGCGTGTCCCGGCCGCAGGTGTGCACGCACAAAACACTTACACTAATCCACGTATAGACAAATAGCCTTCTACGCTGGGAAGACAGGCCACAGAGATATGGATTTTAGAAGTGGCGAGAATAAGTTAAGGTTTGATTTTAAAATAGTTTAATAGGGGTATAGCTAGGCGCGCGATTTTTGCGTCGCTTTGTTATTAATCGACTTCGAAAAGAAAGTTCATGTTCGGTTGTTATATCAGTGGTGTAAAGCAGGTGTGTTTCTGGTTTGTAGACTTAGTATTTTTATACTCTTTGACGTGTAGAGTGAGAATGTAGACAGAAATACTAATAAAGCATTAAAATTTAGATTTCCACGCACTAATTTATTTGTGAACAATTTAAAATAAGCCTCTCATCAGTATTGAAGACATTTAAAAGTAGTACTCGTAATAGTTACTTAGAAGCAGTAATAGATTTTTTCGACTGTAATAGTAGTAATATGTATTGTGTTGTTAACTATAACTGATCCTAAATAAGATAAGAATCCTACCTTCATTCACTCTCAGATGTATTGCTAATATACTCAAACTTCAACACAAAAATCATATCCTGCTCACCAGTACCCTTACCATGAGTTTTCAAAACATCCCACAATTTTACATTACGTTTACTCAATCCCTTATTTTGTTCGGTTTGCTTCAGTAGACTGAGTAAACGTAACAATAAGTAAGTGCTCAAGTCTTTTTGTCTGCCTCACATGTTCGCAAAAAAGAGAGACAAAACATAAAGCGTTATTTAGTCAATTTAGACATTTGATGTTACGTTACTGACACAATAGGTCTGATACAATCCGCTAGGGGCGCTGATTAGAATTTGTATGGGCAAATACGTAACAGTTATATTTGTCACAACGTAAAAACTTATGGTAAGGTTACTGAACACAATAATATAGCTTACAACAGTCATACGAAAGAAATATATGTACCGTTGGATTTAATTAAAGATTCTATTTATTTCGTCCGACCTTGTATATCGAAATGCGTGAGAATTTCTCACAGCCCTGTCTAGTCATTCCTATGCCTACATTGTTTATGTCAGCGACCCTTCAGTTAACTAGGATCTCGGGAACCGCTGCACACGGTTACACCGGTGTCACGGTGAAGACACTGTTATTAGTGTCTTCTTACTGCTCTATTGTCGCAGCTACTTCTGTGAAACAGGATTCCTTTGATTTAAAGCTTATTAAACAAAAACATTTTAAGGCTTGTGACGTAAGTTCCGCGGTCACATACCCAGATCCAGTATAAAACTCCGAATTAACCATTAACCATTTAGATGTCTGGCTGGCCTAGGAATCAAATTTCGAACCCTCTACTTTTCAGACCATTATGGTGACCACTGCATCACATATGACACAATGTCTAACATATTTTTTACAATAAATTGCATTTATTTATTTATTTATTTTATTGTGTAAAGCATTTAGTACAATAGGTCAATAGTCAATAACAATACATACAGTTCAATTAAATGCTACCTTTACAGGTGTTACACATGTCAAACTTAAATAAAATGTTAGGATTAATAATAAAGTATTAAAGGTAACCGATATTTAGATTAAGACGAATGCAATTATGTCGAAATTAACAATCAGTAATAATAATAATCAAGTCATTATATAATGATAATAATAATAAGAAAATTAGGAAAATTATGTCAGTTTTTATCATCAAAGTACTCTTTAGTCGTATAGAAGCATTTTTTAGCTAGCCAATTTTTTACTAATTTCCTGAATTTTATATTCAGTTAATTTAGGTTTGGTCTTTAAAGGCATTAGGCCATAGTTGGACATAGGCTGTATCTTGCCAACCTTTGAAAACAATAATTCATTTTTACTACGTTTTCCTTTATTGACATGTGATTTTAAAATTTAAATAAGTAACTAACTTTTAAAAGTCACAAGAGAATTTTTTAGATTCAAAAAACTGACCTCTAGTATATCGATTATCACTAAACCAACACCATTTTTTCAAAGTTCTACTACTTTGTAAATTAGAATGCTAGTTGTTTGAAAAATTTTCATTACAAAAATAAAGTGTAAGCAAACATTGTACCTACTAAAGTTTTATTTTGTTTTATTGCCTCACGTAATTAAACGTCTGGTTCGTCTTCTGTCTAAGTAAGGTCGTGTAATGAAAACAAATAGTTGTCACAGGCAAATTAAGGATATAACGCCCTTGTCCTATTACGAGATGGCAGCGATAAGCGAAGCCTTTACTTACGTAACAAAAACACAAGCAAAATATAAGCAATTCAACAAAAGGTCTGCAGTTTCCGATGAATTCAAATCAGCGAACATAAAGTTAAAAAAAATAGGAGTTAGATGTGTCGACCGCCTCTGGGAATCTACAAAATAGTAGTCCTGTTGCAAATCGTCTATGGGATGCTTCGCTACTCCTGAATCATGCTTAAATTATGTCATTTTACCACAACCTTCCAATCAAAATACAAAGCAGCTCTACACTGATTCCCGATCAAGCAGTAAAGTAAATGTAAATTTTGTTTTTCATTCTGAGCATTTACACACTTTGTTATTTTATAGTACCTACGACATAGTATCCTACTGTGCATAGTCGCACTATAGGAAGCGATATGTTTTATCGTTTGACATCCTCGCTTGAAGTGAAACAAGTGACACAAGGGTGTTACGGATGAGAAAACAAGCGCTGACAGTCGCTCGGTTTAAAGCCTGTTTGTTTCCAATAAAAAACTCCTAAATTGAACGAGAACGGGACGTGTTTAATTAAATTCCTTTTTATTTTCCCTTTGAAGGGCCGTGCTAGTTGAGATTGTCAGGTGTTAAATATAAATTAATAAAGATAAGTATATGAACATTAATTTATTTTATTTTTATTTAAAAAAGAAGTCGCGAAGAGGGAGTCGTCCATCTACTAATAAAAAGTCACTGCCTTCCATGGACATATGAAATCAACCCTAGATAAAATCCTGATAGTCCTGACATAATAGCCTGCGATCGGCCACAGGTACGTAGCTACTTTTAAGAACTAAGTTGGGGTATATCCTTCTCCTCTACCACACTCTTCAAATTGGAATATAACAGCACTAAACACTGCTGTTATTAGGCTGAAATAGGCATGACGGTGGGGCCACAAAGTCTGCAGTCACATGGCAGCAGCTTGGTAGAGTATGTCCCCTTAGAGGCTTATACTATATGTGGGACTCGTGTCCGACCATAAAAAGGGTTGGAGCCAATAACAGCAACATTTCCAGTGTCAATATTATGAAGATCAATATTGTTTACCCATTGATGAAGCTCTAATTACGAGGAGTAACAAAAGTGTATTGGTTCAAAGGGAAATTATGTTATTGTACGGTTTCCGGGATATTGTGATTTCCTGCTTAATATCTGCTTAGCGTGACTTGAATACCGATATGCGTTAATAAATTATTGTTGCTAGAGTTATTGGATACAAACAAGAGATAAAACGTCTGATGATCGTAAATCTAAAGGTACTAAGTCAAGAGTAATTAGTTACTTAAAATAAAGGAAATATCGTAATAATACGAGATATCGTAAAGACAACAAATGTAAACCATTATAAAAGTATCTAAGTCATGTCCAAATATTTTTGACATAGGCTTTTCGCTATGCCTAATATCGGTCTATCCAAGTTGTGAAATCGAGTCTCAGAAAAATATAGCGCATAGACAATAAAATTCGTAATATTGGAATCCATGCATGGAATCCATAAATAATACTACTAATGTAAACTAATTCTTCTTTTACATATAAGACTGGTCATATATAATAACAATAATAATACTCTTTATTGTACCTAGATGTAGAACATAAAATAAAAAACATACAATTTAGGACGACACAAAAGGCGGTCTTATCGCTAAAACAGCCATTTCTTCCAGACAACCTTAGGGTGAGGAGTTAAAGAGAGTATGAATTACAATAAAAGTTAAGGTGCAAAATAATTAAAATTTTAACTACTAATATGTAAAATCAAGTGTAAATTAAGGAATAGCATATAGTAGGAGAAGAATAAATAAGTAAAAGGGAAAGAAGCTAATAATTAAATATAGAAACAAAGTAACACAGTTTCTTTTTTAAAGATTAATAGCAAGAGCACAAATTTAGTGAAGAAATGAAAATATATCCATTATCAGAACCATAAAAATATTCAAAAAATGACTAACGTAGCAGAAAAAAGCAAACAAGAAACCACTCGGGAACAAAAAACCGATCTAACGACGTATTTTATTAATATAAACGTTTTTCCTCAAAACACCAGATTAATCACAATTTCAGGCCGCAAAACAAGAAATGGAACCCGGCCGATTTGCATAAAAAATTCCCACTGAGCAAAGGCGGAACGGAATCTAAATAATAAATTGTCCATTGTTAGGTGGCCCGGGTTAGCCGAATATATTTATTTATGCAGACAACATAATGAATTCCCTGGGGATGCGCGATTATGTAGATTTTTACCGGCTTCGTTGAGTGCCGGTCGGATTAAGTTCGCGACATTTGTGGCAGGTGCCTTTTTCTGGTCACTTGTTTATATTAATATGCTTGTAATGAGTGACCACTTATTCCGCCTTACACGCTAACTTGCAGGTGACCCGTCGATTTTTAAATAATCTCTTTAAGACCCTGAGAAACAAACGAGTATGTGTCGGATCTACATAGGAATTTGGTCAGCTCGCTTATGTCTTAAATCGATATGATTTAGAAAGGCGGCTGTTAGCCAGTTGTGCAAAAATATTGAGTTTTTTTACGATAATGCCAATGAGAGTCGTCAATACATGCTGCATCCAATGTAGCCTTTGGAAGTAACATAAGTCGTAACTGGACGAAAGGCTCTATAATCGACAGTTTGACGCAGTATTTTGTGGTTTCAGATAATAATGATAATAATATGAATAAAAAGGTAGTTTATTATTCCGTGTTTTAGAACATTCTAAATAATCTTCTAGATGCTACTGGAAGATATTTCTGGCCGGTTCTCAATCATCCAAGCAATGTGTCTAGCCCATTGCGTTTGTACTATCTACTAATTCTGTGCCTTTACAGGGAAGACGTTTTCTATGGTTTTATAAATTGTATAATAACACAATAGTTTCTTTTATAATATATTAGTAGCAGACGAGCATGCCGTCCACCTTATGGTAAGTGGCCACTGCCGTCCATGGACATCTGTATTCAACCCCAGATAGGATTAGATATTCCTAGCTAAGGTCGGCCACAGATGCTTCATTAAGCTACGGTCACAGCCACGCAGCCACGGTCGGCCACAGCTCCTGAGGGCTAAGCTGAACCGCCTCGGAAAAGTATACTTACCACACCCTTCAAACCAGTACACAGCAGCGCTTAACACTGCTGTTATGAGGTAGAAATAGGTATGGCAGTGGTGCCACTGGAATCGAACCACAGAGGGTTCTACCACCTTCAAAATAGTGTACTTGACGTTCCATTACTATTGTCAAAAGTACCCCAATTAAATTGAAGCCAATGTAACAAATAATAGCTAGAATATTTATATGTAAAGAATTAGTAAGCGCTACACAAATTGTTTACCATCGCGAAAAATAGATAATTTGTTTTTCTTGTTACTGAAATACTACCTACGTATTATAATAACATACGTACTACTGCGTACTACGCAAAACTACGCCATCTAACGGATTGAGGCGTTATTACTCTGTCTGCATGCTATGTTTAGAAGACCGTGAAGTCAGCTTGTGGGCACGTCAGTGCTACGCAATTTTCATAGATGGCAGTGAATGGTTCTACACAAGGGTAATACGGTGTTTTCCTTCGGCGTGCAGCCACGTGATAAATAATTTCTTATATGCTTATAACTTGAAAATCAGCGTGCCTAGGACTCGAAACTCGGACCGCCGACTAAATGACTTAGATTCTAAGCTACTACTAGGCTGGTTCCCAGGCTTCTACTAGACCGGGCTATGAATGCTTCTAATGTAATACCTATATAACAGATACGCACTTAAAAAAATGATTTCTAAAAACTTTTAGACAATTAATTGCCAAAAAGTCAAATTTTAGGCATTTGTTGATATTTATAAGCAGTGTGTTGTCAAATGAATTTATTAAAATCAAAACATAAATTTCATTGAATACTGCCAACACTTTTAATCACTGTATTTATAATAGCTCATACTATTTATTTCTATATTTTTTATTTATTTACATATATAACGACTTCGTCGCTAAACAAACATATAGTCCCCTAGAACCACAGTGAAACAAAACCAAATTCAAATAACATAACATTAATTTTTACCTAAACCTGTATAATAACTAATATTAACTAATAGCTCATGCTATTTATACACGATTATAATTATTGCGAGGTCGTCAACACGTACAAAGTTAAAATTAACCAAAATTCCTCAGGATAAGATTTATGCATTCTTAAATTATTTCTAGTCTTCATAGATAATAGTGTGACCTTAATAAATCTTTAGCTGGTGTTTAAAAATATCTACTGCTAGAAAGTAAATATAATCATTAAGATTTTTTTAGATTTTCATATTTATTTTTAAATGCTGAACCCGATTTGTTCTTCAATAATTTATACTGCAGGGTCAGTCCAGTGCGTCGAATTTAAAAATATTTTGTATATGGGGAATATAAATGGAGCAATTGAGTTCTTACAATAGATATTATCACCATTCTATCAGTTTAATGATACCACATTATACGAGTAAGACTTTTTATAATATAGAAGTTTGCAAATAAGCATGCAATCCACCTTTAAGTGACTACTGCCTTGGAAATCTGTAATCATCGGCAGATAGGGTTGGAATCCTACTTTAGGTTGGCCACAGATGCGACTACTACTGTGAGGACTAAGTTGGAACGCTTAAGATATGTATGTCTCCTTTACCACGCCTTGCAAACCACAGTTGAATCTCTAATATAACGTCCTGCGTGGCGGAGTGATTACAGTACCAATCTAACGCGTAAAGAGTTCTGGATTCTGGGACGAATGATGGATTTGAATATCTGTTCTGGATCTGGGTATTTGTGTATTCGTCATTAAGTGTATCCATGGCACCCACGACACCGGGAAAACTAGTATGGGGCTGTGCGTATAGAAAGCCTTTATACTTTGATACTCACCTATAAGTGATTATGCATTTATTGTTAACTGTATTCTTAAGTTATGGTGGCGCATGTAAATGTAATAATAATTGTTGGTGATTTTAATAAATAAATAAATACTTAAATATTTTCGAGTATTTCACGAAACAACAGGATAATAAGTCATACCCGTCCATGATGCAAACGATAGCCCACGTAATTTCCGTGATGTTGTTTGTGATGTAAATTCCATTCACATACAAACAGTTTACAGGCGCAACGTGTTTTCGCGAGTATAAAAAACGCACGTCAAACATCAATGGCCGGGGAAGTGGCTCTGTGCGCGTTGTTGTATCCGATACGAGATTTTTGGATGACAGAAAAATGCTATAAGTTAATATAAGCACCATGTTTAAAGCTGCCGGCCCATGATCAATATCAAGTCATACTAACAATTTAGTATGACTTGTTTTATTTTGTTGCTATCCTTATTATAATATGCTTTTTTTTTATTACATAAAGGAATTCACTGAATCGCACTGGCAGTTCATTGAATAATAATGAAAAAATTTAAAAAATTAAATTAATATAGTTATTCTTTAGGCGCATTACTTAATTTTAATAACTTTTTATTTCATTTCAGTTGTATCATTAATTCGAGCTGTTGATGCAAACTTTTAATATTTCATTGATTCCAATTTAATGGCTTCAAATCAAGAAATCATAAAACAAAGCTTAAGTTTTTACGCTAACATTGACTAATCAGCAGACAAAGCACGGCTTAAGCTTAATTAGTTATAGATTATTTATCACCTAAGGGTCCAAATTGCGTACTCCTTATATATACCCATAAATGCAGTGGACACAAGCACCTACACGTGTACACTCACATCTATCCAAATTATAATCGTACAAGCAAACGCAAGCACCTGTTTTCGCAAATACTTGCTATTTCTGCGCCGTTCCCATCACTACAGCTTCTGCCAATTTTTTATTGTCCCGTAGGCGAGCCCCGCTACGTCACGTTAGTGAGACTACACACCGGCTTGAACTTGAATGAATGTAAATGTATCCATTCACTCATCGCTAAGTATTTATGATTGTAAAGCGTACGTAGGCGATATGAATTTATGTTTGAATTTTTTGTAGGATAAATTAGCTGTGTATTGTCGGAAGTAGTAAAGTATATCTATTATTTTTCTGTTATTCAAATAAGAATAATTATTGGAAGTTTCACATATGATATATAAAGAAAGCTTGAAGAGATATTATATAGAGCTTTGACAGTAGTAGGAGCGTTACATTCCAACTTAATCCTCTGAAGTAGCCAATTGTAATTAGCATTCTATATATAATTAACCTGAAGTCTATTCAAGTCTTATTTGGCTGCAATTCCATTAACGAACTAACCATATTAATATCATGTAGACCGCATGTTAGTCTAATTCACCACAACTACTCAATAACTCGTCATTATGTGTCTATCTAAATATATGTAACTCAAAGGTGACTGACGGACACAGTGATCTATCAACGCACAGCCCAAACCACTGGACGGATCGGGCTGAAATTTGGCATGCAGGTAGATGTTATGACGTAGGCATCCTAAGAAAGGATTTTGATCAATTCTACCCCCAAGGGGATAAAATAGGGGATGAAAATATTACTTCGTAACGCGAGCGAAACCGCGGGCAAAAGCTCGTAACTCTATAACTAGTGAAAAGGTGACAAACCCTTTGTTATTTGACTTTGTGAACTCAACCACAGTCAAACATCTTTAAGAATGAGTTGTTCGAACCACATGTACACGTCACCTTACAGCACCAGTGTCATGTGACGAAGTGGGAGGTCCGAACCAAGATTTATGCAGATTGACGTATTCGCAAAACGTTTAACGCTCATCTGTGACGGTTATAGACACGGGAAACGAGTTATGACTCATATTGCGGGCTTCATAACAACACGTATTGAGTTGATTTATTGTTTTCTGAAATATTTATGTATACTGTTGCCTATTTAATAGACTAAAATTTACGTATTTTACTTATTATGTGTGTGTGAGTCATCATTCTGAAATTGATTGCCAAATAATCAGTTTCTATTGCAGTTGTAAAATACATTTATTCCTGAGTTATGTTAGTAGAGATTTGTTAGCGACACATTTGTTATCGGCTTTAGTACGGCCTGTCTTAGTACTTCGAGCTGACACACCTACCAAAAACCGAAATTTAACAATATTTTGTACATATATCAAGAAATTGTCAAATGTCGATATATAGTAAGTAAAGCATTGAATAGATTGTTTATTAATAACGGACGGAAGAATAAATATCGATTGCACTTCTTGTAAAACATAACGAAAGATTTACTTGCCAATGAGAATATTATGAATAAATTAACATATGTTTCATTTTCGTAGAACGATTATGATCATGTGAAAAATCCTAGAACAATACTCATATCTTCTGAAAGATGACGTAAAAAGTGACTGCGTTTTAATTCTAGAATGGGCATTAGACATCAGCATTTGCCTGCAAGCCGTGATAGCCTAGTGGTTCAGAAACTCGGCCTCTTGATCGAGGGGTCCGAGGTTCTAATCCCCGGCACGCACCTCTGATTGTTCAAAGTTATGTGCGTATTAGAAATACATTATCACTTATTAAAACGGTTAAGGAAAACATCGTGAGAAAACCTGCATACCTGAGAAATCTTAAAAAAAATGTTTTAAAGGCACCAGGGTAGTAAGGTAAAGGTAGGTAAGGTATGTAAACTTTACCAATTCCCACTTGGACAGCGCGGTGGACTATGGCCTAATCCTTCTCATTCTGAGAGGAGACCCGTGCCCAGCAGTGGGACCCTAATGGGTTAAAGATGATGATGATGATTAGTCTACAAAGCACAAATGCTACGGCACAACCCTATTTAGCGACCTTTGTCGACTTGAACGAATGGAAACAATTTCCCGGTTATAAAATTCATTTACGAGGGAATTGCTAAATCTGTGAGCTCGTAAATGCCCACTCAATCGAGACCTGAGTCATGAGTTTATCACGAGTCATGACTTTTATATCCGTTCTTGAGTTGAGCCTTGTTCCCTATTTTTGTGTCACCTTTATTTAAATGTACATAATTTTGTTTAAGAACGAACAAAGAGACATATAATTAGATTTATTTTTCGTAACGTGACAATGCAGAATATTTTTAAAGAGATTTTAGGATTAAAGGAGGAGTTATTTGACAATAAAAATGCATTTTAAGATGATCAAGATGTTTTTTCGGAACAAAAACGTGTTTGACGAATTTTTTTAGACATGAGTCAAATCCTAAAGATTGCAATTGTATCTTCATACAATTAAACAATCGTACTAAGATACTCTCGAAGACTAAAATGGAACATCTCCCGTACTAAATACGTTTCATGCACTGGTGCTATGAGCTATAAGTAAATGGATGTAGTAGAAGAGATGTACATAACAAGGCGTTCCAGTTTAGTTCTTAAGGGTAGCAACACATCTAGGGTTTATTACAGATCTAGGACACATAGCCGCATACAATCAAATGGGCTGCATCCTCTTTGCTACTTCTATATTAGTACATATTTAGTACCAGTTACATTTGGATTCCAAAAGTCAGTTCGCGACAAATAGTTTATAAAGCGACGTTAAGAGCTTGAAAACGGTTTACATACCTTTTTTCAATATGGCGGCTAGAGACAAGAGTTACCTTTTTTTTGTCGAGGGGTCCGACGTGGGAGCGACGCCGGGTTATGTGGGTTTTTTACCGCACTAAAACCCCCCGGTGGCCGTCCTCAACGCTTGTTGGAGAACTCCGGGATCTCCAACGGAACACAACCGGAGCCCTACAAGCGCGATGCCCAACGGGCTCTACCCTGCGGGAGCAGTTTTCGCTCCTCCCACACCATGTAGTGTTTACGACGGTATGCGACCACACATACCGCTGTCCTTCCCGGGGTCGCTTGCTGGACGGTTCGAGCTCCCACTCTTGCCGCCCGCAACACCGGAAGCCCCCTTTTAGTGACCTCCTACGACAGGCAGGGGATACCGTAGCCCTATTCTAGTCCCGGAAATACAGGGACAAAAGAAAAGAGTTACCTACAAACTTAAATTTAGCTTTACAGTAACCTCTCCTCGACATCAAAAAAAAATTGTATCCGACTCTTGCACACTAAAAATTGTAACATTAGAATGACCTACATTTTAATGTATTTAGTCCATATTTGTAATGTCAATTCTATTTATAACAAACATGTCAACCGACCATACCTTGATTCTGCCAACATTGAAATGACATGTATGCCGTGAACCCGTTATCCGGGCAAGGTAGCATCTAAATTATATCAAGGCAAGGCAGCATCTAAAATTATTGTTCTGTTAAATACCAACAGAAATACTTTGACTATTTATAATTCAGTCGACATTCGTTTTTAAACATACCAATGGAAATGCAATATATACGATTATTTACTATTAAGTTAGCACATGTTTTTTTTCTGAACAAAATAGCTTGTTAGATACTTTTAAAGTTTTCTCACTCTTGTTAATGATTTATTAACTAAATTTGTCTATTAACTAAAATGTATAATGTATTATTATGCAATAAGATAATTAGAAAAACAAATAAATTACTTATCTATATTGTGTAATAACATAGTATTTGTAATACTGGCGCAAAAGAGAACGCTGATATGTAAAAAAAAACAATAAAAGGCAAGTACGGTTAAAAGTCTATTTTTTCCTTTTTTACGAATAAAAATAAATAATCTCATCTCAATATGTTATATGTAGTTAGCGTTTTACTATAAAGAATGTTTATAGTATAATATATTCAACTCACATCATTTTCAAAGATGCCAAGTCTAACACGTGTTTTAAAATAAATCTTAATAGACCATATTTCTATATTACGCATTTTACTTTACATTTTATTATTTTACAGATCGTTAAACGAAGCAAACTATTTAATAACATCCCAATCCCCTTTTATTGTACAAATGTGATGCCAATATACATCTGGATGTTCGCGGTTCGTAATAAAATAAGAGTTTTGCCTTCAGGAATGCAATACCTTGGTGCCAAGTCTTAAATAAATATTTATATAATCATAAAGAGAAAAATGTGGTAATAAACTTTGTTTAAATTCTTTATGCCCTTTCTTAAACTATTTTAAAATTAACTATTCACGTTTTGAGTGAACTTATATGTACTAGCCACATACATACCGTATGTACTGTCTGTCTCGCCAGATGTGGAGAGATGCCACATGTGCAAGTTGTGCAACGCGCTTCCTCTTAAAGACAAAGCTCTCCTCCACACCGAGTAAAGCATCTGGTGTTAAAAATATCCAAAGACGTCGATGACTAGTTTCCATCAGGTCTGCCATCGTCAGGTTCAAGTATTAAAAAAAATCCAGGTCTGCTGAAAATGACAGCTATAGTAAAAACTCCTACCCTTCCATGCAAAGGAAGTCTTTACTTAATATTGAGAACATACATTTTTAAAGCCACATATCATTACAATTTCTTGACACTTAAACGAAATAGACCTCTAAACCAACCAACAAATATTCCAACCTCTAAACACCATAAAGCGATCACAGATTAAGAAATATTACCTATTACTCTGTTTGGTTATCTCTTGCATAATACGACGCCCTAATCTATCTTTGGGCGCTTAAATTCCTGCTCGCTATATCTGATCGCTGAATCTTAAACGTTATTGTCGGAACAGCTGATCGCTTTTTCGAATATATTTTCATACTTTCTCGATGCCAATAAACGTATTCGTTGAAAAATTTAAGCCATTAAATATAAGTCATTGTAAAAATGGAATTGAGAATGACACACATGAAAATGTAATGTTTGGAGATTGGTTCGGATACTTAAACATTAGCAAAGCAAAAGTTGCAAGTATGTGATTGGATTCAAGGTAAAACCCTTCGCAGTTTGTCTCCAGAGACACAACTGTCACACTTATTTCTGTATTATAACAATAGTAAAGCGCTACTTTGTTCTGGTTAGTAGGTATGGAATAATGCTACATCCTAACTACTTCTATATATGCATAAAACATGATATATTAGGAGTGCCCCATGGTAGGACATAAAAAGAGCTCCAACTCACCTCTACCCAACACCTTTCTGCTTAATAATTTAGGCAGTTATGGCAATAATTCTCCTAACTTAAATATTTACTATTATGTTATAGCCAATATAGTTCAAAATATAATTTCGAAAACGTACGCATATCAATTCACCCAGAGTTATTTTTCGATGTAAACTGTGATTATTATCACCTCAAATAATAATAAGAATATGAAATAAAGCTCCACGAGGAAATAAATCTACTATATTGTTTGTAATGCTCTGAAAGATACATACAGATCAACAAAGCTAAATTGAAAATTTTGTACATATAAAATAAGCATCACTTTCTCCGCAGTTTATAATTGCGTGCTATTTTCTATCTAAATCGACATGTTCATGCGCAGTTTGCTAAGTGTAAAAATACACAAACAGGTTATTCTAATCCAATAGTTTTACAGCAATCGTATAAATTAATGCACTTTTGTTAGTATTTCGTTATTTTTAGTGTTAAAAAGCACCCCATTTGTTTAGTTATCAACCCACGAGTCGTATAGATTCACCTTCGCAAATATGCAATCGCGAAAACGAACTTGAACGAAAATAATCGTATCGGCCAAAGAGATTTATTTTGGTACGTATGAGTTTTGTATTTATTTTTAAGTCTATTATTATTTTCAGAAATACCATTTTTCAGCAACAGAAAATCAAATAATAATATTTTATCTTAGTAAAAATATGACAAAAACACTATTATAATATCTCTATCATTCAATCCGCCGGAGTCGAACCACAGAAGGTTCTACCTTCAAACATATATTATATTAAACAACCTTTGAACAGCCTTTGAACATTCGAAACACCCTTATTGTCTCACTGCTGCACTCCTTATTGTCATACTTTACCACACTCCAATGTAGATTAATGAAGACATTTTTTGCATATAATCATTTTAAACTATAATAAATTTACATTGTGACTTATTCAGTGCCTGATAACTTTAAAGTATTTATATGTAGTATTAGTATAGTATAGTACAGTATTAGTATAGTATAATATAGTATTAAGGCAGTAAAGTATACTTAAACTCAAACATGACAAACACGATAAAATGGACAATAGATTTAAGTTTTTATATCATTCAGATCGCTTCTGTCTTATAAGGATCATCCCATCCATATTACTCATCCATTAACTACGGAAAACAAGCAGTTAATAAATTGCATCCAATTAATTCACTGAGCCCAGATTATTTTGTGTCGCTTACATCAAATAGCTTGTCGCTTGTCGGTATTGTTTATCTATTCCTTGTGTCACTGCCAAGTATTGTTCCTTAGTTAGTTGAACAATAATTAACCTTAATTAAAATTATGTAATCCCTTTTTTCTAGGGGTAACCGTTTATTTATATTTTGTGGATGAAAACGTAAACATTCCCTATTTCTTTCTTCCCTTTATCTTTTTGTGTCACTGAAAAGTACAACTATATATATAGTATTTGCAATTTTACAATATTGTATTAATTCAAAAAACCGACTGCTTATAAATAATTTTTTTTTTTTTTTTTTTTTTTTTTGTTTGTATAAAGTACCAAGTGACTAATAGGTACTTTATATTAATTACGATCTAGCCTAATTTATGACTAATGAGTAATTCTACGCTAACTTAAACTGCTAAATAATCATATAATGAAGGCGGCGTCCTCTGACACAGCACTTCTTTGTTTTAACACATAAGGGAGTAGACACATTGTTCTTGTGTTCTATAATGTTCACTTATCACTATTTTACTAACACTACACTGTGTCATGTCACAAGCTCAAAGGGTTTAGTCCGTTTGAGTCTTCTCACTAGGTCCGTTGTATCGAGGAGCTGGATAGCCTCGATATTAACGTGATGATGAAGTCTTTTTTGATGACCTTCGGCATACGTATTAATTACTTTTTTGACAAGGTCTACTTTAAGGTCCCGATGTAGATCTTCATTTCTTACATACCAAGGTGCATTTGCAATACTCCTAAGTACTTTATTTTGAAATCTTTGAATAATTTCTGCATTACTTTTTTTGGTACAGCCCCAGAGTTGAATACCATATGTCCATACTGGCATTAGGACTTGTTTGTATAATAATAACTTATTGTATGTAGACAGCGAGGAATGTTTCCCAAGCAGCCAATGCATAGCTCTATATTTCAGCTCTAGTTCATCCCGTTTTTTCTTGACGTGAGCTTTCCAGCGCAGCTTCGCATCAAGAGTCATGCCAAGATATTTGGCTGTATTTGCGTATGGTATAGGTGTAGTATTTATATATATAGGTTGATAGTTATTATGCCTATTTGTAAAGTCGACGTGCACTGATTTGCTTTCATTGAGCTTCATTCGCCACTTTTTCGTCCAGTTAACTACTCTGTTGATAGCTAATTGGCATTTCTCCGCTGCTTCAGCGTGATCATTCCCAACAGCTAAGATTGCAGTATCATCCGCAAAAGTTGCAAAGATGTTGTTTTCTGTTTCTGGAATGTCACAGGTGTATAAGAGGTACAGGACCGGCCCCAATACACTGCCTTGTGGTACTCCAGCTTTTATTTGCTTGAGATCGGAGTATGCTTCTCCTTGTCTCACTCGGAAAGCTCTATTTGAAATATAGGATATTAAAATTTCTGAGAATTGTTTTGGTAGCATTTCTCTTAACTTTAATATCAAACCTTCATGCCAGACTTTATCGAAGGCTTGCGCTACATCTAAGAATACTGCGGAGCAGACTTTCTTCTCTTCTAATGTTTTCTCTATTGTATTGGTAATTCTATGAATCTGATCAATTGTGGAGTGTTTTTCTCTAAAACCAAACTGATGGTCTGGTATTATTTTTTTATGTTTTAATATGGGCTTGAGTCGCTTTAACAATAGCTTTTCAAAGACCTTCGACATTATAGGTAATAGGGAGATAGGTCTGTATGATGCAACGTCATGTGGCGGTTTCCCCGGTTTTGGTATCATGATTACTTCAGCAACTTTCCATAAGTCTGGAACATATTGGATTCTAAATGAAGCATTAATTATGGTAGTTAATTTTACTACAGCTTTCCTCGGAAGGTTCTTCATAACTTCCCCTGTGATCAAGTCAAATCCAGGAGCTTTTTTTGGATTAATGCTGCGCTGTATCTCTGTTAGTACTTCTTTTGGCGTCACAAGTTTAATGTCTTGCTCTGTCTGCTCTATACAAAGTCTATTGTGATCACTATAGTCTCCATCATTGTGTTGGAAGATTTTTTCTAGGTGAAAGGCAAACTGTGAAGCTTTTTGCGTATCATCAATTACCCATTTTCCATCCTTATCTTTAATCGGGGGAATCTGCTTGATTGGACGTTTTAATCCTTTGGTTGCTTTCCACAATGAGTAGTCTGTGCTGCGATCATTTGTTAGGCCTTTTAAATAGGTTTTCAGGGTATCGTTATTGAATTGTTTAATTTTTCTCCTAAGTGTTTTTGTTAGGTTGTTCAGATGTTTCTTATCTTCAGGAGACCTAGTTTGGTGCCATCTGTTCCTTTGTCTCCGCTTTTCGCTTATAAGATAGATAATTTCTCTTGGATATGTAGGACGAGAAATTCTCAACCTAGTTTGTGGTGTATTTTCCCAGGCTGTATTTTGGATAATTTTGACGAATCCATCGACTTCTTTATCTATTTGTTCCGGAGTTTTAAGGGGAACATCCAAATTTATATTACGAGAAAGATCTATCTTGAAACTTTCCCAATCAGTTTGCTTCGTTACTAGGCCTATCTGACTATTTTTATGCACAAAGCTTTGATTTAGTGTCAGAATAATTGGTGAATGATCCGAGTTCATATCGTACGAGCCCTCAATGTTCATGATACCTCCTGATATATTTTTGTATATAAAAAAATCTATTAGATCAGGAACTTTGTTAGGATCAGTGGGCCAATATGTGGGTTGTCCTGTTGATATAACTTCACAATGAGCCTCTTTTAAGGCATTGAATAGTTCTTTGCCTTTGGGAGTTGTTAATCTCGAGCCCCAGTAGGTATTTTTGGCATTAAAATCACCACCTAAGATGAATTTTTCGGTTAAATTATTTAAAAATCTTACATACTGTTCTTTCTTTATGGAATATCTAGGTGGGCAATAGATTGCTGCAATAGTTATACGGTAGTCTTTAGTTTCGACACCAATAGCCACAGATTGAATATCATGTTCTTGGTGCTTAAATTGTTCGTAGTGACACAAACTTTCTTTAACGATAACAGCACTTCCACCTCTAGCGCAATTATCTGGATGGATCGCGTGGTATACAGCATACCCTTTAAATTTTATGTGTGTCTGTGAGGTGAAGTGTGTTTCTGAAATCAAGCAGATATCTATATTTTTGGTATCTAGGACTACTTGAAGTTCGTACTGATGTTGATGTAGCCCGTTTGCGTTCCATGTCATAATTTTTAGTATACGACCCATTATAATTTATTAGTACGTGTGATAATATCTTTCTCTATTTTATTGAGCCGTTCATTGAATGTTGTCATGAACTTAAGAATTTGAGTTAATTTATCTTCAGTTTCTTTGTTTGTAATCGGATTTGACTGTTGTTGTAACTTTTTGTTGGATGCTGCTACTTGAGCATAAGATTTCATTGTGACTTTTCTGTTTGGTTCCTGATTTTTTATATCAAAAGTGACATTTTTGTCAGTAGTTTTTAGATACCGCTGTTCTGGAATTGTCTGCAGGTTTTCACTTTTTCTTGGCTTCTTATGATTTTTGTTTTTAATTTTTTGCATCTCTTTTGCCACGATGCATCCTCTATAGTTCGCGGGATGAGCTTCGCCACAGTGAATGCATTTAGCTTTAGCGTCTGCTGGTTTCTGACATTCCGTAGTAAGATGTTTGCCAGTACATTTGACGCATCTTGGTTCTCTTCCGCAATATTTCTGTGTGTGACCATAGTTTTGGCACCTTTTACATTGAGGAATTAATTTCGAAGTTTTCAGTGGATGAATTTCCACTTTACAACCTAAAATCGATTTTATATTATAAACCTTGTTAATATCTTCTTCATTATTAAACGTAAGCATAAACATGTCAAGTGGCTCTTTATTCTTCCATCTTAGCTTGTTTATAGCTTCCAAAATTTTAAACCCTTTTTCTTGTAAATCTTCCACGATTCTTCTCGGATCACATGTATGGTGTAATTTTTTTGCAACAACCCGTATTGGCCTCTCACGTTTATTTTCATAAGAGTGCCATATTAATTGTTTCTCAGACAGACTTTTTGTGAGTGTTCTGTAGCTGTCTTCGTTAACGGTGTTAATTTTGACTTTATCCTTACTCATCATTTTAACACTGAAGGTATTCCCAATAACATGTTGAGTAAGAAAATCATAAAAATTTTGATAGTTTATTATACCATCCACTATAATGGGTGGTGGCTGAGGAATCTTTTTAATTTTTTCTGGTGCCATTTTTTCGCAGGCATCTTTTTCGACGGAAGTGGGTGATGTCGTTAATTTCCGTTTCTTTCGGCTTTTCTGCCTTATCCACTCCGTTTCTTTAGCAAGTTCCTCCTCGTCGGTAGAGTATGCCACCGGACGAGTTGGCTGCTTATTGGGAATGTTCTCATTCCCCTCTGTATTCTTCTGGGCTTTCAACTCTGTGATCTCTAGCTGCAGTTGAGCTATTTGGCTCTTAAAGTTGGTAATAATGCTTTCGAGATTTTCTCTCTCAGCTTTTTCTTTTTTGTATGCTTCATAGAGCATATGTTCAGTATCTGTTTTTATTTTCAAAGGAGATTGCTTTGCCATACTTACGACAAGTGTAGCTGCACCTTAATATTATAAAACAATCGGTTATAACACCTTGCACTTTAACTGGGTCATCGCAACGAACGCGGCGCGGCCGGCGGCGCGACGACAATGTTATGATTCGTATGCACTTTCTGCTCTTATTTAGAGCACGCGAGCAACACGACTGATTTTGGCGGAAATCAGACAATCACTGAAATCACTGAAATTATAAATAATTAAAAAGATTTTTATTGCGAGCAATTTATTAATCACGAGTATATTTTATTATAAGTAGGTAAAAAAATATTTTCCCAACATAACAAACCTAAAATTGTTTGAGTATGTAAACCGTCTCTATATTAAGGCCGCATGTTTTCTGTACAAGTATCTGGCAATTTTGTATCTCTAAAAAGAGACATTGAGTAATTTTGTACATTCGCACTGCGAGACATAACACGAATGTTAATTTCGTTGTGAATTATTCTTTACAATATTTTCCTTTCTCTTTGATGATTTTTTTTATTTCGTCGCCAACCCACTACTATCTCACTAATGTCTCACTGCTGAGTATGGGTCTCCTTTCGTAGTGAGAAGATTCTAGACCATAGTGTATCACACTGGCCAAGTGTGAATTGGTGGACTTCACACACTCCATAATCCTTTTTTCCCTCTCAAAGGTGTAGTTTTCCTCACGATTTTTTCTTTCACCGTTTACGCATATAATCGGAAACTAGAGGTGGATACCTGAGATTTGAACTTTGAACCCCTCGACCGAGAGACCGCTTTCATTCTTTGTTCTATTATTACTTAATTCATTAGAGTTAGATTGCGTACGTGCCGAACAAAGCATACTAAATGTTAGTAAGCTTTGTTAGCAAAACATCTATGACCGACTGCAGGTAGGTCTCTCCCTCTATTTACGGTCTTTGCTGGTGGTGGTTACCATTTAATTTTATGTGAGTAGGTACAAATTTCATTTGCTGCTTCCATAACATAAATAACACATTCCAAAATCGATACCATAATAAAGACATTTTTTTACTGGAACGCTTAAGTATTTTATTTAGCACTTGAGTATTTGACCAGCTCAGTGAATATAAAATCGCTCACACTCTTAACTGCAGTCGTGAAAAATCAAAGAAAGACAAGCAGACAGCCAAAATGTTTGTATATAAATAAACGACTTAAATACCATACTTCCCCAGCGGTGTAAACAAACCGAAAATAACGTTCTTATGACTAACATTTGCCACTGTTTATTATTTACAACTATTGCATGCATATTTGTATTGTTTGGTATTTATATACAAGTAATGTACGTTTTTTGCTGACAAAGATTTGAATAGTTCACACAAGTTCATCTGGTAATTTAGGATTTTTGCTCACTAAAATTCCAGCGATGGCCGTCCTCAGCACTATGTCCGGACTCAGGACTCCGGAATCTCCAAAGGAATACAACCGAAGTCGTCTGAGCGCTATGCTCTGGTCGTTCCCGGCCTTGATGTGCACTTCTACTCACCACACCTTCGAGTGATTACGACCATATGTGGCTACACATTCCATCATCCTTCTCGGGGTCGCTGGCTAGGTGGAGTGAGAACCCAATCTTGCTGCCGTAATCCCGAAAACATCCATTGAGTCGCTTTTAATGACAGGCAGATAATACTATAACTCTATTCCAGTCCTGAGACTGCAAGTAAAACAATATATAAAAGAAATGTTTTTCTTTCTTCGCATACACAAGCGCACGAGTGCGCTTCAAAAAATAGCAGAATTTAAAATCACAAGACGTCATAAAACAATTTTTCATGTCCCAGTCATCCGATCCTCAACTCGTATCAAAAACACATTAAAAGTACTAAAATATTTCGCTTCATCTCGTTACTATTCTTGTAGACGTTCCTAACACCCTTGGTTCGACCGACGGACACGAAAACAAAAATAAATCCAACAGACTTTCACGACTTTAGCTCTAATTGTTGGCGAATAAAATATACACAAATTCCTTCGAGTGCAGTCTTAACGTAATAAATGCATTCGTTACGTTCGTTTACAAGGAAATTAATAGACGCAGGTGTGAATATATTGCGCCGTTTCCGAAAAAATGAACAAATTGCATCATTTAATTTCGTAGCGCGACCACCTACATCGACAATTGGGATCTAAACTATGTACTTGGATAGTTTTATGCGTAAATGGGCCATATTTTACTGCACTTTTCTTAATAAACGAAGTAATAAACATTCTTTATAATAACAGCGTGATACTGTATTGTAGAGCATGGCATAGCGGAGATTTTTTTTGCCCTGGTACAGATTCGATCTGCATTCATTCCACTTATATCACATACTTTAATAGATTTTTTTTACAATATAGGAGTAGCAGACGAGCATGCAGTCCACCTGATGGTAAGTGGCTACTACCGTCCATGGACATCTGTAATCAACCCCAGATAGGATTAGATATTCCTAACTGAGGTCGGCCACAGATGCGTCGCTACCCTTGAAGACTAAGCTGGAACGCCTCGGAAAAGTATGTCTCCCTTACCACACCCTTCAAAACGGAACACAGCAGCGCCTAACACTGCTTTGTGATAGGGCAGAAATAGGGGTGGCGGTGGTGCCGCCGGAGTCGAACCACAGAGGGTTATACGACCTTCCGTGAACGGGTGAAACTGCAGCGAGTTATTTCACGTGACAGGAAAAAGACACGAGGCACTCTAACTTATTCTTGAGCGGACGCATTCGTTATCGTAATTATTTTAGCGTCAAGCGTTACAGTGTTTTCACGTAGAATATTAAGTATTAATGTATTATTCATGCAATATGTTTTAAATATCATTGTTTAAAGATACAGCCATTGGACATTGAAATTTGTAAAATAAATAAATTCGCAAAGAGTGCAATTTCCCAAAATAATCCACCTGTAGTACAATCATCTGTCTAAATCGAGATAGCCGCGGCGTTGCATTGTGAATCACGATTCGCGAATAATGCTGAGCTAGGGTCGCAAATGAACGTTTAAAATAAATATTTGTCGTGGATATCTACTTATATCGTTGTTTAATAAGATTGCTTATTTTATTATCTTAGTACCTGTACCTCAGGTAAGCGCCGTGACGTCACTTTTATTTAAAAAAGGTGCGCCATGTGGACAGTCGTATTTGAGAATGAGGGTAGTTTACCGTGAGACACGGACCCGGACACATCTCGAATGCGAAACTGTCGGTTTACCCAAGTAAGGCATTTGATCGCTATTTGTTTCAATAAGCTATCATAGCCCTCGCTATGGTTATTTTGCTATATACTTGACCGACTGACTGTGATAACTTATTTTACTATCACTGAATTACTGACTGACGTGTCCCTTGGATGTCCCAATCGTGTTTTCTCCGACATCTTTTAATATATTTTAAACAATAACAACATTTTGGGTTTATTCGTAAAATTAGTATGACCATTTAAGAAAATATAAATATGCATTTATGATAATGAAATAATAAGATAGATATTTTAAAAAGTGAAATAAGTTTATTTTTTAAGAACACGTTTTTATTAACCTCATTCGTCACTAAAAATGATTATTTGAGTTAGTCGAGTATTTAAAAAAAATGTGAGCCGTCACGGGACGCCTGGCAGATGTGAAACATCGACTTTATTTTCTAAAAGTAATATGCAGAAAAGAACATATTGTGATAGGAACTAAATATGTCATAATGATAAAATAAAATATTACGATTTTTTTCCAGATAACGATGACTATTTATTGAATTCGATTGCGCATGGCATGCGTCGCCACGCCAGAAATCGGTTTTACGTGCGGCTATAGATGTTTCACATCAAAAATACTCGACTTACTCAAATAATGATTTTTCATTTACTGGTCATAAAAATCTCATTTTGGCGCTAATAATGGGTATAGTTTACTTCCTTATACACTGAACTAAATACCGTCAAACGATATGTTATAATATTAGTGGTTTTCAGATGACGACTTCAGGACTAAGTAGCTACCTAACCGACTTTAATTTAAATTGATAATTATAATGGAGTCTGTTTTATTTATTGTCTTTTTTTTAAATAAACAACAAATATTCCGTGTCCGCGTGTCCCTTAAACAACATTTCATGTGTTTTATGTTCTCCAGACAGACACTCAGATACTAAAGTATGTTTGTCAACCCTATACATAAATCGCAATCATTCTGAAGTTCAGAAGTATCGGGGGCACTCGACGAGTAATCGCTTCATGTTATTCGGGGCAAAATGATCTCATGTTTTTATTATCCTATTCCATCTTGATCTGTTGAGCGACTTTATACAAATTTTGGTAACAAGGTAACTATTCTATTTTTGCCTTGTATCAGCAGTGTCAAGCGCTGCTATTTTCTGACTGTCTTACCCTTCAGTAAGGGAAAGACAATAGTGGCATTCCATTTTGGCCCTCAAGGCTTAAAAATGTCATAAGGCCGGCCGACTTTGGATAAGACTTTTAGATTCCATTATAAAGGAATATGAACGCACTGAATTATTAACATTTGTATAGCACATTCGTATTCGTACACATTTTTAGTAAATTTACGTGTTCTCGTTGGCAACAGAAAGTTTTATACGGAAAAAATCCGGCTAATGATGCAAGAAATTGGGTTTAATTACACGATTTCGTCTTTGACCCTAATGGATTCGGCTTCAATAACATCGGTAATTTTAATTTGCCCCACGTTTTATTTCCTTTCCTTTCGTAAAAAGACTACATATATTTTAAAACAAATTTATTTACTAAACAAGCATGCAATATACCTGCCAATGGACAATGGACATCTGTAATCAACCCTCATTAGATAATATGTAATCTACATGAGATTAATTCTATACAATGTGAAATAATAAATACTTATCAAAAAGGGAAAGATCTTATTTCCTATATAACCGCGTTACAGAATGAATTAAAAAATCCTGGACCCACTGGTTAAAGCCTAGAGGTGGCGGTCACAGTTATCCCACGCGTACATCATAGATGACAGGATGAAGTAGCTTCAGCTCCATCTCGAACCGTGACGGGCTCAAACGCGGGAAATCGATCTTGGAACCACGGACGAGTGCTAGATTAGCGAACTCGTGGTCCCGACAAAGGACCTCCACGGCAACACCACGTGACAACACATCCTCATCCTCTCCGTTGTCTCCGCGGCTAAGTGCAGGGTTTCCCCAAGTAAAAAAGCTTAAGCTGTGTAGTTTTTAGGGTTTTATTAATTCGATAAAGACACATAATATAGATCTTACAGATCTTTTTTCTTTAGACTTGGCAACCATGCTTGCGTCACAAGTGGCGCCTACATCGCTCCTTCGTATTGAAGTACAAACACTCAAGATTACATCTGCACCATATCTCTCCTCAGTGCAGCCAACTAGAGGTAATATCGATGATATTACACACGTGAGTATGATTCCACTTAACATTCCGATTAGTCATACGCGAATTTTGACTTGCGGATTTGAATTCCGCCTGTGTGCGGAGGTTTTTGGCGGAGAATTTGAGATTTTGTGTTAAAAAGAAGCCTTGGTTACACACCTGACAAAACCTAAACAAAATTGTAATGTTAAACAATATCGGGCATGGTAATAATTTAGATGGGTGATCGGGTCTCAAAGTTCTAGCATGAAGCATTTGTTGCGTTTCAATAGAAGTGGAGGCGACCATCTTAATTCTCAAGAGCGTCAACGCATCTGTAATTGACTTCAGATATGATGCCTGTTGGTTACTGATGTCCATGGGCGGCAGTCACGATCGAATTGAGAAACCTCCTCCTTTTTTGCAGTTGGTTAACAAAATAAAGACACAACATACTTACCGTTACTATAACACACAGACACCTGGATATAATGTACACGTCACATCAGCTCAAATAGGTGTATCACGATAAATGATGATGACCGACTTCCTGACTCTAATATAGTATGCAAAATATAAGCATTAATCACTCAATAATTCTCTATTTGCAACAGGTTGGAATGCTTCGGAAATAATTTAGTTAGCGCTCATTAGAACGTGAAAATCTAGGAAATGTTCCCGACGATGGATAGATTGGGACTTTCAGAGCGGTTGTAGACACATTGTACAGTCTAAAAAATAAGTGAAAAAAAAGTTACTAAACTATATATAGAATAGTTCTTCAGATTTGAGTGTTTCTTGCGTTCTGGTAAAGCAAGTGTCGGGTAAGGCAAATTTACTCCTCAGGAGCATAGTTAGTAAAGATAACTCATCTTGTAATTGAAGGCATACACATACGTAAAATGGCTGACTGTTTTCCCATTACGTCTCCGACTGTCATTGTGTAATTTACGCGGAACAATGCCGACATATGCAGTTAAGTGGTGCAAAAACGACACAAAATCAAAGAAAAAGTGTGGAGAAATTTCGTTTCATTCGTAAATTTGAAGGTGGTAGAACCCATTGTGGTTCGACTCCGGCGGCACCACCGCCACACCTATTTGTACCTAATAACAGCAGTGTTAGGCGCTGCTGTGTTCCGGTTTGAAGGGTGTGGTAAGGGAGACATACTTTTCCGAGGCGTTCCAGCTTAGTCCTCAGGTGTAGCGGCGCATCTGTGGCCGACCTCAGACAGGAATATCTAATCCTGTCTGGGATTGATTACAGATGTCAATGGGCGGCAGTAGCCACTTACCATCAGGTGGACTGCATGCTCGTCTGCTACTCCTATATTATAAAAAAAAAAAAAAAAAAAAAAAACTCTAAAAACTACATTTTTTTAATGACGTTGACAATTTTAATTGTCAAAACTGGTTACATTTTTGACAATTGAAATTGTTACTGTCACTTGTGACAACGCATTTGATGGCGGATTTACGTTCTACATGGAGTTGGTTACATATGTATATACGCGTCAGTGACCACTCACCATCAAGTGGTAAGGGAGACATACTGATTAGTCACCCACAGATGAGTTACCCGAACTAGATTTCCGATTTCCCGCTCCATAGTTCGTTAGCTCCTGAACTAATGTCGTCATCTTTTATTAATATTTTATATGAATCAATAGGTTTATCCTGTTTTAGCGTTCGAACATTTTAATTCATGCATTCCTCAATCTTGTCACATAATCTCCAGAATTCAAATCTACAAATTAATTAAAAAAGGCAGAACTTTCGCTCTTTTAGTTCATCTGTTCTTCAGTTCCCAACCTTTGCGTAATCAGGGAGCAGATGAACTAAAAGAGCGAATTAGTTCGGTTAGGAGCCGCGAACTATTACGCTCAAGACTAATACTGATCCGTGACGTTGCAACTTTGTCCTCAGAGGCAACTCATCGGCCGACCTCAGGTAGGGTTATAGTTTTATCCGGGATTGATTGCAGATATCCACGAGCGACAGTATGCACAAATCTTTCATAAGATAAAAAAAAACACTTTCTAACATCAGTCGTACCTGGAATCCCAATGCATAAAAGATAAAACAAAATAATTCTTACAATTTTCATTACTGTGAGCAAAGCTTTATCATTATAAATGATCTATAGACGGGTTCCGCACGCTATGCAGTTGACCGACTTCGGCTCTTTGATGCTCCTAAATATGTCTTTGGAATTCTGCAGCCGACGAGACATCTTTTTGCAAATATTCGCTATGCTTTCAAAATACTTTTTATGTAACTCGAGGTGGACTTCATCTTAAATTGACTTTGGCGGTGTCGTACCCGTTGGTGCCTTATGTTACCAGTATAAACCGCTTTTGTGTAACCCGTTAATTAGATCAGGAATTTTCAAATTATTTTGGGCAAGAGACCCCTTTTTCAAAATGAACTAATACTTTAGATTTTTTAAATAATTTAGCTATGGGTGTCCCATAGCTAAATTATTTAAAAAAATATTTCTCTATATTTTGAAATATAAACATTAAAATCGCAAAGTAAAGATTAAGAAATAAACCAACAGTCAGATGGATGAACCTCGTGACTTTCTAGCAATTTAGCTAAAAATGTCATTCAAAATATCAGCTTCAGATAGTCGGTTCTATATGGAGCTAGCATGGGAGCTAGTTATAAAAGTATATAGGCTATTGTGACCAGTTACCATTGGATGGACTGTATGTTAGTTAGCTACTTCAATCTTATAAAAAACACCAGATATATTTGTGTCCAATTAAATCAAATTGCGCTGATCATAAATATTGGAAATAGGACAGAAACATTATGATGACGTGTTTCTACCCACAATAATAATATTTCTGTGTTTAAATAGAATCAGGGCTGATGATATTAAAATGATTTATGAGTTTTTGAAAGGGGTTTCTATATACTGCGTACATCTAAAATCTTTTGTTATGTCAATATGACACGGTGTTACATACGTGTCATATTGACACGTATATGACACCGTATACAAGTGGGTATTTTAATCATAACTAGCTGACCGGGCAAACTTTTTACAGCCTCAAAATCTATTTATCAAATATATTTCATATAAAATATAGCCTATGTTACTCGTGGATAATGTAGCTTTCGAATAGTGAAAGAATTTTTAAAATCGGTGCAGTAGTTTTTGAGCCTATTCATTACAATCAAACAAACAAACAAAGTTTTCCCCTTTATAATATTAGTATTGACTAGGATTTTTCCTGAATCGTAAGTGTCATAGATACATACAAATATGAACTTACAAACACCCAGATCCAGAGAAGAAAATAAAATTTATCATTTAGATTTAGACAAATATGTTGTCCGGCCAGATCGAACCTGCAACCCACTGCATGTCAGACCGGTATGATGACTGTACCGCCACGCAGGTCATCAAGATGGTAAAATTTACAGGAATACTACTTTGGGTTCGGCGTCATAATTAAAAAGCCATGAATACAGGCAGAACTCACAGAACTTATTCGCGAATCGTAAAATCACGAAAAATCAGGTCACTTTATTTCTCAAAATAAAACCTCGTATATTATGTAGAATAAGGAGGTCGCAATACGCAATGATACATACGCGACATGGTGGACCCGAATTCTAGGTCGCAAATAACATGGAAATACGACATTTTATGAAGCTGAGACAATAGACTAGTTTCTGGGTTAATTGTAGATTGATTAACCGCGGTAGCCTGTCCGCTGTGCGATATGTAGGTTAATAACAATGCTGTAGTTAAAAAAAACCTAGTGCGTAAAAAAATTCCTAGTGCGAATACGACGCGGGTTAGGGGTTGTAAAATCCACAGTTTATACTTTGGTAAATTCATAGTTAAGGTTGCTTATTAAGCTACCTTGACCGATTAAAAGCCTGTTCCAGAAAATGTAGATCAAATTTGAATTGACAATGAAGTAACAAAGGTATTTAGATATTGATCTAAAAAAATATATTATGTTTCATGTTGCAGTTTTTTAACCGACTCTAGACTGCCTTTTCGCCAGACACCTGTAAATTAGCTAAGCTAATTGGTGTGAGTTAAATCGGCCGGTTAGTGCGAGCAACAAATTTTAATAATTGTTTCAGTTTCGACCTCAAAAACAGGGTTATCGGTGGCAATTATTTTTTTGCCCGACTGCGTAGGGTAATCTTTTTTGAGTGTATGTATGTGCGACTGTTCGTATGTATGTCTCTTTTTTTTTGTTGTCCCTGTAGTTCCAGGACCTCTACCTCTCGTAAGAGGCGTCTAAAAGGGGGCTTTCGGGGTTGCGGGCGGCAAGAGTGGGAGCTCTAACCGCCCGGCTAGCGACCTCGGGAAGAACGATGGTAAAAAGGCACGCTCTGTAGCCCACACGGCTTATAGGGTTTTAACATATGAGGTGTCGTGACATTCGTAAATTTTGAGTATTATAGACCACACTTTTAACTAACCGCTTTTTTGTTTTTGTTTTTATAATAATTCTCTAGTCAATTGAGAGGGCATTGCTACTGTAAACAAGCAGCTATCATAATGCCAATGGTTTTATAACAAGTGAAAAGATACGACTTGGCTCCAATACAATCGTTAATCATGGATTTACCTACGCGCCTAATCTGAAAACCAGCTGAAAAATAAAACATTGGTACAAATTAAAACAAGGTATATTTTATTATAGCACCATTAATCTCGTGAAATTATTTAGCCACTAATTTGCGAACAACTTAAAACAGTCCTTTAAAATGTCATGTTTTGCCAAATTTCATTCATATATTTTTTATTGGACACTAAGTATTATGGTTTAATTAAAACGTAATTAAAAGGATTAGTGATTGATTGCGTTCTATGACAAATGACAAAGTACGCGAAATGTATTGAAGTAGGTCTATTTAGGAAATCGTCTTTCTAGCAAAACGCACAGCTATCAAAATTAACAAATCGTAATCGTTTTAATACTTAACTGATACATATGTCGCATACATAAGAATATATGTACAACAAACAAATGTATGCGACATATCATACATTTGTTTGTTGTCTTTAAGCCTAAATAAATGCCTAACTATTTACATGTTGGTAAATATTAAGGATATCTTACAAGTGACTTCCTTAGGCGTTACTTTTTGTTACAATATTCAACATTATATACCTAAACCATAAATATAGATGACTCACCGCATTGTTATTGAAGGAAGCCATTAAATGGCTTAAACGGCTGGCAATTCTGTCAGCCATTTAATGGCTGTCATGGTGTAATTTCAGCGGAACAATGCCGACAGTTAAGACTAGGAATTCGAAGAAAAAGGGCGGAGAAATATCGTTTCATGATGATCTAAAAACTACATTTTAATATTTTTCAAACATGAAAATAGATGACAGGGAGAATTTCAATGATCAAAACCGGTTACATTTTTGTTAGGAGTGAGTAATCTTTACTAACATATGACCTAAACACAAAAACTGAACACAAGATGTCGTATTTTAACAAAATCCTGACAATGTAATAATATTTCATGCACACTATCCTCTTAACGATCTTAATAGAATTTTAATGGTCCACAAAATTACGCTTTTACTCAAAACTAATGCGTTTAAAACAAATATATTTCAGACTTATCTCGCGAAACTATTCAAACTATCTGATTTGAAAGCATTTTGAGAAAATAAATAAGGAAAAACATACACATTGTATATTAGTAACACTATTTAGTTAGACATGAGAAGCTTTTAGACGGCGAGAATAAAATATGATATTATCCGACATAAATATATGAAAACCACTAAAAATAACATGAATGATGATAAGATTATCATAACTAAGGAGGTTTAGCGAAATTCCTCAAATTGCTGCTTTAAACACGTTGAAATAGGTGTTTCATCATTTCTAATATTCATATAGCTTATTGGCAATCATCATCATAATCATCAATCAATCATATCAATATCGGCAGATTTTGTTCATGTGCATTAGACTAAACATGATTCCAATAATTAGTGTTTGGTATGAGTAACACTATGTTTCAGATGACCCTGTAAGTGTGGAATTTATAAGAGCTAAGCTGACCTAGCTGACTCCATCACATATGAGTTAGCCGAAGTGACAGTACCCTTACCATGAGTTTCACAACATCCCACAATTTTACGTTACGTTTACTCAATCCAATATTCTGTTCCATTTGCTTCAGTAGACTGAGTAAACGTAACAATAAGTAAGTGCTCAAGTCTTTCTGTCTGCCTCACATGTTCGCAAAAAAGAGAGACAAAACATAAAGCGCCATTTTGTCAATTTTGACATTTAACGTTACGTTACTGACTCTATAGTTCTGATATAATCCGCTAGGGGCGCGGACTGTATGCTCGTCTACTACTCTTATATTTAAAAAAAGAGTTCATAGGATTTCATCATACATTTGGACTTTAAAATTGAAATATTTTTGTACTTGTAGGCAGTCCCACTACTAAAATGTTTGCACAATTTCCCAATGTGCAGTTGACAGCTCCCGTCAAACAGTACTAGGTAATAATTAATTTAATTTGTAGATACCAGTCGTGTGAATGACGAGATGTGGAAAGAGTGGCAGTTACAACACATAACACAGAAGTTTAAACTGAAAATATTATTAGAAGTGTGGAAGGGCGAGGCGATGTAAAGTTCTACAGTGAAAACAAAGATTTGCACAATAAACAATAGATCGGTAAAAAATCGGCCAGGTGCGAGTCGCACTCGCACTCGAGGGTTCCGTCCCACTGTGAAATATTTAATACTACTAATAGTATTTATAACAGTCCAGCATGATCCATGTAAGGGAGAACATTAAAGGGCTGGGACTTTTATTATATTAAGATAAGAGTCCCGTTATAAGCTCTAGCTTTAATGTACCTATTTCGAGCAAGAAAGATTATAGATCTTGAATTTGAGATTGCTGAATTGCCTTATCTTACTACTGATATCTTCTTAGTCGTTTCGCTGTTTGATGGTCGTGGTCATCATGTGTTGTGTGGGAGCTGATGTGACTCACGACATTATGCCATTTCTCTCTATTGGTGGCAAATCTAGAGCACTCGTGTACAGTACCCTCACCAGGAGATTTTACGTTTTGACAAATATGGCTGTTTTGGTATTTATTTACGTATTTGCCCATATAATTTCCAATCAGCGCCCCTAGCGGATTGTGTCAGAACTTGGAAATAGTATGGGCCAATATGTAAACAAATACCAAAACAGTCAGATTTTTCAAAACGTAAAAACTCATGGTAAGGGTACAGGGCCACCTACAGCTGATTTCACTTGATTTTTCCGTCGCATGCGTAATATTTTCCAGTTACACTTACTTTTTGCGATACTCTTAATTTCACTTTAATCTTCTATCCATATTTCGCACCTTCAACTTTTGATTTAACTTATTAACAAAACTCTTAGATCAGACTGCTATCTATAATAAACCACGATAAAGATTTCAGAGCGTACATAAAATGTACGACGGCGCCGTATCACGTAAACAATTGCATTATAATAACATAACATCCAGTTTTATGAGATGTTTTCTTTCTGAGTTATGGCGTAAGAAACGTAAAGGTAGTTTTCCAGGGGAATTTCCAGGTTGTTAAAAACATTTTTGAATGAAACCTAATGAGGGCAGAAAAATGGAATTTACAAAGACTCATAATGTGGCGAGGTTGAAGGAACATAATTTTAAGATCTTTACGTATATCGTATGTCTTGCTGCATGATGTCATGATGATGCATGCTGTATGGTTTTGTGCGAAGTTGAGTGGATGAAGCTGAATCAGAGGACTGAGTTGACGGTCGGCCTGGTAGACAGAGGTCGTTAGTCCTCAAACTCGTGTGATGCTTTCGCCGTACAAAAACGACTTGCTTATAGGGGCCGCCGTACTCTCTGGGACTCACATCCGCTGCCACTACGTCAACATAAGGGTGCTTGTTACGGATGTTGTTTTATATAATAAGGGAGTAGCAGGCAAGCATGCAGCCCACCTGATGGTAAGTGGCTACTACCATCCATGGACATCTGTAATCAACCCCAGATAGGATTAGATATTCCTACCTGAGGTCTAACACAGATGCGGCGGTTGGGATGATCTAACCCAACGGGCTAAGCTAGAACGCCTCGGAAAAGTAGCTCTTCCTTACACCGTGACACCGGAGTCGAACCACAAAGGGTTCTATCACCTTCAATTTCTTTGCCCAATAACCGTGCGGTACGATATTAAAGACTCCACTGATAACACGTCCGCAACAAAAGTTGCTAGATCGCAATAACATAGTTGTCCCCGAGCCAAAAGAGTGATAAGAGCCAGGTTTCATCACACGTGCCCGCATACCTGAGCAATAAGTGGGTCGCCCGCATCCGGCATGCCATTCTATAACTTTTCTCGCTATTTGCTACTCCCGACTCGTCACGGTAATCTATACTGTATACAAATGATTTGAATTTAATTGTCTGTCTGTAACTTCATATAACTCAATATATATAATTTAACGATTATACTCTAAGGTTACAAGGTTTTTGCTCCCGGTTGTCGGTAAGATTATAAACCCTATTTATTAAAGTTTGGTTATTTAATTTTTTTAACTATTCCTTCGTCCTTATATGTTCATTCGTAAATACGTCCAATCATACTTTCGTTCTTTCCTCCTATTGCCTCCTTATCTCTTCGCCTCTTCATTCATCCAATCCTCTGTTATATCATTTCAATTCGTTTATCCATAAATGTCTTTTCTTTTGTTTCGACGTTTGTCATTTCAGTTCAATCCTTTCGTAGTTAGTTTCGTTTTTCAATCCATTGAATACATCTATTCGTTCATACATTCGTTCCTTTAGTCGCTCTTCTGCCCATCCTTTAAACTATGTACTTTCTTCTTCAAAAATAGAACTTGTCCATACAAAGTAAAAAATATAAATTGATGTTTCACACATGTAAAGTCGCATGGAGAGACACGTGAATTATACAAATGACATACGTGAGAACAGCCAGGTGTCATAACTCGACCGACTCGCATACCTTGGGAAAGTAGATCGCTGTAACCGGTGCGAGAGAAATAGTCTCTTTTCACTAATGGGATGCTGGATAATGAGTTAAATATTACATTCATATTCTAAGCGTGACTTAAATATGAAATATGTTTGAAAAAAATAGTAACCACCATAACTTTAATACTAGAAATAGAAATAAATTAGCAATTCCTAAACATAGATTATGTAAGGTGGGTAGATCTATCATGGGCAACTGTATTCGCTACTACAATAAAATACCCGACCACATTTTGAATCTCACAGAAAAAAAGTTCAAACATGTCGTTTAACAAACGCTATGTAAAAAAGCGTAAACTAAGTGCTTATTTGTCTGACAAAACGGTGTGGTCTGAAGTTCTTCCAGCTGCACATGTACCATTAGGTTAAATTTGACATTGTAAAAATGTGTTTTTTTTAAAAGATGTGTGTTTTCGAGTTTCTTTCGCCACTTCTTCTCCATGACGAAACACCTTGTGAATAGCGGTAGTTGTATTGACATTCAAAAAGTGCCCTGTAAAGAACTTATTTTAGTATAGTTCTCTGGTCCACAATTAGCGATCTCTTGTTAAAAACATAAAACCCCCGATCTGCCTACAGTTTTGCCATCAAATGCAGCTCGCCTTGATAGGCAGGTAGGTAATCCCTACCTCAAGAATTACCGACGGCAGACCTATTGTACAAATATTCCTCAATTTATTATTAACGAATAAACATAACAAATTGAAATTCGCAATTTTAATATTACATTAAATTGGCTACTTGACAACTTTTTTGGGAAACTGTTTTAATGAATTCATATACGTATTATATATGCCTTTCATTGATCATTTTTTCGAAAAAGGGCTATTTATTAATAAAAAACATATTTTTATTACGGTAAACGGAACGTTACGCCAAAACAGGCGGTCAAGTGTCATTTCGTAGCGTGACGTCAACACATTGAAAATATAGAAATAAACTTCGACGTTACACATACTTCAGGTTTCGATGTGATCGACAGGTTTCGATGTAGTGACGTCACATGACATTTGAGGCAGCACTGTCGCCGTTTTGGGATTTAAAATCCACAGATAAAAAATCGAAAATTTCTTTTTAAAAATTAAAATACTTAGAACATATTAAAAAATAAACGAAATACTGCATAATTTATGTTTACTTATAAGCTATCATATCCAACATATTTCATATTTTATTGTTATAACTGTCAAGTACCCAATTAACCAAGTTTTGTTATAATACGTGTTGGGATATACCATTGTTACCGTGTTACTTTTAAATTACGCGCTAAACCCTGCAGCCCATCAGATTTTTCTAATTTCTTCGCATTCCTTCCTATTTTAAGACCCTTACGCTTCGCACTTGTTAATATAAATAATTTGATTCAATTCCGTCGATCCCAACACATTATTAAGGGTCATTGACATTGTTTTCGCGAATTGAGCACAGAGTAAAACTATTTAAAATAACGACTGACGCATAGACAACTGTCTATGGTGTTATTAATTTTTATCTCTGACTTTACACAATACAAATATTATTGCACTGTGTAATATTTTTATCGAATGCATATAGCGAATGGTTTTGTAATGAAGTCAAAATGGGATGAGAGAGTTCCATGTGAGGTCAGTAACCAATATGTTGATACACGTAATGCCTAAAGTGGAATACCTTGTGGAAGGGCCGATATACATCAAAGTTACTGTAGCATAAGAAGACCATTTTCGAAGCAAACGCTGAAGTACATGACGTGTCGCACATCGCAAATTCCTACGTTACGACAGGCGGCATCGCCGACTTTGGGCGTGACACGGCAACGCTTTAATGTCTGTCAGCCCTAAGAAATAAAATTCCCTTAATATCAAAACAAAAGCCAACGCTTCATACTTAAGAGTGTAATCAGTAGGTACTTGTGTGAGGCAAAAAGTTTTCAAAAAGTCTCCAAAGTCCAGCAACATTTACCACATTCCATACAGAGAAAAATGCTCCAATTCCAACATTACCAATTTGCCATTAACATTTCAGTGTGTTATGTCGATATACATTCCAACAGCTCGTGTCATTTTGGCGCACTGCCAACATACCGATAAGTCAGGGCTGCCACTTTAAAAACTATGCCGTTATGATATGAATGTCGTCAGGTGCAAGGTGTGAGCCTTTGAGTCTGGACGTTGGAATTCAATTACTGTACGCATTCGACGTAAATAAACTGTTACTGTGAACATGTTGATTGGAGGCGACGGCTCTAATTAGGTACCTTGATAGCATAACAATAACAATAAGAATAAAACAGTCGTACGACCAAGACCAAATTGTCGATATAGCCAAATATACGTTTCTAATAGCCCAGTTACGTCAAATAAAGAAACTTTATTATTATTTTAAATGCGACTTTCTCCTAAAATCCAAAAACAAGTATACTTACGAACACTTATGAGTAGATTAACTATTATTGTTCAATACTGTGAAGTTCCACTTAAATAAGGTAACAACCACTATCATTGCAAAAATAAATTCTACTACACAAGTAGGTATCTAACTTTAAAAACCTATAATTTTTTACCAAATAAATTAATTTTACATTTGATTAAAACTGTATTAAATAATATATCTTTAAGCTTTTTAATAAAGTGAAAAATTAAGTCGCATCCATTCGTTCAATTAAATGGAATCCGATGCATAATTCGATCCATCATGGCGCCTGCAGCGGAATTCCGCTGACATTACGAGCGATAATTTCAATCGTAAATCAAGAGCAACAATGTTCTTTTGACTGGCCTCTTTGATCTCAACACATCTCACCTCAGCATCAGCTAATGTCCACGTTGATTGCCATTCCGCAACTTTTACGACCACTGCAAAGGTCTGTAAACACATTCCTCGATTTGAAAGGATCGGAACGGATGGCGCCTAGAAGTAAAAGACGTTTATTTTTCCTATCCGCAATTGGCTACTTGACACTTTTTGGGAAACTGTTTTAATGAATTCATATACGTATTATATATGCCTTTCATTGATCATTTTTCGAAAAAAGGGCTATTTATTAATAAAAAACATATTTTTATTACGGTAAACGGAACGTTACGCCAAAACAGGCGGTCAAGTGTCATTTCGTAGCGTGACGTCAACACATTGAAAATATAGAAATAAACTTCGACGCTACACATACTTCAGTCTTGTTTGGTTTCGATGTAGTGACGTCACATGACATTTGAGGCAGCACTGTCGCCGTTTTGGGATTTAAAATCCACAGATAAAAAATCGAAAATTTCTTTTTAAAAATTAAAATACTTAGAACGTATTAAAAAATAAACAAAATACTGCATAATTTATGTTTACTTATAAGCTATCATATCCAACATATTTCATATTTTATTGTTATTAGTGTCAAGTACCCAATTATGTCAGAAACGCTTGTTAGTGTTTTTCTGTAACGCGTCATTTGTTTTGTTAGTTCTTTCGTCGATACGAAAACAATGTTATGTGTTATTGCTAAAAATATTACGTAAATCCGTTATGACGTGGCAAAAAGGTGAATAATTTGATTTTTGAGAAACAGTTCTGTTGCGGGATGGTTTTGAGGAATCTGATAGTCTATATTTGTTTTCGGGATTTTCAATGGAAACGGATTTATATCGGATTAATATGCATTTATCGAGAAATAAATTTAAAGAAATTTTATTGGTATTAAAACTAGCAATGTCTTTCACCGTCAAGTGCAGTAAGTAGCTACTGCCGCCCATGGGCATCTGTAATCAACCCCAAATAAAATTAGCTATTCCTACCTGAGGTTGGCCACAGATGCGCCGCTACCCCAGAGGACTAAGCTGCAACGACTTGGAAAAGTATGTCTCCCTTACCACACCCTTCAAAACAGAACACAGCAGTGTCTAAAAGTGCTGTTAAAAGGCAGAAATAGGTGTGGTGATGGTGCCGCCGGAGTCGAACCACAAAGGGTTCTACCACCTTCAAACAAAGTACACAATTTCAATAAACAAATACTTACAGTCAATCATTAAAACATCGCAATATCTTGAAAAGATGATCGTATTCTTATGTTGCTCCCATCCTTTCTCCAGCCCAGATACCACATAATAACGGAATCTCATATAAACTGTTGTCACAGATCGTATATAAAAATATTCGGGAATGTAGCCGAGACAGGCGGAATGAGTCGACCTAAGTGCTATGTTATTAATAGTAAGGAATCTAGCGTGGTATGCTGACTACGGCCGGTTAACTATGAGAGAAGGTCTTTCTCCGCTTCCGAGAAATCTGTTTGGCGTTTCGTTTAGGCGTTCTTTTTGTCTATGCTAGTTTAGAGTGCATTGAATTGCTTGGCAACTTTAGATGCAATAAAGGAGCCGGCAATCATACAAATGGTCATTGCAAATAACGGACATGTGAGAGCAAATCATTTTAGATTTTCTTTCAGATGTCTTTTTGAAATTGATGGTAAAATGTAATGCTACATCATACGCTAATTATTTTAGTTGAAATGTCTCATGTCTTTTTCCTGCTTGTTCAAAATTGAAAACGAAAATTTTACACGGTGTTTGGGTATGGATGTATGGGTAACCACCCATATAATCATAGTATCTTAAAATTCTTTAAATAAACTCGAATAAAATCGTAGAGCGATTTTTTATGCAAGCATCAGCTTTAAATTATTGTGTCCTTATTAGGCTACGAAATTGCGCAGCGAAATTTGCTTAAAATAAAAGTCTCTAGCGGACAATATGTTTATTAATTCGTAGGTTATAATAGTAACACATCTTATTCTCTACAATAACGTGAAAATGAATGGAAAAGAATATGACTGTATGTTTGTGTTTCGCGTATTAATGCAAATGAATCCTCAAGCGGAAAGCGCTTCCATAATAGTGCATTTTCGTAGAAACTCACTTCGCGAATGTTTGTAAATTACCAAATTACATCTTTCAAGCCGTTGATTCCATGAACCGATTGCAAAATCATATCGAGGTTACCTACAAACCTTATTAATCAGCCATTTATACGGAGTACTGCAAACAATTTTATTTCTCGTAAATGTTGAATTAATCATCAAAAGCTGATCCTGTAAACATAATGTTCTTGAATGATATATCATAATATATTTGAATTACGACGGAGTAATAAAGGCTATCTTTAGCCTAGAGTTTCACTGTTTACGATTAAGTAAGCATTTAGATATATTATAATAATTAAAATTTACTAACGATTATTGTATGGCATCTGGGTAAATAATTTTGTTTAAAACTTCTAGTGGAAATGAAGAAACCAGATGTTATCTACAGGTTTCATGATTATCAAATAAGTACTACATCTTGCTTACCAAATTTTGAAACCAATTATTCCCAAAAAAAAACTAATATAAATTTAATAATAGTTTAATTTATATAATTAAGAAGAAGAAAATCAGAATCAATCAAAAGAATCAAAAGAAGAATCAGGTTCCCTAGTCGCTATATTGGATACCTATTTTATATATAGATTCATTAAAAATATTTAAAGATAAATATTTTATTTTAAAAATGTTTATCTTTAAATATTTTAAAAGATAAATATTTAACTTTAAATATTTATCTTTAAATATTATTTAAATATTTATCTTTAAATATTTTTAATGAAACAAAAAACTTTATCACGCATGATTTAGACGAATCCAACGACACCTCATGTGTCAAAATTCGTCTAGCCGTTAGGGCTGCAGGGCGTGCCAAAGAATGAGATTTACACACATGCGTTCGAAAACATAACATTTTGCAATCAGGTAAGAATGGTTTTCTATTTTTTCCACATATGAATCATATGTGTGATAAAACCAATCGCTCACCATTTGACTTCAATGCGAGTATTATATTTATCAAATTTATGATCCGGTGATAAATAAACGGCATACCTATGATACTTATTCCCGGTAACCTTGTTTGGGAGCTCGTCCACGGTTCCGTCGCTGACGGTGGCACAAGGCCCCAAAGGCCATCTCAAAGTTATGAGTGGATACAAATAGGACGGAATGCTAAGGAATTCGTGGGAAATGGAGGTCACGCATTCCTGTTTACTTTCTTCAAACCAAACTTCTATGAATAAACGAAGTACCACATACTTGGGCAGTTACCAGTCAGTCTGGCGGCGATAATAACTTTAGGAATACGATGTGGTTTGACAGAAAACGTTTGTCATTTTCCCATTATAGTGTGCCTTTTTGGATTCGGTTCAATTTAAATATGAATGGTTCAGTCTTAATTTGTACGCATAATAATTTAATACAATGTGGCCCAAGAAGTACGGAATCCTAAATCAGAAATAGACGACTTTTACTCCCAAAATCTGAAGACTATATAAGGGGAGTTTTTAATGGTTTCGGAACCCCGCCCCTTAAGAACAAGAAATCAAATAAATAGAAAATAGATAAATAGATCGATATAGAAGATAGATAGATAGATAAAGATAGAAGAAATCAAATTAATAGACTTTTTTCACCGACAATTTGAACTCGTACTACGCCACTGATACAAACTATAGTCGTCACAATTTAATAGGCCCATTTTGACACATGCCATCGCTAGGCTCTAAGCATGTGATATACAAATCGATAACCAAAAAGAACTATTTTTACGACAAATCGATTACAACCCCACAACGTATTGTAAAGATTACTTAATATTTTGTAGACAGAATATTTATTAAATATTTTTCTAAATCATCTAAATATTTAATAAAAAGAAGAGAAGAAAATAAATGCTTGTGGCATTTAAAAATTTATTCATATTCAGAAGATAAAGTAAAGCATCGCTCGTAAACTTTATTTTTCTTCGTTTTATCATTCACTAAGAAACAAAGTCTTGATTATTTTATTGTTGTTATGATGATAAAGGGATAAATAATTAATTATTGGTAATTCTAAGTTTCGATTACTTGAAAGTTAATCGATTATGGTTTCTTTCGAATGGTTTGAAGCCGCAAGCTCTAGCCGTCACGTGGTCGTAAACTCCCTACTAAAAAGTTACTTTAAAACATTAATGACATTAGGATGGCATGTGTCAAAGTGGGCCTATTAAATTGTGACGACTATAACTGATCGAAATATAGGTGTAATTAAACACCAGTTAAATCATAAGTAAATTTACTTTCCATAAGCTTTAATGCGGCTGAAACAACTAGATGGCGACCTAAGTCCAGCAATGGACTGATATCTATTCAAATTAAGGACTTATACAAAAATATTGGATATTGCCATGCAATGCAGTTAAGCGATTAGTATAATATAATAAACTTCTGTGAAAAACAACCGAAATGTTCTAAATTATTTTCTGAGATAACATTTTGAAATTCTTTCTGAATTCCTCTTAAAATATCAACTAAAATATGACGGGAAATGACAATGATTTGTATTGTCTGCTGACCATTTTAATTTTGACAATTTGTACATCCGTTTATTTTGAATGCGCTCACTTGACTAATGGATTAAATATATCATTTACATAGGTATTCTTCTATGAATCGAAATAGCGTGCAAGCATGAAGATTGACTGCTGGTAAAAGATAACTGCCGGTCAGGAACGTCTAAAGCATCAAGACAAATTCAGAATCCTACCTGAGGTAGGTCACAGGCCATGCTACCATGTGAACCTTGGAGGTATCGTATAAGTGCACATAGCTTCCCACGCCCTTCAAACCAGAACGAAGCAGCGTTTAACACTATTGTTGACAAAATGAGTGTTGGCACTGGTGTCCCCAAAGTCTTCACGAAAGATTCATCTATATTCAATTGTACATTCTATAAGCTCATACCTTCGATTGATATAAAAATATCAATTCAGCAGATAAGTGCAATATCTAAGAATGGCATGTTTTAGTCTTCACTCTTCTATAACACTACACAAAAAACATAGCAGAGATTACTTTATAGAAGGAAAATTGTTTTCAAATTTGCTACCTATATTATATATCGAATGATTACAAACATATGTACATCAATATGTTATTTCAAATATGAACAACGGCAATTCCATGATTCACATCTGGTACTTCTAAATGGGACAGTAATATAATTTTACTATGTGCAATAAATTTTACCGGTAGTAAATATCACTTCTCAAGGTCAAATGTTTGGGTTCTCTCCAAATGTCATATTTAACCACCTTCCGTACCTTCGCCAAGGTAGGTAACATTTGCCAAATAGCTGAATTCCTCATTCTGAAGGGTAATCAACATACGCCGTAGAAACATTCTAGAAGCGAAGACGAAAATAAATAACCTATTTCTTTATAGATTGCGATCATTTAAATATTTTTGAAAAGTTTCATCAGTGGTCTGAATGCTACGTCACAACCGCCACGCATTCTATATTGATCCAAAAATGTTCTCCCAACTATACGGTGACAAAGATAGTAAAGTTATTATCATCAAGGTGACAATAGCAATTCATGTTATTTGTGACTAACAGCAGTAATGTTAAGCGCTGCTTTGTTCTGGTTTAAAGGGCCTGGTAAGGGAGATATACTCTTCCGAGGCGTTACAACTACGCTGTTAGCGTATTTATGGCCGACCTCAGCTAGGAATATCTAATCCCAGATAGGTTGATTACAGATGTCCATAGGCGGCAGTAGCTACTTACTATCAGGTGGACTGCCTGCTCGTCTGCTACTACTATATTATTAAAATATGATCAGTTATCTTCAACAAAAGAAATATTTCCTTTATTTTTAGTTGCGGCCTCACTATCCCGTTACAAGTTGATTTAAAAAAATATTGTGCTGTTTTGCTAAAGTTTGAAATGCAAACTGAGTAGACTTATTGCGTCTTGCTTTTGGCCCTAAACGATCAAAGTTTCTATTAGGCAGCAATTGTCAAATGTCAAACTTTGTTATGCAAAACATTGTATAGATTAATTTATTAATAACTGACACTAGTCGCCTTCATCGATGTCATCGATCCGATGTCTTCTTGGATAGACAATGCGTGGGATGTGGTAACTGTGCACTTTGGAGTTGCCGCAATAAAGGTATGTAATGTTAGTAATTAAATAAAACCTAAGGTTCATTTTCGTGGGTTTCCGCAACAGTACTCATAGCATATTTCAGCCCTTTAACAGCAGCTTTAACTATGATGTTCGGATTTGAAGCATGTGTGATGTAAAATTAATTTGGCTCAATTTCTGATATCTGATCAGTATTCATCATGACTTGAGGCCGTCAAGTAGAACTTAGTTGTATTCTATCCTATATATCAGTACAGTTACTTAAAATATATTATCATTAAAATATTACATTTATTTTTGTAAATTACTGCTATTTATTGTCTCGGGCAAACATTATATTGTCGATACTCATAAAATATGTAGTACATAAACCTGATCCACATTCACCTTGTATTTAGTTGTTAATATTTCGGCACATTATTTTTCACGTTTCAGAGGTCGGTTAAATAATAGCCGGTTATTTTGAGTCGTCATAACTTCACAAAAACACTCTCGATTACTTGCCAATGTCTAATTATGTCCAGGAGGTTCGGGTAATTAGCGAAAACATTGAACTTGAAACGTTCTCCTGCCAAGTCACGCCAAGTGATCGTCAGGTGTTCTGGCAGAAAATGCTTCAGGGCATGCCAAAAGTTCCTTTACACGATTCGAGTCTTTATGGTGTGTGTACTAAGGAAAATTATCGTGTCGTTGACCTGTGTAATTTGACTTGTCAGTACTGTATTTCGGGTGGAACCCGTCAAAAGGCAGACGCAATCAAGTTTGGCAGTCAACCAAAATCAATACCGCCGACAATCAGCTTCAGAATCAGGTGAAGACTGTCATTTGTACATTCTTATTGTTTGCGCTCATAACAATGATTGCGGTAATTCGTTATAGCTCTAAATTTCAAAATAACTGCGCATATTTATTTAGAACATTCTTTTCTTTCAGCGAGAATGAAAAATCCTTGATATTGAATCTATTTTGCTATTGCTAGCTACATAGGTGGCGCAAGGTCGATCTCTACAGAATGCTTAGAATTGTGCCAACAATATTACACCTAGAACTAATCTTGTTGATGTCGTCTGAATTTAAAGATTTGCTGAAGAACTTATAAGGAACACAAGATTAATGTATTCCTACTGAAAAATAATTAGCATTCCTTGTAACGCGGACATCGCAGGAAACCAAGTACAAAGACAAACGCACAACATCTTAATCCAGAAAAGAAATCTCATCTTTTCAGTTACACGTCTTAGAGATTGTGACTGTTTGATATCATCGCTTAGTGCCGGTCTTATTATGCCTATATACACATGGAAGTGCGTATATGTTCGTGTGCCTTTAAACAATAAGCTACATTGCCACTAAATTAGCTAAATAAGCTTCTAAATTAGTAGGTTACAGTGTTAAACCTGCTAATTTAGAGAGGTATGGTAACTTTTGTTCGTTCGTATCATAATGGATCTCACCAATGAACACTGCTTAACGTCGTTTACCGGTATTAGCATTATAAATATATTGTATATTGTTTTAAATTATTTGAATTCGACACAAGGCCGGCGGATGTGGTATACTAAATATAATTAATATAAATAAAAGTAACAGAAAATGGCATGGGACAATATTTTTACAAATGCAAGTGTACCATCATCACGCTATATACTCGTACATATATCAAAGTAAATGTTTGTTTTAAGTTAATAAGCGTCCAGTATTTCTGATTATAAAGGTCAATCTGTAATTAACCCTTAGGTTGCGTTATTAAACTCTGTAAGATCTACTACAACCTTTAGCGGTATTCGCTTAAGATATGAAGAATATACAATAACAAGAATTAAAACTACGCCATAAACAAATAGCTAAACTCCAAAATCCAAACTAACAAAACAACGTTATAGAGCCGTCAATCAGCAAATAAATAGCACTATTTCAGCCGCCATTACGTCACACCAGGAAGCGTATGCGCATTGTCAGTTCAGTATTCACTGTTCAGTCACTTAGGGTTGCCACTCATTTACCTATAACCTAGAAATTTCTCTCCGTGTAAATCGTTAGAATTTAGAGGTGCTGTTCTTAGATATGGATTTGCATTTTTTTTAATTCATCAAAATTTTAGATATTCACTGTTCAGTATTAGTTGCTGTTAATGGCTTAATTCTTTCATAATAATTTTCCAAAAGTTAAACATATCAGTATGCTCCCCCCTTAAATAATTTTACTATGTTACAATTATTTTTTCTACCTACCAGCATTAAAGACGTAAAAGTTGTTTTTAATTAAGTTGTACAAAATATTCTGAATGGTCAATAAATATCATAACCATTCCAAAAATCGGATACTTTTGCAAATACCTTCTTCATAGAAATTAAGTATAAATCCCAAAAACAAATGCAAACTTGCAAACATTTGTAATTAAAAAAAAATGCATTACAAGATGGCGGCGCTTCAATTTACCTCTTCAAATTTCAAATCTTCAATTTTTTGATAGAATGAGCGTTCTATGTATATCCAAGAAATACGCAAAACACAAATTGTGCCCATAAAATATATTTTATATTCATTTTGTCGTCAAAAAGTGGCAACCCTAGCTCACTATAACATACACGCCTCGTTCGTGGGCTGCACGTATTTTCAGCGCTCAATGCCACGAGGCCAACAACATCTCTTCAATGAAATTAGTCATTACTCATTACGCAATTAAACATATCTGCATTTTTTCAGTCCAAGGTAGTATTCATAAAATGGTTTTATAACTAAAACGGATCCAAGGCCGATTCTATCTAATTTATCTCTTGTGTTTATCACTGCTGCACGTGTCTCTGGCTTGAAAGACTTGAATGGCTAGAAGGAATTCTGGACCATACTCCACCATGTTGCGTAGTGGATGGAAGTACCAATGAGTAGTCAATCCATGTCGGATGTTTATAAACCATCCATAATATTGACGAGTTTTAATGCTCGCTATCTAACCAAAATTTCGAATATTGGTAAACAGTAGTTTAAAATATCCATTGAAATTATATGTCTATGTAAAGCTTCGGTTGCCAAATCCATTCTGTCAAAAATATTGTAAATAATTTGGTAACAGACAACATTGTTTGTTGTAACTGTATTTGCGTAACTAAAACATTAATTAATTCGACCATCCATATTTTGCTTATAATCTAAACAGGTATAAGACAGAAGAAAACAATGAAAATTTATAACTTATTTATTTTGGTCCCATCTTTTATAATAAAATCGTAACAATGGCTTAAACAAAACAATTTATCACAATACATACTTAATGTCAACTTATTTCAAATGGTTAAACTTATACTATATGTAAGTTAGTTATAACCTAAGTATGCACTTATTCTTCAGTCTTATATAAATAGGCATACAATACAAATCTCAATAAGCCTCTATTTTCTATACTCAAATTTTCTACTCTCTGAAATTATCCGATCGTAGAAAATTCGCGACCGATAATATTGCATCATTAAAATTACAGTGATTTTTTTTCACAAATGCAACCCCTGGATAAAGGTGTCCCTGCGGCCGAGGGAAGCTTAAAAATGAGAAGTAAAGAAAATCAGTGGCCATAAGAAATTAAATTACATGAAACTCAAACTGAAATATCAAATCGACATATTTTAATAATCATGAACTTGCTGAATTATGGAAATATTGACAAATAGTCATTTAAACCGATTTTGAAACACGAAAAGGTTATATATGTCGTGTATATTCGAAAGATAGTTATTTGAGTTGAGTATAAGTCATTATTTCTTGGCAATGCCTCAAAATATCACTGTAACTGTAAGGGTGCGATCCTTCCATTTCAAACATCCTTTTAACTTAAACGGTTAACTCTGTATAACAAACAATACATAAGCATGCTGTTGCTTCTAATTTTGTAAATTTAAACCAATTATTGAATAAAGAAATACAGCTCAATAATAAATGAACTTACGAAATAACAACATGCTTGTACTCTATCATTCATATAAAACAATAACTTATTATACAATACAATGATTTGGTTATTCCAATTGTTCAGTATTTAGAACTTTATATTATTTATTTTACTTTTAACTTTATTAGAATTATATATTATATTTCGGATTAGAAACCAGCGACCTAAAACTCTACACCAATCACTTACTTGAATGAACTTCGGGTCAGTACTCAAAAATGTCCGAAAAAAGTGCTAAAAATTGAAAAATGATCAATCGCGAATGATTGTTAATTGTCTTAAAGGAATGGACCAAAAATATTTTGGGCTAACTTGAATTCTTTTTAAAGTTAAATTGAATTTATTCTGACTTGAAATTTCCTTCGTACTCTTTTTCATTTCATTTCAATAGACCCGAAGTTTATGTTACTATATCAATAATTCTATAGAAAATGGCGTTACCTAGAAGCTTCATAATTATTAATTCTCAGCTGTTTTCGATGGGTCCGTACCTCTGCCTGAACCACGTCATACCACTGTAGTCAGGCTCGTAGACATCAGGGATTTCCTTATCAATAGCCTCACAGTAGACCATTTTGACTGAAGCCTCGCCGAAAAGACGCTCTTCGTATTTGATCATCTGCTTGAAGAAACCCGTGTTCGGTCGTATTTGAGGTCTGGAAAGAAACATAAGTTAAAACACCGCTCACTTTTTTATACGAATGAATTAACTGACCGATCGCAGTTTTCCACTCCTTATCCGAGCCGGTATCCAAACCCTTTCACCTAAAAAATGCTTCACCCTCGAAATGAGTGTGACGGTCATATCTAACTAGTAAATCCCTATTGGCTCTACTATTCAAAAACAAAGCCCGATAGAAATATTTTTGATTGCAATGAAGAGGAACACAAACTCAGGAAATCAATTAAAAGAACGCTTAGAGTCAGGGCGGAAATCGACATTCATTATTTAGTTATATGCTCAATCTACGATTATCGACCGACTAGGTTGTTGCATTCAAAGCATGAAATTTCCCCTCCAACATTACGATTACCAATTATGAACTATATTTAGTATAATAGTAACTTACCGTCTTAGCTTTAAATGGTGGTACGCGTCCCGAAGGGTCATCTTCTGCCATTTGACAAGGTAGGCCAAGCAGAGTGTGACTGATCTTGACACGCCAGCGACACAATGCACAAGAACATTTTCATCCCTCAAGACAACCTGCAAAAAATTGCTTATAAATATTCGTCAAATAGGCATTAGAATTATTGGACCCCAAAATCCTAAGATAAAAGTTTGCCATCGCTCATAAAATATTTATATAAATTAATGCCAATATAATATACAACGATGTTAATAACGTTCTTTTGTGGGTTTTAATATCAAAGGAATCATAGGAATATACCTCTTCACTTATTTAAGATGCAATTTGCGTAAAAAATGATGCAAATATAAAAGTGCTTACAGCAGTTATATTGCACACAAAAATTTTACGAACGCAGTCAAAAGAAAAGAAACAAATGCATAACAAGAAACCAGGAAACACATTAAACCGTGTTTAACAGTTCCTATTTATACCCGACGTTTATTTTCCAATTGCACCCACTCCGCAATAAGACAAACTGTTATCGTTTATTTATGCAACTGATGCAGATCTTTGTAAACACTACTGGCGATAAACGTCTGACTTGAGCGGCTAATTGAATGAATATTCTGCTTAGAAGCAACGGGCATTGTTGAATTACACACAGGAAAATATGTCTATAATTGTAGAACTCTTGGTAATATTGATAAAAGTGTAACTCAGCTCAGAAGCGTTTCAAATATTGGAATGAGCTGTAGCTCAATTGCAAACTGAAAAATTCATGAGTCACGTAAAATCATAAACAGATGCAGGACGATTTTAACTACTAAATGAGTAAGAATGAACCTAAACTAATATTGTTTCTTTTTCTCACGGATCATATCCTAATACTATTGGATATATTAGTTCATCATTCAATTTGAGATGCTTTCTTTCTTACCTCATTTATCAAATCAGCAACCCTTTCCATATACGGGTGCATATCCGAATTTGGAGTGTCCAGTAACGGTACGTAGTGTCGTGGCACGTAATCTTCTGGTGGAGGTGGTAGTTCTGGAGCTGCGCTGACCACGAGGCCTGGCCTCAATGCTCTCACAGCACCAGGCAAGGCATGAGCACCGCAGATGTATACAGATGTTGTGACGCGAGACACACCAAGGGGACAGCCTCTGTAAAAATAAGGAATACTTAAAACCTATGAAATTTACAAAACAGATTGTAAGGCTCTTGACCTTATTTTATTTTTGATGATTGTGTAATGATATAGGATGAAAATAAAATTTTAGCTGACCTAAAAAGATACACCTATGGCAGTCGTACAGTCGCAAATTCTTACATCATTTTTAAACAGTAAAGTAACTGATGTAATGTATGATGACACATAAATGAAAAATTAATTAGAGGCAAGGTCAATTCAGTTGCCATGAAATCATTTAATACTACAGACTAAGGATGCGCATATTTAAGTGATTGCCCTATCGTTTGTTGATAAACAAGATCTCATATGAATCATGGAGACGATAAAAAGATTAGACAAGCTCGCGCCAAAGCTATCAAAAGCTCTACTCATATTTGTTATTTCGTATCCAATTTATTTTTCCAATAACATGAATGACCCTTGCTAGTTTTCAATCTATACATACAATAATACAAATTTTGATCTTTGGTAGGCATTGGATAGATTGATTATTAACAATCACAATAGTCACATATCACTTATCGTTACATCTTATAATACAAAATCCATTGTCGATGAAACGCTTAAAACTGCAGGTAATGATTTATCTCCCAAAGATCACACTACAGATCAGCAATTTGGGGCAGAAGTGTTGTGACGATTTTCAGACGTGACACAAACGTCGCGGCCTGAAACACGACAACAATCCGACGCGGGCGCACGTAAACACCGCATACCACGCGGTTGTGTCATATTGGCGGCTCGCCAGCCGCGTCTGACCTAGCGAACTTGCTCATGTATACGCTCTGCTCGTCTCTTTGCGCAATGCTTTCTAATATGGTGGTGTTTTTTTACCGTCTTCGACTTATATGGGCTTTGTTTTGTTTAAATCGTTAAGTACTTGGTTACTTGTGAGTACTATTTCTTAAAAATATTAACAATGTCTGTTTTACTTTCAGCGCATGTTAGAAGCCCTTTGGTATTTGTTACCATACTATTGAGTAACTATTCGATGGTTCTTCTTGAAATGTAAAAAAACTACATAAAGCTAATTTATGAAATGAAATCAAAATTATTTAATAACATTAGCAAGTATTGTAAGATTTAAATAAACCCGTTCTGATACGCTTCTTTCTAATCCTCAAGATTTTCTTTTTTAATATTATCTCAAGATTCCTCAAAGACTCATTTTTCTTGGAAATTCGTTTTAGAAGAACAAAAACGTTTTATAATATGTTCACAATTTTTTTCGGTACCTAATTCTAGATGTTTTGTGAGAATCAGAAATGTTTGACCAATAAATTGTAAAAAAGCTTCATGAAATTTAAAATGAATACAACTGAAATTCAACGATTTATATTATATTGTATCATGTATTATATCATAGGATTGTTTTGTATTGTAGTATTGTATCATAAGACGAGATTTGCTACAAAATCTGCTCCAGATTTGCTCCTAAAGGAACTAAAAAATTAACAATCGCTCGACTTTTGCTTCGCTCAACTGTTTATCCTATTATATTTGTAATTTAATTATTTACTTGTTTAGTTCCTCCTTGGTCAACTTCGCTTGTTCCACCTCAACTGTCGGTTCATTTTCGCTGCCAACACTAGCCACCTTATCTTCAACTGTTAGGATCTTCATTGTGTCTCTAACTTCAGTTTTAAATTAAGTATCTTTGAAACCCTCAGAATCTATGTTTTCGCAGTCAAGTTTATGCACTTCACTGAAAACACTATGAGTTTTAGCACTTTTTAAGTTAACTTTTGGGAAAACTATCGTGTTTACGATCGATGTAGAGTTGTTTGGATGGGAGCGTGCGCGAAGGCGCGGGTGTCAACGCGCACTGCCGGCAGGCACGGCTGGGCACCTGTGGCGAGCCCGAGACCGCCTGCAATATCCGGCATTCCACAGCTATTTTTGTGCGAGGGTGACTGTTATTTTGTTTACAGTACTACGCATTGCTGTTTTTGGTTGTAATTGGGTGTTCCCGAAGGTTAAAGTAGAAATAAACAGTCACTTCGATATAACGGCAGTTGGCTATAAACTAATCAATGTGCCGATGATAATGATACCAAAGGTTTAAAACTTACATCTTTTGATATTTATTTTGATATTTATTTTATTTTGCTTTATATGCGAGGAAAATTGGAGAAATGCTGATTTAACTTGAGGTTAAGTTAAAGCAAGAAAATATTCTACTAGTGATTTCTTAATTACCTATATTGATTCTAATTTCAATTTCTAACAGTATCTGTTCATCAACAATTGTTTTTAATCTATTTATAAATAGGTATAGTTGTATAGAGCTGTAAACATTCCATCTTATTAGCAGGCGCCTCATAATTCACGTGTCGGGGTCTTCCGCGATCTTTCTTTGATTCTGCGACGTCTATAACTTCTACGTTAAATTTAACTTTGTTGCCAATACAAATAACCCGTGAAAAGCTGTTTTCTATTAATGAAACAAATCAGCCTACAAAGATTAAAATTTGGCAATTTCCAGCATGCAGAAATTATCAAATTTGTCTTTATCGGGCAAATATTGAATAGTTTGATTATTTCTTTCAACTTACCAACGGTCACGGTCGTCTTTCTAAATTCCCTGTGAAAAATACCAAAGTTACTTTAATTTTATCCTTACTAATATTATAAATCCGAAAGTAACTCTGTCTGTCTGTCTGTCTGTCTGCTTGTCTTTTCTTCACGCCTAAACCACTGAACCGATTTTAATGAAATTTTGTATAAAGATAGTCTGAGACCCGAGAACGGACATAGGATAGTTTTTATCCCGGAAATCCCACGGGAACTAGAGATGGCGATCTAAGATCGATTAATCGGAGAATCGATCTTTTGGACCAAAAAGTCGATTATTTTAATGGATATCCTTACTTAATATTATAAATGCGAAAGTAACTCTGTCTGTCTGTATGTCTCTTCTTCACGCCTAAACCACTGAATCGATTTTAATGAAATTCTGTACAAAGATAGTCTGAGACCCTAGAATGGACATAGGATAGTTTTTATCCCAGATAGCGATCTTAGATCTATTAATCAGAGAATCGATCTTTTTGACGAAAAAAAGTCTATTTTTTTAATCGGTCTCCAGTAATGGATCCTACCTATGTTTGTGGGTCTTTTGGCATACTCTAAATAACCATGAGCTTAAAAATATCAATTCTTGCAATCGGAGACGGTTGCAACTTTATTTGTTTATATAGATTTATTGGGATTATATTAGGGGTGGCGATTCTTTCCGAAAAATATCGTTTTTTGAATCGATTCGAATTGAAGTGCAATAAATCGATTCACAAAAAATTCGAGGTCCTAAGAATCGATTCTATCTTCGATCTTTTTTCGAGGATAGCAAAAAAAAGAAGGTTATCAGGATCAAACAAATTATGTATCCGTCAGCAAATCCTTACTTCCTTACTAATCCTTACTAATATTATAAATGTGGAAGTAACTCTGTCTGTCTGTCTCTTCTTCACGGCTATACCACTGAACCGATTTGAATGGAATTTTGTACAAAGATAGTCTGAGACCCGAGAAAGGACATAGGATAGTTTTTATCCCGGAAATCCCACGGGAACTACAGATGGGATGGCGATCTGAGATTGATTAATCGGAGAATCGATCTTTTGAACCAAAAAATCGATTATTTTAATCGATCTCCAGTGATGGATCGATTCAGTGAGTCGATCTTTCAACCCAGAAGATCGAAATTCGATTTTTTCATAATTTACCTACAGTTACTTTACTTATCCATGTTAGTCGATCATCTATCTATTTATATAAAAATGAATATTTGTCTATATACATTTTATAAAATCGGAAACTATGCATTTGATCAAGTGATGATCATTTGCAAAGTTGTTGTCCAAGAGCCCACGAAGGATTGGGAGTTGGTAAGACCGACAGATGGCACCACTGTCATTCCAATGAAGGTACGAATTTTCTGTTGTTTATATCTTTAAAATGCGGGCGAAGCCGCGGGCACCACTAGTGTAAGTATAAAAAATATAACTAGAATATGATGTTTTTGTCTATTTTTATGGCCCAATCAAGATAATATTATTTATTTCAGTCTCGGTAATCACTTTTTTAATTACTCAAGTTTATTTTTTTGTTGCCCGGCTTAAATTTTGTTATCATTATTAAACTAAGTTTTGCTTGCGACTTTTAATAATACCTATACATACTTATTCATTACGATTTATTAATTTTACTTTCGTGATTTGTCCTTGACGTTACAATCAATATCTTAATTACTTTCCGTTTTATTGGCTATTCAAAACAGCCCCCCTTTAATTCGAATACGAATAAACGATCTTATAACAAGCCATATTGTTGTTTTTGTTTATATAACGCCATCTATCGTGATATCGTCACATAACGAAGTATGAGATGTCAAATAAATTAAAACATGCATCAACAGATGGCTCTGTTAAAACGATCGATAACTAATAGAAGAATGCGCAAGTGAATTATTTTAAGAGATTGTAGAGAATTTTAACAGCAGTATAAATTATTTAAATAAACGGACGATTCTGTCTGTAAATGGAACGACTATAAATTTAGCAACGGCCGAGTTATCGCATTCTACGCAGGTCTCAAGTTATCGCTGGTTAATCAACGGTTAACTGTGTGCCACACGGTTTAAGCCCCCGTTAAGAATGGAACTTCTGGCGTAACAAAAGAAAAGTAAATATGTCCTGTACTCTTACTATGAGTTTTTACGTTTGCTCGAAATCTTCAACATTTACGAATTCGCTCCTACAGCGCCCCCGTGGACCATATCGGAACTAAAATTTTGCATTATGAGTTTTAAAAAACTGAATAGTCAATTGAAGTCAAAAATTAATACTAAGGGCACTGTTCATGATTTAACTTATTTTATAATATTTTAATTATTTAAGATTATAATCTAAACAGTAACATGTAATGGGCAAAAAATACGCGGTACAAAAAATATTTTAGTTAAACATTTAAATTAGATACCTATTACAAAGTGAATAAATTACAATAAAATAATGAGTTTACTTTAATTCTTAATTGAAATACAGATTATAGGCTTAATTTAATACGTAATACAAATAAATAATGTAAAAGTAATTAATTACCTCAACAAATATTTTAATTTGATTTAATATAATATAGTTCTGAAGGTAGTAGAACCCTTTGTGGTTCGGCAGTGTTAAACGCTGCTGTGTTGTGGTTTGAAGGTTTTTGTAAGGGAGACATACTTTTTCGAGACATTCCAGCTTAGTCCTCAGGGATAGCGGTTTCTGTGGTCGACCTCGGGTAGTATATAATCTTATCTGGAATTGATTACAGATGTCAATGGGCGGCAGTAGCTACTTACGATCAGGTGGAGTGCAAGTCCATGCTCGTCTGCTACTCTTATATTATAAAAAAACAGTGACCTCGACACTCGATCCTCGGACACCGATTCAGAGGCCGAGTTTCAAGCACGAGACGCTGCTGTTAGCGTAACAATTACTATTGTTGAAGTGAGTCTAATATTATTTCTCTATGATGCCATTCTACATGAATTTTAATGTAACATACATTTTAGGTCTACTTAGTAGAAAGGGAGGGTAAGGTTAAGAAACTCGGCCTCTTAATCGGTCTGAGTTCTGAGTCTGGGTCTGAGGTTAAAATCCCAAGCACGCACCTCTGATTTTTCAAAGTTATATGTGTTTTAGAAATTAATCATCACTTGCTTAAACGGTTAAGGAAAAAACATTGTGAAGAAACCTGCATACCTGAGAAATCTTTAAAAAGTTTTACACAGATATGTGGAGTCTACCAATTTGCACTTGGCCAGCGCGATGGACTATAGCCAAATCCTTCTCATTCTGAGAGGAGACCTGTGCCCAGCAGTGGGGCAGTAATGGTTTGATGATAATAGTAGATAATAAAAAAACATGTACCATGGTACGAGTATTTACAAGGCAACCGACGGATAAACCTTAACTGAAATGACAAAACCATCCTTGAATTATGTAGGTACTACTACATTGATAAAATTAACACTGCTTTATTGCTGTCCGCTAACCTAATGATAATGATATTAAGCACATTAGACGAATAATATGCGTTTAGTTTGGATAAAACATGTGTCACATGAAATTTTGTACACCAGTTGTCGGGGATCCAGAAAAACACATGGGTATCTTTTATCTCTGCAAAAATAACTGTTCCCGAGGAAAAGATAAAAAAAACTATCCTGTATTGAATAAAAGTTAGTAAGCTATATAAACTTGAAACCACAAATACAGTTACAATAGATGTACATAATGTAAATAATGATACAACATGTAAATAATGATAATGACACTTTTTTATGATTTGTAATAGGACTTATAAATTATGTCATTTGTATACCCAAAAGGGTCAAATATAGCGCACTTTATATAACCATATGGACACCTGTAAGACCTATATTTACTAATAAAGAGATTTGATTTGATAAGATTATTAATTATAAAGTTAGCTTAACGTAGGCACCTACTTTCATCTTAAATAACAAACAAGTAACAAAGACCACTCGCAACACCCCCACCAAGTCAACAGACATTGGACTTTGTACCGCAATTGTAAAAACAACCTCAGGGGCTCCTTATATTGTAACGTCCATTTTAACTTTATTTGTCAATTAAAACTGGTATCACGAACGCTATAACCATCATCATTAGATATTAAAATGAATTGAAACTAACTAAATAATTAGGAGACTAACTTAAGTTACATTTATTTGAGACAAAGAATTAGAATTCCACTCAATAAAAAAATATATATAAAATTCTCTGAGTATTTACTCCGGGAGCCCAGCACGTAACTAAAATTGAACTTCTAATATCCATGACTATGATCCAGTACCATCATCGGTACCTAGATCCAAAATAAAAATCTTAATTAAATCGTTTACAAATTTAATCAATTAATTCACTTGTGACCATGTACACCAGTTTCACAATCATTCGATTGTTTTAAGGTTTTTACCATTATTTATTTTATAATGTTTCTCAATTAAACTTTCTAATACATTTACACGATATATTTTGCCTCGGATCTAAACCATATCCTAATCCGTATTATAAATTCACAACACGTGTATTATACTTTTGTACTTACTAGGTACTTGGAACTAGAAAACTTTATCAGCAAGTCCTTGTATTCCCTTATCACAATACAATATTTACAAATACAATGAACTCTCTGCTATAAGGTTCTGATAAATCTAATCACTCCCATTGTATTATATTTGCATACCTAAGCCAGTCAAGTAGCAAGAAATAGGCGTAATAATGATGTGCGGTTATTAGTTGTACCGTAGCGTTCGGAGGCCTAACATGTTTTACTTGATTGTGTTATTCGTAATCGCGATTTATTACTACGCGACCCGCAATCATGACTACTGGACGAAACGAAATGTTAAACATGTTCCTCCAATCCCACTTTTCGGAAACCACTTCCGAAATCTTCTCGGACTCAAAAGCATCGTGGAAATTTCAAGCGAACTCTACAATAAATATCCCGATGAAAAAGTCGTCGGATATTACAGAGGAATAACGCCGGAATTGATCATAAGAGATCCGGATATCATCAGAGATATTCTCAACGTAGACTTTGTTCATTTCTACAAACGAGGACTAGGCAGAGATCCAGAACGTGAGCCTTTATTAAAAAACCTATTCCATGTAGATGGCGATCATTGGAAACTGCTTCGTCAACGTTTGACTCCAGCTTTTACAACCGCTAAGCTGAAGAAGATGTTCCCGTTGATAATTCAGTGCGCAGAGAAGCTTCATCATGTTGGAGAAGATATCGTGTCACGTGGCGGGGACTGCGACGTCCGCGAACTCATGGCTCGTTTCACCACAGACTTCATAGGCGCTTGTGGTTTTGGAATTGAGATGAATTCCATCAACGACGAAAACTCTCTCTTTAGACAGCTCGGAAAGAAAATATTTGACCGCCCGATAAATATTCTAATGTTGTTCTTTTTATGGGAATTATTCCCCGAGCTTCGGAATTTCCTAATAGTCTCTGATCCAAAAATTGAAAGTATGATAACGGAAATAGTTGCAAGTATTCGCAAACAAAGAAATTACAAACCTTCCGGTCGGAATGACTTTATTGATTTACTATTGGAGTTGGAAAGCAAAGGAAAAATAGTAGGAGAGTCTGTTGAGAGAAAAAATCCAGATGGAACGCCATTACCTGTAGAAATGGAAATGGATTTGAAGTGCATGGTAGCACAGGTATTCGTGTTCTTCGCCGCCGGTTTCGAAACATCAGCGTCTAGTACGAGTCATACTTTGCATCAATTGGCTTACAATCCCGATATTCAGCAGAAACTTCAAGATGAAATAGACGAAGTGCTGTCCAAATACGATAATAAATTATGTTACGATGCTATCGCAGAGATGAGTCTATTGGATATGGCTTTTAAGGAATCGATGAGAATGTTTCCATCCTTAGGTGTTCTTAACAGAGTGTGTGCTAAACGATACACTTTACCTCAATTGGGTGTCACCATAGATCCGGACGTAAGAATTATTATACCCATTCAGGCTATACAAATGGATCCACAATATTTTGATAATCCGAAGGAATTTCGTCCCGAAAGATTCAAGATGGACGAAGTAAATGAACGTAAAAAATACGTATACTTGCCATTCGGAGAAGGGCCAAGGGCATGTATTGGTAAGTCACATTTTTTATTTTTAAATTGATAAAATATATTTAACAACTATAAGAATCATAATAAATAATGATTCTAGAGTAAATTAGGCTTCAATAAAAATACGTTAAAATAGTTTTTTTTTAACTTTTCATGCTTTCCCCTCTTGTCAGGGAAATAAGCAACTCTTTTTTCCTTTCAATATGCTTACGTAAACATTAAAATTAAAATATACAATTTTCAATAGTAATATCACACATCAAAAGTGAAGTGAATCAAGATCAACCTTTGGTGCTAACGTGTACTCGAATTATACCTAATTACTATGTACTATGTGTAGCTACAAGCGTATAATTTTATAGTTCAATCATAATTGCATGCCGGTAATAATTATTATTCCAAAACGTTTATTATATTCTTTAGATGATTATATCTTACGCAACTTAATAACTTTTATGACTATAAAAGTAATTAACCATTATTTTATTGTATTATAAAATACAATCAAATGATGGTTGATTTCAGTTATTTATTTATTGCGTCTAAATTTTGTATTATAATTATTTCACGTATGGACTTATCTCTAACGTGTGAATTTGTTTATGCCATTTATAAACTTGCCTATTATTACTAAAATCAATTTATCCTTGTTTGCCTACCAAATATCGAAATTTGTTTTACTTTTTCCTATTAGCAATTGTCAAATTTCGATTATTCGAATTGCCAAAGTTCAAATTTATATCATTTTGCCTTGTTAAATTTCGATCGATCGAATTATCGAAGTTTGTAAATTTTTGGCCTATTAGCAATTGTAAAGTTTCGGTCTTTTGGTAGAAGACATAAATTTGAAAGATTGAATATTATTAGCAAGCGGCGTTCCGCTAATAATACAACAGATAACTTTTAAGTTTTATCTCATTACCTCTATTTACCATTAAGAATTCATATTCATTCATAAAGTATGCGTATAAATAACTTGCATAGAAGTATTTACTATTATACACTTAGTATGTAAAGTATGTAGTAGGTATCCATTTGACTTGATAAAAGAGACGTACCTATAATTATATAGTCCGAATTCGACCGTGCTCTATTATTTCCCGATTTGCAGAAGGTAATGTTTTTCGAACGCTTATATGTAGGTACCTATGTACCTATGTGTCATTGTTTGTCATGCCTGAATTTGTCTAAATTATGGTTATGATCAAATCATAGGCTATATTTTTAAGCAGTCGGAGATTTTTTAAGAATAAATGCTAGTTCAATTTAGTTTCAACTCATGTTCAAATTATTTCTACTCACTATGATGCTCAATACTTTTGTTTACAATTTTTTTAATGAATTCTCGACCAATTTGAGTTCGGTTATTACCAATTACACAAAAAAAATTGAAATTATTAGCTTGTTATTTTTTTGTTGTGGAATTAAGTAAATTAGGTAAACGGCAGCTAATACGTTGATACGTTCATTTATTTACTTAATTCAAAGGTCAAGGCTACAACAACATAAAATGTGGTGTGTTTTATAACTCTCAACGTTATGTTCTACCGGAGAATTATGACAACATGTGGAATATTACATGATATTTTTAAGGCGACTCGTCCGTAACATTAGAATGATAAATAATACAATTATCATTATTATGATGTATTATAATGTGCTGATGATAATTAACAAGTGTTTCCAGTTAGATAATTTTTAATATGATTTGTATTTACTTTAAATGACTAATTAACCAATTTAGTAATACTTACACAAATTTTAGTTCAAGTGGTTTATTAATCTACACTCATATTATAATAAAGAGGAAAACTTTGTTTGTTTGTTTGGTTGTAATGAATAGGCTCCAAAACTACTGGACCACATTTCGTTATTCACGTTTCGTTATTCATTATCCACGAGTAACATAGGTTATATTTTACATGAAATATATTTGATAAATAGATTTTGAGGCGGTACAAAGTTTGCCGGGTCTTAAATTGCCTTAATTGATAGCATAGCATAGCATCAGCACTACTTATATTTGTGTCTTACGGTCGATTCTGCGGAGTAAGTAGCCCATTCCTGCTTCTTCTCCATAACGAAACACCTTGTGAAGTGGTGGTAGTTTAACATTCAAAAAGTGCTCTGTAAAGAACCTATTTTGAATAAAAAAAATTGATTTGATTTTGATTTTATTCATGGGAGTAGCAACGCATTTGTGAACGAGGAACATTTCAAGGAGGAATATAATCCTGTTCCGTTCGTGCTATATGAATTTGGTTAAAGATGTCTATTATATAGCTTTTTTTATAATATAGGAGTAGCAGACGAGCATGCAGTCCACCTGATGGTAAGTGGCTACTGCCGCCCATGTACATATGTAATCAACCCCAGATAGGATTAGATATTCCTACCTGAGGTCCCCTGAGGACTAAGCTGGAACGCCTCTGAAAAGTCTGTCTCCCTTACCACACCCTTCAAACCGGAACACAGCATACATACACACCTAACACTGCAGTTATTAGGTAGAAATAGGTGTGGCGGTGGTGCCGCCGGAGTCGAACCGCAAAGGGTTCTACCACCTTCAAACGACAGTGATTAATAACATAAGATAGACTGCATCCTCTACAAAAAGAAATAATAGTAACTGTATTTTTTTCCAGACACTTATTTAAGATAGATAAATTCAAGGTTTTAGCTGATTGTGTTCTTATTACAGGTCTGCGTTTAGGCCAGATGCAGTCACTCGCTGGACTTGCAGCACTACTGCAGAAGTTTACAGTGGAGCCGTGCGCAGCAACTCAGCGCGAGATCAAAGTCGACCACAAGCAGAACGTGGTGCAAGGAGTCGTAGGTGGCATGCCACTCAAACTTAGGTTAAGGAAACCGAAGATATGAAAACACCGAAAAAATTAAATAGAGATTATTTTCCACAAAGACTATAATATAGATGAGTATGAGTGTGTGGTAGAACGCATATGTGGCCAACCCTAGATACGACTTACCCTCTTACCTTATCTAGAATTGATGACAAATGTGACAGATGATGCAATAACCACTTACCAGTTTTACTTACTAAGAATGAATTTGGCGACCACACCGGTCTGAAACGCAGTAGTACCCGGGGTCTATCCCCGGCCTGAAAAATATTTTAATGACGATTTAGATTTCTATTCCGGTTTGGGTTTTGTATGCTGATTTAATAGTACGCAATACTTTTAATAGTAATGCATATTTTTTTAAATTCTATTTTAACCTGTGACTTTATCTGTATTTTAATTTTAAGGTTATACCTTAACTTATGTCAAGTTTATTTGGAAAACGTTCTCTCATAAACGATTTACCAATTAGGTATTCATTACGTACCAATACCTACTCCAAAATTCATGACCGATAATTACTTTAAAAAAGGATTGTTCATTTATTAACGTTGGAGTTGATTTTTTTAAAAAGAGTATTGATTTTAATACTTATCTTGTAAAAAATGTAAAATGTCATATCAAAAATATGAATAACCCTTATTTTCTTAAGTTTTAATATTTAATAATTTTTATTAAAATTGAAAGAACGGATTGAAACTTGAATTAAAAAATACAATATACGTAAAACTGAGTGTTCGTGTGTACCTAAAGTAGATACTGTACAACATAATTTCGAAGAAGGCAGTCACTAACGGTATTAGTGAACGGTACCGATGAATCGGTGTATCTACATCCCGACAAATACGGCTTATAGAACGTATAGAATAACTTAATTATATTCCTTATCTATAATATAAAAATTATAAATAAAAATGTAACAAATAAGGTTAAATATAAATGATGTCTTTTTACCCCAGTATTAATACGTTGAACATTAATAAAAGTATAGTCAACACATTTTGTTTTTTTTTTATTTTCACCCGTATTTACCTAATTATGTCATATGTAGGTACTATTGAGACTTCGCAACTTATCTAGTTAACTACGCAATAGCCTCTATCATAATAGCTTCCTTAAACGATGCTTAACTTGACTAGTGTCTCTATCTCAAACCGAAGTTTAATTATTCATCGCAATCTTTATCACAATCTGGATATATCGTGGAGGATTGCGTTCATGATTAACGATTATTTAACGATTTGTCACCTCTGTTTGGTAAACCGAATCAAACCGGTTGCAACACAACCGACTCTTTCAACTCCGTTTCTCTCTATCGCGTGACTTTGGTTAGATTAGGTTTCGTGTTTCGAAATGGTATGAATCTAATCTTACCTGAGGTTGATTACAGATGTCAATGTAAAAACGGATTAGACTGTGCTGTTTGTCCGTTTATCCAGCTTAACATCTTACCGTCTGTCACAGAACGCACATAGCCTCTTGAACCGTGTTAACCGTGTTAAAATTTGTCAGTAAATTATGCCATGGATTGGACAAAATTTAAAATTTAATAATAAATTATATTGTACTTCCATATAACAATAGGACGCCGGCAACGGTAGGTACGTTCAATACGTATTGTTCACGATCCGAAATTTGAAAATCTAGAAATTCTGTGGTCCGTATAGATCCATCATTTCTCTCATTTGCATGCTTGTTAATCACAATATGGTATAAAGCCATGAATATTTATTAAAATAGCTTCGCAAGAAAGAGTGAATGACGTCGATGGTTCTGTGCCTTTATTCAATTTCAATAAATCTAATTAGCACGATAATACAAACCTCAAGGTGAAAGAGAAATATTTTTACAAGTACATTACCAAACATCTGTATTTACAGTCTGATCGCTTATTAAGACGACCTGTCTTATTGTTATTGAAATTACTTAATATCTTACTTCAATTTTTAGAATGAAATTTCAGTCTGCATCGTTAGTTGCAGGAGAGTATCACGGTGTATTTATTAAGCCTACCTATCGTAGATTCGGACGTGCAACATGTTATACTTGATAATATTAATCATAGCAATAGGTTGTTATTACTATGCAACACGCAATCACGGTTACTGGCAAAAACGAAATGTGAAATGTGTTCCGCCAATCCCACTTTTTGGAAATCACTTCCGAAATCTCGCCGGCATTCGAAACGTTACAGAAATATCGACTGAACTCTACAATCAATTTCCAGGTGAAAAAGTCGTTGGCTACTACAAATGTAGAATACCGGAATTGATTATAAAGGATCTAGATATAGTTAGAGATATCCTGAACGTAGACTTCAATTATTTCTATAAACGAGGGGCATGCGACCAGGAGCTAAACGAACCTTTGTTAAAAAACATTTTTCATTTGGATGGGGATACGTGGAAGCTGCTTCGTTCTCGCCTAAGCCAAGCATTCACAGCAGCCAAACTGAAAAATATGTTCCAGTTGATAACACAGAGCGCAGAGAAACTTCAGCACCTTGGAGTGGAAATTGTATCGCGTGGGGGAGAATGTGACGTCCGCGAACTTATGGCTCGGTTCGTCATAGAGGTCATCGGCGCTTATGGTCTTGGTATTGAGATGAATTCGATCAACGACGAAAATTCCCTCTTTACAAAATTTGGATTGAAAATTTTTGCACAGCCAGTAAAAAATCCCGCATTGTTCTTTTTCTTTGAACTATTTCCCGAAATCAGGAGTATGATCAAAGTCGTAGACCCTGTCATCGAAAATATAATGACGCAATTATTCACAAGTGTTCGCAAGCAAAGAGATTATAAGCCTTCGAAACGTAATGATTTTGTTGATTTACTTTTAGAATTGGAAAGTCAGGGCAAAATCGAAGGTGAATCTATAGAAAAAAGGGACGCAGATGGTTCGCCGGTCTCTGTTGAAATGGAAATAGATTTACAATGTATGGTGGCGCAAGTTTTCATATTTTTTGCTGCTGGTTTTGAAACATCATCGTCGGCCACCAGCTACACCCTACATCAACTGGCCTTTCATCCAGATATCCAAAGGAAAATTCAAGTCGAAGTAGACGAAGTGCTGTCAAAGTACAATAATAAAATATGTTACGACGCTATCTCTGAAATGACTCTGCTACAAGAAGCATTTAAGGAATCATTGAGAATGTTTCCATCCGTAGGCGTCCTTCACAGAGTGTGTGCTAAGCAATACACGATACCCAAGTTAGGTATCACTATAGATCCAGGAGTTAAAATTAGTATACCAATTCAAGCAATACAAATGGACCCACAATATTTCGATAACCCTAAGGAATTCCGACCTGAAAGATTCAAGAATGATGAATTAAAAGGACGACAAAAATACGCATATTTGCCTTTTGGAGATGGTCCAAGATCTTGTATTGGTGAGTTGATACTATCTTTAAAGCAGTATTTGTAAGTAACTGTAAAGATACAAATATGGCTATTATTATTTATTTCCATTATAAAATATTCAATTTATCCAGATAGAAAGTAACACAAGTTTAACTTTGTTTGTTCGTCATACCAGAATCAGTAAAACCACAAGGTTAAAAAAAACTTAAACTACCAACACGAATTCGAATCTTGTTAATCTTGATTGAATAGAAAACTGACATGGATTGTGAATTCGTGTTAATATAATCACTATCGACTTTTGAATGATTTTTATCTACATACTATAAATTCAGCTATATATATATATATATATATATATATATATATATATCGGAGAAAACACGATTGGAACATCAAAAGGACACGTCAGTCAGTAATTCAGTAATAATAAAATAAGTTATCACAGTTAGTCGGTCAAGTATATAGCAAAATAACCATAGCGATCAAACGCGTTAATTAGGTAAACCGACAGTTTCGCATTGGAGATGTGACCGGGTCCGTGTCTCACGGTAAACTACCCTCATTCTCGAATACGACTCGGTCCGCATGGCGCACTATTTTTAAATAAAAGTGACATCACGTCGTCTACTTGAGGTACAGATAATAAAATTAGCAATCTTATCAAACAACTATATCGATATACACGATATATATATAAATTATGTATCGATCTCATAGAATACCATGTTTTGTTTCATTCTTTATTTCAGGTAGTCGCTTAGGCCTGATACAGTCGATCGCCGCACTTGCAGCTGTACTTCAGAAGTTCACAGTGGAGCCCTGCGCGACGACCCTTCGTGAGGTCAACGTCGACCACACGCAGAACATCGTGCAAGGCATCAAGGGCGGTCTGCCTCTGAAACTTAGTCTAAGGAAACAATAACATTCAAAAGATATACCGAGATAAGATACCTAAAGACATATTCACAGTTTCTGAGACATATAAAGCAACGTCCGTAGTCCTCAGAAGCAACCCATTCGTAGTCGTCTTCGTATAAACCCCATATTCTAAGTAAAGTTGGTTACAGTTTTCCCAGCGCGGTAACAACAACCATCAGTGGACGTACGCTATTCTGAAACCAATTTTTACCGAAGAATATTATAATATATTGTTTTATTAATCATAACGATTAATAACTTTTTATTTATTTGTAAAAGTGTTTTTTTTTCTATACTTATCTCGCTTACCTACTGGTGTACTAAGATCCATCCTATGATCAATCCGATGATAACATAAAATGCGATTCAGTCGTTAACGATAAGAATCATTATGATATAAAACAAAAAATAAGTAACATTAGAATAATAGAAAGGCATAGAGTTAAAACTATAACAAGATAAACAATAGGAAGGTGACTGAACTATGTTCCACATCTCGTTCTGCGTAGGAATGTGGCGTATCAATATTTGACTTCCTTTAAACTGTGATCAGGCGCTTATATTATGGTGCATGATAAAGACCATAAACCAATAGTTTTTTTTTTTTTATAAACGGCTGCGAACTTTGATTATCTGTGCAAATATACTGACCGTTTTAATATAATGAAAGTACAATAGAGTTAGGCTGAAAGGCAAAAAGCCAAAGCCGTAAAACACCATTAAAAAAAACTAATCGTTAATATATCTGTCAACATTTTTACCTATACATCACAGAGTACATTTTATATATCCGAACATTATTTTTATATTTAATATTTCATGTATATTTTTATTATTTAATGCAAAAAAATGGCTGTGCAATTTGTAAAAATATATTACGGACCATACGAATCTTTCTATACACTGTCTCACAAGCCACAAAAACTAAAAGGCCTTAGAGGTAACAAGCAACAGTTATTATTAAGTATCATCCATCAATCCCTCAGCAGTAGCCTTCTACTGGACATCTAGTTTATCCCATTCATACATACATTCTTAGGGTGTGCTGCATGGGTCTCCAATCTACCAGTATGATTACTTCCAGACAACAATATTTTGTTCAATTGAAAATCCATATCCTAGCCATAGATTAGTAAAGATACTTCGTTATTTAACTTTACCGTGCACAACAAAACAGAACACATACCCAATTGTTAAGAAAGAAATAAGTGTAGCACTATTAAAAATATAAATTATGTACTCAATTCCTACAGATCATTTACAAAAACTTGGATTCCGGGTAGACCTTGTGCCTGTCGACTACGTTAATTATTGCATGATTGAAATATGTGGTTACGAGGTACGGTACATATTTTATTCATATTATTTTATTATTACAAACATCTTCCACTATCTTACGGAAACTTACTTTCTTCAAAAAATACTAGTACTAAACGTAGTATTTGATTTAATTGCTAATCATATATTTTACCCTTAACCTTCAAACCAAAACATAGAAGCGCTTAAAACTGCTGTTATTAGGCAGAAATAGGTGGGCGGTGGTGCCGGCGGGGCCGAACCACAGAAGGTTCTACCTCTTTTTTTATTGTTAATATAGGTAAATATATTTCTATACTACTACGACTATTAATATTATAAAGAGGAAAACGTTGTTTGTTTGTTTGATTGTAATGAATAGGCTCAAAAACTACTGGACCGATTTTTAAAATTCTTTCACCATTCGAAAGCTACATTATCCACGAGTAACATAGGCTATATTTTATATGAAATATATTTGATAAATAGATATTGAGGCGGTACAAAGTTTGCCGGGTCAGCTAGTATTTAATATTTAAGTAAGATACACCCTGTTAAATGACCCTATTGCTAAGTCCATAGCTAGGACTTGAGGTAGATACCTACTATTAATGAATATTTATTATAAACATGACTGCAATGAATAAATTATTTATTTGAGCGGTGACAGGTGAATGCCGGTATGAATTATAATAATATTATATAAAGATGTCATCGTGGTCATAGGTACTTAAGGTACTTCGACTACTTCGAGTGTGTTATATTTAATCGACATTATTATAATTATGTAATATAGATCAAAATAGGTACTTATGACTTCAATCCTATCTCGGGTTGATTGAAAATATCCACGGACGGAAAAATCTCAAATTGCATTCAACAAAATAATTTCCATACCTTTTGACACTTTTTTCCCCACCGTTAAAAAGTGATGAACATTATTTGGTGACACTTTTTCCGTGAAAATAATGAATATAGTTTTGTTGATTAGCATAATAATAATAATATGTAAGAATCTTTAATATTTTCGCCAGCAAACAACATTATTATTATTTCGGTTTTTACGTATTTTTTTAATATTATATAAACCAACCAAGTAATTATGGTTAACGACTAACAACATGTGTAAGATTAGATTACGATAACTGATTTTTTAATTGTCTTTAATTAATAAAATAATACCGACAAGTGGATTGGTGAGATTGTGAGTCATGAATGCTTTTGCATTAAAAATAAATATAAAAAGCCGTGAAATGCCGGTAATATTAATATTAATGCTAATTATTAGAGGTGCGCCAAATAGTGGTTTCACCGAATAACCGAATACCGAATAATATTCGGTTTAACTTTTACCGAACCGAATATTCGGCCGAATTATTCGGTTAATTAATATTTCATTTCTTTATTGTCAGTTCGTCAATGAACACATTCATTAACACTTTAAAATGTTGATTGAGTTTTAAAAATATATACCGATTTAAGGTTTAAAATAAATGTTCACTATACTAACTATAGATTAAGTAATAAATGTGTTGCCTTGAGGTATCAAAATAAATGTTGATTTTGAAGTTTAGTCGCTTTATTTTATTAGCTTTATTCAACACAGTCTTCATAGGATTTGAATTTGACTTGTAATATAACATAAATCTTACGTAAGAAATTTTGTGTTTTAGTCCTGTACCATGTCTTGTACACAAGAAAATAGAAATACTCTAACCGAATATATTCGGCACCAAAACCGAATAATTCGGCCGAATACAAATAGCAAAAAAAAATGCCGAATACGCCGAATACCGAATACCAAACGAATATTCGGCGCATCTCTACTAATTATATATGCATTTATAACCTTTTTACTAAGCTGCAATTAGTGTTACTAATTGATGATGGAAGAATTATACAATGGAGTTTTGAATTAGGTACTCATAATACATTGACCTTTGAAAATATAAATCTTTTTTTCCGCTAATAACCACTTACGAAAATGTAAATCTTAAATACAATACCATAATTAATCGAATTCGAATCGGAGGGAAACGAAAAGTTATACATTTTTGACATAAATATGGTGTGAAGGAGACTATTGAATAAATCGCCACTAAACCCTACCAGACAGCAAAAGACCACTTAAAAGGTTAATTTCGATTTCTGTTCTAGGTTTGTATATTATTATGTGTTTTAGTGTGTAAGTTATAAGTTTAGCATCAAATTAAATCATCATTTTATTTTTCATTTCTAATAACAAAGTAAGTGACTATGGTAAACATTTGTAACCAATCTTATATTGGAGTCCTATCTGAGGTCGTCCACAAACACGGCGGCGTACTACCCATGTAAACCGAATGCCTTATAGAAGTTCTCTCTCTTTCCTTCGTACCTTCTCGATAACAGAAGGACTTAACACTTAATTTTTAGGTCTGTAGATAGATAATTCTGGTACCCAGGTGTTCAGATGCAACATCAAGAATCTGTCTTTCAACACGCCAGCCGAACAGGACGTAGTGTGCAGACGAGCCATCAACGCCGTGATGGCGTCCTCCACCAGGCTCTCCAGGGCAAGAACCTACCTTTGGTTCTGGGCGTTACTTGAAGACCAAACATTCAGACGTACCGATTTCGCACCAAAGGACGTCTGGCCGTTCAAGGTGGATGTCGGGAAACTCGTCCAACCACTGGAATGCTTGACTTGCTGTATCACCCAAAAGGATATTTGTACTGGTGACATGGGTCCTTTGGAAGCGGTTAAGACCGAAGCGTAAAAAGAATATTATCTTTTTTAGATATTTAGGTCGGGCTTTAAAAAATTATACTTTCCATATCCTTATATACTTTTCATATTATGTTTTACTTGATTAATATAATATACTTATTATTGTAACAAAAACCTATTATTGTTTTTGTATACCTACAAAAAATAACACAATAAAGAAAACAATAAGTGTTAAAACAATTCGAAAATAACGATACCGTTTATCTACAGCAGGGTATCTCAAAGTGAATTATGTCAGTTAATTGTAGGAGGCATACGATAATGATGCAAATACGTAAATGTTGCTTTACAAGTACAATTAATATTACTTTTTGTAACAACGATCATTCCCTATCCATCAGCCTTTTAAAGTTTACTGTTGGGAAAAGGCCTCCTGTAATTGGCGCCACAACCGGTCCCGTGCCCTCTGTATCCAGCGGTTCCCTGCCGTCCTTTTCAGATCGTCAGGCCACAATCAAAAGGCGACTTCTGATTTTAAAAATAAGATAAATATTTGGTAAAATAAAACAACAATGATTTTAGATCCTTTATATTGAAACAAGTCACAAGGCTCCCGAGTTCAGTCCGCTAACAATAAATTAAATACTATTTCATTGTATAATCTGTTTCAATATTTGCCACTATAGATATCTCTTTAATATTATTTCCATCAACCTTATGTTTTATTCACACTTCGTTTTCTATAAATACATTATAAAGATCTTTAATTATGACCCAATAACATAGAAACCAGAAATACATATGAGTGGATTAGAAAAGTTCATAGGCTACAATTCACCGCCAAATTATTGCATACCGATAACTTATCGTTATTTAAACTGTACAACCTAGTAAGTGGCAGTAAATACTTAGATTCATTGTTGGCAGAATGTACCTAGTACTTATCCATATTTATGGCGAGAATTGCAGGCCATAAATTTTCCAATCCACAAATAGAATCAGATGGACTTTGTATGACATACTTATCAATTATTGCAACTGTGGAATATGAACGCTTTGTATCTCTGATTTATTGTAGTTGCAATATACAATGTTATGCTGTAATTGTATTATTTGCTCACAAGCTCAGTCAATCTTTGCATATACCTAGATAATATCTAAATGTTCCATTAATAAAAGGCATGCTCTTTCTCGAAGTGTAAAACAAACATAAAACATTTTTCTTCGTAAGGCCACGGCCAGGTTAATCAAATGTTATACAATGTCTTTCTTCATATAATCTAATATGTAAGAGACAAAATATTGTTAGTAATATACTTTAAATCAGGGTTCAAAATTATCCAATTATTTCTAATTCATGAAAAATCTTTAATTGAAAAAATTAGTTTTACTGAAGCTACCAAAACGATAATGTACAAAATCATACTTATTGGAACTATACAATTAACCCTAATATTCAAGCGACTTTTTGGACATTAAAATATTATCAAGACCATATTAATTATGAACCCTGATAATAATCTTATTCTAAAACGGAAAAACTTAATTTTTTTTTCACAAAATGTTGAAGGTACATAGGTAATATGTTGTTCATAAAATCCATAATGTACATAACTACCTAATATGATTCCCGTTTTAAATGCAAAATTGTTAACAGAATTAAGCTAGAGATGGTAAGGACTAGGACTAATTCAAGGGGGAACTATGAGTAAATATAAATGTAAACCTATCTTTTTTTTTATAATATAGGAGTAGCAGACGAGCATACAGTCCACCTGATGGTATGGCTACTGCCGCCCATGGACATCTGTAATCAACCCCAGATAGGATTAGATATTCCCACCTGAGGTCGGCCACAGATGCGCCGCTACCCCTGAGGACTAAACTGGAACGCCTGGAAAAAGTCTGTCATGTCCTCTCGATCAAAATATTCTAACCAGAAATAATAACCTTCCAAATATGCCCCGCTTAGGAACACTACGTAAAAATGTGATTCGGATACAATTAATGCTTTCTTGAATCATTAAATGATAAATTTACTCATAAAACATAGCCAAGATTTTCACGACTGTGAGTGAAACTTCTTTGTGATACATATGGCAAGGTTCTATGTGACAAAATATAATGTCTAAAGAAATCTTCTACGAGGACAAAATCAAAACTGGAATATGAGTTAACTTATTAAACTAAGCTATTACTATGTCGCAAACTCTTGGCTAAGACCAAATGACGAAGATACGAAATAAATGATAAACTAATTTTACATTATGAAAGCTGATACAACATCTGAATAGGAATAAATTATAAAAATAAACTTTCCAAGAATTAAAGCAAGCGATGATAATAATAATAAAATTAGCTACACCGACAAGTATCTTGCCGTAAATAATACGAAGCAAACATATGACTAATACGTTTATTTAAACAGGCATAAATTAATAATAATTTTAATCCCCAACTGTTGGAATATTTTATTTATTTACATATTCATTAGCATCGCCAAGCCATTTCAGTATAAAACCATCTAGCTAAAATTTTATAAATTAGTCTAATTTATTTTACATTCAAAAATGTAGAGTACTGATAAATAAATAGTTTTATGTAACATTACTTTCATGTATACCTACTTAAAATACCAAGACATTAAAAACATTGGAGTAATTAACAATTATATTTAAAAGTTCCCTGCAATTATACCCACGACACGCCCTATTCTTACTCATTGATCAAATTTTATGTTAATTAATATTAACTATATTTAAGTTGACAACCGTGGATAAAACTATAAAAAATCCTTTGGGCGAAAACATTTTTATTTCATTATCTTTGTATCTATTGTATTACAGCAGATCAAATCAATTTAATGAACATTAACTAATAGGTATATTGAAAAATTGAGTTTTGAGAATCATGACAAGATAAATAAATGAGCAATGCAAGCAATAAATAATTACAAAGCAAAAATATATCATGTACATACTAATATAATTACATATTAATATAAACACTTAGCATATTAAAACATTGTTTAAAGTAGACCAAATGGAATAAAATTTACATTGTCATGTGTCATAGCAAAAAAAAACAAGTGTGGCAACACTGTATCAATGCATATACATATTTAATTCATGTAACACATAAAATTTGCAATAGTTCATTGAAGGTGGATGAGGTCAAAAAGGTTTCTATAGTGTTATAATTATATATATAAAAACACAACATTGTAATACATAGATGTATTATAATATTAAATAAATAAGAGCGAAAAATTTTAGCCTGTTAATAATATTGTTTGCTAAAGCCCGCTCCACATTCTCGAGAGAACGCGAGAAAACCGATTCCTATTGGCTCCACATTCTCGTTTCTCGTACTTTTCTGGCGTTCTCGCGAGAATGTGGAGCGGGCTTAAGATTGGCGCGTGTACACTGAGCGGGCGACCGCCGCGTGCTACACGCGCTAATTAGTAGCGGCTTTCAACTGATTTTGAGAAATAGTCTACGAGTAGGTGCCCACTATGAGCGAACTGCTGCTTATACTTTGTTCCAATCCTAGTACTAATTTCATTTTTAGCGGACGCCCTTAGTTCACATATCTTTCGATATCAGACAAATGGTCTTCGACCGATTTTTATGCAGTTTTTATTGCACAAAAGTGTACTTTAAACAAAGTACAAGTGGATTATCAAAACAAGCAATAAGTGCATAATCCACTTTATCAATGTATTGTCCGTATTGTCTTTTATAAGATTTAAGTATAATACATATAGATAAATAAAGAAAGAACAATAAAATACAATAATAATAAATTCCATACCATCACTGACTCAATCCATAACATCTTACAACTGTAATAATTTCTGTGGAATTTTGTTTTTTTCCTCTTAAATGTTCATTTTAATTTAATTTTGACACATTATAAGTCACATTTACATTTATTTCTGGTTTCAGTGCCAACTTAGATTTTTAGGAATACAAAATTAATTGAAATGAATTTTATTTATTGTTGTAGACCTATGTAGGCATTTACATTGATTGTTATAATATTTTTCTTATACTACTACCGGATCGGAACACGACTTAAATTGCGAAAATTTCGGGTTTGAGTGGGTTTTGGGAGCAAAAAAATTGATAAAAGTAGTGTGTCGCATGAATAAAATTTGGTCGCCACGATTTTGATTCTCAAATAAATAGAACTGACTTATATGTAAAGGAAGGGTTTTGGAAGTGCTTCCATATTTTAGTAGTATTCGAGTTTAGTAACGTATTGGTTTTAAGGGGGCTATTGACGGCGGCCTATTTGGTTTGCAGCTAAACGCGAGATTTAGTTTCCTGCTTGTCAGAAATTTGATCATATAATATAAATAAATATCACCTAGAAGTTTGCCTCTCAAAACTTTGCTACCATCTATCCCTTCTCGTCTTGTCATCTCATGGGTCAGTAGGAAACTGGCATATAGTACAACTGATAATATAATCAGTGATCTGCAGTCAATTGACATACATAACCATCCTATATAATAAGCCCATCATTACAACTGAATTGCACTCTCATATAATGATGACTTCTATTCAGCACAGATGTTTAAAAAGAAAAATATGCCTAGATTCTTTCAATATCCTTTCCATCGATTCAATCTCAATTCAATAGCTAAATAATTGGATGAAATAGTAGCTGACATTAAATATCAACTACAGCAAATAATAAATTCACATAAATAATAAATAAGTTAGGCCAGCAGTTGTCAAGTTAGCATTTTCGGGTTATCGCAACTGAAGGGCAATGGAAACGCGGTCTTATATATTATATATCTAGTGTATTTCATGTAACACAATTACCTTATCTTTACAATGTAATTTATTCAAGCTGACAATTTCCTTTACATTAGTATAGCCACATTATAATATGACTTAAAATTGTTATAAAGTATTCATAACACTATTTTACTTCACTTATTGCTTTAACGTTTAACCATTCTGTCTTGTTTATAAAAAAAATATAGAACACTATGATTTAACTCCTGACGTATAATATAATATTGTGATACCCACATAATAAACTATCCAAGGAACGGAATCCTCTTTAATTACTTACACGTGAGATTTAATGAGAAAACAATATCTCAAACTTACCATAGAAACTCGCCCGTAGCAACGTACACATACCACTCAGTAACCGAAAGAGCACTTTAAGATAACTTTGAACAGAGTAAGGATGGTGTCGCACAGTCGGGTCCTTGTAAACGCACTACGCACGATCGAGAATATGTAGTAACGACCGAACGTCCTAAGTACCACTCAATAACCGAAAGAGCACTTTAAGATAACTTTGAACAGAGTGAGGGCGGTGTCGCACAGTCGGGTCCTTGTAAACGCACTACGCACGATCGAGAACATGTAGTAACGGCCGAACGTCCTAAGCCTAGCCCACAGGGTCCGTGCGTCCACTCGCGAGTCACACACTCATTTCACTTGAGTCTTCACGTGCTGTAAGAACTCGTAGTAGGAGAATGCGGACTCCACGCGGTCGTCCACCAAGCGCTCGGTGAACACGTGTCGTGATGGAGAGTTGTCCCTGGAAATTATTTTTTTATTAATTTAATAATTCAATTGAAAAAAAAGAAGGTACATTTTAGGGAGAGTCCTAAGTTACACACTTCTTGGACTAGTCCTGAACAGTACTTTGGGAAAAATTTACTAGCTTGTTGACAAACATGGGCGGTCTTAATATCTCTAATCCCAAATATAAAGTGTTTACCACATGCACGTTTGCTACAGACACACAAATCCTTGTCCATCCACCAGATCTCGCCCTGACTTCATGCATGTTGTCAACGAATGCGTACAGTTTAATATCCCCCCAATTTCCCCTTCCAAAAAACACATGTTCTCTTATCCCTTATCTACTCGCCTGATATTCGCCGCGCACGATTTGTCGTCATTCGGTTTGACCCCGTTCCTTCTCCTATTATCCAAATACAATACAATACAAATATAAACAATTAGACAAGAGTCCACCCACCTGAGTACAAGTATGTTTGCCACGTACGGCTTGAAGCCATCTAACATATGGACGAACGCAGTCAGTGAGCGCACGTCCGCTGTCCTCCATATCAAGACACCTGGTCTCCTATGACTTATTTACCCACCTGAGCACGAGCATGCTCGCGGCGTACGGCCGGTCATCGTTGAACCGGTCATCGACGAAGCTGGCTGAACGCCACGCCGAAGCACTCCGACAGCACGCCTGACTGCCCCGTCACACGTGTGTACACACCTGAGCACGAGCATGCTCGCGGCGTACGGCCGGTCGTCGTTGAGCTTGTCGACGAAGACGCCGACTGACCTCGCGGCACACGTAAAGCATGACCGCACGTATAGCACTTACCTAAGCACGAGCATGCTCGCGGCGTACGGCCGGTCGTCGTTGAGCTTGTCGACGAAGGCGTGCAGCAGCGCGTTGCCCGGCGAGTCCACGCGCGGCAGCGAGCGCGCCTCGTCCGCCAGCTGGCTGAACGCCGCCACGCCGAAGCACTCCGACAGGAACGCCGGGCTGACGCCGTGGCACACGTACACTATCATCGTCTCGCCGTCGTCGAGCAGGTACGCGCCGTTTATGCTCAATCTGGAATTTAAAATGGTATCTATTAAGTTTTGTTTGCGACTGACATCCGTTATTAATAATTAATCTATGCAATGTTTTGGCTACCAAAGATTGACATTTAAGGATGGTTTCCTACCGACATTAGTAATAATTAATGTACTAAATTATTAACCGACTTCTTACCTAACAAAGATCAACATTTACATATAGACACTAGTATAAAGAAATGTTTCCTTATATGCTCAATTGAAATCGGTTCTGAATTATATGAATTTTACCTCAAGTACGCACAAAATATAGATGTCTTTTTGCTCACAAACCTACTTTATTTGTTACTTCCTAGTACAAAGTAACAATGGTTCTATCTTAGCTTATCTATCTGGGTCTACGAGCTATTTGCCTGTTCCCCATGTTTGACGTCTATTCGTCTGTTTACTCTAATTTAAACCTGCCTACTCCGAACTAAAAAAAATGTTTTCAAAGGGATGTGAAGTCTACCAATTCGCACTTGGCCAGCCAGTGTATTATGGCCTAATCCTTCTTATTCTGAGAGGAAACCCGTGCCCAGCAGCGGGACAATAATGGGTTGATGATGATCATGACTCCCATCTAAACCTGTTTCTAACGATCCAAATAATCATATCTTCATAATCAACCACCTATCTTCATAACCCACCTCTCAGCGGTGAGCTGCATCCTCGGCGGGTCCGGCACCAGCTCGTCGTCGTTGCGCGTGCTGTGCGCGGAGTCCCGCAGCGCGTGTATGGGGTACAGGTCGGGGTACACGAGCCGCATCAGCTGCGGCAGCGGCAGGCACTTCATCGCGCACATGTCCGCCACGCGCTCGTCGAGACGCGTCGACGTGCCCGTGCGGAACGCTTTCTGTGAACATACAAATATTCAATTAGTATTTTATAAAGGTGATAACCTTTTTAATGGACGTCCGATGTAATTATAAATAATTCTATCAAAAAGCATACTTGCAGTGGTTTCATTCTACGATGCGCTTATTTCTACTAAGAGTTTTCGGCATTAATTTTGATTAATCGTGATAAACGATTTAACCAAAAGAGTGCAATTTTACGTCGCACGAAACTGTGATAAGGGTAACAATTTTTATTTTGTATTTGTTATCTATTGTGTGCCCAATTAGGTTTACCATTTTTTTTTAAATTACAAAACAATCTTACATTACGCAACAATACTTACCGGTCTAACTCAGTATTACATTTTAACATCTTGCCCCTTCACTACCTACAAAAGCCATTTTACTCGAGGACATTACGTTGAAGATCTCGCGCGCGTCGCCCAGCGGACGGGGACACATGCGGTCCACTACTCCAGTAGTGCACATACACAGGTTCTGCGCGAGCGGGGCGCACCGACACATACCCGCTTCAGCAGCGCCAGCAGCAGCAGCGGCAGCAGGCGCAGCGAGGCGGGCGCGTGCAGCGCGGCGGCGGCGGCGCCGGCGGGCAGGTTCTGCGCGAGCGGGGCGCACCGACACATACCCGCTTCAGCAGCGCCAGCAGCAGCAGCGGCAGCAGGCGCAGCGAGGCGGGCGCGTGCAGCGCGGCGGCGGCGGCGCCGGCGGGCAGGTTCTGCGCGAGCGGGGCGCACCGACACATACCCGCTTCAGCAGCGCCAGCAGCAGCAGCGGCAGCAGGCGCAGCGAGGCGGGCGCGTGCAGCGCGGCGGCGGCGGCGCCGGCGGGCAGGTTCTGCGCGAGCGGGGCGCACCGACACATACCCGCTTCAGCAGCGCCAGCAGCAGCAGCGGCAGCAGGCGCAGCGAGGCGGGCGCGTGCAGCGCGGCGGCGGCGGCGCCGGCGGGCAGGTTCTGCGCGAGCGGGGCGCACCGACACATACCCGCTTCAGCAGCGCCAGCAGCAGCAGCGGCAGCAGGCGCAGCGAGGCGGGCGCGTGCAGCGCGGCGGCGGCGGCGCCGGCGGGCAGGTTCTGCGCGAGGCGGTGCGCGGACAGCGCGTCCACCGCCACCGTCGTCAGCGCCTCGCGCGCCTCGCCCAGCGACGCCGACACCGCCCGGTCCACCGCTGGAACGAACACCGCGATCATCACTCACTCAATCACATTTACACCCCACTAGTAGAGTCCGCGCCAAACTGCTAGTCCGCTCCTAATATAAAACGAGTCCCGCAATAACAAATTGTAGTATTAGCGGGTCGAAGACAGCGCGATACCCCAACGGCACCGCTCCGCTGCCCGCTCTCGTCCACGGGTACAAAACTGCGTTAGAGTGCCCTTACGTTACGGAGTATAAGCTAACTAAACCTGCGCGCAACAACTTCAGAGCGGACTAGAAATTTGGCGCGGACTATACCACTCTACTAACACGGAGAAACACGCGTACCGTTTATTTTTGCTCTGTTTATATAAAAGTGAATTCGGTATTTATTGACCTATAAACAAATGGACGCATAACTCAATATAAAATCGTCATAAAATTATATAATAAGAAATTGACACATCCCATTGAAAAACTCCTTGTTACATTTGTTATAGTATTAAGTTGTACGGTTACGTACATTGCAACTTTTAGACTTAGTGCAAAAATAACTGTCGCGCGAGACGGACGCGCCAATAAACTCACTTATACTTAACGCGTCTTTCATTGCACTCAACCACGTGCGGTGCTAACTGGTACTGTACATTTTTTGGTCCTTCGATCTTTTCACTCAGTGTATTTTGTGGCCTTAAGTTGCGATAGCGAATCGGTTACCTGGCCTCCCACAAGCGGGTCTCCCCAGGATAATTGAGAAGGCGTGTATGTCTTAATAACGGGTCGCTGATGCATTGAGTGCCAAGGACCTTCAAGTGACAACGAAGTTCAATCGTAAACTGCGAGAACGTCGAAAAACGCTTGAAGAAAAAGAAGATATAAGCGGAAACTACTGCCTGTCTTCGTGTCCTGAACCAACACCTTGGAACTACAACCTCACTTAATAACTATGGAATTACTCAGTAAACAAGTTGAAAGCTTCGAAAATATTAAAACTCTGTGCACCAACTACATAAAAGACAGCATTAATAGAAAAACTGTCGAGTACTTAAACTCCCGTCTTTCAAGCTTGGAAAAACAATGGATAGATTTCCACGAAAGAAATGAAACTCTAGTGCGGACTTTTGAAGATAAAGAAAAGATCAGTTACTTCACCGCTAACATCTATGGAAAAACGAAACAACTGTACGAGACTACTAAAAGCGACATAATGGACTTATTGATCTCCCATCAAAAGCAGGAAAAAGAAGAGGATCCGGAATCAAGCGTGCATTTCGATCTTTCGGGGATTTTAGAGGACGAACCTGACGAAAAAATTCAGCATTTGGTAAGTCGTCAGAGATGCAACTTTAAGGCATTAGAGAGAACTATGTCAAAAATTAAAATAGAACTTGTTACTGAAAAATGGGAAATTGAAGAACTTCTTACAAACCTTAAAGAAAAATGGAATTCTACTGACAAACTACACTGGGAATTAGAAGATATTTTGAAGACTTCAAGCTTAAACCAAGACTACTCCGTTAAATTTGATACTATAGAAAAGAAATATGACACCTTGCGGAAACAACTAAACAACAAGATGTGGTCTAACATTCACTACCAGCAAGCAGCGCCAAAAATTGACATACCGGACTTCTATGGGGACTACATTCACTGGATTTCGTTCAAAAATTTATTTGTGGAGACCATACATACAAATCCTACTATATCAAAATCGCAAAAAATGCAACATCTAAAAACGAAGCTCAAGGGGGAAGCGGAACGCCTAGTACAACATCTCACTATTAGCGCAGAAAACTACGATTCCTGTTGGGAAATACTCTCTCACCGGTATGACAATCGTCGCTTGCAATTCACATCTTTCTTAAACGCTATGCAGCAGCTACCCGTTATTCAGTATCCTAATACATACAACCTAAAGAAACTACATGACGTCATAACTGAAAGTTTAAATGGACTGGCGAACATGGAAGTGGATGTGACCAGCTGAGGTCCAATGATCGTGCATTATATGTCACAAAAATTGGATGCTGTTACTTTCAACGAGTACTCAAAAGAGATTCACAACAACAGAGAGCTGCCCGACTTGACAGAATTTCTAACATTTCTGGAAAGCAAGTTCATGGCCTTCGAAACCGTAAAAAATCGCCAAAATCATGCTAATCATAATAATTCGCAAAAACATATTAGTAACATGCAGTTCAATAAACCGACATACAAGTATCGTCATAGCTACAATTCTAGAAACTCCATTGAAAAGCATAACTTGCCAAAGAAATCAACCTTATACAAAGACAATAGAGACTACTCAAAGGCTTTTTTTACTGCATTTGGAAATTGTCCATTATGTGATGGAAATCACGTTTTAATGCAATGTGCAAAATTTGTCGACATGGATATTACGCAACGAAACAATACCGTCGCAAAGTTGAAAGTTTGCAAAAATTGTTTATACCGTCACGAAAATACAGGATGTAATTCACTAAAAACTTGTAAAGAATGTGATTTGAAACATCATACATTACTACATATTACAAAAAAGGCGTATGCACCAACTAATAAAACTCAACCTTCAACTTCAACGCAACACGGTTCGAACCATTTAATTACTAACAACATGGAAGTACTACTAACTACGGTTCAAATAAAAGTGAAAGCTAGGGATGGCACCTTTGTAACTCTACGAGCTCTACTAGATCAGGGTTCTCAAGTGAACTTAATAACAGAGAATGCGGCGCAACTACTTCGGCTACCGCGAGATAAACTCAATGCTACAATATCTGGAGTCGGATCTGTTTCTGGAGACTGCAAGGGACGCGTTCAACTAACCTGCAAGTCAATTCATAATGACTATACTTTTTATACTGAAGCACTGATACTGAAGAAGCTAACTAACAATATACCCAACTGCACTTTTCCTAAGGCTAACTGGCCACACCTTCATAACTTAAAACTTGGTGACCCTGACTACAATGTCAGTAGCACAGTCGACTTACTCTTCTCGGCTGATGTTTACGCCGAGATTATCATGGATGGGGTGTTGAAAGGAGATCAGCACTCGCCAGTCGCCCAACAGACCCAATTAGGTTGGATTCTGTGTGGGAAACTACAAACTTTAAAATGTCACCTGGCCATCATTGATCTCGCTGATATATCTAAATACTGGGAAACCGAAGATATAACTCAAGGAACTGAAGATATAAATAAGAATGATCAATGTGAAAACTACTATAACAAAACTACTAAGAGAAGCTCGGATGGAAAATATACAGTTAAGATGCCAATGAAGGACAACTTTGAAATCCAACTTGGGAAATCGAGACCGACTGCTGTCTCACAATACTTACAACTAGAAAAGCGTTTAGCAAGAAATACAAAACTGTCGCTTATGTACAAAGAGTTCATTCATGAATACTCTGAACTACAACATATGAAGCCCTCTTCTCAGATGTCAACAGCTGGTGAAGGTCAAGAATGCTATTTGCCACATCACGGCGTCCTGCGGGAAAACTCAATTACTACCAAACTGAGAGTAGTAGTGTTTAACGCCTCTAGTAAGACTTCAAGCGGAAAAAGTTTAAACGACTTGATGGAGAAGGGACCTAACCTGCAAAAGGATATTCAAGGTCTAATTTTAAAGTGGAGATCATATAAATATGCCTTCACGGCCGATATAGAAAAGATGTACAGATGCATCTGGATATCGGCCGATCAACAGCAACTTCAAAAAATTATTTGGCGTCCTTCTGCAACGGAAGCCTTAAAAGAATACACTTTATGCACATTAACTTACGGCACAAAATGCGCGCCGTGGCTAGCTATGCGGACGCTCAAACAGCTGGCGATGGACGACGGGCACAAATACCCGGCCGCGGCAAATGCATTGAAAAATGAATTTTATGTAGACGACTTAATAAGTGGCTACAACTCTCTAAAAGGAGCCAAGGAACTACAAATTACATTGATTCAATTACTGAAAGGAGGAGGCTTTAATCTACGTAAATGGTCGTCTAACTGTCCAGAACTACTTGAACATCTAACTGAAGAACAAATTTCGGCTAATAATATTTTTGATTTCAAACAAGAAAGCGCTACAAATACTACTTATACTCTCGGCCTTGGATGGAATCCTAACTTGGACACATTCATATTTAACTGGAATATAAAGAATACGTCGAAGAAACCATTAACAAAACGCACTCTACTCTCTGAAATATCTCAACTCTACGATCCACTGGGGTGGCTTTCTCCAGTAACTGTAACTGCAAAAATCATCTTTCAACGAGTGTGGGAACTGAAACTCGGTTGGGATGAACCATTACCTATAGAAATTCAAAATGACTGGCTAAAACTTAGAGAACAAATAACGGACTTAAAATCTATAAAAATAAACAGATGGATCGGGGGCACTGAAAGGTTCATTGATTTGTATGGCTTTTGCGATGCAAGCGAAAAGGCCTACTCGTGTGTCGTGTACACGCGAGTCATCGGTGAAAACGGAGAACCGGTGTTGACTTTTCTTGCTGCAAAAACTAGGGTTGCCCCTCTTGCGCAAAAGGTTACACTTCCGCGCCTGGAATTGTGTGGTGCTCTACTATTGTCACAATTAATGGAAAAAGCTAAGAAATCATTGAATGATCACACCATCAAGATGTGGGCTTGGAGCGACTCAAAGGTTGTTTTAGCATGGCTAAAGGGAGAAGAGACTAAATGGGAGAGATATGTTGAAAATAGAGTGAAGAAAATAAAGCAAGTAATTCCGCCTAAACAATGGTCATATATCGAATCGAAGAGTAATCCTGCGGACTGTGCAACTAGAGGAGTGGATCCGAAAAATCTATTGAATCTTAATCTATGGTGGAATGGCCCAGAAATACTAAAAACTTTCATGGGAACTTATGATGAAGAACCCATAAATTGCTTATTTACAACTAACATCGATGAAAAGTTAAAGGTGACAACCCTTGAACAAAATAATAAAAACTTCATCGTCAACTTAATGAATAAATGCAGTTCATTGACACGTGTAAGGCGCATCGTGGCTTGGATAATACGATTTAGCAAAAATATTCGAAACAATTCAACAGCTGGGAAATCTGACGCTGCTAGTTACGTAACAGCGTTAAGCACTTACCTGACTACAAGCGAATTACTCGCGGCGAATAAATTGATTGTACGCGTTATACAAAGGAATGAACTTGAAACGGAATATAATTCACTAACTAAAAAACAACCTCTGAATACGAAGAGTCCTATTTATAAACTGTATCCGTACCTGGATGACGATGGAATCATACGAGTTGGGGGTCGCCTAAATAAAACAAACTTACCTTTAGGCATGAAAAACCCGATCATATTACCTCGAAAGGGAAAATTAACGCAACTGATAATTGAAGAAGCTCACGCTACAACCCTTCACGGCGGACCGCGACTTACACTCGCTTATATTCGCCAGCGATACTGGATCGTAGGTGGGAACCGAGCAGTAAAGACACAACTACGTCGGTGTGTACGTTGCTCTCGTTTTAAGACAACTAATAACTACCAACTAATGGCAGACTTACCACCTCAACGAGCTGTTCCTTCACGCCCTTTTACTCACACAGGGGTAGACTTCACTGGCCACGTGGATGTGAAACTAAACAAAGGAAGAGGAGTGAAAACGTCTAAAGGATACATTGCCATTTTTGTGTGCATGGCTACAAAAGCCGTGCATATTGAACTTGTATCGGACTTGAGCACTGAAACATTTATCGCCGCTTCCCAGAGAATGTGCGCCAGACGAGGAACACCAAAGCACATGTATTCAGATTGTGGCACTAACTTCATTGGAGCGTCAAAGGTACTTAAAAACGAATTTAAACTATTCAAAACTGAACTACCTCAAGAGTTTTTTGCCGAAATTGGAAAAATGGAAATCGAATGGCACTTTAACGCCCCAGCGTGGCCCAGCGCCGGCGGACTTTGGGAAGCTGCGGTACGCGCAATGAAGCAACATCTACATCGAATTTTGGGAGATCAGAAACTTACCTATGAAGAGTTTATGACACTACTAACTAAAATAGAAGCATGTATGAACTCGAGGCCTATATGCCCGCTCACAGAAGATCCCGACGAATTTTATAGTTATTTGACTCCCGGGCACTTTTTAACTGGAAGCCCTACGTTGACCTTGCCACTATCAAACTACGAAGAGGAAAAGAACCTGGATTTACGTCAAAGGTGGCAGCTAACTGAACATATGATGCAAAGATTTTGGAAATTGTGGTCCAGCGACTATCTAACTCAACTTCAAGCTAGAAGTAAATGGCAAAAGCCAACTGAAAATATGGCCATTGGAGACATTGTCCTGATAAAGGAAAATAACCTTCCGCCAGGGAAATGGGCGTTGGGGAGAGTGATCGACGTGCACCCTGGAGAGGATGGTCATGTTAGAGTTACCACAGTCCAAACCCAATCCGGAGTAATTAAAAGACCAATAGTGAAATTATCAAAATTGTTACCAGTGGAATCTGAAGATAAAAAGAACGAAACTGGAGCTCCACATCACAGGAACAGATGTACACCTGCTAAGAAGAAAAGTTTCATCACCTTGTGTCTATCTTTTCTTTCTATATTTACATTAATAAGTTCATCGAACTGCGTCACTACTGACGTCGCTCGAAGTATGACACCAAACGCTCTTATTACAAACCTCGGCCGCGAGCGTCCTATCTACTACGATACAATGGGAATGATACAACTAATTCACGATGAATGGATCTTACTTACATATTATAACTTAACTACATACTGGCAAGCCACTCAAGATCTCGAAACTTTCTTGGGAGAAGTGAAAAACCTATGTCAAAAGCTGGACCGCAGATATTGTGAAAATATTATGCAACAATTACTTCATGAAATGGAACTACTGAATTACCGCAATAACATGTTACTCGCCCCGCACAAACATTTATCTGATCGTAGAAAACGAGGTCTGATTGATGGGGTGGGCTACGTCGCGAACAGCTTGTTTGGAATTTTGGACCAAAGGTTTGCGAATAAATACCAGCAAGATATTGAAGCCGTTAAGAATAATGAAAAATATCTTTTAGAACTTATAAAAAACCAGACTACCATCGTTGAAATCGAAAATGACATTATGAGAAAAAATGACAAGAATATTCGATATCAATTCGATCTATTGAACAAGTTTATGAACGACACAGGCATGAAATTAGCTCAATTGGAGTCCAAAATTGGAACGGTCATGGCAACTAACTACTTCAGTTCTGTGTCGCTGACAGCGCATCTACTACTATCTAACCTGAAAAATGTTCAAGATATGTTTTTTAACGCTCTCGTCAAAGGTCACATTGATGTACACCTCCTCACTCCAGTCAACTTAATAAAACAGCTGAATGAGATCTCGGGTAAACTACCGAAAACTTTAACCTTCCCTGTGGAAAATATTCAAGAACAAATAAAGGAATTATACAAATTTCTATACGTCAAAGCTCGAGTTACTAATAATTATTTTATGTTTGAGATACATATACCATTGACCAATGACGAAGAGTTTACCATTTATCGAGCCATCCCGTTGCCTCTGAAAACAAAACAAGAGGATATCGATACGTATGTTACAGTGTCATTCACATACATCGCTGTCAACTTCAGGAAGAACACTTTCACTAGCTTGAATGATGAACAAATGCATCCAAAGAAGCACAGACAACTTTGTATGCAGTCTTAGCTTACCAATTGGAAACTTAGCAAGCACTAAAGCACCATGTGAAGCCAAATTATTAAGCCACGAAACAACAACGCCATGTTATATGAAGAAAAGGAAATGTGAACCTGCCTGGATTAAATTACACGCCACGAACACGTGGCTGGTGGTGTGCTGTGACTCGTGCGCACTGCGCACCATTTGTGCTGGCGACGTGGCATCTTACCAGCTCAACATGTCCGCACTCATCACATTAAACCAGGGATGTGTGATGCAGACAAAGGACCTGACCATCTATGCTCATAACTTATATCACAGCGACTCGAGCGTAGAATTAAACCTGGCAGTGATACCTAAGGTAGAAACATCGATAAACTCCATGCTTAACTCGCAACGCATACCGCAACTTCGACTACTGCCAGAAGAAGATAACTTAAGAATGGTCGAAAAATTACTGCAACAACAAAGTCATAACGAGTTTCTACTACCCCCAACGACGATCAACAACCACGACATCCATCAATATTCGATATGCTACGCTCTGGTAGCAGTGGTTGTTATTACAACATTAATATGGGTTTCGAAGAAACGAGGTTGGTGCCGCAAAAGACAGTATGTACCGGGTGCATCTACAAACGATGAGAATAATAAGCCAATAGCGACGGTGGAGCAGCGTGGACCACCTCAACCTCGGCGAGACCAAGAAAATGACATTGTCTTTGATTTTAATTAATATTGCATATTGTTAATTGTGTTAAATAATTTTCTTTTATATTTTTTATTTTTTTTCTCACTTTGTTATATTTTTACTTATGTTTTACTTAGCTAAATATTTTCTTTGTAATTTTTCTGTCTTTGTATTTTTTATTTTATTTCTATTCTTTTTGGGTTAGAAATATGTACGGTTACGTACATTGCAACTTTTAGACTTAGTGCAAAAATAACTGTCGCGCGAGACGGACGCGCCAATAAACTCACTTATACTTAACGCGTCTTTCATTGCACTCAACCACGTGCGGTGCTAACTGGTACTGTACATAAGTAAAAAAAAAGCTAGTTTGAACAACATACCCATCTTGCTGAGCAGGCCGACGATGCACTGTTGGTCGGCGGAGTGCAGCACGTCGGTCAGGTTGCTCGCGATCGGCAACGCGAGCGTGTGCACACGTATCCGACGCTCCCCTGCGACGTACGACATTTTCTATTAACTTTTTTAAATATATTTTTGTACCTTCATTTTGTAAGCATATCACATCAACAACCCGTTATTGTCCTACTCCTGAGCACAGGTTACCTCAGAATGAGAAGAATTAGGCCAAACACCACCGCGCTGGCCAATTGCGAATTGGTAGACTTCCTTTGAAGATATTTTTTTTAAGAATTCTCAGTATGCAGTTCACCTTACGATATTTACCGTCAACGATTATGAAACTAATAATTAATTTGTAATACGCACATAACTTTGATATCTTTGAAAAAAATCTGGGGTGATTTGCATCCCGGACTCCTCGATCAGGAGGCCGAGTTTCTCAACCACTAGGCTATCACTGTTTATAATTGACGAAATTCCCCCAACGAAATTTCGTCACACGCCATAATAAACACTAATCTGTCTTTTCCCATAAGCTACATGAAATGTGACGTCAAATATATACCTTTGCTACTAGTGTATAGCAGTGCCGCCTGGAAGCACACCTGCTGGAGATCGGCGAGCGACTCGTCGATGACGAGCTGCAGCCCGAAGCCCGCGTCCGGCGACACGTTCGGCAGCGACAGCAGGTCCGTTGACCGCACGAACAGATTGCCGTGGAACGTGTGGATTGTTATGCCCCTGGGAACATGATCGAAAGTTAATAGCTTAGCATATATGCATATATAATATGTCATTATGGTTATATGGTATATAGACTTTGCGTCCACTTAACTTAAATTAACCAAACCAAACCTTGACTTAACCAATTTCATCAAATAAAGAGACATAGACATAGGATGTCTCGTGAACTATAATATCAGAACTTTGTTTTGATAATTATCAAACATTATTTTGATCCTGAAAAATTGTACAAGCCCTGAGGAATTTGTATATTTTTTTACAGACGTTTTTATTATTCAAATAAACATGTTTTTACAGACAGTTATTGATTCAAATTACTACCTGCTTACCTGCGCCCTGAATTAATAATCAATTAAACCGATTATTTCTATGTGAATTAAAAAAATTGACAATTATTGCCTAGGCAAATTAAAAAATGTCGAACCTTGATAGGCAATCTACTAAGGAATACTAGTAGCTTACCGTCACAGCAGTATTTAAATTAAAGTTCCTCATTTAATATAATATTGATATTACTGATTAAATCACTTGCATATCTGTATACCGAGGCAGGTCTCCTAACATACTCGTACATATGGCACTAATCAAGATTTTAAAGCAAATCAAGCTATCCTATATCATCACGAGACTCACCCCAGTACATCGCACCCGCATGACGGCCTCGAAGCCGATCTTCCTAGTCAAATATGGTGTTAGCATGCGAGTTAGCGGGAAGTGGTACATCATGGCTCTTTCTGTTGTTGATGTTGATAATAAATTATTTCAGATGAAAATCAAAACCTCCTACTTAATTCGAAGATGTCTCACCTAGTACATCGCACCCGCATGACGGCCTCGAAGCCGATCTTCCTCGTCAAATATCGTGTGAACATCCGAGTGAGCTGCTCCGCCTGCCAGGCGCGAGCGGCGCGGAACAGCGGGATGTGGTACACTGTGCCCGCGCTGAACTTGCTCATACCACCTAAGAACACATAATAGGAATTTAGCATCACTTCACATAGATTATTAAGATTACTCACTCCTAACAAGAAAATGTATCAATGTTATGACATTTAAAATTTAAAAAGTGTTGTTTTTAGATCATTTACGAATGAAACGATATTTCTCCGCACTTTTTCTTCAATTTCGTGTTTTTGCACCACCTAACTGCGCATGTCAGCATTGTTCTGCGTAAATGACACCATAACAGCCACAAATGGCTGACAGAATTGTCAGCTGTTTACGCCACTTAATGGCTTCCTTTAATTACAAGACGGTGAGATATCTATACTTATCTATGTTACTTAACTACAACATTGCTTTTTATAATATAGTAGTAGCAGACAAGCATGCAGTCCACCTGATGGTAAGTGGCTCCTGCCACCCGTGGTAATCCACTCCAGGTACGATTAGATATTCCTACCTGAGGTCGATCACAGTCGCGCTACCCCTGAGACTAACATCGAACGCCTCGGAAAAATATGTCTCTCTTACCACACCCTTCAAACCATAACACAGTAGCCCTTAATACTGGTGTTGTTAGGCAGACCATCTTCATCATATATCCTCCATATGATGACCAAATGAATATTGGCTTACTAACAAATCATACATAAACATGTTCGAAAAAAACTTTTAAAAACATACAGACAAATATAAAAAAAATATTGATTGACAAGCCAAGATAAAAAAAGGTTTTTTCTTAGCAGATCAATATATAGGTTTTAGATGTTCCTACCCGCGTAACTATATTACATAGATGCTCTAGGAGTACTATGGGCAAAGCGTATGGTGCGTCACTTATACGATAACCGTTCATTTTTTTTTAATAAAATTGAATTAAAAAACGTGCACCTATTCCACCTGATGCAAATTGGTTATTGCACCGCTTATAGACATCTGTAGCAACTCCCTATAGAACAAGGATTCTACGTGAAGTCAATCACAGATGCGTTACCACTCCTGAGAACTCAATCAATCAATCAATCAATACAAATCAAAGTGACAAACTCACTAAGTGTAGCCAGGTCGCAGTATTGCGAGCTTAGCAGGAACAGATCGACGGAGACTTGAGCGCCGCTGCAGTCCAACGCTAATCGCTTGTAGAAGTCTGTCGCCGGGTTCAGATGAGCCACTTCTTTGGATGACCGCGCGTTGGGGTCCTCTCTGTAACAATATAATTATGTAAAATTTTAAAAACAAAAATATTTTATAATAAACAAACAATCAAATCAAATCATTTTTTTAATTCAAAATAGGTTATTTACAAAGTACTTTCTGAATGTCAATACAACTCCCACCACTTCACAAGGTGTTTCATTATGGAGAAGAAGCGTAATCTATAAGTAACACGTAAATACTAAAATAAATAATGCCACAATCTACCATAAAAAAGTAATGTGTTGCCGGTTATAACCAAATGAAATGGAAATATGGATATGATCGCACAGTATTGACATTAATTACTATTTTTTTGAGTATTCCTTTAAATTTTAAATAATCGGTGATGCTTTTAACAATTGTCCACGCCAAAACAACATGAAATAGAATTTCTAAAGTAGAAATAGTTGTAATTAAATAAGATTTTTGACAGCTATCAAAATATATAATAATATACCTCGATTGTAATGCTCCCGGTCCAATATTCGGTAAACACGTTTGGAAAACTGTTATACGACCTCCCGTCGGTGCCTGAAATAGAAAATAAAATATTATTATTTTTTATCCTATCTTTATGATAATTAGAATATTGACATATTTTAAATATTTAAATTAGTAGCTGTATACACTCACAAATTGTTAATTGTAATATAGTGTTTAAGTTACAACTGTACCGAAACACAACCTCAACTATTTACTTGAATTTGATACTAAGACCCGAAATTTAAGTTCTTACCAACCAATTGATGAAATAAAACATTTTGTATAATATTACTTACAATAAGTTTGTAGGCAGCTTGTAGGGCGGCTCCTAGGGCTGAGACGGGCACGCCCGGCGTCGAATACCTTTGGGGCAGTACTGTCAATAACTCTTTGATCATTTCCCGGTATTCACCCAAATTCACTAGCAATGACTCCGGGGATGGCAGGAATATATCTGAAAAATAACAAAAAACGATAATAACTATGGTATTGGGTACTCTATTAAAACTGACGCATATCTATTGAAAAAATAGATAACACGTGAGAGTGGGAGCTCAAACCGCCCGGTAGGCGACCCCAGGCGGTTAAACTTAACACATAGGGTGTTAAGTTTAAAAAAAGTATTTTTTTGGATTTGGCTGATTTTAATACTAAGCTTCTCATATGTAAGTCAGTCAATGTTTACACTGTGTTACTGAAATTGCTATGTCGATTGTACTTCCTAGATTGAACGAAATCGGAGAAAAAGTGCGAAGAGATATCGTTTCATTCGTAAATGATCTAAAAATTACATTCTTTTAATATTTTTATACGAAAATAGACAACAGTGACAAATTTCAATTCTCAAAACATTATCTTGTTAGGAGTGAGTAATCTTCACTAATATATGGTTGCCACCTGTCAAATTAGTTACAATATTTACCGTCAATGTCGAGCACGGTCATCTCCTTGGGTCTGGTGAGGCCGTCGCTCATGAGGTAGTAGTGCACGTGCGCGTCGTAGCAGATGAAGCCCAGCTGCGTGCGCGCGTCGCCCGGCAGCTGCTCCAGGCAGCTCTTCAGCGTGTCGCACACCACCTGGGGACGAATGTTTGTTTGTTATTTAATCAAATCAAATCAAATCAAATCATTTTTTTTATTCAAAATAGGTTGTTTACAGAGCACTTTTTGAATGTCAATACAACTACCACCACTTCACTAATGATATTTGGGTTACTAGTAGTAACTATGAAGTGTGTTGGGCTGTTATGCAAAATAAATATGAAGTAAAAAATCGTGTTAATTGGTTATTTTCACCCATTCAATACTTGTCCTATCTGAAGTTGACAAATCATAAAATGTAAATAAATAGGTAAATAAAAAAAATCTGTTTGCATATGTGTTATCTATTGTACATCAAAATTAATAGTTCAAGGTTTATTAACACAATATCAAAAGAAATCAGTTTCAAAATATTGCCCGTCTGTTTGAATGGACAAAATGGACTTTATTGTCTGCACCATATGCGCTGTAGAAAAACAAGTTAATATGTACCTTATTATTTGATCAATCAAAAACAACGCTACTTACATAACATATTACATTCTTAATTAAAATCTTACATAGAAAATTATTTACAAATATATTTACTAAAGAACCGAGTTTTATTATTGTAATAACTTGAACTTTTCTATTTTCTTAATCATGTGTATTTACATATTTATATTTAACGGTATACAAACCGTACCTGTCAATATATCGTATAGAATATGATTTCCAGATTCAACGTCTATGAATATAGGTGGGGCGCAATAGAGAACCACAAATAATGTACTTTACATTTAAGATTACATACCTGTAAATACCCAGAGTCCCTGGCGATCTGAGACACATCAAAGAGGAACAGGTAGACAGCGGGCTGAGGGGGTCGCAGCATATACTCCGCTGGGGCTATGAACTCTATTGTGGCCGACTTGATCTCGGGCCGCCTCGTCGGATCACCGTACGACTGACTCACTGGATCGTATTGGAATTCTTCTGGCACTGCAAAGAAAATAAACAAAAACCTAGCTAATACCTAATAAAGGCTTCGATAACAGTCATTTATTAAATTGTGTTTAAAACCAGAACAATAGATTTGTTTTTCTTCTATCAAATGTACATTCTTAGTAGTTTCTTAATATAAAATTTAAATCAACCAATGAAAAAAACCCTTTCTACACTCACAGCCCCACACTAGGATTCCCTGTGTCGTGGTTGCCAGAGTACCCAGTAACAGAAACCTGAATTAATCATTTAAATATCTGTCTAGCCAAACTTGGATCGAACCCGGGACTCTCTGCGCGTCAGACCGGTACGCCACGCGGGTCGTGAAACTACCGCTTGGTCCTTCGAGCCAGATTTCTACACACAATTTCACCACCGACTTTTTACTATTTTTCTTTTTCTATTAACTCTTGTTCTAAAGTAGCTTCTCCTTACTCTTTCTTTCAATAAAGTATAACGTAAGTCAAGTATAAGTCAAGGGTGAATAGGCTACTTTTAGGCAAGCGTGATTTATCCAAGGCTGCATCTCACTTAACATCAGGTAACGTTGCAGCCAAATGCAATATAGTAAGTTAGCTATAGTAAGTTAAAAAAAACGCAAAGTACTCACATTCATTAACCCGGTAGCATAGATTGCACTTCCACCGCTTCGCATCCACGAAGTACACGAACGGGTTGATGTACGTGCGACACGCACGACAACGCACTATCGACGAACATTGTATTACTGGTAAGTGCTGGAACAATTGAAAAAGGACATTTTTAATACGAATTTTACTAAATGAGTCGTATTGATGCAGAATTGCTGTATTTGTGAAAAAATAGTCTACAATATCAGGTGGAAAGTATACGCATGATTTACACTCGGTATTCATGATTAATCTATCCGGTTTTAGCAAAGATCGAAATTTTACTATTTTTAGTAGACAAAAAATATCAAATGTCAATAGTAGACAAAAATATCAAACTAAACGTCTCACAAAAAATGGTTACATTGATTAGTAATAACGGATGTTACTTTAGATATCAGTGAGGCAGTGGCAACTTCAAAAATATTTAGTTTACACGAAATGACCTCTTCAGCATTCACCATCTACTCTCACCAATAAAAGGAAGTAAAATAATTTATTTACAAAAAAATACAAGTAAAAATCTTATACTTTATATCTCAAATGGATAGTAAACACAATCGTCTAGAAAAATATGCAACACCAGAATAATCTCCAATGCATAGCCGTCTTTAAAAGTAAGCTATATTACTATTAAGGTTATCTCTCTCATATAACTTTTATGAACATCGAATTCTGCACGCATATAAAAACAAGTCTGCAACGTTTATTGTTTGCATAATATAAAAATACACTAAACTAACAGCGAAACAATTCCAGTATGATTGTACCGTAAAAATTAAAAGCAAATCTATGTAGTCATGAATCACATACCATAACATAGATAACATTCTCAAGATGTTTGGACGGTTCGTATGCGATCCCATGTTTAGTATTCAGTTACATACAACCGTCAGACATGTGCAGTAGCAAACAGAATTAGTCATCCGCACTTAAAATACTTAAAAGACGCTTATCACAAAATGCGCAGTTGATTTAAGTACAATAATTCGTATGTCATGATACGAATATGTTTACAGAAATGAATGAAGATTTTTAAACTGAATCAGAGACAACACGGGATTACAGGTTCGATTCCCGGCCAAGCACATTTCAAAAGGATGCAGATTTTGGTCCATATATATACCTATAATTATACTAATCAACTTAAAAAGAGAACTATAAATTATAGATAAATAGAAATTGCGGACATGTTATGGTCTATTTACATCAGTTTTACGATACAATGCAATGCTGTTCGTGCATATTAAAATTGTAAGTATTGATAAGTGAGTGCTTATCTGCATGTGTCCTATAATATTAAATGCCAACGACCGTTCTGAGCCATAAGTAATGTTATCGTAGAAGTATATGTGCCGTATTTTTTATATATACAGCTGTGATTCCTATGGTATTGATCCCTCTAAGAGTTCGCGGTTCAAATCGTAGGCGCACCTATTTTTTCGATGTGACCTTAACGGCGAAGAAAAAGAATGATGAAGTGACGAAATCTTTCCTCACAAAGCCCTCAAACGGGTTCGACTGATGAGATATCGACATTTATAACGTGAAGCAATTCTTGGGTTTCGATGGAAGCGGAGTGGATGCCGATTGTATACATATTACAAGGCGACTATCTTAGGTCTCAAGAGTGACAATCTATAATCGGATTGTGGTAGAACTCCTGTTCTGTATGAAGTTAGTGACATATGTAATGGATGGCAGTGAACATTTCCATCAGGCTGACTGCATGTTCTTTTGCTACTCCAATCATTAAAATAAGGGAGTGGTGGAGGGAGGGTAACTTACTTATCTGTACTTCGGGCCTAAAACCTACTCATTCTGAAAAGCGACCCATGCCCAAGTATGGGACAGTATATCAATGACTAGCTGACCCGGCAAACTTAGTACCGCCTCAAATTCTATTTATCAAATATATTTCATATAAAATATAGACTATGTTACTCGTAGATAATGTAGCTTTCGAATGGTAAAAGAGTTATTAAAATCAGTCCAGTAGTTTTTGAGCCTAATCATTACAACCAAACAAACAAAGTTTCCCTCTTTATAATATTAGTGTTCGGTAATTCATTGCTTGCTATAGATAAAACATAAATGGTTTTATTAAATACTTACACTGAGATCCTTGAATGGATGAATTAGTAAGCCAAGCGGTAACCTGGATTTCTGCAGCAAAGAATTCGACTCCGGTATACGGTTTATTGTACATCGGAATATTCTGAAAAACAAATAAAATGTTATATAGACTTGTGACATATGAAGGTGATGAGACTCCGAAGGCATCACCGGCCCACCAATTTTCGCTTAATAATAGCAGTGTTAAGCGCCACTGTTTCCCCTTTATAGGGTGTGGTAAAGGAGACATACTGATTCGAGGCGTTCTAATTTAAACCCTCAGGGGTAAAGACGCATCTAATCACATCTGGAATTGATTACAGGTGGCCATGAGCGGCAGTAGCCATTTACCATCAGATGGACTGTATTAAAAAACATAAAAATATTGCATTATAAAATCGATCTTAATCATAACATATCTATGACAATCTAATAACACAATTTATACGGATTATCTCTTGTCCATTAAGTGTTATCGCTTACCTAATCAGTAGTCAATGTAGCCAATAAATCTCATAGAATTACCGTGGAATTTTGAAGGACAAACAATGGCAAAAGAGGTCGATAAATAGAGATGCTACAGTAGAAGAAACATCTTTAATAACTACCTTGAAAGATAGCTGATATACTCGTAGGCAGGATAACGTTCAATCTTTCACTAAGTAATTTATTCAGAAAGTAATTTAGGTATTAAGAGAATTTCAGAATTTTCAATTACCTACATATCATACAATAAAACCACTTGTAAGAACATTGTTATGTTCAGTGACAGTAAGGCATAAATTCCCACATAGTACCTGTAACTGTACCAGATAAGGTCAAGTTCTACCATAAAAAGCAATTTAAAATGTTCCTATGTTCTAAGGTGTGATGACACACTGACAAGAGGCTTTCTGACTTTGACCTTAAGAATAGAAACGCACATATTATGACTAAACTAAATTAGGACTCCAATTCGAATAATTACAGAAGTCCATGACTTTCTGACTATTTATATATCATCATTATATAGGCAATTGTTGCTTATTTTTAAGCTACTTATAGCCTACATTTCAATAGAGCAATCAACTATAGGCAATCTTTTTTTGCCAAATAAACCACTACTTACTCTCATTACTGTTTGCGAGTGAAAGTTATTGAATACGTGTAGATTCCGAGAGTTCAATGTAGTGAACTAAGATATAAATGATTTTATACAAGTGAATTAGAGTAAAAATCTCAAAGAATAAAAAAGTTCCGTAGTCTTATTTTAGTCAAAATATAGGTACAGTAAAAAAAGAAGTAGCAATAAAAGGAAATATAAACGAATACTTAAAAATGTTCCTCAATATACAATAAAGATTATCAGAATAAGACCTTTAAAATCTACTATAAACATATCATAAAGTTACTCCTACGCATTGTTTTTAAAATCAAGTCCTGATTAAAACAAGACAAAACACGAATTGTTTACTGTCGACCATCGCGCTACGTCATTTTATCCTAAGTTACGACTTACGATGCTACGGCACCAGCTAAAAAACACAAGGTATTATTTGCATTTATTATGCGCGCAAAAAATACGCACAAGATTATTACGAGATACTTGTATCCCCTTTAGTAGGTGTAACCATGTCAAAGTATGGAATATATTGTAGAAAGAACTATGATAAGGATTTAGTTAAGAGAAGCACAATACTAGAGTAACTAAACTTAAAGGTATCTGTATCTAATCGGCGCGAGATTTGTTATCAAAGATTTCAAGAGTACAAGTATTTAGTTACAGGAATATTTTCATATGCCTACTGCGTCAGTAGCATTAAGTAGCATACTAAAAGTCAGCAATAGTAAATGTTGCTTTTTTTCTGGTATTAACCGGTTTCCGCTAGCTGTTGAGCAGTTATCAGCTTTCTGTTCACATTAGATCTTGCGAATATTTTCTGTTAGTAAGCAATAGGTTCAAAACTACCGATAATTTTGCATCCCAAAACAACCTATAACAACCAAATAATACAAGAAAATATATGGCTATATCTCAACAAGATATAAGTAAAACAAACTTTGAATCGAAATCGTAGAGCAAAAGTTTAGACTCACAACACGGCACGATAATTTCAACCTAGCAATGACATTTAAAATAAATATAATTTAATAATCAGATCTCCTAAAAAGCCATTTCTAACAGACACATATCCTGTGGTGACATAAATAAAGGCGCGTCGCTACCAATCAGTGCGTCTACAGCATTATCAATTGCGAAGATTGAGAAACGCTGGCCGCGGGAGCTCGACCTTGCCCCAAAACCTTTGTAACCTTGAGTTTTCGTAACAAAACTAATTTTATAGTAAGAACAATGAGACTACAACAGTGATACAGGTTTTTATCACTTACATTAATGTAAAAATGTACAATCTGCTTATATGTTCCACTAAACGCCATAAACATTTTCCACTACGAATTGCGAGAATGCGTCAATTTTTGTATACTTGATAACATTTTAAATACCCAATTAAATGTATATAATACTTAAATGTGATTATCATCTTTAAATACAAATAATATACAGCTTCCTTATGTTCGTAACCGCAAAAATCTAAAATAAGTAATTTTTTTTTCCAATATTGTATTTGTATTTTGTCCTTAGTGTAGAATATCCTTATTTCCTTTTTATCTTAAAGTTCCAATAAGAAATATCAAACTGAGTTACATCAAAGCATGGCAAGGTTCTTATAAAGTTATAGATCTATTTTCACAAAAATAAGTACATTACTAGTGAACAATACAAGTATTGTAACTGACTGAACACTTGCATAAATAAATGTGTGACGTTATATGAAAGCCTAATAGTACTTTAATTGATTACAAATACAATATATTGTTGTCTTGAAAATGATAACGCTAAAACTGCACCCATTTTTTGGTTCATATGTGTAATTTTTTTTTATGAATTAAGTAAAAAAAATAATTTATTTAATTTTCTGAATTAAGTAAAAAATTTAAGTTTGGCATATAAAACTGAGAACTATTACAGTTTACATCATGTTTAAATTAAACTAAATGTATTAATCAAGTGAAAATGCAACACAACTCTATCTGTATCTTCTAAAATATGTAAGGTACCTACACTTCATGTGTGTCACGAGTTAGTTAAAAAAATATTTATGTTAACTGACAGTTTATCACATTCCAGCGTAGGAGCAATACAGTGTGCATGCGTAATGTCGAATTAAAGCTATTTTGTACTGCCTATGTCTTTATTTCCACTTTATTAATATATAAAAATCTATTATCCAAGACCTAACATCTCTTCCCATAACACTTAACATCTATTATCTAAAACGTAACATCACTTTTCATGAGATATTTTAATTATTTTGAAAAGTTACAAAAATTGGCTTATACTCGAAAAATAATAGGGATTCTCCTTAAAAAGAAATAAAAATGTTAAAGGATGAACTCAGCCATTGTTAAAGAATTATCAGCAACACAATTTTGTGGCACAAGAAAATCCAACCTGCTATTGATGGTTATGAGATGTTTTCACATCAATACTTGTGAGACAAGAGTGGATATTCAAATATTCATTGACCACAATATGGTCAATATACCAAAAAGACAGATTTATAAAGGAAATGAACTTGATATTAAATGAAAAAACTTGCTGACTTAATTTATGCAAGGAAGTTAGTGCTGATGGTCAACCAGTGTACTTCCTCAATATAAAAATATATAGTTTGACCACTGCACTAGCAATTATAAATCAACAATGAGTAAGTATTATTATCTTTGTATCTAAGAGCGTAAATAAATTTGAAAATGAGTAAATAAATTTCTAGTAAGCTATTGTAAAATGTGTAAATGATTTTTTTGGTATATATCTATTCTTGATATTAGATAAAATGAATGAACGGCGTTATATTTAGCTGCCAAAGATTTGCAAAATTAAGTTTTACTAGTTATTCTTTAAATATAATAAAAGCGCCTAAAATCAAATTAAGAAGCTTATAAAATTTAAAGTAGCATATATTCCACCTGGGTGAAGTGATAAATAGAATTAGAATTCTAAAGAAGGTTGGCCAAAGATACAGGGCTACCACTGAGGACTAAGTTAGAATAGTATCTCTGCCTGACCACACCTATCAAATCAGAACACCTTTTAACAATTCATAATAAGAATTAGAATCAATTTATTTAGTCTATATTAAGTTAAAAAAGAGATATGTACTTACTCAGAGCTGCAGTTCGAAGCTTCAGCAAACTGATGACCAAGCTTTATTTCTGGTGGGTCTTCAGGGTATTCAGGAAGAATATGCTTGCACTGCAGTAGGTCTACCATATGATGGCCCCATAGTTGATCAAACCCTTGCTTGGTGACACTGAGCTGACCCATCTGCTGTGTTAGCGCTTGAGGATTATATTGTTGAGGGTATTGCTTCCCAAAACCTGGTGGCGGCTGATTATTTACATAATTTGCTTGTTGCATTTGTGGATACCTGTTCTGCATATTGGATTTTGGCTGTCCACTCATTCCAATTGGGGGAGCTGGAGGCATGCTCGGTGGCTGCCCCATTGTCGGTAAACTCTGCATGGGCGGGCCCTGTGGCATCACTTGATTTTGTATTGAACTTGGGGGTGCCATTGAAGTTGGTGGGAAACCTTGTGCCACTTGTTGACTACCCATTAATGGGCCATTAGTTTGATTTATGTATCCTTGAGACACTGGAGGCCCAGTTGGAGGTCCTCTCATAGGGCCAGGAGGGCCCATTCCCGGCCCAGACACAGGAGGGCCGGTCGGTCCTGGCAAATTACTTGCAGGGCCATTCATAACTCTTGGTGGTCCTAATGGTGGACCAGATGTTGGTGGACCTAAATTAGGCCCAGGACCTAAGCTACCACTTGTAGGAGGCATCAAAGGGCTATTTCTTGGTGGCCCCACTGGGGGTCCATTATGTGGAACATTAGGTTGAGCTGTCATGGATCCTGGAGGCATAGAGGTGGCAGGGAAAGGTCTTTGATTGAAAGGAGGGTTCATTAAGCCTGGACCACTTATAAGAGGTTTATTAGCCATAGGTGTAGGACTAAAAGAGGTTGAAGGTGCGGGATATTGATTTGCTAAAGGGCCAGGGGGAGCTGACATGGGGCCCAGTGGTCCAGTAACATTTTGATTGTATTGACTAGAAGGAATGAGAGGTGGAGCATTATCATTAATTTGACGTTGCTGATAGCCAGGAGGGTAAGGTGAAGAAGTTGCGTTTGTGGGTACAGTTTGAGGGCTAGCTGAGCTCTGAGGAATGTTTTGCATAGGAATTTGATTTGGATTGGGCACAGTGGGCTTAGGATTTGGTGGGTGAACTGGGGAACGATGTAAGCTCGTAGGCGGCGGCGGCGGCATCATCCCGGGGTTGTTGAACGCGGGCGAGCTGCTCGCGCTTTGATGGAAGTGATTCGCAAGGGCTCCTGTATTGTATCCTCCATGTGGCAGTGAGCTATTTGAATTGGCATCTTGCTTCAGTCCTCCGGGCGGCTGGCTCGAGGGCACTGGCCCGTATTGGTACGGCCCGGGGTTCGCATTTTGATGCTGCCCCGGTACATTGTTGTACGGGTTGGGTTGTAAGTTTGACATGGCTTGGCAATCTGTAATTGTTAATTTGGCGTTATTACGACAACATACCGAAATCACTGCCGCACCAGACGGTCTCAAGCATTGTTTGTATTGTGATAATAATACTGATAGGCACTAGGATGTTTAATTAATGCTAATTCACTAAGAATGACGGGAGGACAATCGCACGCAATGACTTACCGCTCGTGGGATGAAGTGGAGGCACACAAAACTATATATTGACGTGTATACTGTTATACCATTCTCACATATTATCACAGAAGGTAAAAATAACGTAAGAAATTATTACAATGATGAAAAATACGACCCTGACTTACGTGGCCGAGCGATTACAAGCGCCCTCTGGAAGACAGATGAGATTGATTTTTGACTTGACATGTCAAACACGTTCCGTTACACATAATATCTTAATGTTTTTGTAACATACAATATTAAAAGAGTTTATTGAATAATCAAAATATTTTAGTCGCGTGCCACAGTTGTACTGTTTTGTCCAGACGACATTAAGCAGCACTACAGGAAGGTACCAATATAAATTGTAATTGTTAATTCACATCGATTAATTTTTATTATTAACCTATGTTCTATCTATAGCATTACGTCAGTGTTTCGTCATAACGTCGGAGAACACGTAGAACACGTAACTCCGCTACTTAGTTCGTCATCACAGAACACCTATACTCCCAACGGAGTTCGTCATAGTCAAAGAGTATAAAACCTATACAGGAAGTCATAGTCATATAACTTACATAGTCAGTCCCGTCCGTCACGGTCCGTCGTTTTTAAAAATATAAAGATCTAACGGCTCGGCCACGGCTAAATAAATCTTATAATATATTATCAGCTGCTAGTTTAAAGAATAATTTTAACATATTTGAAAAATATTCCTCAAGTTTCCAGTAAATTATTTCATACATATTAAATATATTTTTGCTATTACATATTTATAAATATTTGGTATTGACAATTACAATATTATGTATGTTAATAGTAATATTAACCACGCTCTAAAATGCAAAACTCAAGCTTTATAGAGTGTTGGAGTGTACATCTAAAGTCCGCTCCATATTCTCACGAGAAATACCCTTTTCGCGCGTTCTCGTGAGAATGTGGAGCGGGCTTAAGGAGTACAGTCTCTATGTATCCAAAAATGTACGTCGAAAGTCATTATCAGTCATTATCTACCTATATTATTAGGTAGCGTTAGTGTGGCACGTAGGTAATTTTTAAAAGGTACTAGGAATATTTACGAAAATTATATATTTACAAAATTATTTTGGACTACTTAAATAGTTGAATACACGGCAGTTCTATAAATTACTCCTGTCACAAAAAATATTTCATTTTTCAACTCGTCGCTTTCATTCTGTTTACAAAACTGCTAACTTTGTACAATATTATTCTAGGTCTAGGGGCCGCCTAAGATCGTTTAATTTCTTTTGCTACCCTGGCGCCATTGGAGGATTCTTCAACTGTTATTTACTGCTTACTGCTCACAGATGGATTTTTTCAACAGATCCCCGTCCCGATATTCTGTCACCGGGGCTGTAAAGCTAATTTTAATAAACCGGACATTTTGTAGATTTAATGCTTAAAGTACATTTTGTAAGCCCACCACACTGTACCACCATGTACCTGACCACAGTATACATTAAACCGGACAGGCCGGACACGACAATAAAAATCCAAACATGTCCGGCTTGATCCGGATGCTTGATAAAATAACAGGGCTATGTACAGGTACACGGCAACTATGAATTGCTAGTGCCTTATAAGATTCGGTAATGGAATTAGAAAGATATTAAATGCTATAAGCGAATCAATTGCAAGATTAACTGATGTGCATATGCATGTATGGAGATTTATATACGTTCTCAATTTTTCCATATATTTTCCATTATAGTTATTTTCTGATGTTAATAGGCGACAGAAACCATTTACCATCAATGAACTGTTCTTTCGCTTCG